>CAWUFW010005029.1:0-1420797 GCA_963921515.1 Calotriton arnoldi
CTGGCACTCCTTAGGGTCCGGGCTGCAATGTTGGTTGTTGTCTATGTGTGTTCTTTGTGGGTGACCTTGGCTTCTTCATTGGTGTGTGACTGTGGCTGGGATCCCATTGGTCGGTGTGGTATTGCCGTCATGTCCATGTACAGCGTAGTGTGCAGTGTGTCAGACATTCAGGAGTCTTGTTGAGTGTCCATGTGTGATGTGTTTCTACACCTTGGTTCCCACCCACCACCCTGGAATAGTAATGGGTGCATGTGCAATGTCACCAGTGCATGTGTACTTCACTGCTGCACATTGTTGGAGGTCGAGGGTGTGGTCTTGAGTGTGTGCAGATGAGAGTTGTTGCCCGGCTAGTCCCCTGCCTCCATGTTGGCCTTGGCTTACTGGCCATGCTGATTGATTTGTGCTTGTGTAGGTGTGATGGTAGTTAGTTGCTCAGGACACCTGACTGTGGTTCACAGTGTGAACGACATTTAGCTTTGTCATCACAGTGGTATTTTTTCTTCAGCCCAGGGTCACCACATTGTGGGGGCCCTGGGGGTGGTGCTGTGGTGTGTCTGTGACTTGCTGTGTCAGTTGTTGTTCCTACGTGCCTGTGTGACATGTGTGTTTTGTGCTCCCTCTCACCTGTCAATGCCTGCTTGCCCACATAGGGGATTTGGATCCATGAGTTACCTTAGTGTGGCAGTGTATGCACATCTGTATGATTGGTATTCAGCTCTCCTCATGTGTTGTGTTGTTGCCTGGGGACACTGGCACCCCCACCCCTCACCTGCTGTGTATGATGACAGTGTTGGTCTGCCTGTTTGTGTTTGTGCATCTGCACCACTGCATTGGCATATCTTGGGTGTGCCATTGGCTGTATGTTGTTTGGTGTGTTTCCCCTGCTGTCCCTGGGACTCCTAGGTCATCGGTCAGCACAGTGATCATGGTTTGTGTGTCCCATTGCTGCCATGGTATGGTATCTGTTCACCTCACATCTGCTGTCTCCACAGGGTATCTGCATTTGTGTGCCCATTGGTGCAAATATGTGGTTCTGCATTCTGATGGTCACTTCTGTCATTGTGTCATTGATGAATGTTGACGGTCTCAGCCCCCATGGGTGTTGTTTGTCTGCACATGGCCAAAGGAATGTTTCATTTGCACTGCAGTATTTGGCTCCCCCAATTTATGTTGCAATGGGACACATACACTACTTTGCCACAGATGAGTTTTTGGTTCTGTGACCAGGAATGATCCATGCAGTTTGGCAGTTGCAGCTCTTTCTTTGTCAACAATTACCTTTTGGTCACTGTGATGATGAGGGTGTAGACCCCATTGCCACAATGGTCAAAATGTGCTTCAGCTATGGACCCCACACTTACCTTTTGGTCACTGTGATGATGGGGGTTTAGACCCCATTGCCACAATGGTCAAAATGTGCTTCAGCTATGGACCCCACACTTGCCTTTTGGTCACTGTGATGATGGGGGTTTAGACCCCATTGCCCAATGGTCAAAATGTGCTTCAGCTATGGACCCCACACTTGCCTTTTGGTCACTGTGATGATGGAGGTTTAGACCCCATTGCCACAATGGTCAAAATGTGCTTCAGCTATGGACCCCACACTTGCCTTTTGGTCACTGTGATGATGGGGGTTTAGACCCCATTGCCCAATGGTCAAAATGTGCTTCAGCTATGGACCCCACACTTGCCTTTTGGTCACTGTGATGATGGAGGTTTAGACCCCATTGCCACAATGGTCAAAATGTGCTTCAGCTATGGACCCCACACTTGCCTTTTGGTCACTGTGATGATGGGGGTTTAGGCCCCATTGCCACAATGGTCATGGGCTGCTTGCATTGTGGGTGCCACACACATATAGGTGTGGCACATGTGCTAGGGGGTCACATTGTATGTTCAATGTCATGTTCGGTGTTGTAGGCATTTGACACAGCCTGCTCACACGCTTGTCATGGTGGTGGGGGGATGTCTTAATCTTGCATTCCCTAGGTTGTGGTGTGCTTGTTGTGTCATGCATTGTCCATCCTATGAGTGGGGGTGGTAGTAGTGGTAGGCATCCAGCCCCCTGGCTAAGGGTGGTAGTAGTGGTAGGCTTCCTGCCCCCTGGCTAAGGGTGGTAGTAGTGGTGGGCATCCTGCCCCCTGGGTGTGGGTGGTAGTAGTGGTGGGCATCCTGCCCCCTGGCTAAGGGTGGTAGTTGTGGTGGGCATCCTGCCCCCTGGCTAAGGGTGGTAGTAGTGGTGGGCATCCTGCCCCCCTGGGTGAGGGTGGTAGTAGTGGTGGGCATCCTGCCCCCCTGGCTAAGGGTGGTAGTAGTGGTAGGCATCCTGCCCCCCTGGCTAAGGGTGGTAGTAGTGGTGGGCATCCTGCCCCCCCTGGGTGAGGGTGGTAGTAGTGGTGGGCATCCTGCCCCCCCTGGGTGTGGGTGGTAGTAGTGGTGGGCATCCTGCCCCAGTGCTAAGGGTGGTAGTAGTGGTAGGCATCCTGCCCCCTGGCTAAGGGTGGTAGTAGTGGTGGGCATCCTGCCCCCTGGCTAAGGGTGGTAGTAGTGGTGGGCATCCTGCCCCCTGGCTAAGGGTGGTAGTAGTGGTAGGCATCCTGCCCCCTGGCTAAGGGTGGTAGTTGTGGTGGGCATCCTGCCCCCTGGCTAAGGGTGGTAGTAGTGGTGGGCATCCTGCCCCCCTGGGTGAGGGTGGTAGTAGTGGTGGGCATCCTGCCCCCCTGGGTGAGGGTGGTAGTAGTGGTAGGCATCCTGCCCCCCTGGGTGTGGGTGGTAGTAGTGGTGGGCATCCTGCCCCCTGGCTAAGGGTGGTAGTAGTGGTGGGCATCCTGCCCCCTGGCTAAGGGTGGTAGTAGTGGTAGGCATCCTGCCCCCTGGCTAAGGGTGGTAGTAGTGGTAGGCATCCTGCCCCCTGGCTAAGGGTGGTAGTAGTGGTAGGCATCCTGCCCCCCTGGTTGAGGGTGGTAGTAGTGGTAGGCATCCAGCCCCCCTGGCTAAGGGTGGTAGTAGTGGTAGGCATCCTGCCCCCTGGGTGAGGGTGGTAGTAGTGGTAGGCATCCTGCCCCCCTGGGTGAGGGTGGTAGTAGTGGTGGGCATCCTGCCCCCTGGCTAAGGGTGGTAGTAGTGGTAGGCATCCTGCCCCCTGGCTAAGGGTGGTAGTAGTGGTAGGCATCCTGCCCCCCTGGCTAAGGGTGGTAGTAGTGGTAGGCATCCTGCCCCCCTGGTTGAGGGTGGTAGTAGTGGTAGGCATCCAGCCCCCCTGGCTAAGGGTGGTAGTAGTGGTAGGCATCCTGCCCCCCTGGGTGAGGGTGGTAGTAGTGGTAGGCATCCTGCCCCCCTGGGTGAGGGTGGTAGTAGTGGTGGGCATCCTGCCCCCTGGCTAAGGGTGGTAGTAGTGGTAGGCATCCTGCCTCCCTGGCTAAGGGTGGTAGTAGTGGTAGGCATCCTGCCCCCTGGCTAAGGGTGGTAGTAGTGGTAGGCATCCTGCCCCCCTGGTTGAGGGTGGTAGTATTGGTAGGCATCCAGCCCCCCTGGCTAAGGGTGGTAGTAGTGGTAGGCATCCTGCCCCCCTGGGTGAGGGTGGTAGTAGTGGTAGGCATCCTGCCCCCCTGGGTGAGGGTGGTAGTAGTGGTGGGCATCCTGCCCCCTGGCTAAGGGTGGTAGTAGTGGTGGGCATCCTGCCCCCCTGGCTAAGGGTGGTAGTAGTGGTAGGCATCCTGCCCCCCTGGGTGAGGGTGGTAGTAGTGGTGGGCATCCTGCCCCCTGGCTAAGGGTGGTAGTAGTGGTAGGCATCCTGCCCCCTGGCTAAGGGTGGTAGTAGTGGTGGGCATCCTGCCCCCCTGGGTGAGGGTGGTAGTAGTGGTGGGCATCCTGCCCCCCTGGGTGTGGGTGGTAGTAGTGGTGGGCATCCTGCCCCCTGGCTAAGGGTGGTAGTAGTGGTAGGCATCCTGCCCCCCTGGCTAAGGGTGGTAGTAGTGGTGGGCATCCTGCCCCCTGGCTAAGGGTGGTAGTAGTGGTGGGCATCCTGCCCCCTGGCTAAGGGTGGTAGTAGTGGTAGGCATCCTGCCCCCCTGGCTAAGGGTGGTAGTTGTGGTGGGCATCCTGCCCCCCAGGCTAAGGGTGGTAGTAGTGGTGGGCATCCTGCCCCCCTGGGTGAGGGTGGTAGTAGTGGTGGGCATCCTGCCCCCCCGGGGTGAGGGTGGTAGTAGTGGTAGGCATCCTGCCCCCCTGGGTGTGGGTGGTAGTAGTGGTGGGCATCCTGCCCCCTGGCTAAGGGTGGTAGTAGTGGTGGGCATCCTGCCCCCTGGCTAAGGGTGGTAGTAGTGGTAGGCATCCTGCCCCCTGGCTAAGGGTGGTAGTAGTGGTAGGCATCCTGCCCCCCTGGCTAAGGGTGGTAGTAGTGGTAGGCATCCAGCCCCCCCTGGTTGAGGGTGGTAGTAGTGGTAGGCATCCAGCCCCCCCTGGCTAAGGGTGGTAGTAGTGGTAGGCATCCTGCCCCCCCTGGGTGAGGGTGGTAGTAGTGGTAGGCATCCTGCCCCCCCTGGGTGAGGGTGGTAGTAGTGGTGGGCATCCTGCCCCCTGGCTAAGGGTGGTAGTAGTGGTAGGCATCCTGCCCCCTGGCTAAGGGTGGTAGTGGTAGGCATCCTGCCCCCTGGCTAAGGGTGGTAGTAGTGGTAGGCATCCTGCCCCCCTGGTTGAGGGTGGTAGTATTGGTAGGCATCCAGCCCCCCTGGCTAAGGGTGGTAGTAGTGGTAGGCATCCTGCCCCCCTGGGTGAGGGTGGTAGCAGTGGTAGGCATCCTGCCCCCCTGGGTGAGGGTGGTAGTAGTGGTGGGCATCCTGCCCCCTGGCTAAGGGTGGTAGTAGTGGTGGGCATCCTGCCCCCCTGGCTAAGGGTGGTAGTAGTGGTAGGCATCCTGCCCCCCTGGGTGAGGGTGGTAGTAGTGGTGGGCATCCTGCCCCCTGGCTAAGGGTGGTAGTAGTGGTAGGCATCCTGCCCCCTGGCTAAGGGTGGTAGTAGTGGTGGGCATCCTGCCCCTCCTGGGTGAGGGTGGTAGTAGTGGTGGGCATCCTGCCCCCTGGGTGTGGGTGGTAGTAGTGGTGGGCATCCTGCCCCCTGGCTAAGGGTGGTAGTAGTGGTAGGCATCCTGCCCCCTGGCTAAGGGTGGTAGTAGTGGTGGGCATCCTGCCCCCTGGCTAAGGGTGGTAGTAGTGGTGGGCATCCTGCCCCCTGGCTAAGGGTGGTAGTAGTGGTAGGCATCCTGCCCCCCTGGCTAAGGGTGGTAGTTGTGGTGGGCATCCTGCCCCCTGGCTAAGGGTGGTAGTAGTGGTGGGCATCCTGCCCCCCTGGGTGAGGGTGGTAGTAGTGGTGGGCATCCTGCCCCCTGGGTGAGGGTGGTAGTAGTGGTAGGCATCCTGCCCCCCTGGGTGTGGGTGGTAGTAGTGGTGGGCATCCTGCCCCCTGGCTAAGGGTGGTAGTAGTGGTGGGCATCCTGCCCCCTGGCTAAGGGTGGTAGTAGTGGTAGGCATCCTGCCCCCTGGCTAAGGGTGGTAGTAGTGGTAGGCATCCTGCCCCCTGGCTAAGGGTGGTAGTAGTGGTAGGCATCCTGCCCCCCTGGTTGAGGGTGGTAGTAGTGGTAGGCATCCAGCCCCCCTGGCTAAGGGTGGTAGTAGTGGTAGGCATCCTGCCCCCCTGGGTGAGGGTGGTAGTAGTGGTAGGCATCCTGCCCCCCTGGGTGAGGGTGGTAGTAGTGGTGGGCATCCTGCCCCCTGGCTAAGGGTGGTAGTAGTGGTAGGCATCCTGCCCCCTGGCTAAGGGTGGTAGTAGTGGTAGGCATCCTGCCCCCCTGGCTAAGGGTGGTAGTAGTGGTAGGCATCCTGCCCCCCCTGGTTGAGGGTGGTAGTATTGGTAGGCATCCAGCCCCCCCTGGCTAAGGGTGGTAGTAGTGGTAGGCATCCTGCCCCCCCTGGGTGAGGGTGGTAGTAGTGGTAGGCATCCTGCCCCCCCTGGGTGAGGGTGGTAGTAGTGGTGGGCATCCTGCCCCCCTGGCTAAGGGTGGTAGTAGTGGTGGGCATCCTGCCCCCCTGGCTAAGGGTGGTAGTAGTGGTAGGCATCCTGCCCCCCTGGGTGAGGGTGGTAGTAGTGGTGGGCATCCTGCCCCCTGGCTAAGGGTGGTAGTAGTGGTGGGCATCCTGCCCCCCTGGGTGAGGGTGGTAGTAGTGGTGGGCATCCTGCCCCCCTGGGTGAGGGTGGTAGTAGTGGTGGGCATCCAGCCCCCCTGGGTTGGGGTGGTGGCGCGCATTCAGGCCCCTGTGTGCATATGTGGCATTGGTGATGGGCATCCCGCCCCTATGGTGCTGCTGTTGCTGTTGCAAGTATATTCAGATTCCCAGTGTATGTGTGTGATGTGTCGTGTACGTGTTGTATGTGTTTTGTGGTTGGTGTCTGACTTACCTTCTGCGCCGTACACGTCCGTGCCTGTTCCGGTAGTAGATGTAGAATATTGGTATGATCGGGACGAAGGGATTCATGGTTGGTTCGTGTCGTTCGTCCTTCTCGTTGCTTCGCGTCGTCCTCGCCGCTTGGCTTCGTCCTCGTCGCTTCGCTTCGTCCCTCGTCGCTTCGCGTCGTCCTCGTCTGTGCTGTGTTCGTCTCGTAGCCGTGGATCGTGTTGTGGCGCGATTCGGAGCTTATGTGCGCCTCTCCCGGATGCTTTGACGTGCCGTGCGTAGCGACGGGTTCGGCGCGTACGGAAAGCGCATCGTACTTGTCCGGCCGGACGGGGCTGCATTTTCCCTTCCGTGCGACTCGATTCGGCGTTTCCGGATTCGCCTCGGTCGGAGAACAGGACCTGGTTTGGGTGAGTACGGCTCGGCCGGGATTTTTGCTGTTGTGCGCATCGTACTTGCTCGTTCGGTGTGCTGTACGGATCGGTCGGGAAACTGGCTTTCGCATGGCTTTTTTCCCGACCGAATAGTATTGGGTGCGCCTCCGACCGAGATCGGAATCGGCCCCTTTGTCTCTTTTTGCTGTTTTTTTTGTTCCATCGAAAAATGGCAGCTGGCAATCCACCTCAGCAGCTTCCACCTGAAGAGGAAGAAGACCTGGAGGAACCCGTCAAAATCCAGTGTGAGAGTATCGTGGGGGCATTTTTCTCCATACCACCTGGGGAGAAAAAGGTGAATGCCCGTAAAGTGACATGCACCATTTGTGAGAAGGTCCTCTCATGAGGATCAGAAAAAAAGTATTCTTGCGGCACGTCATCTATGCTCAAGCATTTGCAAACAATGCACCCTCGGCGTCTCTCAAAAGAACAACCTCGACGTGAACAACAAAAGCAGTCAACTGAGGAGAACACTGCTGGACCTAGCACCTCATCTGCTGCCACAACAACTGCTACAACAAACATCTTCCCTGACTTTGCTAGAGTGGAGCAGCATTATATTAAATGTAAGAAGACCTTATGTTTTGGTGAGCAATCAGTGGATGCTATCCTGGTTGCCATTAAGAGCCACAACTGTTAAATTCTTTTTTTGTTTGTCTATGCAATGACTTTCTAATTGCATAATTTTTTAATGTTTTTACTGTTGGTTCTGTTTATTTTTGTAACAAAAAACACCCAAAAATTCAAAAAAGAGTTAAAAAACACCAAAAAAATATAAAACAAAAAAGAATAAAAAAATGGTTCTTTTCAGGACCGCCTATTTGGTTAAAAATAGGCAAGTTGTATGAATTGTGCAAAGTTGAATACTTGGAGAAGTGTATGGGTAGTGCATTTGTGATTGCAAAAGTGCATGTGTACTACCTGAGTGATTGCATGATTACGTGGGTAATGCCTCGGTGATTGTAAGAGTGCATGGGTAATGTGTAGGTGCATCAAGGAGTGTATCAGTAGTGCCTGCGTGATTGCATAAGTGTATAGGTAGTGCCTGGATGATTTTATAAGTGCATGGGTACTGCCTGAGTGAATAAAGGAGTGCATGGGTAATGCCTGGGTGATTGCATAAGTGCAGGGGTAATGTCTGGGTGATTGGAGGAGTGCATGGGCACTGCCTGAGTGATTGAAGAACTGCATAGGTAATACCTGGGTGATTGCATGAATGCAGGGGTAATGTCTGGGTTAATGGAGGAGTGCATAGGTAGTGCCTGGATGATTAGAGGAGTGCATAGGTAGTGCCTGGATGATTAGAGGAGTGCATAGGTAGTGCCTGGGGGATTGCATGAGTGCCGCAAAAGTGCCTGAGTGCATGTATGAGTGCATGGGTAGTGCCTGAGTGATTTCATGAGTGCATGGGTAGTGCCTGGGTGATTGGTGGAGTGCATGGGTAGTGCCTGGGTTATTGAATGAGTGCATAGGTAGTGCCTGGGTGATTGCATGACTGCAGGGGTAGTGTCTTGGTGATTGGAGGAGTGCATACGTAGTGCCTGAGTGATTGAAGGAGTGCATGGGTAATGCCTGGGTGATTGTATGAGTGGAGGGGTAATGTCTGGCTGATTGGAGGAGTGCTTGGGTAATGCCTGCGTGATTGCATGAGTGCAGGGGTAATGTCTGGGTGATTGGAGGAGTGCATGGGTACTGCCTGAGTGATTGAAGGAGTGCATGGGTAATGCCTGAGTGATTGCATGAGTGCATAGGTAGTCTGCATGATTTTATAAGTGTATGGATATTGCCTAGGTAATTATATGAGTACAGCGGTAGTGCTTGAGTTATTGGATGAGTGCAAGAGTAGTGCCTGTGTAATTGAAGGAGTACATGGTTAGTGCTTGGCTGATTAGAAGAGTGCATGGGTAATGCCTAGGTGCATCGATGAGTGCATCAGTAGTACCTCTGTGATTGCATGAGTGCATAGGTAGTGTCTGGATGATTTTATAAGTGCATGGGTACTGCTTGAGTGATTGAAGGACTGCATGGGTAATAGCTAGGTGATTGCATCAGTGCAGGGGTAATGTGTGGGTCATTGGAGCAGTGGATAGGTAATGCCTAAGTGATTGTATGAGTGCAGGGGTAATGTCTGGATCATTGAAGGAGTGTATAGGTAATGCCTAAGTGATTGCATGAGTGCAGGGGTGATTGGAAAAGTGTTTAAATAGTGCCTGAGTGATTTTTTAAGTGCATGGGTACTGCCTGGATGATTGGAGGAGTGCATGGGTAATGCCTAGCTGCATCGAGGAGTGCATCAGTAGTGCCTGTGTGATTGAATAAGTGCATAGGTAGTGTCTGCATGTTTTTATAAATGCATGGGTATTGCCTGGATAATTGTATGAGTACAGGGGTAGTGCCTGGGTTATTGGACGAGTGCAAGGGTAGTACCTGGGTGATTGAAGGAGTACATGGATAGGGCATGGCTGATTGGAGGAGTGCATGGGTAATGCCTAGGTGCATTGAGGAGTGCATCAGTAGTGCCTGTGTGATTGCATGAGTGCACAGGTAGTGCCTGGATGATTTTATAAATGCACAGGTACTGCCTGAGTAATTGAAAGACTGCAAGGGTAATAGCTAGATGATTGCATGAGTGCAGGGGTAATGTCAGGGTCATTGGAGGAGTGCATGTGTAATACCTAAGTGATTGCATGAGTGCAGGGGTTATGTCAGCAGCATTGGAGGAATGCATGGCTAATACCTAAGTGATTGCATGAGTGCAGGCGTAATGTCTGGGGGATTAGAGGAATGCATAGTTAATACCTTGGTAATTGCATGAGTGTAGGGGTAATGGTTTGCTGATTACAAGAGTGTAGGGTAGGGCCTGGGTAATTAGAGAGTGCATAGGTAGTGCCTGAGTGATTTTAAAACTTGAAGGGTTCTGGCTGGGTGATTGGAGGAGTACAGGAGTACCTGGGTGATTGGAAGACTGTATAACTAGTTCCTGGGTGATTTTATAAGTGTATGTGTACTGCCTGAATGAATAGAGCATGTATAGATACTGCCTGGACGATTGAAAGAGTACAAGGGTGGTGTCTGGGTAATTCCATGAATGCAGGGATAATGTTTAGGGGATTGAAGAAGTCTATAGGTACTACCTGGGTGATTGGAAGAGTGTACTGTAATGTCTAGCTGATTGCATGAGTGTACAGATAGTGCCTGGGTGATTGGAGGAGTACATTGGTAGTGTCTGGGTGATATTATAACTGTACGGGTACAGGCTAGGTGAGTGGAGAAATGCATGGATAGTGCATGGGTGATGGCAGGAGTGTGGGAATAGTGCCTAACTGTATAGATCAGTGCATGTGTGGTGTTTGAAAAAATGGATGAGTGCAGTAAAAGTGACTGTAAACATTAGTTCATATTATTATGCTTATTACATTATTTCATCTTACCTTCTTTATTAAAGAAGATACAAAAATCAGTGAAACTATTTTACAGTAGTTTTGTTCTAAACTGAATTTAAAATCTTTTCAAACTTTAGTATTACTTTCTGTAATAAAAAGAAGAAAAACTGTTATTACATATAATATTATAGTTTTAAGAACACAACATAATTTTAGAATTACATAACATATTCAGTTTCCCTTTTTTGCTGTTTTCAGATTCTACTGAATTTCACCATACACAGTGATTTCAATGTAGATCATCATATAACAGCCGGGAAAAAATACAATCAATGAGATTGTAAAAAAAAAAAAAAATCTGTGTTAAAAATATTTACAAGTTCAACTATCAGTTTACCGATTTAAAGTTTCTAAATGACATTCTTCAACTACATTAAATCATTTATTTCTCTCAAGTACATTTTCTAAAATATACACTTTCATTTACATCGCGTATAATATAAAGATCAAATATATAAACTATTTCTTTCAAACACAATTTTGCAAATGCAATAAGAATTAGCACAAACAATAATCCAAACAGTAATTGTTCACATCTTCCCAATAGGCTGAATAATGTTTCCAAATCCATTTGCATTGAAAATATCCAAAATAAAATCATTAATTCGTGCTCACATCTTCCCGATAGGCCGAATGATGTTTTCAAAACTTTGGCATCAAAAATATCAGATATGAATCTGGTAATTCGAAAGGCAACCTACATTTGAATTCCAAATGGGCATCATTGCAATGTTTCCATCCTTTATTGCACTTTAAATACACAGTATAGTGACCAGATGTTGTAGTAGGTCCATCATGGAAAATAATAGCCACTGCTTTAAAAGTTCTTCCTGAAATTGATAGTTGACTTGCCACAAGATTTTTAATTTTGGTTTCCAATTTTCTTCCATTTGCTCTACAACGTTGTAGCATTAAAATGACATATTTTCCAAATCTTTCTATATATAATGTTGACAACATTTCTGATTTACAATGAGAGCATTTCATATCTTGATTAGCTGTTTTTACTAATTTGTTAAAGACACTGATTTGCAATCTGATATTGTCAAATATATGAATCGTTCAGTGTCCATTTCAGTGGTAGAAGAAAATGAACACTCTTCACATTTATGATCCCATCTGTAACTTAGTCCAAACAAATTTTCAATTTCTATTCCTTCATCTTCCAATACTGCAAGCATAAAGATAAGAAATTCTTGTTCATCTTGCTGTATATTAAGTGTAAATTGCGAAGAACCAGTGCATATATCCAAAAGATGCCGAATGCCAGAAGCAGTATGGATTTTAGTTCTATCAGTTACCATTTTTTGAAAAATATAATGTAATAAAGAACAAAATCTTTTTTATCTATTTTCCATAATTTCATGATGAAGATCTTCTAGATAAAAGACAACATTCACAATTACATTAGCATATCAGTTGATTCCTGAACTATTTTCTAACTGGTACCCTACAATATCATCAACAGTGTCCATTTTCATTTTCTTTGCAGCTTCATCATTCTTTTGAATTGTTTTCTTTTTTTCAATCACACTAGAATGTTTCTCATATTTCCATTTTGGACATACTACACGTTTATCATATATGGGATATTCACCTAAGTTAGGAGCATAAAGTCTTCTTAACCGATCATACTCTCCAACACAATTTCCATCAGCACTAATCTTTTTCTCGTCAAAATCAATCAGATACAAACCAGATAATGTTGTTACTCAAGACAATGCAACGTATGCCATGCCCTCTTTAAACACTGTACTTTCAATATTTACCAAAGCACTGTCTACACTTAAACCTTGAGATTTATGAATGGTTACTGCATATGCTAAAGAAAGAGGAAACTATTTTCTACGAACATACAAGTCTTTTACAAACAAAAAACGAACAGCACAATGTCCTCTTCTATCTGATCAAATGTAATCTTTAAAAATTCAATTCCATCTCTATTCTGAAAATTTACAAAATCAACATCTTTTCCCATTGCTTCATTTACTAAACCTTGTTCTACATTCAAATTACGCCGTAAAATTACCCGACAATTTATACACACATATAACGTTTTTTCTAAACCTGCAGTCTTAGACACTGACTTTTCCAAAGAATCCAATTTTGACTGTAATTTCTCTGACAGAAGAATAGTAACTCCTTTGTGTTCCATTTTATCAATAGCTTCCATTTTCACTATTGGTTGTTTTTCCAATTTCAAAAGTTCTTCATTGAATGTAGAACACTCTTGCAGTGTAGGCATCGCATTAGGCAAACTATAGACTTCTTCTCTCCAATTTTTTTGTACATTATTTCAGCTGGTATGTTTTCATTTGCAAACAAGTTCATTAAAAGCCGACTTTGTAAAGCTTCTTTACCATGTTTTGTCAAAACACCAATTCTTATATCTTGAAGAATGTTTCCATAATGTTCATGACTTGCTTGTCACATATTCATAATAACTTCTTTATATTCAAAATGAGACCAAATGTGGAAGTTTCCAATACTGCCGAAAGATTTCCTAGTGTCTTCATGGACAAGTGTTTTAAAAACTGGTTGCCCTTGCACAGGAGTAAGTTGTAGTAGGTCGCCAAATACAATTACATGTTTTCCTCCAAATAGAACATCATAATCTGTTTTTAAAATCTGTTGCATTCTTAAATGTACAAAAGCAAGCATTAAGTGTGAGACCATGCTCACCTCATCAATGATTAGAAGTTTCATTTTCTTGAGTACTCTTGAGACTTCATAACAAGCTTCTCCAGATAGCTTGTGATATTCCACCTTATTTTCATGTTCAACTGGTAGCATGAGTAATCAATGTAACGTAATCCCTTTAATGTTGTGTGCTGCTAACCTAGTTGGAGCGGTTACAACACAAGATAAATGTGATTCAGTGGTTTTGTGTAGATAACTGGTCAAAACTTTAATTAAGAAACGTTTTCCTGTTCCAGCTTGCCCACTGATGTACATTCGAATAGGTTTAAATGACGTGCATTGGCATTCTTTTTTTCATGCAGTGAACCATGCTGTATCTGTTGTGTCACTTGCTGATATATTTCTTTTTGTTCAATATTTAGTTGTTCTTCCAAGTTTCCCAACTCAATAATATCCTGTTGTGCTTTTTGCATTGCCATTTCTACTTCATTCATGGCTATTGCTGCTTCATTTTCAAGAATTGGTTGTCCTAGTGGATCTTGACTTAGTGGAGCAGAGCTTTGACTATCTTGAGAACTGTCTCTAGCTAGTTCAGTTGCAATAGTAGTTTCTTGTTCAAAATCTTCATTTAACATTTGAGGTTAATTTGCAAAAATTGTGCATTGAATGCTATCTTTACATGCATTAAAAGAATCTTCATAGCAGTCAAAATCACCAAGTAATTCCATTTCACTACGCCAAGGCTTAAAAAGTTGCAGAAGTGCTAAATAGAAAAATTCCCTTTTATCTGGAGTTTCGCAACTGAGTTTCCTGTGGTTAATAAGATTTCCTTTGGCATGTTTTACCAAACATCCATCACATCCAATTACTTCACATTTTTCTTCATTTATATATTTTCTGTAACATTTCTCTTAAAACTGTAATGTTGCAGTACTTCATAGAGACATATGTTTTCCAGATGTGGACTTCTTTTGGGATAGTACGTATCCAGCATATTAGTTTTAACAATATCTGTACTTACTGGTTCATTTAATGCTAAGTATTCAATTTCTTGTACAGATTTCAATACTCGATTTCGTGTTGCAGCAAGACCTAGACTTACCCAAATGATTCCTCTTGACTTTGAATATAAACTTGCAGAGGTCAACCGATCCAAACATTCGTAGGATCCAATCCCTCGATGGGAAAGCATCTTCAAACTAAAGCTGTACAATTTGTTACTAAGAGTCTTCTCTTTTGAAATTTCGTCCCACATTTCTTTCAACTCCGTCTTTTCAGATTTGGTTATATATGATGTAAGATAGCGAGTAACAGCAATCGAATTATCTGCAACATACTGGATATCCATATTTGCATTCCACATTGTCAAAATCACTGGATTGTAGTCATTAATGTACTTTGAATCATCAGTTCTTTTTATGTTGTAAGTATTCTTCGGAGATTTTCGAGTTATAGTATGCCTTACTGCTGACATGAAACTGTTGACTCTTCCTTTTGAAATTACTGGACGTGGGAATCAAAAATGACATTTTGTATAAAACTTTCCCTTTGATGTGTTTTTTCGTCGACAATATTTTCCACATCTATGACTTTGAAACCGTAAAACATGTTGTCTCAAGTTGTTTTCTCCTCCTTCTTTTGGAATGGCACAGGAAACATACTCTTCAATGAAAGACAAAACACTTTCATCAGTATCAGTTCCAAATTTTGGTGCATTCTTGATCCATAATAGCATGTGTATATGAGGAGCACCTCTGGCTTGGTACTCCTTTCTCCAAAACAAACCAATAACTTCTCCAAGAGGTGGATTATTTTTATTGCAGATAAAAGACATCATTGCTTGAAACCTATGAATAAAATATCTGCACACATTTACAGAATACAAGGAACACAGTTCTCCAGCTGTCTTCAATTCAATGTTTTTTACATTTGAATTTGCTTGTCGTAGAAATTCAAGTAAATCGTCCCATGCATATTCAGCACAGCTAAGCGTAACAAACCACGTAGGGGTTCCTAAGTTCCTTAACATACATTTAAGTTCTCCGTGACGACGATACCAATACTCATTAGTACCACGGTGACATGCCATCAAAATAATGAACTGAGATTCTAAATGATCTTCTCTTTGTTGAACGTTGTCCAAAAATTCCTTTGCAGAAAGATGTGTATGTGGTTCACTGCATATGAAAGTCCAGACAAGTCACTTTCAAACTGAATATGAAATAAATATGGAATACACTGTCGAAATCTTGGATCTTCTGAGTACAATCTTGTTGTACGATATTCTGAAGCTGGAATCTGTACTGGTCGTTCATCATATTGTCCACCTTTTCCAGTGGGGAAGAGCTGTTGAAAACAACAAGCTTCTAAACTTTTTTCCCTTACACTCATGGGAGTTCCCTCCGCTTTCTTCATTTGGAATAATTCAATAGTGTTTCCTATCTCTTCTTTTGAATGTAGAGGATGTATACTATAATGTTCATAAATTTCTTCACTCCTCGAGTTGTCCACTTTTTCTATTTGGCCAGTTGAAATTTCTCTTTCATCTTCTAAAGATATTTTTCCTTCTTCCACATATACATTTTTATAATAAATATTGTTTTGTACAAGATATAATGTAGCCTTTTGAAGTTTGGTGACATCTACTAACTCTTGCCATATTTTCGACTCTTTGTTGGTACACCATTAACTAGAATAACTACAGGTTCACTTTCCTCTCTCTCTACACCAACAGTTTCAATATTTTTCTCAAAATCTAAAGCTAAATACACAACTCTTCCTTTTAAACCTCTTTGTAAATCTGTTGGAGGCAGCTTACCTGTTTTAGGCTCCATACGAACTATAGCCTGAAATGGGTGCACAGATTGAATAAGACTCGTAAGTATTTAAATTTACCAGTTCCGAAGGAATAGCTACCAACTCTAGGTTTTTATGTACAGCTCTAGCTGGCATTTTGTTCTCTTCTAATTTGTTGTAACAATATTTACAAATACGTTGATCACTATCCAATTCAAAACGACCTTCCACCAACAAATAAGCACCAAATTGCTCCCACTTATCATTGTTTTCCTTTTCACTTTTTAAATACGCATCAACATTCCTAGTTTGACTTCTATAGTGAGTACGTCGACAACAAATACAAACATAGTTTGGTTTTTCACAAGAAACTACCTTAAACTTTGTAATTTCTTCTGCAAACTTCTCAGTAGTACTATCTTCCACATCTTCTTCAACACCTACACTTATCAAACTCTCACTTTCTCTACACTCCTCTTGAGGACCAAAGAAACAAAACTATATGTCATAAGAAAGTTTTTTACATCCAATACTGAACCATGCAAAAGAGCTGTGTTTATTTCACTTAAAGATAATGCAGGACTTTTTACATAGTACAATCTTCTTACTAACTCCCGCATTTCTGAGTGATGTACTGCTAACATTCTTAAATGATGAAAAGAACTTCGACACACTTTTCTAGAAAGACCAGCCAGAAAATGACCCTGCAAGTTAGTATATTTTCTCACTTTACAAGGATCTAGTCCTTGCAACATCTTAATCTTCTGTTTAACACTTTTTTTACCATAATGTTGTAAGACATTTTGTAATATATCAATAGATTCCTGTCGTATACTACAAATGCTACTACAATCCCACTTATATACTGGAGCTTGTGTACGTCTTCCTTGAACGTCTTCAGCTATTACTTCATACACATTTCTAGGAACCATCTTTTCTTTTTCAATTGGTCCACCGTTTTTAACCTCATAACAACGACCACTGGTATCAACTGCATGAACTAATGTATTTTGTTGAAAATAGTTTCTTCATTAAAAAAAGGTTCAGTACTAGAAGTGTGCTTCCATTCACCCGAAATGTTTTTGCAAAAGTTAGTCCTATTAACCAGTCTTTTTCTTTTACTTTTCTCCTTCATAAAGTGCATTGTTTTATTCAATGTCGTCATTCTCTTCAATACTAATATAAACAATCTTCTTTTCAATTCAAAAGCCTTTTCGACTACACTTTCAATCTGTTGTTTTTTCTTGTAAAATGCTGATTTTCTTTTATATTTTTTGCAATCTTTCAATAAATTTTGTAGTGCTCTACTTTTATACATTCTCTTCCTAATGTCTTTATATTCTTTCATCCTTCTTTTCACATAGATTGTTTTCCCATAACCTGATTTTCCATTAATTGGTCCTTTTTTCGTTTCCTTCTGATTGGTTGTAGTACTTTTCTTTCTCTTTTCCCCATTTTGAAAATTCATTACATTCTTTAAAAGTCTTTTAACAAATTCTTTAGTTCTCTTACCAGAAGACTCTTTCTTCAACGTCACATGTTGTACTTCATCTAATTTCTGCTTTTCTGTCTCCTTTAAATAGTAGTGTTTTTTTGGTTGTCTTTTCTTTTGCACTTTTCTTGTCATACTGAATCTTTCTTAATAATTGGGGAGAATATCTGAAAAAAATAAAAGTTGAAATAGTTTAGTTAAATAATTTAATATTATTAAAATAAATATATACAGATATTCTCATGTATAAATAAAGAAATATTTTTAATTGCATTCCAAAGTATGTCAGACAGTGCACAATTCCTACAATTAGAAGACACCACAACCTATAGAACACAATAACAAAGCACAACTAAAGGATTTCTCTACTGCTACCCAAATCAAATCTAAAGTGCAGTCTGTCAGCTTTTAAGGCCTGCATAATTTTGTGATTGAGGTATGTCTCTACTTGCACATGTATTCTCATATGTGTCAAACATTTGAAGATGCTTTACATATAAAACAGAAGTATACATATATTTGTATGCTTCTTTTATATATAGTACACTAGCAAAAAGTACAGACTCATGCATGCATGGTTTCAGAAACATAATGAATCTTACAGCACAAACATGTGAAGGGTTGCTGCTTTGTTTTTACCTAACTATTACCCCTTTCTATATCATTCTTCCCTTTTTCTATACCTCTCTTCCCTCTTTCTCCACCCCTGTTCTCTCTTTCTGCACTTTTCTTCACTCTTTCCACACCCCTCTTGAATGTTTCTGCACTTCTTTTACCTGTTTCTACAACTCTCTTGCCTCTTTCTGTACCCCTCACGCCTCGTTGTGCACCTCTTTTGCTTCTTTCTGCACTTCTCTTGCCTCTTTCTGCACCTCTCTTGCTTCTTTCTGTACCCCTGTTGCCTCTTTCTGCACCCTTCTTCCATCTTTGTGCATCTCTGTTGCCTCTTTCTGCACCCCTCTTGCCTCTTTCTGCACCTCTGCTGCTTCCTTCTCAACTTCTCTTGCTTCTTTCTGCAACTCTCTTGCTTCTTTCTGTACCCCTGTTGCCTCTTTCTGCACCCTTCTTCCCTCTTTGTGTACCTCTGTTGCCTCTTTCTGCACCCCTCTACCTTCTATCTACACCCATGTTGCCTCTTTCTGCACCTCTGTTCCCTCTTTCTGCACCCCTCAAGCCTCTTTCTGCACTTCTGTCACTTCTTTCTGCAGTTTTCTTGCCTGTTTTTCCACCTCTCTTGTCTCTTTCTACACCCCTGTTCCCTTTTTCTGCACCCCTCTTGTCTGTGTGTGCACCTCTGTTGATTCTTTCTTGTTAGACCTGGTACCATTGGCGTGAGTCTCCCTTCCACTTTTTTCTGATTGCCTCCTCTGTTTTTGATGTTTTGCTGGTTTAGATGCTTTGGGCACTGTGCCACTGCTATTCAGTGCCACAGTGCAAGTGCGCCCTATGGTAAATTGATGTATTGATTAGTGACTCCATGATTGGATCATTTGATTTACTTATCAGACCCTAGTATAGTGCACCAGGTGTGCCCAGGGCCTGTAAATCAAATGCTGCTGGTGGGCTTGCAGCACTGGTTGTGCCACCCACAGAAGCAGCTTGTAAAGTGTGTCTCAGACCTGCCATTGCAGAGCCTGCGTGCAGCCTGGGGCTGCCATGTTGACTTGGCAAGTGCACCCACTTGCCAGTCCCTAAACCTTCCCTTATCTTCATATCAGACACGCCTATGGTAGGCCCAAGGGCAGGGTGCCTTGTAAGTATAAGGTAGGACATGCCCAGGTGTGTGTGGCATGTCCTAATAGTGAATTACAGCCATTTTCGTTTTTCACTATTGCAAGGCTACCTGTCCCCATAGGCCAGAATGGGCAGTTTGATTATAACATCTTATAATCCTAACTGACCCAGGGAACATGATAGAAAAACGAATTTAGTATGCCTGAACTCAGAATGATAAAATGCATCTTTTAGTAAAGTTGGTTTTAACATTCTGTGTTTGAAAATACCACTTTTAGAAAGTAGGTATTTTCTTGCCTAACTGTCCAAGCCTGCCTCTGCTAGGTTGTGTATTGTGTGTCTGGTTTAGTGAGTTACAGGGGCTGGGGGATTCCAGGAGACAGGGTGAGTCAGCACAGGGCTGAATAGACCTATCTGCATGTAGATTGGTGGGAGGAGTTGCACCTGGGTCTGAATAGGGCTGTGCCTGCCTTCCACAATGCTGGCTCCACCTCCTGTGGTGTGTCTGATGTCCCTGGCCCACCCTGCCAAAGGAAAGAAGGAGTCCTGTAAACAAAGTGCTCCAGGACTGCACAGAACTGGTTTGGGCTAGCTACAGGCCCCTCTGCCTTCAGAGGACAAAGGATTTTGCAGTATAAATATGGGGACCCAGACCCCAAGACTTTAGATCACTTCTGGAACAACAAGACGAACCTCTGCCAAGGAGAAGAACCAAAGGAAGCTGTAGGAGTTGGACTGCCCCCCTGCCAGTGTGCTGTGTTGCTGGGTTGGCCTACAGTGGTGTCTTCAGTGCCAAGGAGAGGAGAAGGAACTTTTAAAGAACTTTCATCATCTTGCCGAATATTACTCCAAGGGCTTGAACTTGTGCTTGCCTCCTGCTGAAGTCTCAGGGACAAAAGACTTCACCACCAGCTCCCCTCTGAATTCCCTTGCTGGGAATTCTGTCTGCAGAAGCCTGCGTGTCGCTGGGAGCTGGAAGCGCGACTCAACGAGAAGGAGCTGTGAGAAGTTGGCCTGGCATATGCTGTCCACTATTTATAGTGGGCACCTTGCACCAGTCCAAACAACCCCTTATTGGAGATAGGTTAAAGACAACCTTTATTGAAAGCTATCCTAGTGGTAGCTATGGAGAGCAGCCTTCAGGCTAAGTCTTGAAGGAATGTAAAGCAGCTTGTTTTACCAGTCTATAATCTCTTGAGTGACCAAATGAAAGAGGACCACACCAGGTATATATTCAAAATATATGTATTTATTGCTAAACACACCCCTCTAGTCTCTTTATGAGTCTAGAGTTCGAAGTACATAAGTTATAAGTTAGTTATCAACAGTAATAGCACAAATACACGTTTGAGCCCTAGGGGCGTACCAAACCATATACCAATAAAGTGGTATAAGAACCACGACTGAGCTAGACACAGGGCCTAGAGCCTGTAGAAGTGCTTGGACCACAAGGAACTACCCAAGGTAGTGACACAGGGGACCCACGGGGGACGCGTGCAGTGTAAGAACACAGCCGCGAATCGCTGTTGACTTCTATGGGGAAAGTCGCGGTTGGAATTTTAAAGAAAAGGGACACTTAGAGGAGGACTTGGAGCAAACCCCTTTAGAACTGGGTTGTTCTAGAGTCTATACCCGCGGGAGCACCGGAGTACTCGAGTTACCTCACCCAGGGAAGCCGGGTGCATAGGTGTCTTTCGGGGTCGGGTTTCGTCGTCGTTTTCAATGGCGATCTGCTGCAAAGTGCTGCTGGCGGCCAAGTCGAAAGTGTTCGGGTGGATCCAAAGGTGGATCGAAGATCTGAAGAACCTGAAAGCAGAGGGGACAGAGTCTGGGTCACTAGCCAGTGACCAGGAAGAGCGATGAGCAGATGCCCACCGATGTCGAGTGCTTCAGGTAGGTTGACGGTCATCTTGACTCTTCAGCCACGAGGTCCAGGAGGCGTCGACGACAACCAGGAGCTGGATTCAAGCTGTCCCACAATGTTTGTCAATTGCAGGCATGTCGGCAACTGGATTGGACCCAACAAGCTTTGGCAACGGCAAGTCTTGTAGAAATAGAAGAAGGACGGTGGTGCAGAACAACAGGGTCTGAGGGACTCACCCAGTGAAGGTAAGTCAGGGCACACCTGGAGCAACCAGGGAAGCCCAAGTAGAAGAAGATTGGCCTTCGGGAGGGCCTACTAGCCAATGGACTAGCGACCGCAAAGGAGCCTCGAGTGGACACACTTGGAGCTGGCTCACAGGACACTCGTGGAGTGGAGGCCAGTGATCTTCGGTGCAGTCGGTGCTGGAGGCTGGAGCTACTCGGAGCCTAAAGCACAACTTTGTGGGAGACCCAGAAGAGGATGCACTTACAAAAGTATGCAGTGTCCAGGGGTCACGGTTCCACGTTACCCACAATAGCCACGGGCCTCAGCTTTGCTGGGGTCTCAGGGTAGCCTCGGGGAAGTCTGGAAATCCACCTCTGGTGATGCAAAGACTTCGGCGTCCGGCGGGAGCTTCAGCGATGCAGACCAGACAATTGCTTCATTGGTGCCTGCCAAGCAGGGGAGTCACTCCTTGACCCCAAGGGAGATTCTTCAGTCCTCTAATCTTAAAGTAGAGCGTCGAAGGTCCAGGATTCTGTGTCAGAGTTTCGTCCAGGTAAATCTAAAGTCCTAAGGACTGGGGTCCCATACTTATACCAAGTTAGGGGGTTGGACATACTCTGGGGACCCACCTATGGGAGGGTCAGGGCAGAGGG
Organism: Calotriton arnoldi; assembly: GCA_963921515.1. Lineage (NCBI taxonomy): Eukaryota > Metazoa > Chordata > Amphibia > Caudata > Salamandridae > Calotriton > Calotriton arnoldi. The sequence goes on from CAWUFW010005029.1 coordinate 21,731, forward strand.
GTGGTTACACCCCTTTCCCTTTGTCCAGTTTCGCGACAGAGCAGGGGCTGGAAGCCCCTGAGCCGGTTTGAACTGGGGTATGCACAGGGACACCAAATGTGCCCCCAGTGCAGGACTTCAAAGCACCAGAGAGTGCTCCCGCCCAGCCCCAATACACACTATCCTGTCTGGGGAGGTGGTTACACCTCCCTGGGACAGGACACCTATTGTCCAGGCCTCCCCTGCCGGAGTTTCGGTCAGCAGCAGGAGGCCAGACTCGTGTCTGTGGCAGCAGCATCCATTTTGTGATGCCAGGGCTTGGAAAGAAGCTACCGGGCAGGCCGGTGTGTACATGTCTCTCCCTCTAGAAGGGTGGAATGCTACCCCCGCCGCCAGAACTGGTGGGGGGGTAGTATTCCAAGATGTTTGACACCAAACACGACATGTTTCCGTGCAGCCATCCCAAAGTTAGCATTTAACGCGAGGTTATAATGCGCTTAAGAGTATATGGTCAGGCTGCACTACAAACAGCATCAGAGAAGGGTCTCCGAACGCTGCAGAGGGGCTCTGCTCATGCAGGGGCACCCTCGCACATAGGAACCAAGCACTCTGCCTTCAGGATTGACAAGGCCTGCCATAGGAGTGACTTATAGGTTTATATGTGTGTATGTATGTAGTGATATAGGTAACCTATATCACTGTAAGGGGTGCATGCACCACCTTACCCAGGCTGCAGTAGCAGACCTGTGGTTTCCTTTTGGTTGGCCTTCCAGGGGTGGCACAATACATGCTTTAGCCCCTGGCAGGCCTCTGAGGTACCTATGCCCTGGGTACGTAGTATACCATATACTAGGGACTTACAAGGGCACTCCAGATTCCAATCAGAGATGTGCCTAAGGCACATGGAAACCATTTTAGAGAGGAAGCAGCTAGGCTGGGGTTCTGATTAGCAGGGCCCCAGCCAGACTAAAGTCGAAAAACAGTGAAACATCAGCAAAAAGTGGGGGTACCCATGTGAAGCAGATCCTACTCTCCTACAGGAGCGTGTCGCAGTCGCAGCTGTTGCCGTCGCATCGCCGGAGAAGCGTGTCGCCGCCGCAGAGGTCGCCGTCGCCTCACCAGAGAAGCGAGCCTTCGTCAAAGCTGTTACCCGACCCATCACCGGAGAAGGGTCTCGCCGCCGCAGAGGTCGCCGGCACATCACCGGAGAAGCGTGTCGCAGGGCCTGTCGCAGCTCCAAAGTTACAGAGTCACCGCACGGCCGCCGGGCGTCCACGCATTGTCTTCACGTCGTCGCATCAAGGGCACTGTTAGAAATGGGATCTCTGGTTGGCTAAGGCTTGCGCCAAAGCCAGGCAGAGACCACCACTCTAGTCAGGGCGAGGGAGTTACATGCCAAAGATAACCCCTGCTCACCCCCTTGGTAGCTTGGCACGAGCATTCAGGCTTATCCCGGAGGCAATGTGTACAGCGTTTGCGCACGCACACAGCAACAACATACCAGGCACACTACAAAAGGAACTCCACACAAGGTTATATCAAAAATAGCCTTTGTATTCTCATAACACATTAGAATAGTACTCACATAATATACATGGTGCCACCTGGCACTAGGTCATATTTACAAGGGATTATTTACACCTGACAGGGCCAACTGGACCACTGTCAGAACCAGCACAAAGCGAACTTAGTAACTGTAGCACTTAGAATAAATGTAGCACACATCATAAACGTACAACCAGTAATCACTGGTAACCACTGTACTCAGCATCAGCCTGTAACATAAACCACATTATGCACAGTATCACATAGGCGCCAAATCTATTGTACGCCAACGTCATCAGTCTAACATCTTAGACCCTAACCTCCTAAGTATCACTCACATTAGGGGCATAAAACACAGTAGAGAATATCTCAAACCTAACCACAGTAGGCACAACCTCATAATCATAAAACCACATTTAGAGCTATAAATCGGGGTGCGTAAATCATAATACAGGAATCACATTTCCTAGCACCACAATATCACATTAGCACATAACCTCACAGTAAAAACCATAGTAGAGGAATAAATCAGGGGGCGTGAATCACACTACATGTATCACATTTCCTAATATCACGTAAATCACGGACCCCCTGGCCAACTGGCCTTCACTAAGGGGCTCAAAGGCCCTGTGTCCAGAATGTCAGGGCTGCTGCCTATGCAGCGGAATCCAAGGTGCGCCATCGCGCTGGGGCAAAGGAGTGCAACTCACTCCTACTTCTCATAATGCCCCCAAAGAACTGTGGCCGAAACGTGGCAGCTGGCACTACGTGCTGCGCAGCTGTAATCCCAGTGAAGGCCTGGCACCACTGTGCCTCTTGTCCCACTCCGGGACTCTCTATCCATTGTGCAAAACGTTGCAGCTGCCCACTGTCCGGTGGGGCAGCTGGGAATAAACACAGGACACTGGCCGCTCGGGGCCCTCTGGGCCCCCTCGGGGTCCCTGAAAACAGATATGGCCATGGTGGAGCGGCCCGCCACAGCGGGACCGCTCAGGCACTAACCATGTGCACGGGGAGCCCCCACTGGGACTCCTAACTAATGAACTGTGGCCTCGCATCAGCACCTCTGTGCCTCGGGGGGGAACAACCACGGGGGCAGGCACCGATAGCGGGCCTCGACACACCCCCCCTCAGGCTCTACTCACCGGACTCTGCGCTGCTCCGGACTCCTTCGGGGACTCTCTCACTTCTCCCGACACCGCAGGCAGCAGGCGGGGCTCTCTCGCTCATGAGAGCCTCGCTTGGGATCCGGCTGCAATCTGCAGTTGGCACGCCGGCGGGGTGGGCTCCCGCCTGCCTTCATTCTCTCCTCCTGGCGTTGGGGCTCCCACTCGGCCACGGGAGCCCTCCTCACCAGGCCGCACATCTCGCTCTTCACCCGGGGATCCTGCAACACGGAGCGGGATCTCCTTGGAGGCAGGCGTCGCGTCACGCTTCTCCCAGCCGTCACTTCCTTTTTCAGACCCGCCCACGTCACAACAAAGGTTGCCTGACTTCCGGGTCGCATTCGGCAGCGGCCCGGCAGTTTCTCTCGGCGACTTCTCCTCCGCAATACGAGGTAGACTCCCGTTCATTAAAATGATATACAGCAGGGTGGGCCCCCGCTAGTCAAGGAAAGGCATAAGAGGGGTGGGCACCCGTGAAAGGGCACCACAAGGTGGGGTGGGCACCCGCTCGTTTCCCCTCCAGCAGGGGGAATCCCTACATCGGGATCTCCTCGGGGATGATTGCAGCTCAGCGCTGCGGAGCCCTCGTGCTCCTCTCCTCCAAAGTCCAGCGCTCCCAAGGTGCTAGAACAGGCAAAAGGTCCTGTAGGTAAAAGAACCATTCCTTAGATGAAGGGACAATGCAGGGCCCAGGGAGGCAAGCCCTCCTGGCAGCCTCCCCTGGGCCCCAGCAGCAGCACGCCCCACAGGTTCAGGATCAAAAACAGAACATTTTTCTGGGGTCACAGCCCCTTCTTTTATACACAAAATCCCCTTTGTGTCACAGCACAGGGCTTGGAGATACCAGTCAGAACTGGTATCAGGGGGATTTGGAGCACTTGGTTTTGGCAAGCTCCTCTCCCCTTTGACAAGACAGGCCAGGGACATCAGACGCACCACAGGAGGTGGAGCCAGCATTGTGGAGGGAAGACACAGCCCTATTCAGACCCAGGTGACACTCCTCCCCTCACTCTATGTGCAGATCTCCCTATTCAGCCCCTGCGCTGACTCACCCTGCCCCTCCTGGAGCCACACACACCTCCCAGCCCCTGTCACTCACAAGCCAGACATGCAATTCACATCAGGCAGGCAGACACAGAGCACACAGAAATGCCAACTTCTAGAAGTGGCATTTCTCTACCCGTCACCATAAATCTGCGCACACCATTGCGCAGCATTTATTCTCACGAATTCAGACATACTAAACTTGACCACACTGCTCCTCTCATAACAGGAATTACCACTGACACACTCATCCTCAATGCATTCCTATGGGAGGGCAGGCCAGTCTCACCACACACGCACACAGCGCGCACGCACTTTACACTGGACCACAGTGCTAAAGTGCCCAGAGACTTAAAACAACTAACACCAAGTTACATGTAAGGCAAAAAGTTTAGGGCTGAACCTGCCAAAAAGGGCCAAGTCCAACACAACCCCCTTCCAGCCAAAACGCAGGGCAGACCAATCACCACAGTGATGGGCTTCCCTGCTTGGGGCGATAGAACACGGACGCGGGCCCGCGCTGCAGGGACACCCTCCGGGTCTACGCCACTCTGAACCCATGTGGTTCCCTCTAAAAAAGAACTCTCAGGCCCAACTAGGCTACCCCACTGGTACTCCCTAGTTGTCCATGGCCAGGACCAGGCCCTAGGCCACCCAGATGTCACTGGTCCTTGCCAATCCACAGAGTGGGGGGCAGTAACCCCTGGCATACAATAGCCATTCTCCACTCTCCCTCTCAGTGTAGTTCCAAACTACCACTGATCCTCCAACCTAGGGTCCGCACCCTCAGGCTGACCAGAGGTCACGGGTGAAACATCTCCTCACCCTACCTCTACTTCTGGGGTTCCGCATCCTCCCAGGGGAAGCACCCACCAGAACACAACTCTCCCACCAGTTCAGGACCTCTCTCCATCAACTGGTCTACCACCTGGATCCACATTCACTGGATGCACCGGGGTCAGAGGCAGGTACTCCCTCCCTCTGCACCCCCTTCCAGAGTCCGATACCCTCCCAACTGGAGTGGTACCCTCTAGAAGGCAAACCGGCCAGGACACTGATTACAGTCGCCGTGCTGTCCAGGACAGGCAAACACCTGAACCTGGCTCCCCAACCCAGGGACGGTACCCTTTGGTCGGATGCCTGGCGAACCAGGACTTCCGGGGAGCACGCATGCCACCCCATCCTGAAGAGCAGGGTCCCTTCACTTAAGATAGGCCCCACCTGCCCTCAAGGTAGTACTACCATACTCAGCCAGGGACCCCAAAAATCCCGGCCAGGCCTGTACCACCCCCCAGAGGGTAACACATCTAATGTGTTGTGTGACAGTCTGCCGGGCACAAACCCAGGGCAGAAGTGGTGTCCCCATGGCCCCTTTCGACCCACTGGTTTTTCCACTGGGGAACCTCTCCACCGCTCACCCCTCAATCAGGACTTCTGCACCCTCCACCTAGGAGCGGTGCGGCCCAACACCAGGCTCGCTGGAGCTCTGATTACAGACACTCCACGTCCTCTAGACACTGGGAGATCCTCCTCAAATGGCCTACAAGTACAGCCTAGGTCCCCAACCTGGTGTTCCCTGAAGAAACCATCCAGGCCCTGGGACTGGGTTTCGGGCACCTTGGGACACAGCCCACACTCACTCCTTCTCCTCTGAGACAGGACGTGAGCCCCTACACCCCTCCCGCTACACTGGGACCTAGCTGGGCTACACTGAACCTCTTCCACCACACAGGACCGGAAGATACTCGAGCCACTCTTATTGGAACCACTTCCAGCTCACCTACCACGGGAGATCCCCCACACAGAACAGTCCAACAGGACAGACTAGGTTCCTTTCCTGGCGTTCCTTCTAAGAACCATCCAGTACCGGAGACTTGAGATTGAGGCTCGGAATACGGCCCAGTCTCACACCTTCCTCGCAGGACATGATGTGAGGCCTTGCAACCTCCTCACTATAACGGTTCCTAGTTGGGTTCCTCTGAACCATCTCCACCACACGGGTTGGGAGATACCTGCACCATTCCTCTAGGGTCACTCCCCATGCAAGCTCCTTATTTCAGAGAACTCACACCCAATCATCCAGTGCAACACACCACTCATCCACAGGCGCCCCCGGACTGGTGAGACAGTATCTTACTGCCCCTGAATCTCAACCTGCCCCCTTCTTAACCGGGAACCAGGTACCACCGTCTGGGGACCGGGACTTTCTGCACTGGACTTCATATTGCTGCCACCACTGGATCCCACCCTTACTGGGGAACCCAGAAAACTCACACTGCACTTAGGGGATAATCTACCCTCCCGAGCTAGTGACTCCATGCCAATTAAGTCCCCACTGTAGGCCAACCCTAGAACTAGCAGACAGCACAGGGGCAGTCAATCCTTCAGCATCCGGCCAACCCAAGACCCCGCTTCATGGTCCAAGGCCAGTCCATCCTTCAGCTTTAGGCCAACCCAAAAGCAGTCTGCACAAGGGCAGTCACTCCTCCAGATTCTCTGGTTTCTGTCCTTGGCAGGACACTCAACTCACAGTGCAACAAGAACACACATTTCAAAAAGAAATGACACTTAAAACAAACTCAGAAACAATAATCCCCATACATGTGACTATCTAAAATGCAGAGTTTTGTAGTGCAGCCAGTTGTCGCTGTGGTACTGCGTAAACGCAAGTCCTATCCCCACCGCTGACAACCAATGTTAGAAATGGGATCTCTGGTTGGCTAAGGCTTGCGCCAAAGCCAGGCAGAGACCACCACTCTAGTCAGGGTGAGGGAGTTACATGCCAAAGATAACCCCTGCTCACCCCCTTGGTAGCTTGGCACGAGCAGTCAGGCTTATCCCGGAGGCAATGTGTAAAGCGTTTGCGCACGCACACAGCAACAACATACCAGGCACACTACAAAAGGAACTCCACACAAGATTATATCAAAAATAGCCTTTGTATTCTCATAACACATTAGAATAGTACTCACATAATATACATGGTGCCACCTGGCACTAGGTCATATTTACAAGGGATTATTTACACCTGACAGGGCCAACTGGACCACTGTCAGAACCAGCACAAAGCGAACTTAGTAACTGTAGCACTTAGAATAAATGTAGCACACATCATAAACGTACAACCAGTAATCACTGGTAACCACTGTACTCAGCATCAGCCTGTAACATAAACCACATTATGCACAGTATCACATAGGCGCCAAATCTATTGTACGCCAACCTCATGAGTCTAACATCTTAGACCCTAACCTCCTAAGTATCACTCACATTAGGGGCATAAAACACAGTAGAGAATATCTCAAACCTAACCACAGTAGGCACAACCTCATAATCATAAAACCACATTTAGAGCTATAAATCGGGGTGCGTAAATCATAATACAGGAATCACATTTCCTAGCACCACAATATCACATTAGCACATAACCTCTCAGTAAAAACCATAGTAGAGGCATAAATCAGGGGGCGTGAATCACACTACATGTATCACATTTCCTAATATCACGTAAATCACGGACCCCCTGGCCAACTGGCCTTCACTAAGGGGCTCAAAGGCCCTGTGTCCAGAACGTCAGGGCTGCTGCCTATGCAGCGGAATCCAAGGTGTGCCATCACGCTGGGGCAAAGGAGTGCAACTCACTCCTACTTCTCATAATGCCCCCAAAGAACTGTGGCCTAAACGTGGCAGCTGGCACTACGTGCTGCGCAGCTGTAATCCCAGTGAAGGTCTGGCACCACTGTGCCTCTTGTCCCACTCCGGGACTCTCTATCCATTGTGCAAAACGTTGCAGCTGCCCACTGTCCGGTGAGGCAGCTGGGAATAAACACAGGACACTGGCCGCTCGGGGCCCTCTGGACCCCCTCGGGGTCCCTGAAAACAGATATGGCCATGGTGGAGCGGCCCACTGGGACTCCTAACTAATCAACTGTGGCCTCGCACCGGCACCTCTGTGCCTTGGGGGGGAACAACCACGGGGGCAGGCACCGATAGCGGGCCTCGACACTACCCCCCTCAGGCTCCACTCACCGGACTCTGCGCTACTCCGGACTCCTTCGGGGACTCTCTCACTTCTCCCGACACCGCGGGCAGCAGGCGGGGCTCTCTCGCTCATGAGAGCCTTGCTTGGGATCCGGCTGCACTCTGCAATTGGCACGCCGGCGGGGTGGGCTCCCGCCTGCCTTCATCCTCTCCTCCTGGTGTCGGGGCTCCCACTCGGCCACGGGAGCCCTCCTCACCAGGCCGCACATCTCGCTCTTCACCCGGGGATCCTGCAACACAGAGCGGGATCTCCCTGGAGGCCTGCGTTGCGTCACGCTTCTCCCGGCCGTCACTTCCTTTTTCAGACCCGCCCACGTCACAACAAAGGTTGCCTGACTTCCGGGTCGCATTCGGCAGCGGCCCGGCAGTTTCTCTCGGCGACTTCTCCTCCGCAATACGAGGTAGACTCCCGTTCATTAAAATGATATACAGCGGGGTGGGCCCCCGCTAGTCAAGGAAAGGCATAAGCGGGGTGGGCACCCGTGAAAGGGCACCACAAGGTGGGGTGGGCACCCGCTCCTTTCCCCTCCAGCAGGGGGAATCCCTACGTCGGGATCTCCTCGGGGATGATTGCAGCTCAGCGCTGCGGAGCCCTCGTGCTCCTCTCCTCCAAAGTCCAGCGCTCCCAAGGCGCTAGAACAGGCAAAAGGTCCTGTAGGTAAAATAACCATTCCTTAGATGAAGGGGCAATGCAGGGCCCAGGGAGGCAAGCCCTCCTGGCAGCCTCCCCTGGGCCCCAGCAGCAGCACGCCCCGCAGGTTCAGGATCAAAAACAGAAAATTTTTCTGGGGTCACAGCCCCTTCTTTTATACACAAAATCCCCTTTGTGTCACAGCACAGGGCTTGGAGATACCAGTCAGAACTGGTATCAGGGGGATTTGGAGCACTTGGTTTTGGCAAGCTCCTCTCCCCTTTGACAAGACAGGCCAGGGACATCAGACGCACCACAGGAGGTGGAGCCAGCATTGTGGAGGGAAGACACAGCCCTATTCAGACCCAGGTGACACTCCTCCCCTCACTCTATGTGCAGATCTCCCTATTCAGCCCTGCGCTGACTCACCCTGCCCCTCCTGGAGCCACACACACCTCCCAGCCCCTGTCACTCACAAGCCAGACATGCAATTCACATCAGGAAGGCAGACACAGAGCACACAGAAATGCCAACTTCTAGAAGTGGCATTTCTCTACCCGTCACCATAAATCTGCGCACACCATTGCGCAGCATTTATTCTCACGAATTCAGACATACTAAACTTGACCACACTGCTCCTCTCAAACCAGGAATTACCACTGACACACTCATCCTCAATGCATTCCTATGGGAGGGCAGGCCAGTCTCACCACACACGCACACAGCGCGCACGCACTTTACACTGGACCACAGTGCTAAAGTGCCCAGAGACTTAAAACTACTAACACCAAGTTACATATAAGGCAAAAAGTTTAGGGCTGAACCTGCCAAAAAGGGCCAAGTCCAAAACAACCCCCTTCTAGCCAAAACGCAGGGCAGACCAATCACCACAGTGATGGGCTTCCCTGCTTGGGGCGATAGAACACGGACGCGGGCCCGCACTGCAGGGACACCCTCCGGGTCTACGCCACTCTGAACCCATGTGGTTCCCTCTAAAAAAGAACTCTCAGGCCCAACTAGGCTACCCCACTGGTACTCCCTCGTTGTCCATGGCCAGGACCAGGCCCTAGGCCACCCAGATGTCAATGGTCCTTGCCAATCCACAGAGTGGGGGGCAGTAACCCCTGGCATACAATAGCCATTCTCCACTCTCCCTCTCAGTGTAGTTCCAAACTACCACTGATCCTCCAACCTAGGGTCCGCACCCTCAGGCTGACCAGAGGTCACGGGTAAAGCATCTCCTCACCCTACCTCTACTTCTGGGGTTCCACATCCTCCCAGGGGAAGCACCCACCAGAACACAACTCTCCCACCAGTTCAGGACCTCTCTCCATCAACTGGTCTACCACCTGGGATCCACATTCACCGGATGCACCGGGGTCAGAGGCAGGTACTCCCTCCCTCTGCACCCCCTTCCAGAGTCCGATACCCTCCCAACTGGAGTGGTACCCCTAGAAGGCAAACCGGCCAGGACACTGATTACAGTCGCCCTGCTGTCCAGGACAGGCAAACACCTGAACCTGGCTCCCCAACCCAGGGACGGTACCCTTTGGTCAGATGCCTGGCGAACCAGGACTTCCAGGGGAGCACGCATGACCCCCCATCCTGAAGAGCAGGGTCCCTTCACTTAAGATAGGCCCCACCTGCACTCAAGGTAGTACTACCATACTCAGCCAGGGACCCCAAAAATCCCGGCCAGGCCTGTACCACCCCCCAGAGGGTAACACATCTAATGTGTTGTGTGACAGTCTGCCGAGCACAAACCCAGGGCAGAAGTGGTGTCCCCATGGCCCCTTTCGACCCACTGGTTTTTCCACTGGGGAACCTCTCCACCGCTCACCCCTCAATCAGGACTTCTGCACCCTCCACCTAGGAGCGGTGCGGCCCAACACCAGGCTCGCTGGAGCTCTGATTACAGACACTCCACGTCCTCTAGACACTGGGAGATCCTCCTCAAATGGCCTACAAGTACAGCCTAGGTCCCCAACCTGGTGTTCCCTGAAGAAACCATCCAGGCCCTGGGACTGGGTTTCGGGCACCTTGGGACACAGCCCACACTCACTCCTTCTCCTCTGAGACAGGACGTGAGCCCCTACACCCCTCCCGCTACACTGGGACCTAGCTGGGCTACACTGAACCTCTTCCACCACACAGGACCGGAAGATACTCGAGCCACTCTTATTGGAACCACTTCCAGCTCACCTACCACGGGGAGATCCCCCACACAGAACAGTCCAACAGGACAGACTAGGTTCCTTTCCTGGCGTTCCTTCTAAGAACCATCCAGTACCGGAGACTTGAGATTGAGGCTCGGAATACGGCCCAGTCTCACACCTTCCTCGCAGGACATGATGTGAGGCCTTGCAACCTCCTCACTATAACGGTTCCTAGTTGGGTTCCTCTGAACCATCTCCACCACACGGGTTGGGAGATACCTGCACCATTCCTCTAGGGTCACTCCCCCATGCAAGCTCCTTATTTCAGAGAACTCACACCCAATCATCCAGTGCAACACACCACTCATCCACAGGCGCCCCCCCGGACTGGTGAGACAGTATCTTACTGCCCCTGAATCTCAACCTGCCCCCTTCTTAACCGGGAACCAGGTACCACCGTCTGGGGACCGGGACTTTCTGCACTGGACTTCATATTGCTGCCACCACTGGATCCCACCCTTACTGGGGAACCCAGAAAACTCACACTGCACTTAGGGGATAATCTACCCTCCCGAGCTAGTGACTCCATGCCAATTAAGTCCCCACTGTAGGCCAACCCTAGAACTAGCAGACAGCACAGGGGCAGTCCCTCCCTCAGCTGCAGGCCAACCCAAGACCCCGCTTCATGGTCCAAGGCCAGTCCATCCTTCAGCTTTAGGCCAACACAATAGCAGTCTGCACAAGGGCAGTCACTCCTCCAGATTCTCTGGTTTCTGTCCTTGGCAGGACACTCAACTCACAGTGCAACAAGAACACACATTTCAAAAAGAAATGACACTTAAAACAAACTCAGAAACAATAATCCCCATACATGTGACTATCTAAAATGCAGAGTTTTGTAGTGCAGCCAGTTGTCGCTGTGGTACTGCGCAAACGCAAGTCCTATCCCCACCGCTGACAACCAATGTTAGAAATGGGATCTCTGGTTGGCTAAGGCTTGCGCCAAAGCCAGGCAGAGACCACCACTCTAGTCAGGGTGAGGGAGTTACACGCCAAAGATAACCCCTGCTCACCCCCTTGGTAGCTTGGCACGAGCAGTCAGGCTTATCCCGGAGGCAATGTATAAAGCGTTTGCGCACGCACACAGCAACAACATACCAGGCACACTACAAAAGGAACTCCACACAAGGTTATATCAAAAATAGCCTTTGTATTCTCATAACACATTAGAATAGTACTCACATAATATACATGGTGCCACCTGGCACTAGGTCATATTTACAAGGGATTATTTACACCTGACAGGGCCAACTGGACCACTGTCAGAACCAGCACAAAGCGAACTTAGTAACTGTAGCACTTAGAATAAATGTAGCACACATCATAAACGTACAACCAGTAATCACTGGTAACCACTGTACTCAGCATCAGCCTGTAACATAAACCACATTATGCACTGTATCACATAGGCGCCAAATCTATTGTACGCCAGCCTCATCAGTCTAACATCTTAGACCCTAACCTCCTAAGTATCACTCACATTAGGGGCATAAAACACAGTAGAGAATATCTCAAACCTAACCACAGTAGGCACAACCTCATAATCATAAAACCACATTTAGAGCTATAAATCGGGGTGCGTAAATCATAATACAGGAATCACATTTCCTAGCACCACAATATCACATTAGCACATAACCTCTCAGTAAAAACCATAGTAGAGGCATAAATCAGGGGGCGTGAATCACACTACATGTATCACATTTCCTAATATCACGTAAATCACGGACCCCCTGGCCAACTGGCCTTCACTAAGGGGCTCAAAGTCCCTGTGTCCAGAATGTCAGGGCTGCTGCCTATGCAGCGGAATCCAAGGTGCGCCATCGCGCTGGGGCAAAGGAGTGCAACTCACTCCTACTTCTCATAATGCCCCCAAAGAACTGTGGCCTAAACGTGGCAGCTGGCACTACGTGCTGCGCAGCTGTAATCCCAGTGAAGGCCTGGCACCACTGTGCCTCTTGTCCCACTCCGGGACTCTCTATCCATTGTGCAAAACGTTGCAGCTGCCCACTGTCCGGTGGGGCAGCTGGGAATAAACACAGGACACTGGCCGCTCGGGGCCCTCTGGACCCCCTCGGGGTCCCTGAAAACAGATATGGCCATGGTGGAGCGGCCCGCCACGGCGGGCCTGCTCAGGCACTAACCATGTGCACGGGGAGCCCCCACTGGGACTCCTAACTAATCAACTGTGGCCTCGCTCCGGCACCTCTGTGCCTCGGGGGGGAACAACCACGGGGGCAGGCACCGATAGCGGGCCTCGACACTACCCCCCTCAGGCTCCACTCACCGGACTCTGCGCTGCTCCGGACTCCTTCGGGGACTCTCTCACTTCTCCCGACACCGCGGGCAGCAGGCGGGGCTCTCTCGCTCATGAGAGCCTCGCTTGGGATCCGGCTGCACTCTGCAGTTGGCACGCCGGCGGGGTGGGCTCCCGCCTGCCTTCATCCTCTCCTCCTGGCGTCGGGGCTCCCACTCGGCCACGGGAGCCCTCCTCACCAGGCCGCACATCTCGCTCTTCACCTGGGGATCCTGCAACACGGAGCAGGATCCCCCTGGAGGCAGGCGTCGCGTCATGCTTCTCCCGGCCGGCACTTCCTTTTTCAGGCCCCGCCCCGTCACAGCAAAGGTTGCCTGACTTCCGGGTCGCATTCGGCAGCGGCCCGGCAGTTTCTCTCGGCGACTTCTCCTCCGCAATACGGGGTAGGCTCCCGTTCATTAAAATGATATACAGCGGGGTGGGCCCCCGCTAGTCAAGGAAAGGCATAAGCGGGGTGGGCACCCGCGAAAGGGCACCACAAGGTGGGGTGGGCACCAGCTCCTGTCCCCTCCAGCAGGGGGAATCCCTACGTCGGGATCTCCTCGGGGATGATTGCAGCTCAGCGCTGCGGATTCCTTGTGCTCCTCTCCTCCAAAGTCCAGCGCTCCCAAGGCGCTTGAACAGGCAAAAGCTCCTGTAGGTAAAAGAACCATTCCTTAGATGAAGGGGCAATGCAGGGCCCAGGGAGGCAAGCCCTCCTGGCAGCCTCCCCTGGGCCCCAGCAGCAGCACGCCCCGCAGGTTCAGGATCAAAAACAGAACATTTTTCTGGGGTCACAGCCCCTTCTTTTATACACAAAATCTCCTTTGTGTCACAGCACAGGGCTTTGAGATACCAGTCAGAACTGGTATCAGGGGGATTTGGAGCACTTGGTTTTGGCAAGCTCCTCTCCCCTTTGACAAGACAGGCCAGGGACATCAGACGCACCACAGGAGGTGGAGCCAGCATTGTGGAGGGAAGACACAGCCCTATTCAGACCCAGGTGACACTCCTCCCCTCACTCTATGTGCAGATCTCCCTATTCAGCCCTGCGCTGACTCACCCTGCCCCTCCTGGAGCCACACACACCTCCCAGCCCCTGTCACTCACAAGCCAGACATGCAATTCACATCAGGCAGGCAGACACAGAGCACACAGAAATGCCAACTTCTAGAAGTGGCATTTCTCTACCCGTCACCATAAATCTGCGCACACCATTGCGCAGCATTTATTCTCACAAATTCAGACATACTAAACTTGACCACACTGCTCCTCTCATAACAGGAATTACCACTGACACACTCATCCTCAATGCATTCCTATGGGAGGGCAGGCCAGTCTCACCACACACGCACACAGCGCGCACGCACTTTACACTGGACCACAGTGCTAAAGTGCCCAGAGACTTAAAACTACTAACACCAAGTTACATATAAGGCAATAAGTTTAGGGGTGAACCTGCCAAAAAGGGCCAAGTCCAACAGGCACCATCTTATCGCATCGCACCGGATCGTCGCATTGCATCGAGACGCCATCTCGCTGCATCGCAACCGGAACGCAGTACGAGAATCAATGCATCACCTCCTCTCGGGTAAGGACCAAGATGCATCCCCTACTCTGCGCAAGCATTGAGGCGTGACACATCGTCTCCCCCGAAGCAAGAAACCAACGCATCTCCATCCCTGCGAACCTTTTTGTTTGCTTTGTGTTACGCATCCAGGTACTTTTGTGAGAACTTTGTCGCATTTACCATCAACTTGAACTAAGTTACTTCTACCATCTTTAAGTCTATTTTGAATACAGTATTGTGGACTTTTGTCATTTGTGGTCTTGTGTTAAGTCTATATAAAGAATACTTATTTTTATAAAACCTGTGTGGTGTCCATCTGTAGTGTTTTCACTGTATTACTGTATGTGTTCACAAATGCTTAACACACTGCCTCTGAGATAAGCCTGTCTGCTCGTGCCAAGCTACCAAGGGGGTGAGCAGGGGTTATCCAGTAGTGTAAATCCCTTGCCCTGACGTAGAAGCAAGGGTCCCTATTTGGTCAAAGGTACCTACCTCTGCCAACTAGAAACCCCCAGTTCTAACATTTCTGTACTAGTCTTGCTTCTTTTTGCACCTTTCTTACAAATTATGACACTCCTCTTGCTTCTTTCAGCATACCTGTTTCTCCTTCTCCATCTCTGTTGGTTCTTTCTAAACTACTCATGCTTCTTTATACACCCCTCTTGCTTCTTTTTGCACCCCTCTTGCCTCCTTCTGTACCTCTCTTGTCTCTTTCTGCACCTCTGTTGCTTCTTTCTGCACTTCTCTTGCCTCTTTCTCGACCCCACTTGACTCTTTCTGCACCTCTCTTCTTTCTTTCTGCACTTCTCTTGCTTCTTTGTACACTTTTAATACTCCTTCTGCACCGCTCTTGCCTCCTTTTACATCCTTCTTCCCTCTTTCTGAACCTCTCTTGACTCTTTCTGCAACCGTCTCGCCTCTTTCTGCACCTCTTTTGCTTGTTTATGTCAATCAATCAAATGCTTTATTTCGATTACTAGAATCATAAAAGCAACAGACAAAAAACACAGACAGACATTAAAAAAAATATATACAATATATCACATTAATATGAATACATGATTTAACGGAATTATCAGGATAGCTAAAAAGATACTAGTAGAACTTTTAAGACCTGAAAATTGATTAAAAAGTTTAAAAGGTTAAAAACAGCTGTATATAAAACCTTATAAAAAATGAAAGAATAAGCTTTGGACGCACAACCAGACTTGAAATACAAAACTTGAGAGTTAGAACGGTTATGCAAGCATATCTGGGGAGATGTACGGAATCAACCACAAATAGGGAAATATATCTCAGGGCGAGGTACTCTACAAAACACAAGCATCTTCACAATATTCATAAATAAGTAAACTCTACAAATTGTTACAGTACTTAGATAGTAAAAAAATAAGCTGACATAAATATTTATCCCTCGGCAAGCGTGCTAGTGCCCTTCAATGCTTTGTTTCTGATAATCCAGGCACGGCTCAAAAACTTCGCCACCCCACACGAAAAAAGCACACCTGGGTCGGTTTTTAGGATACGCAAGGCGGTCCTATGGTCGCGGGTACCCATAATTTTACTGACCGGTTTTATCCAGCTAGACCTGGCAACGGAATAAGCCGGGCAAGCAAACAGAAAGTGGAGCATGCTTTCCAACGGAGCTCTGCAGCAAGGACATGCCTCACTTTGGTATTTATAAGAGTACCATTTTAAAGTGGTTGCGTGGATTGGGAGTGTGCCCAGCCTGAATTGCATGTATAACTGTCTGTCGCGTGGAATCTGGATGATATCCAGGTAAGGCTCTAAGCCTCTACACTGTTTGTGGCGAAAAAACTCTTCTGTCAAACTCCCCAATTCTGGGTTGCTCAGCTCTTTAGTATCAACCCAGTTCCAATAAATACACTTAAGCTCTGCCTTGTTGGGTGGTACGTGAGTTTCCCATGCTTCCGTGAGACCCAGCTTGGACAACAACCTTCTAACATTGGATATCCACTTGACCCTGTGCCCCGTGTCTAAGTTAATCACCTCTGTTAGGGCCGCGGCATAATTAGCAAGCTCAGGGGTACGCATCGCTCGTGCCCAAAAGAGAAGAGGGCGCAGTTTTGCAATATCCCTGAGCGGCCGTCTGCCCATGTCGAACATCAAGGGAGTTAATGGAGTATTACTGGGAAGCATCACCAGATCTCTCAAGAACTTATTTTCGGACCTACCAATATCTTCGATGTTTTCGAAGCCCCATAGCTCCGCCCCGTACAACGCAGCGGCAACAGCTTTTGCTTCGTATATTGCAAGTGCTGGAGCTACCGGCCTACTATAGGAGGCCCGGTGTTCTTTGCTAAGAGCCCCAGCAACACGTTTATGATTCAATAACATCTTAGCTAGGTGCGGCTTCCAGTGCATTTTATCAGAAAGACGGATGCCCAAATAATCAAACACATTTACCCTCTCTAGTCGGGTATTATTTAAAGTTAAGTCATTTTTAAAAGTCTTGTGAGGATTAAAAGCCATGAATTGTGTCTTATCTGTGTTAATAACCAGGCCTCGGGAGTCGCAGAATAGCTGGTATCGGTTAAGGAGTTTTTGCAACCCAAACGGGGTTTTCGACACCAGAAGGGTGTCGTCAGAAAACAACAGTGTTGGAACTTTCTCGCCCGCCAGGGTTGGTGCATCTGCCGGGATCTCCTGGAGGAATCTCACCACCCCATTGATGTACAAGGAAAACAGGGTAGGTGCCAAGACACACCCCTGGCGGACTCCTCTGCTGACTAGGATCTTTTCCGTAACCTCCCCTTGAGGGCCCCACCTGACTTGGGCGAAGTTTCCTTCGTGCAATCGAATTAAAAATCAAGAAGGAGAGGGGGGATGCCCAGGTCCCTCAGCGTTTGCCACAGTCTTAACCTAGGGACGAGATCAAAAGCTGCTCTCAGATCGATAAAAGCAAGGTAAAGGCTTCCCTTACCAATAACAACGACCTTCCAGTATGTGAGTAATAACCTGAAGACTTGGTCAATCGTGCCTGTGTTTCTTCTAAACCCAGCCTGGTATTGGGATAGAATGTCCTCCTCTTCAGCCCAGGTCTGTATTCGCTGGAGGAGGACCCTACTACCAACTTTTGCATGGCATCAATTAGGCTTATTGGCCTATAATTTGATGGATCTTCCCTGTCCCCTTTTTAAATATCGGGACCACCAACGCTCCTTTCAAGAGTCGGGAATTGGGGATCCATTGGCTATGCTGTTGATCAGAAGTTGGATATAACGCGACCAGTTCCTGGGATCAGCCAAAAAGAGGTCGCCAGGAAGACCGTCTGGTCCAGGGGCTTTTCCCGACACTGTCTTTGAGATTGCCATTTCAATTTCAGGCAACGAAAAGGATTGCTCGTATTCCCAGCCGGAGGAATGTCTGTGGAGTCGCTTAACTCCTCCAGACATTCATCGTCAGGAGCGGAATACAATTTCCTGAAGTGGTCGTGCCATTCATGGCTTGTAATGTGGTTAGACAGAGAGGCAGGATCTCAGCTAATACCCTTGCTAACAAGGGACCAGAACTGGTTTTTGTTCTTCTCCAGACTGGCGTCTTTTAGATTCTTCCAGGGAGATTCATCCCACTCTATTCTAGCCTCGTGGAGGGCTTCCCTATACTCCTTTCTCGCTAGTTTAATCGATTCGGTGTTCTTAGACCTGATTGCGGCTGCCAATGCTTGTCTATTTAGTCTGCATTTTTTTGTGTACCACGGGTGCTGTCTTAGCCGGGGTGCCTTTGTGTTAGCATGATTATGGGTGGCTAAAAAAACAGTGCTCAGCTGATCTATGGTACGGGAGTGTGCTAAAAGAGCTCCTACACAGGGTTCGGCAGCCGATAGGGTTGCCAGGAGTGCTTGAATACCAGAGGAGACAACTTCCTTAACAAAAGATAGTTTTATTTCGTGTGCGCTGATCTTATGCCATTTCAGATATCTTTTACAGTTTGAGGGAATGATGTCTATAACCGGAGCTGTGGCCCTCCTAGTTTGGTGCGAGGACAGGGTGGCCCAGGGCAATTCTAATGTCAAACAAAGAGGATTATGGTCGCTATCTGTTGTAGTGCCCACATACATGTCTAACATTTGGGCCCACAATTTTACGTCCACTAAGATATAATCTATACGTGAAGGGCAACCTACTCTATTGAAAGTGTTTGCACCGTGTGTGTCTGAGTGAGTTCTGCCATTAGCAGCTCTAAGACCATGTTCAATGGTTAGTGCATTAAGTTGAATTACAAGTGGGGACCACTTTTTAATAGGGGAAATATTAAGAGTGGGGACCGACCATTTTGCATCGCCATCCTCTAGCTCCAGCATGTCCTCTGAGCTCAAAGGCTCAAAGGTGCAGTTCAAATCTCCTGCTACTATAATTTTCGCTTCGGGCTTACAACTGGATAGGGAATGGTCTAAGAGTGTAACAATGGGTGATTGTTGCCCTCCCTTGGTTCCTCTAATATAAACATTAAACAGCTCCAGTGTGCCTCCTCCCCTGGGACCTTTAATAGATAGTCTCAAAATGTCAGGACTTGTGGTCGATTGAACAGTGATTTGACAGCCTAAAGTAATGCTCACCCAAATAATCAGCCCTCCTGACGGGCGCCCTCTCCCCTTTGTCGTTGCCGGAATGCAATAGCAAGCGTAGCCAGATTTGTGGAGTGGGACCAGACTCCACGTCTCCTGGAATAAGCATATATCAAAACCTTCTACAAGATTATTCCAGTGCGGCAGCAATAGCTTGTTTAGTAAACCTGCCACATTCCACAATAAGATTTTTAGCTGTTGTGGACGTGAGGCCGAGACCCCCTCATGTGTACAATACGGAGTTAAGGAGCAAGATGAGTCTAAAGGGTCTGGTGTTGTTAATAAATCGGGAAGCATGTAGGGGACAGTCTCTTGCAGGCCCTGTGGGAAATGATTCAACACCCCCTATTTCCTCCAATGAGCTTTTACTGGGGAGGGGAACAGAAGGTTCATACAATTTCTGAGTTTGGCTGACCATCGTTTCATGCCATGATGAGCGGCTAGGCTCATCAAGCAGTCAATCTACTGTTTCGAGCGTCGAGCCCCCTCAAGTCTGGATTGCGACCCATCCCTTGGAGATGCTTGAGCTCGCCTAAACTGTATGGCTGAAGTAGCAGGGGCGCAAGTTCTAAATTCCAAAGCTAGAAGGTTCTCTGCCAGGTCAACATTTGAAAAGGTGAGCTCGATACAGTCGTAAGGTTGGGCAGGGATAGTGAGTCTGCGTGCCCGGGTGATATCTTCACGAATCACTGAGCGACAACCTCTAGTGTGGCGTATCCAATGTATGACCTTGTTGGTCAAAGAGTCCACACTTTCCGTATCGTTATGTGGGCCAAGTTTGGGTACATTTATCATGTAAATATTAGGGCCTTGCAGTGGCGGTAGTGAGTATACATCTCTCCGTTGTCGAGGTTGTAGTGGAACCTTCGCAGGCCACATGGTGTCTCTTGGTTTGCAAGGTCCCCCTGAGACGGCCTGACCTTTATTTGGCACAGATAGTAGTGTGGGAAAGTTGTTTGTTGTCTTAAGCTCAGGAGTATTAGTTCTTACCGGTGTAGAACCAGAGAGCTTATGATTTACTGAGTTTTTAGGAGTGTGGATACACTTTGCCCCAAATCTACCCCTGCAGTGCTTGATGGGCCAGCCAGGGTGAGAGTTTGTGCAAGTGCCTGCTCCTGGTGTACCGTTTGAGCCCAAGGAAGTAATGTTTTTACCAGGTGTGTAAGCTCTTTAATCAAACTTTTCAATGCTATAATCTCAGCCCTAAGGGAGACAATAGGCCCAAGTATGTCAGGAGATGATGCTCTACGTTGCTACCTCCTTGCAATATGCTTGGTGGTGTAGCTTGCTCGCATATTATGTCAGAAGAGGTTGCAAGCAGGGCAAACCTATTTGAGCATGGGATGTTGTGCTTCGTTGGAATCGCTTGCTTGCAAACTAGTTCATCAGGGTCAGGAACAACCTTCTCTTGAACCCCAGCAAGATCACAATCCTTATTAACACTCATGTTGGTAATTCGTTTGCTAGCGTGTTTGTGGAACATGGGAGCAACGGTAAGCGAACGAGCAGGGGATTTTGGATCCGGAGGGTTTAAGTTGTTATTACTATGCAGGCCCACGGGATCTGACACCAGTATGGTCTCGCACTCATTAATTAATGTATCTATTCTGTCGAGAACACAATTACTGGCGGCATGTTTACGAGATTTCTTAGCCTTTTTCCCCTTGCCTAGCCCACGACTCCCAGTCCCCCCCACCTCTACGCTCTCCATGGTTTTCCGCTTTCCCATACCTATTACAAGAAAACAAGTTTACTTTAATAACCACAATGAAAGTAATGCGAGTTACCCAGTGTTTGCAAATAAATAAATCGAACCAGGTGAAAATTGAAAGCGGCTAAACGTAGCAATAAATCTTGAACATTTAAAAGTCCAATAGTACAGTCCCAAAGCAAGCAAAGCAAGCAAGTGAACCAAGGTCCGAGTCTACCAACTGACTAATAAGGACGTCACTTATGGAACCACAATAAGCGGAGGAAACAGTACCTTGAGTTCGGGGCTAGGAGACTCTTGCATGGTAAATAAAAGAGGGATGGCCCTGCCCTGCCTCTTCCTGGCGATGACGGGCAAGGACGGGCCCGCCCTTGGCCCGGGCTTTGCCCGGGCGCGGCCCGCGTGCGTCCCGCGCCACGGTAGTGTTGGGCGCTTATGAGCGCTTGACAGCAGCAGTGCTCCTCCCTCCTGGGAGCGAAGGATTGTGGCCGATGTGGTCCCCCAGGCCAGCAAACAGCAGGGCAGTTCAGGCGGTTCAAGGCGCGTCCCGCGCCGCGGTAGTGTTGGGCGCTTATGAGCGCTTGACAGCAGCAGTGCTCCTCCCTCCTGGGAGCGAAGGATTGTGGCCGATGTGGTCCCCCAGGCCGGCAAACAGCAGGGCAGTTCAGGCGGTTCAAGGCGCGTCCCCAAGGAATCAGATAAATGATCAAAATCACAAGTGCGAGCTAAGGTTTTCAGTGCTGCAGCATAACTTCCAATCTTCTCCTGCTTCCCTTGCACCCTCCTTGTTTATGTACTTCTCTTGCTTCTTTCTGTACCTTTCTTGCTTCTTTCTGTACCCCTGTTGCCTCTTTCTACACCCTTCTTCCCTCTTTGTACACCTCTGTTGCCTCTTTCTCCACTCCTCTTCCCTCTTTCTGTACCTCTCTTCCCTCTTTCTGCACCTCTATTGCTTCTTTCTACACTTCTCTTGCTTCTTTCTCTACCCCACTTGCCTCTTGTTCCACCTCTCTTCCTTCTTTCTACACTTTTCTTACTTCTTTGTACACTTCTGATACTCCTTCTGCACTGCTCTTGCTTCTTTTTACATCCTTCCTTCTTTCTGCACCTCTCTTGCCTCTTTCTGCAACCCTCTTGCCTCTTTCTGCACCTCTGTTACATGTTTGTGTACTTCTCTTGCTTCTTTATGTACCTTTCTTGCTTCTTTCTGTACCCCTGTTGCCTCTTTCTACACCCTTCTTCCCTCTTTGTGCACCTCTCTTGCTTCTTTCTGCACCCCTCTTCCTTCTTGCTGTACCTCTCTTGTCTCTTTCTGCACTTCGCTTGCTTCTTTCTGTACTTCTCTTGCCTCTTTCTCTACCCCACTTCCCTCTTTCTGCACCTCTCTTACTTTTTTCTCTACTACTCTTGCTTCTTTCTGCACTTCTGTTATCCTTTCTGCACCCCTCTTACCTCTTTCTACATCCTTCTTCCCTCTTTCTGCATTTCTCTTGAATTTTCTGCACCCCTGTTTCCTTTTACTGCACCTCTCTTCCGTATTTCAGCAACTGTCTTGCCTCTTTCTGCAGTTGTCTTGCCTCCTTCTGCACCTCTGTTGCTTCTTTCTAAACCTCTCGCAAATTTCTATACCTCTCATCGCTTCTTCTGCACCCCTCTTGCCTCCTTCTGCACCTCTGTTGCTTCTTTCTGCACTGCTCTTGGATCTTTCTGCACTTCTTTTGCCTGTTTGTGCTCTTCTCTTGCCTCCTTCTGCACCTCTGTTCCTTCTGTCTGCACTTCTCTTGCTTCTTAGTTAATTATTTTGACTATGTTTAATACCTAACTACTAGTAAAATGGTAAAGCAGAAGCACCAGAAAACTAATATTTAACATATGATGACTGACAAATTAGTGATTATGATACTTTGTAAGACTCTCTGGAAAAGTTCACTTGAAGTGCACTAAATAAATCTAAGTGTCTCTTTGAAATATAAAGTGCACTCTCTCACCTTTTAGAGTCTTCATGATCTTTTGTTTAAGATATGTATGAACTTGCACATGTATTGTGATATGTCTTATACATCTGAACATACTATACATATAAAACACAAGTATACATCTATTTGTATGTTTATTTGATATATGATACTACTAACAAAAGGTACAGACATATGCATGCATGTTTTTAAGAAGATTGTGAGACTTACACCAGAGATATATGAAAGATTGCTGCTATATCTTTCACTAGGCCCAACACCCTATGTAGTCATAGAACAATGAAGCAGCAGCACAAAAGTGAGGTTTAAGGCATATTAAGAGAAGAATCAATTATAACGCTACTTTGTATCAGTCTGTGGAAAGCTACACTTCAAGTATACCACATAATTTTCATTATCAGCTACAAATCTGAACACCAATCTGTCAAGTTTTAAGGTCTGCATGGTGTTGTAACTAAGGTACATCTCTACTTCCACGTGTATTCTGATACATATTATGCATCTGAAGATGCTAGACATATAAAACACAAGTATACATTTATTTGTATATTACTTTAATATATGATATTGCTACCAAAAGGTACAGAAATATGTATAAAAGGTTTCCGTAATACTTTAAGACTTACAGATAAGATATATGATGGGTGTATCTCAGTGATTACATTACTCCTTGGGTAGTGCCTGGATGATGGTATGAGTGCAAGGGTAATGTCTGTATAATTGCAAGAGACATTGGATACTAATTAACTGAATGCATAGGTGTAGACATAGAGATTGTGTGCATGGATAAGGGTATAAATAGACCCTGAATGCATAGATGAGTGTATAAGTAGTGCCTACATGAATGAATAAGTACAACAGTAGTGTCTAGGTGTTTGTATGAGTGCAACAATACTATTTGGGTAATTGCAGAAAAGGATGAATACTACCTGGCTGATTACATGAGTGCATAAGTACTGCCTGAGTTATTTAATGAGTTCATCAGTAAATAAAATGAATGCACAAGTCGTGACTGACAGCTTGGATAACTGCATGGATAGTGCCTGAGTGATTACATGAGTGCAGGGGTAGTGTCTATGAAATTAGAAGACTGCATGAGTACTACCTGAGTGATTAAAGAAGTGCATAGGTAATGCTTGCGTGATTGCATGACTGCATGGGTAGTGCCTGAGTGATTGGAGGAGCGCATGGGTACTGTCTGAGTGATTGAAGAACTGCATAGATAATACCTGGGTGATTACATGAGTGCAAAGATAATGCCAGTGTTATTAGTGCAATGCACAGATGCTGCCTTGGTACATCGAAGAATACATGGATAGTGCATGACTGCTTGGAACAATGCATAGATAGTACCTGGGTGATTGCATGAGTGCAAGAGTTTTGCCTGGGTCATTACATAAGTGCATGTGTAGTGGCTGGATGATTGAAGGAGTGCTTTGGTAATGCCTGTCTGATTGCATGAGTGCAGGGATAATGCCTAGGTGATTGCATGAGTGCAGGGATAAGGCCTGGGTAATTGCATGAGTGCAGGGGTAGTGTCTAAGTGAATGCATGACTGCAGGGGTAGTGCCTGTGTGATTCTATGAGAACAAGAGTAGTGCCTTGGTGATTGCAGGAGTACTAAGGTAGTGCCTGGGTGATTGAATAAGTGCATAGGTAGTCCCTGAGTGATTTTATAAGTGCATGGGTACTGGCTGAGTGATTGGAGGAGTGCATAGATACTGACAGGGTGATTGGAGGAGTGCAAGGGTAGTACCTAAGTAATAGAACCAGTGTATAGCTAATACATTGGTGATTGCATGAGTGCAGAGGTAATGTCTGGGGGATTACAGGAGTACATAGGTAATGTCTGGGTGATTGCTTGAGTTAAGGCATAATATCTGGGGGATTACAGGAGTACATAGGAAGTGCCAGGGTGATTTTATAAGTGCATCGGTATTGTCTGGGTGATTGGAGTAGTACTGTGGTAGTGCCTCAGTGATTGGAGGAGTGTAAAGGTAGTGCCTGGGTGATTTTATAAGTGCATGGGTACTGGCTAAGTGATTGGAGGAGTGCATAGATCCTGACAGGGTGATTGGAGGAGTGCAAGGGTATTGCCTGGGCGATTGAACCAGTGTATAGCTAATGCATTGGTGATTGCATGAGTGCAGAGGTAATGTCTGGGGGATTAGAGGAGTACATAGGTAATGTCTGGGTGATTGCATGAGTTGAGGGGAAATATCCGGGGGATGACAGGAGTACATAGGAACTGCCTGGGTGATTAGAGGAGTACATACGTAATGTCTGGGTGATTGCATGAGTTGAGGGGTAATATCTGGGGGAACTACAGGAGTACATAGGAACTGCCTGGGTGATTTTATAAGTGCATGGGTACTAGCTAAGTGATTGGAGGAGTGCATAGAACCTGACAGGGCGATTGGAGGAGTACAAGGGTAGTACCTGGGTGATTGAATCAGTGTATAGCTAATGCATTAGTGATTGCATGAGTGCAAGGGTAATGTCTGGGGGATTAGAGGAGTACATATGTAATGCCTGGGTGATTGCATGAGTGCAGAAGTAATGTCTGGGGGATTACAGAAGTACATATGAAGTGCCTGGGTGATTTTATAAGTGCATCGGTACTGCCTGGTTGATTGCAGTAGTATTGTGGTACTGCCTGAGTGATTGGAGGAGTGTAAAGGTACTGCCTGGGTGATTTTATAAATGCATGGGCACTGGCTGAGTGGTTACATAATTACAGGGATAGTGCCAGCGTGATTGGAAGAGTGGAAAGGTAGTACCTGGATAATTATATAAGTGCATGGGTGGTGGCTGGGTGATCGAAGGACTGCAGGGGTAGTGGCTGGGTGATTGAAGGAGTGCAGGGATAGTGCCTGTGTGATTGCATGAGAACAAAGGTACTACCCAGGTGATTGGAGGAGTACTAGGGTAGTGCCTGGGTTATTGCATAAGTGCATAGGTAGTGCCAGAGTGATTTTATAAGTGCATGGGTACTGGCTAAGTGATTGGAGGAGTGCATAGATCCTGACAGGGTGATTGGAGGACTGCAAGGGTAGTGCCTGGGTGATTGAACCAGTGTATAGCTAATGCATTGGTGATTGCTTGAGTGCAAAGGTAATGTCTGGGGGATTAGAGAAGTACATAGGTAATACCTGGGTGATTGCATGAGTTCACGGGTAATATCTGGGGGACTACATAAGTACATAGAAGGTGCCTGGGTGGTTTTATAAGTGCATCGATACTGCCTAGGTGATTAGAGTACTATTGTGGTAGTGCCTCAGTGGTTGGAGGAGTGTAAAGGTAGTGCCTGGGTGATTTTATAAGTGCATGGGTACTGGCTAAGTGATTGGAGGAGTGCATAGATCCTGAGAGGGTGATTGGAGGAGTGCAAAGGTAGTTCCTGGGTGTTTAAACCAGTGTATAGCTAACGCATTGGTGATTGCATGAGTGCAGAAGTAATGTCTGGGGGATTAGAGGAGTACATAGGTAATATCTGGGTGAATGCATGAGTTGAGGGATAATACCTGGGGGATTACAGGAGTACATAGGAAGTGCCAGGGTGATTTTATAAGTGCATCGGTTCTGTCTGGGTGATTGGAGTAGTACTGTGGTAGTGCCTCAGTGATTGGAGGAGTGTAAAGGTAGTGCCTGGGTGATTTTATAAGTGCATGGGCACTGGCTAAGTGATTGGAGGAGTGCATAGATCCTGACAGGATGATTGGATGAGTGCAAAGGTAGTTCCTGGGTGTTTAAACCAGTGTATAGCTAACGCATTGGTGATTGCATGATTGCAGGACTAATGTCGGGGGGATTAGAGGAGTACATAGGTAATGTCTGGGTGATTGCATGAGTTGACGGGTAATATCTGGAGGATTACAGGAGTACAGAGAAAGTGCCTGGGTGATTTTATAAGTGCATCAGTACTGCCTGGGTGATTGGAGTAATACTGTGGTAGTGCCTCAGTGACTGGAGGAGTGTAAAGGTAGTGCCTAGGTGATTTTATAAGTGCATGGGCACTGGCTAAGTGATTGGAGGAGTGCATAGATCCTGACAGGGTGGTTGGAGGAGTGCAAGGGTAGTGCCTGGGTGATTAAACCAGTGTATAGCTAATGCATTGGTAATTGCATGATTGCAGGAGTAATGTCTGGGGGATTAGAGGAGTACATAGGTAATGCCTGGTGATTCCATGATTGCAGGGGTAATATCTGGGAGATTACCGGAGAACATAGGAAGTGCCTGGGTGATTTTATAAGTGCATGTGTACTGCCTGGGTGATTGGAGTAGTACTGCGGTAGTGCCCGAGTGATTGGAGGAGTGCAACATCCTGAGTAGTAGCAGAATACTGAAATTGCAGCACACAAGTCAGGTCTATGACATGGTGTACACGTTTGTATTGCAGCTTCACAATTCTGTAACTACTCAGGGTTTTGAGCGTACCCAAAATAAAGCATCAAACCTACACATGAGTCTGTTATAAATCTCATCATATTCCTGAAACTATACATGCATATATGTCTACCTTTTGAAATAATCATCATATATAAAAGAAATAAACAAATAGACTGAACTTTACATTTGAAAGACACACCTACATTTCTGCAGTGTATTTCAAGTGTACCATTCCCCAGACTCATAGAAAGTAGCCTAATCACTAATCCCTTCTGCCAACATGTC
Organism: Calotriton arnoldi; assembly: GCA_963921515.1. Lineage (NCBI taxonomy): Eukaryota > Metazoa > Chordata > Amphibia > Caudata > Salamandridae > Calotriton > Calotriton arnoldi. The sequence goes on from CAWUFW010005029.1 coordinate 49,168, forward strand.
TTAAAACTCACTTTTGCTCTACAGCTTCACCATTCTACGAATATTGGGCCTAGCCAAACATAAAGCAGCAACCTTTCACATGTCTCTACCATAACTCTAACCATATTCCTAAAAGCATGCATGCTTCTATGTATACCTATTGCCAAAAGCATTACACATATTAGAATACATGTTCAAGTAGAAACATAATCACACTCACAAGACCATAAAGGCCTTAAAACTTGACAGAGTACACTTAACATTCCAAACACACCTAGATTTATGCGGCAAATTTCAAGTGAACTTTTGCACAGACTCTTATAAAGTACCATAATCAATAATTCCTCTCCCAACATATCTTAAACATCACTTTTCTACTACTACTACTTCACTATTCTAGTACTAATCAGGTATTGAGCATAGCTAACAGCAAAGCAACCCTTCACTTATCTTTGATGAAAGTCTCCCCATATTTCTAAAAGCATGTATGCATATATCTCTACCTTTTCCTACTATCATCATATATAAAAGAAACATACAAATAGATCTATACCTGTATTTTATAAATCTAGCATCTTCAGATGCATAACACATATAAAAATGCATCTGTAAATACTGACATACCACAGTCACAAAACCATGCAGATCTTAAAACTTAACAAGCTGCACTTCTCATTTCAAATATACATCTAAAATAATGTGATATATTTCAACCATATCTTTCAACAAACTCATACAAAATACCCTAATCACTAATTCATCTGCCAACATCTTTTAAACCACAGTTTTGAGCTGCAGCTTTACCATTCTGCAACTACTTATGCTGTTGGACCTACACAAATATAAACTAGCAACCCTTCACAAGTCTCTGCTTTAAGTCTCACCATATTCCGTAAAGCATGCATGCATATGTCTGTACCTTTTGCTAGCAGCATTACATATAAAAGTAATATGCGTATAAATGTATTCCTGTGTTTTATACATCTATCATCTTCACATGTATAACACATACCATAATATATGTGCAAGTAGAATCATACCTCAGTCACAACACCATCCACAGCTCAAAACTTCACAGACTACACTTCAATTTTCAAACAGACACTGAAAATTATGCGGTATATATGAAATATACCTTTCCACACATCATACTAATTACTCTAATAAATAATATCTCTACAAACATATCTCAAACCTCACTTTGTGCTGCTGCTTTACCATTCTACAACTACTTATAATGTTACACCTACCCAAATACACAGCAGGAACCCTTCACATGTCTTTGCTAAAAGTCTCACCATATTCCTAAAAGCATGCATGCATATGTCTGTACCATAACACTAACCACACCTTAAAAACTCACAGAGCAAACTTCCAATTTCAAGCAAACACCAAAAATGATGTGGCATATTTCAACTGTACCTCTCTAGAGACTTAAAAAAAGAAGCCTAATCACTAATACCTTATGTCAACATCTTTTAAACCACACTATTATGCTGCATCTTCACCATTCTACTACTACTCACAGGGGTATATTCACAAGAACGTGCGCTAAACATCTCCCAAAAATGTTAACGCAACTTTACACATCGCAGTCTATTGTGGGAAAATAACCCTGTGTTAACGTGGAATTCACAACACGGCGGTACAATGCGATAGTTTACCGAAAACGCGGCCAATGTCGCAATACAACTACCGCAACGGAGATAAAAACACAAACTCCAACGTAAAAAAACGTGCGATGGGCCAACCCGCGATGAGGAAATCAGCGATAAGCAGCGCCAGGCCTGCAATACACACACAGCAGGCGGGAAAATCACTACAAACGTAGAAAAAACACACAAACACAAAATAACCAACACCGAAGCACCATGGAGACAGCCGGAGCAGGCGCAGGGGACGAGCGGAACCCCACAAGCACCCAGGACGACCAGCCTGGGACCTTGGGGACAGGGAAGGGCAAGGACAAGAAGAAGAGGAAGAGGCGGTTCGGTCCGCATGAGAATAGGATCCTGGTCACGGAGGTGATGGAACACCATCAAGAACTGTTCGTCACCTCCAACAAGTCATTGGGCACCAAAAATGGAATATGGCGGTCCATCGTGGACAAGGTGAATGCCGTCGGACAGCACAAGAGGTCAATGGATGAGGTCAAGAGGCGATGGATTGACATCAAGCGCAAAACCAAGGAGAAACTCGCAGGCAACCAGAAGGCAGCAATGCAGACTGGAGGTGGGAGCCTAGCGCCACAGCTGGAGCTGGATGACATGGAGGAGCTGGTGTCGACAGTCATCAGTGTGGAGACCGTGGCAGGAGTCGGGGGAGCGGACACTGCTCGACATGACACAACACAACAGCAACAGGGTGAGTAACCACCAGGTACTGGGGGGACGGGGGAGATGGCCACAATGGCACACATGCACAATCAAGCAGAGCACAGTGCACATCCACAATGACTCTGGATCATGGCCCTGATCTACAGACTGTCACAATGTACATTGCCATGCTGTCTGAATGTGAACATGTACCATGCGGCTACATACATGTGGACACATTGTAATACAGCATCTCCCCTTCACATTGCAGAGGCACCATCAACACCTCCTGCAGAGCAGTCCCAGCCACTCTTCACTGATGACGAGGAGGACACCCCCAGCATCGACACCGAAGCCCTCCAAGACATCATTGAACTCATCCGCCAATCACCTCCAGGATCAGGGCAGCCCAACTGCATTGAGGAGACCCCACCCACTCCACAAACCACCCAGCAGGAGGCACCCACAACCCCGGCTGTCTCCCAGGTCCCCCATGAACAACACATGGCCTTCCAACGCTGTGTGTTGGAGGGCCAGAGGGAGATGGCAGAGCAGGTGCGGGGTGGGGTTCGACCTCATGGCTACCAAACTTGACGCCATCCATGGGTGTATAAGTCCCATCAGGGACCACCTCCAGTCCCTAACGGACACCCACATTCCGCTCCATGGTCTCCAATGAGCCCTGGCTGACATTGCTGGAGTCATGACTCAGAGACAAGAACACCTGTCCGCTCAGAGTGGCTCCAGCGATCTCAGCCGTGAGCTGGCACACATGCGGAGGCTCATGGAGGACATCGTGCGGATGGAGGCGGAAAGGATGGCAGCCACCGCTGCACATCAGCAAAATGTAGCTGGGCTCTACCATGCCCTGCAGATCCTCATCATGGCATTGCTGCCACAAGGCGTGGCGCAGATGAATGCTGCTGCTCCTACACCATCCACATCTCCGCCCCCTGGTGTGTCAGTGCCTCACAGTGCGGCAGACATTTCCACTCCGGCACCTGATGTGTCACTGCCACACAGTGCGGCCGACAATCCACCTCAGGCCCCTGATGTGTCAGTGGCATACAGTGCCGCAGCGGGAACTGCACCCCCCAGAGGTGAGGCAGAGCACACATCCAAGGACGAGGACGTGGATGGGATTGAGATCAGAAGGAGGCATTAGCATTCTTTTCCGCCACCTGGCCTGTTGCTGCTTGGTGCCGCACATGGCCCCATGACCTTCCACTGACCCCCGATACACTCTGCTGCACTCACCTTGGACCGCGACATGGACTGCCATATCCTGTTTGGGGACCAATGACACGGCGACCAGACTGCGGACTGTACTCTTCCTCTTCCGCTGTTCTTGTCATTCCCCGATGGACTCTGGCTGGCCCTCCACGGACCCATATTGTGAAGTGGGGTTGGCATGGCCCTGTACTGCTCCAGCTGCAAAACTCCACTGGATGTGCATTAAACATTCAGAAACGCACTGCTGTGTCATGTCTTTCATCATTTAAGTATGAATGTGTGGATGAATGTAGGGTCAGTGACTCCCCCTAACATCAATGATGCTCATCTAGTGGGATTCCAGTCACAGTGTGCTACATTGCCGATTGCGTTCCGGGTTCCGTAGACACTACAACAGGGACACACACATTAGTCACTTCCTTGTCCAGACATGGACTGAACCACGCCCAGAGCCCCCGAGTCATTGTTGCACACCCTGCAATGGTCCGGCGTAGGCCAGGCCAGACCACTCCGCTTACGCTCCGAGGGGGGGCCACATAGCTACATGTCGCAGGTTTACATGCTAGTGGTCTGCAGGTCACTGGTCTAGTTGTCAGCAAGTCACGGCCACTCCCTGAGGGCAGGTTTGCACACACACCACACACATCCGGCACAGGCGTCACAGGCCATGTGACGCCGCCAATATAAGGGGCCGACAACGTCACATTCCCCACTGCCAGAGGTGACTGGATGACGGACGTTCCACGATTCCCAATCATAAAGGGCCCATGAGTTGTTGCGCACAGGGTTAGTCGCACCCAAAGCCATGCGGCCGTCACGGGCCTACCACCACGTGGCGCTGACTGGGGTTGCACAGGGTTAGTGGCACCGAAATTGCTGAGCGGGTGTGCAGCCTGCGATGATGACGTGTGCACTGATGTGGTCTCTGCCGTTGATGCCTCAGGACTCAGCGTCATGTGTGGGACCTGCTGGGCCGCGGTGCAGGTCCGCATGATGTGGAGCATGCCATGGTGGTGGGACCAGGGTCTGGAGCTTGCACGGGCACGTGGTGTGCCCACTGGTGGACACACCGTTGGCGGCAGGTGAGCAGTGGGGCCTGGGTGCGCAAGTGCGGACAGCCAGCGCTGGCCGGCGGGAGGGGGTAGGGTGCGGTGCATGTGTGCGCAGGGACGGACATGCGTTGTTGCCGTGTGCAGTGAGATGGACTCTGCCATGATTGACTCTGGCCTCGATTACAGATTGCAGACCTGGTGGCTTGCAGTGTATACTGGCTTGTGGTTGGAGACACACCGGTGGCAGCAGGTGAGCAGTGGTGCCTGGGTGCATGAAGGCGGTAGTATCCCTCCTCTCTCTCTCTCTCTCTCTCTCCCTTCCTTTCCTTCTCTCTCTCTCTCTCTCTCTCCCTTCCTTTCCTTCCTCTCTCTCTCCCTTCCTTTCCTTCTCTCTCTCTCTCTCTCTCTCTCTTCCTTTCCTTCTCTCTCTCTCTCTCCCTTCCTTTCCTTCTCTCTCTCTCTCTCTCCCTTCCTTTCCTTCTCTCTCTCTCTCTTCCTTTCCCTCTCTCTCTCTCTCTCCCTTCCTTTCCTTCTCTCTCTCTCTCTCTCCCCCTTCCTTTCCTTCTCTCTCTCTCTCTCTCCCTTCCTTTCCTTCCTTCTCTCTCTCTCTCTCTCTCTCTCTCTCTCTCTCCCTTTCCTTCTCTCTCTCTCTCTCTCCCTTCCTTTCCTTCTCTCTCTCTCTCTCCCTTTCTTTCTTTCTCTCTCTCTTTCTCTCTCTGCCTAACTTTCATTCTCTGTTTCTCTGTGTCTCACTCCTTTGATGTGTGCATGACACACGTTCTGATTTTGTGCTTTATTTTCTAGGCTGTGAAATCAAGATTGTCCCGGACGGACCCGACAGGAGTCTTCCGCATTGGTGTTTTGTGTTGTATTTCAATAAAGTTTTTGGTTGTTACTTCAATGATGAGTGACTGTTTCTCGTTCTCCTGACCACATGTGTGTTTCTTTTTGTCATTGTACGACATCATGAGCTTTTTGTAGCTCTTGTGTCGTGCACGGTATGTGTCTGTCTAGGTGGGGTCCGGGGGGGGCCTGGGAGTGGTGGCGGTGGGTGTTGTGGCCCTCTTGGGTCTCCGAGCTGCATGATCATTGGCTCCATGGCATCTGTGGGTCTTCCGATGTGGCTCTGGGCTGGGCTCCCTTACATACTGCAGGTAGTCGTCCTGCTTAATACCAGCAGAAAGCAGGTGTTAATTCCCTGCTGCTACCATGGCTTATCGCCTGTTTTTGGTTCGCATCGCAGATCTGGCAGTTCGTTGTGAAAGTGGTGTTGTGGTGTTTTCGTGAGTTTTTGCACGGAAACGCCTACTCTGCATCTCATTAGGGTGAGTTGGTGGTGTCACCCGTGGAGATACATTTTGCGGCAGTTATCGCGGGAATACTGGCGATGTCTGCAGTTTGCACCCGCTTGTGAATGGGGCATTAAATCTATCTCCACTTTTGATGCGTTAAGGTGGCGATAACTCGGCGATAAGTCCTTGTGAATATGCCCCACAGTCTTGAGCCTATCACACAAAAAGCAACAACACCTCTTTGTTATACATCATGCACCTTCAAATGTCTGACATATGAAAATATATATACAAGTAGAGACATACTTGAGACAGAAGTCCATGCACACCTTAAATCTTGACAGACTCCACTTCCAATTTAAAAGCAACACCTAAAATTATGCAGTATACTACAAATGTACATATCCGCACACTAAAACAAACTACCATAATCACTAATCCATATTCCAATATACACATATTACTATACAGAATCTATTTCAAACAACATTTAACTACAATAAAACAAACTATAATGCACATCTCTACATTTAATAATATATTTCAAACATCACAGTTCGTGAATAATTTTTAGAGATTAAAAATAAACCTAATACATAATACACCTCACAAATTTATAACTCACCTTCCAAATTGATTTGTAGAATATAAAATATCACAAACTCATAAAAGATTTTCTTATGCACACAATCAATGTAATGCACCACTCTCAACAAGGTAAAACCAGTAATGGCAAACTTTCCCTCTCTTTCTCCACACAAATAAATGTAAGTAACAAATCACATTGCTTCCTACATTATTTAAAATTGTAAAACACATTTCTATTGGTAAGACACATTAACCCTTACCAACTGACTTCTAAAAGTGAACAAACTGGTACTGGAATTTTTTGGATTCGCGACTCCACCACGCACCAATGCGATGGAGCTGCGAATCCATACAGGAGTTCAAAAATATATTACAAATAAAAATACCACTATTTTTTAACAGCACACCACTTTTAAAAATAGTACTGGCTTGGGAAATTATACTTTAATAACATATCACTTATATAAAAATTACAATTTCACATTTTAAGTCCACAGTTAAGTTTCAACCCTTCCCCCATTCTGCTTAATGCCAGTTTCCATAGTAACAGTTCATGGAACATTCAACTGAACTAACAAGGTCACAAGTTCACCATATTTTCAAGTTCAGCACACAAGGTTACAAATGCAAACAGTAGGTGTGGTTGACTTTTGCAAAATATGACCGTATCCTATCTACAGCCAATCAATTCTCTACTTTTTAAACAACAGCATCTTGTCCACCATTTCAGATACCTCTCATTCTACCAACTGACTACCTCAGCTACATACATCTTTTCATTACTTCCAGACATCCCTTCAAGATGCTTACAGTATGGATTGTTGGGCACAGCTATGTTTTCTGGTGCAAAAGGTATGCTGAACGCAGAGGTATTGACAAAGACCTCGCATTGCAAAATGTGGATATTAAATGGATTGCACAGAGAGGATTAAAGTGGCACCAATTGATGCCTTTGGTTAAAACCTTTTTGCATCTCAAACCCCCTGACCTCATGATTGTGCACTGTGGTGGGAATGACCTAGGCACATTGACTGGGGTAGGACTAGAAATGCTCATGAAGGATACCTTTGCACAATTGATGTTGCTTTTCCCCAAAACTGTCTTTGTATACTCTAATATATGCCAAAGGCAGAAATGGAAGTGGTCAAATCAATTCGGTCCACAGATTGAGAAAGCTAGAAAGAATGTCAATAAATCTGTTTCTGCTTACCACAGAGACCATAGGATGGGTTCCATCTATAACAACAATCTACATTTTGATATGGATGACATCTACAGAAGTGATGGAGTACCCTTCACAGATCATGGGACCAGAGTCTTTCTCAACAACCTAAAGCTGTGCATCCGCACTTACATGTAGCTACAACATACTCATAATAAAAACAAGGGCTCTTTTTAGAGCCACCCTATAATACAACAGTCAATCTTATTCTTATTTAAACATATATACTTTTTTTAAAACATTTTTTAAGGATTCGCAAATCCGTTGCGTATCTGCATTCAATGCATGAATTCAATGTACTACAACACAATACACTTTTCAGGTGTAACTATTAATATTTAATTTTATATATTTTTAACAACTCTTTCAATTGTAATCTTGTCATTAACTTCAATCAAAGTACCTCTTTAAAACAACTTCACAAATACAACACTACCTTCTAAATTATATACTAAAAAATTATTTATTTGAGGTGAATTTGCGAATCCAACGCGACGTTACATGGGGGGTCGCGACACCAAAATACAAAGAAAAAAAACGCCCCCCTTCCATTATTCAATATGCGCCCCCGGGACCCCATTCCCCGGGGCCTGCGAGATGTTTTACAAAAAAAAAATATGAGGGGGGCCGCATGGCCCCCTCCTTAGGCCAATTATGGCCCCGGGGACCCCATCTCCCGGGGCCTGGCCAGCCTTTTTTTTAAAATAAAAAAGAATATATTTAAGGGAAGGGGGCCGCGTGGCCCCCTTCCCTGGGCCACTATTGGCCCCGGGGAACACATCCCCCGAGGCCTGCCAGCCTTTTAAAAAAAAAAATATCTATGAGGAAGGGGGGCCACGTGGCCCCGGGGACCCCATCCCCCAGGACCTGCCAGCCTTTTAAAAAAAATATATATATGTATAAGGAAGGGGGGCCAGGTGGCCCCCCTTCCCTGGGCCACTATTGGGCCCGGGGACCCCATCCCCCGGGACCTGGCCAAACTTTATTTTATTTTAATTTATTGAGGGGGGCCGCATGGCCCCACTTCCCTGGGCCACTTCTGGCCCCGGGATCCCATCCCCCGGGGCCGGCCCTCAACTTGGGGACCGTGGGGCTATCCCCAATGCCCCCATGGTCCCTGCCGGCTCCCTGCCTCCTGCGGGAGCCGGCATTGCTTTTGATCAAGGGGAGCTGCTAACATGCAGCTCCCCTTGTCCAAAAGCAATACTGCTTTGCTTCTTGGAAGCGAGAGCAGGTTTCCTGCTCTCGCTTCCAAGAAGCAAAGCAGTGTTTGCTATGACAGGGCAGGAGCCGTGCTCCCGCCCTGCCATAGCAAGCGGCAATGTCCCGGGGTGGGCACCGCGGGACATTGCTGGAGCCGGCCCTGGGGGGTGGCGGTCCCAGGGTCATTGAGGGCTCCAGGAGAGGGGCCGCGCGGCCCCCCTCCCTTCAGTATTAAAGCCCCAGGGAGGTAGCGATCCCCAGGGCATTTAAATAAAGTGTGCCCCGGGGAAGTGGTGATCCCCGGGGCAGTGTGGGGGGGGCTCGAGCCCCCCCACACAATTTTACAAAGTAGCCCCGGGGAGGTGGTGGTTCCCGGGGCTTGGGGGCCCTGTGAGGCCCCCCACCCATCACTGATGACATCACTCATGACATCTCAAATGACATCACTGATGACATCATCCACTTAATCTCTGATGCACCTACTCACACCCTAATATAACCTCATACACCCACTCTAAAATACAGACTACCATTCTCGAAACCATAGACACACCAATACCAGTTAGTACATACCCACTCAGTGATTCCTAGGTTTACACACACATCCACTCACTCACCCAGACAGTCACTCATACATGCAGTCACTCGTCAATACAGACACTATTATATGAACTGATACACCCATACAGACACTCACACACTGCCACTCCCCCATAGTTACTCACACACCTAGTCAGTCACCCAAAGAGTCAATCACAATGCCATTTACTCACCTATACAGTTATACACACACCACCTCACTTATTCATACAGATACTAACACATACTTACTCTCTTATACAATCACCGACACAAGCACACACTCATCCATACATCCACTCTCACAATCACTCACTCTCACATACAGTCACTTATATAATCCAACACTCACATATACTGCCATTCACATTTGCAGTTACTCACACATATACCACTGAGACATTCATTCACTCACCAACACAGCAATATAAACACTCACTCACCCATACAGCACCTCACAGATGCGCTCATAAACCCAGATACCCAGTGAATCACCCACTCACACATCCATGCAGGTAGTCACACAACACACAGACACTCAGGTACACATACAGGTACTCAGACAACCAATCAATAACCTATATAGACACTCATGTACCTATTCACCAACCCATGCACCCACTTACACACAAACTGACAGAATGATACAGACAGTCACACAGATTAGTCACTCACCCATACATTCACCCAGACACGTATAATCACTCACTTATACAGTCAGTCACACACTGACTGAATCATCATATATATATATCACATTCTTAAACTTTTTAGAAACACTCACAGTCACTGGATGATGTCATCAGTGATGTGATTTTGAGATGTCATCAGTGATGTCACTGACCATGTCATGAGTGATGTAATATGTGACGTCATCAGCAGTGCATTGCGGGGGCGTGAGTTCTAGTTAGCTCAGCTAACTATAACAGCTGAATTTTTCTGGTTTTGTACGAGTGAAATGTCAGACTAATTAGAACGTCCCTGAAACCTGTGGTTTTTTCAGGGAATATCTAAGGTTTTTTAAATGCTAATTTCTAACTATAACATCCCTGAAACCTGTGATTTTTCAGTGAATTTTATATATATGCATTCAATCTCCTCTCACTCTTACAAGGAAGGAACCAGCACTCTGGTTGTAGTTTGGAAGTATTTAATCTGGAAAAGACGCGATCCACACGTTTCGGCTCGTCCGAACCTTGATAACGATACAAGACGTCATTGTAGCTTCCTTTTTTAAATGTACAAATGCCTCTAGTCACCAACATTAACAAAGGACTACATATAACATTAATCCAAAAAGCTGGCAGCCATATTGGCCTGGTCACGATGCAAAAATTCAGGAATTCATACAGTAAAGAAAAGAAAACAAGTGTTAATATGCACACAATGTCATTTCAGCATGACCGCCATACCTGTATGTTCATCATCGTGACTTGTTCATAATAAACATACTTATGATAGCAAACATCAACATAAAAAATGGACTACACATTACTTTAAAGTGAAAGGCTATTGGCCATATTGATCTGGGCACTTTGTGTATTATATTGGTTGTAACACGAAAGAAAAGAAAAAAAGGGGTGTTAATATACACACACTATCCCCAAATAAAGTTCTAGCGATTATAGTTGCATTCCATTCACAGCTCATTTGAGATGTCATGAGTGATGTCATGAGTGATGTCACTGACCATGTCATGAATGATGGAAGGTCATAAGCAGTGCATTGCGGGGGCATAAGTTATAGTCAGCTCAGGTAACTATAACTGCTGAATTTCACTGGTTTTGTACGAGTGAAATCTGAGTCTAACTATAACATCCCTGGAATCTTTTTTTTTTCCAGCAAATTTCTAGGTTTTTTTAAACGTTAAGTAAGATGCCTATCACAATGGATGGTGGGGGTTGGAAGCAAGGCCTGGCCTGGCCTGGCCTGGCATTGTGCTGCCCCCACCTAAGCTTGCTGCTCCTGCCTCCCCTCCTCCGCTTTGTCATCCATTGTCCAAGTCCATACCCCTGCTACCTTATTACAGCCCTGTGTGGCCGTTGTTCTGTCACTGGCCTTCCTGCCTTCTCTGAACAGTTAGCTTGCTGCCCCATCCACTTCCTCCCTATCCTCTGTTGCCTGAATCCATGCACTAGCCTCCTCCCTCCTGCCATGCATGGTCTAATGTGCTGCCACTGGTCTCCATTTAGCATGATGCCCCAGTACACTCCTCCTGCCCTCCATTGCCCAATTCTATGCCCCATCATTGACCTCCTGCTTAGCCTCTGTGCTTAGCTTGCTGCCCCTACTCTCATTCCCCTGCCCTCCGATGTCTGTGTGCAAGCCCCTGCTCCATCCTTTTCGCCCACTATGTTCCATGGACCTGCCCCTCCTATCTACTCTGAGTGTTCTGTTGAGCTGCCACTCCCCTCCCACCTGCCTAGCATTGTCAGACGACTGTAACCTGTCCCTGCCACCTCCACCCTGCCTGTCCACGTTCCATGCCCCTATACCCTTCCTCCTGTCCTCCATAGTCCATTTTACTGCCACACCCTTCTGCCCTCCCTGGTCTGTTGTGCTGGAACTGCTCCTCCTGTCTGCCCCGCTTGGTCTGTTATGAGGCTCCTTCCCCTGAACTCTCTCGTCTGTGCCCAGCTCCTACCCCTCCCTTCTATCCTCCATGGTCCTTTCTGCATGCCCATGCCCCCTCCTTCTTGCCCATCATGGCCATTTTTCTGCCACTAACTCTCCCGCTTGCCATGCATGGTCTTCTGTGCTGCCACGGCCCCTCCCACCTTCCCTGTGTGGTCAGCTAGCTGGCCCTGACCCCCCCCCACCTTCCCTCCATGGTCTGTGTGTATGCCATTATAGTCTCAATGTTGCCCTCCATGGTATGTTGTGCTTATAGTGCCCATCCTGCCTGACCTCCATGGTAAGCTTGCTGCTCCTGCCCTGCCTCCTTGCCCCCTGCCCTCTGTTTTCGATGTGCAGACCACTGGCTTGTCTGTTCCATTGTAATGCCCCTGATCCCTCCCTCCTGCCCTTTATGGTCCGTTATGCTGTAGCTTTATCTCCTGTCTGTCCATTATGGTCAACTTGCTGCCATTGCCTCTTTCCCCTCTGTTCTCTGTTGTCCATGTGCATGCTCCTGTCCCCTCCCTATTGCTTTCCATGGGTTGCTGTGCTGCACTGCCCTCCTGCATGCCCTGTGTGGTGTATTGTGCTGCTGCAAACCCTGATGCCTGCCCTGTAAGGTCAGTTTGGTGCACCTGTCCATGTCCCTCCTGTCCTCTGTTATCCGAGTCCATGTCCCTACCCCAATTCCTCCTGCCTTCCATGATCCAATGTACCATACTTGCTAACATTTTGAACTTGGTAAGAGGGAGATTTTGAAAACAAACTGGGGAATTGATTTTTCCCATTGACTTACATTGAAAAAGAGGAGATTGTAGACAGGAGACAGATAAAATAAAACCCATTTTGGCTTAAAAACATTGGGCGTTTCCTGGCTGAATCGGGTCTGTTGGCATGTATGGTTGTACTACCACTGCCTCTTCCTTCTGCCCACAATGGTCTATTATATTGCCACAGCCTCTCTTGCCTGTCCTGCATTGTTGGTTTGTTGCCCCTGCCCCCCTTTCCACTGCCCTTCATAGTCTGTTGTGCTGCCACTGCCCTTCCTGCCTGCCCAGTGTAGTCAAATTGTTGCCTCTGCACCCTCCTACCTGCCTTCAATTTTCCGAGTCCATGCCCCTGACCTCTGCCTCTCAACAGTATCCTAATGAACAACCAGATTGCTAACATTCTATATTTATTACAAAAGTGTGGCATGCCTGACGTCATCTTGATGTAATCAAAACTGTAATACCTAAAGCATTTCCTTTAGAAATTATAGAAATGAGAGGGTCATATTTGCATCGAAATTATGGTTAGTGCTCTAAAAAACTAAAATGAGGACATATTTTCTCAAATAGCGACAAAGCACTTTTAAATTATTTGTTATCTTTATGTTTTTTTATCCAGTGGACCACTTGATTAAATGTTGCACTTAGGGGAGAGGATGTGGTGTTACTTCCAGAGCTGCAGACTTTGCAACTGGGGAACCAGGTTGGAGTTTCTGCTTCAGCTCGACATTCTGTGATTCTGGTCAAATCACTTAATCTCCCCATGCCTACAACCAAAATGAATTTGTCCTTGTGTGATGTTACCAATGCTCATGTAAAGCACTCCAATACCTGACCAGTCTGCACTATATAAAACTGCAAAAAACCAAAAAATAAAAAGAGAATGAGAATTAATTAAAACCAGTAGGTAAAAACGGGTGTTACAAAGCCCGGCTCAGGGCAACTTCAGTTTAACAGAATAGTAAAGTTCAATGTTTCACAAGATCAATCTCAAGTTCTTCGTGCAAAATACGCAATAAGGGGTCCAAGTAAGATGCAACGCTCCAATACCTGACCAGTCTGCACTATAAAAAACTGCAAAAAAACAAAAAATAAAAAGTGTTTTGCACACTTCTGTCAGTGGGCTATACGTGGGCTACATCTGGGTGATATTTGTTCTTCATTTGGGCTCTTTTTTCTTTGGTGGCCATCTTGGGAGACTTATTTGTTATGAAGTTTCCTAATTTCCTCATTTACTGCAGTCTCCTCAGTAGGAAATGCTTTCAGTTTTTTACTTTGATTCCATCAAGAAGGCATTCAGATGTGTCACGGATTTGCCATAAATTAAGAATGTTAGCACTCTAGTTGCTCATTAGATCTCTGTGATAAAGCTACTGCTCCCCAGGGAGTTAACTGGGAGTCTGCTCCTGGTATTGAAAGTGCATGTTTCAGTCTGCATGTCAGAATTTTTTTATGAAATAGAAGAGGATTTGAGAAGTCATTTAAAATGTGCCCTAATTTTTCTTTCTGCAGCACTAATCATAATTTCTGTGGCACAATGAACCCCCTCATTTTGTTCCTTTTTAAATTAAATGTTTTAAGTGTTACCAGTTTATTCCAATCAAGATGGCTTCAGGTGTGCCATACTTTTGTCATAAGTAAGACTGTTAGCGCTCTAGATGTTCTTTAGAACACTCTGGGAAGCTGCAGTAAAACACAAAGGAATCAACTGCCCTTGTTGGATGTACATGTTTTACTGAGAATGTCTGACTTCAGTCTCACATGACTGAGAAAGATAATGTGGATTTACTGAAAATATGCTCTCATTTCAGCTTCTGGAGCACCTTCCAAACCTCTATGGGAAAAGGATGAGAAAATAGTTTTCTCTCAAACATGAATCATGATATCCCAGTAGAAGGCTTTTTCACAGGGTAAAACCACCTTATAATACACCACAATTCCTAAAATTAGTATGGTACCATCAACAAATGATTTATAATGTAACAAAAGTCTGTTATCACCCTTTATACGTTCTCCTTTTGGTGACCCTCAAAACCTTCCATTCACTACAATGCATTTTGATGGGGTGCTATAATGTATAATGGTCCCAAGATGGCTGCCAACATTTCTTGGATCAAGTGCTGACAGCCAATCAGATCTCATGATGAGATGTGTGGTTAGGCTCCGCCCAGATATCGATATTTCTTTTTACTTTAATATTTCAAAAACTACTGAATGGATTTACACTATTTGAAGCAAAGAATGGACTCTGGACCAAGAGCTACCTTTCTGACAAATTCGGTGTAATTCCGTTCAGCAGTTCGGACTGTAGCCGCGACAAAAGTTTCCTATGGAAATTAACATGGAGAAAACATGTTTAAGGACCCCCCTTTTTTCTTGGCCCCTTCTTGACGAATCACCCCGAAACTTTCAAGACAGGAGCTGACCGGAGCGCCCCATTAGTTTTAAGAATTTCGCGAAGATTCGTCAAACGGCACCAAAGATATTGGCAAAAGAAAAAATGCTTTTCCTATGGAAACAAGTTCCTAACTATAACTACCTACTGGCGACCGCCAGTAGGTAATATAAATATATATTGCAAACATTTTCCTCCTGGATGAGAGAAAACCTGCACTCAAGTCCATAGGACATTTTCTTTTATTTACTGACAGCATCTGTCAATTATACAGGAACGCGTTTCGGCTGAATACACAGCCTTTGTCAAGGATGTTGAAGTAGTGGCAGCCAATGGACAACTAATTACTACCAACAGATAGAAACAATGCAATACATTACACAAGTCACTACCCTCGCAGCCTCCGCAATAATTTGCCTATGGCCAGTTTTTACAGATTCGACGCAATTGCTCCAGTAAATTGGATTATTTCTATCATGTTACTAATATGATTGATAAATTGAAGGAACGTGGATACCCCAGGAAATTATTGAAGCATTCAATGAAGAGAGCCTGGCCGACTCCCAAAGTCTGAACAGCTAGTGTTTGTATCAACATACTGTACGAAAATTAACCATCTTAAAAAAAAACATAAATCAGAACTGGCATCTAATTTCCAAATTGGATGAATGTTTCAAGAAACCACTATTTGCCTCAAAAAAGGAGCATAGCATAGAAAATGCAGTAGTTCGCGCTGAGATCCCGTCATTACCTGGAAGGAATACCCTATGACCAATGTGGAAACTTCCCCCTTTGGAAGGACTTCACAAATGTGGAATGTGCGTATGTTGCAATAAGACTATTGAGGGCTCTCAATTTTTGCATAAGGATATAACTTGGAAACATGCAACATTCCCGAATTGTAAAAATACAAATGTGGTGTATGGAGTGGTATGCCCATGCAACAAACTATATGTTGGCAAAACCAACCACGAAGTACTACAACAAATATTTCAACCTAAATCTAGGACACAGAAGAAGTACTTACTGCCCCATTGGTTAACCATTGGATCACTAATAATCATTCAGAAAATGAGTTTAGCTGGACCGTTCTGAGATTTGGAAAGACGACTGATACAGAGGGAATCCCATCTAAGTGTTACATTTAACGCAGCAATAGATGGCTTGAGTGAAATGATGGAGCTTCAAAATTTGTAAAAGATGGCAATTCTTCATCTTTTTGCACTCTGCTACCTCTGAACGAAATGGCATTTGGTTGATTGGCTTTCATCAGTACCACTGTTCAATAACAATGTAGCATTCGGTTGAGCAGTTCGATGCCAAGCAAAGTTATTCAATAATGCCTCTACCCTGACGACTGATGAAGATAAATAACATACCAACATGTTACTCAACTAGGTCATGAGTCCTAGTCAAACCCCATTCTATGTGTGTGGGTAAAGGTCTTTTTCCACACACTAAGGCGAGTGTACTTATTGAAGAGCTAAGTTGTTGCTGATAAAGTTGTGGCATCCAGAACGTAAAAAAAAAAAACGGTCTAAAAGTCTGACGTAAAGCTTTTTAGACCACGCCCACTGACATGTTGATGTTGGTGCTTACAAAAGATAGTAAAACCATGTGCCTCATGGGAAGGGTCAGACTGATTTGCATATGGCCATGTCTGAACTGGGGTGGCGGAGTGAGCTAAAGAATGATGATGGATTAAACCCAGATCAGTTGACTGGGGGTGAGTGCTTGCAATGTTCAACACTCCGTCCATCATCCCCTTTGGTTTTGCTTACAAAAGATAGCCACTTATTTATACGCATCACAACTGTTTACCTGCCGAACGTCATCTAGAAGCATTTAGAAGGAGGATTTTCAATAGAAGTCATGTTGGCAGGAAAAGCTCTGTGCATACGCACTACTATTTTGTTACATAGTCTGTACACAGCCGTCGGGTTTATGGAACATTGCAACCATTCAGAGGTTCGCAGAGTGAACGTGGGTGTGTATTTTTTGCGATTTAACGATTTCGGGAGCAGATTAGATGTAGCAGGCTGTTTTGAAGCTATTAAACATATGCTAATCCAAACGAGTTGGACATAATACCATTGTTTTGTCTTTAATACATAGAGTGAATTGAATTCTTTGGCAAGGAGGCTTCCTTGTCTAAAAACACTCTGTCAAGAATAAAAAAGTTTTTTTTGCAGTTCAGCGTCTTACAATTAGGTGAATAACTTGCGTTTTTTATTGCTTAAATTATCATTCTTTGCACCACTTTAGGATGAATTCTGGCTGAACGATGGTTTCAGATGGTTTTGGATTAGAAATCAAAATTTCAGCATAAATAGGATATGTGAATGGGACATTGTAAAAGGTAACATGTTTTTAAAAAAACATTTTTGGAGTGTGTTACTGAGTATGGAATGTGTAACAATGGGTGACAAATGACTTCCGTTATTTTTTATTTTTATGAGCTCATAAGTTCTGAATCCTGAGGAGAACCCCCCAAAATGAGTTGAAGGGTTCGAAACACGTTTAAAACATAATACTACTGGAGCTTGGTGTTTTTATAAATAGTAGTAGGATAGGAGTAGTGTAGTCTCCCGAGCTCTGTAGGAGCACTGTTTGGGCCACTCCTACTTGGTTATGAGCTCCAAAAATTATTAAATAAAGATGAAAAAGCTCCTTTGGGGCATGTACAAAGTCAGAACATGAGCAATGTAAGGTTGGTTTGTTTGTATCATGGTGCGAAATGATTGTTTTGTGTTCATAGATGGTTTTTTTTTAATAATGATGCACACTTTGTAATTGTTGACTATTTGAATATGTATGTATATGTTCGTCGAGTATATGTAGAAAATTCTAGAAATTAATGTGTAACTAAAGAAGTTCTTTTTAAGAAAATTCCCAAAAATGACCAAATAAATGGTGATACAAAAGGGGATGATGGACGGAACGTTTGAGCCAATTAAACACTCACCCCCAGTCAACTGATCTGGGTTTAATCCATCATCATTCTTTAGCTCACTCCACCACCCCAGTTCAGACATGGCCATATGCAAATCAGTCTGACCATGTGCCTCATGGGAACAGTCCAGCCCGAACTGCCAAGCCATGTCTTCCCTGGACTGGAAACAAGCATCCTAGGACCGGTTTCTGGCATTTCAGCCGTCATCAGCCAGGCTTGCTTGAATCCAGTGGCAAAGTGAGCAAGGGACCCACGTCTGGGCATACCCCCGCCAACTAAGGGCGACCAAAGCGATACAAAAGGGGATGATGGACGGAACGTTTGAGCCAATTAAACACTCACCCCCAGTCAACTGATCTGGGTTTAATCCATCATCATTCTTTAGCTCACTCCACCACCCCAGTTCAGACATGGCCATATGCAAATCAGTCTGACCCTGTGCCTCATGGGAACAGTCCAGCCCGAACTGCCAAGCCATGTCTTCCCTGGACCAGAAACAAGCATCCTAGGACCGGTTTCTGGCATTTCAGCCGTCATCAGCCAGGCTTGCTTGAATCCAGTGGCAAAGTGAGCAAGGGACCCACGTCTGGGCATACCCCCGCCAACTTAGGGCGACCAAAGCGATACAAAAGGGGATGATGGACGGAACGTTTGAGCCAATTAAACACTCACCCCCAGTCAACTGATCTGGGTTTAATCCATCATCATTCTTTAGCTCACTCCACCACCCCAGTTCAGACATGGCCATATGCAAATCAGTCTGACCCTGTGCCTCATGGGAACAGTCAAGCCCGAACTGCCAAGCCATGTCTTCCCTGGACCGGAAACAAGCATCCTAGGACCGGTTTCTGGCATTTCAGCCGTCATCAGCCAGGCTTGCTTGAATCCAGTGGCAAAGTGAGCAAGGGACCCACGTCTGGGCATACCCCCGCCAACTTAGGGGCGACCAAAGCGATACAAAAGGGGATGATGGACGGAACGTTTGAGCCAATTAAACACTCACCCCCAGTCAACTGATCTGGGTTTAATCCATCATCATTCTTTAGCTCACTCCACCACCCCAGTTCAGACATGGCCATATGCAAATCAGTCTGACCCTGTGCCTCATGGGAACAGTCCAGCCCGAACTGCCAAGCCATGTCTTCCCTGGACCGGAAACAAGCAATAAATGGTGAGCATACAATTTGGGTGTGTGATCAAGAATTTGAGTGAGATTGTGAAAGCGCATCAGTAGTGGCAAGTGTGATGTTTTTGAATAAATGAGGTGAAACCATATTTTATGGACAGCAAAATGCCTGAAAACTTTTTTTTTTTGGTTACTAGCGAGATTCGTGGAGCCGTTGCGAGGCTCAGCGAAGGCCCGAGTAAATTCGCGAACCTCACCAGGACTTTTTATGGGACACCGCGCTGAACATCGTGGTAAATCTGCATATTCATGAAAAAACCCAACCAAATTGGGCTTCTTCGCATGAAATATGAATTGAGTTAAAGAAATACTGACCATTTAGAAGTGGTATAGCAAAAAAGGAAGATGAAAGGAAGCCTGTGATTTGTTAACTAGAACAGCATAAGTAAGAGCACATGGTGAGGGGGGCTAGCCATTTTACCTGCTTTTCTACTGAAAGAGGAAGTGGTTTACAGGAGTTCTGACTAAAGATTTCAAATGAAAACAGATGTTACCAGACATAGAAATAAAACTAAGAAAACAGCAAACACCTTTTACAGGTAAAATAATTAGGTTGTAGTACATAAAAGTATATTTAGAAAAAAAATGGGGAGTGTATGTTAGTTGAAAGAAAATGTGTAACTTCTAGACAGTATACTAGAAGGAAAACTAGAAGACTGCTTATAGGAGAATATTAACTAGAAATTCAGTGAGTAGGAACGGAGAAAGAGGAATTACTAGACTTGGGGCCAGATGTACGATCATTTCATTTAGCGCCTCGCAATTTGCGACACATTGCGAGTCGCAAATTGCGAGGAGCTAAATGAAATGTACAACAGTGTGTTTAACATTGTTTGCGATTCCCAATGTGGTCGCAAATTGCGAGGCTCATTAATATTAATGAGCCTCTCGCAATTTGCAAGCCCATTGGGAATGACAGCCCTCCCAGGGATGGTGGCCTGCTGGGCTCAGCAGACCACCATGTCTGGGACTGCTTTTTAATAAAGCAGTTTTTTTAAATGCAGCCCGTTTTCCTCTAAGGAAAATGGGATGTATTTAAAAAAAAAAAAAGAAACATTTTGCAGTGGTCCCTGGGACCACTGCCTGCCCTTAAAAAATAATTTCGCATGCATTTGCTAACGGGAAGGGGTCCCCTGGGGACCCCTTCCCATTTGCAAATGCATTACCACCTCCTTTAAGTAGGTGGTAATTGCGAGTGTTTTGCGACCGCAATTGCGGTTGCAAAACATTTGTACATGGTTTTGAGACTTGCTATTTGGAAGGGAACGCCCCTTCCAAATAGCGAGTCGCAAAAAATCTGCGACTCGCTAAGTAGGCTATGGACATGGCCCAATAGGTTTTTGCATGTGCAAGCGGGTTCGCAAACCCTTTTGCGCATGCAAAAACGGGTCGTACATCTGAATAAATAAAATTGCATTGTGAAAATGGAAGTGTTTTGAAATTAGATGTGGGTGCTTGTTTATAGTATTAATTTAATAGTATGTAATTTGCATATGCTCGTAAAGTTAGTCAGACACTTACAGACCCCATCACACATATAGCCGGACAGTTAGTGCCACACTCACTCACACACCCATAAGACCATTCACTTACATCTTTACTGACCTGTACGTCCAAGTTTGAGTACTAGTTTGGCCTTTCAGTCTGAGAGGACATCTGCAGAATGCAATTTGCATCACAGGAAGTGTATTAAAAGAACTACTTCACCAATACAGCTACTCTCATACTCAGTTATACATTGATAAAACTACACAGAGACTGACACATTAATGCACAGACCAATATAGCCACTGACACACACAGGCACTCACCCATACATCCACTGACAGACCCAGGTTTACACTGATACAATCTCTGACACACCAAGGGGCACACTGATACAGCAGCTGACATACCCAGACACACACTGATACAACTACTGATACACTCAGCCACACTCCAATACAGAAACTGACACAGCCAGGCACATACTGATATAGGCAATGACACTCCCAGTCACATATTTATACAGCAAATTAGACATTCAGACAAACACTGATGCAGTGCCTCAAATAACAATATACATACTGATAAAGCCAGTTGCACATGCAACCACACACTTATACAGACACTAATGCAGCCTGGCAAACATTAATGCATCCAATAATACACCCAGGCACATACTGATGTGTACACTCACACACCCAGGCATACACCAAAGCAGACATGGACACAGCCCAGCACATACTGATGCATACACTCACACACCTAGGCATATACCAAAGCAGACACTGACACACCCAAACATTAATCCTTCCAATAATACACCCAGGCACACACTAATGCATACACTTAGACAGCCAGGCAGACACTCATTCATACACTAACACACTCAGACACATACTAATACATACCCTAACACACCCAGACACACACTGATGCATACACTGGCACACCCAGGCACACATTGAAGCATACACTGACACACCTAGGGACAAACCAGTGCAGACACTGATATACCCAGGCATACATCAATGCAGACAGTGACACACCCAGTCAAATTCTTATGCATCCAATAACTCAGCCAGGCACACACTGATGCACACACTGTCACATCCACTACAACACCGGTACAGTCACTGACACAATAAAAGCACAGAGTTAGCTCTTTGTTTGACTAGATGGTGATTCTAACAAAAACAGTTTTTTCTAGAAGGGGTTTTTAACAGTTTTTTAATGTTTTAAGTATTTTTTAATTTTTTGAACAAAAAGTGAGCAGGGTAATAAAAATAGTAAGGATGGGGAAAGACAAAGTAGCAACTGGCTCCAGCCTTCAAAAAACATTATGTGGTCACTGAAAGCAAAACATAAACAAAAATAACAGTGATGCTTCTTCACAGTATTGAAGAATGCACCCACAGAAGACATTTTTACAGCTACAAGTATGTGGAATTTCAAACAGTGAATAACCACGTCACTGAATTATTCGCAGGTAGCTGGTGTTGTAATGACTACAGCTGATGATGGTTCTTCCAAGGCTGCTGTAGAGGTTGACTGTCCTACTGCACCTGCTTTCTCTAGCATCATCTGGTTGTATACCCTTTCATGGATTGTTTTTAGGTGCTTCCCTATAGAACTTTTCCCATGTGAATGCTTCTTTGCAGAGCCTCTGGATAACTTCTTGATGCAAATATTGCACTGCACATATTTTGCTGTTGCTTTCTTTTCCCCAGAAGGTATAGTAAAGTGCTTCCACACATCACTTTCTATTCTGTGAAGTAGTGTGTCTTTCTCCTCATCCTAAACATGCTGTGGACACTCATATTGGATGGGCGACGTTGCTTCAGCGATAGTGTAAAAGCAGAGACCCACTGGTTCCCAATCCTTCATCTAGAGACTTCAATGGAGAAGTAGCTGTTTTTGCGTGTCTTTGCGAGTGAATTTGCAAATCCGTTCCATAAACTTGCAGAGTCGCAAAATTGGCAACATGGGTAACTTTGTTGGAAAACAGATATAATGTGGTTTATATATACTTGTAAATATGTTCAAATTGATGTCATTAAAGACAATGGGGGGTGTACATACGCACAGTAATTTATAACATTTTCAGTGTATCCGCAAATTGAGAGTTCAAATTCAAATTCAAAATTACTTTTTTTCGATTAATACAGAATTAATCATAAAAGTTACACATATACCTCACAGATAAAAACTCTAAAGCTGCGCTAAGATCCATGAAGGCCAGATATAAATTGCCTTGCTTAGCATGGGTGTACTTTGCTATAAGTAGACTAAGGTTCAAACACTGATCTTGGGTACCTCTACCTTTTCTAAAACCATATTGCACCGGGATCAGAGTGTTATTTGCCTGTGCCCATGCCTCCACTCTATTTAATAGCACTCTTCCCATGGGTTTAGCCGTACTATAGAGGAGGGAAATTGGCCTATAGTTTCTGGGGTCTAATTTATCCCCTTTTTTGTGAATCGGAATTTCACGTACTTTAACCATTGAATATTCTCTGAATGTTCTAGGGCTAAACAGTCAGATATTATTTGTTGGGTGAGGGGCACGGTATCTCTGGACCATACTAAATGCCAAAGCAGAATAGGGGCTACATTGATCTGATCAGTTATATAGGGGATATTTAACTCTTGCTGTAGTTTAAAATTGGGACAGCTAGTGGGAAGGCTCATCATAGATTTCCAGAAAATATCCTCTATTATTTGTATCTCCTTTATATTAATGTGACCCCACACTCCAGCACCGTATGCAGCTACTGCACTAGATTTTGCCTTATAAACCTTCCTTAAAATAGCTAGGTTTCTTGTTCCCAGTTTTTTCGAAAAGGAGCGAATGGCGTTTGTACTCTTTTCCAGCATAATCCCACGATTCGTCACCATATTCAACCAGGATGCTCAATAGTCAAAGGTCACCCCTAGATAGGAAAACAACTCTGTCTGCACCACTTTACGATTAGAGATAAAAAAAAGGGGGGTGGGGTTTCAGCTTTTTTCCTGCAATTAAAATAAATGACTTTGATTCATTTGTATGAAGATCCAGATATTTCATAAATTCTACATAATTATTCAACAGTTTCTGGAGCAACCTCCCTGTGCGCGCAATTAAAACTGCATCATCTGCATACAATAAAATTGGAATGCCCATCTTATTTATTCTAGGTACATCTATGACTGATTCGAGCAGTCGAGACTCCACCCCAATGGTATAAAGCAAAAACAGAAAAGGTGCGAGAACGCACCCTTGGCGAACGCCTCAGGTAACTGGGAACCATCTGGTACACTCACCCTGTTTGCCATACCTTACACAAGCTTCACTCCTCGCATACAGTTGTCTTATGAAGGTGATTATTTCCTGGTCTACCCCCATTTCCCTCATGATCCTCCATAGATGGAAATGGGATACACAGTCAAAAGCTGCGCTAAGATCCATGAAGGCCAGATATAAATTGCCTTGCTTAGCATGGGTGTACTTTGCTATAAGTAGACTAAGGTTTAAACACTGATCTTGAGTACCTCTACCTTTTCTAAAACCATATTGCGCCGGGATCAGAGTGTTATTTGCCAGTGCCCATGCCGCCAATCTATTTAATAGCACTCTTCCCATGAGTTTAGCCGTGCTATCGAGGAGGGAAATTGGCCTATAGTTTCTGGGGTCTAATTTATCCCCTTTTTTGTGAATCGGAATTAAAACTGCTTTATGCCAGGAGGCAGGAGGTCCCTCTTTGGCTATGGCATTGAATGTGTTAGTGAGCAGGGGACCCCAAAGATCAGGACGATCTGTGAAAAAAATCTTTTGGGGTACCATCTATACCAGGTGCCTTGTTGCTGGAGCATTGAGCCAGGGCTACCCCTATCTCCGTATTATTAAAAGTAAGGGTGAAGTTAGATGGGGGGACAGGCTCTTCGACCGTTGCTCCGGAACCCACTCTCAATTCATTAAAACTTTTACAAAAATACTCCACCCATGCGTCCTCATCCACATGTGTGTCCAAGTTAGGATCGGAATTCGATTTTAGAAATGGTGCATTTATCGTTGACCACAAGTCCCTTGCATTGTTTGTGACTGTTGCTTTCAATAATTTTTCCCAAGCTTCTTCTTTCAATATCTTTATTCTATTCTTCCTGGCCATAGAATAACTTAGCCGGGCCTGTTTCACTAGGGTGGGATTTCTTGGCACACACTTGAGAGATCGATGTAGATGGGAAAGTGCTTTAGTGCAGTTGTGATCAAACCATTTAGGTCCTATGGATTTGTGTGACCCGCCACTCTTCGAAAGCTTCTTTTTCACCTCTAGCAGAATAGCTTCAAAGGCCTGAATAGTAGGCTGGTGGTCCTGATTTGGATCTAAACAAATTACTATTTCCTTCATTCTGCTAGATACAACTTGAGTAATAAGAACAGCCTTGTCAATGCCCTCCCACTTAATTGTTATCCCATTCTTCTTAGCTATAATGGGTTTTATATGTGAGAGGTTGGGACCATGAATACCTAGCCATTTCATATTCCAGGTTAAAGCTGCATGATCACTTAAACCCAGAAATTCAACATTTCTATTGCTGAAAACTCCTGCCAATGTAGCTGAGGCTATTATAAATTCAATTGATGTGCTATGTAAGATAGAACGAAAGGTTTCACACAAGAGGCCAGTAGATTCTGACCGGGGGTTCAGAATCTCCAAATATTTTGTAATAATTAGTTTGTTTAGGGCGTTGACATATTGGTTGTGAGAAAAGTGTACATTACCACCTCCGTCCTCATCTGTTAAACCACAGATAGAGGTTGATGGCAGAGAACAGGGGTGCACATTAAAATCGCTAAATTGAGAGTTGCAGATCCATTCCAATCACATGATCTGGAGAAAACACCATAGAGTAGTAGTCCACAAGGTACCGCAGTACCCAAACAATATTGTTTTTAAATAAAACTTGTTTAACTACATTAATAAAACATCTTTTATTTTACATTAACTACATATGTGATTTTTATGTTTTTAAACATATAAAAATAAAAATACATTGTAATACACTTAGTATTAAAAATAAACCCAAACAAATTAATTTGAAAAACTCAATGTTAGAAGGAAATAATATCTTAGAAATGGAATTTAAAAAACCTTTGAAATTCACTTAAAAAACAAAGTTTACAGGGACGTTATAGTTAGGAAATCGAATATAAAAACTTTGGAAATTTACTGAAAAAAACAAAGGTTACAGGGACACTATAGTTAGCCTCACACTTCACTCGTACAAAACCATAGAAGTTCAGCAGTTATAGTTATGTGAGTTAACTATAACTTAAGCCCTCTCAATGCACTGCTCATGACCTCACATATTACACCACTCATGTCAGGGTCAGTGACATCACTGATGACATCACTGATGGCATCTCAAATGACATAACTGATAACATTGTCCACAAGACGGCTCACACACCCACTCACACACCCACAGACCCACTCATAAACCCACTCACACACCCACACAACCACTCACATACCCATTGTCAGACCCATACAACTACTGATATACAGCCACTCACTCAAACATAGAGCCACTGACACACCCACTCACTCACCTATACAGGCACTTACACAGGTACTCATTCACCCAAACAGCTACTAATACAACCACTCACTCACCCATACAACTCACGCAGTCACACACACACATACAGCCACTCATACACCTGCTTCTTCAACTATACAAGAACTCACGCAGCCATTCACTTACCCTTACAACCTCTGAATACATCCATACACTCACCCATTCAACTAATCATACACCCACTTACATACCCACACAACTACTTACATACCTATTCACACATCCATGCAACTACTTACACACCCTCATACTCACTCAAACACTCGCAGACACTGACTCCCCAATAAAGCCACTCACACACCACTTTACTTAACAAAACAGCGAAACACACCCCTATATAGCTACCTATACTGCCATTCACTCTCCCATTTAGGTACTCAAACACCCACTCACCCACCCATAGAGTCACTTTTACAGCCACTCATCCATCCATACAGCCCCTCACTCACCCGTACAGCAACTCATATACCCACTTTTTCACCCATTCACACACTCACACACCTAGTCACACACCCATACAGCAACTCACACACAGATTCAGACAGTCTCACAGTCACTCAGATTACATATACTAGAAATAGTATCACTCATTAGTATTGCAGAAAGAATAGCAATTTAACTTATACAGTAGCTTAGCTCAACTAGGCAAAGGTCCTGAGTATCTACTTCAGAGGCTCAAACGTTATCGCCCTGCTAGGAATCTGAGTTATAGTGAGAAAGAGCTACTGTCTGTCCCCCGTATTCGTCGATCTAGATGTGGTGGAAGGTCTTTTTCGTATTCTGGCCCCCACCCTCTGGAACAATCTGCCATTTACTGTGAGATGCTATTCCTGTCAGGACTATCACACATTTAGGAAAGCACTAAAAACTGCATTGTTTTAGATCTGATTTTGTCTCGCTGTACTGACAGTGCGCCAAGTAACCCCTGTTGGGGTGATTTGTTTGCGTTACAAAATTAAATCATTCATTCACAGCCATTTCCCATGCATGCCTCACTTAAAACTAAAGGCAAATGGCAAATGCACTAACTGTCTGAAAGGAATTAAGGCAGAATATAGACACAACACACCAGATTTAAAAAAAACAATTACTTTTTTTTCTTTTGAAGGATTTCCTAGTAAAAATTAAACAGATACTCTGTGTGGAAAATTAAAAATCAATGACCTCTCATTAATGAGTAAGGCATTATGCACTATAAAGTGCAAGTATTCTCTCTCTTGTTGTGATAAATTAATGGAGGCATGCTAGCTCAGCTAATCGTACCCGTTAGTTGTACTTTGCTACTCTCTGCAGTCTGCAGCTGGGGCAGACAATTATCTTATTCCATTGGCCCTGCTTTTCTCCAAAATGCCTTTCAATCTTACCCTGACTACAAGGCAGATGAATATTGATACATGTCACACATAAAATCAATCATGCAGATATCCTGTCTGCCTTAAGTATATGGTGGGAAAAGTGATGCGCTGCAGTACAGGGAAAGGATTAAGGAACGGGATATAGATTGTATTTGGCACGTTTCTCACAGACTATCCCATCTGCAAACGTCAAGGCACTTACTAAGTCCCACTTTACTCCCTGGCTTCACCCTCCACCACACTTTATAATTTATTTTTCCAACACATACATTTGCTTGGCAGTAATGAAAGGAAACTTAAATTATTCTACTGCAGGGTAAGTTAGAGGGATTAGACAGGGTAAGTAGACGTTTTACTGATCATCATCATGTTCCTAAGCTTTGGCTACTGAGTCACTATCGTTGACAATATTGAAAGGGAAAAATTTGAACAAGTATAAATCCGTTATGGAAGCCATGATGAACATCGTAAAATTACGAATCAGCTCCATATTGGATGATTTTGAAACTCCTTTGAAAGCACCAAGAGGGCCAAGTCAAAACAACCCTCTGTCTAAAAAACATTGGACTGGTTAAATCAATTGTCGTTAATTGTGTTTTTCAATGACCCTGCACTTTTCAACACTTATTTGTTTAATATGTTGAGCATTTTCACTGTTGCTAGGAAAGATCCTTTAACAATCATTGTACAATGTCCACTGCACCATTGTTACTACTGAGAGTAGAGATGCGCTGTCATTGTTTCGTTTGGTTTTTGGTGTGGTGCACTTAATAATGTCAAAGATGAGCGTTGTTCCCTTTTAGATATGTTAAAATGTAATAACTTTGTCTAATGAATTGTGAAATGAATACGCAGGCCTTGTTTATTGATTAACTTGTCCTTGTCTCTAAGTAAAGTGACTTGAAACTTTGCAGCCACCTTCCGATTTTGTTTCTTGCACTTTGGTAGAGGCCCAAGGTGGCTGTTGATAAGGGCCCAACCTGCCAATGCTTCAAACTTTCTAAAAGTAGCATTTTCAGAATAGTAATTTAAAATCTGACTTTTCCATCAGTTTGGATAGAAAACAATCCTATTAGATTAGGTGCCAATGTACGACCCTACCAATTTGCGAGTCGCAAAATGCGTCGTGTTGCGACTCGCAAATAGGAATGTACAACAGTGTCTCAGACCCTGACATTTGAGCATTTAGGGCCTACCTTAGTGGTGACCTATAAGTATTAGAAAGGAAGGTTGAGGCCTGGTAAAGGGTTTATTTTGTCAGGCCGAATTTGTAGTTTTAAAACTGTACTCTCAAACTGCGGGTGCAGGCCTGAAGACATGCCTTGCATTGTAACTTTAATGGTGGCACAATAGGTGCTGCAGTCCACAAGTGACATTTAACTTACATGCACTGGGCACACTGATTACCATATACTAGGGATGTACAGTTAAGTTAAATATGCCAGTGAAGGATTAGCAAATTCTAGATGGCTTTAGGGGTCAGAACACATACACTGCGCACTAGGCACAAATAATCAGCTTATCAAGATGGGCAGAAATGACCTACCCAAAGTGTCATATGATAACAAGTTGTGAGTACAACCAATATCATAGAGTGCCTCATATCTCTGAACTAAAAAACAATTGGTTGTTATATTGTGTACCTGAATATCAAGGGCCCCTATGTCATTTTCCAATCACCAGGGAAGAGCCACAAACCCCTAGTCTCTCCAAGTACAAATCGTGTAATCTCCAAGTACGGATAACAGCAGTGTCTCTGTGCATCACCTTTACTAGTGAAGTCAAAGTCAGGCACAACAGGGCAAATTAAATGGGACCACCCAGCGGTGATACTGGGCCAGAGCACCTAAGAAAGTGGGCATAAATTATACTTCTCCAGTGGACTAAACCCAACATGTTGAGGAGTGTAGAGATATCATAGACATACAATATTAAGGGGCCGATTCCGATTCGGGCCGGAAATCTCTCCGACCAAGCCGGACCCAGAGAGATTTCCGACCGAATCGGACCCGTGCAGCCCGACCGAACGAGTACGATGCGTCCGTATGCTATCGTACTCGAGTCGGTCGGACTCCCATTGAAGTCAATGGGAGCCGGTCGTACAACGCATACGCGGGCTCCCATTGCCTCAATGGGTGCGAGGCGAACAGGGGCGCCCCCTACAGTGGGTACGCGGTGAAGCGACTCGTGCCGTACATGCACAGGTAGGGGGGACCCATGGGTCCCCCCTGTGTGCGACTCGCGCGGCTACGCATACAGGGGGGTCCGACACGGACCCCCCAAGTACGGCTCCGACTGCTCTTTCGAGCCGGACGGCGCGTGTCGGTCGGACTGCTCTCGGCGCGCATCGTACTTACCCGGCCGGGGAACGTCTCCATTGCGCGGTGCGAGCCGTGTCCGAGCGAGTCGGTCGGTGCGGTCCGACCCGGGAACGAGCGGTCGGAGCGGTTGGGACGCCCGAACGAGTCGGTCGGCGATTTCGCATCGTACTCGCTCGTCCGGACGCGCGTATGAATCGGTTGGGAAATAGGGCTCCGAATTGGATCCGGTTAAGCCGAATCCGATTCGGAGCCCTACCGGCCGAGATCGGAATCGGCCCCTAAGTGTCCGGTACATGACAGCATTAAACAGTCCCAAGCTTCATGTGCCAAAAAAGGAAACAATCCCACCATCTCACTGCAAAGTTTTGCATCCACAGACAGAAATCTGGTTCCTGGCAGAAGTGACTGTGAAAAAATTTAAAGTTGAACAATAAGGTTAAAAATAGATCTGACTCCTAGTAGAATGCCTAGCAAGTAAGCAATGAATTGTATTATAACAGTAACATCATTCCAAATGTACAATCTATACCTCATAATAATTCAAATCCAAGAAGGTCAGAGTGTCCAATTCAATTATGATCCTTGATTCCAATCTACTTACTTTGAGCGTTTTCCGTCTGGTCCCCTTCCGTCATATTGGGTGGAATACTGTCAATACTAAAGAAGAATAGTAAAATACTGTTTCCCTTTTGGACCCAGTTAAAATTTCTAGCTTGAATGATACTGGCGTCAAGGCCGGATGCCAATCACAAGCAGGTAGCAGATACTCTTTTTTCTGAAACAACAGTGACCGGCGAAGTAAAAAATGCTCAATAGAACAGTAACTTATATTTGAGGTTGAAATATGATGAACTTGAAAAACTACAAAAGCACATTGCAAATTAGTTCCAAGGGGGTTGAGGTTTTTCACTCCCCCCCTCATATGAAAATCCCAATCGTTCCATGTGAGATGAATAAACAGCAAATACTGCTAATTGCTCTTAGGAGATGCGATGCATACTAGTGAAGTATGCATGGAAGGATTGTGTGAGAATCCCATATGAAATTGAGGTACTTGCAGAAGAGATTGCAAAACGTGACTTGACATTTGGGCACTGGATCTATTGGCACACAAACTTGTTTTTCATTTACCTTGTTCAATACACGCCAACTGTTTGAACTGGGGAAGATGTAGTGCCTAGCCGACTTAGGTTCTACCCGATGGACCTGTCTTTAGCTAATTAAATCTCACACATTAAGATGAAGATGTAAACATTCTCAATAAGAATGACAAACAAGGGCTAGAGTTTAAAAGTTTACTCAAACAATATAAGTACAGAAATACATAAGTTGGACCATTAATCAATTTATCATATTGGTATATAAATCATAAACTACAAACAGAACTTAGTAATGTTCTGTTGAAAATCCAGAATAGATTTGCCTTCCAAGAAAGGTAAAGTTGAGAAACGTTAACATAGAGAAATCACCTCCTTCTATAGGACTTTAGACAAAGGATTTCATACATTCACTACTCAAGTACATTATTCACGGGGTATACGCCAATTGGGGACAAGCAAGAAGACATAATTTACAACAGAATACATTTGAGGATTCTCTCACAATTGTGCTACATTAGACTCAAGATTCCTAGAGTCTATTCAGGTGACATGACTTGTTACATGATTCGTTCTGATAGAGTTAAGTTGTCTTTGAGTGGGAACATTGCTTTCAGAGTGACTGGTAAAGTCTCAATATTTTCATTGTAAGCCCACAATTCATTATTGCAGTGGGAAGCAATAACAATCACAATGATCACTTGATATATTATGATGTCTTATCCAAAATGGAAAAAAGCACAAAATTGACTTAAGTTAGTGTAGGCTTGATTTCTCATGCATTAAACACTACAATTCAAGAAAAACAAATCCCATAACCCCCCTCTGATGACTTCAAAGTCAATGTCATCACATCTATGTATTAATACATGCAGTTTTAATCATTTTGGGATTCTTCTCCTTGGATCATTCCAATTCCTTCATAGTATTATACAGTTCACTCTACATCTCTTCTACCATTACATCGACTCTCTTCCTCTTTATCTTTCTTGATGCTGACAGTTTCTTCATCCCACATTTTAACATACCGTTTGATGAAATTCCTTCACAACATTTCAGGAAGAAAAGCACACATGCAATGCCGAATACTATGACCAGAAGAAGGGTCAAAAGCAATTTTAGTATTCTTCCACCTACTCTCCCGAATCATTTGCTCGTTTTGTCAAATCCCTTTCCCGCAGACCCAAATACGGAACCTATTCCCGCCCAGGCACCTGTCTTTCCTGTTCGGTTAATTCATGGGTAATATTAGTGATATTTGCAACATAACTATTAAGCTGGTCATCTAATTTTGGAATGTAAGCACAACATGCTCTAGTGTTAATTACCTTGCAGATTCTGCCTTTCTTAGTGAGAAGCATGTCTAAAGCAACACTATCACAGCTCTTATATAGGCGTGGGCGGTGAACTCCGCCCCGTACGCGGAGTTTTCTGCACTTCACAGAGCATGCAGAATTCACAGAGCAGAGTTTTTTACTCACTTGCGCTCGCCAAAGTTAAGTTGGCAAGCGAGTAAAATCCATCGCTAGACCACCTCCGAGCGAGATTTCTCAATGCGAGCAGTCGTGGATTGTCGTGACTGCTCGCAACTAGAACATCTACTCGAGGGGCAGAAAGAAGCAGCGCCCTCTTGCACTGCACATCGTGTGGTTCGCGCTAATTTTCCAGCACGAGACAAACACCCGGTGCTAAAAATTAGTGCGAACTCCTTGACCTAACGCACACCACCACTTGTGGAACTCCGCGTAGCACAGAATAGTTTTTTGGTCACTTCGTAGAGCTCCGCTGAACTCCACCCAGGCCTACTCTTATAGCAAGAAACTCTTTATCAATAACTGTTAGGGCACCTGCCATGTACTTGGGTTAACTGATGATTGTGTCTCACCCAATGCAGCAGGTGCAGAGGTCTGGATAGAGGGTGAGACAGTAGTCTCAGTGTAACTTGTAGATGCACTAGCTTTGGAATGGGTCATGGAGGCTCTTCCGTTCTAAGGGGCAGATTTACAAGGAAGTGCCGCACCGCAGAAATGCAAGCCCTTTGGCTGCGCCACCCTGCAGCACTTCCAAAGCACAGGAATGCGACATATTTACAAGAATATGTCGCTTTCCTCTGCTCTCCCCTGCGCTGGCGCACAAACAGCTGCCATCCGCCGGAGCAGGCACCCTTGCACCATGTTGCAAGTATGCCTGCGTCATGGGGAGATTGTTTTTGTGCTGGAAGGGGCACCTTCCTGCACAAAAACAATCGCTACAGGCATTTTCCTCTTTCAATGCTCGCTGTAGAATGCAGCACGCATTGAAAGAGTAAAAAACGAGGAGAAATGAAAACATTTCTCCTTGTTGCGCCTCGCTACGCCTCCCCTGGGGAGGCGTAGCATTCTAACGCATTTCCAGATTTACGATTCCTTGTAAATCTGGAAATGTGTCTTGTTCCATGGGTGTTGCGTGGGAACACCCATGGAACGCCCCTTTCACTTAAAGTGCTACGTGTAAAGGGGTCATATTTACAAGGACAGGAAAAGTCATGCAGGGTGGCTTTTCCTGTCCTTGTAAATATGGGGCAGAGAAATACGCCACCAGTTTGTCACAACAAGTGACGAACTGGTGGCGCAGGGGGCTTGTAAATCTGCCCCCATGTGCCTGAGCTGTTGCACCTGGTACTGGTGCTGTATTATATGGGGTGGTCTCATCCTGAGGAGCTCATCTATAAAGGCATCCTCCTCCTCACTCTCTACTTCTGTCTCATCTATTGTTTTCTTTTTATCAACAAGCTTTTCCTTCTCTGTGTCCTTGCTCTCCATCATTGGGAAAGCTTCTATCATCTTAATAACTTCCTCCCTTCAGCTCTTCTGCCTCTCATCTTCCTGTGCGCTTCTCCACAAATAAGCCTTATTGCCAACTTTTAATGCAAATTTCTTTCTCTTTTTTACATTTGCAACCTGTTCCCAAAGATTCAGCGCCTGGAATTGTGCTGGTCTATGTTGGAGTTTTAAATCTTACATTCTCCTTCTCAAGTTTTCTATTCTCTGTATGTGGCAAGTACCACTTAGTGGAAAATGTTATTCTGCATCTTTCACCATGTATTCGTGCCATTGGCTGACCCACATGCATGTGTGTAAATCTCTCTTTAGCACCATTTCCCTAGCTGTTGTGTCTTCAGGTTGAAATTTATTTTCCTTTTTTTATCTGTCTCTTTTTTCAAAAAGGGGTTTCTGAAAATATTCTCACTTGTTCTTCTTTGTTCCAATCTCACACTCTCTGTTCTCCCAAATTCATGATTTGCCAGCAATACCAGTGCATCTCAGTCAATGGTCACCCAATTGCAATGTGGCTTCAGCATTCATGTGGGTCCCTTGCTCACTTTGCCACTGGATTCAAGCTAGCCTGGCTGATGAGGGCTGTTAGCACGAAACCGGTCCCAGGATGCTAGTTTCCGGTTCAGGGAAGACCTGGCTTGGCAGTTTGGGCTGGACTGTTCCCATGAGGCACAGGGCCAAGACTGATTTGCATATAGCTGGGTCTGAACTGAGGTGGCGAAGTGAGCTAAAGAATGATGATGGATTCAACCCAGATCTGTGACTGGGGGTGAGTGTCTGAAAAGTTTCAGCGCTCCGTCCATCATCTCCTTGTGTTTGCTTTGTTTGCCCTAAGTTGGCAGGGTATGCCCAGACGTGGGTCCCTTGCTCACTTTGCCACTGGATTCAAGCTAGCCTGGCTGATGAGGGCTGTTAGCCCGAAACCGGTCCCAGGATGCTTGTTTCCGGTTCAGGGAAGACCTGGCTTGACAGTTCGGGCTGGACTGTTCACATGAGGCACATGGCCAAGACTGATTTGTATATAGCTGGGTCTGAACTGAGGTGGCGAAGTGAGCTAAAGAATGATGATGGATTCAACCCAGATCTGTGACTGGGGGTGAGTGTCTGAAAAGTTTCAGCGCTCCGTCCATCATCTCCTTGTGTTTGCTTTGTTCGCCCTTAGTTGGCAGGGTATGCCCAGACGTGGGTCCCTTGCTCACTTTGCCACTGGATTCAAGCTAGCCTGGCTGATGAGGGCTGTTAGCCCGAAACCGGTCCCAGGATGCTTGTTTCTGGTTCAGGGAAGACCTGGCTTGGCAGTTCGGGCTGGACTGTTCCCATGAGGCACAGGGCCAAGACTGATTTGCATATAGCTGGGTCTGAACTGAGGTGGCGAAGTGAGCTAAAGAATGATGATGGATTCAACCCAGATCTGTGACTGGGGGTGAGTGTCTGAAAAGTTTCAGTGCTCCGTCCATCATCTCCTTGTGTTTGCTTCAGCATTCACAAGCCAATCCGTATGCGGCACTCGATGACATAAGCAATTGTATAATGCAAGTTTCTCCTGAACGTCTATCTTTCTCAATGTTAACGTATGTCTGCTTCTTCTAAATAGAAATTTCTACTACACAGAAGATGCTATCTACTACATACAGAAGTAAACTCTTGACCTGTGGGAGTCTACAGTACCCAGTGTGCTCACTCCCGTGCACCTAGGAACGAACAACCACCAAACACGTTTTATACATTCATGCAACAGGAATGTTACGTCTTATCCTTGTGCAACTCATAGCACCTCACAGTACACCTCACCTTACAAACAACTCAACAAATTTGAACTGAGGTGCCTCTCCACAACTCTATACCATACACATCTCAAAATAAAAATATTCACCCA
Organism: Calotriton arnoldi; assembly: GCA_963921515.1. Taxonomy (NCBI): domain Eukaryota; kingdom Metazoa; phylum Chordata; class Amphibia; order Caudata; family Salamandridae; genus Calotriton; species Calotriton arnoldi. The sequence goes on from CAWUFW010005029.1 coordinate 85,120, forward strand.
CTGTTGTCTTCAAAAGTTGAAAAACATAGTACTACACAGTAACTGACGTCCCCACAAGTCCACAAACTAATGCCACATAATAGTTCAAATCAAAACAAGCTTTATTCGGTTAGACATGACACAAACCAAAAAAGCAATCTAAAATAAATCATACAGTATTTCATGTTTCACAGGCTATGATAAAAGACATTAAATTCATGAAATTAAATGAAGATAAAAGGAAACCCCACACAAACAAGTCGTAGTAACCACATACATTAAAGTGCTTTGTACATAATAAACTGTTTTCAATTTTATAATACCACAGTGCCATTCATATCAAGGAATATAGAATATATATAAAGTGCATTTCAATAACAATAATCTGCCTAAAAGGAGGAAAGGGACCCAGTATTTAAAAATTAATTTCCTTTAAAAACTTAAAACACAGTATACAGTTATTATTAATAATTATAAAATATCAAAAATGCAGGAGAGAGTTCACAATGGTCCGGGATCATAATTCGTAGTACATCCGGTTTCAGATATGGGCAGATTCATTTCAGATTACATCTTTATTTTCATAGATCAGGGCCTCAAGATGGCAATTATTATTACGTATCGTGATCGACTTCTTAATAAAAGTCACCACTGCATTACAAGTTCTAATATTTGCCAGACTACAGATATAATCAAATGCTATGTTATATGTAAAAAGTCACTCCTTGAGAAGCAATGGTCGTAAAAAACGCTTCCTAATGTTTCTATAGAAACCACAAAACAGAATAAAATGCAGAGTTGTCTGTTCTGATCTACCATCACATGGGCACTTTGGGAGATTTTGATTCCACTTTCCCTTCGTGGGAAAGGCTATTAAAAAGTGCACTAATCCCATCCTCAGTCTAGTAAGATAAAATCTATGGGGCATATTATCTAAAAAGTGCGCTAAACATCGCAAAGCGTGTTTAGCGAGCACTTTTTTATCGCTGGCTATCGTCGGAATAATTTGCCATGCTAACGCTGTATTAGCGACATTTAGCGCTATGGCGATAATTATTCCAGCCATAGCGGTGTTTTCCATGAAACATTGCTGGTTTTCCAGCGATGTTTCATGGAAAACGGCGATAACTCTTGCTGATACGACCCTGTGGTCGTATCAGCATAATCCACCCCCCATGTTAGATATGGCTAACACCTGCTAATTGCAGGTGTTAAATAAATGGCGATGACTCCGGTTAGCGCGACTTTTCACGTCGCTAACTGGGGCCATGGCCACCTTGCTAATAGGCGATAGGCCTGTTAGCGGGTGTTTCCCAGGTTTGTTCATCGGGAACGCCCACTTTGCATGTCATTAGCGATAAATATCGCTGACATGCAAAGCGGTAAAAACACGGGCGCTAATGCCCGAAAACTGTCTCTGACTGCTGTTAGAGACAGTTTGCTGATAGGGCGATAAGAATATCGCCGCTTTAGCGGCAAAAAGTGCCGCTAAAGCGGCGATAGTGCCCTTGCTAATATGCCCCTATGTTTGATATTAGTGATCTGTGATAAATACATGGGTAGTCCAAGCCCAAACGTCCGGTCCAAACAAGCTTTTGTTATCGGTTGCAGGTTTGCTTTTAGGTTCCTTTACAATTTCCGTGTTTCCAATAGTTTATTCTTCAGATCTTTTTACCACAGCTAACTATTTGATAAGGATTTTTAAAATCAATCTTTTGATCACATTCATTTAATAGATTTTTAATATTAAGTAACCACGGTATTTTAGTTCCATAATCATGTGCAACACAATCTTTAATAATATCCTGAGTGAATTTGGTGCCTTGTTTACTCCAAATGCCATACCATACATTCAAACTTGTTGTGCTAATAAAATCATCGATGTAGGGGCATCTAGTTCTTTGTGCACACTAAACACTGGGGTGGAGCTCGGGACGGCTAACAGTATTCGCAAAAATTTATTTTCTTGTGTATAAAGAATTTAGCAGTTGACCCCTCCCCACAATGTTGCCCCATAACAAGTTCCAGTAAGGCACTTACTTTTGTAAAGGGTCATAATTTCCCTAATAGGCTTGTTGCCCATTTTTTTTGAGAACCTGAAAATTGACTCCGTTATTCTCATAAACTTTAACTTGCAATTCTCAATATGGGCTCCCCAACTCCCTCTATCTGTAAATGTCAGGCCCAAATATACAAAGGAGTTTGGTTTAGCAATAGGGACGTTGTCTATATAGTGGTTCTTTGTTTTAATTTTCCCTTGTCCGCAGACCATCGTGAAAGTCTTTTTCAAGTTAATTACTAGGTCCTTTTCCTGCATATACTTAGCAAATTTATCAATCAGGGTCTGTAGACCATTCGCGGTTCTAGATAGTAACACTGCGTCGTCCGCATAGAGTAGTGTCGGAACGGCACGTTTGGCCACTATGGGGATGTCCGCATTTAACTTCTGTAATTCTTCGTCCACACCATTGATATATAGGGAGAATAATAGTGGGGCAAGTACGCACCCCTGTCTAATTCCGCATCTGACTCTAAAACTGGCGGTGCATTGCCCGTCTGGCCCATAGCAGACTCTTGTGGTCAGGCGACTATATATCTGTGAAAGATATATGATAATGTCTTCAAGGGCGTCCATTTGAGTTAATGTCTGCCATAATTTCGTATGGTTTACCAAGTCGAAGGCGCTAGTTAAATCAATAAAACCTAGATGTAAGTGCCCCCTTTTTATATACGTATATTTGCTAATCAATAAATGTAGGTTAATACATTGTTCTATCGTCCCTATTTCCCTTCTAAACCCAAACTGTGATTCTGTGAGGATTTTTTTTTCCTCCACCCATATTTCCAGTCTTTCTAACAGTATTCTTCCCATTAGCTTTGATGTGGTGTCAAGAAGGGAAATAGGGCGATAGCACTTGGCGTCACTTCTATTACCTTTTTTAAAAATTGGTACAATAATACTTTCTGTCAATTTTTTGGGTATTGTACCATGACCAATAGTATTAAAAACATTTTGTAAAAGAGGGGCCCAAAAACCGGGATCCTGTTTAAAAAAGTCTATTGGAACCCTGTCAACACCCGGGGCCTTCCCATTTGCACTTCTCGCTAATGATAGTATGACTTCTTCTAATGTGATGTAAGCTAATTTCGGTGAATTAAGAGTTATAAAAGTTTGATTGTTAGGTGATTCCGTAATACCTTCGGTACTACTTTGCCCTATTAAAATGTTGGTTTCATTTTCTACATTAAAAACCTTACCAAAGTAACTTATCCACTCTTTAGGCTGCACGAGACTCTCAACTTTCGTTGCACAGTTTTCTTTGAAAAAAGGGTGGTTTATAGTTTTCCAAAATAAAGACATATCTTTTATATTTGCAGCCAAAGTGAGTTTTTCCCATGCATCTATTTGAATATCTTGCTTTCTTTTTACTAGGGATTGTTTATATAGAAGTCTCTGTTTCTTAATAAGTTCATTATCTCTAGCTATAGTTTTTAAGGCATTTTTTAACGATTGATTTGCCTTTGTGCACTGTGTATCAAACCACCCAACTATTTTCTTTGCTTTCCTCTTACTCTTAGTTTTCAAACCTCTTGAAATTTCTGCAGTAATCTTACAGAAGGAACCCATAATCTGATTATCAGTACAATCTAACCTATTACAAATTTCTATCTCTTGTTTACAATTTTTGGTTAAGGCCTCCGTAAAAACTTTTGGGTCTACGCCCGACCATTTAATAGACACACCATTTACCCCCTGGGTGGAAATAAAGGGGCTAAGCAAGAACCACTGTGATGGATATCATTCATTCTAACTGTTAGGAGGAGTGGGTGATGATCACTAACACAGACTATTTTCACCTCCATATTCTCTATTTGTTCTTGTGCCTGTTTTGAAATTAAAATGTGGTCAATGATTGAACCTTTACCATAGCCTCCAAAGGTCCGTAATTGAGGTAGTCCATCAGGTAGATATTGGTCTAATAAATCCAAAGTTGTGCTTAGACATTACTTCATTTATGGATTCTCCATAGTGGTTATGGGGGAAATGGGGGTTACTATCCCCACACTCATTTCCATATCCACAGAGTTTTCCATCTGAGATACTGCATTTTTACTATTGAAATCCCCAACCCAAATCAGGATGTAATCACTCTTTATTTCTTTTAGAAATATATCCAGCTCCCTCTCGAGTGCCAATATCACTTGGTTTCTGGTATTATTAAAAATATTAGTATAAAAATTAATCACTACAAAACTTTGGACAGAGGAAGAAAGCCACAAGAATTGGAAAAAAGGAGAATCAATGTAGACTTTCTTTACAGATAAAGGACATGTTACAGATAATAAAAATGCTAGACCACCCTTAGCTCTTCCATTTTGTGAGGGTATTGCCAGAGTATCCACAATTGAGAAGCCATCAATATGGAACGGTTTCGTATGCCAGGTCTCTTGTATGCAAATTATGTCACAGTCATTTAAAAAAACGGGCCATGACTCACATAATAGTTAAATTCAAAGTCCATCCACCATATTTCACCATAACATTTCAGACTACAAATCCCAACATGCACTGCTTTTCCTCACTTCTCATCCAGCTTCAGCACACATACAAATCCCTATTGATACTGATGTAGTTCTTTCTGGGTTACCCCAAAAGCCACCTCATGTTCGGGAATTAGGACCAGGTTGGTGCTGGGTCAATTTGACTCCCAGGGCAAAACTGCCTGAACCATAAAGGTGCAGTAATTGGCTCTATAGTCAATTTATAGCCAAGTAGGTCCAATCAGTATCGGATGGATCCACTCAAAACCATCACCTCTGCTACCAGATCTGTTGGCTTGCAAACCTGTGTCTCATTAACATTACCCACTGTGCGCCAACTGCTTGGACTAGGAGTGGTGTAGGCCCTAACAGACTTTGGTAGTCACCGATGGACCCATCTATAGCTAATTATATCTTTCATATTAAGATGAAGCTGTAAATATTCTCAATAAGAATGATAGACAAGGGCTAAAGTTTCAAAGTTTGCTCAAAGAATATAAGTACAGAAATACATAAGCTGGAACATTAATTAATTTGGCATATAAGCATATAAATCATAAAGTACAAATAGAACTCTGTAAAGTTCTGCTGAAAATCCAGCAAAGATTTGCCTTGTAAGAAAGGGAAAGACAAGAGCCCTTAACATAGAGAAATCTTGTCCTTTTATAGGACTTTAGACAACGGATTTCATACATTCACTTCACAAGTACATGGTGAACATGGTTTGTACCAATGGGGAGCAAGCTACAAAAATCAGCTTCTGTAGAATACATTTGAAGATTCTCTCACAATCCTACTAAATTAGACTCAAGCATGCCCATAGTCAATTCCGGCGACATGACTTGTTACATAATATGTGATTCGTTCTGAGACAGTTAAGCTGTCCTTGAGTAGATTCATTGTGTTCAGTGTGATGGGAAAGTCTCTGGGGCATATTTACAAGGATCCATCGCCGAGTTATCGGCACTCTATCACAGCCAAAGTCGTGATAAATTTACCGCCCCATTCACAAGCTGGTGCTAACAGCCGACGCCACCAGTTTTCCTGCGATAGCAGCCGCAGAAAACATCGCCACGGATGACCCTGGCAACTATCGCTAATGAGATGCAGAGTAGGCGTTCCCATGCAAAAAGCCGCGACAACACCACACCTCAACATTCTCAAAGACCAGCCAGATCAGCGATGAGAACACAAAACATGCGATAAGGTGCGTTAGCTGCAGGAAATTAACACCTGCTCTGACCTTGTGCAAAGTCGGACTACAACCTGTACCATCAAAGGGAGCACAGCCCAGAGCCACACCTGAAGAACAACAGATGCCATGGAGCCAACGCTCATGCAGCACGGACACCCAAGAGCGCCACCTGTGCTCTTACGTGTCTTCAGCAATGTGAGTATGGTGTCCAACTTCTTGCCATGTGGATCAATATGATCCATTCAAACAGACTGTGTCCACACTGATGTGTGTGAGTACGTCATGCGAAGAGATGTTCTGTAGCCACATGCGATGGGGGACACTACTTCAGGCGGGCTACCGATTCTGACATTTACACACACAGCCCTATATGGTACATGGACGTGGGCCTACTTGGTGTTTCTATGTGTGCTGCAGTGTGCCAAGAGTATCAGGGACATGTTCCACACTCATTGTGGGTGTGCAGTGTGCTGCGCATGATTGTGCATGTGTGCCATTGTGCCCATGTGCCTCCGTCCCCCCAGGCCCTGGTCGTTACTCACCCTGTTGCTTTTGGTTCAGGTCATATCGAGCTGTGTCCAGTCCACCAACTCCTTGCACCGTCTACGCACTGATGACTGTGGCCACCATTTCCTCCAGCTCATCCAGCTCCTCCTGTGGCGCAGGAGTCCCACCTCCAGTCGCCTTTGCTGCCTTCCTGTTGGCAGCGAGTTTCTCCTTGGTTTGGCTGTGCACTTCATGCCAGCGCCTCTTGACCTCCTCCATTGACCTCCTCGACACTCCAACTGCATTCACGTTGTTGACGATGGACTGCCATCTTTCCGTTTGTGTTGCCAATGACGTAGTGGAGGTGAACAGTTGTTGGTAGTGTTCTATCACCTCCGTGATGATGATCCGGTCTTCCTGCGGGCTGACCCCGTCTTCCTCTTCCTCTTCTCCTTGCCCTTCCCCGTGCACGGGGTTCCTGGCTGGTCCTCTGTGGGGCTTGTGGGGTTCGGGTTGTCTTCTGCACTTGGTCCGGGTGCATCCATGGTGCTACGCAGTTTGATTTGGTTTTGGTGTGTTCTTTTTTTTTCCTTTTATGGTGCATTTTCCCGCATGATGTGTGGGGATTGCAGGCCTGTGGCTGGTTTTCGCTGATTTTTGTATCGTGCTTGGCCTCATCGCAGCTTTTTTTGCGTTCGTGTTTCGCATCTTTGTGGCGTCGCGTTGACTTCATCGCGGGCATTTGACGCGTTATCGTGAGCCTATCGCATGGTGCCACCGGCTTGGGAATGCCGCGATACCACAGTGTTATTTTCACGCGATGGACTGCGATGTGGGGAGTTGCGTTATGCTACTTTTGCGGTAGTTATCACACGTTCTTGAGAATATCCCCCTCTGTCTTTTCAGTGTAAGTTCACAATTCTTTATTGCATCTGGAAACAACAATAGTGATCACGTGATATGTTACAATGTCTCATCCCAAATAGAAGAAAGCACAAAATTGACATAAATTAACGTAAGCTTGATTTCTCATGCCTTAAACACTACAGTTCAATAAAAACTTCTCCCACAACTCCATTGCCTAGTGTCTGGTTAAAATGTATCCACTCCTCAGGCAACTATCTAACAATGTGTGTAATCAACAACAATTTGGTGAAAATTCCTTTGTGATTGGGTGAATGGTAATTAGGCATGGTGATTTCCTACACGCCACCGTAGTTTCCCAATGCTCTCACACCTCCCTAAAAGCAGAAAAGTATTATAAGGAACACAAACCATGTAGACTGATGCAAGGTCATTGTGTCAATGCTTCTAGTTTGGCAATGAAGATCGTGTTGGAAATGCTGATTTTGGACCTGACACTCATGGGTTTGAATTCTCTATGAATTAGTTTTTTTCATTTCTTAAATAGAAGGATGAAAATCATAGGTTCATGGAACTAAAGAGATCAATATATATTCACAGATTATGGACCTGATTTAGATTTTGGCAGACCGGTAGTCCATCACAAATGTGAAGGCATTATTAAAATTGCCATAGAATGTAATGCACTTGTAATAAGGTGGACGGAATATCCATCATGTTTGTGAGGAGTAAACTGTACGCCAAATTCTAAAACAGGCTGGCATGTGATTCTAGGTTAAACATCAAGTACTTTAATACGTATACACTACGGAGCATATTTATGAGATGCGTGGCACAGGGCAGGGCAGCAAGTCACCTTGCTGAGCTGCCCTTCGTCACATGGAAAGGGCAAGAATGAGCCATATTTATCCAATGCAGTACATTCCTATTCTTTCCCCCCGCGCTGGCACCGTTTTGGCAGCCTAGTACCAACGCAGGTACCCTTGCACCGTGGTGCAAGGGTGCCTGTGTTGTAGGCATGCTGTTTTTTGTGCAGGAAGGAGCACCTTCCTGCACAAAAACAAACCTGAGAGGCTTCTTCCTCTTTCTATGTGTGCTGCATCGCAGCACACATAGAAAGAGCAAAAAAAGTGGTGAAATAGTGATATTTGGTCCTGTCACACATACCCTGGAGAGGCATATCTTTTTGGCACATTCCCAGGTTTACCAGCTTTTGTAAATCTGGGAATGCATCAAAACCATGGGAGTTGCTTGGGAACACCCACCACAATTCCCATGAAACGCCTCCCTTGTGCAGAGTAATGCAACACATCGATTTGTCTTGCGTTGATTACTCCATATTTTTTAAGCCATTCAAACCACTCAAAGTGGCTTTGTGTGGATTCATAAATATGACTCCAAGTTTTGCGTCATGGATGTACCACATTGCGTGGTGCAAGCATGACGCAAAGCTCTCATAAATATGCCTGTATACCTCTATCTGCTTAGCAATAATGTTTACAGCAGAAAAATCAATGATGAGACACCTAAAATCAATCATCCACTTTCACCTGCTTTTCCCACCAAACCCACACCTCACACTGCCACCTACAGAAATGTATCGAGTGATATTAAATTTATTTAAACAGCAGGAACATTTTGATTAGAAATGCTGTACATAGCTTAAAGGGGGCATATAGATCACAGAGGATCGAGTAGTTAACATTCTTCAGACAAAATAGTTGCTGTAGTTGAAGAGGCTATAACCAATAATCAGTCAAAAATCTTAATCAAAACTCTGGGGAATGCTTGTAGAGGGTTTCAGAAGCTATGCATGTAAACACACACAGAAGCAACCAAAAAAGACACGTGCTTCGCTATTGATTGTTTACAACCTCGGAAATCTGGAAATAGGCTGGCAGCAGCAGAAACAGATGCTTAAGCACTTAAATGACAACAGTAATGAACGTGCATGGCAAGAGCCCGTCTGTTTACCATTTACATGAACGAGTGTGACACATGAAATAGAGCTTCGAGTGAAGGTCGGTTGATCTGTATTTACTAATAATCCAGAGTTTCAATTTCAACTGATAGAGAAATTGATGTCTCAATATATCTCCCAAACAGGTTATTAAAGTGAAAGGCTCTTGACAGCTTTCACCTGATTCATCCTTGTGGAAGGAGAATGCCACATAGCAACGAGACACTTTTTAGAGAACGAAAAGGATGCTTTATTGTATTCAGGCCTGATTCATTATTACTGTCCTTTTGGGGCTCTTTTAGCTAAGCTCAAACCTTCCCAGATAGTTAGCTGATCTCTGTACAACAAAGTAATACAGCATATCGACCACATCAGAGCAAGCAAACACAATAAATATATACTATCCTAAAACGCAAATAAAATATTGAGACAGATAAAAACAACAAATCTTGCAGTACGTACCCCACCTCCACCTACAGGATAGAGTATTGAAGAAGACACACATTAAGATTTATAAGCATTAAAAGCATTAATCGCCTATTCATTTTAGCGAAAGGCGGATGCAAATAGAACAATTAATTATCTCCTGAACCAGATTCCTGAGGGTGATAGCTGTAGAGAACGAGCGAGAGTATTGCAAAAGCGAAGAGTCAATAGCCAAAATAGATTGCAATCATCGGGGCATATTATCAAGGCGGCGCAATAAAATGATCGCCGCTTTTGTGTCCGTTTTCGGCCGAAAAGCGGCGATAATTTTATCGCCTTATCAGCAAGGTCACGCTATTGCGTGAATCCTTGCCGTAGCGCCCTTTCCCTTAACACCCAGCTTTGCATCTCTAATGAGATGCAAAGTGGGCGTCACTGGGCGTACCCCGGATGGACTACCTTGCAAATATCGCTGATGTTCACATCGCGATATTTACAAGGCAGCCCACAGGATCTTAGCATACGCTAAATTTTGGCGAAAACGGCCGTTTTCGCCAAAATCTAACATCTGCTAAAATCCTGACTTACCTATGTTTGACATAGGCGGTGGATTATGCTGATACGACCACAGGGTAGTATCAGCAAGGTTATCGCCGTTTTGCAGGAACATCGCTGGAAAACCAGCGATGTTCCCTGCAAAACGGCGATAACCTCGCTAGCTCTGGAATTTTCATCGCCCTGGAGAAACGCGTTGTTAATAACGCGCTACCAGGGCGATAAATTCCAGAGATAGCCTGCGATAGGAAATGTATCGCTAAGCACGGCCAGCGATAATTATCGCTGGCCGTTGATAATATGCCCCATAGGCTTTTAATATCTGGGAACACATTGACATTCACAGATTTTTTCCCTTAGTTGCACCTTCTGGAGTGCAGATTACTACAGTTTGAAATGCAACATTTCAACTTTGCCCAAAATATTCCAGGAGCAGAGTTAGAATCGAAGATATGTCTTGTGGACTGTTTTCGGGGCTATTCTACAAGAATATTGAATTTTAAATATCGTTCTACTAAAATATCCCAGCTAAAATATCCACTACCAAATATCGTGGAGAAGGAATGTATAAAGGCAAGTATAGATTTACTATTCTACTAATCTTAAATTTCTCCTCTTATGATGATGGTACAGATGAATGGACCATAACTCACGAGAGGAGAACCACATCTGAATATATGGTTTATGCACTTAGGGGGATATTCTCAAGAACGTGCGATAAACATCGCCAAAATAGGCTAACGCAATTTTTCATATCGCCGTCTATCGCGGGAAAATAACTCTGTGTCAACGTCATATTCACAACACGGCGGTAACATGCGATAGTTTCCCGAGAACGCCTCAAATGTCCGCGATGCAACTACCGCGACGGCGATAAAAAAGGAAACCCGAACGCGAAAAAAGTCGCGATGGGCCCAACCGCGATAGAAAAATCGGCGACAAGCAGTGCCAGGCTTGCAATTCCCACGTCAGGCGGGAAAAATCACCATAAAAGCAGCAAACAAAAAAAACATAACAACTGCGAGGCACAATGGAGGCAGCCGGAGCAAGTACAGAGGACAACCCGAACCCCACAAGCCCCAAGGAGGACCAGCCTGGGACCTGGGGGTCAGGGAAGGGCAAGGAGAAGAAGAAGAAGAAGAGGAAGGAAAACAGGATCCTGATTACGAAGGTGATAGAACACCATCAACAACTGTTTGTCACCTCCACTGTCATTGGCAACAAAAAATGGAACATGGCAGTCCATCGTGGACAAGGTGAATGCAGTCGGAGTGCTGAGGAGGACAATGGACGCGGTCAAGAGGTGCTGGAATGATGTGAAGCGCAAAATCAAGCTGAAACTCGCAAACAACTGCAAAGCAGCAATGCAGACTGGGGGTGGGAGTCCTGTGCCACAGGAGGAGCTGGATGAGATGGAGGAAATGGTGTCCACAGTCATCAGTGTGGAGACGGTGGCAGGAGTCGGGGGACCGGACACTGCTCAACATGACCTGACACAACAGCAACAGGGTGAGTAACCACCAGGGACTGGGGGACGGGGGAGATGGGCACAATGGCACACATGCACAATGAAGTATAGCACACTGCACAACCACAATGACTCTGGATCATGTCCCTGATCTCCTTGCCATACTGCAGCACACATAGAAACAGCAAGTAGTCCCCCGTACACAATGTGCCCAGAGGGGGCCCTCCCCACACATCACCAATCTCACAACAAACCCATGCACATGTGCTGAACCCAGCAAAGCTGCGGATCCGTGAGCCCCACTTACAATGCAAGTGACACTGCATGATGATGAGCATGTCTGCAGGCCACTCATCATGACATGTTGCACGCCACGACACCGAGGTGGCTGAGTGTGGTCAACATCCGGAAAGGAGCAGGTCACACACTGACACATCCACGTGCACAAACAACCCCTGATGGCAACAAGACATCTGCGGACAAACCATGCCCAAGAGTCCCAACTCCCACCAAGAGCCCAATTTACCCAAGTATGCAACATCTCAGCACTGCATAAGCACAGAAGTCAAAGGCACACCGCCTGAAAGGGAGAAGGCCAAGCAAAATCTGAGCTGTAGGGGCGACTCTCCCACAATGCAGCACACACACAAGAATCAGAGCACATCAACATTGACAACAATGTGGTACAAACTGCAACACTTACACAACAGAACAGAGGACACAACTGCTGCCGCTTGTGTGTAGAAACTGGCCAATCACATTTGGCATAGCAGGAAACTGTGACATGATAATGGAAAAGTACAACCCCTGATGGTGCACAAATGTCCACTGTCCCGCTTCAAATAGGCAGCTCCTCCTAAACAGTCACAATGTACATTGTCATGCAGTCTGTTTGGAAACTTGGCCAATGCGTGAACATACATGGAACACACTGTTAAACTGCATCTCCCCTTTACATTGCAGTGGGAGAATCATCACCTCCTGCAGAGCAGACCGAACACCTCCTCACTGAAGACGAGGAGGACCTCCCCACCTTCGACACCGACGACCTCCAAGAGCTCATGGACAGCTTCGGCACCCCACCTCCAGGAGCAGGGCAGCTCAGCTACATCGAGGAGACCACACCCCCTGCACAGACCACACAGCAGGAAGCACCCACCACCCCAGCTGTCTCCCAGGATCCCCACGACCAATTCATGGCATTTCAAAGCCGTGTGTTGGAGGGCCAGAAGGAGATGGCTGAGCAGGTGCGGGTGGGGTTCGAACTCATGGCAGCCAAACCTGATGCCATCCATGGGTGTCTACTTCCCATCAGGGACCACTTACAGTCCCTAACAGACACCCACAGTCCGCTCCATGGTCTCCAATGAGCCATGGTTGACATCGCTGGAGTCATGACTCGGAGACAAGAACACCTGTCTAGTCAGAGTGGCTCCAGCGATCTCAGCCGTGAGTTGGGAGACATGCGGAAGCTCATGGAGGACACAGTGCGGATGGAGGCGGAAAGGATGGCTGCCACGGCTGCACATCAGCGAGATGTAGCTGGGATCTTCCATGCCCTGCAGATCCTCATCATGGCATTGCTGCCACAAGGCCTGGCGCAGATGAATGCTGCTGCTCCTACACGATCCACATCTCTGCCTCCAGATGTGTCAGTGCCCCACAGTGTGGCAGACATTCCACCTCTGGCACCTGATGTGTCACTGCCACACAGTGCAGCCAACAATCCACCTCCGGCCCCTGATGTGTCAGTGCCACACAGTGCTGTAGCCGAAACACCACCACCCACAGGTGAGGCACATCACACATCAGAGGACGATGATGTGGATGAGACTGCCGTTGTGGTAATGAGGAAGCGGTAGCATTCATCTCCGCCATATGGCCTGTTTCAGCTTGGTTCGGCCCTTTGCATCATCACCTTCTACTGTCCCCCGATACACTCTGCGGCACTCACCTTGGACCTCGACATGGACTGCCATATTCTGTTTGGTTACCAATGACACAGCAATCAGACTGCGGACTAAACTCTTCCTCTTCCGATGAACTTGTCCTTCCCTAATGGACTCTGGCTGGCCCTCCATGGGGCAACAATGTCAAGTGGGGTGTGCATGGCCCTGTACTGCTCCAGCTGCAGCACTCCACTGGATGTGAATAAAACATTCAAATTCACACAGATGTGTCATGTCTATGATCCTTCAAGTATGACAGTATGGATGAATGTAGGGTCGCTGATTCCCCCTCACGTCCATTTAGCACATGTTGTGGGGCTTGGGTCACAGGGTGCAACATTGCCGAATGCGGTCCGGGTGGCGCAGACACTACAACGGAGACACATGCATTGGATACTTCCTTTTCGAGGCCAGAACTGAACCACGCCCAGAGCCCCGGGCTCATTTGTCACACCCCTACGCTGGACTGGCATACGCCAGCCCAGCCCACTCCGCTTACGCTCACAGGGGGTGACGACACAGCCACATGTCCCAGGTCTTCCCTGTAGTGATCTGCTGGTCACTGGTCTAGTTGTCAGTATGCCACAGCCACTCCCTGAGGGCTGGTTTACACCCACACCACACCCATCCAGCACAGGCGTCACAGGACATGTGACCCTGCCAATAAAAGGGGCCCACCACAGCACATCCACCACTGCCGGAGGTGACATGATGGCGTCCGCATCCACGGAACTCAATCATGAAGGGTCCGTGACTTGCGTTGCACAGAGTTAGTGGCACCGGATGGCCTGCGTCCATCACGGGCCTACCGCCAAGTGGCGATGACTTGCGTTGCACTGAGTAAGTGGCACTGGATGGCCTGCATCCGTCACGGGCTTACCGCCACGTGGCGATAACTTGCGGTGCACAGAGTTAGGCCCACCTGAAGAGCTGAGCGGGTGTGCAGCCTGTGATGATGCGTTGGCCTCGATACGGCATCCAGCAAATCAAGACTCAATTGGACCGCATTGTACACGCAGGCAGCAGTCAGCACACACATGACTCCGCGGTGCGGTGCCACAGGGTGTGCTGGGGGACTGTGGCGCGGAATCCAGCGATCGGCTGAGGAGGTTGCACCGGCACGTGGAGGGCCCTCTTGGAGACACGCCACTGGTGGCAGGTGAGCATTGAGGCCTGGGTGCGCAGGGGCGGGCAGTCATCGCTGGGCGGCGGACCGGCCTGGGGACCAGGGCTGGGGTGCAGCAGGCGCACAGGATCGCGCAGGCACCACCGGTCATGGCGGCGGACTCATGGCTGGGTGGGGGGCGCCGCCCTGGCAGACACGACCCTGCATGCGCTGACGAGATGTGCGCGGGTTGGCTTGGGATGTAGTCACTTCATCTCCAGTGTGAATACAGCCGTTGAATGTGGTCGGGCACGTGTGTGTAGGCCTATGGTCACGATATGGCAGACACAGAGACACACGCAGTAGTTACTGTGGTGGCCATCCCGGAACTGGACCACGCCCAGGGCCCCGGACTATTCATTCGCGACATACGCCGGCCAAGGCGGCTCCACTCAGGCTTACGGGGGGGACCACATGGCTACATGTCCAAGGTCTTCCACACTGCCTGGGGTAACCTGTTTGCGTCCACTGTCCACTACACCGGCAGTAGATGTCCACATGGACATGTCTGAGCTCTGCATACTGCAGTCTGTCCAGCATATCTCCGCCACACTTGGCATTGTGTCCTTTCTTATTGCTGGGTCACTTGCCTCCTTCACACATTCTTGGTTCCCACCTCTCCCCACATTCTGCTATTGTGTGGCAGAGGGGCTCTGCCTTTGTGGATGGTTTGTCTACATGTCTGGCCCCTGTTACCACGGTTACTTGTGTTGTCGTGTCCGGTAGTTGGGCATGTTGGTTGGCATGTTGTATGTGATTTTGTTACGTGTGCTCTCCCACAGTTGTGAGTTGTGTGATTGTGGAGTTGAGGTGTGTGGTGTGTTCAGTTAGTACTTACCAATGAGAAGTGCATTGCCATTGGTGCCATCCTGGAAGCGCTGGTTGATGATGGACTGTCAGAAGTTGTATGTATCATGCACACTGCCTCTGAAGTTCGCGACGACATTGGTGAACTGTCTCCGGTGGTCCACTATTGCCTGCACATTGATGGAATGCGTGTGCTTTCTGTAGCGGTAATTGTGTGCAGGGTTGGCAGGGGGCACAAGTGGTACATGTGTACAGTCAATTGCCCCTGACACGTGCGGTAAGGCAGCTATGGCGTAATTCCCTTGCATGGTCTCCAGCTGTTCATGCACAGCGTGGGGGAAGTGAAGGTGCAGGGGTATCAGGATGATACAAACAGTGATGTTTACAGGTATGATGAATCCTGCATGATGAGACCGTAACAGATGTTTGTGTGTTCGTAACCTTCCTTTTCTTTCCTGCGGAGGTTACGAGCACACGGACTTCTGTTACAATATATTTGGACTGGATTCATCATACCTGTATGCATTCCGGTTTGTCCAAGTGCAATACACTGTACCAGATTACGTTTGTGACTATGAGGACGCTTGACCATTGTCACCATTTCTCCAACAGGTTTCTGACTACTGATTTCGGGATATGGAATGGTATTGGGGAGTTCCCGCAGCATTTGCAGTTTATTGGATCCACACGTTGCCCTGGTGAAGTTCCCCGTTGGGAATGGAACGCGTTGGCTGAGCTTTTCGTCTTGTTGTTTATGTATTTGTAATAAAGTTCTGTTTTTCCACTACCGTTGACTACTGGACTTCATGACCTGGGGGAGGGTCCGGGGGTGGTTGCGGTGGGTGTTGTGGCCCTCTTGGGTCTCCAGGCTGCATGATCATTGGCTCCATGGCATCTGTTGGTCTTCAGATGTGGCTCTAGGCTGGGTTCCCTTTCATACTGCAGGTTGTCGTCCTGCTTAACACCAGTAAAAGGCAGGTGTTGAATCCCTGCTGCTAACGCGCCTTATCGCCTGTTTTCGGATCGCATCGCTGATCTGGCTGGTCGTTGAGAATATCGCGAAGTGTTGTTTTCGTGTGTTTTTGCACGGGAACGCCTACTCTGCATATGATTAGCGTTAGTTGTCGCTCTCATCCGTGACGATGTGTTTTGCGGCAGCTATCGCAGGAAAACTGGCGATGTCGGCAGTTTGCACCAGCTTGTGAATAGGGCGATGAGTCTATCGCCACTTTTGCGGCGCTAAAGTGCCGATAAATCGGCGATGGCTCCTTGAGAATATGCCCCTTAATTGTTTTAGATGAATTTGGTCCTTTTTACCAATACCATGCATCAAGGGGTAATATTTGTGCACTCAACTAAAATCAATCACATCACAGAGATTCCTTGTGACGATTAGAAGAATTGTTTCCATGCATTAGGTAACTGCAGCATGTAGTCTGAGTCCAACGAGTCAGTAAACAGTGCTCTTCTCCTACCAATTTTGCTAAACTGTTGCAATAAACTCAAATTTAAACTTTACAATATAGTAAAACGCATATAGTGAATAATGTATATGTCTGAAAAAATTATATGTAATACAGAGTGTCGGTAGTCATTCTGTAGTGATAGTTTGGATTCCCAGGGATAAGAATTTCTCAGAAATGTAGTTGCTAATAACTTTACCCCCATTTGACTAATCTCCACAAAACTTTCCAGTTCTATAACATTTTTTACATTGGCGGAGTGCGTGGTGTTTGGTCAAGGCAGTGTACAGATAAAAGCAGGATCCCAAAACGTGTTTTTCCACCAATTCATTTTCCATAGATGTCGTTATTTAGCATAGCGCGAAACGACTGAACGAATTTTCATGAAATTTGGCAGGATTAGACATTATGGCACACAGATGATCCTTTTGAGTACTACTGATAAGTAGGGTAATTATTTTTAAGTTATAAGACATTTAAACTTTGTGATATCTGTTGTCACTGTATTTTTGTGGACGCAGATATATTTTGCGTTAGTACCATGGTACGTACAAATGACAAGGCATTTTTGTGATTGGCTAATGACTGTCTTTGCAAAAATTAAAGGCAGCCATGTTGTTTTAGGTACACTTTGGCTGTGTTCTGCGTTTCGCCCTTAGAACCTAGTATTAGGTTTGATATTTCCCCACCTATTGCCACTTCTTTTGAAGTGGTAATAGGTAAGGGAAAGTATTTAAAAGTTTCTATATCATTTTTTTTTAAATGTACGGAGTAAGACAGTACCTAAAATAAAAAAATAAATGTATATATTTAAAATAAAATAAAAATACACTGTACTACCCTATATTTTCCACATATAGTATAGTACAGAGTATTTTCTATTATTGAATCAAAAGGGGGGACAACGGGGCAGGTTTAAAGAGGTCCAACATACATGCCCCAACAATACTATATGCACGAAGGATATGGAGTTCCTCTAAGTCCAAGAGACAGAACAGGGAGATACTAGGGGTGGGGGGAAAAATTGGTGGCCCCACACTGAAGGTGAAAGGGGAGATCCCCTTGTCGGAACTAGGGCTCTCACACACCTAGCAAGCTAGGTGTCATGCTTCATCATATGAGCCTGCCCCTCGTCAGGTCGGCGCTGCAATACCTGACGGGCACCCAGTACGGGGCTCTTTAGCGGGGATCTTTTATTCCTGCCGTTGGGTGCAGTGGGGGTAAGGGGCCTAGTGAGTGTAGATGTGGGAGGGAAGTGAGTTAAAATAAGGCATGTTAGTCCTAACAGTGATTTATTCAGGAAGGTAAACTGCCTAATTAAAAATTATAAAGAGAGTGGCGGAGAACTGGATACAAGGTATCAAGCTGTATGAGCCCTACTCTCAGTCGGTCAACATGTTTCATGCCCTGTGTGTCAGGGGGATCAAGGCAATTCTTCAGGACCAATTGGCAATACTATCTACACAGCCTGGTAAGTGAAAACTACATACCACACTCTCAGGTCAATAACCTGCAAACAAATTGAAAAAGAAAAACGTGATTATAATATGGAATGTAACCCTGTACAAAACACGTATCTCATGGAACTGTTCATACAGTACCGAAATGGTACATGTGTTAAATGAATTAATATATTCACACGCTTACTCAATACCGTATGAGGGATGAGACTAAAATTAAAAAACAAGGTAAGGACTCTCTAGCACAAGAGAAATCATGGTAAAACCGAGGTCTCAATGAGGAAATTCATCCAGAGCCATGACGTAACAGAAGAGCAGTAACAAAACAGAGAGGACAGAAACAATGCTCACCTATACTGTTGTCTAATTAGGACTGCAACAGTATCCGGCGGTCGTAAAGGGCACCAAATTGGGTCCTACGTGAGTAAAAGAAAAGGGCTGGATAAAGTAACAGGCTCCATACTGCACAAACCAGAATACTAGAAAAACAAAAAAATCCCCAGGCGTCCGGACCATCAATGAATGGTAAACAATTGCCAAAAGCACGAGATCCAGGGGACAATAATAAACGCCTCCCCTCAGATCAACCGTATTCCCGTGTCAACCAGGTGTAATAAGGCATTGCCACCGTATAACAAACACGGTGAAAAGGTAACCAGGAACTACACAAGTGAACACCTGTGAGTGAAAACGGCAGCTGTGTATGCCGGTACACCACGAGGGAAAATCACGGGGGTGATAATCAAGAAAGGGAGGGAGTTGAACCATTAGTGACCTGGTGCCTCTGCTGGATCCGCAATGTAAGCTTACCTCCGTGATAGTCAGTAGCTGCATGGGTCTCCAAGTCAATAGCCAAAATCACTACTCACCAGCGTTCGAAGAGCGCTTCGTATGTGACCTACCCTGCCGCCAGAAACCGGGATGGTAACTGGTGCCATTGCTCAGGCACAGATATACCAACCAGTCAGGGTCAAAGTAGGCGGAGCCTAGTGTACTAGCATAATATCGCGAGACTACGGGTCAAAGAGGTACAAAGAGTAGGTTAAGGAATGTAGGTAAAGAAGGCGGCCATCTTGTAATGATCAAGTGGTCCCTTATATCAATAGTCTGTAATGGATAGAAAACAACACAGGTGGTGGCAGCCCTGGAAAAAGGGAAGAGCTTAGTGCAGGGTAAGGAGCAACTATCACAGACACAAAGCTTGTGTATTAGCTAGGGATCAGTAAGGCCAAAATCAAAGAGCTGGAGGTAATCCCGTGAAACTGTATTGTGCAGTGTGGATCAAAATCAAAGACAGACGGGTCGGCGCGGCCATCTTAGAAAAGTCAAAAGCAACTACTAGTAGAGGCACAATTAGGTAAAATTAAAACCTGCTTACTCAATGGTTAGGTTGTCGGTTATGTAAATTTAAACAGATCTCAGCGACAGGGCACCGCGAAGAAAATGTATTAGATGCCAGGCTGCTCAAAGTACAGAACTAATATGTGAAATTCTTCATGAGGTACACCAAAGAAGGAATACGGTAGAGGTGGTATTCTAAGTAAAAGTAGGTGCAGACGTCATGGTGGCTGACTATTATGTACGGCATTTCTCTACACCTAAACAGTATAAAAGGAAAATATATGAAAATATATATATATATCCCTTATATATGGTGCAGTGGCCCCCTCATAGTGGATGCGACCTAGTTAAGTGAACCCCATGGAATATCATCATTGAGCCCTTCACTATGGGTTGAAAGTCTATGGACCCATCTCTGCTCAATCCTAAACAGAGATGACTTAGATATCTGTGTGTGGGCTTCCAAAACTACCCATCTAAATGAATCAGGGGGTGTTTAGCATCCTTGAAGTGTGTGTACAGTCTAGTGGTGACCCTCTGGCACCGTATATTGCTCTTGTGCTCGGTTATCCGGGTCTTGACTGCTCGCATGGTCATCCCTATGTATCGCAAGCCACATGGACAGGTGATCATGTATATACATTGGTTAGTATTGCAATTAGTATGTTTATTTAATTTCCATTGAAAGTTGGCCGAGAGAGAGATCTCCTTAACAGCATAAGTGAGTTTGCACACTACGCAGGAGCCACAAGGATAGTGTCCTGTCACTGCCGGGAGACCCCACAAGGTCCTCTGTGTGTTAGGTTTAGTTTGTTTAGGCCTCGTGTTTATCAAAATATCTTTCAGGTTGCGTGTCCTTTTATATGCAAACCTAGGCCTAGGTATGCGCAGGTCACCTGTACCTAGTATCCCCCAATGTTTATGGATAATTTTCTTGATTCGAGTGGAGTCGGGGGTGAACGATGTGACACACGTCAGTGTATCTGTCGTGGGTTTGGTGTGTACCTCAAGGAGTGTCTCTCTAGGGTTGTTCCTAGCTCTTTTCATAGAGTCCCGCACTAACCTTATCGGGTAGCCTCTAGCCCCAAGGTTGGCTGCCAAGGTGCAGGCTTCAGTTTGATAATCAGCAACTGTCTTGCAGTTGCGTCTAATCCGCAAAAACTGGCCAAAGGGTAAGTTGTCTTTCAGTGCCCTAGGGTGGTGACTATTGTATAAAAGCAAACTGTTGCGGTCAGTGGGTTTTCTATGTAGGGTAGTACTAAAACGTCCCTCGGTGAGTATGATGTTGAGATCAAGAAACGGGACATTGTTCTCTGAAATGGTGTGGGTGAATTTCAGATAGTCATTCTGGTTGTTAATCCAGCCCACGAATTCCATGCAAGTGGAGCGATCCCCTTGCCAAAAGATAAGGATGTCATCTATAAAACGTTTCCATAGTTTCAGGTTATTGAAGTATGGGTTATTAGCGTTGTAGATGACATCCTTTTCAAATGCTGCCATATACAGGCAGGCCAAACTGGGAGCAAAGGTACTGCCCATCGAAGTGCCCTGGCTTTGATGGTAAAGTTGTTTCTTGAATTCAAAAAAATTTTCAGTCAAAGCCAGGGTAGCACACTCCATAATGAAAGGTACAGGAGTAGCTGATGACCATTCCAATGCGTTCAATGCATCTTCCACAACTGACAAAGTGGCTCTCTGAGGAATATTGGTATATAGAGCCTCCACGTCAAGGGTAATGAGGAGGTCTATGTCGTCAGTATTACCCATCTCTTCAATAATTCTCAAGATGTCTGTGGTGTCTTTAACAAAAGATGGAGTCTCTCTCACTATTGGCTGTAAGAAATGATCACAGAATTTAGAAAGTGGCTCGAGTAGTGAACCAATGCCAGAGACAATGGGACGGCCAGGAACCGGGGTAGTACCCTTATGAATTTTAGGTAAGGTGTAAAAGTATGGTATCTTAGGTTCCTTAGTGACTAGAAAGTCTGCCTCCTTGTGACTAATCCATCCATTGGATTCAGCTTCATACACCATTGTAGAGATGAAGGAAGTGAGGCGTATTGTGGGATCAACTGCGATGGGAGTGTAATACCTGTTATTAGAAAGTTGACGATTGCATTCTGCATCGTAGTCTGTAGTAGACTGAACTACAGTGGCCCCACCTTTATCAGCCTGTTTAATGGTAATAGTCATATCTTCAGAGAGGTTTTTTGCTACTTCCAACTCAATGTTTGAGAGGTTATGAAAAGAGGTCTGACTATGAGTAAAAGCTAGTTCCTTAAGTACTGCTTGCTCAAAAGTTAGGACCTCTATAGGAACCATGCTGTTATTTGGTGTAAAAGTGGAAGGGTTTCTTAACCCTGAGTCTTCCTGTTCATTCAAGGGTCTATCTTGAAAGTATGCTTTTAATCGTATCTTCCTGAACAGGTTTTGTACCTCACAGTGGTCTCTGAACTTGTCCACCTTGGGAGTGGGGACAAATCCAAGGCCCATCTCTAGCAAGGTTTTCTCTTGTTCAGTGAGGGTTCGGTGTGAGAGGTTAACAACTAGTTCCTCTTGCCTCGTGTTTTGCTCCGGGTCTCCATGCTGTTGGCTGGTTGGTCTAGCCATTGGACCTGCTTCTGAGATCCTCTTTTGTTGCGCCCTCTTCCTCTGCCCCATCCTCTGTCTAAAAAGGGGGGTTGCTGTTGTGGAAGAATTGTGGTGGGCCTTGTTGGTAAGATGGAAACTGCCAGTGGTGCGGCGGAGGGCCCTGATAGAATGGTGGGCCCTGATATGGTGGTACATTGTAGTACTGGTTGGGGCGTTGAATCCTCCTAGAATTGTTACTCCCCCAACTACCTGTACTAGAATCGCTATCAGTGGTGCCACTCCTGCCTGAGTTATCATCAGATGAATAACTCGTTTTGGTTGATGTATAGTCTACCTTGAGGTATGGATATACTTTTTCTTTATCGAATTTCTGAATATCCTTTTGAAGCTTCGTTATTTTTTGCTTCATCAAATAGTCTTTATTATCAGTGATCTCAGTATTAATCTCCGCAAGTCTGGCTTTATAGGCTGAGATCTGCACAGTTGTTTTGAGTGCTCCCTCTGCAATTTGGATCCTAACAAGGAGTGCATCTGCAAGCCTTCTAGCTGTGTTAATGATTAACACCAGCCAGTCCCTAGTGCATTTCCACGCAACTAGGGACCATTCCTTTTAAAGGTAGCGTCATCCAAAAACAGTCTCGGGAAGTTACTGACAATCAAGCCAGAAGGGGCGATGTTAGCCCGCAAATATTCCGTCATAAGGGCGCCATGGAGGGTTATTTTCAACCACTCCCTTTTCAGTTATGTTAGAGAATTCCAATCATCTGATTGAGAGCCAGAAGCTGAACTGCCATCAATACCCAGAAGTGAAGGAGTTCTGTCTAGATTGTCTGTAACCGCTTCGTCACCGAAGCTCAGACCATGTTGGTTATCCATGGATAATAAAATGTGCTAAAGAGAGAGGGCCAAGGGGGGATACAACCGTTATCCACTGGTAACCTAAACAGCAGTCCCACGGGTGTGTCCCGTGCTAACTATGAATCAAAAGGGGGACAACGGGGCAGGTTTAAAGAGGTCCAACATACATGCCCCAACAATACTATATGCACGAAGGATATGGAGTTCCTCTAAGTCCAAGAGACAGAACAGGGAGATACTAGGGGTGGGGGGAAAAATTGGTGGCCCCACACTGAAGGTGAAAGGGGAGATCCCCTTGTCGGAACTAGGGCTCTCACACACCTAGCAAGCTAGGTGTCATGCTTCATCATATGAGCCTGCCCCTCGTCAGGTCGGCGCTGCAATACCTGACGGGCACCCAGTACGGGGCTCTTTAGCGGGGATCTTTTATTCCTGCCGTTGGGTGCAGTGGGGGTAAGGGGCCTAGTGAGTGTAGATGTGGGAGGGAAGTGAGTTAAAATAAGTCAGTTAGTCCTAACAGTGATTTATTCAGGAAGGTAAACTGCCTAATTAAAAATTATAAAGAGAGTGGCGGAGAACTGGATACAAGGTATCAAGCTGTATGAGCCCTACTCTCAGTCGGTCAACATGTTTCATGCCCTGTGTGTCAGGGGGATCAAGGCAATTCTTCAGGACCAATTGTCAATACTATCTACACAGCATGGTAAGTGAAAACTACATACCACACTCTCAGGTCAATAACCTGCAAACAAATTGAAAAAGAAAAACGTGATTATAATATGGAATGTAACCCTGTACAAAACACGTATCTCATGGAACTGTTCATACAGTACCGAAATGGTACATGTGTTAAATGAATTAATATATTCACACGCTTACTCAATACCGTATGAGGGATGAGACTAAAATTAAAAAACAAGGTAAGGACTCTCTAGCACAAGAGAAATCATGGTAAAACCGAGGTCTCAATGAGGAAATTCATCCAGAGCCATGACGTAACAGAAGAGCAGTAACAAAACAGAGAGGACAGAAACAATGCTCACCTATACTGTTGTCTAATTAGGACTGCAACAGTATCCGGCGGTCGTAAAGGACACCAAATTGGGTCCTACGTGAGTAAAAGAAAAGGGCTGGATAAAGTAACAGGCTCCATACTGCACAAACCAGAATACTAGAAAAACTAAAAAATCCCCAGGCGTCCGGACCATCAATGAATGGTAAACAATTGCCAAAAGCACGAGATCCAGGGGACAATAATAAACGCCTCCCCTCAGATCAACCGTATTCCCGTGTCAACCAGGTGTAATAAGGCATTGCCACCGTATAACAAACACGGTGAAAAGGTAACCAGGAACTACACAAGTGAACACCTGTGAGTGAAAACGGCAGCTGTGTATGCCGGTACACCACGAGGGAAAATCACGGGGGTGATAATCAAGAAAGGGAGGGAGTTGAACCATTAGTGACCTGGTGCCTCTGCTGGATCCGCAATGTAAGCTTACCTCCGTGATAGTCAGTAGCTGCATGGGTCTCCAAGTCAATAGCCAAAATCACTACTCACCAGCGTTCGAAGAGCGCTTCGTATGTGACCTACCCTGCCGCCAGAAACCGGGATGGTAACTGGTGCCATTGCTCAGGCACAGATATACCAACCAGTCAGGGTCAAAGTAGGCGGAGCCTAGTGTACTAGCGTAATATCGCGAGACTACGGGTCAAAGAGGTACAAAGAGTAGGTTAAGGAATGTAGGTAAAGAAGGCGGCCATCTTGTAATGATCAAGTGGTCCCTTATATCAATAGTCTGTAATGGATAGAAAACAACACAGGTGGTGGCAGCCCTGGAAAAAGGGAAGAGCTTAGTGCAGGGTAAGGAGCAACTATCACAGACACAAAGCTTGTGTATTAGCTAGGGATCAGTAAGGCCAAAATCAAAGAGCTGGAGGTAATCCCGTGAAACTGTATTGTGCAGTGTGGATCAAAATCAAATACAGACGGGTCGGCGCGGCCATCTTAGAAAAGTCAAAAGCAACTACTAGTAGAGGCACAATTAGGTAAAATTAAAACCTGCTTACTCAATGGTTAGGTTGTCGGTTATGTAAATTTAAACAGATCTCAGCGACAGGGCACCGCGAAGAAAATGTATTAGATGCCAGGCTGCTCAAAGTACAGAACTAATATGTGAAATTCTTCATGAGGTACACCAAAGAAGGAATACGGTAGAGGTGGTATTCTAAGTAAAAGTAGGTGCAGACGTCATGGTGGCTGACTATTATGTACGGCATTTCTCTACACCTAAACAGTATAAAAGGAAAATATATGAAAATATATATATATATCCCTTATATATGGTGCAGTGGCCCCCTCATAGTGGATGCGACCTAGTTAAGTGAACCCCATGGAATATCATCATTGAGCCCTTCACTATGGGTTGAAAGTCTATGGACCCATCTCTGCTCAATCCTAAACAGAGATGACTTAGATATCTGTGTGTGGGCTTCCAAAACTACCCATCTAAATGAATCAGGGGGTGTTTAGCATCCTTGAAGTGTGTGTACAGTCTAGTGGTGACCCTCTGGCACCGTATATTGCTCTTGTGCTCGGTTATCCGGGTCTTGACTGCTCGCATGGTCATCCCTATGTATCGCAAGCCACATGGACAGGTGATCATGTATATACATTGGTTAGTATTGCAATTAGTATGTTTATTTAATTTCCATTGAAAGTTGGCCGAGAGAGAGATCTCCTTAACAGCATAAGTGAGTTTGCACACTACGCAGGAGCCACAAGGATAGTGTCCTGTCACTGCCGGGAGACCCCACAAGGTCCTCTGTGTGTTAGGTTTAGTTTGTTTAGGCCTCGTGTTTATCAAAATATCTTTCAGGTTGCGTGTCCTTTTATATGCAAACCTAGGCCTAGGTATGCGCAGGTCACCTGTACCTAGTATCCCCCAATGTTTATGGATAATTTTCTTGATTCGAGTGGAGTCGGGGTGAACGATGTGACACACGTCAGTGTATCTGTCGTGGGTTTGGTGTGTACCTCAAGGAGTGTCTCTCTAGGGTTGTTCCTAGCTCTTTTCATAGAGTCCCGCACTAACCTTATCGGGTAGCCTCTAGCCCCAAGGTTGGCTGCCAAGGTGCAGGCTTCAGTTTGATAATCAGCAACTGTCTTGCAGTTGCGTCTAATCCGCAAAAACTGGCCAAAGGGTAAGTTGTCTTTCAGTGCCCTAGGGTGGTGACTATTGTATAAAAGCAAACTGTTGCGGTCAGTGGGTTTTCTATATAGGGTAGTACTAAAACGTCCCTCGGTGAGTATGATGTTGAGATCAAGAAACGGGACATTGTTCTCTGAAATGGTGTGGGTGAATTTCAGATAGTCATTCTGGTTGTTAATCCAGCCCACGAATTCCATGCAAGTGGAGCGATCCCCTTGCCAAAAGATAAGGATGTCATCTATAAAACGTTTCCATAGTTTCAGGTTATTGAAGTATGGGTTATTAGCGTTGTAGATGACATCCTTTTCAAATGCTGCCATATACAGGCAGGCCAAACTGGGAGCAAAGGTACTGCCCATCGAAGTGCCCTGGCTTTGATGGTAAAGTTGTTTCTTGAATTCAAAAAAATTTTCAGTCAAAGCCAGGGTAGCACACTCCATAATGAAAGGTACAGGAGTAGCTGATGACCATTCCAATGCGTTCAATGCATCTTCCACAACTGACAAAGTGGCTCTCTGAGGAATATTGGTATATAGAGCCTCCACGTCAAGGGTAATGAGGAGGTCTATGTCGTCAGTATTACCCATCTCTTCAATAATTCTCAAGATGTCTGTGGTGTCTTTAACAAAAGATGGAGTCTCTCTCACTATTGGCTGTAAGAAATGATCACAGAATTTAGAAAGTGGCTCGAGTAGTGAACCAATGCCAGAGACAATGGGACGGCCAGGAACCGGGGTAGTACCCTTATGAATTTTAGGTAAGGTGTAAAAGTATGGTATCTTAGGTTCCTTAGTGACTAGAAAGTCTGCCTCCTTGTGACTAATCCATCCATTGGATTCAGCTTCATACACCATTGTAGAGATGAAGGAAGTGAGGCGTATTGTGGGATCAACTGCGATGGGAGTGTAATACCTGTTATTAGAAAGTTGACGATTGCATTCTGCATCGTAGTCTGTAGTAGACTGAACTACAGTGGCCCCACCTTTATCAGCCTGTTTAATGGTAATAGTCATATCTTCAGAGAGGTTTTTTGCTACTTCCAACTCAATGTTTGAGAGGTTATGAAAAGAGGTCTGACTATGAGTAAAAGCTAGTTCCTTAAGTACTGCTTGCTCAAAAGTTAGGACCTCTATAGGAACCATGCTGTTATTTGGTGTAAAAGTGGAAGGGTTTCTTAACCCTGAGTCTTCCTGTTCATTCAAGGGTCTATCTTGAAAGTATGCTTTTAATCGTATCTTCCTGAACAGGTTTTGTACCTCACAGTGGTCTCTGAACTTGTCCACCTTGGGAGTGGGGACAAATCCAAGGCCCATCTCTAGCAAGGTTTTCTCTTGTTCAGTGAGGGTTCGGTGTGAGAGGTTAACAACTAGTTCCTCTTGCCTCGTGTTTTGCTCCGGGTCTCCATGCTGTTGGCTGGTTGGTCTAGCCATTGGACCTGCTTCTGAGATCCTCTTTTGTTGCGCCCTCTTCCTCTGCCCCATCCTCTGTCTAAAAAGGGGGTTGCTGTTGTGGAAGAATTGTGGTGGGCCTTGTTGGTAAGATGGAAACTGCCAGTGGTGCGGCGGAGGGCCCTGATAGAATGGTGGGCCCTGATATGGTGGTACATTGTAGTACTGGTTGGGGCGTTGAATCCTCCTAGAATTGTTACTCCCCCAACTACCTGTACTAGAATCGCTATCAGTGGTGCCACTCCTGTCTGAGTTATCATCAGATGAATAACTCGTTTTGGTTGATGTATAGTCTACCTTGAGGTATGGATATACTTTTTCTTTATCGAATTTCTGAATATCCTTTTGAAGCTTCGTTATTTTTTGCTTCATCAAATAGTCTTTATTATCAGTGATCTCAGTATTAATCTCCGCAAGTCTGGCTTTATAGGCTGAGATCTGCACAGTTGTTTTGAGTGCTCCCTCTGCAATTTGGATCCTAACAAGGAGTGCATCTGCAAGCCTTCTAGCTGTGTTAATGATTAACACCAGCCAGTCCCTAGTGCATTTCCACGCAACTAGGGACCATTCCTTTTAAAGGTAGCGTCATCCAAAAACAGTCTCGGGAAGTTACTGACAATCAAGCCAGAAGGGGCGATGTTAGCCCGCAAATATTCCGTCATAAGGGCGCCATGGAGGGTTATTTTCAACCACTCCCTTTTCAGTTGTGTTAGAGAATTCCAATCATCTGATTGAGAGCCAGAAGCTGAACTGCCATCAATACCCAGAAGTGAAGGAGTTCTGTCTAGAATGTCTGTAACCGCTTCGTCACCGAAGCTCAGACCATGTTGGTTATCCATGGATAATAAAATGTGCTAAAGAGAGAGGGCCAAGGGAGGATACAACCGTTATCCACTGGTAACCTAAACAGCAGTCCCACGGGTGTGTCCCGTGCTAACTATGAATCAAAAGGGGGACAACGGGGCAGGTTTAAAGAGGTCCAACATACATGCCCCAACAATACTATATGCACGAAGGATATGGAGTTCCTCTAAGTCCAAGAGACAGAACAGGGAGATACTAGGGGTGGGGGGAAAAATTGGTGGCCCCACACTGAAGGTGAAAGGGGAGATCCCCTTGTCGGAACTAGGGCTCTCACACACCTAGCAAGCTAGGTGTCATGCTTCATCATATGAGCCTGCTCCTCGTCAGGTCGGCGCTGCAATACCTGACGGGCACCCAGTACGGGGCTCTTTAGCGGGGATCTTTTATTCCTGCTGTTGGGTGCAGTGGGGGTAAGGGGCCTAGTGAGTGTAGATGTGGGAGGGAAGTGAGTTAAAATAAGTCAGTTAGTCCTAACAGTGATTTATTCAGGAAGGTAAACTGCCTAATTAAAAATTATAAAGAGAGTGGCGGAGAACTGGATACAAGGTATCAAGCTGTATGAGCCCTACTCTCAGTCGGTCAACATGTTTCATGCCCTGTGTGTCAGGGGGATCAAGGCAATTCTTCAGGACCAATTGTCAATACTATCTACACAGCGTGGTAAGTGAAAACTACATACCACACTCTCAGGTCAATAACCTGCAAACAAATTGAAAAAGAAAAACGTGATTATAATATGGAATGTAACCCTGTACAAAACACGTATCTCATGGAACTGTTCATACAGTACCGAAATGGTACATGTGTTAAATGAATTAATATATTCACACGCTTACTCAATACCGTATGAGGGATGAGACTAAAATTAAAAAACAAGGTAAGGACTCTCTAGCACAAGAGAAATCATGGTAAAACCGAGGTCTCAATGAGGAAATTCATCCAGAGCCATGACGTAACAGAAGAGCAGTAACAAAACAGAGAGGACAGAAACAATGCTCACCTATACTGTTGTCTAATTAGGACTGCAACAGTATCCGGCGGTCGTAAAGGACACCAAATTGGGTCCTACGTGAGTAAAAGAAAAGGGCTGGATAAAGTAACAGGCTCCATACTGCACAAACCAGAATACTAGAAAAACTAAAAAATCCCCAGGCGTCCGGACCATCAATGAATGGTAAACAATTGCCAAAAGCACGAGATCCAGGGGACAATAATAAACGCCTCCCCTCAGATCAACCGTATTCCCGTGTCAACCAGGTGTAATAAGGCATTGCCACCGTATAACAAACACGGACGCCTGGGGATTTTTTAGTTTTTCTAGTATTCTGGTTTGTGCAGTATGGAGCCTGTTACTTTATCCAGCCCTTTTCTTTTACTCACGTAGGACCCAATTTGGTGTCCTTACGACCGCCGGATACTGTTGCAGTCCTAATTAGACAACAGTATAGGTGAGCATTGTTTCTGTCCTCTCTGTTTGTTACTGCTCTTCTGTTACGTCATGGCTCTGGATGAATTTCCTCATTGAGACCTCGGTTTTACCATGATTTCTCTTGTGCTAGAGAGTCCTTACCTTGTTTTTTAATTTTAGTCTCATCCCTCATACGGTATTGAGTAAGCGTGTGAATATATTAATTCATTTAACACATGTACCATTTCGGTACTGTATGAACAGTTCCATGAGATACGTGTTTTGTACAGGGTTACATTCCATATTATAATCACGTTTTCTTTTTCAATTTGTTTGCAGGTTATTGACCTGAGAGTGTGGTATGTAGTTTTCACTTACTACGCTGTGTAGATAGTATTGACAATTGGTCCTGAAGAATTGCCTTGATCCCCTGACACACAGGGCATGAAACATGTTGACCGACTGAGAGTAGGGCTCATACAGCTTGATACCTTGTATCCAGTTCTCCGCCACTCTCTTTATAATTTTTAATTAGGCAGTTTACCTTCCTGAATAAATCACTGTTAGGACTAACTGACTTATTTTAACTCACTTCCCTCCCACATCTACACTCACTAGGCCCTTACCCCCACTGCACCCAACGGCAGGAATAAAGATCCCCGCTAAAGAGCCCCGTACTGGTGCCCGTCAGGTATTGCAGCGCCGACCTGACGAGGGGCAGGCTCATATGATGAAGCATGACACCTAGCTTGCTAGGTGTGTGAGAGCCCTAGTTCCGACAAGGGGATCTCCCCTTTCACCTTCAGTGTGGGGCCACCAATTTTCCCCCCACCCCTAGTATCTCCCTGTTCTGTCTCTTGGACTTAGAGGAACTCCATATCCTCGTGCATATAGTATTGTTGGGGCATGTATGTTGGACCTCTTAAACCTGCCCGTTATCCCCCTTTGATTCATAGTTAGCACGGACACACCCGTGGGACTGCTGTTTAGGTTACCAGTGGATAACGGTTGTATCCTCCTTGGCCCTCTCACTTTAGCACATTTTATTATCCATGGATAACCAACATGGTCTGAGCTCGGTGACGAAGCGGTTACAGACATTCTAGACAGAACTCCTTCACTTCTGGGTATTGATGGCAGTTCAGCTTGGCTCTCAATCAGATGATTGGAATTCTCTAACACAACTGAAAAGGAGTGGTTGAAAATAACCCTCCATGGCGCCCTTATGACGGAATATTTGCGGGCTAACATCGCCCTTCTGGCTTGATTGTCAGTAACTTCCGAGACTGTTTTTGGATGACGCTACCTTTAAAGGAATGGTCCCTAGTTGCGTGGAAATGCACTAGGGACTGGCTGGTGTTAATCATTAACACAGCTAGAAGGCTTGCAGATGCACTCCTTGTTAGGATCCAAATTGCAGAGGGAGCACTCAAAACAACTGTGCAGATCTCAGCCTATAAAGCCAGACTTACGGAGATTAATACTGAGATCACTGATAATAAAGACTATTTGATGAAGCAAAAAATAACGAAGCTTCAAAGGATATTCAGAAATTCGATAAAGAAAAAGTATATCCATACCTCAAGGTAGACTATACATCAACCAAAACGAGTTATTCATCTGATGATAACTCAGACAGGAGTGGCACCACTGATAGCGATTCTAGTACAGGTAGTTGGGGAGTAACAATTCTAGGAGGATTCAACGCCCAACCAGTACTACAATGTACTACCATATCAGGGCCCACCATTCTATCAGGGCCCTCCGCCGCACCACTGGCAGTTTCCATCTTACCAACAAGGCCCACCACAATTCTTCCACAACAGCAACCCCCTTTTAGACAGAGGATGGGGCAGAGGAAGAGGGCGCAACAAAGAGGATCTCAGAAGCAGGTCCAATGGCTAGACCAACCAGCCAACAGCATGGAGACCCGGAGCAAAACACGAGGCAAGAGGAACTAGTTGTTAACCTCTCACACCGAACCCTCACTGAACAAGAGAAAACCTTGCTAGAGATGGGCCTTGGATTTGTCCCCACTCCCAAGGTGGACAAGTTCAGAGACCACTGTGAGGTACAAAACCTGTTCAGGAAGATACGATTAAAGCATACTTTCAAGATAGACCCTTGAATGAACAGGAAGACTCAGGGTTAAGAAACCCTTCCACTTTACACCAAATAACAGCATGGTTCCTATAGAGGTCCTAACTTTGAGCAAGCAGTACTTAAGGAACTAGCTTTACTCATAGTCAGACCTTTTTCATAACCTCTCAAACATTGAGTTGGAAGTAGCAAAAACCTCTCTGAAGATATGACTATTACCATTAAACAGGCTGATAAAGGTGGGGCCACTGTAGTTCAGTCTACTACAGACTACGATGCAGAATGCAATCGTCAACTCTAATAACAGGTATTACACTCCCATCGCAGTTGATCCCACAATACGCCTACTTCCTTCATCTCTACAATGGTGTATGAAGCTGAATCCAATGGATGGATTAGTCACAAGGAGGCAGACTTTCTAGTCACTAAGGAACCTAAGATACCATACTTTACACCTTACCTAAAATTCATAAAGGTACTACCCCGGTTCCTGGCCATCCCATTGTCTCTGGCATTGGTTCACTACTCGAGCCACTTTCTAAATTCTGTGATCATTTCTTACAGCCAATAGTGAGAGAGACTCCATCTTTGTTAAAGACACCACAGACATCTTGAGAATTATTGAAGAGATGGGTAATACTGACGACATAGACCTCCTCATTACCCTTGACGTGGAGGCTCTATATACCAATATTCCTCAGAGAGCCACTTTGTCAGTTGTGGAAGATGCATTGAACGCATTGGAATGGTCATCAGCTACTCCTGTACCTTTCATTATGGAGTGTGCTACCCTGGCTTTGACTGAAAATTTTTTTGAATTCAAGAAACAACTTTACCATCAAAGCCAGGGCACTTCGATGGGCAGTACCTTTGCTCCCAGTTTGGCCTGCCTGTATATGGCAGCATTTGAAAGGATGTCATCTACAACGCTAATAACCCATACTTCAATAACCTGAAACTATGGAAACGTTTTATAGATGACATCCTTATCTTTTGGCAAGGGGATCGCTCCACTTGCATGGAATTCGTGGGCTGGATTAACAACCAGAATGACTATCTGAAATTCACCCACACCATTTCAGAGAACAATGTCCCGTTTCTTGATCTCAACATCATACTCACCGAGGACGTTTTAGTACTACCCTACATAGAAAACCCACTGACCGCAACAGTTTGCTTTTATACAATAGTCACCACCCTAGGGCACTGAAAGACAACTTACCCTTTGGCCAGTTTTTGCGGATTAGACGCAACTGCAAGACAGTTGCTGATTATCAAACTGAAGCCTGCACCTTGGCAGCCAACCTTGGGGCTAGAGGCTACCCGATAAGGTTAGTGCGGGACTCTATGAAAAGAGCTAGGAACAACCCTAGAGAGACACTCCTTGAGGTACACACCAAACCCACGACAG
Source organism: Calotriton arnoldi (assembly GCA_963921515.1). NCBI lineage: Eukaryota > Metazoa > Chordata > Amphibia > Caudata > Salamandridae > Calotriton > Calotriton arnoldi. Next base: position 118,673 of record CAWUFW010005029.1, read on the forward strand.
ATACACTGACGTGTGTCACATCGTTCACCCCGACTCCACTCGAATCAAGAAAATTATCCATAAACATTGGGGGATACTAGGTACAGGTGACCTGCGCATACCTAGGCCTAGGTTTGCATATAAAAGGACACGCAACCTGAAAGATATTTTGATAAACACGAGGCCTAAACAAACTAAACCTAACACACAGAGGACCTTGTGGGGTCTCCCGGCAGTGACAGGACACTATCCTTGTGGCTCCTGCGTAGTGTGCAAACTCACTTATGCTGTTAAGGAGATCTCTCTCGGCCAACTTTCAATGGAAATTAAATAAACATACTAATTGCAATACTAACCAATGTATATACATGATCACCTGTCCATGTGGCTTGCGATACATAGGGATGACCATGCGAGCAGTCAAGACCCGGATAACCGAGCACAAGAGCAATATACGGTGCCAGAGGGTCACCACTAGACTGTACACACACTTCAAGGATGCTAAACACCCCCTGATTCATTTAGATGGGTAGTTTTGGAAGCCCACACACAGATATCTAAGTCATCTCTGTTTAGGATTGAGCAGAGATGGGTCCATAGACTTTCAACCCATAGTGAAGGGCTCAATGATGATATTCCATGGGGTTCACTTAACTAGGTCGCATCCACTATGAGGAGGCCACTGCACCATATATAAGGGATATATATATATATTTTCATATATTTTCCTTTTATACTGTTTAGGTGTAGAGAAATGCCGTACATAATAGTCAGCCACCATGACGTCTGCACCTACTTTACTTAGAATACCACCTCTACCGTATTCCTTCTTTGGTGTACCTCATGAAGAATTTCACATATTAGTTCTGTACTTTGAGCAGCCTGGCATCTAATACATTTTCTTCGCGGTGCCCTGTCGCTGAGATCTGTTTAAATTTACATAACCGACAACCTAACCATTGAGTAAGCAGGTTTTAATTTTACCTAATTGTGCCTCTACTAGTAGTTGCTTTGACTTTTCTAAGATGGCCGCACTGACCACGTCTGTCTTTGATTTTGATCCACACTGCACAATACAGTTTCACGGGATTACCTCCAGCTCTTTGATTTTGGCCTTACTGATCCTAGCTAATACACAAGCTTTGTGTCTGTGATAGTTGCTCCTTACCCTGCACTAAGCTCTTCCCTTTTCCAGGGCTGCCACCACCTGTGTTGTTTTCTATCCATTACAGACTATTGATATAAGGGACCACTTGATCATTACAAGATGGCCGCCTTCTTTACCTACATTCCTTAACCTACTCTTTGTACCTCTTTGACCCGTAGTCTCGCGATATTACGCTAGTACACTAGGCTCCGCCTACTTTGACCCTGACTGGTTGGTATATCTGTGCCTGAGCAATGGCACCAGTTACCATCCCGGTTTCTGCAGCAGGTAGGTCACATACGAAGCGCTCTTCGAACGCTGGTGAGTAGTGATTTTGGCTATTGACTTGGAGACCCATGCAGCTACTGACTATCACGGAGGTAAGCTTACATTGCGGATCCAGCAGAGGCACCAGGTCACTAATGGTTCAACTCCCTCCCTTTCTTGATTATCACCCCGTGATTTTCCCTCGTGGTGTACCGGCATACACAGCTGCCGTTTTCACTCACAGGTGTTCACTTGTGTAGTTCCTGGTTACCTTTTCACCGTGTTTGTTATACGGTGGCAATGCCTTATTACACCTGGTTGACACGGGAATACGGTTGATCTGAGGGGAGGCGTTTATTATTGTCCCCTGGATCTCGTGCTTTTGGCAATTGTTTACCATTCATTGATGGTCCGGACGCCTGGGGATTTTTAGTTTTTCTAGTATTCTGGTTTGTGCAGTATGGAGCCTGTTACTTTATCCAGCCCTTTTCTTTTACTCACGTAGGACCCAATTTGGTGTCCTTTACGACCGCCGGATACTGTTGCAGTCCTAATTAGACAACAGTATAGGTGAGCATTGTTTCTGTCCTCTCTGTTTTGTTACTGCTCTTCTGTTACGTCATGGCTCTGGATGAATTTCCTCATTGAGACCTCGGTTTTACCATGATTTCTCTTGTGCTAGAGAGTCCTTACCTTGTTTTTAATTTTAGTCTCATCCCTCATACGGTATTGAGTAAGCGTGTGAATATATTAATTCATTTAACACATGTACCATTTCGGTACTGTATGAACAGTTCCATGAGATACGTGTTTTGTACAGGGTTACATTCCATATTATAATCACGTTTTCTTTTTCAAATTGTTTGCAGGTTATTGACCTGAGAGTGTGGTATGTAGTTTTCACTTACCACGCTGTGTAGATAGTATTGACAATTGGTCCTGAAGAATTGCCTTGATCCCCTGACACACAGGGCATGAAACATGTTGACCGACTGAGAGTAGGGCTCATACAGCTTGATACCTTGTATCCAGTTCTCCGCCACTCTCTTTATAATTTTTAATTAGGCAGTTTACCTTCCTGAATAAATCACTGTTAGGACTAACTGACTTATTTTAACTCACTTCCCTCCCACATCTACACTCACTAGGCCCTACCCCACTGCACCCAACGGCAGGAATAAAAGATCCCCGCTAAAGAGCCCGTACTGGGTGCCCGTCAGGTATTGCAGCGCCGACCTGACGAGGGGCAGGCTCATATGATGAAGCATGACACCTAGCTTGCTAGGTGTGTGAGAGCCCTAGTTCCGACAAGGGATCTCCCTTTTCACCTTCAGTGTGGGGCCACCAATTTTCCCCCACCCCTAGTATCTCCCTGTTCTGTCTCTTGGACTTAGAGGAACTCCATATCCTTCATGCATATATTTTCTATTATTAACATATTTAAATCTCCACAAAAAGTCTAAGGAGTACCAAGAAATTAACTACAAATTACCGGGCTACATAAAAAATGTTTTTAGAAAATGAGCAGTTCTCTCTAAAGTGATGTAAAAATATATAGAAAATTATAAATACATTTCTCTACCTATTAAGTTTTAGGTAGGGAACAACAATAAAACCTACTACTTTCCTATAGCTACGACCCTAACTCAGAATGCTGTGAAACGCAGAGCACAGCCAAACTGTGCTGAAAATGAGATGGCTGCATTTTACGTTTGATGAACACAGCCATTAGCCAATCATCACACACTGCCTTATTGTTCATGTTCCGAGGTATACCGCACACAGTAACTAAGTATTTTAAAAGCTATAACTTAAACACTACATACATTATTCACATATACTACCAAAAATGACTATTTGCATCTAATACTGTATTTCCCTGTCACATTACATCTACATCCGTTCACAAACTTTCCCGCTACGTCTATTTTGATTACCAGACTCCAATCTAAGCTGCTACACTCTATGCCACTTCACTCTACACCACTCTACGCTATTACACTCTATACCACCCCACTCTGTCACTCCATTATACACCACTCTACTATAATCCACGGTATGCCACTCCACTCTACCCCACTCCACGCCACTCCGCTCTACACCACTACATTGTAAACTATTACACTGTACGCCACTCCATTTTTTGACACTCCAGTGTACGCCACTCCACTGTAAGCCCCCTAAGTCTACACCACTTCACTATATGCAATTACACTATATACCACTACATTTCATGACACTACAGCGTAGGCCACTCCACTTTATGCCCCTCCACTCTACCCTACTCCACTGAATGCTATTCCATTGTATGCAACTCCATTCCATGACAACACACTCTATGCTTTTGCACTCTATGCCACTCCACTGTATGCCACGTCAGAGTATACAACTGCACTAAATGCTATTCCACTATATGCCACTTCACTCTATGCTACTTTACTCTATGCTATTCCACTATACACCACTCAACTCTATGTCACTACACTGTACACCAGTAACACTCAACGTTATTCCACTCTGCACAATTCCGCTGTATGCTACTCCACTGTATGCCACTTTGCTTCATGCCACTCCAATCTATGTCTCTCCTCTTTATGCTATTCTTTTGCACACTACTCCACTCTCCATCACTCCACTCTATGCTATCCACAGTAGGCTATTACACTGTAAGACACAACAGTCTACCCAACTACACTCTACCCCGCTCTCCTTCAAAACACTCCACTCTATGGTATTTCAATTTCTACAATACTCCACTCTACACCACCACACAGTACACCTCTCCACCATAGCCACTACAGTCTACACTATTCCACTGCATGCCACTACACTGTAGCTCACTCCACTCTATGCCACTCTACTGTACACTGCTCCATTCTACTCCACTCCACTCTTTTCTGTTTCACTCTATGCCACTCTACTCAACACTACTCCACTCTACCCCACTCCAGGGTACATTATTCCACTCTATGCCACTCTAGTGTACACCACTCCACTCTAAGCCACTCCACTCTATGCTAGTCCACTGTACACCACTACACTGTACCTCACTCCACTCCAAGCTGGATCATCTACAGCACTCCATTTTATGCCACTCCACTCTATGCCACTCCACTGTATGTCATTCCACTCTATGCTATTTCATTGTATGGAACTCCATTCTAATACACTCCAATGTATGCTATTGCACTAAATGCTGCTCAACTGTACATCACTCCAGTGTACGCCACTCCACTGTACACCACTACAGTTTACAGCAATATACTGTAAGCTACTCTAATATATGCTATTACACTGCATGCTACTCTACTCTATGCCACTCCACTCTACGCTGCCCCACTCCACTCTACATCACTACTCTCTATGCCACTCCTCTCTGTACCACTCCACCCTATGCCACTCCAGTCTACGCCACTGCCCTCTATGCTACTCCACTGTAAACTATTCCACTGTATGCAACTCCACTCTTGCCACTCTACTGTATGCTATCCCACTCTATGCCACTATACCACCACACTCTATGCCACTCCACTATACACTATTCCATTCTATACTGCTACACTCTACACCACTCGCCTGTATGGTAGTGTACTGTATGCCACTACACTGTATATCACTGCAGAGTATGCTTTTCCACTCTATGCCACTCCACTCTTCGAAACATCACTGGGTGCTGTTACACTGTATGGTATTACACTGTATGCTATTTCACTGTATGTTATTCCCGTGTATGGTACTGCACTTCACGCAACTACAGTGTACACCACCCCACTGTACGTCACTCTACTGTAGGACACTCTGCTCCACTCTTTATAATTCCACTCCATAAATCTCTACTGCGCTTTATGGCACTCTACGACACTCTACGATACTCTATCCCCGAATACTCCAATATCCAAGTCTAGACTCTACTCTATGGCCTTACACTCATTTGTACAACACTCTATTCCACTAAACAACATGTTTGAACACTTTACAACACAGCACCCCACTGTATTATACCCAGGGCCACTGGAATTATGCGTCAGTAGAGGGCCAAATTATGCAGCAGGGTTGAGTTAATTATGCAGCAAGAAAAGGCCATTTATATGGCATAATGCAGCACATGTTGTAATTGTATTACTGCATTATTTCATCATTTTATATTTGGTAACACTGTATGAGCATTGGGTGTACCTCATTAGTACCAGGTTAACACCCAAGCAATACTCAACAAAAAAGTGGCCAGTTCAGCTTTGCAAAGGTCCTTCCATTGTGCGGCAACACGTACCACTGCATTTTTAGTAACTGTTGAGCTAGAAACAAAATCTTTTTTTTGTTAAAATATGCAGATTATGTGGCAAATGATGGATTATGTGGCAAATGCGGCTAATCTATAATTATGTGAAAGTTGTTGCGGCCGCACAATCTCATAATTCCAGTGGCCCTGACTATACCAGACGCCCCTCCAATTCATAAGTGGTTGCTCGTCTGAACACTGCGCGTCTACAGTGTATTGCATCCCACTGCCCTCTACTCTATGGCATGCCTATACACTCTATTATACTTTAATCCGCACTACGTTATGTCACTCCTCTCTTCTCGACTCCACTCCAGGATTTCTACGCCACTGTACAACAATCCCCACTATGCAGCCCCACTGTACGACACACTACTGTACTCTATGCAGCTCCACTCTACAACACTGTAGTACACTGTATTCATACTGTAGAGCTGGACAGTGGAGTGCAAGGGGATAGTGTGAAGTAGAGTGTCATAGAATGCCATAAAACGTTTTTGGAGTTTTATAGAGTGGAGTTACATAGAGTGGAGCATAGTGTCATACAGTCGAATGATGAATAGAGGGGTGGTATACACTGTAGTGTGTGCAGTTCAGTACCATACAGTGAAGTAGCATGCAGTGAAATAGCATATAGTGTAATACTGTACAGTGGAATGGCTTTCAGTGAAGTTTAGATGAGTTGAGTAGCCTAGAGTTGGGTAGCGTACACTGCAGTTTTGTACAGGGGAGCGACATACATTGGAATAGTGAATAGAGGAGTGGCATACAGTGGAGTGGTGTAGAGGGGAATAGCGGATAGTGGAGTAGCATACTGTGGAGTGGCATACAGTGGAGTGGCATACAGTGGAATAGCATAAAATAAAGTTGCATACACTGTAGTGGCGTAGAGTGGAGTAGTATAGAGTGTAGTGGTAAACAGTGGAGTAGCATACAGTGGAGTGTCGTATAGTAGAGTGGCGTACAGGTGAATACCATACAGTGGAGTGTCATACAGTGAAGTGGTGTAGAGTGAATGCGTATAGTGGAGTAGCATAGAGTGCACAGGCATACTGTGTAGTGCCATAGATTGAAGTGGCGAGAAGTGTAGTGGCATAGAGTGGAATAGTATACAGTGAAGTGCCGTAGACTGGAGTGGCATCCATTGGAATAGCGTATATTGAGTGGCGTAGACTGGAGTAGGATACACTAGATTGGTGTAGAGTGGAGTGGCGTGGAATGGAGTGGTGTACGGATGTAGATTAAATTTGGTAGGAATGTAGAATATGGTGTGAAAAGTAATGCAAAATAGTGATTTGCACTGCCTTGTGTTTATCCATATTAACCAAACAGTGCAGGGCCATGCATGGTGGCTTTGCGTTGGTTGGTAGATCTCTCATATGTGTTGCGTTGGCCTCGCAACACCATGCATGATGCAAGGATAACGCGACACAATGAGAAATCTGGGTGTTAGTGATACATTGTGCCATGGTAAACCATGGTACTTTTGCGGCATACCATGGTACATGCCGATGGGAAGGCATTATATCATTTATCCAACAATTTGACTGTATTTTGGGTTAGGGCCTTATATATAGGTAACTAGTTCTTTTTCCCTACCTGTTAACATTTTATTGAAGTGTTAATAGGTATAGAAAGCATATTTTTTGTATAGATTTTTCAAATGTTTATGGTGTAGCAAGCTAGTAGTTAGCAAGTACTGGTTTGTTTTTCAAAAACAAACATTTTACATTTTTACTTTGATGTTTATAACTTTATTTGACCCGAATTTGCATGCCACATCATAATTTTTTTTAAATTATTTAAGCATGTAAAAATGTAAAAAAAACATACTCTGCAGTAAAAAGAAGAATAAGTCTGGAATCTTTTGTGGAAATTCGTCAAATGGGGCAAAATTATTAAGGGTCACAATTCCAAGAAATTCCTATCTCTGGCAACCCTAACTATAACTAAAATGTGTTCTTAAAATGTTATTTTATTAGGTCTAGGGTAAACATAATTTGTTTACATTTATGTTTTACAATAAAATAAAATATTTTGCAAAAATGTTTGAAATTAATTATTTTCCTTATTCTTTCCTATTGGGTGATCTCCACTACAGTGGCAGAAATCACTAACAAGTTTGTGGAGATATGCACATATATGTTAAAATATACGAGTATTAACGTAACACCTGTAGATTGGGCTCTACCCCCTGGTTTCAGGCCATTTAGTTTACACTTTGGAGTAAATTTGCACTCTGACATGGAAAATGGCCAAAGCAGTAAATTCCAAAGTGTAAAAATAAATTTAAATGTGTAGATTTACTCATATGTAAACTTACCATTGTGAATAGGTCCCTCATTGTTGATCAATACAACTGCATCCACAAGTGGTACCTAAACAATATATTTTTTCTCACTGTCCCTCCCTTTGGAAAGAAACCATAATAATGTAATTGAAGATGACTGAGACAAGGACAGTCGCTTACGGTTAGAAACTTGCAGTAGCCCCCACACTTCCCTACTCTGGTAAACTATAGAGCTCCAATGTTAGACTTGGCATCTTTTGGCGTGTTTCCCCTGACTTTTTGCTTTCTGACCTCCCGGTTTTGACTCTGTTTTTGCTGGTGTAATGATTCTGCGCACTTTCCTCACTGCTGTCCAGTGGGAAAGTGCAAGTGCTCCTGTATAAAATGTGTTATGGATTAGTGTTTCCATGATTGGCCTATTTGGTTTATGTGTCAGTCCCTTGTAAAGTGCACTGCGAGTGCCAGGGCCTATAGACCAAATGCTGTTGGTGGGCTGCAGCACTGGATTGTGCCACCCACGCAAACAGCCCGTAAAGTGTAACTCGGGCCTGCCATCGCAGAGCCTGTGCGCAGCCTGGGGCTGCCATGTCGACTTGGCAAGTGCACACACTTGCAAGTCCCTAAACCTTCCCTTTGCTACATGTTAGTCACCCCTAAGGTAGGCCCAAGGTACCCCTGTGGGCAGGGTGCGTTGTATGCGAAAGGTAGGACATGCCCGGGTGTGTGCGGCATGTCCTGATAGTGAATTACAGCCTAGTTCGTTTTCACTATTGCAAGGCTACCTGTTCCCCTAGGCCAGAATGGGCAGTTTTGATTATTACAGCTTATAATCCTAACTGACCCCGGGAACATGGTAGAAATTCGAGTTTAGTGTGCCTGGACTCAGAATGATAAAATGCAGCTTTTAGTGAAGTTGGTTTTAACATTCTGTGTTTGAAAATACCACTTTTAGAAAGTGGGTATTTTCTTGTCTAACCATCCAAGCCTGCCTCTGCGAGGTTGTATATTCCTTGTCTGGAATGTGAGTGACAGGGGCTGGGGGATGCCAGGAGACAGGGTGAGTCAGCACAGGGCTGAATAGCAAGATCTACATGTAGATGGGTGGGAGGGGTCGCACCTGGGCCCTGAATAGGACAGTGCCTTCCCTCCACAATGCTGGCTCCACCTCCTGTGGTGCGTCTGATGTCCCTGGCCTACTCACTGAAAGAAGGGACGGAGACTTGTCAACAAAGTGCTCCAGAACTGGTTTGGACTAGGCAAAGGCCTCTCTGCCTTCAGAGAACAAAGGAATTTGGGATATAAATATTGGGGCCCTGACCCCATGAATTTAGATCTCGCTGGAATCAAGGAACCTGCCAAGACGAAGAGCTGGAAGAGCTGCCAGGAGGAGTACTGCCCCTTTGCTGTGTTGTTGCTTTGTTGGGTTGGCCTGCAGCTGCTGCTTCTGCCTTGGGCAGTGAAAGGACTGGACTGAACTTTCTACAAACTTGTGCTGAGTATCTCAAAGGGCCTGAAACCGAGCTGGCCTCCTGTTAAGAAGTCTCAGGGACTACAAAGACTTCACAAGCCTCTGGGTACCGCTTCTGGAATGCTGTTTCAGTTGCCACAGAGGAAGGGAACTGCAACCGACTCCGTCAACCGAATCCATCCCTGGCCGGTGACCTGTTTGCACCGCAGACCGCATCGCCCCGCTTCACATCGCAACCCTGGTCTCACCGTGGGCGACGTCCGACGCCGCCAACATCGAGCCGCTGCTTGCACCGTGACCTGTGGGCACCGCAGTTCGCATCGCATCGCTTCACTGAACCAACCGGACCCGACCGACGCGGTCGCTGCAGCTGGCTCAAGAGTCGAGACCGCACCGCATTTGGGGCACCGCTCGCACGTCTGCGATGCACCGCTCCGACTCGCACCGCTGTCCGACGCCAGCTCCCGCACTCCGGCTTGGTCGCCTGCATCGCAACCTGTCAGCACCGCATCGAGCATCGTCTCACCCTGCATCGCACGCCTTGGACTCACCGACTCCGTCTGCACGACGCTCATCGAGCCGCTGCCTGCACCGCATCGAGGACACCGCACCTTGCATCGCTCCGTCTTGCACCGCAACCGCGATGAACGCCGACCGGCTCGTACACTCCGTACCAGCCACAACGAGAAAGGTACTGTAACCGAGTCTGTTCATGACTCTGCTGGCCCGTATCGATGCGGTCGGCTGGAACTGTTAGACTCTGTGGTTTTCAGCATCACGGTAGGCTCGGACGGAGCTACCGACTCGTACGAACTTTGCTTTTGTGCTATTCCTGCAAAGAAGAAGTTACCGTATCAAGCATTCATTCGTAAAGTATAGTATTCTGGATTTTTGTCGTAATTGGTCTTGTCTTGAGTATATAAAATATTGGTTATTTTTCTAAACTGGTGTGGTGTCCGTTTGTAGTGCTTACACTGTATTACTGTTGGTTATGTGCAAATGCTTTACACACTGCCTCTGAATTAAGCCTGACTGCTCGTGCCAAGCTACCACGAGGGTGAGCAGGGGTTACTTCACGAGTGTAACACCCTTACCCTGACTAGGAAGAAGGGTCCCTACTTGGACAAAGGTGCAAGCCCTTGCCAACTAGAGATCCCATTTCTAACATTGGTTGTCAGCGGTGAGGATAGGACTTGTGTTTGCACTTGACTTACAGTGATTGGTGTGCACTACTACCATATCGCAGACCATTACGTACCACATACTGGTTCTTTTTCTTTTGGCCTATTTTTGATCTTGCCAGTTTTCAACTCACTACTTTTGTCATGCCTGAATCAATTGCATCATCCGTTGCATCTCTGGAAGTTATCTTTGAGGAGGACAGGTTGGAATCCTACGCCGTAAAGGAGCTACGAGCGATTTGTAAAAACCTGAAAGTCCAAATTAAAGGCCTCACAAGGAAGGAGGAGCTACAGAAGGCGCTGAGGGCCTGGGTAGCAGCCAGACATGCCAATGGGCAGCCTGGTAATCTCACTGAGGAGGCGGAGGAGCCTATTTCCAGGGTGGATGTGCTTTTGGGTAGGGGGAACCCGCCAGGTCAGGCAGCAGCAGTCTGTCCCCAGAGGAGCTGGAGGACAGGCGGGAGGCAAGGCAGTTTGAGCTGCAGAAGCTCAGGCTGGAGAGTGAGCGGGAGGAGAAGAGATTGGCCATAGAGGAGAGGAAGATGCTCTTAGAACATGAGAGAGAACTGAAGGAGCTAGAACTTAGGAGTAAGTCAGGCTCAGATGGTGGAAGCAATTCGTCCAGAAAAGCAGACAGGATTGTGCACATTCCCAAGAACGTAGGCAAGGAGTTCAAGAAGGGGGATGACATACAAAGGTGGTTTCAGGGTTATGAGGCAGCCATACCCATGAATGGGGTCCCTGAGGAGAATTGGGGAGCAGGATTGTGGCCACTTTTCCCTGAAGAAGCAAGGGATGCTCTGATAGCTTTGGGTAAGGGGTATCACCTCACCTATGCTGACATGAAGGATGCCCTTCTCACGAAGTATGGTCTTACTCCTGAAAAGTACAGGGATCAGTTCAGGTCCAGTAAGAAGTCTGATGCCAACACTTGGTTGGAATGTGTGGATGTGTTCTGCAGGTCTCTGGATGGTTGGGTGAAGGACAGTAGCGTAACAGATTTTCAGGGGCTCTACAACTTGATTGCATGGGAGCACTTGTCTAGTCTATGTTTTGCAGATCTGCGCCAGCACCTAGTTGATAGTAAGCTAACTGACCCCAGGAAGCTTGCTATGGAAGCGGACCGCTGGGTGAGTACCAGGGTCCCAAGAAAGCGTTTGGGGAGACTCAGCCAAAGGTGGGCAGGGTCCCCAGCAGAAAGGTGGGGGGACAAGGGTAAAGCACAGGAGTTCTCTAAAGGGCCCCAAACTAGTACCCAGGGTAAAGGTTCCCAGCCCCCGGTGATAAGAAGAAAGGGGTCTCTACAGGGAAGCCTGTTGAGACCGGCCCCACGCAAGTGTTATGCATGTGACCAGGTAGGTCACTTTAAGGGGGACCCCAAGTGCCCGAAGGGGACACAGCCACCCACCGGTGGACAGTCCAAAGTGTTGGCTAGTGTAGCGCTTGGGGAGGAGGGGTGCCCACAGGAGGGTGGGGATCCCGCAGAAATGACCCTTGTCTCACTAGGGGACAGTGAGATGGTCCCAGGAAACCAGGTGCCCCCTAACACAAAGAAATATAGCACCTGGGTGACCATTAATGGGAACAGGGTAGAGGCTCTCAGAGACACTGGAGCCAGTGTGACCTCAGTCCGGTGTCACCTGGTGTCTGAGAAGCAAGTAGTCCCCGGGGCATTCCACCAAGTAGTTGCTGTAGACAACTCAGAGCGCCAATGTATGGTGGCGCAGGTTCCCTTTGAATGGGGGGTCTCAGGTCCCTTGAGGGTGGTTGTGAGCCCTACCATGCCTGTAGATTGTCTGCTAGGAAACGACCTGGAGCAGTCCTCATGGAAGGAGGTTGAGCTCAGGTCTCACTTGGAGATGCTTGGGTTGCCAGAGTGGGCATGCGTGTCTACTCGGTCAATGGCAGCCAGAAAGGGTGATCAAGAGGACTTGGAGCCTGAAACAGTGGCCCAAGTCCCTGCCAAGAGAAAGGGCAGGGGCGCGGGAAACCGGCCCCCGAAGTTCCCACGGACCGGGAGGAGGCGGACCTCGAGGGGACGCCCGGTGCCTACAGGGGAGCAGGTAGCCGAACTGGGAGACATCTCTGAGCTGACCCATTGGCAGCAAGAAGGGGGTCCCACCAGGGAGGAGTTCTGCAGGGAGCAGAGCGAGTGCCCTACTCTGGAGGGTCTGCGGCGGCAGGCTGCAGACCAGGCAGCTGGTAATCAGTCCGGGTCACATCTGATCTACTGGGAGAGTGGTCTCCTATACAGTGAGCCTAAGGTTGCTGAGCCTGGGTCAGCCCGTGTGCTGGTGGTACCCCAGCGCTTCAGGACCTTCCTACTGGGTCTGGCTCATGACGTGCCTTTGGCAGGACATTTGGGGCAGGACAAGACCTTTGACAGGCTTGTCACCCACTTCTTTTGGCCCCAAATGCGAAGGCAGTCAGATGCACACTGTAGGTCTTGCCAAACTTGCCAGGCAAGTGGTAAGAGTGGGAGGAAGGTCAAAGCTCCTCTCCAACCTTTTCCTGTTGTTGGTACACCCTTTGAAAGGGTAGGGATGGATATTGTGGGGCCACTGGATCCCAAGACAGCCATGGGCAACAGGTACATCCTGGTCTTGGTGGACCATGCCACCCGGTACCCGGAGGCAATCCCTCTCAGGACAACGACGGCGCCAGTGGTGGGCCGGGCGTTAATGGGGATCTTTTCCCATGTGGGATTCCCCAGAGAGGTGGTTTCTGATAGGGGACCAATTTCATATCGAAGTATATGACATCCCTGTGGAAGGAGTGTGGTGTAACCTACAAGTTCACCACTCCTTACCACCCACAAGGAAACGGTCTGGTGGAGAGATTCAACCAGACCTTGAAAGGCATGATCAAGGGTCTAACAGAACCCATGAGGCGTAAGTGGGACGTCCTCTTGCCATGCCTACTCTTTGCATACAGGGAGGTGCCTCAGAAGTCTCTTGGGTACAGCCCCTTTGAGCTCCTGTATGGCCACCCTGTCAGAGGACCTCTGAGTTTGGTTAAGGAAGGCTGGGAGGCGGCTCCCAGGAAAACTCCCAGGATGTATTTAGCTACATGCTGGCCTTTAGAAACCAAACTGCCCGCTTCAGGAAACTCGCTCAGGCGAACCTAGAAGCAAGCCAGGAAGAAATGAAGAGATGGTATGACCAGAACGCCACTCTGGTCGAATTTCAACCTGGACAAAAAGTGTGGGTCATGGCCCCAGTGGCACCTTGTGCCTTGCAGGACAAGTGGACTGGGCCATATGAGGTAAAGGAGCGCAAAAGTGACGTCACCTACCTGGTGGATTTGCAGGCTCCAAGGAACCCTTTGAGGGTCCTTCACGTGAACCGCCTCAAGCCCCACTTCGAGAGGTCCGAAGTGAGTATGCTCTTGGCAACAGATGATGGGGTGGAAGAGGAGAGTGAGCCTCTCCCTGACCTCCTGTCTACCAAGGAGCATGATGGGTCAGTAGAGGGTGTGATCCTCTCCCCTACTCTGACTCAGGAGCAGCAGGGGGACTGTCGCCAGTTGTTGGGACAGTTCGCCCCACTGTCCTCTCTGACCCCCGGTGTTACTCACTGGTGTACCCATGACGTGGACACCGGTGACAGCCCTCCTGTGAAGCACAAGATTTACAGGTTGACTGACCGGGTCAGAGCCAGCATCAAGGAGGAGATCTCTAAGATGTTGGCGTTAGGGGTGATTGAGCTCTCCCACAGTCCTTGGGCCAGCCATGTGGTCTTGGTCCCAAAGGCTGTGGCGCCCGGTGCCACTCCAGAACTCCGGTTTTGTGTGGACTACCGTGGGCTCAATGCCGTCACCAGGACTGACGCGCACCCCATCCCCAGAGCTGATGAGCTCATTGATCGGTTGGGAGCTGCCCGGTTCCTCAGCACGTTTGATTTGATGTCTGGGTACTGGCAGATTGCCTTAACCGATGGGGCCAAGGAGAGATCAGCATTCTCAACCCCAGAAGGTCATTACCAATTCCGGGTGATGCCCTTTGGGTTGAAGAATGCCCCTGCCACCTTTCAGAGGTTGGTCAATCAGGTGTTGGCTGGGCTGCAGGATTTCAGTGCCGCCTACCTGGATGACATTGCTGTGTTCAGTTCCAGCTGGGAAGAACATTTACAGCACCTTGAGAAAGTGTTGAGGGCTCTGCAAGGTGTAGGCCTCACGATCAAGGCCAGTAAGTGCCAGATCGGGCAGGGTTCTGTGGTGTACTTGGGACACCAGGTAGGAAGCGGCCAGGTGGCGCCCTACAACCCAAGATTGACACCATTCTGGCTTGGGAACCCCCAAGACCCAGACAGAGGTGAGAGCCTTCTTAGGTCTCACCGGCTACTATAGGAGATTTGTTAAGGGTTATGGCACCATCGTTGCCCCCTTAACAGAGCTGACCTCTAAGAGGCAGCCCAGGAAAGTGATCTGGACTGAGTCCTGCCAGAAAGCTTTTGATGCCCTGAAGGCAGCCATGTGCACGGCGCCCGTGCTAAAGGCACCTGACTTCTCCAAAGAATTTGTCGTGCGGACTGACGCTTCAGAGCATGGTGTGGGAGCGGTGCTCTCACAACTGAACGAAGAGGGCCTGGATCAGCCTGTAGTCTTCCTTAGCAGGAGACTACTTCCCAGGGAACAGAGGTGGAGTGCCATAGAAAGGGAAGCTTTTGCTGTGGTCTGGGCACTGAAGAAGTTGAGACCATACCTGTTTGGGACTCACTTCCGGGTTCAGACAGACCACAGGCCCCTCAGATGGTTGATGCAAATGAGGGGTGAGAATCCAAAACTGCTGAGGTGGTCCATCTCCCTACAGGGAATGGACTTTACGGTGGAGCACCGTCCTGGTACAGAACACGCCAACGCAGATGGTCTGTCCAGGTTCTTCCGCCTTAGTGAGGAGAACTCCAATGGGGTTGGGTAGTTCTCCCTACTTTCAGCTGGAGGGACATGTGTTAGACTTGGCATCTTTTGGCGTGTTTCCCCTGACTTTTTGCTTTCTGACCTCCCGGTTTTGACTCTGTTTTTGCTGGTGTAATGATTCTGCGCACTTTCCTCACTGCTGTCCAGTGGGAAAGTGCAAGTGCTCCTGTATAAAATGTGTTATGGATTAGTGTTTCCATGATTGGCCTATTTGGTTTATGTGTCAGTCCCTTGTAAAGTGCACTGCGAGTGCCAGGGCCTATAGACCAAATGCTGTTGGTGGGCTGCAGCACTGGATTGTGCCACCCACGCAAACAGCCCGTAAAGTGTAACTCGGGCCTGCCATCGCAGAGCCTGTGCGCAGCCTGGGGCTGCCATGTCGACTTGGCAAGTGCACACACTTGCAAGTCCCTAAACCTTCCCTTTGCTACATGTTAGTCACCCCTAAGGTAGGCCCAAGGTACCCCTGTGGGCAGGGTGCGTTGTATGCGAAAGGTAGGACATGCCCGGGTGTGTGCGGCATGTCCTGATAGTGAATTACAGCCTAGTTCGTTTTTCACTATTGCAAGGCTACCCGTTCCCCCTAGGCCAGAATGGGCAGTTTTGATTATTACAGCTTATAATCCTAACTGACCCCGGGAACATGGTAGAAATTCGAGTTTAGTGTGCCTGGACTCAGAATGATAAAATGCAGCTTTTAGTGAAGTTGGTTTTAACATTCTGTGTTTGAAAATACCACTTTTAGAAAGTGGGTATTTTCTTGTCTAACCATCCAAGCCTGCCTCTGCGAGGTTGTATATTCCTTGTCTGGAATGTGAGTGACAGGGGCTGGGGGATGCCAGGAGACAGGGTGAGTCAGCACAGGGCTGAATAGCAAGATCTACATGTAGATGGGTGGGAGGGGTCGCACCTGGGCCCTGAATAGGACAGTGCCTTCCCTCCACAATGCTGGCTCCACCTCCTGTGGTGCGTCTGATGTCCCTGGCCTACTCACTGAAAGAAGGGACGGAGACTTGTCAACAAAGTGCTCCAGAACTGGTTTGGACTAGGCAAAGGCCTCTCTGCCTTCAGAGAACAAAGGAATTTGGGATATAAATATTGGGGCCCTGACCCCATGAATTTAGATCTCGCTGGAATCAAGGAACCTGCCAAGACGAAGAGCTGGAAGAGCTGCCAGGAGGAGTACTGCCCCTTTGCTGTGTTGTTGCTTTGTTGGGTTGGCCTGCAGCTGCTGCTTCTGCCTTGGGCAGTGAAAGGACTGGACTGAACTTTCTACAAACTTGTGCTGAGTATCTCAAAGGGCCTGAAACCGAGCTGGCCTCCTGTTAAGAAGTCTCAGGGACTACAAAGACTTCACAAGCCTCTGGGTACCGCTTCTGGAATGCTGTTTCAGTTGCCACAGAGGAAGGGAACTGCAACCGACTCCGTCAAACGAATCCATCCCTGGCCGGTGACCTGTTTGCACCGCAGACCGCATCGCCCCGCTTCACATCGCAACCCTGGTCTCACCGTGGGCGACGTCCGACGCCGCCAACATCGAGCCGCTGCTTGCACCGTGACCTGTGGGCACCGCAGTTCGCATCGCATCGCTTCACTGAACCAACCGGACCCGACCGACGCGGTCGCTGCAACTGGCTCAAGAGTCGAGACCGCACCGCATTTGGGGCACCGCTCGCACGTCTGCGATGCACCGCTCCGACTCGCACCGCTGTCCGACGCCAGCTCCCGCACTCCGGCTTGGTCGCCTGCATCGCAACCTGTCAGCACCGCATCGAGCATCGTCTCACCCTGCATCGCACGCCTTGGACTCACCGACTCCGTCTGCACGACGCTCATCGAGCCGCTGCCTGCACCGCATCGAGGACACCGCACCTTGCATCGCTCCGTCTTGCACCGCAACCGCGATGAACGCCGACCGGCTCGTACACTCCGTACCAGCCACAACGAGAAAGGTACTGTAACCGAGTCTGTTCATGACTCTGCTGGCCCGTATCGATGCGGTCGGCTGGAACTGTTAGACTCTGTGGTTTTCAGCATCACGGTAGGCTCGGACGGAGCTACCGACTCGTACGAACTTTGCTTTTGTGCTATTCCTGCAAAGAAGAAGTTACCGTATCAAGCATTCATTCGTAAAGTATAGTATTGTGGATTTTTGTCGTAATTGGTCTTGTCTTGAGTATATAAAATATTGGTTATTTTTCTAAACTGGTGTGGTGTCCGTTTGTAGTGCTTACACTGTATTACTGTTGGTTATGTGCAAATGCTTTACACACTGCCTCTGAATTAAGCCTGACTGCTCGTGCCAAGCTACCACGAGGGTGAGCAGGGGTTACTTCACGAGTGTAACACCCTTACCCTGACTAGGAAGAAGGGTCCCTACTTGGACAAAGGTGCAAGCCCTTGCCAACTAGAGATCCCATTTCTAACATTGGTTGTCAGCGGTGAGGATAGGACTTGTGTTTGCACTTGACTTACAGTGATTGGTGTGCACTACTACCATATCGCAGACCATTACGTACCACATACTGGTTCTTTTTCTTTTGGCCTATTTTTGATCTTGCCAGTTTTCAACTCACTACTTTTGTCATGCCTGAATCAATTGCATCATCCGTTGCATCTCTGGAAGTTATCTTTGAGGAGGACAGGTTGGAATCCTACGCCGTAAAGGAGCTACAAGCGATTTGTAAAAACCTGAAAGTCCAAATTAAAGGCCTCACAAGGAAGGAGGAGCTACAGAAGGCGCTGAGGGCCTGGGTAGCAGCCAGACATGCCAATGGGCAGCCTGGTAATCTCACTGAGGAGGCGGAGGAGCCTATTTCCAGGGTGGATGTGCTTTTGGGTAGGGGGAACCCGCCAGGTCAGGCAGCAGCAGTCTGTCCCCAGAGGAGCTGGAGGACAGGCGGGAGGCAAGGCAGTTTGAGCTGCAGAAGCTCAGGCTGGAGAGTGAGCGGGAGGAGAAGAGATTGGCCATAGAGGAGAGGAAGATGCTCTTAGAACATGAGGAGAGAACTGAAGGAGCTAGAACTTAGGAGTAAGTCAGGCTCAGATGGTGGAAGCAATTCGTCCAGAAAAGCAGACAGGATTGTGCACATTCCCAAGAACGTAGGCAAGGAGTTCAAGAAGGGGGATGACATACAAAGGTGGTTTCAGGGTTATGAGGCAGCCATACCCATGAATGGGGTCCCTGAGGAGAATTGGGGAGCAGGATTGTGGCCACTTTTCCCTGAAGAAGCAAGGGATGCTCTGATAGCTTTGGGTAAGGGGTATCACCTCACCTATGCTGACATGAAGGATGCCCTTCTCACGAAGTATGGTCTTACTCCTGAAAAGTACAGGGATCAGTTCAGGTCCAGTAAGAAGTCTGATGCCAACACTTGGTTGGAATGTGTGGATGTGTTCTGCAGGTCTCTGGATGGTTGGGTGAAGGACAGTAGCGTAACAGATTTTCAGGGGCTCTACAACTTGATTGCATGGGAGCACTTGTCTAGTCTATGTTTTGCAGATCTGCGCCAGCACCTAGTTGATAGTAAGCTAACTGACCCCAGGAAGCTTGCTATGGAAGCGGACCGCTGGGTGAGTACCAGGGTCCCAAGAAAGCGTTTGGGGAGACTCAGCCAAAGGTGGGCAGGGTCCCCAGCAGAAAGGTGGGGGGACAAGGGTAAAGCACAGGAGTTCTCTAAAGGGCCCCAAACTAGTACCCAGGGTAAAGGTTCCCAGCCCCCGGTGATAAGAAGAAAGGGGTCTCTACAGGGAAGCCTGTTGAGACCGGCCCCGCAAGTGTTATGCATGTGACCAGGTAGGTCACTTTAAGGGGGACCCCAAGTGCCCGAAGGGGACACAGCCACCCACCGGTGGACAGTCCAAAGTGTTGGCTAGTGTAGCGCTTGGGGAGGAGGGGTGCCCACAGGAGGGTGGGGATCCCGCAGAAATGACCCTTGTCTCACTAGGGGACAGTGAGATGGTCCCAGGAAACCAGGTGCCCCCTAACACAAAGAAATATAGCACCTGGGTGACCATTAATGGGAACAGGGTAGAGGCTCTCAGAGACACTGGAGCCAGTGTGACCTCAGTCCGGTGTCACCTGGTGTCTGAGAAGCAAGTAGTCCCGGGGCATTCCACCAAGTAGTTGCGGTAGAGAACTCAGAGCGCCAATGTATGGTGGCGCAGGTTCCCTTTGAATGGGGGGGTCTCAGGTCCCTTGAGGGTGGTTGTGAGCCCTACCATGCCTGTGGGTTGTCTGCTAGGAAACGACCTGGAGCAGTCCTCATGGAAGGAGGTTGAGCTCAGGTCTCACTTGGAGATGCTTGGGTTGCCAGAGTGGGCATGCGTGTCTACTCGGTCAATGGCAGCCAGAAAGGGTGATCAAGAGGACTTGGAGCCTGAAACAGTGGCCCAAGTCCCTGCCAAGAGAAAGGGCAGGGGCGCGGGAAACCGGCCCCCGAAGTTCCCACGGACCGGGAGGAGGCGGACCTCGAGGGGACGCCCCGGTGCCTACAGGGGAGCAGGTAGCCGAACTGGGAGACATCTCTGAGCTGACCCATTGGCAGCAAGAAGGGGGTCCCACCAGGGAGGAGTTCTGCAGGGAGCAGAGCGAGTGCCCTACTCTGGAGGGTCTGCGGCGGCAGGCTGCAGACCAGGCAGCTGGTAATCAGTCCGGGTCACATCTGATCTACTGGGAGAGTGGTCTCCTATACAGTGAGCCTAAGGTTGCTGAGCCTGGGTCAGCCCGTGTGCTGGTGGTACCCCAGCGCTTCAGGACCTTCCTACTGGGTCTGGCTCATGACGTGCCTTTGGCAGGACATTTGGGGCAGGACAAGACCTTTGACAGGCTTGTCACCCACTTCTTTTGGCCCCAAATGCGAAGGCAGTCAGATGCACACTGTAGGTCTTGCCAAACTTGCCAGGCAAGTGGTAAGAGTGGGAGGAAGGTCAAAGCTCCTCTCCAACCTTTTCCTGTTGTTGGTACACCCTTTGAAAGGGTAGGGATGGATATTGTGGGGCCACTGGATCCCAAGACAGCCATGGGCAACAGGTACATCCTGGTCTTGGTGGACCATGCCACCCGGTACCCGGAGGCAATCCCTCTCAGGACAACGACGGCGCCAGTGGTGGGCCGGGCGTTAATGGGGATCTTTTCCCATGTGGGATTCCCCAGAGAGGTGGTTTCTGATAGGGGGACCAATTTCATATCGAAGTATATGACATCCCTGTGGAAGGAGTGTGGTGTAACCTACAAGTTCACCACTCCTTACCACCCACAAGGAAACGGTCTGGTGGAGAGATTCAACCAGACCTTGAAAGGCATGATCAAGGGTCTAACAGAACCCATGAGGCGTAAGTGGGACGTCCTCTTGCCATGCCTACTCTTTGCATACAGGGAGGTGCCTCAGAAGTCTCTTGGGTACAGCCCCTTTGAGCTCCTGTATGGCCACCCTGTCAGAGGACCTCTGAGTTTGGTTAAGGAAGGCTGGGAGGCGGCTCCCAGGAAAACTCCCCAGGATGTATTTAGCTACATGCTGGCCTTTAGAAACCAAACTGCCCGCTTCAGGAAACTCGCTCAGGCGAACCTAGAAGCAAGCCAGGAAGAAATGAAGAGATGGTATGACCAGAACGCCACTCTGGTCGAATTTCAACCTGGACAAAAAGTGTGGGTCATGGCCCCAGTGGCACCTTGTGCCTTGCAGGACAAGTGGACTGGGCCATATGAGGTAAAGGAGCGCAAAAGTGACGTCACCTACCTGGTGGATTTGCAGGCTCCAAGGAACCCTTTGAGGGTCCTTCACGTGAACCGCCTCAAGCCCCACTTCGAGAGGTCCGAAGTGAGTATGCTCTTGGCAACAGATGATGGGGTGGAAGAGGAGAGTGAGCCTCTCCCTGACCTCCTGTCTACCAAGGAGCATGATGGGTCAGTAGAGGGTGTGATCCTCTCCCCTACTCTGACTCAGGAGCAGCAGGGGGACTGTCGCCAGTTGTTGGGACAGTTCGCCCCACTGTCCTCTCTGACCCCGGTGTTACTCACTGGTGTACCCATGACGTGGACACCGGTGACAGCCCTCCTGTGAAGCACAAGATTTACAGGTTGACTGACCGGGTCAGAGCCAGCATCAAGGAGGAGATCTCTAAGATGTTGGCGTTAGGGGTGATTGAGCTCTCCCACAGTCCTTGGGCCAGCCATGTGGTCTTGGTCCCAAAGGCTGTGGCGCCCGGTGCCACTCCAGAACTCCGGTTTTGTGTGGACTACCGTGGGCTCAATGCCGTCACCAGGACTGACGCGCACCCCATCCCCAGAGCTGATGAGCTCATTGATCGGTTGGGAGCTGCCCGGTTCCTCAGCACGTTTGATTTGATGTCTGGGTACTGGCAGATTGCCTTAACCGATGGGGCCAAGGAGAGATCAGCATTCTCAACCCCAGAAGGTCATTACCAATTCCGGGTGATGCCCTTTGGGTTGAAGAATGCCCCTGCCACCTTTCAGAGGTTGGTCAATCAGGTGTTGGCTGGGCTGCAGGATTTCAGTGCCGCCTACCTGGATGACATTGCTGTGTTCAGTTCCAGCTGGGAAGAACATTTACAGCACCTTGAGAAAGTGTTGAGGGCTCTGCAAGGTGTAGGCCTCACGATCAAGGCCAGTAAGTGCCAGATCGGGCAGGGTTCTGTGGTGTACTTGGGACACCAGGTAGGAGCGGCCAGGTGGCGCCCCTACAACCCAAGATTGACACCATTCTGGCTTGGGAACCCCCAAGACCCAGACAGAGGTGAGAGCCTTCTTAGGTCTCACCGGCTACTATAGGAGATTTGTTAAGGGTTATGGCACCATCGTTGCCCCTTAACAGAGCTGACCTCTAAGAGGCAGCCCAGGAAAGTGATCTGGACTGAGTCCTGCCAGAAAGCTTTTGATGCCCTGAAGGCAGCCATGTGCACGGCGCCCGTGCTAAAGGCACCTGACTTCTCCAAAGAATTTGTCGTGCGGACTGACGCTTCAGAGCATGGTGTGGGAGCGGTGCTCTCACAACTGAACGAAGAGGGCCTGGATCAGCCTGTAGTCTTCCTTAGCAGGAGACTACTTCCCAGGGAACAGAGGTGGAGTGCCATAGAAAGGGAAGCTTTTGCTGTGGTCTGGGCACTGAAGAAGTTGAGACCATACCTGTTTGGGACTCACTTCCGGGTTCAGACAGACCACAGGCCCCTCAGATGGTTGATGCAAATGAGGGGTGAGAATCCAAAACTGCTGAGGTGGTCCATCTCCCTACAGGGAATGGACTTTACGGTGGAGCACCGTCCTGGTACAGAACACGCCAACGCAGATGGTCTGTCCAGGTTCTTCCGCCTTAGTGAGGAGAACTCCAATGGGGTTGGGTAGTTCTCCCTACTTTCAGCTGGAGGGGACATGTGTTAGACTTGGCATCTTTTGGCGTGTTTCCCCTGACTTTTTGCTTTCTGACCTCCCGGTTTTGACTCTGTTTTTGCTGGTGTAATGATTCTGCGCACTTTCCTCACTGCTGTCCAGTGGGAAAGTGCAAGTGCTCCTGTATAAAATGTGTTATGGATTAGTGTTTCCATGATTGGCCTATTTGGTTTATGTGTCAGTCCCTTGTAAAGTGCACTGCGAGTGCCAGGGCCTATAGACCAAATGCTGTTGGTGGGCTGCAGCACTGGATTGTGCCACCCACGCAAACAGCCCGTAAAGTGTAACTCGGGCCTGCCATCGCAGAGCCTGTGCGCAGCCTGGGGCTGCCATGTCGACTTGGCAAGTGCACACACTTGCAAGTCCCTAAACCTTCCCTTTGCTACATGTTAGTCACCCCTAAGGTAGGCCCAAGGTACCCCTGTGGGCAGGGTGCGTTGTATGCGAAAGGTAGGACATGCCCAGGTGTGTGCGGCATGTCCTGATAGTGAATTACAGCCTAGTTCGTTTTTCACTATTGCAAGGCTACCTGTTCCCCCTAGGCCAGAACGGGCAGTTTTGATTATTACAGCTTATAATCCTAACTGACCCCTGGAACATGGTAGAAATTCGAGTTTAGTATGCCTGGACTCAGAATGATAAAATGCAGCTTTTAGTGAAGTTGGTTTTAACATTCTGTGTTTGAAAATACCACTTTTAGAAAGTGGGTATTTTCTTGTCTAACCATCCAAGCCTGCCTCTGCGAGGTTGTGTATTCCTTGTCTGGAATGTGAGTGACAGGGGCTGGGGGATGCCAGGAGACAGGGTGAGTCAGCACAGGGCTGAATAGCAAGATCTACATGTAGATGGGTGGGAGGGGTCGCACCTGGGCCCTGAATAGGACAGTGCCTTCCCTCCACAATGCTGGCTCCACCTCCAGTGGTGCGTCTGATGTCCCTGGCCTACTCACTGAAAGAAGGGATGGAGACTTGTCAACAAAGTGCTCCAGAACTGGTTTGGACTAGGCAAAGGCCTCTCTGCCTTCAGAGAACAAAGGAATTTGGGATATAAATATTGGGGCCCTGACCCCATGAATTTAGATCTCGCTGGAATCAAGGAACCTGCCAAGACGAAGAGCTGGAAGAGCTGCCAGGAGGAGTACTGCCCCTTTGCTGTGTTGTTGCTTTGTTGGGTTGGCCTGCAGCTGCTGCTTCTGCCTTGGGCAGTGAAAGGACTGGACTGAACTTTCTACAAACTTGTGCTGAGTATCTCAAAGGGCCTGAAACCGAGCTGGCCTCCTGTTAAGAAGTCTCAGGGACTACAAAGACTTCACAAGCCTCTGGGTACCGCTTCTGGAACGCTGTTTCAGTTGCCACAGAGGAAGGGAACTGCAACCGACTCCGTCAACCGAATCCATCCCTGGCCGGTGACCTGTTTGCACCGCAGACCGCATCGCCCCGCTTCACATCGCAACCCTGGTCTCACCGTGGGCGACGTCCGACGCCGCCAACATCGAGCCGCTGCTTGCACCGTGACCTGTGGGCACCGCAGTTCGCATCGCATCGCTTCACTGAACCAACCGGACCCGACCGAAGCGGTCGCTGCAACTGGCTCAAGAGTCGAGACCGCACCGCATTTGGGGCACCGCTCGCACGTCTGCGACGCATCTCTCCGACTCGCACCGCTGTCCGACGCCAGCTCCCGCACTCCGGCTTGGTCGCCTGCATCGCAACCTGTCAGCACCGCATCGAGCATCGTCTCACCCTGCATCGCACGCCTTGGACTCACCGACTCCGTCTGCACGACGCTCATCGAGCCGCTGCCTGCACCGCATCGAGGTACACCGCACCTTGCATCGCTCCGTCTTGCACCGCGACGAACGCCGACCGGCTCGTACACTCCGTACCAGCCACAACGAGAAAGGTACTGTAACCGAGTCTGTTCATGACTCTGCTGGCCCGTATCGACGCGGTCGGCTGGAACAGTTAGACTCTGTGGTTTTCAGCATCACGGTAGGCTCGGATAGAGCTACCGACTCGTACGAACTTTGCTTTTGTGCTATTCCTGCAAAGAAGAAGTTACCGTATCAAGCATTCAGTCGTAAAGTATAGTATTGTGGATTTTTGTCGTAATTGGTCTTGTCTTGAGTATATAAAATATTGGTTATTTTTCTAAACTGGTGTGGTGTCCGTTTGTAGTGCTTACACTGTATTACTGTTGGTTATGTGCAAATGCTTTACACACTGCCTCTGAATTAAGCCTGACTGCTCGTGCCAAGCTACCACGAGGGTGAGCAGGGGTTACTTCACGAGTGTAACACCCTTACCCTGACTAGGAAGAAGGGTCCCTACTTGGACAAAGGTGCAAGCCCTTGCCAACTAGAGATCCCATTTCTAACATCCAAGATAATGTTCTAGTCAACAGACAACGACCTTACCCAACTTAACTGCCAATTTAATGTCCCATTTTAAGTTCATAAGCCCCATTCCACTACCCTCATATTGCTGCCTCACCACAGCCCTCACATTTACCTCCTCTGGATGCCACTCCCACCACCCCTCCCAATCTTCCTCTCTTCCACCCCTTCTTCCATCCTCTACATCTCCCCATCAATAATCCACTCTCAGACATCCCAAGCTTACAATTAGCCATCCTTTTCCTGCCTCTTTCACAAAGCAGATATTCAAAAAGAAGGCAGGCTGGATTATCCTACTTCATGCCCTACCCTTAATCACATCTCTCCCTCACATATGTCCTTCTTTCCCTCTAAAATTCCTGCCCCATCAAATGTGCCATACAATTATGACAAAACTAATTTAAATTTTACTGCATCTACCCTGGATACCCTAGCTCCTCCCATACACCTTCATCAGAGATACTGCTATCACAGAGAAATTCCCCCCACTTCACCACCAGGAAGAAGCCCATGCATATATCTCTTCATCCCTAACCCTTGTGCCTTAGCATTCATTTCCACCAACTAATTCCCCTCTTCAGCTACCTAAAAGGAAACTCTTGTAACTACTATCTCCCTCGCTCTTGCACCTCAGAACCCTCAAGGATACAAACTCCCTCAAGAGAAAACTTGATGTTCCCCTATATGAAGTAACATTTCTCTCATTCTCCCTCCTGGTGCTGGAAGACCTAGTCTTTGCCTTTAAAGCAAAATGTGATTCTCACCTTCCCTCCTGTCAGCTTCCTATTCCACTATGACCAAATTCTTAAAACTACCACAACATAAAAGTCTTCCTCTCCCTAAAGCATCTTGACAGATGCTATTGGACAATGACATCAGAAACCTGCTCATGTCTTCCAACAGATGTGCCTCCCAAGGATTTTCAAAATCCCCCTCTTATATTCCAACCATCAAGTGTGACAGACAACACATGAAAATACACACTAGAAACTAAATAGACACATGCAAGCTCTTTTCTATTTTTTTTT
The DNA here is from genome assembly GCA_963921515.1 of Calotriton arnoldi. Lineage (NCBI taxonomy): Eukaryota > Metazoa > Chordata > Amphibia > Caudata > Salamandridae > Calotriton > Calotriton arnoldi. The sequence goes on from CAWUFW010005029.1 coordinate 145,029, forward strand.
ATTGGAGCAATATAGCAACAACAAGTTACAAAATATACACAATAACAAAAGCCAAGTCGAACTCAATGAGCAAATAGGGGGAAAAGAAAAATACCCCACTTAGAGGAGGACAAATAAAGATAAAGGATAAAATGCATAATATGTCATACATAAGCGATCATCAGAAGTGAGAGTAGAAACCATGATAGGAGAAATTAGTCATGACCAGCCCATATCCAACTCAACCGTCCCTTCAGAGGGTCCCAAATCCTCTAGGCCTAAATCTATCTTCATCATTATCTAATAACGCAATCTCAAGAGACGTGTTCTTGAATTCGTGTCACCAAAGCATCAGGCTAGTAGCTTCTCTTAGAAGCCAATATCTAGCCAACACCAATCAAGCCAGGGAGATAGCAAAAAAGCATATCCCTGCAATATGGGGTGGAATAGAAGGAGAGTGCCCCAATATTATTAGCTTAGGCTCCCTCACAACATTAAAATGAAGGATACAATTGAGCCTCCCCATGATCGTCTAGCAGTAGTAACTTATAAACAGACAAGCAGCGAAAATATGAATGGCTTCCGCCCCCATTGGCCCCACACTGAAAGCATATCCCATCTAGTCTCAACTCCATAGTGTGGAGATGGTGGAAAAGTATGTGATGCATTTTAAGCCAGGAAACAATAGGAATAATCTGTACAAGAGAATTAGTGTGCCTGATGTCCTCCAAGGTCACCCCTACACCTAGGTGTCTACTCCGCTTGTCAGCCCTGAGTTAAAATAGGTCGGCCCTATGCTCAATCTCCACCAAGGAGCTCACTTTGTAAGCTCAGCTAATAATCTACTTGTAAAGGCTTCTCATTAGGAAGTCAAGAAAATTATTCTGAGCACAACATATATGGTCAGTCTTGAGACTGTCTAAAAAATGTCAGAGATGAAGATATCGGAAAAATCCCATCCAAGGGAGGAAAAACCGTTGCTGCAAACTCTTCCATGATAAGAGTATGCCACCCTCATAATATTGTCCAAATGTTAGAAGTTTAGATTCCTTCCATGACTCGAGAAAACTAGGATGGACAAACCAGGATTATACCCAAGACGGATATATGCATTGAAGAAAGTGATGTCAGGGAAAACCTTTTTGAGATCAACCCAGATTGACTGAAACACCCTCAAAGTCTTGATCCTAGTCCTCTTAAAGTACATAGAGTTAATGATGCCTGTCTGAGGTACCAAGGCCTCGCCCCAGGGCAGATAATCAAAAAATGCCTGCACCAGTGACCATGATTCCTTAACAAGGACCGAGGTCAATTGCGATATAAAAGCAGCCAGGTACTAAACCCGTTAAACCAGCACAGAGACGCCGCTATGTCCCTAGGAAATTGAAGCAACTGTATGCTAGTCTGAGGTTTCTTATAGCTCCAGATAAAGTTTTGCTAACATGCTTCAATTCTACTAAAAAAGACCTTAGGGAGATAGGAAGGTATGCACGTAAAAAGATAGAGTTATCTAGGTAAAATAATCATTTTGTAAGGTTGCAACTCCCAATCAGACCCAGATGCATTCAATTCTATTTATTATAAACTTCGACTGACTGTTTAAAAATGCTGCTGAAATTATAATCTATGACCTCCTCTATCCATAATGACAATTCAACACCCAAGTGTGTTGCTGTACTCAGCGATTGTCTTAGACAGGAGCAGAAACATTCAGCAAGATCTGTGTTTTATCAATATTCAGCTTATATCTGGAAACAGAACAAAATTCGCCTGCTATCATTTCCACTGCTGACAGAGCAGCTGCCGGAGTAGTAGTTAAGATAGCCATGTCATCAGCATAAACGAGGACTTTTAAATTGAGACAATATGTGTACAAAGGATGAATAGCCTCTGCATTTTAAGAGCTTGAATATAAGGCTTAATATAAAGAGCAAAAACCTAGGGTAAAAGAGGGCATCCCTGCCGAGTACCTCTGGTGATTGCTATAGTGTCTGAAAGAATACCAGAACAAAGAACCCTGCCCTTCAAACCTCCATAAAGTTGCTGTTCCTGAGATATAAACTATGAGCCTCTTGAAATGCCCAAGTCTGCACACAGAAACTGGCAGGAGACCTGGTTAAATGCCTTTTTGGCATTTAGCATTATCATTCCAACTGGGACCCCTTCTGCTGAAGTGACCTCCAGAGCGGCAATTGCTGTGTTAACACGTTCAGTCGTATCCCGCCCCAGTATGAAACCATGCTGACTCTCATCAACCAAGCTAGAAATAACCGAAGATAATCTATTGGCCAAGATTCGGGTATAAATCTTGGAGTCAGCATTTATAAAAGAAATCAGGTGGTACGAGCCGCATTGGATGGGGTATTTTCCTTTTTCGGGAAAATTATGATATTGGTCTTCTCCCAGGAGCTCAGCACCTGCCCCAGAGACAGAATGGAATTAAAAAGATCAGGGAGAATGGATGCTCATGCCAGTAAGAAATCCCGGCAAAATTCAAGAGGGATTTGGTCCGGCCCAGAGGCTTTGTACTTAGCCTACTGACTCCCCACCTTCTCAACTTAGGGTACTGTTCTTGGCTCCTCCAGACTTAACCAATATGACCCGGTCAGTTTCTGATGGTGATATGCCATGATAAACTGATTTACTGCTTCAGTAGGAACAACACAATCCTTTTGATTGAGCATCTGATAAAAAGGACTGAACTCTTCCCTAATATGCTCATGGTCAGTGACCTGCTCACCTCTGACATGAACGATTTTCTGAATAATATTAGAACTTGCTCTGACCCTAACCTTAAAGGAGAGTAGACATCCCATCTCCTCGTTATTTTCAAAGCTGGACAGTTTCTTAGCCTGTATCCTCTTGATAGATCTATCCCATAGCATTTTCCTGAGGGCGGCTTTGGACGGTGCAAGTTGTTCTGATAACAATGTGACCTGCTGCCAGTCTTGGCTAGCTAAGTACTGCACCATGCTAACTTCGACTGAGAAGAAAAGAGGGGATTCGGGCCTCCGCCATGCCAGCTTTCTTTAGCTGAAATGAAGCATAATTTAAAGTATGTCCCCTACAAAAAGCTGAAGTGGTAGAGGCTGAGGGGAGGTTTAGCTCTAGGTATTCCTTCAAGTGGTTATTCATTAACTAAATATACCCATCGTCAAGAGGAAGTCTCTGTTCAAAGGTCCAAGCATGAGACCTAAAGTTTTGAGAAGATCTTTCAGCTAGAAGGAACAGAGATAGCGAGTTGTGATGCAATATTAGTCTTAGATTAAACCAGATATCCAACCGCAGTAATAGAGAATGTCTGACAAGAAACATATCGATCCACAAAAAGGCGTTATGGGAAGCAGAGTAGAAAGTGAACCACGACTCCCTGGGACAGCAGTTGCACCAGACGTTAACAAGTGCATAAGAGGTCATTAATTGTTTCACAGCACCCCTAAGTCAGGGCCTCCCCCCTTCAGCCCCACTCTCTGACCGACGGCACAATCAATCAGTGCTGGGATGAAGAGAAACATTAAAGTCACCACATACTATCAAAGGCTCAGGCCATAGATGTAATTCGGCCAGCAAGTAATCGAAGACTGATGGGTCATCTCCAATTGGGCCATAGATTATACATACGGTAAACCAAACTTTCTTCCAGAAAATTGTTGCAATAAGCCAACGGTCGCTCTGGTCCAACTTATGCCCCATGACAGCCCATTTCCTATTACACAACGAGGAGGGCGATTCCCCTCTAGCAGAAGTCAAACTAGCAATACATAGAAGTCAATAGCCCAGATCCGCTAGCAGCAAAGTTTGAATCCTAGAAAGGTGGGTCTCCTGTAGACATATGATGTGAGGCCTCAGGGAAAACAATGAGTCTCTTATTAGCTTACATTTATGAGGCACCTTAATACCATTAACATTCCAGGAGAGGACATGCAAGTGCTGGCCATGACTCCCATCAGAGTTAGCCATTATCATGGAGAATCTGGAAGATGGCTCATCCTACACAAATACTGAAAAACTGCCTCCAACATTCCCAAAGCTACCTGCCAAAACCCCTTATTCCACTTTTTTCTCAGATATTAACTGCAAACCCATCCTCCCTATCTCACCTAGTGTTGATCCATCTGACCAAGCTAAAAACATGACCCAGTCCATCCCCTAATACCTTCCTCTCACCCTCGCCCCAGAACGGGCCCCAGGCCCTAAGACCTAGACCCCAAGAGTGGGACATTAACTCCCTCCCCAAAACAGTATAGCCTCTCCACAGGTGATTGCATAGAGCCACCCCTTCCTGAGATGCTTTGATGACTGAGAAAAAAAAAGAAAAAACGGAGGTGAGACAAGACCCAGGGATTAATAGAAAAAGTAAGACCAAAAAGTTGAATGAAGAAGAAAAAGAAAAAGTCCCTCCCAGAAGTAAACTGAAGACAAGGAGACATTGATACTTCACTTAGAGTTCTAGAAGCTGCCTGGACCCCAAGAGAAAAAGGCAAAAGATGAAGCCTAGAGACAAGCAGCAATGCCCACCCTCATGTGAGAAAAGGACAGCGAGAAAAGGACAACAGTAGCAGCACATCATTTAGCTGGCTCCCACTTGTGTAGCAGCTCAGAACCATATCAGCATCAAAACAGAAGTACAATTGTCCCTCAAACTTACAACGCAATGTAGCAGGTTTCATGAGAGAAAGTGAAGCCCCGATATTTTGTACAGCTGTGATATGTTCCCAGAGCTGCCACCTCTGAACCACTGTCTCATGGCAGAAATCAGTATGTATAAAGATCTCGGCCCCACAAGCTCTGATAGGTGACCTGGGGTGAGCCACCCAGAAAATCTCCTGCTGCAATAGAAAATTACCAATGTAGATGAGGATGGCCCGCAGGTGACCGGCCAGCACTCACTTATTAAACAGTCAAAATGGTAAGCAATGTGCCCTCTGAATCATACTATCCATTTCCTAATCATTAAGGGCAGGAAAAGACTCTTGGAAGAGACGGATAATGTACCCTCAGGGATCATACCACTCCGGGATACTGAGAACTCTAAGATTATTTCTTCCAGGTCTGTTCTCCAGATCCTCAATCCTGGATGAAAGGGTGACCAGCTGAGATTTGTGCTACTGAGTAGATGACCAGGTGTCCCCCATAGCTGCCTGGAGGGCAGCCTGAGTTGCCTCCACATTACCAAGACGTAAATGCAGGATATCCATATTCCTTGAGAGCATCCTCGGAACCACTTGCGTCTTCAGATAATCTGTTTTCAATGTTACAGAGTCCTTCCAGAACTCCTACCTATGCTGCTGAAGAAGATCATAAATGGAAGAAAAGGTGGGAGCACTAGAATCAGTTGAAACGGAAGGTGGTGTCCCAGCACCGTCTGTCTGAGTTGAGTGAAGACCCACTAAAGATGCAGCTGATGTAGCTGATTCTGGTACAGGAGAAAGAAAGTAGGTGTAAGTTCAGTGCCATCAGAATCCCAGAGAAGTTTATCCTATGAAGCAGTTATTGCAGGGTTGGATAGTTGGTAGAAAACCTGGCCCCTGCTCCGTTATTGTTTGTTGAGGCATTGCCAGTCTTCTTTTTAGTTCTAGGAGGCAGCCAGACCTTAAGGCCACCCTTCTTGGAGTGAAGTTCGCATTTGTCCATGTCAGACAGACTCTCAGAGTCAGAGAGGGAATAAAAAGCCTCAGAGTTTTCCTGTAAAGTAGGGTCATAAGCTGGGGCCTGACCCTGAACAGAGGAAGCTTCAGTGTTGCTATCACTGTATCTGCCAATGCCCCAGCCCCTGCGGAGGAAGCCTGCACACCCCTATCTTCATAGACTCACTTGAAATAATGCTAGGAGTAGACTGCACAGGGCCAGCTGCCAGAACTGTTGCTGTAAAGCTCCATCTGGACACATGCAAGCTCATACAAGTTCCAATCACATTTAACCCGATCATGAAAGCTGTTCATCATTACTCCCTCAAAGGCATTCTGCACATTCAGCTGAACAATACAACTCAACATTGACCAATACTAAAGCAAAATTACCCTGCTCAAACTAAAAAAGCACAAAACATTTGTCCACACAATAACAAGATGATTGACACTAAATGTGCTCCCAGTTGAGGCTAACTGCATCTTTAAATTAGCATGCATAGTCCCCAAGTCGATACATAAAGAGTATCTGCTCTACCTGAGACATATAAGAGACTTGCACACTCCCCAAAGTGAAACATGCCATCTCAGGAAATGCTCTCAGAATATGCAGCACCATTCCTCCTGCTATCAGGATATGTTACTCTATTGAAATATTCTTTGAAGATCTCAAACACTTTCTCCTCCAAGAACGTCTTCCACTGTGATTGTGATTAACCCTTTACCTTACTTTTTCTATAAACAATGAGTTGCTTATTGTCATACTGTAAGAGAACTCAACCTTCTTTTTCTTTTGCAAAGCACTCTGCTATCCTGGTGGGGCCAGTTTGCACTATATAAAACTGTCGACAGACAGACTGATGAACAGACAGATAGGGGTTCCTTTCAAAATAGATAGATAGATAGATAGATAGATAAGATAGATAGATAGATAGGTAGGTAGATAGATAGATAGATAGATAGATAGATAGATAGATAGATAGATAGATAGATAGATAGATAGATAGATAGATAGATAGATAGATAGATAGATAGATAGATAGATAGATAGATAGATAGATAGATAGATAGATAGATAGATAGATAGATAGATAGATAGATAGATAGATAGATAGATAGATAGGTGTTCTCCCTAGCATTCACATTGTCTAGGTCCACTTTATGAGGTGCAACATCTGCACCCGTTAGTGATGCTTACAAATCTCCACTTTTATTTTAAACTCACTGGCATTAGTGAAATTGGTCTGCTTCATGATTATTTAATCTTATATAAATGTGAATTCTCACAAACATTATGTACACTCTATGTAATTGTACAGATCAAAAAAACAATAAGCTGGAATGATCACAATAACTTTGAGAGAAACGGCTATTGTTATGGCAATCCATAGCTGATCATGAACATCGTTTTACATCAAATAGTGAATTTAGGATGGAGGATGGATTCTAGCCTGAGGGAAGCATAAAGGATAGCTCCAACCTCACTTTTATTTCCCCTCTTACTCCGTTTGTCTGTAAGTCCTGTCTGAAGAAAGTACAAGGTCTCTTGCTCAAACCGGCACCTGAAGCTTGTACTGCCTAGTGTCATGTAGGAATCAGTGCCACACAACTCATTCTTGGAGCAGGGCAAGGCTTATCAAGCCTGAACACATCTTTGAATAGGGGAACTCTGCCCAAAAGTGGATGTTAAAAAATACAAATGCATTGACACTGATTTCCAGTGGGCTGGTGCCAACTGCTGAGGATAAATAATCTAAGATGGTGCATATTCCACACGACTCAGACTTCAATGGGCCTTGTTAGGATCCTTCATGAACTTGGAGCACTTTCCTTTCATCATGCTTAGGTCTAAGTCTGAACCTCTGGTGATGCACTTCTATTCTGCCCTGATGATACAATTTGACCTTGCCTGAGAGGAGAACAAGAAAGCAAAAAACAACACAAGTATGAGGAGAGATCCAAATACATTGACCTACATACAAATGTTGAAATCATCTCCCAGTCCCATTCATAATTTAACAGGTAGGGATTATACTAATGAGACTGAAGTATTATCAATGGGTCTATCATTCATGGGTGAAAAATCCAATGGCTTTGACCATCGTAGAACAAATATGATTAAAAGTGATATTTTAGGACAAGAAATACCAGACCAATAAGGTAACACACATTTCTGAAACTCTTCCATATTCTGTCCACCACCTCACTCTGTACCACCAGACATTGTCACCTTCTAGAAACCTACAGTGGAGTATTTGCATATTTTAGTTTGAAAGAGGAAAATTAGCAAGGCCTATCCTGTACACTGAACAGTTTGCAGCAAGAAGACACTTAAAGGAACAAACAGAAATTAAGCCATTTGATAAGGTTGTTCAATAATGATTCAAGATGAGGAAGACTACAAAGAATAAATAATTCAACAACTATTTAGTCCAGAACACAATAAGGTATTGAGGACTGACCCAACAGGATAAATACATGCAACACACCACAAGACACAGCCTTGGACATATATCTTACTAGAAGGGAAAGGCCACATGATGTACCAACAAAATGTATTGTTAAAATAGGAAAGATATCTCATAAAGAATGACTTTAAATTTAATGATCAACATTACATTCAAATTAAACGAACAGCCATGGTTTGCTCCTTTGCTCCGGAGATGGCAATACTCTACATGGCTGAATACCAAGCTAAGTGGATTTATAACTTTAATTTAGTGAAATTGAACACATGCCTGTGGAAACAGTATATTGATGACATCATTTTCTGGCATGGCACAGAATCCCATTGAGTGAATTGCAGTAATGGGGAAGCTTAAGAATCATAGATACCTAACTAAGCATGCTTTGTAACAAAAGATACATCAATGTTTAGATCTTGCCATTATACATGAAGATGAACGATTATAAACAACTCTCTATACAAAAATTGCAAATAACTACATGCTGCAGAGCAAACTTTAAAATAACCCTCCAATGGCCATTTTTAAGACATAGGTGCGACTATTACCAGAAAGATGATTACGTTACTACAGCAGAAGCCTTGCTGAAGAAACTATCTGACTGGGGTATCCTAATAAATTGCTGAAACAATTCCTCTGAAGCCTTGGATTGCTGGTGATTCTACATTATCGAGAACTTTCTCTACTGTCACTAAATCTCCTGCGGAAGCCAATACGATTTTGTATTGGAACGTTGCTGGCTTAGGCAATAAAAGTACTACGAGCGAGTGGCTCGATTTTACCTCCAAATTTCATATCTTATGTCTACAGGAAACTTGGTCAGTGGACCCAATACATTTAGCTGGCTTCAAAACATATCACTGTCCAGCGGTCCAATCCAACAGTGGACGTCCCAAAGGGGGTTTGTGTATCTACGTATCAAACTTGCTGTCTCCTTTGAATACAACTGTGATTGTTACCAGTGTATTTTATCAGATTGTCATTCTTCAATTGTCTGCTCACTCCTCTATAGCTATTGTAGACTTTTATAACAACGGCTGTACTCAGGAAATTACTTTAGCTCTTAGGGGCCGATTCCGATTCGGGCCAGAAATCTCTCCGACCGAGTCGGATTCGGAGAGATATCCGACCGAACTGGACTCTAGCAGTCCGACCGAACGAGTACGATGCGGACGCATGCTATCGGACTCGATTCGGTCGTACTCCCATTGAAGTCAATGGGAGCCGGTCGTACGACGCGTACACGGGCTCCCATTGACTCAATGGGTGCGTCGCGAACAAGGGCCCCCCCTACAGCGGGTACGCGTCGGTGTGACTCGCGCCGTACATGCATGTGTAGGGGGGACACATGGGTCCCCCCTGTGTGCGACTCGCGCGGCTTCGCGTAAAGGGGGGTCCGATACGGACCCCCGAAGTCCGGCTCCGACTGCTCTTTCGAGCCAGACGGCGCGAGTCGGTCGGACTGTTCGAGGCGCGCATCATACTTGCCCGGTCGGGGAACGTCTCCATTGCGTGGTGTGAGTCGAGTCCGTATGAGTCGGTCGGAGCGGTTCGGAGCCGGGAACGAGTCGGTCGGGGATTTCGCATACGCTCGCATCGTACTAGCTCGCGCGGACGGGTGTTCGAATCGGTCGGAAACAGGGCGTCCGAATCGGATCCGGTAAAGCCGAATCCGATTCGGTGCCCTACCGGCCGAGATCGGAATCGGCCCCTTAATCGTTTAGACCATGACTTGGAGACTGCCTTCACGGCTGACTGCAAGAACCCAATTATCCTTTGGGGCGGTGATTTCAATATACGCGCCTGCCTGCATCCATCTAATAGGGTCTGTGGCATGACATCTCCTGACAATAGTGATATCACTCACTTCTTCCATTCAGCCTATGGGGACTTCCTAAACGATTATTTGCTTTTTAAATATAACCTGTCTTTTTGTAATGAGCTTATTAGTACTCCAGTCACAGTGAGTTGTACTTACAATGGCAGAGGTGAGAATAGCATGATAGATTTTATACTCTTCTCCCAGTGCCATTCTGAGTTGGTTGTAAGGTTTTCTGTACATGGTATCGCTATTAGCGATCATTTTCCCCAAAGTGTTGCCTTGAACACCAATCTTTTGACCCAAAGGGGGGATGACTATAGAGCTGGCATCTTGGAGAACATTGGAATTTCCCGTCGTAATGGGTATGCATTAAGATGGTCGCTGGTGAACCCATCCAATTTTTTAACAACATTAATTAGGAAAGAGAGGGAGGCTTTTAAACTGTGCCTTGATGAGAACACGGAGGCACACAAGTTTATACAAGCGTTCGATCATATAAAAAAGGGCATCAGTGAAGGGCTCCATGTCAACCGGAGTAAATCTAGGGCATCCCATCCTTGCTGGTTTGACTCAGCATGTTCAAAAACACATAGAAGTCTAAAACTTGCCCTAGCAAGAAAACTGAGACAGGTCTTGGAGGTACGGGAATGCAGAGCCGCATATAAATTGGCCATTAATTGACGGAAAAAAAGCCTAAAGGAGGACACTTGGAATTGCTTACTTGAAACCAGTTTGTCTAATGACAACATTACGTTTTGGCGTATTATTAATACTCCTTCATACGGCCCTGCGGACTGCCCCCGAGCTGAGATAGCCATTACTGAGGCTGCATGGCTATCCCATTTCACAGATTTATATTCCTCCAAGAATGATATTTCGATTTCCCTGCCCACTGCACCTTTCACTAGTGAGACTGACACTATCTCACCCAATAACGAAAGGAACTATCCGGTCTTCACTTTGGATGAAGTAGTCGTAGCATTAAAGACAAGCAAGGGTAACAAAGCCACTGGACCGGATGGGATCCCCATTGACTTGTTTAAATCCAACATTGATCTCTGGGGCCCCATCATTACCCTTCGCTTCAGAGCCTGTTGGGAAAAGGGTTTTCTGCAAACCTGGCCTGAGTCTCTTATTGTCCCCATATATAAGAAAGGTGACCGTAACAGTCCAGCACAATACAGGCCAAATTCCCTTTTAGACTCTTTAGTGAAGGTGGCGGAGCGCATTCTTCTGGATCGACTGCAGGACTGAGCAGAGTCTAATAACATTCTCTCGGACCTGCAGTATAGCTTTAGGTCTGGGTTGGGGACCACAGAACAGGCCATTAACCTGGATTTCCTCATTGGTAAATACATGCACATTAAGGAAGGGAATCTGTTTTTACTTTTCGTGGACTTATCTTCTGTTTTTGGTTTTGTGGTTCACAAAAGATTATGGTTTATTATAACTAGCCTGGGAGTTGAATGCACTATTGTAAATTTCCTTAGAGACTTGTATGCTCTAGGTTGAGGCAGGGTATGCTACGGCATTAACGGCAATTGCACCCAGCCGTTCAATATAAGCAGAGGGGTACGACAAGGTTGCGTACTCGCTCCCTTCCTGTTCAATCTTTATCTCAACAGTATAGGTGATACCTTGACAAGCAAGTGCGCTGATTTACCCCAAGTAGGTCACCGTCCAATCCCGGCACTTTTTTATGCCGATGATGCGGTTTTAATGGCTCATACTCCCCTTGGACTCCAATGTCTAGTTGATGAATTCACATATTTTATGCTGGACCATGGCATGAAAATTAACATCGGTAAAACCTTTGCCATGAAAATTGGGCACACGGCCTCTCGATATCGTGACATTTTTATTGAGGGTGTAAAAATTCAGCAAACTACTACTTTCTCTTACCTGGGGATAGTATTCAGTCATACTGGGAAGTGGCAACGGGCAATAAAATCCAGGCATCTCCATTTTGTTAAAACTATAATAGCCTTGCTGCAGTTTGCTAGCACTCAATGTATTAAACATCTGAGGGAAATGTTGACTATATATAAGGCAAAATGCAGACCCACTGCCATGTATGGGTCTGAACTATGGGAACATGGGCAGATCGATAGCCTTCAATTAGAAGAAAATGCTTTCTTAAGAAATCTTCTCGCTGTCCCGAAAAGTAGTGCCACTTATGTCTGTCATACAGAATTAGGAGTTCCTTATATCGCAGACCTGATTAGGATACAGCCAGTGCTATTATGGCACAAAATGTGGTCATCGGATTATACCACACTTAACAGATCTATCTTAACTGACTGTCTTAGATCCTCGTCTGCCTTTAAAATCCCCTGGCTCAAATATGTGCATAACTTTTTGGCAGACATTGGTCATCCTGAGTACTTTGACCATCGCGAGAGCTTGGTTTTCGTCCAAAGAAAAGTACTCAAAATGAAATGATTATCACTATTAGAGGAAATAAGACTAGCATCTGAAATTCTGAAATCTTCTGTCCTGAGGAATCAGATGATATTGACTAGCTTCAATTTGCAATTTTATTTAGCTATTGTGTTCAATGCGCGCCACAGGTTTGTGCTGACCCAGTTCCGATTGGACATTTTCCATCATTTAATCAGCTTCCCCACTATTAATAACTGGTCACCTGACCTGGGGAAATGCACCTGTGACGATACCTCCTTGCAGAGCACTAAGCACATTGTCCTATTCTGTAAAAATGTTTCTGAGATGAGGAAGAAATATGTCAAACCCATGCTATTGCAGCTGGGCTTCACACAATGCCGACCAGCTTTTTTATACCTGCAAATGCTACCAAACATCCACATATGTGCTGTAATGTCTCGATTTCTGTGGGCCGTTATCAATTGCAGGAAGCAGCTACAGGTTACTGTTTATAGCTTGTAATTGAATTTGAAATTGATTGCGCAAATGACAATTGTATTTGTACCTATGTACTGTAGTTTTTAAAGCTTTTTAATCTATTTTAACTTTTATACTGGTTTTTAACTAATTTTGTCACAGATGTAATATTGTAGCTTTTATGATTCATGTGGGAATTCGAATTAAGCTTATTTTAATTTGATTTGCTGAAACAATCACTAAAAAGAGCCTTGTACAGCCAAATTGAGACATTAGTAACACCCAAAAAAGAGAAGAACAATACCGACAAGGTATGTGTAACCTCTTTCAAGAAAGACACCAATGCAATGAAGAGAGGTATCAATGAGAACTGGCATATTCAGCCTTTCTATAAAAATGAAAAAATTTCTTTTTACTAAAATAAGATCACAACTTAAGAGATGAGATGATAAAATTGCAATCTAGGTTTGAAAAACAAAAGTATGGACAATGATGCTATTACCGTCCATTGCAGGCTATCATAGATGTTGGAACTGTGGGGCATATTAGCAAGGGCACTATCGCCGCTTTAGCGGCACTTTTTGCCGCTAAAGCGGCGATATTTTTATCGCCCTATCAGCAAACTGTCTCTAACAGCAGTTAGCGACAGTTTTCGGGCATTAGCGCCCGTTTTTTACCGCTTTGCATGTCAGCGATATTTATCGCTAATGACATGCAAAGTGGGCGTTCCTCACTAAAAATACACGCAGACAGTCGCAAACACAACTTCACACTATTAGCAAGGCCCGCGAAGCGATAAAAAATGTGCGTTAACCCCGATTAGCGCTGGATTTTAACACCTGCTAGAAACCTGACTTAGCCATTATAGTCTATGGGAGGTGGATTCTACGGTTAAGTCCCCACCTGCCTATTAGCGAGTTTTCCTTAGCGATAGGAATTTATCGCAAGGAATTCTCGTGCTAATGCTGAGAATCGCCGCCATCGCTGGATTTGTTTCGCATTGGAGATAAAACGTTGCTAATAACGCGTTATCTCCGCAAACGAATCCAGCGATAAAAACGACGCTAACTGTGGTTTGCGTTAATTAACGCACGCTGTTGGTAATAGGCCCCTGTGTTTTTTACCAACAAACAATCATGAGTAAAGAATGTGTACACCACGGGATGAAAATTACTCATAACCTGTTCATGAGCTGTAATACAAAAATGCCTAAGAAGACACCAGATTTTTTAATTTTAAAAATATGTTTATACAGCTCAGCTTTTCTAGATCACAATTAATTGGTTTAGCCCCTTTTAAAAACCTCAATTACAAACAGTTATTCGTCGTTATCTATGACTGGTCATTAAGTAAGGGCATATTTGATTGATATGTTTTAGTAACAATATGGAAATAGATTGAACTTGTTGTAAAGTAGTTTGATTGTTTTTTTATTTTTTAGTATAAGACACACATAAGGTTCAGATTTCCTTAAGGAGTCCTCATAAATTAAATTACCCTGCAATAGATGTTGAAACGTGTTGGATAATTATGTACTGAGGAGAGTACTGAAAAAAGACTTTGATATTTCAAGTTCACAATGAATGACTTACTCAACTGTTTAAACAATAGTATGTAATTCACCACGCTGCCCTCAGGATGAGCTACAGATAGCAAGAAAACAAGACCATGTCACTAAGAAGAATATTTTGTTTGTCCATTAGATTCTAGAGTATCATAATCAGGATGGTTTTTAACACACGTCACTATGAAAACATCAGCGTGGTTTTTCGCTTTATTTTTGTTGAAATATTGCCAATGCCTCGTGGTGGACAGTTTTAAGGCATCACCACAATCAAAAGATTAAAAAACAAAAATAACAAGACTGAGTTGATTATTATGAGAAGAGATGGGATGTGTACTTGTGTGAAACAATATAATTGCAATAAAAAACACTAGAATCTAGTCCAAGTGATGCCTGGAGGAAATGAAATGAATGATCCACATTTGCCATGAAGCCAAAAGCAACTGTAGGAATGCTGCATTAGAATATACAGCTACTATTACAGTCAGTCTGCGTAATGACTCTGTGTAATGACACTCCCTGCCTGTATCAGCCTTTATTATTTTTGTCACCCATTGTCTGAGTGGCTTCCTCCCTTACCAGAAGAACCCAGATCATCTGCCTTCTGCCTCACACCTCAGGGCCAAAACACATCATCTGCGGCGTTCCCCAAGTGTCCTCGCCTAGTCCAATCCTGTTCAACACGTACATGGCCCCCCTGGTCGCGCTGGTCAAATCCTATGGTATGAACATCATATCATAATCTGACAACACTCAGCTCATTCTTCCCTATCCTCAAGCCCCCACTAACACCAAAACCAATTTCCACAGGTGCATGAACAGCGTAGCAAGCTGCATGCAAAACAAATGCCTCCAACTCAACATCAACAAAACAGAGGTACTTATCTTCGGTAGCAGCACCTCCCCATGGGACGACTCCTGGTGGCCTGTGGAACTGGGCCCCTCGCTCACTCCCACAGACCACACCAGAAGCCTCTGCATCATACTCGTTCACCATGAAGAAGCAGATAAATGCTTTCTCATCAGCTTGCTTTCTCACCCTCCGTATGCTCAAGAAAATGTTCAAATGGCTCCCCATCAACACCAGACGCACCGTCACCCAATCCCTCATCACCAGCCGCCTGGACTACGGAAACTCCCTCTAGGTGGGCATCACCTCACAACTACTGAGCAGAGTGTAAACCATCCAAAACGCTATAGCAAGGCTCATCCTCGACCCCCTGAGAAGAGCCTTCATCACCCACCACCTCAGATCCCTCCACTGGCTCCCTGTCCAAAAAAAGGTGCCTGTTTAAACTGCTGACCCATGCCTACAAGGCCCTGCACAACAAAGGACCAGCCTACCTCAACCACAGACTGAAATTCCACCAACCTGGCAGACAACTATGCTCCGCCTCCCTTGCTCACATGCCCGCATCCACAAAAGAAGTGGTGACTGCACCTTCTCCTACCTGGATGCCAAGACCTAGAATGGCCTCCCACTCTACCTCCTGACTGCACCCAACCTGAAGAAGTTCAGAGATGGCCTAAAAACCTGGATGTTTGACTGACAATTCCCAGATGCAGCTCCCGCCCCAGCACCTGGATACACTCAGGGAAACAGCGTTTACAACACTGTTTCCACAACGCGCTTCCATTACAACGCGGTCGTTACAACGACAGTGTTGTTTCTACGCGATCCATTACATCGCAAGTCGGTTCAACAACTTGCTGTAGGGGGCGTACTAACCTAAGGATTAGTATAATTTACTATTCCAACACCTTCCCTACTGTTGCACACGCTGGAGTTCGAATAGTAAATTATACTATTCCTAAGTCCAGCGCGCCCCCTACAGCAAGTCGTTGAAACGACTTGCGATGTAATGGATCGCGTAGAAACAACGCGGTTGTTGTAACGACCGTGTTGTAATGGAATGCGTTGTGAAAGCATTCATTGTAAAGGCCCATATTCTACCCTCACGGGTGATAGGCAGCACTCTACAAATCATTGATTAATTGATGAAGAGGTTATGCATCCAGTTGACCTGTATGCTCGTCAGATTGAGAAACTCACTGAGGGTGTCTTCGGGCCCCCAGGCTCACACAAATCTGTACTTTGCAGATCTTGCAGCCATCTGTCATCATCAGCAATGATTGTGGTATCTCTGGGGGAAGAGTCATTGATCCAGAGCTTCCAGACTCCAGATCAAGCATTATCCGCATTTAAAGAGACCAATTATCACCTAAACCTGAGCCAGGAGGCAAGCACAATACTGAGAATTTTGAAACTCTTTTATTTGAGATAGGGCAGTATTCATTGCTTTGTAGGCTGCTACTGTATGTTGCTTAATTTTGCCTGCTTCTTAATATTCATAATCAGTTGATGAACGTAAACAAAATCAGGAAAATTACCAGGTTTAGACAGCAAAACTGTTATCCTTTCATGTTATGAATAGAATGGCATTATAATCAGATTGTAAACAGTATCTTACCACTAAAAATAAGCATGGGAATGTGATACCTAGAACTGTAATAGAATCTACATTTTTGTTACTTTGAAGTCGTTTGAAAAAATCCTATCAGTTGTGATTCTTTATTGATCATGACCAGTAAATAGTGTGTGCAGTTGAAATGCCTTGTTTTACTATCAGGTTTTTCTGTGTAATGTGTGTGTTTTGTTGATGGTGTGCTTTCTATCATTTGATCACTTTTCCCGTACATATATTTATTTATTTTGATGTTATACACATTTGTTGTTATTTTGTCTAAATGATAACTCTCACTGAAAATCCCGATCTTTCTTGGAGCTGTGATCTTTTCCTGTAAAGGGCATGGATTCAGCATTCACATCACCTCTTTTCGTGAATTTTTACGTAACCCTTTTAATCTTTGACTACTCTACCACTGGACCAAGAGAGACATGGAGAGGCAGATTTACAAGCCCCTTGCTCCACTTTTGCGTCATTTTTAACGTGGTAAAAATGACGCAAAAGTGGCGCAAGGGGCTTGTAAATCTGCCCCGGAGACTTCAAATTCAACTTTCTATCAACCATTGTGAACAAAATATTGTTATCAAAATATTGTTTGATGTAAATATCATCTCCCAAATAATGTTTACGAACATATATTGTCCAATTGAGTTTAGTAACGGAAAAGCTACACCAAATGGGGCAATAGTCAGTCAAAATACTTTATTCGGCCTGTTTGAGCCACATTTGCACAAAATCCAATACATTTCCATATAAATCATAAATAAATACATACATTTTTAAAATACAGCTATTAAAAAGAAAAACATAATAAACATCTAATATTTACTGCGTATCCTAAGTGCAGTTAAAATATAATTTGAGACAGCATATATAGTATCTACATTATCTAAGGATAATAAATATACCAAGGCTATCTCATGGGACCTAGTTTTCTGTACTAATAGTAGCGGATGAAGAAATTGCCTTCTCTGGGGGTGTAGAGTTTACAAAATAAAATAAAGTGTTTGGCGCTTTGATGTGTAAGGCCATCACAGGCTCAGGGGGAAGTAAAGAAAACCATGTGCCTTGAGTTGGAAAGGCTGGCAGAAAATGTATTGTTTTGAGATGAAACCTGGTCAGCAAAAAATGTTGTCTCTCATTTAGACTTAGCTGCAAATAAAGAGCAGGTTGTGCTTGGGGTTGACGATATAACTCCATCCTCCCAGAAAGGTTTTATCCAAAATGAAACATCTGGGAATGTTGGTAAAAAAAGTGATTTAATTCTCAGCAGTCTCCTTATCAATTTGTTTTCTATTACTTGCAACAGATTACAATTAATATATCCCCAGACACCTGCACCAAAAGAGACAACAAACAAACATTTACGTTTAAAAACATAGAGCAATTCTTTGAATTGGCTTGTGTCCTAATCTTTTAGAAAAATCTAAAAATGGCATCAATCGACCTCTGAAATTGCATTGCTCTAACATTCAATAAAAACTTCCGATTAAAATCCACATCAAAAGACACACCCAGATACCAAAAATGGGGGTTTATTCTAATTTCTTCCCCTCCCAGCAAAAATGTCCTTGTCTTAGCTTTTTTTGGGCCACACTTCATTATGAACAATGTGTTGCAATTAGTTTTAAGTCCCAAATCATCCATAAATTAATTTAAGGCATCAAGCAAGGTCTGGAGGAAACTTTCTATTATCGCTATGAGAACAGCATCGTCTGTGTACATCAGCACAGGGATTTGACTTGAATTGTCCCTTGGGATGTCCTTCTGCGCCATACAAAGATGCTCCCCCAGCCTGTTAATATAAAGTAAAAAGAGAAATGGTGCCAACACACATAATTGTCTAACCCCAACACTGGAGGAAAAATCTTCTGTTAAGTCACCATTCCTACTATAACGAACTCTTACTGATGTTTGCTGGTGAAGCCTTGTGGGCAATGTAATGATCGCTCCTTCAATCCCTAGCTGTGCCATAAGTGCCCATCACTTTGAACGGTCCACCATATCAAAGGCACATGTTCAATTCACAAAGGCTAGATGGTTACAGCCTTTTTGTGCCTTTGTATATTTTTTAACTATTAAAGAGAGATTGAAGGACTGTTCGTCTGTTCCTAGACCTGGGCGAAACCCAAATTGGAAATCTGACAACGCTTAGGTCTCTGATGCCCAGAGTTCTAGTTTAGCCAGACTAACCCTGCCCAGTATTTTTACCATACTGTCAAGTAGGGAAATAGGTCAGTAACAATGGGGTTGGCTCTTGTCCCCCTTTTTAAAATTGCCACAATAATGGCTTCCTGCCAAGCCTTGACTAAGGGTCCCATTATTCCACTTCTTATAACATTGATTATCAGCAGGGCCCAGAATTTTGGAAGGTGTTTATAGAGATCTATTGGAATTCTATCAGGCCCGGGGCTTTTACCGAGGGGCTACTTTCTAAAGGTAAGACGCCATCCACTACCTTGATTGATTTATTCAGGGCCAAAGCTGCATTCATATCAAAAGGGGCTTCTGAGACCAAATTGAGGGTCTGAGGGCTATAACCAAATATTTTTGAAAAGTGGTTCACCAAGTCCATAGCTGGTACCATTTAGGTGTGTCGTCCCCCAGCAAAGTTGCAGAATTCACGACCTGCCAGAAAGCTTTAGGATCTTTCACTATACATGCTGTATTTAGGTCTTCCCATGCCTTCTGCCTCAGTTCCAATTTCCTTTTTCTAGTTATTTCTTTATAGGCTTTCCTAGCCTTTGCTACTCCCTCTCTATCCCTTGGGTGTGAGCTTAAAGCATATTTCAGTGATCTGGGGGCTGCAGAGCAAGCACTATCAAACCATTTTGGGGTATTGGATGTTCTCCTAGCACATTTTGCTAATTTGTCTTCTATATGTTTGTTTAGATAAGTAAAAGTCTGTATAATCTCCACCGGATTAGCCTCCTTTTGTAGCGCTACCTCAATTTGTGCCCGCTTATTTACTATGAGATCTTTTAAGAAAGCCTCCTTATCAATTTTCTCCCACTTGATGTTTACACCCCTGTTCTTACTATACTGTACCCTATATTGTGGTTGTTTCCTTAACTGTCTCCCCAGAGTTATATTTAGGGTCAGTGATAGGGGATTATGATCACTTGAGCAACTATTCAACACTTTACACCCTTTTAAAAACAGCACCAGTTCTTTTGTTATTAATATATGATCAATTATCTGAGCCTGCCCCCACACATATTGGAGTTTGCATATCACTTTTCATATCATACTCTTGTGCAAATGCCAGATGTTAAGCTATGACAACTCTGTTCAGTGAATCCCCATAATTGGTATGCTTAAAATGTGTGAGGGGCTGATCACCCTCATCACAGATGCCACATGAGGCCGACACATTAGGCTCACATACTTGTATGCTAAAATCTCCTACCGAAATAATTTGAAGTTCCTTTACATGATCATGTTGGACCTTACATATAGCATCCTCCAGCCCATCTATAACCTTAGTTACAGTAGAATCAAATATATTATAGTAAAAATGAAACAACAACAAATCAAAAGACTTTTGAAGGAATATTAATAGCAAATGATAATAAGGTGTTAAAGTAAGTTATTTTATAGTGATGTCCTCTAGTGCTACTGAGATAAAAGCAGCCAGGCCTCCTTTTGCCCAGGCTGACTTTGAGGGAACAGCAGGAACCGAATTAGTAACGTACTCATCAATTTGGGGCGGGTTCTTAAGCCAGGTCTCTTGCCAGAAAATATTGTATGTTATTCTGCCTACATTATCCAATGTGGATTTTCTAACTTTAAACGCAGTTCCGCCACAGTCCATGAAATAACACTATGGGGCCGATTCCGATTCGGGCCGGAAATCTCTCCGACCGAGCCGGACCCGGAGAGAATTCCGACCGAATCGGACCCTAGCAGTCCGACCGACCGAGTACGATGCGCATGCATGCTATCGGACTCGAGTCGGTCGGACTCCCATTGAAGTCAATGGGAGCCTGTCGTACAACGCGTACGCGGGCTCCCATTGACTCAATGGGTGCGAGGCGGACAAGGGCGCCCCCTACAGCGTGTACGCGTCCATGCGCATCGTGGCGTACATGCACAGGTAGGGGGGACCCATGGGTCCCCCCTGTGTGCGACTCGCGTGCCTACGCGTACAGGGGGGTCCGACGCGGACCCCCAAAGTCCGGCTCCGACAGCTTTTTCGAGCCGGACGGCGCGAGTCGGTCGGACTGCTCGCGGCGCGCATCGTACTTACCCGGCCGGGAAACGTCTCCATAGCGCGGTGCGAGTCGTGTCCATGCGAGTCGGTCGGAGCGTGTTGAAGCCGCGTTCGAGTCGGTCGGCGATTTCGCGGGTGCTTGCATCGTACTCGCTCGGCCGGACCCGCGTACGATTCGGTCGGGAAACAGGGCTCTGAATCGGATCCGGTGAATCCGAATCCGATTCGGAGCACTACCGGCCGAGATCGGAATCGGCCCCTTAGAGTCTTTGCCTGAGTGGATCCAAAATTAGTGACAGATTGAGTAGGTACAGATATTGAGGGTGATTTGTGAATGGAAGTTATACTATTTTGTAAATGATATCTAGAATACAATATGTATGTCAGATATATTTCTGTATATGACATTGTAGCATACCACCATCTTGAAAAGTGTGGAATACCTGTAATCTCACCTTTGATATTGCTACGTTGTCCCTGCAATTGCAAGGATTGGAGAAAAAGTCTGATAAATGGTAACAAATAAAATACAAGAGGAAAGTTCAGAATCTATTTTGTTTCCCATTTGGAACTTAAGGATATATAATGAATAGCAGAAATTAGTCAGGTTTGAAGGTGTGGTGCATAAATTGAGGAAGAGAGTGTCATTATGTCAAATGCTGTATAGAGAAACAGAAAATATGGAGGTAATTTAAGTAGAGAAAGTGTACAATTTAGTTGTTTTGCAAAAGTACAAATACGAAGGTGATAGTGGAAGGGATTCAGGGTCAGATAATTGGACCAAAGTGCAAAATTGACAGAAGTATCAGGAGAAATTTGAAAAACATAGAAAAAATTTACATTTGTAAACCTCAATTTGAGAGTAGGTGGTTATGGAGGTACTCTCTTTAATTTGAGCGGTTTCGTGAAATGTACATAGAAATTTTGGGGAGTGGAGAGAAATCATACTAGAAAATAGGTATGTTTGGTGAAAACTTTGATTTAATGTCATTTCATGGGAGGTACATGGGAGTACACATGCAGTTACCCTTGGCTGATGCAAAGCCCCATCTACTAACAATAGTAGACACAATTTTGCACTGAAAATTAATGCCCTTTGAAGCAGGCATTAGAAAGGAGGAATGCTTTTATTTCTCCTTATTGTTCCAACTTTGCACATGTGCTGCACTGCACAGCACACATCCAAAGTGGGGAAATTTAAAAGGAAGTCTAAGAACAGTATTCTTTACTGGAAGGCTACCCTTCCAGTGGAAAACCTGTGCTAGAATCACGCAAATGCCCTTGAACTTTGGCCCAAAGATGTGTGCGTGGCACTTGGGAGTCTGATTGTGTGCCTGCGCTAGGGAGAGAAGAGGATGGTGCCATATCTCTGTAGATATGGAGTTTTATGGCTCTCTCCCTGTCATGCAATGGACTCACAGCAACTTCGGATGCTGTGCTGTGTTGTGTGACAGGTTTGTAATCCTGGTCCTGGACATCTTGTACTGAGAGAAATAGTCCACAGTCAGTCTAACAGGATCTCAATCTAAATAAAGAACTGTGTGCCATACATAGATATTTAAAAACATTCTCTGCAGCACAGATACACTACCCTACAGCTTTATGTGCTTTGGTCACATGACTGAAATTCCTTATTCTAGGGATCAAGCGAATAGTTTGCCATGCATTTGAATTGAGCCATGGAACAATGTGGTAGCCTAAGATAAAGACTGCTACTATAGTCTACCCTACAAAAAATGCAAGAAACGAGCTCCTTTGAATACTTGGAATATGTTCTTTGGCAATAAAAGGAATGATCCTTTAAGAGGATACCCAGATGCAAGAACCACATTTTCTTCACAGTATTTATCTGACATCTAAAGGAATGGTCGTTCCTTAAGGTCAAGTGCAAGGACTTGAGAGAAGGGGCCAGAATAAGAGATTCACCCAGTGTGGGTGGCCTCTAGGAGTCATCACATTTTAATTTCTTTTTTTTCAATGGTTTAAATAAATATGTTACATTTTGTAAGTTGCAAATCATCCACTGTTAAATGGCCTTGAGGCAATCATTCCAGTTGATCCAACTACACAATTACATTGTTATTCTCCTAACAAAGAACAAACAAGCTCAAAGGTCTGACCACGTTGGGCTATGGGTGCATGTAGATGTTGAAATGAATGGAGGCCAAGGAGGTCATATTGGACAGTTAGACTCTTATAATAAAAAGGAGAAGAGTGTAAAGGGTTTGGTAATGGTCCTCTAAAAAGATCTAAACAAATTCCATGCCATCCCTGGAATCTCATCCTTCATGATGTTTTAATCAAGCCTGTATGTCCAATGACTATGAATCCAACTGCTAGGTCTACTAAGGGAAACATATGGGGACACATGTATCATCATTTGATGCAGCGCTACACAGCAAGACAACTTGCTGAGCTGCTCTACGTGAAATGGAGAGGGCAGAAATGTGCCTTCTCTATCATTATATGGCACATTCCCGATCTCTCACTGCGCTGGTGCACTCACTGCAGCCTAGCATCAGTGCAGGCACCCTTGTATCATGTTTCAAGGAGGCATGCATTGCAGGCAGGATTGTTTTGTGCAGAAATGGACACCTTCCTGCACAAAGTCAATCCTTAGAGGCGTTTTTCTCTTTGTAAGTGTGCTGCAGACTGCTGCGGACTTAGAAAGAGGAAACAGTGAGGAGAAATATTTCTCCTCATTGTGCCTCTATTGAGAAGGCATACAATTTTGATGCATTTCCAGGTTTACCACTCTTGGCATATCTGGGAATATGCAAAAATCTGTTGGTGGATGCATAGTAACTCCTAAGCTCCACCCATGGAACGCCTTCCCAGGGCAGAGTAAGGCAAGGCAGCAACTTGTGCTGGCTTGCGTTACTCCAGATTTACCAACCAATGTAGGGCCGAGCAAGGTGGCCTTGTGTGGCTTGGTAAATCTGACTTATTTGGAGTGCCCTTGCAACACCATGTATGACGCAATGGCAACACAATCCAATGAGAAATCTGGCCCCAGATACATCCCTTCACACTGTCTTAGTCTAAGCACATCAGGGCAAATCTACTAGCATTTTGCATCATGGACATTTTGGCACAGCCACGACGCAAAATGTTTTTTGTGATTTACAAAGCTGCACAAATCAGATTTGCATGGTTTTGCATGGGATTTTTCCCAAAACGTTACCCAAGGCTGCATATAGTGCCACCTTGCGTTACTTTGCATAATGGAGGCGCTCCATTGGTGGAGCCTGGGAATTCCCTCTCATCCACCCATGAATTTTGGCTCATTCCAAGATTTACTAAAGCTAGTAAACCTGGGAATGTGTCAAAAAGGTACACCTTCCTGAAGCAGGCATAACTAGTGGAAATATCTTTATTTATTTCTCCTATATACTTCCTAGTTCTGCAGCACACATAGAAAGAGGAACATGCCTTAAGGATTGTTTTTATGCAGGTATCCCTTCCTGTACAAAAACAATCCTGCCTGAAACGTGGGCACCCTTGCAGAATGCTGCAAGGGTTCCTACATAGGCGCTAGGCAGCATGCAATGGGCCAACGCTAGGAGACAGCCGAAATGCATCCTATCTTAGTAGATACAGTGCATTTCTGGAGTTTCCCTTTCACGCAAATCAGTACAGCAACTTTGCTTGCTAACCTGCGTTGCATGTAATGTATGTAAATATGCCCAATCAGCCACAATGGTCAATGCTGATTCAGTGCTTGTTCCCAGGAGAAAATAGCTAGTTTACCAAGATCTGACAGGATTGTAATAGAATGCTAATTGTTGACATTATTAGCTTCAAGCTTGTGCTTTTACTGCAATGGTGATACCACCCGACTGTACAGTCTATCTTAAATTAGCCTGAGGGAAAAGGGACAATAATAAGGTCAGTGACCTGCTATTTTATAGCCAGAAATGGAGACATTTTAAGTGTTACAATCCAACTTTCTCCAAACCTTTCATGAAAATAGAGGGGAATGGGAATTGTGAAATAGGCAGAGTTTGGGTGTATAATGGAAGAATAAAAGGCTTCTGTTGTTCGTCAGTACGGCCATAAATCGTTCTTATTTTTTAAATGGAAATGTGGCTAATTTGTCACAGTCCTGAGAAGAAGGAATCTGTCTAAGGACGCAATAAGGAAACAGAAACAATTTATGAGAGGACAGTCCCAAATCTATAAATGAAAACATGATAATAGTAGGGAAAAATGTCATGCTTCTTACAGAATTTCATGCTTATTACACCAAACCCATAGCCCCGTCCTTACAGGTTTATATGGCCAAGGCCCTGGGTGCCACACCTAATGAGCTGAACTATGGGGCTTTGGTGATGTCTCTGCTCTAGAGCGCTCGGAGAGTAGATTCTTGAGAGGACTAGCCGCCCTCCCCTCTAGCATTCCATTGCATCATCTGCACTTAGAAATGGGCATTGAAAAGGTCACCTTGAAAGCCTCCTTACAGCCTTTACTCTTCTGGCAGACAATATGGTCCTCCCCAGAGCTGGCACATAATGCGACAGCCTTACAAGATATCATTAGGGTGGAAAGATTTAACCAAATCCCATGGCTGAGAGCTATAAAGAACTTGTTGGCTTCCCTAGGCCTCAGGATTGCTGGTCTCATCCCACGGCAGAAACAATATCGGGCTCTTCTGGCAAGCAGGGAGGAGCAAAAGGTTATAGGCACATTAACTGGGGAATTCTTAAATTTCAAATCGATGCATTGTTTAGAGAAATACTGGGACCTGATTACTATCCCACTTGACAGGAAATTATACCATCAATTCCAAGTGGGGTCACTTCCTCTCAGGTCGATTACTATAAAATGAGTGGGATCTGAGTCCACCCTGTGTCCCTTTTGTAGTATCCATACTGAGACTATACCCCATGTTTTGTTTGTATGCCCGGCCTATGCCCAGCCCTGCTTAGTGTGGGTGGCACCTATTTGTTGACTGCTGGGTACCTCTTGCCATTCTGTTGCTCTGAGGCTATTGAAGACAGGCCCCAGTTCCCTGCTTGTGTGTGGGGTAGCTACACTTTTGGGGCTGATGTGGTCGCAATTAAACGGGTCATTTGCTGCTTATCCATAGCTGTTGTATGACCCCTGTTTTTAGTCGGTACCATCTTTATGTGATGTTTTAATATTTTAATCCATGCTGCTATTGTGCTGTTTTTCTGTGTTTTAGTACTTATTGTATTTTGTATTTGCTGGATTCCATGGAACTTTTATGGCCTTTGGCAGAATAAAGTTATTTTGATTGATTGATCGTAGGGAAAAAAACATTATTTATAGGTCAAATACAACTCTTACAATCATCATCCAAAATCATGCATAATATTTACATCAGACTAAACCAGCTTACCGGCCCCTAACAATAGAATCTAAAAGCAATCAAATGAATACCTTCAAGCTAAGAAAGCTTAAGGAGCATTTAAATCAGGGTCCGTGTGTCATCTGTTTTACAGTAATCAAAAAAATCAAGCCTTCATTCAATCTATTAAAACAACATTTTAAAAGAATGAAGATCCTGCCGCACAATTTGAAAATCACATTTATTAGGCTGTTTGGAATGCACTCTTCAATTGTCCTAATTTCCAAATTTCACAATAACTAAGGGTGTTTCTTCTTGCTCCCCTAGAGAACCCACCCTAAATCTTTTAGATGATTCAGAAGCAGAGTCAGGGCAAGCTGCTGTTATACAGCCATTATCTGGGCTTGAAATGCGAGAGACAGGGAAGGGGCAGATATCTAGGTGGGCGCCGAGGTGATGGCAAGATCCTGTGATCTAATAACATCAGCTAGCATTTGGGTTGAGGACTTTAGTTGACACACAAGGGAGTTGATCACAACTGTTAATCCCACTATCTCCTCTCGTAAAGCCATCACAACTTCTTATAGATCTGATGTGGCCTCATGAGATCTGCTGGTAACACAAACCTCCCCATCTTCTCTGACCCCCAGATGGGGCTCACCCATTGCACTTTCAAGCGGGGGCATCCACTTACACATATTACTGTTGGTTCAAGTGGAGGCTGATGACCGACCTGTGGACAGTGATCCTCTATGTTTTTTCCAAACATTTCAGGGACAGTAGTTTTTGCATACCTCCCTGTTCTCCGAGATGCACCAGGGTCTGGTGAGTTCAATATAGTCTCCACTTCCTCTATTAAATCATCAATCTGACGGAGGGTACCAGGATTTCTAGCCTCTCTGACACACTTGGTAGGTTTACTTGCAGTGGAAACAAAATCTAAGGCTTTCAGCTTACCCATATCTGATAAATAATACAAAGACGTGAAGGTATAAAATAGCAAACAATACACTACAACAGCCCGAGATGGCTATAGCTTTTGTGTCTAACACTCGCAGATACTGTCTCCAGGCTTCTACCCCAACCAGTACCTAGGCTTGCTGATCAAGAAGCCCTCAAGGTAAAAAAAAAGAAAATAAACAAGGAAACCCTGCCACATCTCCAAATTTGGAAAGTGTAAGACTTTATATGGGACTCCAAGGAAATTAAAATGACCTCCAAAGTAATAATGCAATACTCAAAACTATACAACACGGAGATCTCAAACCTAGACCCCCTCCTTATAATTAAAAACAGTAAAAGGATCCTTATATGTGGCAATCAAAGATAAAAAACAACACGCTCAACCCCATCTCAAGGTTCTGATATAGAATCTTGTGCCTCAACATCAAAGTTCCAGCACTCCTTAAGTCCCTCGTGTGCTATCAAACACAAACACAGAGGAACTAGTTGAAAAAGGTTCATATACTTGAAGAGACAGACAGTAGTATAAACAGTCTTGTGCAGATTACCCCGAGCATCGCACCAGTCTGCAAAATTGTAGAGCTCGTAGTAGGCTCCTTGCGAATGGCGGCCGGGGGATTGAAGCAAAAGTAAACCAAACGCTTGCCCCATCCACGAAGAACTGTTATGTCAAATGAGTCACCTTACATAGAGAGCCAGATAAATGCGCTGTATGTCTTTTTTAAACATTCACATCAATAGACAGTTAAAAACATGGGCCCACAAAAAACATTGTCATAGGGGTATGGCCCAGCCTCCTACAAGCTTGGACGGGCATAGATAGGCCCACCCTTGACCCGGATTTGCCTGGGTGCAATCCAGGCGCATCCCGCCCTGCAAGACTGCAGTGCATGTTATAAGCGTCAGTTAATTATTCCCAGCTGGGGTGCTCAAGGGAGAAACTGGGACTTTGAGTCCCCAGAGGCAACAGTGACTCCTGAGGTGGCTCTCCCCACTTGGAACTAAGATGTTTGAGGAAGTATCCTTTCCCCATAGCAGGAGGTGTGTAGCAGGATTCTTCAGGAAACAGGCACGCAAAGAAGATATGGCTCAGAAATGCCAGTTACAGCCCAACTATCAATTCTGAATGTTTTCTTTTGTTCTATGTCACCTGACTTTAATCATATGTCACCTAAACCGCTGTTGTATGATCTTTTTATTGCACTTGCATTTAAGGTTATACTTTCCTGTTGCCAAGATACTTCTAAATTATCTATATCAACATAGTGAAATTTTATATGCGATGAACATAGAATAGCCAATGTTTCTTCATTATCGGTACGCGAGAAGATTAAATCTGATCTATATTGGTTACCTCTCATTACATATCTTACCTCTCACTCACCTGTATCTTAGTTCTCATATTTATACTTCTCTCACTGTTTCTTCCTATCTTTTCTCGCCTCTTTCTTCTTACTATCTCTCCCCATTTCTTTCTTTTTCTATCTTTCCCCTGTCTGCTTCTTTTTTATATAAAATTATATGACTATGTTATACTCATAAGCTTTTGTTTCTGGTGCAAATGTCTTTAGTAATTGTTTTACTATGTAAGTTCTATTGTTATTGTTTTATACTTAGCATGTAGATTGTTGTTGATTTATGAATCTTCAAATTAAAAATATTTAACTTAAAAGAAATAGTAGATGGGATGGTCATCAATGATAAAGTTATTGACATAGTTTGAAATTTAACAAAGCTTCACAATAGCAAATGCGACAATGATTGCCGCCTTACTTTTGGAACGTCTCAAATGCCAGTCTCCGCAGTACACTTTATAGCTGTTTTGCAGTCTTCAATTTCTTCAATGCAGCTAAAATAAATCCCAGAACACCAAGTTTAAAATACCTAGATAATTAAAAGTGTCAAATAATTAAATCAAATTAATTTATTCTAGAATTAGATCCAATTATCAATCTAATGTTCCACCTAGAATATAAAGCAACGTGTTTAACATTTCAAGAAATGTCTGGGTGTCTACGTGGCCACTGGGGGCAAGCCAGGTTTGTTTGTGTATATAGTTGTGTTCTGTGCTTGCAGTGAATTCTCTGAACATTTCACTTTGGCATGGAAAACAAGTGAGACTGTGTTCTTCCTTACTTTTTGCACTGCTTGAATGACTACAATTGTGCCCCATATAGTATTTTACTAAGGTCTCTTAGCACAGCCATACAGTAACAGAATACAAAAAATATTTTATCTATTTACAAGTGTACATGCTGACTACCTCTGAGAAATGGACCCCCTTTTATTCGACTATTATTGACATGTTATTCATAAATGTCACCACAATGCTGGGGAGAGTGGAAGTGATATGCACCTTTTGACCCCAAAGACTTCTCAGGGTTAACCCCTCATCACATTTAGCCCACCAGTAGTATGCTGCATGTTCCCAAAGTATGAGGCGAAGCACAAGAAGTGGAAATTACAGGAAGGCAACACGCTCACATAGTCCTGTTGATTTTTTTAAAAATATCTACAATTCCCTTGAGCCCAGGAGCATCAAGGGTAGTGTTTGTGTACCAAAGGACTAGACGGAAGTAGAAGCTGATACCCTCTCGATAGGCTAAAATAAAGACCAAAACAGGAAGAAGAAGGGGTGATGGTGATGGTGTTGTCCGCTTTACACAACACTGATCATCCATCTTGCAAAAGCCATATTACATTAAAGCAAATTTTCACAAGTCATTAAGAGTAAGCTTAAAGGCAGATGTACCAGTCTTGTTTGCCAAGTTCCTTATTGTAATTTGTGAACACTAATGTTTGTATATGGTTATGTCAATGATTACAGATGTAGGGCCAGATTTACTAACCTTTCACTGAACTCAACATAGCAAGGCAACTTGCTGCACTGTGTTGTGTGAATGGGAGAGAGTAGACGTAAAAAGAACAATTGATGGACAGAATGCTGAACAATGTGATACATTCACCCCAGTACAGAGATCTGGGCCTAAAGCAATTGTTTTTTTTGCACACCATGCCATTCCAGTTTGAACCCAGCCATGTGCAAATCAGTGTTGACCCTCTGCCTCATGGGAACAGTCCAGCCCGAACTGCCAGGCCAGGTCATCCCTGGACTGGAAACAAGCATTTTAGAACCGGGTTTGGGGTTTCACCCCTCATCAGCCAGGATAGCTTGACTCCAGTGGCATGGAGAGCATGGGACCCATGTCTGGGCATACCCGTCCCACTCGGGGGTGACAAATTCAAAAAGAACAATTGATGGACAGAATGCAGAACAATGTCATACATTCATCCCTGTACAGAGATATGGGCCTAAATCCATCGTTTTTTTGCACACCATGACATTCCAGTTTGAACCCAGCCATATGCAAATCAGTCTTGACCCTGCGCCTCATGGGAACAGTCCAGCCGTAACTGCCAGGCCAGGTCCTCCCTGGACTGGAAACAAGCATCCTAGGACCGGTTTCGGGGTTTCACCCCTCATCAGCCAGGATAGCTTGACTACAGTGGCATGGAGAGCACGGGACCCACGGCTGGGCATACCCGTCCCACTCGGGGTGACAATGCAAAAAGAACAATTGATGGACAGAATGCAGAACAATGTCATACATTCACCCCAGTACAGAGATCTCAGCCTAAATCCATATTTCTTTTGCTCACCATGCCATTCCAGTTTGAACCCAGCCATATGCAAATCAGTCTTGACCCTATGCCTCATGGGAACAGTCCAGCCCGAACTGCCAGGCCAGGTCCTCCCTGTACTGGAAACAAGCATCCTAGGACCGGTTTCGGGGTTTCACCCCTCATCAGCCGGGATAGCTTGACTCCAGCTAGCATGGCTGATGAAGGGTGATGCCCTGAAACTGGTCCCAGGTTGCTTGTTTCCGGGTCCAGGGAGGACCTGGCTTGGCAGTTCGGGCTGGACTGTTCCAGACTGATGGATTAAACCCAGATCCTTGTGACTGGGGGTGAATGTTTGCATTGTCCAGCATTCCGTCCATGAATTGTTTCTTTTGCAGAGAGTAGAAATGTGACATATGTACTGCTCTCTCATAGCGCTGGAACACTTCAGGCACCTAGCGCTAACACAGGTGCCTTTGCACCATGGTGCAATGGTACCTGCGTTACAGGCAGGATGTTTTTGTGCAGGAAGGAATACCATGCTGTCCAAAAACAATCCTTAGAGGCACTTTCCTTTTTCTATGTGTGCTGCAGAATGCAGCACACATAGAAGGAGGAAGTAACAAGGAAAAATTAAGATATTTCTCCTCGATAAGCCAGCCTTGAGTAGGCGCATCATTTTGGTGCAAACTGAGGTTTACTGCTTTGTTAAATCTGGATTTGTGTCATTATTCATTCGTAGATGGCTTGAGAACGCACATGCTCCACCCTTGAATGTCTCCCCGACACAAAGTACCGAAAGGCACCTCTATGCGCGGTGTTTCATTACCTTTTTTTTGTATACTAAGGCTCTGCGTGGCTTAGTAAATCTAGAAATACATTTTGCATCAACGCCGTTAGAAAAGTGATGCAAACCAGACACAAACTGTTAGTAAATCTGGGCCGTAATGTTCAGGAATATTACATTATATAAAATAAAATGTGGGGAGCCCTTTTTGACCCAAGCCTCAGAATTAATTTAGCAAGAGGAGTTTGGTAGACGACTTCCCTGGTTGCACCTAGGCCCCCCGACAACATGGTCATCAGCCACTGTCCTGGATTATGCAAAAGTTTGGAGGATACTCTCTTTAGGCTACAAGAAGGGGAGTTAAATGATAGTGTTTACCATTTCCAGGCCCTTCATTGGTGTCTCTGAAGTGCATCAGAACTGCAGAGAGATGGCTTATTCTGGACTTTCCTTCCTGGAAACCACCTTTCCAACGTAGAACTGAAAAGAGAAACATCATGATGCCCGGAAAGTCTCATTCAGTCAGTTTAACTCTTGCTAAAGACCATCCATAGTCCCATGACAAGTTCTAATGACATTTTTCAAGGTGGTCATAGTTTATGGGATTAAGCTGCCTTTGGAATTAATTTTGAGGTGTTCTTCTCCGGGCTCTTCCAGCCAATGCTCAGCTTATCCCCAGCCTGGATTGTGGTTTTCAAAATAACAAGGCCTCTCCACTATTCCCCGGAGGTTGTGGTATCCGGGCTCCGTTATTGGGTCTGCAAAAATGCAGGAAACAGTACTCTACACTGCCAGATATCAGCTTCAAAGTACATTCTTGTGCACATAAAACAAAGGCTGTGGGTATGTTGCCAACAGAACCTCAGATGGTTGTTCAATGCCGGCACGCTTCTATAGTCTTGTTTAGCTTAGAAACAACAGGGCCTCAAGCTGTGCAACAGAAATTTCAGACAGAAATAGGGTCAATACCTATTTGCTCTTATAAATCAGTTGACTTTAAAGAAGGAATTTCTCAGGAAATATTTTTAGAGCCTTCCTGTCTTCTTCTGGGGCATACAGGTTCAGGTCTACCACCTTTTCAGCTTTGTGGGCATGAACTTTCTTCTCCATGCAGAGAGAGTAAGTGGCGTTACCTAATATATGCCATGCAGAGCTGCTCTCTCTCACCCTGCAAAATTAAGATGTGGTCCACCCATCCTTGAATTCAAGTATCCAACTAAGCAACTGAAAGTTTCCTATGATGATGTATAGGTGAACTTCAGGCACCAATCACTCACAATTGACTCTTCTGTAAATAGATCTTATGGTCACATACATTTGCCTAATGAAGATAATTTGACTGATTGACTCTTCTGAAACTAACTGTAAAACCTGGGGATATTCTTGAAACCAATCAGACTGCCCCTGTGGCATGAGCTTCTGGGAAAGCATATTCCTGACACTATCTTTGTATGATAGGACTTTTACCTTTAGGAACTTGATTTTCAGGTTAGGAAATGGCAGTCTTTCCATCCTTGATGCAGATCCTTCTTGAGGGAACTGGGTACCCTTTTATCTTTGCACTCTCTGGTCCTTCCTTCTCCACTACTAGACCCTTACATGGCTCCTTTGATGCATCTACTGCCATTGGTGGATAGAGCCTTCACGTTCTCCCTACTAGGCACTGCTGGATTAAGACTTGACACTGGTTTCACCCATGCTGGAATAGGCATCTGAGGGATTTTTGTGGCACCATCAGAGACAAATGAAACCCACACAATGTTGAAGTTTTCCTGGTTGTACGTTAATAACCAACAAAGTTCAACGGCCACCATATAAAACTGGCTTAGAACATTGCCTTGAAGGGAGATTGTAGTAAGACCATTTCACACTGCTAGCACAACTCTTCAAGATGTGTTTCTAACCCACAGGTCAAGCCATGCCCAGGTGTGCCTAAAGGGTTACTGCAAGACAGGATAGGGCAGGCCAGTGACTTACTGAAGATACTGCTCAGGAGACATGAAGTGATTCTCCACCATTAATTAAATAGTTCACCTGTTTCAGAATCCTACTTAGGATGTTTTTCCGTACACTTCATATGTGAGATTCTT
Organism: Calotriton arnoldi; assembly: GCA_963921515.1. Taxonomy (NCBI): domain Eukaryota; kingdom Metazoa; phylum Chordata; class Amphibia; order Caudata; family Salamandridae; genus Calotriton; species Calotriton arnoldi. The sequence continues at coordinate 178,798 of CAWUFW010005029.1, forward strand.
CTTGATGCTGAAGGGCTGCAGGCAGGTGCTCCATATTTCCTATGTGTCTCCAAGGGATATCATGAATGTATGGAACATGATGAGTGTGTAATGGCCTGATTACTTAAGTCACATCCATGCATGCTTTCAGGAATATGGTGAGACTTACAACAGAGACATGTGAACGGTTGCTGCTTTGTATTTGGCTAGTCCCAGCAGTCTGAGTAGTAGTAGAATGATGAAGCTGTAGCACAAAAGTGAGGTTTAAGACATGTGGGCAGAGGGATTAGTGATGAGGCTGCTTTGTATGAGTGTTTGGAAAGGTACACTTGAAATACACCGCATAATGTTTGGTGTCTTCTTGAAATGGGAAGTGCAGTCTCTGAAGTTTTAAGGTGTGCATGGTGTTGTGACTGAGGTATGTGTCAACTAGCTCATGTGTTCTTATATGTGTTATGCATCTGAAGATGCTAGATGTATAAGACACAGGTATACATCTATTTGTATGTTTCTTTTACATATGATGCCACTAGGAAAAGGTACAGACACATGTATACATGCTTTCAGGAATCTGATGAGACTTACAACAGAGACATGTGAACGGTTGCTGCTTTGTATTTGGCTAGGCCCAACAGTCTGAGTAGTAGTAGAATGGTGAAGCTGCAGCACAAAAGTGAGGTTTAAGACATTTTGGCAGAGGGATTAGTGATTAGGCTACTTTGTATGAGTGTGTGGAAAGGTACACTTGAAATACTCCGCATAAGTTTTGGTGTCTGCTTGAAATGTAAAGTGCACCATCTGAAGTTTTAAGATGTGAATGGTGTTGTGACTGAGGTATGTATCTACTTGCACATGTATTCTTATATGTGTTATGCATCTGAAGATGTTAGATGTATAAAACATAGGTATATGTCTATTTGTTTGTTTCTTTTACATATGATACAACTGGGAAAAGCTGCAGAGGCATGCATGTATGCTTTCAGGAATATGGTGACAGTTATTAGAGATACATGTGAAGGATTGCTGCTTTATATTTTAGTAGGCCCAACACCCTGAGTAGTATTAGAATGGTGAAGCTGCAGCACAAAAGTGAGGTTTAAGACATGTTGTTAGAGGGGTTAGTGATTAGGGTTCTTTTTATGAGTCTGTGAAAAGGTACCCTTGAAATACACCACATAATTGTATGTATTTGGTTGAAATGAGAAGTGCAGTCTCTGAAGTTTTAAAGTGTGCATGGTGTTGTGACTGAGGTATGTGTCTACTTGAACATGTATTCTTATACATGTAATGCATCTGAAGATGCTAGATGTATAAAACACAGGTATACGTCTATTTGTATGTTTCCTTTACATATGATGCCACTAGCAAAAGGTACAGACACTTGCATGCATGCTGTCAGGAACCTGGTGAGACTTACAACAGAGACGTGAACTGTTGCTGCTTTGTATTTGGCTAGGCCCAACAGTCTGAGTAGTAGTAGAATGATGAAGCTGCAGCACAAAAGTGAGGTTTAAGACATGTTGGCAGAGGGATTAGTGATTAAACTACTTTGTATGAGTGTGTGGAAAGGTACACTTGAAATACACCGCATTACTTTCGGTGTCTGCTTGAAATGGAAAGTGCACCATCTGAAGTTTTAAGATGTGCATGGTGTTGTGACTGAGGTATGTATCTACTTGCACATGTATTCTTATATGTGTTATGCATCTGAAGATGTTAGATGTATAAAACATAGGTATATGTCTATTTGTTTGTTTCTTTTACATATGATACAACTGGGAAAAGCTGCAGAGGCATGCATGTATGCTTTCAGGAATATGGTGACAGTTATTAGAGATACATGTGAAGGATTGCTGCTTTATATTTTAGTAGGCCCAACACCCTGAGTAGTATTAGAATGGTGAAGCTGCAGCACAAAAGTGAGGTTTAAGACATGTTGTTAGAGGGGTTAGTGATTAGGGTTCTTTTTATGAGTCTGTGAAAAGGTACCCTTGAAATACACCACATAATTTTATGTATTTGGTTGAAATGAGAAGTGCAGTCTCTGAAGTTTTCAGGTGTGCATGGTCTTGAAACTGAAATATGTGTCTACTTCTACATGTATTCTTATCCATGTTATGCATCTGAAGATGCTAGATGTATAAAACACAGGTATACATCTATTTGTATGTTTCTTTTGCATATGATGCCAGTAGGAAAAGGTACAGACACATGCATGCATGCTTTCAGGAATATGGTGAGACTTATAACAGAGACATGTGAAGGGATGCTGCTTTGTATTTGGCTAGGCCCAACAGTCTGAGTAGTAGTAGAATGGTGAAGGTGCAGCACAAAAGTGAGGTTTAAGACATGTTGTCAGAGGGATTGGTGATTAGGATACTTTGTATGAGTCTGTGGAAAAGTATACCTAAAATACATCGCATAATTTTATGTATCTGGTTGAAATGGGAAGTGCAGTCTCTGAAGTTTTAACATATGCATGGTGTTGTGGCTGAGGTATGTGTCTACTTGCACATGTATTCTTATAAGGTGCAGACACAAGCATGCAGGCTATGAGGCATATGGTGAGACTTACAACAGACACATGAAAAGGATTGCTGGTTTATACTTGGCTAGGCGCAACACGTTTAGTAGTTGTAGAATACTGAAGCTGATGTACAAAACTGATGTTTAAGACATGGTGCAAGAGGGATTAGTGATTATGCTACTTCGTATGAGTTTGTGGAAAGGTGCACTTGAAGTACACCACTTAACGTTAGGTGTCTGCTTGAAATAAGAAGTGCAGTCTGTCAAGTTTAAAGGACTTCATGGTTTTGTGATTGAGGTATGTCTCTTGTACATGTACTTTCACATGTGTTATTCATGTGCAGATGCTAGACATATAAAGCAAAGGTATACTTCAAGTGTTCATTTCCACAAAGTCATAGCAAGTAGCGTAATCACTAATTCTTTTGTCAACATATATTAAACCTTTCTTTTTAGTTCAAGTTTCAGTTTTTACCAACTACTTTGAATCTTGGGACTAGCCAAATTTAAAACAGCAATCTCAACCACGTTACTGTTTATTTTTGTGTGTTCTTATCACAGGTTTGTTAATATCGAGAGTATAATATTCTAAATATTTACGTGTTATGGAGACATTTTCAATGTAATCGAAAGAATTTGATTATTTATTGATCTGTATATTTTTATATAATTATTTTAAAATTATTTAACAAACTATTTAAACTTATCTTTGTATTTCAGATATCGACATTTATTGCTAAAAAACATTGAGAATGGGAAAAAAAGATCAAAAGAGAAGACAAGAAAAAAACAGTACTATGTAAAGGAAAGAGAAAAGAGGAAATTAGATGACATGAAAAATGTTACACTGAAGAAAAAGATTTCTGGTAAGACAACTAAAGAGTTTGTTAAAAGACTTTTAAAGAATGTAAATAATTTTCAAAATGTAAAGAGAAAGAAAAGTTCATCAACAAATCGGAAGGCAAGGAAAAAAGGACATATTAATAGAAAATAATGTTTTGGGAAAACAATCAATGTTGAAATAAGGCTGAAAGAAAATAAAGACATAAGGAAGAGAATGTATAGAAGTAGAGTACTACAAAATTTATTGAAAGATTGTAAAAAATATAAAAGAAGATCAACAGCTTCTAAGAAAAAGTAACATATTGAAAGTGTAGTAGAAATAGCTTTTGAAATAAAAAGAACATTATTTATAATAATATTGAAGCGAATGAAAACGTTGGATAAAACAATGCTGCTTATGAAGGAGAAAAGCAAAAGAAAAAGACTGGTTAATAGAAGTAACTTTTTTAAAGTTTTCACTGGTGAATGGAAACAATTGTACTTATGGGTACCATCCCCACTTTATTCTCTTTATTTATCCAACTTCTACACATAAACTTCCTGAAGTTCAGGACAGAGTTGCCCACATTCAGAAAACGCTAAAGAGCACCTAAAAACATCTTCAAAATACAAAAATCAGTTACAAGAGATACACAGACAAACACAGATGACCTGGTCCTGTTTACGAAAGAGGGGACAATGTGTGGTTATCCACAAAAAATATCCGTTTAATAAAACTACAGTGTGTTCAATCCTAAATTTATTGGTCCTTATAAGGTAATTAAACACATCAATCCAGTCACTGTAAAATTGGCTTTACCTTCCAATTTACGTATACATCCTGTTTTTCATGTCTCACTACTTTAGGCCTTTACCCATTGGGATAGATTATGACAGAGAATATGAATTGAAGGGCATTGTGGATTCCAAAGTAAAAAGACGCAAACTGTGGTATCTAGTGGAATGGAAGGGATATGGACCAGAGGAGAACTTGTGAGAACCTGCTTCAGGCGTACATGCCTCCAGAGTGGAAACCTCCTTTCATAAACATTATCCTCATAAGACTTGTCCCTGTCAGTGTTCTCCAGGGAAGGGATGTACTGTCAAGGCGCATCATCCAACCACCCTCGTTCAGGCTTGAATACTGTCAGGATGCAAGAGAGTGGGATATACCTGTGGTGCGTAGCAATAGGATTTTGATGTGATGTACCGAGCGAGAGAATGCAATCAGACCTACTGAGAGGTGACTGCATCAGTAGGAACCACAAGTCCCAGAGTATCCTGTAAAGGGAAACCGCAGGCATGTAGCAAATTGCCGTCAGATTAATGTTGAAATTACTTCAGCTTTTCTAAGACGCGGACGATTATTTTGGAGAACTTTGTTTGGAGTGACGGAGCTCACGTTACGGTCTGGTAAGGGTGCTTTCCGCACCACCCTTTTCTTTGTGGTTCTATTTATGGAGGACAAGACTTCCGCTGTTTTCTCGCTTGTGGCTCAGAGCTCTGTTCGAGATCGGACACGTCAAGCAGCGTCTAGCTGCCCCGATTACCTCCGTTGGTGAGTTTTCATCAATGGAAACTCATATTGAGGGGAAATTAAACCGGATTGTTTTCCGTTCTCCTCCGTTGGTGAGCCTTCATATAGGACTCATGCGGAGGAGGAATTTACATATAAAATATTTGATTCATACCTGGAAGATTATAAAGGCTTGAGTTTTGATCAAGCCATGTAATAGAAGTCCTGGTGTATTGAAACTGGTTCGGTTTCCCTCCTTGCAGCTGGGCTTTGTCTACTTGGATATTATAGATGTAAAAGGAGCATGTTTGTTCACAGACTGCAATGAACAGAGAATTCTCACATCATTCTTCTTTGGATTTTGATTATCAAGTGTTCTATGTGCTATGATGAATAATAGGCACGGTCAATAAGGATTAATTTTGGTTGGTACTTTTGTTTGCTATTAACAGGGGTCAGGAAAGAGTTCCAGGATCCATGATTCTCCTGCCCTCTGTGAATCTTGGCAACATGTACGCTAGGGTAGGTGGAATTAATATCTTATTCCCCATACTGCTGCATATAGAAAGTGAAGTATAGGTATAATTGAATGTTATATCTTTTCCCCCTCCCAGTGATATTGCCGGTAGTCTGGTTGATGTTCTTCAGTGGATTCCTCATTACAAAGGTGGATTCTTTCTTTTACAGGTACCCCATATAGATATAAATCCAGATAGGTTATATCCATTTGTTTAATAAAAGAAAGGGGAGTATTGACCTATCTCTACTTATCTTTTTTCAGGTCTCCTTCCCTGCTGTTCTCTACCCTTCCTTCCCCCACTTGATCACTTCAATAGTCTGTGCTAATAAAGCAATTCAGACTTTAGGCTATCGAGAGGTGGACCATTCAGAGCATCGCCCCGATCCTGAGGATATGAAGCAGTGGCACACATGCTAGAGCTGTCAGTTGGTAAATTAGCACCATGCATCTTGCAGAAACTGTCAATCTACAGTTACCATCACATGCAGAGCCTGGCAGCCACAAGCACTTGTAGCTGGCACCACTCTTACCACTTGGTTTTCTAGCGCGTTCCATGACTCTGCTATTTAAGCCAGCTGGTTCCAATGCTAGATGCCTGTCCTCAGTTCTCCTGGTCACTCACATGCTCTCCGGTTCAGCAGCAGCAGCAGTCCCCACGGTGCTCTCCAGCTTACTGCACCCACTGTGTTCCAGTAGCTCAGCGTGCTTCACCTCCGGCATCCTAGTCTAGCCTTCTGTCCATGCTCCCTCAGCTCCACAGCAACACATCTGCAGTCGCCTCCAGCACAAGTTTCCTGAAAGAAAAAAGAAAGGGAAAAAAAGGTTTAAAAGGTATTCTCCAGTTGCTGCTTCAAGGTAATTACCATATATTATTAGTGCACACAAAAACAACCTTATGGCTTGAAAAGACTGCAAATATTGGATACCCAGGCCATAATGATAGACTTAAGCAACATACTCAGTATATAACAGCAGACATTAGAGTCTACGCTTCAAAGGTAGAATCTGCTGTGGAGAGCACAACAACTGTTTTGAGCATCCACGTTTAACCAAGTTGCACTGATGTGCTAAAATTACAAACTATAGTGATAGCTTGTTTTGAAGTTATATGGATATATATATGAACACTAATGTGCACTTTGTGTTGCAACAGGTTCTCACAACAAACATGAGTACTAATGTTTAAAGAATTCTTTAAAAGTGGCATAGGGCATCTTTTCTAGGCCTTAGTGCCATATGAAACCATTTGATGCTTTGTTGATGCTTCTTTGTCTCTATCTCCCACATCATACCCTCATTGTGTAGTATCCCCTACAGGGTTTAAACCAGGGCAGTCAAAGACAGCTGAACTATAGTTACCACTCTCTCCAGAACCCAGACCTCCAGCTGAGTACCCACCCGTCGAAAAGACATCCTGTGGTCCTGTTTGGGTTGTTTGTCTCTCTCTTCTCCATCCAAAACCCGTTCCCCTTGGGACCATTCCTAATACCCACTGTTGTGAGTATCATTACTGTTGGGTCAGGTCCTAGGGGATGTTGGGTCCTGTCGTCTTTCCAGAAGATCATCCTTGAGATCAGGTGAGTGGCTTTGACATAGACATCCTAACCAGCAATGTGTGGTCTTTATTGGTGTGCACAAGTTTCTGGATTTATCAGCATGGAGTCCGGTGAGTGCATGGCCTATGCTAATATAAGGGCCAGTGCCTTGACATACAGGCACAATAGCAGCGGCTTAATCAATATTGTGCAGAGGACGAGGGCGGTATGAAGTGGTGGAGTGGAGTAGAAGGTGTAAGGTCCCCCACGCATTGACTGTTTCTGGCATCCCCCTCGGACCTGGACGTCCTCTGGTGCAGTGACCAGTTCAGTACGTAAGAGTGTAGCCAAGTTAGGTCCCTGCCACCTCCGGTGGTTACCCAGGCGTTGCAGAAGTGGCCCAGCCCGGTTAGGATGCGGCTTGCTACCCTGAGGAATTACTGCCTCTCTTCTTCATTACCAGTCAATTATGCAGCACTAATTTGGGCCTTTGCTGCCTCTTTATACTATATTGCTTGTTGGACTGTAAGCTGGATTACTAGGAGAAGGGTGAGGCCTGGCGAGTAGCCCTGGTGCAGAAAAACTGAAGTAATTGAGTGCCGCAATATTGGTCATCCTGCGCAACAACCTTCGAGGCTTGGTAGTGCCCCTTCCTTGGAAAATTATTATGAAACCAGCAACAGGGAAAGGTGAGGCGGCCCAGACACTGACAATCCAGAGTATCCAGAGTAAGGAGTAAACTAGTGACTCCAAGGATTAAACGTGAGCTCCTTTCTGCGGAAGCAGCCTTGATCGAAGGGGCGCAGTTTCGCAGGCTCAGGTCCGTAAATATTTATATATTGAGTTATTTATCCTCTAATAGATTTGGGCAGCATCATGAAGGCAAGAAAACTTATATCTGGTCAAATTCTTTTTTCAATACCATACTAGAAAACGAAATCCAAACCTTTACAAAACAAAGCACCTCACTTGGGAGCTTTAAAAGGGAGCGGAATAATATCTGTGTATTTTCAAAAACTACCTGAAGAAATTTCCTCCTCAAGTATAGTTCCAGTGTAGATAAATAAAAGGCTGAGATGCAAGTAGGAGAAGCTCTGTGGATTGTGCCACCAAAGGCTGGGTGTGAGCTGCAGAACGCCATTCAGCCAGTCCAGGAACTTCACAGGAGGGGGAGTAATGCACCCCAGGGTGAGCATCCCCTAATGTGCACTACTGGAGCAGAAACACAGGTCTTACAGGGTTCTAGTGTATTGGACTATACTTTATCGGACATTTCACCTTTTAACGAGGAAGCAACAAATGAAGATGTGGAATTATTGCCTGAGATGCCTAAGAGGTTGAAAAAATCTCTGGAAATGTTTTCTAGTACATGTAGCCTCTGTCTTATCAAATATTTCAGGGTCCACTGATTTGGTACCAAACCCATCTAGTAATATCCCATCAGATTATGTGGGCTTCTCTACCTCATTGATAAGCCTTGAACGTGTCTCATCACTTTTGTCTTTACTAGAAAAGACCACTGATACTTGCGATCATATCTTACAGATGAACCTACAGCCGCCAGGAGAAACTTCCACAACGGGATGAAAGCAGTCGCCACCTGGTTGAAGGACTGCTGCCTCAATCTCAACTCAGACAAGACCGTAGTTCTCATTTTGGGCTCCACCCCCTCTACCTCAGATGACCCGGCTGGCACGCAGCTGGCGGAATCCCTCCCACACCCAAAGACCAGCATCATCCTGAACTCCTTGCTCTCAATGAACTGCCAAATCAATGCAGTCTCATCCTGCTGCTTCCACACGCTCCACCTGCTTCATAAGATCTTTAAGTGGATCCCTACCGAGTCCAGGAAAATGGTCACCCATACGCTCTTCAGCAGAAGGTTTGACTACGGCAATGCACTCTACATCAGCACCACCCAGAAACTCCTAAAGAAACTGCAGAACGCCTCCACCAGACTCATCCTGAACATCCCATGCCGCAGTCACATCACCTGCCACCTGAGAGACCTTCACTGGTTTCCTATCAACAAAAGAATTACCTTCAAGCTCCTCATGCACACCTACAAAGCCCTCCACAATGCCAGACCTGCATACCTCAACCACTGCCTCTTCTTCTACACTCCCACTAGATGTTTCTGCTCAGCCCAACTGGCCCTAGCCACCATCCCATGGATCCGCAAGACCACAGCTGGAGGAAGATCCTTCTCCTATCTGGAATTCCTTTCCTCTGCACCTCAGGAAATCACCATTGCTGCTGCAATTCAGGAAGGACCTCAAGACCTGTCTCTTTGACTGAACCGCAGACCCACCCCCCCTTCACTGCCTTAAGACCCTAACGGGAGAGTAGTCGCGCTTTACAAGAAACTTAATTGATTGATTGATCTTAGATATTTTGACAGTGATACTCAAGGAATTAGCTTTAAAAGCAGTTGGAGAGAGTAGCACTGTGAGTGTTAAAAATCCAGGCCCATGTAGTAGGGAGATGGGAGTCCAAACAGGGAACCCCAAAATGGAATACAAAATAAAGGAAAATAAGGGTGAATTGTCAGATGATCTATCTCAGCTGGAATCCTTTTTTAGAGAACAAGATGGTTCAGGACAAGTTGGCACCAGCAATGGGAAAGAACGCCTAGACTCAATACAGGGTATAAGGAAAAGTAAAGATGTTTTCCCAATATTTAAAAACATAAAAAAGAGCAAGAAGTCAGAACCCGCTAGCAAGGCAGGCATAAGAAAGAAAAAATTTGCAGACTGAAAAAGAAAAGAGCAAGAAGGATTAGTTTCCCTACCATGGTATCACAATAAGAGACCCCTGTTGGGCAGACAATAGCTGCAGAAGGTTCTGCTGAGACTCCGGTCGGGTCAGCCCCCTCATCAGTGACCTCCAGCTCACAAGTAGGGGTGGGGGCGGCTGTTGTCCAATGGTATGAACCGGAACAGCCGTATCAAGACAGAATTGTACAAGTGTAGAGCAAGGCCAGTTTCCCCTAAATGTAGGAGCTGAACCCTTTAGGCCCGAGGTTGAACAAAGATGGAAAGAAGGATCAGTAGTTACCCCCTACGAGGAAGTAGAGTGGTATTGGCAATTAATAGACATTTTGGCAGATATGAAATCGCTTTTAATATGTCTTGCATTTTATCTCTTTTTTAATCAATTCCACCACTGTCAAAAATCACTTCTAAGGATAATGCTTTGGTGGTTCTTCTGAAGGTTAGTGAGATGACTGCATCATGGCCAGTTGCCTGGGTTTATTTTTATTCCAGGATTGGGGTAGATGAAGTAGATGAGCTCCAAACATTAGGTTTTGATATATGTGACTCATTTATATATGGGCCCGTCCCCCCAGTAATGTTAGAGACCCAGGTGAAGACCCAGAGGGAGGGCGTGGGAGCCGTACTGCATCAACCCAATTATGTCCCCTCGCTGGGGGGATCAGGGGCTGGCAAGTTTGTTGAGTATGATAAATCCCTAATTGTGAAACCCGAAATGGAAGGCAGATCTTTTTAAACAGTGAAAAAGCAATAAATTAATATGACAGCACATGGGAATGGACTGCGGGGGCACTTAATGATGAAAAGGTGTTTTCTAGACCCCTATTCTACAGATCCTGATGATATAAGGGTGCATTTGATGTCCTCGAATATTGCAGGCCTGAAAAAAGGAATTGAGATCCTCTGGGGGTGGTTATTTAGGACAGAAACACTATGATTATTGTATGGTAGGAGACATGGGAAGTGAATGAGAGGGTGATGGGGTGATGAGCGATTGTAAAGCTTTTAGTACTAGTACACATCATTTATTGTATTCTTAGGCTCCTATAATTAAAAAGATGTAAGCGTGCTTGCTAAGGTAGGTGGGGAGCACATGGCAGACCTAATATGAGGTTTTTGTTCTCCTTCTCCGCTCTAGTTCCGCTGTATTTCAGCCAATTATGCTATAGGAGGTATGCGTGAATGCAGCAAAATAATTCTCCTAGATATGATTGTACTTTTTTCTATTTTTAACTATTAACTGTTGCACACCTGTCCTTTCATCATTGATATACTGTAGCATTGTGATTTGATTTTAAACTTCCTTTTACTACTGTTTTTTTATTGTATAGTTAGGCATATACTCTGAATTGGTCCTCTGAATTGTATTTTTCATGCTTTTTATATCTTAATTGTATTATATACTGCTTTTATGGATTGCTACTTGCCTCCGAATAAAGTTATTATTGATTGATTGATTGATTACTAATTCAATCAAGGGCAAATTCGGCTGGCCTGCTGGAGGCCTTGCTGTAATGATCAGTGCAGAATATGAGATGGAGGGGTGCATATTATTTCAGGAATACACAAATTGTTTGACAGTTTCAATTTGTAGCTAATTATCAGATAAGCAGGGTGAAAGGGAGGCAAAAGGCTGCTGAGATTTAATATTATTAACTTTTAATTCCCTCTGAATAAATTATTAGACAATCAGCTGAAAGAGCTGGCAGCTCTGGAGTATATGGTGAGTTCAAGCTTCCTAAAGGTGCCAATCCTGTTGATGGGAGATTTTACTGTTAAGATTCCATATAATTCAGCAAATGATGAGTTCCAAAGGGAGAAGGAAAACATTGTGGGTATTCTGTGTCAGCATTTGGAGTGACATTGGGGTGATGGGAGAGGGAGGAAATTGTGTATGTTGCTGGACAGTTTGAATTTGACTATTGTAAATGGTAGATGTGTAGGAGACCAGCCCGCTCAATGTACTTTTGATAATGGTAGGGTGTCCACATTAATAGATTATGTTATGAACTCAACCTCAAGCTACAGTATAGTCAAGGATCTAGTAGTAGGTGGTTTAACAGGCAGTGATCATGATCCCATACCTCTTACTCTGCATAGGGATATACACTTAAGAGATCTGTGGTAAAATAGCACACCAATATACAATTTGAATGAGCATCGACTGGTAAGGACTGGTAAGCTGAAGCGTCATACACAAAAATAAAATGAAGAAAGTATTGAAAGTACACTCTACCCTGCTGCCACAGCTCATGGTACAGGAGTATGAGATTTTAATTACCTCCATAAGCAAAATGGCAACAGAAGGCTTAAAGTACGTTCGGTGGGAAGGATCCATTGGGCTGGCCTAACAAACAGGCTGAATTAAATAAGAACATAATAGAGATGTATAAAAACTGTGGGGGTAGTAAGGATTACCTAATTCAAGGCCAAATGAAAAACTAAAGGAAAGAGCTTAGAAGATTAGCTTGGGAAGAGAAGCAGAATACATGGACAAAAGCAATTGGCTCCCTGAAAGCGGGAAATATGAAGGGCTTTTGGATCATAGTGAACAGAGTACTAAGGACAACTCACAGTATTGTAGCAGCCCTATCCTGGAGGAGGCCGTGGTGACTATCGGAGTTGTACAAACTTAAAGAGGTAGAGAAGGGAGGAGCTGGTAGTAGGCAGGTTCATGCCTCAGAACAGGCGGGGGCAGATAGCCACTTGATTCTGTCAATAGAAGACATTATAAAAGGCCTAAAAAGCTCCAAGGCCCAGGGCCGTGATTGCATCTCATCTGATATAATTAAACATAACTAAAACTCATGGGCCCAACTCCTAGCACCGGTATTTGGAGTAAGAATAAGCGGCCAGGAGATTCCAGGAACCAAGAAAGGCAGTATTAGGGCCCACTGCATGAAACAGGGAAGACAGGCCTACTGTCTAGCTACGTATGATCATGCTGCTAGATATCCACAGTAAGGTATATGCAAAACACCTCTTGAGGTTGCTAGAATATTGGGTAAGCAAAGCTAATATCCTTCCTATGGTTCAAATGGGTTTTCATAAAGGCTATTCAACAATGGATGGCTGTCTTATATTAAATCTTTTGGAAGACAAATATGCAGACACTATGGTAGGATTACATTTAGGTCGATCATTCCCTTCAAAACTAGGTAATCAGACCATCCCAGTAATGTTTTATGCCTATAATATAGTCTTGCTCAGTGCTTAATTTAAGCCTGTGGCTCCTCAGGAATCTTGCATCTCTCCCAGTTATCACCCCGCTATATCCCTTGTTTAGTGTCACTAAGGTTTCGGATATAATCTGCCTGCGACCCTTGCTGTATTCGGGACGCTTGTGGACAGCTCCTGAATTGTCCACTACGGCGAATGTCTAAAAGATGTCATGAAGGCCGACCAATTTATTAAAATGTCATGGCTCAAAAACATGAAAACAGTTTTGTTCTCATTAGGGCTCCATGACCTGTACAATCATCTGGACATATCTGTCCCATCAAAGGATGTGATAAAAAAGAAATACTGGTCACTTGTGGTGGCCGAGAACTCTTGGAAGGCAGCCACTGCCAAGTTAACCAGTGATTTCATGGATATTAAGTCTATTTGGGGCTAGAGTTATCCTGGGATGTAGTGTCCATGCCACTCCATAGAAAACTATGTGTAGTATCTTCATGTTATGTTTATAGTGTTCAACTTTACCTTGTAACTAGCTGCTCAGCCAGTGTGAGTGTTCTGTGTGGAATGTTGATATGATTGACATGAGTGGAATGCTTTGGTGCCTGGTGTGAGTGTTGTCAGTTAGAAGATGGGCTGAGCAGCTAGCAGGCTGCTCCTGGTGGGGCTGTTACTATGGATCTTAACAACTCAATAAATATCTTAAAGATGTCACCTATCTGCCTGGAATTCATCATGTTACATTTGGCGATGAGCGGACTTACTCATGCGTCTTTTATGGATCATTGGTAAAGCAACCTAGAGAAAAGACAAGAAACAAAGAAAATACAAGAAACTACAGTTTCCATCGAAGCTACAAGAAACTAAAGCAACTACATGAAGCAGAATGGAGTTCCAGGAAAGCCAGCCCCACCAGTGTCCTTGTCAACGGACAGCCCACACACCAGTGTCACTGCCAACGGACACTACAGCCTGGAAATACTACTCTGGATCTACAGAAAGGTTTCAGTAAGTTGGAGGTGTAGTTACACTACGGCCACATGTAGGTGTTCCAGCCACATCATTTTCTACAAAAAGGTTTGGTGAGTTGGAGGAGTAGTTACACTACAGCCACATCTGGTGTTCCAGCCACATCAATCTATGAAGACCACAGTGACTTCAAAAAAAAGGGCACCATTTGACAGCTCAAAGGTCAAATAAGCAATCTTTTTTCGTTCTACTAAAGTACACTTTCAGTGTCTTGGCGTGTACACTTGGCCAATATGCTTTTACACTGCGACGAGTGTCTGCAGTTGAGGATATTAACAGTACGTTTCTCAAATTATTCTGTTTACAAGAGGCGCTGTATCTGTTAGGTTTTCACCTCAACGGTCGGAAGCAGAATTACTGTGTGGTCAGCCTTGGACACTTTTTGGCACTATGAATATTAACGCTTAGCTAAAGTCATCCGGCTCACTGTTCGCCAACCTCTTTGGATTTCGGTGCCTGGGGTTGTTTTTGGCACAACATGTGTAGAAAGGTAATTATACTTATTTTTTTTGCCCAATTGCCTTGGCCACAAGTATACACGCTGCTCTGATGCCGTTTATACTGTTTGTATTTTGAATGGTGCGCGCGAGCTGCTCTTTCAAAAGGATCGTCATGTCTGCTCCAGCGCGCGCAGCCTTACCTGCACCTTCAGTCCTGTTGGGTCCCCATGGATCTTTGTGACGTTCCTCCGTGCTTCCTGTGTTCTGCTGCCTCTGGACGCCGCATGCACAGTCGTGCCGTTAGCCATCCGGCGGGACGTCTGAAAACGTGCCGGCATCTTGTGTTTGGTGGCATTCTACCTTGTTTGGCACATATTGCTTGATGGTGTGCTGCCTTCGCTCTGCCAACCACGCTGTTTTTTTTTCTTGTGGAATAAAGTCTCAACAAAGCCACATGGAGTCCGAGGACAACGCAGTGGTTTTGTGACTGGAGCAATATGTCGAATAGTTGTCAGGGCATTCTTTAGGTTGGATTCTCCGTTTCAAGTATGTCGGAGGTATAGTTACATTGCTGCTTTGTCCACCTAATCCCTCTCTGGAGCCAGTTATCTGTTCCCTTCACATTTGTTTTTACAATGAGTAACCCTTCGCTGCACATGTTTTGGATCATTTTGGTGAAGATCCACTTTTTGGTGCACATAGATTGAATGTTGTTTCACCTGCAAAGATACGGTTACTGCTGTGCTCTGTGACATTTACATGCTACGTACAGAATATGGCTTTGACATTGCTCTGGGGCTCACTGTTTCAGCTTCCATAAGTTTGTATTCATGCATAACGCTACGTGGGCGAATTTAGTATTCTGTTTATTTATGCTATTGCCGTGTCTCTACGTTTTCCATTTGCATCTTTAACATGTTTTAGGTGACGTGCACTGTACAGATATGTGCACAGTGTAGTTCAACTCGGGTGAGAGGTCGCTCACAGGCGTGTGTTTTAGTCTTGGTGCACCATATTTAGAGTTTAAATTGGAAATGCTACTTTTACAGCATTTTTGTTTGAGTGATGCCACAGTTTAGGTTCCCTTACGTAAGGGACGTCTTAGTCTTCTTGTGGGTGGTCGTCACAGCTGATCCCTTACATGAGGGTGGTCCTGGTCTTGGTGGGTGGTTCCCCACTTCATTGTGTTGTGGCCATGTTTCACGTGTATGTTTTACGTGTGTAAAGCGTCATGTGCTGCATGTCTCGTTGTTGTGTGTAAGTCGCCCCGCGCCTCACTTGTTGTTGTTGTGTGTAAGTTGCCCTGCGCCTCACGTCTTTCTGTCGTGTGTGTAAGTCGCCCTGCGCTTCACGTCTTCCTGTCTCGTGTGTAAGTCGCCCTGTGCCTCACGTGTTTTTGTCTTGTGTGTAAGTCGCCCTGCGCTTCACGTCTTTCTGTCTTGTGTGTGTAAGTCGCCCTGCGTCTCACGTGTTTCTGTCTGGTGTGTGTAAGTCGCCCCGCGCCTCACGTCTTTCTGTGTTGTGTGTAAGTCGCCCTGCGCCTCACGTGTTCTTCTGTGTAAGTCGCCCAGCGCTTCATGTGTTTTTGTTTTGTGTAAGTCGCCCTGCGCTTTATGTTTTTTTTATTCAAGGAGGAGGATGGTGTTAGGTTGTGTTTATCTTTTCACCCTTCTCTTTTCCTTAGTCTAGTCTGTTCCCTCTCGTGGTGTGGTTTTTACCATTTACCCCTGGGTTTTAGACTATTTATTTCATCTGTATATTTTGTCTATGGGTGTCTTTCATTTTCAGTATGGTTTTATTAATTTTAAATTTTAAAGGGAGAAGATAATGTAGTATCTTCATGTTATGTTTATAGTGTTCAACTTTATCTTGTAACTAGCTGCTCAGCCAGTGTGAGTGTTCTGTGTGGAATGTTGGTATGATTGACATGAGTGGAATGCTTGGGTGCCTGGTGTGAGTGTTGTCAGTTGGAAGATGGGCTGAGCAGCGAGCAGGCTGCTCCTGGTGGGGCTGCTACTATGGATCTTAACAACTCAATAAATATCTTAAAGATGTCACCTATCTGCCTGGAATTCATCATGTTACACAATGCTTTGAGTTCCGTATAGGCACTTTACCCCTCAGAGCGTTTACATCAGGCTGGGCTGGCAAAGGAGGCTCCTCTTGCCCTATCTATGACTATCCGAGAGAAAGTGTCCTCTCATGTTTTGTTTGCATGTCCATGCTATTTATCCCCTGGGCATACCTGGCTTGCACCGATTTGTAGGTTAATAGGTGTACGGAATCATCAGGATGCCCTCTGCATTCTTAGATCAGATTCTCCAGTAATGGCGATTACCATTGCTAAATTTATGGGTGCAATGTGGGTGCTCCATAGCAAAGCCCTTTGCAGCTCTTCTATATGATGTGTTTTTATTTAAGTGCATTGTATTTGGTATGTATTATTGCCGCCATAATAACATTCTGTTTATTGATACTCTCCCATCTGATAATCAACTGTGTATATTTTTTAATGCTTATATCTCTATTTAATAATCAACGTATTTTTTTATATAATCTATTTTGAGATCGACTTTTAACTACGTCACATACTGTATTTATTATAAATGGTTTGTACTTTTATGGGCCAGGTGGCTGAAATAAAGTGATTTAAAGTGAAAAAGGATGGACTCCGTGTTGGGCCATAAATCCACTGAAGTACTTAGAAAGACATACAATGCTAAAATCGTTAGATCGCTGTTGTATGGGTGTGAGGTGTTGCCCATAAAATATGTTAGGAGGGTGCAAATTTTTTAAATGAATGTCTGAAAGAAATGGCTTGCCTACCCAGAGGAACCGTAAATAGTGCCCTGAAGCTATAACTGGGTCTCACTAGTGTACTATTTAATTACTGGCTTGGTCTTTTTAGTACTGACGAGGGCTCGTTAAGGCAAATCATAAAATCTTGTCTGCAGAAATATGCCGATAGGTGGGTGGCTAACCTACTTAATATTAAGGTATCCCTAAACGTTGCAGTAGGGGCTGAACTTCAAGGGTTGTCTGCTGCTCAGCAGAAACAAACATTAAAGCTTTTAATAAAAGAGGGCTCCAGGAGAAGTGACTTAGAAGATGTGTGCAAGAGAGATAACTTGTGTCATTTAAAGGAGTCAAGGTATGGAAAGCATATTCAGCCTTACCTGAGGGATATAAAAAGTTCTTGTATAAGGAGGTGGGCCTTGAAGGTTAGGCGGGGGCAAGTACCAGCAGTCATGTGATGGAAGCTGGCCAGACAGATAGGGTCAGACTTAGTTAAGTGCCCATTCAGCTAAAATGTACCATTAACTGTTTTGCATTTACTCATAGCATGCTCTTGTTTTGAGGTGGATGCACAATCAAATGATTGACGGAATGCTGAACAAATCAAACATTCACTCCCCATCAAGAGATCTGGGTTATACCCATCGTTTTCTTGCCGCCATGCTACCCTAGTTTGTACCCAGGCATATGCAAATCAGTCTTGACCCTGCTGCTCATGGGAACAGTCAAGTCCGAACTGCCAAACCAGGTCCTCCCTGGACCAGAAACAAGCATCCTGGGACCAGTTTCAGGGTATCAACCCTCATCAGCCAGGCTAGCTTGACTCCAGTGGCATGGTGAGCACTGGAACCACATCTGGACATACCCTTCCCTGATGAAGGGTGATACCCTGAAATCGGTCCCAGAATGCTTGTTTCCTGTCCAGGGAGGACCTGGCCTGGCAGTTTGGGCTGGACTGTTCCCAGAGGGAGCAGGGTCAAGAATAATTTGCATATGGCTGAGTCTAAACTGGAATGGCGTGGTGTGCAAATAAACGATGGATTTAGGCCCAGCTCTCGGTACTGGGGGTGATTGTTTCAAGAGTCTGTCGATCAATTGTTCTTTTTGCACTTGTTTTGATGTTAGAAGAAGAAAATTGCTGTTACCAGCCTTTAAAATGACACCGGTCCATTAATGCTGCTAATCCTAAAATGTGATAATATATTGTTGAGTTATGCGGTAGGGAGGTTCTTGTCCGTTGTTTATGATCAGTTAGTTAAGCAGAATGGTCCCCCGCATTAGTGATATGGCATGAGTATACTGAGGTTGTTTTGTGATAGTCTTACCCTTAATAATAGAGAGGGTATTATATATAAAGTTAATACTTACCTTGCCTAATAGTACTCGGTTTAATATTAAATGAATTTTGCACCGCTGTCGCTCTATTTTGCATGTGAGAAATTGTATTTTGCACAATAATAATTGCTTATCTTGTTTGCACAAGCCTAATGCCCTCTAGACTATGGGGCCGATTCCGATCTCGGCCGGTAGGGCTCCGAATCGGATTCGGCTTAACCGGATCCGATTCGGAGCCCTATTGCCCGACCGATTCGTACGCGCGTCCGGGCGAGCGAGTACGATGCGAAATCGCCGACCGACTCGTCCGGGCGTCCAGACCGCTCCGACCGACTCGTTCCCGGGTCTAACTGCACCGACCGACTCGCTCGAACTCGACTCGCACCGCGCAATGGAGACGTTCCCCGGCCGGGTAAGTACGATGCGCGCCGCGAGCAGTCCGACCGAGCCGCGCACTCCGGCTCCAAAGAGCAGTCGGAGCCGTATTTGGGGGTCCGTGTCAGACCCCCCTGTATGCGTAGCCGCGCGAGTCGCACACAGGGGGGACCCATGGGTCCCCCCTACCTGTGCGTGTACGGCGCGAGTCGCTTCGCCGCGTACCCGCTGTAGGGGGCGCCCTTGTTCGCCTCGCACCCATTGAGTCAATGGGAGCCCGCGTACGCGTTGTACGACAGGCTCCCATTGACTTACAATGAGTCCGACCGACTCGAGTCCGATGGCATACGTGGCGCATCGTACTCGTTCGGTCGGGCTGCACGGGTCCGATTCGGTCGGAAATCTCTCCGGGTCTGGCTCGGTCGGAGAGATTTCCGGCCCGAATCGGAATCGGCCCCTAAGTGCGTACAATATAAAAATGGCAGTAGGATTATAATTGTATTTTGTACTACCATCGCCCTATTTTAGCACAGAGGAAATTGCTCTTTGTTCTTTGTGAATTGTCTACCCAATGCCTATCTCGCTTAATTGAGCATGGGATAAAAATAATTGTACCTGTAATACTGCTGCTCCACTTTGCACATAAGTAAATTGTATTTTGCACTGTGATAATGCTTACACTGTTTGGAAATACCATCAATGAAATACTTTTGTGCTAATGGGTCCAAGGCTGTGTGCCCTATTGCAGACGGGAAGCAGGGATGATTTTAATGTTTTAAACATTGATGGGATAGTGGGTAAAACTAGTACTTGCTGATTTAAAAAAATGTTTTATTTGTTTGTAAATGTATATGTTTTAAGATGACTGGAGTTTCGTTGGTAGTATGTGTGAATACAAATTGTTGGAATTGCCTTGTTGGCATGATAACAAACTGCAATAAAACTAAGCAAGCAAACTAAGCATCACGTTTATCCTGCTCCATGCACATGCAAAACTTGAATCTGAAGATCTAAGACCAGCACCTGCAGGTGGAGAGAGGCTATAAGAACTGTGACGAGGAAATGTTAGTGGCAGAATTCTGAATTATTGCTAGTGACACCATATGTAAAAGAAACATATAAATAGATGTATACCTGTGTTTTATAGGTCTAGCATCTTCAGATGCATAACACGTATAAGAATACATGTGCAAGTAGACACATAGCTCAGTCACTAGACCATGCACGACTTAAACCTTTAGAGACTGCATTTCCCATTTCCAGCAGACACCGAACATTATGCTGTGTATTTCAAGTGTACCTTTCCACATACTCATACAAAGTAGCCTAATCACTAATCCCTCTGCCAACATGTCTTAAACCTCACTTTTGTGCTGCAGCTTCACCGTTCTACTATTACCAGACTGTTGGGCCTTGCCAAATACAAAGCAGCATCCCTTCACATGTCTCTGTTATAAGTCTCACCATATTCCTGAAAGCATGCATGCATGTGTCTGTACCTTTTCCAAATGGCATCATATGTAAAAGAAACGTACACAAAGACATATAACTGTGTTTTATACATCTAGCATATTCAGATGCATAACACATATAAGAATACATGTGCAAGTAGACACATACCTCAGTCACAACACCGTGCACACCTTAAAACTTCAGAGACTGCACTTTCCATTTCAGGCAGACACCGTAAATTATGCGGTGTATTTCAAGTGTACCTTTCCACACACTCATACAAAGTAGCCTAATCACTAATCCCTCTGCTAACATGTCTTAAACCTTACTTTTGTGCTGCAGCTTCACCATTCTACTACTATCCAGACTGTTGGGCCTAGCCAAATATAAAGCAGCAACCCTTCGCATATCTCTGTTGTAAGGCTCACCATATTCCTGAAAGCATGCATGCATGTGTCTGTACCTTTTGCTATTGGCATCATATGTAAAAGAAAGATACAAATAGACGTATATCTGGGTTTTATACATCTAACATCTTCAGATGCTTTACACGTATAAGAATGCATGTGAAGTAGACATATACCTCAGTCACAACACCATGCACACCTTAAAACTTCAGAGACTGCACTTCCCATTTCAAGCAGACACCGAAAATTATGCAGTGTATTTCAAATGTACCTTTCCACACACTCATACAAAGTAGCCTAATCACTAATCCCTCTGCCAACATGTTTAATCTAACCCTGGGCTTAGTTGGCGTAGCGGGACTACACAGAGGTCCACGGAGTTGGGAACAAACTCCGTGGAACTCCGCTCCGCCACCCGCCTCCACCCCGCCCATTTAACAATGAATTAGACTTTAATGAAAAGTAAAATAAAAACCACTTACCTTTACTGTGGCGTCCCCGGGCTGCCCTCCTCCTCTTCCTCGCCGTCTCTGGGTAATCCTTGCGAAAACTACGCATGTGCGCATGCGCAGTTTTCGCAAGGACTCCAGAGAGCAGGCAGAGGAGGAGGCAGCTCCAGAGCGCCGCAGTACAGGTAAGTGGTTTTATTTTATTTTTCATTAAAGTCTAATTCATTGTTAATAGGGGGAGTGGAGGGGGGGCTGGCCAACTCCGCTCCGCTGCGGAGTGTGCGGAGATTTGCCTACTCCGCGTTCTCTGCAGAACGCGGAGTAGGCAAATCTCCGCACACTCCGCGGGCGGAGCGGAGAGATCTCCACCCGCGGTTAGTTTAAACCTCACTTTTAGTGCTGCAGCTTCACCATTCTACTACTACTCAGACTGTTGGTCCTAGCCAAAAACAAAGCAGCATCCCTTCACATGTCTCTGTTATAAATCTAGCCATATTCCTGAAAGCATGCATGCATGTATCTGTACCTTTTGCACGTGGCATCATATGTAAAAGAAACATACAAATAGACATATACCTGTGTTTTATACATCTAGCATATTCAGATGCATAACATGTATAAGAATACATGTGCAAGTAGACACTTAGTTCAGTTACAAGACCATGCACACCTTAAAACTTCAGTGACTGCACTTCTCATTTCAACCACAATCATAAAATGATGTGCTGCATTTCAAGTGTACCTTTCCAAACACTCATACAAAGTAGCGTAATCACTAACCCCTCTGCTAAAATGTCTTAAACCTCAATTTTGTACTGCAGTTTCACCATTCTACTACTACTCAGACTGTTGGGCCTAGCCAAATACAAAGCAGCGACTATTCACATGTCTCTGTTGTAAGTCTCACCATATTCCTGAAAGCATGCATGCATGGGTCTATACCTTTTCCTAGTGGCATCATATGTAAAAGAAACATACAAATAGACGCATATCTGTGTTTCATACATCTAGCATCTTCAGATGCATAACTTGATTAAGAATACATGTGCAAGTAGACACATACATCAGTCACAACACCATGCACACCTTAAAACTTCAGAGACTGCCCTTCCCATTTCAAGCAGACACCGATCATTATGCGGTGTATTTCAAGTGTACCTCTTTGCACACTCATACAAAGCAGCCTAATCACTAATCCCTCTGCCAACATGTCTTAAACCTCACTTTTGTGCTGCAGCTTCACCATTCTACTACTACTCAGACTGTTGGGCCTAGCCAAATACAAAGCAGCAACCGTTCACATGTCTCTGTTATAAGTCTCACCATATTCCTGAAAGCATGCATGGATGTGTCTGAACCTTTTGCTAGTGACACCATATGTAAAAGAAACATACAAATAGACTTATACCTGTGTTTTATACATCTAGCATCTTCAGATGAATAACATGTATAAGAATACATGTGCAAGTAGACACATACCTGAGTCACAACACCATGCACACCTTAAACTTTCAGAGACTGCACTTCCATTTTCAAGCAGACACCGAAAATTATGCGGTCTATTTCAAGTGTACCTTTTATACAAAGCAGCCTCATCACTAATCCCTCTGACAACATGTCTTAAACCTCACTTTTGTGCTGCAGCTTCGCCATTCTACTACTACTCAGACTGTTGGGCCTAGCCAAATACAAAGCAGCAACCGTTCACATGTCTCTGCTGTAAGTCTCACCATATTCCTGAAAGCATGCATGGATGTGTCTGTACCTTTTGCTAGTGACACCATATGTAAAAGAAATATACATATAGATGTATACCTGTGTTTTATAGGTCTAGCATCTTTACATGCATAACACGTATAAGAATAAATGTTCTAGTAGACACATAGCTCAGTCGCAAGACCATGCACGCCTTAAACTTCAGAGACTGCACTTCCCATTTCAAGCAGACACCGAAAATTATGCTGTGAATTTCAAGTGTGCCTTTCCACACACTCATACAAAGTAGCCTAACCACTAATCCCTCTGCCAACATGTATTAAACCTCACTTTTCTGCTGCAGCTTCACCGTTCTACTACTATCCAGACTGTTGGGCCTAGCCAAATACAAAGCAGCATCCCTTCACATGTCTCTGTTATAAGTCTCACCATATTCCTGAAAGCATGCATGCATGTGTCTGTACCTTTTGCTAGTGGTATCATATGTAAAGGAAACATACAAATAGACGTATACCTTTGTTTTATACATCTAGCATCTTCAGATGCATTACACGTATAAGAATACATGTTCAAGTAGACACATACCTCAGTCACAACACCATGCACACTTTAAAACTTCAAAGACTGCACTTTACATTTCAAGCAGACACAAAACTTATGCGGAGTATTTCAAGTGTACCTTTCCACACACTCATACAAAGTAGCCTAATCACTAATCCCTCTGCCAACATGTCTTAAACCTCCCTTTTGTGCTGCAGCTTCACCATTCTACTACTACTCAGACTGTTGGGCCTAGCCAAATACAAAGCAGCAACCGTTCACATGTCTCTGTTGTAAGTCTCATCAGATTCCTGAAAGCATGTATACATGTGTCTGTACCTTTTCCTAGTGGCATCATATGTAAAAGAAACATACAAATAGATGTATACCTGTGTTTTATACATCTAGCATCTTCAGATACATAACACATATAAGAATACATGAGCTAGTTGACACATACCTCAGTCACAACACCATGCACACCTTAAAACTTCAGAGACTGCACTTCCCATTTCAAGAAGACACCAAACATTATGCGGTGTATTTCAAGTGTACCTTTCCAAACACTCATACAAAGCAGCCTCATCACTAATCCCTCTGCCCACATGTCTTAAACCTCACTTTTGTGCTGCAGCTTCATCATTCTACTACTACTCAGACTGCTGGGCCTAGCCAAATACAAAGCAGCAACCGTTCACATGTCTTTGTTGTAAGTCTCACCATATTCCTGAAAGCATGCATGGATGTGACTGTACCTTTTGCTAGTGACACCATATGTAAAAGAAACATACAAATAGATGTATACCTGTGTTTTATAGGTCTAGCATCTTCAGATGCATAACACGTATAAGAATACATCTGCAAGTAGACACATAGCTCAGTCACTAGACCATGCACGCCTTAAAATTTTAGCGACTGCATTTCCCATTTCAAGTAGACACCAAACATTATGCTGTGTATTTCAAGTGTACCTTTCCACATAATCATACAAAGCAGCCTCATCACTAATCCCTCTGCCAACATGTCTTAAACCTCACTTTTGTGCTGCAGCTTCATCATTCTACTACTACTCAGACTGCTGGGCCTAGCCAAATACAAAGCAGCATCCCTTCACATGTCTCTGTTATAAGTCTCACCATATTCCTGAAAGCATGCATGCATGTGTCTGTACCTTTTCCAAATGGCATCATATGTAAAAGAAACATACACAAAGACATATACCTGTGTTTTATACATCTAGCATATTCAGATGCATAACACATATAAGAATACATGTGCAAGTAGACACATACCTCAGTCACAACACCGTGCACACCTTAAAACTTCAGAGACTGCACTTTCCATTTCAGGCAGACACCGAAAATTATGCGGTGTATTTCAAGTGTACCTTTCCACACACTCATACAAAGTAGCCTAATCACTAATCCCTCTGCCAACATGTCTTAAACCTCACTTTTGTGCTGCAGCTTCGCCATTCTACTACTACTCAGACAGTTGGGCCTAGCCAAATACAAAGCAGCAACCGTTCACATGTCTCTGTTGTAAGGCTCACCATATTCCTGAAAGCATGCATGCATGTGTCTGTACCTTTTGCTAGTGACACCATATGTAAAAGAAACATACAAATAGACGTATATCTGGGTTTTATACATCTAACATCTTCAGATGAATAACACTTATAAGAATACATGTGAAGTAGACACATACCTCAGTCACAACACCATGCACACCTTAAAACTTCAGAGACTGCACTTCCATTTTCAAGCAGACACCGAAAATTATGCGGTCTATTTCAAGTGTACCTTTTATACAAAGCAGCCTCATCACTAATCCCTCTGACAACATGTCTTAAACCTCACTTTTGTGCTGCAGCTTCGCCATTCTACTACTACTCAGACTGTTGGGCCTAGCCAAATACAAAGCAGCAACCGTTCACATGTCTCTGCTGTAAGTCTCACCATATTCCTGAAAGCATGCATGGATGTGTCTGTACCTTCTGCTAGTGACACCATATGTAAAAGAAATATACAAATAGATGTATACCTGTGTTTTATAGGTCTAGCATCTTTACATGCATAACACGTATAAGAATAAATGTTCTAGTAGACACATAGCTCAGTCGCAAGACCATGCATGCCTTAAACTTCAGAGACTGCACTTCCCATTTCAAGCAGACACCGAAAATTATGCTGTGAATTTCAAGTGTGCCTTTCCACACACTCATACAAAGTAGCCTAACCACTAATCCCTCTGCCAACATGTCTTAAACCTCACTTTTGTGCTGCAGCTTCACCGTTCTACTACTATCCAGACTGTTGGGCCTTGTCAAATACAAAGCAGCATCCCTTCACATGTCTCTGTTATTATTCTCACCATATTCCTGAAAGCATGCATGCATGTGTCTGAACTTTTTCCTAGTGGTATCATATGTAAAAGAAACATACAAATAGACGTATACCTGTGTTTTTCACATCTAGCATCTTCAGATGTATAACACGTATAATAATACATGTGCAAGTAGAAACATATCTCAGTCAGAAGACCATTCAAACCTTAAAACTTCAGAGAATGCACTCCCATTTCAAGCACACACCGAAAATTATACGGCATATTTCAAGTGTTTCTCTCCACAGACTCATACAAAGTAAGTAATCACTAATCCCTCTGCCAACATGTCTTAAACATCAATTTTGTGCTTCAGCTTCACTATTCTGCAACTACTCAAGGGGTTGGGCCTAGCAAAATATAAAGCAGTAACCCTTTCCATGTCTCTGTTGTATGTCTCACCATATTCCTGAAAGCATACACGCATGTGTCTACACATTTTCCTAGTACTATCTTACATAAAAGAAAAATACAAATAGACGTATATCTATGTTTTATACATCTAGCATCTTCAGATGCATAACACGTATGAGAATACATGTGCAAGTACACACATATCTCAGTCACAAGTCCAGGCAGACCTTAAAACTTGACAGACTGCACTTCAGTTTGAAAGAGACACCTAAAATTATGCAGCATACTTCAACTGTACCTTTCCATAGACTCATGCAAACTACCATAGTCACTAATCCATCTAATATTGTAAACATATTGGTTTGCACAAACTATTTCAATCATCATTTCACTACAATAAAACAAACTACAATATACATCTGTACATTTCATAACATATTTCAAACATCACAGTTCTGAAATAGTTTCAAAAGTTTGAAAATAAAGCTTTTCAAATCTAAAAATATCACTTCAAAAGAGTAAACCACTACTACATAATACATAATACACATCACACATTTCTAACTCACCTTTGAAATAGTATTGCAGAATATGACATATATTTTCTTTTGCACACATTAAATGTAATGCACCACTCTCAACAACATAAAACCAGTAATGGCAAACTTGCCCTCTCTTTCTGCACACAAATAAATGTAAGTTACAAATCACATTGCTTCCTACATTATTTCAAATTGTGAAACACATTTCTATTGGTTAGACATATTAACTCTTTCCAACTGTCTTCTAAAAGTGCCCAAACTCGTTCTGTAATTTTCAAGGGTAGCGACTCCACCGCAGTGCCGCAGTGTAGCGTTGCGATGGAGCAGCGAACCCTGACGGGAGTTCAAAAACCTATTTCCAATAATACAAATATTTTTTTTAAAACAACAGACTACTTCTACACATAATACTCACTTAGAAAAACTTAATTTAGTAACATATCACATATATAAGCTACCGTTTCACATTTGAATCCACAGTTAATTTTTAACCCTTCCCCCATTCTCCTTAATCCCAGTTTCCATAGCAACACTTTCTGCAACATTCAACTGTACTGGCAGGTCACAAGTTCACCATATTTTAAAGTTCAGCACAGTAGCTTACAAATGCAAATAGCAGGTGTGGTTGACTTTTGCAAAATATTAGCTAATCATATGTATCTACTGTACCTTTCAAATATTATTTAATAACCAATAAGATACATGCTTCTTTAGGAAAGCAACATGCATCCTATTTTTCAGTGCATAATGTTAACGAACAGCCAATGACATATCTGGTTTTTCAAAAACAGAATCTTCTCCACCATTTTAGATACCTCTCATTCTACCAACTGACTACCTGAGCTACAGACATCTTTTCATTTCTTCCAGACATCCCTTCAAGATGCTTATAGTACGGATTGTAGGGCACAGCTATGTGTTCTGGTGCAACAGGTATGCAGAACACAGAGGAATTGACAAAGACCTAGGTTTGCAAAATGTGGATATTAAATGGATTGCACAGAGAGGATTAAAGTGGCACCAATTGATGCCTTTGGTTAAAACCTTTTTGCATCTCCAACCCCCTGACCTCATGATTATGCACTGTGGTGGCAATGACCGAGGCACATTGACTGGAGTAGGACTGGCAATGCTCATGAAGGATACCTTTGCACAATTGATGTTACTTTTGCCTCAAACTGTCTTTGTATTTCTAATATATGCCAAAGACAGAAATGAAAGTGGTCAAATCAATTCTGTCCCCAGATTAAGAAAGCTAGGAAGAATGTCAATAAAGCTGTTTCTGCTTACCTCAGAGACCATAGGATGGGCTCCATCTATAACAACAATCTACGTTTTGATATGGATGACATCTACAGAAGTGATGGAGTTCACTTCACAGATCAAGGGAACAGAGTCTTTCTCAACAACCTTAAGCTGTGCATCTGCACTTACATGTAGCTCCAACAAAGTCATAATGAAAACAAGGGCTCTTTTTAGAGCCACCCTATTTCCCAACAGTGAATCTTATTTTTTTTTTAAACATACAAACTCTTTTTTAATTTTTTGTGGATTCGAGAACCTGTCGCGAATTCGAATTCAAAAGCACAAATTCAATGTACTACAATACAATACACTTTTCAAGTTTAACTTGTAAGTTTTCTTTTATATTATTACTAACTCTATCAAAGTTAATGTGATTATTAACTTCAATCTCACTAACTCTATCAAAAAGTTCAGAAATGCAACACTACCTTCTAAATTATATACTATTAAATTATTTATTTAAGGTTGATCCGTGAATCCACCGCGACGTTACACTGGGGGCCGATCTGAGAGCCGTGATGGGGTCACAACTCCTATCACGAGCGAAAAAAAATAATTAACACCCCCCAGTTCCATTACCTGATGTCGACCCCGGGGACCCCATCCCCCGGAAGCTGGCCATTTTTTATTTTTAAAAAAAGGGAGAGGGGCCGCATGGCCCCCCTCCCGAGCCATTTTAGGCCCCCGGGACCCCAACCTCTGGGGCTTGGCCTCACTGTTGGGGACAGTGGGGGGAGCCCCAATGCCCCCGCGGTCCCTGCCGGCTCCCCTTCTCCTGCGGGAGCAGGCATTGCTTTTGGGCAAAGGGAGCTGCTAACATGCAGCTCCCTTTGCCCAAAAGCAAATCTGCTTCGCTTCATTGAAGCAAGAGCAGTTTTCCTGCTATCGCTTCATGAAGTGAAGCAGAAGTTTGCTATGGCAGGGCGGGAGCAGTGCTCCCGCCCTGTCATAGCAAACTGCAATGTCCTGGGGGTGGGCACCCAGGGACATTGCTGGAGCCGGCCCTAGGGGGTGGCGGTCCCCAGGGCCATGGAAGGCTCCATGAGGGGGGCTGCGCGGCCCTCCTCCAACATATGTTTAAAGCCCCAGGGAGGTGGTGGTCCCTGGGGGTCCGCAACAGACCCCCGTATTTGCATAGTCAATGCCCCGGGGAGGTGGCGGTCCCCGGGGCAGTGTGGGGGGCACAAGCCCACCCCCACACCTTTTTAATTTTAAAAGCTCTGGGGAGGTGGCGGTCCCCGGGGCAGCGTGGAGTAGCAGGAGCCCCCCCACGCATTTTTAATTAAAACAAAGCCCCAGGGAGGTGGAGTTCCCTGGGGCTGCAAGGGCCCCCGCGGGCCCACATGCCATTTTATAACATTGCCCCCGGAACTTGGCCCACCCGGGGTCTTAATTAAACAAAGCGCGGGAGACCACGGTTCGTTTTAAAAAAAACATTTTGGCAGGATTCGCAAACCGTAAGAGAATCCTGCCAACATTTTTTTTTAAAAATGATTCTTTTGGCCCTCGGGGTCCCTGTGGGACCCCTTGAGCAGGTCTAGGGGGTCAGGGTGTTCCTACCCTGCTCCCTTTTCTTCTTATTTCACCTTTTTTCTTGCGACTCAGTTCAACCGAGTCACAAGAAGGCTGCCAACACTTCATTTTTGGCAGCCAATCAGAGTCAAGCTCATGCTCGGGAGGGTTTGCGGATCCACTGCGGTCACCAGATAATGATATTTTTTTATGTATGTATTTCTCAAGAACTACTGAACGGATTTACACCATTTAAAAACAAAGGTCGCTTTCTGCCAAATTTCGTGTCATTTGTTCAGCAGTTCGGGCTGTAGCTTTGTCTAAAGTTTCCTATGGAAATTATCATGGAGAAAATGCATTTTAGGAGCCCCCTTTTTTCTCGGCCCTTGCTTGACGAATCGCCCCAAAACTTTCAAGACAGAAGCTGACCTGAGCAGGGCATTAGTTTTAAAAATTTCGAAAAAAGATTTGTCAAGATTTGTCAAACGGCGCCAAAAAGAAGCAAAGCAGAATTGCTTTTGGGTAAAGGGAGCTGCATGTTAGCAGCTCCCTTTGCCCAAAAGCAATACCTGCTCCCGCAGGAGGCTGGGAGCCGGCAGGGACCATGGGGGCATTGGGGCTTCCCCCAGGGTCCCCAATGCTGAGGCCAGGCCCCAGGGGATGGGGTCCCCAGGGCCAGAAGTGGCCCAGGGAAGGGGGGCCACATGGCCCCACTCCCGGAAAAAACTAAAAAAAAGCATTGGACCTCTTTTGCCTGTTTCTGCACCTTTCCTGCCTGTTCCTGCACCTCTCTTGCCTCTTTCTGCACCTCTGTTGGTTCATTCTGCACTGCTTTTGCTTCTTTCTGCACCTCTGTTACAAATGTATGCATCCCTCTTGCCTCTTTCAGCACCCCTCTTCCGTCTTTCTGCACCTCTCTTGCCTCTGTCTGCATACCTGTTCCCTCTTTCTGCACCCCTATTGCCTGTTTCTGCAACTCTCTTGCCTCTTTCTGCAGTTCTTTTGCCTCCTTCTGCACCTCTGTTGCTTCTTTCTGCACTTGTCTTGCCTCTTTCTGCACCCCTCTAGCCTCTTTCTGCACCCTTGTTGCTTCTTTCTACACTTCACTTGCTTTTTTCTGTACCTCTCTTGCTTCTTTCTGCACCCATATTGCCTCTTTTTGCACCCCTCCTCCCTCTTTCTGCACCTCTTTTGCCCCTTTCTGTACCTCTGTTGCTTCTTTCTGTACTTCTTTTGCCTCTTTCTGGACCTCTCTTGCTTCTTTCTGCACCCCTGTTGTCTCTTTCTGCACTCGTCTTCCCTCTTTCTGCACCTCTCCTGCTTCTTTGTGCACCTCTCTTGCTTCTTTATGCACCCTTCATCCCTTTAATGCATCCCTCTTGCCTCTTTCTGCAGTTCTCTTGCCATTTTTTGCACTTCTCTTGCCTCTTTCTGCACCTCACTTGCCTCTTTCTGCAATTCTCTTGCTTCTTTCTACACCTCTGTTGCTTCTTTCAGCAATTCTCTTGCTTGTTTCTGCACCTCACTTGCGTCTTTCTGCCCCTCTGTTGCCTCTTTCTGCACCTCACTTGCTTCTTTCTGCATCCCTCTTGCCTCTTTCTGCACCCCTCTCCTCTCTTTCTGCACCTCTCTTGTCTCTTTCTGTAACCCTGTTCCCTCTTTCTGCACCTTTTCTGCCTGTTTCTGCACCTCTCTTGCCTCTTTCTGTACCTCTGTTGCTTTTTTCTGCACTTCTCTTGCCTCTTTCTGCACCCTTCATGCCTCTTTCAGCACCTCTGTTGCTTCTTTCTGCACTTCTCTTCCTTCTTTCTCCACCCCTCCTGCCTCTTTCTGTATCCCTCTTGCCTCTTTGTGCACCTCTCCTACCTATTTCTGCACCCCTCTTGCCTCTTTCTGCACTGCTCTTGCTTCTTTCTGCACGTCTTTTGCAAATTTCTGCATCCCTCATGCCTCTTTCTGCACCCCTCTTCCCTATTTCTCCACCTCTCTTGCTTCTTTCTGCACTTCTCTTGCTTCTTTCTGCACTGCTCTTGATTCTTTCTGCACCTCTCTTGCAAATTTCTGTATCCCTCTTACCTCTTTCTGCACCCCTGTTCCCTCTTTCTGTACATTTCTTGCCTGTTTCTGTACCTCTCTTGCCTCTTGCGGCACCTCTGTTGCTTCTTTCTGCACTTCTCTTGCCTCTTTCTGCACCCCTCTTGCCTCTTTAGGAACCTCTGTTCCTTCTTTCTGCACTTCTATTGCTGCTTTCTGCACCCCTCTGTCAGGTTACCAACACACTCTTACCTGCAAGATGTAGTTCTCTTACCTGTAAGGTGCTTGGCTGTGTTTCGCAGAGACGCTATGAGCCAACCTCCCAGAACCCCTAAAGTATAACCAGTGATCATGTAAGTACACTATGGCTACAAAAATAGAAACTAGGGAGGAGGGCTGGACTCGGACGCTGATGGATTCCTGTTGTCGACCTGCGAGGCAACAAGAAGTATTTTTAGGGGCGTAATGTCTAATGGAAAACGCTAGCAATTCTACAGTCCCTATCTTTTACGTCTGGGAAATGAGTGGTGTAATTGTCCTACCTGCGAATCCACAGGAATGAACTTAGCGTCCTGGTTGTCGTCGTGTGATGGATGTTTTCTTTCAGATGAAGTCACGATGGTTGTGTCCGTAAGGATGAAGATGTTGTTCTCCTCTGTTTAGTGATAAAAACAAGATATGAACTTTTCAATTCTGTTACGCAAAGAAGCACTTCGCATGACATTAATAGTTTTACATTCAGTTCTTATGCCTAATCACTTACTTCAATATTATGCTCCCTTCTTTGCTCCATCACTTGATTCTGTATTTTGGAAATAAATGATATGCACCAAACATAGAAATATACGTCTATAACATGATTATTGTTCTTAAGATTCTCACTTCTAAAGTCTTTCTACAAATATGCATTGCGAAATGTCCTTTCTGTAATTCAAAAAGAGGTTCCAAAAATAGTATTTTTCCTGATGCGCGCTGTTAGTTTCTACTGTCTTGCGATGGGCGCCTTTATGCACAAAAATCAAGAAGTTACTTAGCTTTCTTTCTTGTTTGTCGTTTCAGGAATCGTGGATGCTGCAGAAGCTGAAATCCCAGGAAACCGGAGACGCCCAGGTAAGTAGAGACGATGTCACCGCAACCGTAGTCAGAAGGCTAAGCGCCTTCTGGAACTTGGGTGTGGCATTTTATAGTCATGCCACACCCAAACCGCACCCAAAGCGGCTGCTACGTTGCACGCGTTTAGACGCGAGGCAACGTGCAGTCGAATGAAGCCTTTCAGTTTATACGCGCGTGCAGCGCAAAGCGTTTTCTGATGCTTCTGTCCCTTGAAAGCTTTCACAGAAGCCTTGTACAACAAACATACAAAAGTTTATAAACGATTTGCATTCTTAGTTGAAACGCTGTACTTTTGAGTAACCAAACATTCCTAAACCAGTGACGTGCGATAAACAAGCATTGGCCAAACTAGTGCTATACAATAAACACTCAAATAAACAAGCAGTGATTCAAACAAGTTTAGTACATATGTTCACAATAGTACATATGTTCACAATACCTAGGCTTACATACCTTGGAGTGCTGGATGCACGGGATAGGGGTGGGTTTCTTTCTAGGAATATGCAGACTCTATGTCTGTGCTGAAAAGGGCTATAATACTGTTCAGGCATGAAGTCATGACACCCTCTTCCCTCTTTCTGTACCCCTTTTGCCTTTTTCTGCAGTTCTCTTGCCACTTTCTGTACCTCTTTTGCTTCTTTCTGCACTTTTCTTGCCACTTTCTGTACACCTCTTGCCTCTTTCTGCACCTCTGTTGGTTCTTTCTGTACTGCTCTTGCTTCTTTTTGCACCTCTGTTGCAAATTTCTGCATCCCTGTTGCCTCGTTCTGTACCACTCTTCCCTCTTTTGCACCTCTCTTGCCTCTGTCTGCACACCTGTTCCCTCTTTCTGCACCCCTTTTGCCTGTTTCTGCAACTCTCTTGCTTCTTTCTGCAGTTCTCTTGCCTCCTTCTGTACCTCACTTGCCTCTTTCTGCACATCTCTTGCTTCTTTCTGTACCCTTCTTCCTTTTACTGCACATCTCTTGCCTCTTTCTGAACCTTTCTTGCCTCATTCTGTACATCTCTTGGTTCTTTCTGCACTGCTCTTGCGTCTTTCTGTACCCCTCTTGCCTCTTTGTGCACCTCTTTTGCTTCTTTCTGCACTTCTCTCTCCTCTTTCTGCACCCCTCTTGCCTCACTCTGCACCTCTGTTGCTTCTTTCTGCACTTCTATTGCCTCTTTCTGCACCTCTCTTGCTTCTGTCTGCACCCCTGTTGTCTCTTTCTGCACCCCTGTTGTCTCTTTCCGCACTCGTCTTCCCTCTTTCTGCACCTCTCTTGCTTCTTTCTGCACTTCTCTTGCTTCTTTCTGCACCTCTCTTGCTTCTTTCTGTACCCTTCGTCCATTTTTTGTATCCCTCTTGCCTCTTTCTGCTGTTCTCTTGCCATTTTCTGCACCTTTCTTGAC
The DNA here is from genome assembly GCA_963921515.1 of Calotriton arnoldi. Taxonomy (NCBI): domain Eukaryota; kingdom Metazoa; phylum Chordata; class Amphibia; order Caudata; family Salamandridae; genus Calotriton; species Calotriton arnoldi. The sequence goes on from CAWUFW010005029.1 coordinate 212,820, forward strand.
TCTTTCTGCACTTCACTTGCCTCTTTCTGCACTTCTCTTGCTTCTTTCCACACCTCTGTTGCTTCTTTCAGCAATTCTCTTGCCTCTTTCTGCACTTCTCTTGCTTGTTTATGCACCTCTCTTGCGTCTTTTGGCACCTCTGTTGCCTCTTTCTGCACCTCACTTGTTTCTTTCTGCACCCCTCTTGCCTCTTTCTGCACCCCTCTTTTCTCTTTCTGCACCTCTCTTGCCACTTTCTGCACCCCTGTTCCCTCTTGCTGCACCTTTCCTGCCTGTTTCTGCACTTCTCTTGCTCATTCTGCACCCTTCGTGCCTCTTTCAGTACCTCTCTTTCCTCTTTGTGCACCCTTCCTACCTTTATCTGCACCCCTCTTGCCTCTTTTTGCACCTCTGTTGGTTCTTTCTGCACTGCCCTTGCTTCTTTCTGTACCTCACTTGCCTCTTTCTGCACTTCTCTTGCTTCTTTCAACACCTCTGTTGCTTCTTTCAGCAATTCACCTCTCCTACTTATTTCGGCACCCATCTTGCCTTTTTGCACCGCTGTTGGTTCTTTCTGCACTGCTCTTGCTTCTTTCTGCACCTCTTTTGCAAATTTCTGCATTCCTAATGCCTCTTTCTGGACCCCTCTTCCCTATTTGTCCACCTCTCTTGCTTCTTTCTGCACTTCTCTTGCTTCTTTTTGCACTGCTCTTGCTTCTTTCTGCACCTCTCTTGCAAATTTCTGTATCACTCTTACTACTTTCTTCACCCCTGTTCCCTCTTTCTGTACCTTTCTTGCCTGTTTCTGCACCTCGCTTGCCTCTTTCGGCACCTCTGTTGCTTCTTTCTGCACTTCTCTTGCCTCTTTCTGCACCCCTCTTGCCTCTTTAAGCACCTATGTTGCTTCTTTCTGCACTTCTCTTGCTTCTTTCTGCACCCCTCTTGCCTCTTTCTGTACCCCTTTTGCCTCTTTGTGCACCTCTCCTGACTCTTTCTGTACCTCTCTTGCTTTTTTGCGCAGTTCTCTTGCCTCTTTCTGCACCTCTTTTGCTTCTTTCTGCACTTTATTTTCCTCTTTTTTGTACCCCTCTTGCCTCTTTCTGCACCTCTGTTGGTTCTTTCTGCACTGCTCTCGCTTCTTTTTGCACCTCTGTTGCAAATTTCTGCATCCCTCTTCCCTCTTTCTGTACCCCTCTTTCTGCACCTCTCTTGCCTCTGTCTGCACACCTGTTCCCTCTTTCTGCACCCCTTTTGCCTGTTTCTGCAACTCTCTTGCCTCTTTCTGCAGTTCTCTTGCCTCCTTCTGCACCTCACTTGCCTCTTTCTGCACTTCTCTTGCTTCTTTCTGCACCCTTCTTACTTTTTCTGCACATCTCTTGCTTCTTTCTGCACCTCTCTTGCCTCATTCTGCACATCTCTTGGTTCTGTCTGCACTGCTCTTGCCCCTTTCTGCACCCCTCTTGCCTCTTTGTGCACCTGTTTTACTTCTTTCTGCACTTCTCTTTCCTCTCCCTGCACCCCTCTTGCCTATTTCTGCACCTCTGTTGCTTCTTTCTGCACTTCTATTGCCTCTTTCTGCACCTCTCTTGCTTCTTTCTGCACCCCCGTCGTCTCTTTCCGCACCCCTGTGGTCTCTTTCTGCACTCATCTTCCCTCTTTTTGTACCTCTTGCTTCTTTCTGCACTACTCTTGCTTCTTTTTGCACCTCTGTTGCTTCTTTCTGCACCCTTCTTCCCTTTTTTGCATCCCTCTTGCCTCTTTCTGCTGTTTTCTTGCCATTTTCTACACCTCTCTTGCCTCTTTCTGCACCTCACTTGCCTCTTTCTTCACTTCTCTTGCTTCTTTCCACACCTCTGTTGCTTCTTTCAGCAATTCTCTTGCCTCTTTCTGCACTTCTCTTGCTTGTTTCTGCACGTCTCTTGTGTATTTCTGCACCTCTGTTGCCTCTTTCTGCACCTCACTTGCTTCTTTCTGCACCACTCTTGCCTCTTTCTGTACCCCTGTTCCCTCTTTCTGCACCTTTCCTGCCTGTTTCTGCACCTCTCTTGCCTCTTTCTGTACCTCTGTTGCTTCTTTCTGCACTTCTCTTGCTCTTTCTGTACTCTTCGCGCCTCTTTCAGCACCTCTGTTGCTTCTTTCTGCACTTCTCTTCCTTCTTTCTGCACCCCTCCTGCCTCTTTCTGACCCTCTCTTGCCTCTTTGTGCACCTCTCCTACCTTTTTCTGCACCCCTCTTGCCTTTGTTTGCACCTCTGTTGGTTCTTTCTGCACTTCTCTTGCTTTTTTCTACACCTCGGTTGCTTCTTTCAGCAATTCTCTTGCCTCTCTCTGCACTTCTCTTCCTTCTTTCTGCACCCTCCTGCCTCTTTCTGTACCTCTCTTGCCTCTTTGAGCACCTCTCCTACCTCTTTCTGCACCTCTCTTGCCTCTTTTTGTACCTCACTTGATTCTTTCTGTACCCCTCTTGCCTCTTTCTGCACCCCTCTCCCCGCTTTCTGCCCCTCTCTTGCCTCTTTCTGCACCCCTGTTCCCTCTTTCTGTACCTTTCCTGCCTGTTTCTGCACCTCTCTTACCTCTTTGTGTACCTCTGTTGCTTCTTTCTGCACTTCTCTTGCCTCTTTCTGCACCCTTTGCGCCTCTTTCAGCACCTCTGTTGCTTTTTTCTGCACTTCTCTTCCTTCTTTCTGCACCCCTCCTGCCTCTTTCTGTACCCCTCTTGCCTCTTTGTGTACCTCTCCTACCTCTTTCTGCACCCCTCTTGCCACTTTTTGCACCTCTGTTGGTTCATTCTGCACTGCTTTTGCTTCTTTCTGCACCTCACTTGCCTCTTTCTGCACTTCTCTTCCTTCTTTCTATACCTCTGTTGCTTCTTTCAGCAATTCTCTTACCTCTTTCTGCACTTCTCTTGCTTGTTTCTGCACCTCTCTTGCGTCTTTCTGCACCTATGTTGCCTCTTTCTGCACTTCACTTGCTTCTTTCTGCACCTCTTTTGCCTCTTTCGGCACCTCTGTTGCTTCTTTATGCACTTCTCTTGCCTCTTTCTGCACCTCTGACTTAGAGATGGTTTTAATCCCCCTGCCCAATTATGTACTAGGGCCTTACATGAGAGGTCATGCCAATCACAGGGGTACCCCAACCCATAGTGTACCCTAGTGTAGTAGGTGTTTTCACCGTATTCTAAGGGGCCGATTCCGATCTCGGTCGGAGGCGCACCCAATACCATTCGGTCGGGAAAAAAGCCATGCGAAAGCCTGTTTCCCGACCGAACCGTACGCGGGTCCGGCCGAGCGAGTACGATGCGGATCCGCCGACCGACTTCGTCCGGGCGACCCGACCGCTCCGACCGACTCGTACCCGGATCGTACCGCTCCGACCGACTCGCTCGGACCCGATTCGCACCGCGCAATGGAGACGTTTTCCGGCCGGGTAAGTACGATGCGCACCTCGACCGCTCCGACCGACTCGCGCCGTCCGACCTCGAACTCCGCTGTCGGAGCCGTACTTTGGGGGTCCGTGTCGGACCCCCCTGTATGCGTACCCGTGCGAGGCGCACACAGGGGGGACCCATGGGTCCCCCCTACCTGTGCGTGTACGCCGCGGGCGCTCGCGGCGTACTCGCTGTAGGGGCGCCCTTGTCCGCCTCGCACCCATTGAGGCAATGGGAGCCCGCATACGCGTTGTACGACCGGCTCCCATTGAGTTCAATGGGAGTCCGACCGACTCGTGTCCGATAACATACGGACGCATCGTACTCGTTCGGTCGGACTGCACGGGTCCGATTCGGTCGGAAATCTCTCCGGGTCCGGCTCGGTCGGAGAAATTTCCGGCCCGAATCGGAATCGACCCCTTAGTGTCTTTCAGCATAGCACTGTCTCCGGGCCTGGTTAGTCAGAGTCAGTTACCACAAGTACCAGTCAGCAAAAAGTTAGGGGTACAGGATGACTTTGCAACAAGGCCTCTTTCTGCACTTCTGTTGGTTCTTTCTGCATATCTCTTGCTTCTTTCTGCACCTTTCTTCGTCTTTCTAGACTTCTGTTGCCTCTTTCTGCATTTCTCTTGCTTCTTTCTGCGCTTTTCTTCCTCTTTCTTCACATAACCTACCTCTGTAGGCATAGTTAGAAATTAGCATTTAAAAAACCTTTGAAATTCACTGAAAAAACCCAAGCTTTCAGGGATGTTATAGTTAGGAATTAGCATTTAAAAAACCTTAGAAATTCACTTAAAAAAACATAGGTTTCAGGGACGTATAGTTAGAAATTAGCATTTAAAAAACCTTTGAAATTCACTAAAAAAACCATAGGTTTCAGGGACGTTATAGTTAGTTGGACATTTTACTCGTACAAAAACAGAGAAATTCGGCCATTATAGTTAGTTGAGCTAACTATAACTCGCGCCCCCGCAATGCACTGCTGATGACGTCACATATTACGTCATTCATGACATGGTCAGTGACATCACTGATGACATCCCTGATGACATCTCAAATGACATCACTGATGACATCATCCACGTGATAATCTGATGCACCTCTTCACACCCTAATATAACCTTTGATACACCCACTCTAAAATACAGACTACCATTTTCGAAACCATAGACACACCAATACCAGTTACTACATACCAACTCACTGATTCCTAGGTCTACACACACATCTACTAAGTCACCCATACAATCACTCATACATGCAGTCACTCATCAATACAGCACTATTATATGCACTCATAGAACTATACAGACACTTACACACCGCCACTCATCCATAGAGTTACTCACACACCTAGTCAGTCATGCAAAGAATCAATCACACTCCCATTTACTCACCTATACAGTTATACACACACCACCTCACTTATTCATACAGATACTAACATATACTTACTCTCTTATACAATCACTGATACAAGCACACACTCATCCATAGAGCCACTCTCACAATCACTCACTCTCACATATAGTCATTTATATACTCCAACACTCACATATACTGCCTTTCACATATGTAGTTACTCACACATGTACCAGTGAGACATCCATTCACTCAACAACATACCCATACACACACTCACCCACCCATACAGCCCTTCACAGATGCACTCTTGAACCCATACACCCAGTGAATCACCCACTCACACATCTATACACAGAGACACACACCCCCCACCCACCCACACAGACACTCAGGCACCCATACAGATACTCAGACAACCAATCAATTACCCATATAGACACTATTGTAGTTACTCACCAACCCATGCAGCCACCTACACACCAACTGACAGACTGATACAGACATTCACACAGTTTAGTCACTAACCCATGCATTCAGTAAGACACATTTAATCACTCACTTACACAGTCAGTCACGCACCTATTAAATCATCCATTCAGACACTTAGACACCCACTCATTCTTCAATACACCTTGGCATATATATATATATAAAACATATTTAAACTTTACAGAAACACACAGTCACTGGATGATGTTATCAGTGATGTCATAGGTGATGTCATTTAATATGTCATCAGTGATGTCATCAGTGATGTCACTGACCATGTCATGAATGATGTAAAATGTGACGTCATCAGCAGTGTATTGCGGGGGCGCGAGTTATAGTTAGCTCAACTAACTATAACGGCCGAGTTTCTCTGGTTTTGTACGAGTGAAATGTCCAACTAACTATAACGTCCCTGAAACCTGTGGTTTTTTCAGTGAATTTCAAAGGTTTTTTAAATGCTAATTTCTAACTATAACGTCCCTGAAACCTATGGTTTTTATAGTGAATTTCTAAGGTTTGTTAAATGCTAATTCCTAACTATAACGTCCCTGAAACCTATGGATTTTCAGTGAAAATATATATATATATATATATATATTACCTACTGGCGGTCGCCAGTAGGTAGTTATAGTCAGGACCACGTTTCCATAGGAAAAGCATTTTTGATGTGCTTATAACTTTGGCGTCGTTTGACGAATCTTTACTGAAATTTTCCAAAAGTTCCTCTTTTCAGGTCAGCTGCTATCTTAAAATTTTGGGGGGGATTCGTCAAGGGGGGGCTAAGAAAAAAGGGGGGTCCCAAAACGTGTTTTCTCCATGCAATTTCCATAGGAAACTTTAGACAAGGCTACAGGTCAAACTGCTGAACGGAATTACGCCAAATTTGGCACAGAGAAAGGTCTTGGTCCAGAAAGCACGCTTTTGTTTAAATCGGGTAAATCCGTTCAGTAGTTTTAGAGAAATATCAAATTTTCCAGATATCGATATTTAAGAATTCTGACATCTGATTGGCTGAAGCGTTATGAGCACGAGCTTGCGGCTGATTGGCTGCGAACTGTTGAAACTAGGAAGTGTTGGCAGCCATTTTGTGATTCAGTCCATCAGCTCACAACTCTCCCTCTACAAGGCATCAGGTCTGTAGTTCTACCTCTGCGAGGCAACACTAAACATATACAGCAGCTCTGTCTGTGCGAGATACCCCTTTCACGGTCACTCTCCCCACATCACCAGCTCGCGGTTATGCCTTTAGAAGCGAGTCCGTCGGATCGCAGCTCTGCGACTGTGAGCTGTGAGCCATTTTGTGACTCAATCGGTCAGCTCGCATCTCTCCCTCTAAAAGGCATCGGATCCGTAATTCTACCTCTGCGAGGCAATACTGAAAATATCCTGCAGGTCTGTCTGTGCGAGATACTCCTTTTACGCTCCCTCTCCCCACATCATGAGCTCGCGGCTATGCCTTTAGAAGCCAGTACGTCGGCTCGCAGCTCTGTGTCTGCGAGCCGCGAGGCCCGCAGCTCTACCACTGTGAGACACCTCGTTAGCTGGTAGCTGTGTCTGTGCTAGGAGGCCAGTCGGCCCGTTACTCTCCCTCTGTGAGTTAGCCCGTCGGGTTGCAGCTCGGAGGACTCGCAGCTGTATCTGTGCGAGCCAGCCCGTTAACTGATAGCTGTGTGTCTGCTAGCAGGCCTGTTGGACCGTTGGTCTCCCTCTGCGAGTCAGGCCACAGCTCTCCCTCTGCGAGCCGGTACGGTGCTGTGCTTTTGCGAGCCAATGGCTCGTAGGTCTCCCTTTGTGAGCTGAGCCCACGGGCCGCAGCTCTTCCTTTGCGAGCCTGCCCGACGGCCCGCAGGTGTCCCTCTGCTAGCTGAATCGCAGCTGACACTCTGCGAGCCAAAATTGGGAATATAAGGCGGCTCTAAAAAAAAGCCCTTCTGTTTATTAGTTGGAGCTACATGTAAGTGCGAATGCACAGCTTCAGGTTAATCAGGAAAATTCGGTTTCCCTCATCTGTGAAGTGTACTCCATCACTTCTGTAGATATCAGCCATATCAAAACGTATGTTGTTGTTGTAAATCGACCCCATTCTATGGTCTCTGAGGTATGCAGACACAGCTTTGTTGACATTCTTCCTAGATTTTTCAATCTTATGACAAAATTGGTTTTGAACATTTCCACTTCTATCTTTGGCATATATTGGAATATACAAAGACAGTTTGAGGCAAAAGTAACATCAATTGTCCAAAGGTGTCCTTCATAAGCATTTCCAAACCTACCCAGTCAATGTGCCTAGGTCGTTACCACCACAGTGCACAATCATGAGATCAGGGTGTTGGAGATGCAAACAGGTTTTAACCAAAGGGAGCAATTGGTGCCACTTCAATCCTCTCTGTGCAAACCATTTAATGTGCACATTTTGTAAACCTAGGTCTAAGTCAATACGTCTTTGTTCTGCATACCTCTTGCACCAGAAAATATAGCTATGTCCTACAATCCACACTAGCATTTTGAAGGTATGGCTAGAAGATATGGATAAATGTCTGTAGCTCATGCAGTCTGTTCGTAGAATGAGAGATATGTTTAAACATGGGGAACTACTTTTTTTACATACAAAACGTTAACGGATTGGGAGATGAAATGTATTGTGTCCTAAAAGTAGGGTGTATATTAGTTTTGATGAAAAGCATCTTTGTGATTGGTTAATAAAAAGCAGTTTATACGTGGAGTACATATTATAGGATTAAATTTGCTCAGCTCAACCACACCTGCTAATTGTATTTGGAAGGTGCAGTTCAAACTTGAAAGAATGGTGAACTTTTGACCTCCACGTGCCGTTAAATGTTGGAGAAAATGTTGCAAAAAAATATCGGTAGGTTTAAAAAAATGATGAACTTTTAACCTGCACGTGTCGTAGAATGTTCTAGAAAGTGGTGATACAATATCTTGAACTTTTCACCTGTATGTGTCCTTAACAAAACAGTTTATATGGAAAGTTCAAAAATAAGCAATAAAGAGAGAGGTTTTGCAATCTAAAAAAATAAGGAACTATTCTGATTTGTTCTTTACATGGATTTATGTGTGGAGCAACAGGGAAATTGTGCCATTACTGGTTCCATTCTTGATAAAAGCGGTGCATTACATGTACTGTGTGACAAGAAAAGAATTGCATGTGTTTGTGACATTTGAAATCTGCATACCAACTAGGAGGGTAAATTAGAAATTAAGAAGGTGTGTTATGTGCGGGGGTGTATCCCTTTGGCAAGCTCCGCCTCTGTGAGCCAGACATTGTTTTTGCATAGGTGCTGGACGACATCTGATGCAGCCCCATCACCTACGCAGTCTGATATGTCAGGGGCACACAGCCATGCAGCCATCACCCCGCCACACACACCGGACACAGAACCCGTATGAGGGGAGTTTGTACCACATTGACTTCATTGCTGATGTTCTGTGATTGATATGTGTGTGGGCTGCATTGTGGGGGAATTGCCTGTGCACGGATGGCGATACACACACACATGTTGGTATGTGGAGCCAGGTGCCCGTGCGGCCTTGCGCTGCTTGTGCTATCTCACTCCTTCTCTCTCCCTCGCTCTCTCCCGCCCTGTCATAGCAAACTTGTGAAAGCGATGGGTGCGCGTCTCTCAGCGCGGCACTCGAGTACTTCTTAAGTCTTTGAAACACGAGGGGTATATTCTCAAGGACATATCGCCGAGTTAACGGCAGTTTATCGCAACCAAAATGGTGATAAATTTAACGCACCATTCACAAGCTGGAGCAAACAGCCCATATCACCAGTTTACCAGCGATAGCAGCCTCAAAAAGCATTGTCACGGATGAGTCCAGCAAATATTGCTAATGAGATGTAGAGTAGGCGTTCTCGTGCAAAAAGCAGCAAACACATCACTTCGCAAGTGTCTCAACCACCAGCAAGATCGTCAAGAGAGTACAAAACAGGCGATAAGGTGCGTATAGTAGCAGAAAGTTTACACCTGCTCTGAGCTGGTGTAAAGTCGGACTACAACCTGCAATATGAAAGGGAGCCCACCCAGAGCCATAGGTGAATGACAACAGATGCAATGGAGCCAACAATCATTGCAGCTCGGACACCCAACACTGCTCCGACACCCCCGCCACCAGCCCCTTGTCCGCCATCCCCCTCACCTCCCCCCTACACAAACAAATGTGACAGCAACGTTAGGAAATCTGGAACGTAACAAATTGGCTGATGTTGCACAATTATAGTAAAGAAGATGCATGTGAGGTTGGACAAATAAGAATCTCAGTCATCTATGGATTTACATATAAAACATTTTATTTAAACAAAATAACAAAATAAAAGTAGGTACAGGTATGGCGTGTCATCCCTCGACAATTTGTGAATCACAGCCTGCAAGACAAAAAGAAAGATAAGATTGTGCGTCATGCGTCCATGAAAGGAGAGAGAGAGAGAAAGAGAGAAAGAGTGAGAGAGAGGAAGAGACAGAGAAAGAAAGAGTGAGACAGAGAGGAAGACAGAGAAAGAGAGAGAGTGAGAGAGAGAGGAAGAGATAGAGAAAGAGTGAGATACAAGGAAGTGAGAGAGACAGAGAGAAACAGTGTGAGAGAGAGAAAGAGTGAGAGAGAAAGAGTGAGACAGAGAGGAAGAGAGAGAGAAAGAAATAATGAGAGAGAGAGAGGAAGAGACATAGAAAGAGAGAAAGAGTGTGAGAGAGAGAAAGGAAAGAGATACAGAGTGAGAGAGAGAAAAAGAGTGTGTGAGTGACAGAAAGGAAGAGATGGAGAGGGAGAGTGAGTGTTGACACTGTGGAGAAAATCCTTACAGCTCACCTTTCTGCCACCGGTGTGTCTCCAACCACGTGCCGGGACATAGTGGAGTCTTCAAGTTTAGTCATCTGAAACACAGTATAGAATCAGTAATGGCAGAGTACATACAACTGCACACGCCTAATTCTCTGTTTCGCCCCTGCGCATCCAGGCTGCGGCACCCGATCGACTCCCGCGGCCCAGAGGTGTCTGCCCGCCTCTGCGCACCTAGGCTGCTGTATCCCATCCACTCCCACTGCCCAGAGGTGTCTGCCCGCTGCTGTGCACCCAGGCTGGTGCACCCCATCCAGTCCCACTGCCCGGAGGTGACTGCCCGTTCCTGCGCACCCAGAGTGCTGCATCCCATCCACTCCCACTGCCTAGAGGTGTCTGCCTGCTCCTGTGCACCCAGGCTGCTGCACCCCATCCACTTCCACTGCTCGGAGGTGTCTGCCCGCTCTTGTGCACCCAGGGTGCTGCACACTATCCACTCCCACCGCCCAGAGGTGACTGCTCGCTGCTGCGGAAACAAGGCTCTCTGCTCACCTTCCCGCCACCGGCGTGTGTCTAAAAGGGTCCACCACGTGCTGAAGCAACCTCCTCAGGTGCAAGTTGCGTACATGCGGTCAAGCTGAGCTCACAATTCAGAGCGGGTGTTGATTGCAGGATGGCCACGCATCATCGCAGGGTGCACATGCGCTCAGCTCTGGTGGCACTAACTTAGTGGAACTGAAGTCATCGCCTCGTGGCGGGAGGTCAGTGTCAGGGGGGGTCGTCAATCTGTGAATCACAGCCTGCTAGACAAAAAGCAAGATAAGATTGTGCGTCATGCGTCCATCAAAGGAGAGAGAGAGAGGAAGAGAGAGAGAAAGAAAGAAAGAGTGAGAGGTAGACAGAGAGAAAGAGAGAAAGAGTGAGAGAGAGAGGAAGAGAGAGAGAAACAGTGAGAGAGAGGAAGAGAGAGAGAAAGAGAGAAACAGTGTAAGAAAGAGGAAGAGAGAAACAGAGGAAGAGTGAGAGAGAGAAAGAGAGAGAGAGGTAGAGAGAGAGAAAGAAAAAAACAGTGTGAGAGAGAGGAAGAGATAGAGTGAGAGAGAGAGGAAGGGAGAGAGAAAGAGTGTGAGGGAGAGAAAGGAAGAGATGGAGAGGGACAGTGAGTGCCGACACTGTGGACAAAATCCTCACAGCTCACCTTTCCGTCACCGTTGTGTCTCCAACCACGTGCCGGGACATAGTGGAGCCATCAAGCTTACTCATCTGAAATGTAGTATGGAATCAGTAATGGCAGAGTACATACAACTGCACACGCCTAATTCTCTGTCCCGCCTTTGTGCATCCAGGCTGCTGCACTCCATCCACTTCCACTGCCCAGAGGTGTCTGCTCGCCGCTGCGCACCCAGGTTGCTGCACCCCATCCACTTCCACTGCCCAGAGGTGTCTGCCTGCTGCTGCGCACCTAGGCTGCTGCACCCCATCCACTCCCACTGCCCGGAGGTGACTGTCCGCCGCTGCGCACCCAGGCTGCTGCACCCCATCCACTCCCACTGCCCGGAGGTGACTGCCCGCCACTGCGCTAACAAGCCTCTCTGCTCACCTTTCGCAACCTGCGTGTAGAAAAGAGGGCCTACCACGTGCCGCTGCAAGCCCTGGGCCCGCGGACACCGCACCCTGCATGTCATGCAGCCCCGCTCCGCAGGCCACCAGGTCTCACATTTGGTGCTGGGTCTTGATTTCGCCATGGCAGAGGACATACCAGTGCACCGGGCTTTTCATCGCAGGCTGCACACCCGCTCAGCCCTTGCGGTGCCACTAACTCTGTGACCAGCGAGGCGACGCCACGTGGCGGTAGGCCTGCACTGTCTGATGGCTCAGGCCTACACTGCGGTCCAGCAGGGCACACAAAACCTGAGCTGTCCAGAGCGCCGGGACGGGCCATCCCCGCAGGCTGCACACCCGCTCAGCAGTTATGGTACCCGAACCTCAGTGGACCGAAAGTCACCGTCCCGTGCCGGTGTGCCTGTGCCGGCCGCAGTGTATCCGGTGCGAGCAACTCTAAAATGGCGTCGAGCACGTGAGCCCGGTCTTTTTTATTGGCAGGGTCACGTGTCTTGTGACGCGTGTGCTGGATGGGTGTGGTGTGGGTGTATACTAGCCATGAGGGAGTGGCTGTGGCGTACTGACAACTAGGGTGTGACAAGCAGATCACTGCAATGAAAATCTGGGCCATGTAGCGTTGTTGTCCTTCCCTGTAAGCGTAAGCGGAGTGGGCTGGCCTGGCGTATGCCAGTCCTGTGTGAGGCTGTGAAGAATGACTCCGGAGCTATGGGCGTGGCTCTGTCCTGGGCTGTATGAGGAATCAACTGATGCAGGTGTCCCTGTTGTAGTGCTGACGTCACCCGGGTCGCAAGCGCCAATGTGTCACTCTGTGAGCCAAGTCCCACAACATGGCCAACATGGAAGGTACGGGAATCACTGACCCTACATTCATCCATAGTTCCACACATGAAAGATGGTGGACATGACACATCTGTGTGGATATGAATGTTTATTGCACATTCAGTGGAGTGTTGCAGCTGTAGCAATACAGGGCCATGTAAAGTTTAAGTTTCAGTTTTTGGCACATGGAGTGCAGCCAATTAGAGCCAAGCTTGTGTTCGGGGTTAGGCTACGCCAACATATGTACTTATACAATTACTCTGCCAATCCCCAAGCACTTATAAACTCACTATACACTCTCCTTGCAGTACTCTAATGATCCAGTCTCTACGTACGTTCTTGTACAATGACCGAGAGAAAGTTACATAACCGACGTTTTCCCCACTGCCAGAGGTAACATGGTTGCATACGCTGTCCACAGCACAATGTAGTGTGGTAGGGCCCAGGGGCGGCATCTTGCATACATAATGAACACACGGACACAGATAGATAGTGGCACTGGGTACGGGCACGTGCGCTTGACTCATTTTTATTACCAGGGTCACATGTCCAGTGATGTCTGTGCTGGATGCGTGTGGGGTGAGTGTAAGCCAGCCCTCCGGGAATGGTTGGTGCTGGCAACAAGTACAACAGTAATCATTGGATCAGACACATAGATTCAATCATAAAGGGTCAATGATTTGTGCTGCACTAAGGTAGGGGCAACAGATGTGAAATAATACACAGAAGATTGTATTGTAAAGGGTCCATGACTTGTGGTACACTGAGGTAGGGGCAGCAGATATTATACACAAAACATTGTATCATTAAGGGGCCATTAGTTGTGCTGCACTGAGATAGGGGCATCAGAAACATTCAGCGTGTGCGCAGCCAGCGATGATGCGTGGTGCGGGTGAGCCGCACTGGGAGCAATGTCTGTTGCCTACTGGACTGAGTCATCTGCAATCGCGACTCGATGTGAATTGTGAGCCCTGCTATCCACAGTGTAGATCGAAGGCAGTAGTCAGCACAGACATCGAAGAATGCTTTTAGTCACTTCCTGTTTACAAAATTCGAGGACATAGAGTACAATTCTGTCTGCAATAAATAAATCATGTCTCAATTTAAATTGTGAGCTCTGCTAACCGCAGTGTAGGTGTATGGAACAAAAGATGAAACATTTATGGAATACACTGTCGAAATATGTAGGTTTCAGGGACGTTATAGTTAGTTGCCTACTGGACTCTGAAATTAATGAATGAAGACTGAATTTGAATTGTGAGTCCTGCTGAGCACAGTGTAGGCCGGAGGCAGCAGTCAGGAAGGGACTACAGCCACGTGGCATTGACTTGAGCTGCATACAGTTAGTGGTAGGTGTGGCGCTCAGCGTGTGCGCAGCCAGCGATGATGCAATGTCTCTTGCCTACTGGACTGCGTCATCTGCAATCGCGACTCGATCTGAATTGTGAGCCCTGCTGACCGCAGTGTAGGCCGGAGGCAGTGGCCAGGAAGAGTCCACAGCCATGTGGTGTTCACTTGAGCTGCATAGAGTTTGTGGTAGGTGTGGCACTCAGCATGTGCACAGCCAGCGATTATGCAGTGTCTCTTGCCTACTGGACTGCGTCATCTGCAATCGCGACTCGATCTGAATTGTGAGCCCTGCTGACCGCAGTGTAGATCGATGGCAGTAGTCAGCCCAGACATCAAGGAATGCTTTTTGTCACTTCCTCTTGACAAAATTCGAGGACATAGAGTACAATTCTGTCTGCAATTAATAAATCAAGACTGAATTCAAATTGTGAGCTCTGCTGTCTGCAGTGTAGACTGCCATTCAGTGTTCCTTTGGACTTGCAAGATGAAGTTGGTCATTGTACTAAAGCTATAACCGATATAAAACAAGTTCTTGAAGCAAGGATACTAAAAGGATATTATGTAGGTTTTAGGGACGTAATACTTAGTTGTCTACTGGACTCTGCAATTAATGAATCAAGAGTCAATTTTAAATGTGAGCCCTGATGACCGCAGTGTAGGCCGGAGGCAGCGGTCAGCAAGGGCCCACAGTCACGTGGCGTTGAGTTGAGCTGTACAGTCAGTGTCACCTGAAGCAACCAGCGTGTGTGGAGCCTGCGATGATGCGTGGTCTGGGTGGGCCGCACTGGTAGCAATGTCTTTTGCCTAATGAATTCTGTCTTAATAAGTCCACGTGTCATTGACTTGTGGTGCACTGAGTTAGTGGCACCTGAAGCACTCAGCGTGTGCGCAGCCTGCGATGATGCGTGGTCCGGCCGGGCCACACTGGTAGCAATGTCTTTTGTCTAATGAATTCTGCCTTAATAAGGCTACGTGGCGATGACTTGTGGTGCACTGAGTTAGTGCCACCTGAAGCACTCAGCATGTGCGCAGCCTGCGATAATGCGTGGTCCGGGCGGGCCGCACTGGGAACAATGTCTCTTGCCTACTGGACTGCGTCATCTGCAATCGGGACTCGATCTGAATTGTGAGCCCTGCTGTCCGCAGTGTAGATCGAAGGCAGTAGTCTGTACAGACATAAGTCTGTAGTGCTCTGCTGCTGGGTTCGCAGGGGCCTGTGTCGAGGAGGCCGGCGGTCACGGCGGAGGCCTCGTGGCAGGGTGAGGGCTGCCGCCCTGGCAGATGCTTTGGCCTTCCCACAAGTGAACCACGCCCAGAGCCCCAGCCTATTTATTCATACTCCTACGCTGGAGTGTGGTACGTTAGACCAGCCCACTCCGCTTCCGCTTCCAGGGGGGGACAACACAGCTACATGCCCGAGATCTTCCCCACTGCCTGAGGTAACATGGTTGCGTCTATTGTCCACAACACTACAAGCACCAGCAGTATATGTCCACATGGAGAGGTTTGTGCTCTGTATAGAGAGGTCTGTCCACCACATCACCGCTACACTTGGTATTGTGTGCATTTTTATTGATGGGTGACTTAGCGTCCTTCACACATACTTGGTTGCCACATCTCCCAACATTCAGCTATTGTGTGGCTGAGGGACCATGCCATTTTTGGAGGGTCCGCTGTCCTGTTCTGCGCTGCCTCGGTGGTAGTAGGGAGGGGGGTGGTCCGGGGGGGAGGTCCTGAGGGTGATGGCAGTGGGTGTTGTGGCCTTCTTGGATGTCGGAGCTGCATGGTCAGTAGCTCTATGACATGTGTTGGTCTTTAGATGTGGTTATGGGCTGGGCTCCCTTTCACACTGTAGGTAGTCGTCCTGCTTTACACCAATAAAAGGCAGATGTTAAATTCTTACTGCTAACGCAGCTTATCGCCTGTTTTTGGATCGTACCCCAGATTTGGCTGCTCGTTGAAAATATCAGGAAGGGGTGTTTTCATGTTATTTTTGCACGGGAACGCCAACTCTGCATATTATTAGCGTTCGTTGTCGCTCTCATTTGTGGCAAATTTTTTTGCAGAAGCTATTGTTGGAAAACTGGCGATATCGGCTGTTTTCACTAGTTTGAGAATGGAATTATAATTTAAAATCACTGAAAAATCCATAGGTTTAATGAACATTATAATTAGAAATTAGCATTTAAAAACGTTTGAAATTCACTGAAAAACCATAGGTTTCAGGCACGTTATAGTTAGAAATTAGCATTTAAAAACCTTTGAAATTCACTGAAAAAACCATAGGTTTCAGGGACGTTATAGTTAGGTGGACATTTCACTCGTACAAAACCATAGAAATTCTACCGTTATAGTTAGTTCAGTTAACTATAACTTGCGCCCCGCAATGCACTGCTCATGACGTCACATATTACATCATTCATGGCATGGTCAGTGACATCACTGATGACATCTCAAATGACATTGGTATCTGATAAGAGATGACCCAGTACTAGGTCCTCAAGTAAATAAACAACCAAATATCATCTACAGGAAATCGAAATCACTAAAGGATTTGATTGTTAATAGTGAGTTTCAAGAAAGGAAAGGGGGGCCTCTACATGGCTCCAACAAAAACCAGGTTTTAAAAAATGTTTTAAATGTAAGGCGTGCCAACATGGAATGAGTCGCACGGATTTTAAGACATTTTTCAATAAAACCATTACCATCAAGAGTTTTTTAACCTGTAGATCCAGTTTTGATGTCTACCTATTGCAATGTTCCTGTCCTAAGATTTATATAGGTAGTACAATTCTACCAGTGTACAAGAGAATTTTGCGACACAGGAGAGCGATTGTGAATCAGGATAGAACGTATCCTATTGCAAGACACTTTGAAAACCATCATCAAAGTAATCCCTCCAGCTTACAGTATAGCTGTATAGCAGAAATTCCCCAAAAAAGAGAGGTGGGGACAGGGAAAAGGAACTCAGAAAACTAGAAACCTATTATATTTTAGAGTTCAATAGCAGGGAACCTCATGGGCTAAATGTAGATGAGGATCTATATACTTGTCTATGTTAAAAAGCTGGAGAAGAAAGAGAGATTAAGGGTAAAACTGCACATAGTGAGACCATTTATACTTTTGTTTTTAGATTTTTTAGTGAGAACGCTAAAGGAGGGATGGGACAATGAGTAATGGATGGAACTATATTAGAAATTTTTGAAATTTATACATTTATAGTTATTTTAGATTGAGGAGGATTCAGTTCAATCATGGGAGGTACAATTTGAAAGGAAATAAAAGGAGTGAGAGACCTTTTAAAGTAAAGAATTTAATGATATTTGAAATATTTTAAGCGTTTTTACTAAGTATATGAAATTTGTTCTTTTAAAAAATGAGGAATAATATACTGTGAAGCACTTGCACTTTCAAATTCAAAGTATGTATTGATATTCTAAGTATCTTTTAAAGTGTTTTTACCAAGTATATGAAATATGTTTTATGAAAGGAGAAACAATATACTGTGAAGCATTTGCACTTTCAACGATTAATTTGCACTAAAGCACTGGCACTTTAATTCTTTATGAATTGTACTGTATGAAAAATGCACTGATACCATCCCTTTTGTTTTAAATAACTGTTAAGTGACATCTGACACATGCACTATTGATTGATAAGTTTGAAATTGAGAAAATGAATTTCAAGAAAACGGATATAAAATTGTGGATTAAGGGCAATGAAGTAATTATAATTTAACCTATTAAGTACTGGACTGAAAACGCGAGGAATGTAAATTTCTGCGAAGTATAAGAATCCAGATAGGTTGAATATTTGTTGTATTATTGTCCTGAGATTTGAGCAATGAATGAAGTCCGTTCCCACAAAAGGAGGAAAATGAAGGATATGTAATAATTGGAACTGTCCTTTTAATTATTATCTAAGCATACTAAACATGTTCCAAGATGGCCGCCGCTTTGCAAGTAAAAGTGAGCTGCTTGTTGGTCATTGTAAATGGAGTCCCTCATCAGTGTTCTCTATTGTTATTGAGTATTTTAATGTGGAAAAAATGGTGCTCTGGCATCGTGAGCAAGGCAGCGTGAGACTGCTGAAACGCGTTGATGTATCGTCATCAATAAACTATCGAGTGACCAAATCCCCTTGGAGTGCTGGATGATTATTTTTTATGGGGAGAATCCTATGCTATATATATATATATATATATATATATATATATATATATATATATATATATATATATATTCACTGAAAAAACCATAGGTTTTAGGGACAGTTATAGTTAGTTGGACATTTCACTCGTACAAAACCATAGAAATTCCCCCGTTATAGTTAGTTCAGCTAACTATAACTCGCGCTCCGCAATGCACTGCTGATGACGTCACATATTACATCACTCATGGCATGGTCAGTGACATCACTGATGACATCTCAAATGACATCACTGATGACATCACTGATGACATCATCCAGTGACTGTGTGTTTCTGTAAAGTTTAAATATGTTTAATATATATAGGGAAAGGCGTATTGAAGAATGAGTGGGTGTATAAGTGTCTGAATGGATGATTTAGTACGTGAGTGACTGACTCTACAAGTGAGTGATTAAATGTATCTTACTGAATGCATGGGTTAGTGACTAAACTGTGTGAATGTCTGTATCTGTCTGTCTGTTGGTTTGTAAGCGGCTGCATGGCTTTCTGAATAGCTACATGAGTGTCTACATGGGTTATTGATTGATTGTCTGAGTATCTGTATGGGTGCCTGAGTGTTTGTGTGAGTGGGGTGTGTGTGACTCTGTGCATAGATGTGTGAGTTGGTGATTCACTGGGTGCATGGTTTCAAGAGTGCATCTGTGATGGACTGTATGGGTGGGTGAGTGTGTGTATGGGTGTGTTAGTGATTGAATGTATATCTCAGTGGTACATGTGTGAGTAACTACATATGTGAAAGGCAGTATATATGTGTGTTGGAGTATATAAATGGCTATAAGTGAGAGTGTGTGATTGTGAGAGTGGCTGTATGGATGAGTGTGTACTTGTATCAGTGATTGTATAAGAGCGTAAGAATGTGCTAGTATTTGTATGAGTAAGTGAGCTGGTCGGTGTATAACTGTATAGGTGAGTAAATGGGTGTGTGATTAAGTTTTTTGCATGACTGACTAGGTGTGTGAGTACCTCTATGGATGAGTGGCGGTGTGTAAGTGTTTATATAGGTGTATGAGTGCATATGATAGTCCTGTACTGAGTGACTAAGTATGAGTGACTGTACGGGTGAGTGAGTGGATGTGTGTGTAGACCTAAGAATCAGTGAGTGGGTATGTAGTTTTTGGTGTTGGAGTGTCTATGGTTTTGAGAATGGCAGTCTGTAATTTAGAGGGGGTGTATCAAAAGTTATATTAGGGTGTGAGAAGATGCATGAAATTATCACATGGATGATGTCATCAGTGATGTCATTTGAGATGTCATCAGTGATGTCATCAGTGATGTCACTGACCATGTCATGAGTGATGTAATATGTGACGTCATCAGCAGTGCATTGTGAGGCGCGAGTTATAGTTAGCTGAACTAACTATAACGGGGGAATTTCTATGGTTTTGTAAGAGTGAAATGTCCAACTAACTATAACTGTCCCTAAAACCTATGGTTTTTTCAGTGAATTTCAAAGGTTTTTTAAATGCTAATTTCTAACTATAACGTGTCTGAAACCTATGGTTTTTTCAGTGAATTTCAAAGGTGTTTTAAATGCTAATTTCTAACTATAACGTGCCTGAAACCTATGATTTTTAAGTGAATTTCAAAGGTTTTTTAAATGCTAGTTTCTAACTATGCCTACAGAGGTAGGACATGTGAAGAAAGAAGAAAAACGCCCAGAAAGAAGCAAAAGATGTGCAGAAAGAACCAACAGAGGAGCAGAAAGAGGCCTTGTTGCAAAATCATCCTGTGCCCACAACTTTTTCAGACGGGTACTGGTGGTAACTGACTCTGACTAACCAGAGCCAGTGCTATGCTAAAAGACACTTAGAATACAGTGAAAACACCTACATACACTAGGGAATACTATGCGTTGGGGTACCCCTGTGATTAGCATGACCTCCTCTGCAAGTCCCTAGTACATAATAGGGCAGGGGGATTAAAACTACCTCTTAAAACGCGCTACAGGGCGCGTTTGCACAGTGGTGAAGGGAGGGGGGCCTGAGGTGACATGTGTGCAGACACCCCCCGTGGCGCGTTTTAAGTTGCAGGATTAAGTCCCCTTGAATTCTGAGGGTCCCTGGGGCCCAACTAGCCCCCAGGTACCTACAGTTAGGACCACAGAGCTGAGTTGCAGAGAGGCGTTCCGAGGCCACGCTCCTTTTTCACCTCTCTGCAACGCAACTCTGTTGTGCTTACTGAAGGTACCTGGTGGGCTAGTTGGCCCCCAGGGTCCCTCAGGATTCAAAGGGAATTAATTCCCCAACTTAAAACGCACCACAGGGCGTGTTTGCGCACATGTCACCTGAGGCCCCGCCCCCTCCCTTCACCACTGTGCAAACGCGCCCCGTGGTGCGTTTTAAGTTGGGGGATTAGGTCACCTTGAATCCTGAGGGTCCCTGGGGCCCAACTAGCCCACTAGGTACTTCCAGTAAGCACCACAGGCCTGCGTTGCAACGCCTGTAACAAATTGTGCAGTTGTGTTTAGGTAGTGAAGAGGGTCGTGCTGGGGGTAGTGTTTTAGGGTTTAGGGTAGTGCAGTGGTGTTTGTGTAGCGTAGGGGGTCATGCTGGGGGTAGATTTAGGGTTTAGGGTAGTGCAGTGGTGTTTGGGTAGTGTAGGGGGTCGTGCTGGGGGAGTGTTTTAGGGTTTAGGGTAGTGCAGTGGTGTTTGGGTAGTGTAGGGGGTCGTGCTGGGGGTAGTGTTTTAGGGTTTAGGGTAGTGCAGTGGTGTTTGGGTAGTGTAGGGGTTGTGCTGGGGTAGTGATTTAGGGTAGTGCAGTGGTGTTTGGGTAGTGTAGGGGTACTGCTGGGGGTAGTGTTTTAGGGTTTAGGTTAGTGCAGTGGTGTTTGGGTAGTGTAGGGGTACTGCTGGGGGTAGTGTTTTAGGGTTTAGGGTAGTGCAGTGGTGTTTGTGTAGTGTAGGGGGTAGTGTTTTAGGTTTAGGGTAGTGCAGTGGTGTTTGTGTAGTGTAGGAGGTCGTGTTTTAGGGTTTAGGGTAGTGCAGTGGTCTTTGGGTAGTGTAGGGAGTCGTGCGGGGTAGTGTTTTAGGGTTTAGGGTAGTGTAGGGGTCATGCGGGGGTAGTGTTTTAGGGATTAGGGTAGTGCATTGGTGTTTGGGTAGTGTAGGGGTCATGCGGGGGTAGTGTTTTAGGGTTTAGGGCAGTGCAGTGGTGTTTGGGTAGTGTAGGGGTCGTGCTGGGGGAGTGCTTTAGGGTTTAGGGCAGTGCAGTGGTGTTCGGGTAGTGTAGGGGTCGTGCTGGGGGGAGTGTTTTAGGGTTTAGGGCAGTGCAGTGGTGTTCGGGTAGTGTAGGGGGTCGTGCTGGGGGTAGTGTTCTAGGGTTTAGGGCAGTGCAGTGGTGTTTGGGCAGTGTAAGGGGTAATGCTGGGGGTGGTGTTTTAGGGTTTAGGGCAGTGCAGTGGTGTTCGGGCAGTGTAGGGGGTCGTGCTGGGGGTGGTGTTTCAGGGTTTAGGGCAGTGCAGTGGTGTTCGGGCAGTGTAGGGGGTGGTGTTTCAGGGTTTAGGGCAGTGCAGTGGTGTTCGGGCAGTGTAGGGGGTCGTGCAGGGGTGGTGTTTCAGGGTTTAGGGCAGTGGTGTTCGGGCAGTGTAGGGGGTCGTGCTGGGGGTGGTGTTTCAGGGTTTGGGGCAGTGCAGTGGTGTTCGAGCAGTAAAGGGGGTCGTGCTGGGGGTGGTGTTTCAGGGTTTAGGGCAGTGCAGTGGTGTTCGGGCAGTGTAGGGGGTGGTGCAGGGGGTGGTGTTTCAGGGTTTCGGGCAGTGCAGTGGTGTTCGGGCAGTGTAGGGGGTGCTGCAGGGGGTGGTGTTTCAGGGTTTAGGGCAGTGCAGTGGTGTTCGGGCAGTGTAGGGGGTCATGCAGGGGGTGGTGTTTCAGGGTTTAGGGCAGTGCAGTGGTGTTTGGGCAGTGTAGGGGGTCATGCTGGGGCTGGTGTTTCAGGGTTTAGGTCAGTACAGTGGTGTTCGGGCAGTGTAGGGGGTCGTGCTGGGGCTGGTGTTTCAGGGTTTAGGGCAGTGCAGTGGTGTTTGGGCAGTGTAGGGGGTCATGCTGGGGCTAGTGTTTCAGGATTTAGGGCAGAGCAATGGTGTTCAGGCAGTGTAGGGGTTTTGCTGGAGTTGGTGTTTCAGGGTTTAGGGCAGTGCAGTGGTGTTCGTGCAGTGTAGGGGGTGTTTCAGGGTTTAGGGCAGTGGTGTTCAGGCAGTGTAGGGGGTCTTGCTGGGGTTGATGTTTCAGGGTTTAGGGCAGTGCAGTGGTGTTCGGGCAGTGTAGGGGGTCGTGCTGGGGGTGGTGTTTCAGGGTTTAGGGCAGTGCAGTGGTGTTCCGGCAGTGTAGGAGGTCGTGCAGGGGGTGGTGTTTCAGGCTTTAGTGCAGTGGTGTTCGGGCAGTGTAGGGGGTCTTGCTGGGGGTGGTGTTTCAGGGTTTAGGGCAGTGCAGTGGTGTTCGGGCAGTGTAGGGGGTCTTGCTGGGGCTGGTGTTTCAGGGTTTAGGGCAGTGCAGTGGTGTTCGGGCAGTGTAGGGGGTCGTGCTGGGGCTGGTGTTAGAGGGTTTAGGGTAGTGCATTGGTGTTCGGGCAGTGTAGGGGGTCGTGCTGGGGCTGGTGTTTCAGGGTTTAGGGCAGTGCAGTGGTGTTCGGGCAGTGTAGGGGGTCGTGCTGGGGCTGGTGTTTCAGGGTTTAGGGCAGTGCAGTGGTGTTCGGGCAGTGTAGGGGGTCGTGCTGGGGGTGGTGTTTCAGGGTTTAGGGCAGTGCAGTGGTGTTCGGGCAGTGTAGGGGTCGTGCTGGGGGTGGTGTTTCAGGGTTTAGGGCAGTGCAGTGGTGTTCGGGCAGTGTAGGGGGTCGTGCAGGGGTGGTGTTTCAGGGTTTAGGGCAGTGCAGTGGTGTTCAGGCAGTGTAGGGGTCGTGCTGGGGCTGGTGTTTCAGGGTTTAGGGCAGTGCAGTGGTGTTCGGGCAGTGTAGGGGTCTTGCTGGGGGTGGTGTTTCAGGGTTTAGGGCAGTGGTGTTCGGGCAGTGTAGGGGGTTTTGCAGGGGGTGGTGTTTCAGGGTTTAGGGCAGTGCAGTGGTGTTCGGGCAGTGTAGGGGGTCTTGCTGGGGGTAGTGTTTCAGGATTTAGGGCAGTGCAGTGGTGTTCGTGCAGTGTAGGGGTCGTGCTGGGGATGGTGTTTCAGGGTTTAGGGCAGTGCAGTAGTGTTCGGGCAGTGTAGGGGGTCGTGCAGGGGGTGGTGTTTCAGGGTTTAGGGCAGTGCAGTGGTGTTCGGGCAGTGTAGGGGGTTGTGCTGGGGGTGGTGTTTCAGGGTTTAGGGCAGTGCAGTGGTGTTCGGGCAGTGTAGGGGGTCGTGCTGGGGGTGGTGTTTCAGGGTTTAGGGCAGTGGTGTTCGGGCAGTGTAGGGGGTCTTGCTGGGGGTGATGTTTCAGGGTTTAGGGCAGTGCAGTGGTGTTCGGGCAGTGTAGGAGGTCTTGCTGGGGGTAGTGTTTCAGGGTTTAGGGCAGTGCAGTGGTGTTCAGGCAGTGTAGGGGTCATGCTGGGGGTGGTGTTTCAGGGTTTAGGGCAGTGCAGTGGTGTTCGGGCAGTGTAGGGGGTCATGCTGGGGGTGGTGTTTCAGGGTTTAGGGCAGTGCAGTGGTGTTCGGGCAGTGTAGGGGGTCGTGCTAGGGTATGTGTTTCAGGGTTTAGGGCAGTGCAGTGGTGTTCGGGCAGTGTAGGGGGTCGTGCAGGGGCTGGTGTTTCAGGGTTTAGGGCAGTGCAGTGGTGTTCGGGCAGTGTAGGGGGTCGTGCTGGGGGTAGTGTTTTAGGGTTTAGGGTAGTGCAGTGGTGCTTGTGTAGTGTAGGGGGTCGTGCTGGGGGTAGGGTTTTAGGGTTTAGGGTAGTGCAGTGGTGTTTGGGTAGTGTAGGGGGTCGTGCTGGGGGTAGTGTTTTAGGATTTAGGCTAGTGCAGTGGTGTTTGGGTAGTGTAGGGGGTCGTGCTGGGGGTAGTGTTTTAGGGTTTAAGGTAGTGCAGTGGTGTTTGTGTAGTGTAGGGGGTCATGCTGGGGGTAGTGTTTTAGGGTTTAGGGTAGTGCAGTGGTGCTTGTGTAGTGTAGGGGGTCGTGCTGGGGGTAGTGTTTTAGGGTTTAGGGTAGTGCAGTGGTGTTTGTGTAGTGTAGGGTCATGTTTTAGGGTAGTGCAGTGGTGTTTGGGTAGTGTAGGGGGTCGTGCTGGGGTAGTGTTTTAGGATTTAGGTTAGTGCAGTGGTGTTGGGGTAGTGTTTTAGGGTTTAGGGTAGTGCAGTGGTGTTTGTGTAGTGTAGGGGTCATGCTGGGGATAGTGTTTTAGGGTTTAGGATAGTGCAGTGGTGCTTGTGTAGTGTAGGGGGTCGTGCTGGGGTAGTGTTTTAGGGTTTAGGGTAGTGCAGTGGTGTTTTTGTAGTGTAGGGGGTCATGTTTTAAGATGCAACGCTCCAATACCTGACCAGTCTGCACTACATAAAACTGCAAAAACTAAAAATAAAAAGTGTTTTGCACACTTTTGTCATTGGGCTATATGTGGGCTACATCTGGGTAATATTTGTGCTACATTTGGGCTCTTTTTTCACTGGTGGCCATCTTGGAAGACTTCTTTGTTATGAAGTTTCCTAATTTCCTCATTTACTGCAGTCTCCTCAGTAGGAAATGCTTTCAGTTTTTTACTTTGATTCCATCAAGAAGGCATTCAGATGTGTCACACATTTGCCATAAATTCAGAATGTTATTACTCTAGTTGTTCATTAGATCACTGTAGTAAAGCTACTGCTCACCAAGGAGTTAACTGGAAGTCTACTGCTGGTATTGAAAGTGATTGTTTCAGTCTGCATGTCAGAATTTTCTAATGAAATAGAAGAGGATTTGAGATCTCACTTAAAACATGCACTAAATTTTCTTTTTGCAGCACTAACCATAATTTCTATGGCAAAATGAACCCCTCATTTTGTTCCTTTTAAATTAAATGTTTTACGTGTTACCAGTTTATTCCAATCAAGATGGCTTCAGGTGTGCCATACTTTTGTCATAAGTAAGGCTGTTAGCACTCTAGTTGTTCTTTAGAACACTCTGGGAAGCTGCAGTAGAACACAAAGGCATCAACTGACAGGCTGCTCCTGTTGAAATATAACAGGAAGATATTTGAGATCTCACTTAAAACATGTCCTAATTTTTCTTTCTACAGCACTAACCATAATTTCTATGGCAAAATGAACCCCCTCATTTTGTTCCTTTTTAAATTAAATGTTTTAAGTGTTACCAGTTTATTCCAATCAAGATGGCTTCAGGTGTGCCATACTTTTGTCATAAGTAAGACTGTTAGCGCTCTAGTTGTTCTTTAGAACACTCTGGGAAGCTGCAGTAGAACACAAAGGCATCAACTGACAGGCTGCTCCTGTTGAAATATAACAGGAAGATATTTGAGATCACACTTGAAACATGTCCTAATTTTTCTTTCTACAGCACTAACCATAATTTCTATGACAAAATGAACCCCATCATTTTGTTCCTTTTAAATTAAATGTCTTAAGTGTTACCAGTTTATTCCAATCAAGATGGCTTCAGGTGTGCCATACTTTTGTCATAAGTAAGACTGTTAGCGCTCTAGTTGTTCTCTAGAACACTCTGGGAAGCTGCAGTAGAACACAAAGGCATCAACTGACAGGCTGCTCCTGTTGAAATATAACAGGAAGAAATTTGAGATCACACTTGAAACATGTCCTAATTTTTCTTTCCAGAGCACTAACCATAATTTCTATGACAAGATGAACCCCATCATTTTGTTCCTTTTTAAATTAAATGTTTTAAGTGTTACCAGTTTATTCCAATCAAGATGGCTTCAGGTGTGCCATACTTTTGTCATAAGTAAGGCTGTTAGCACTCTAGTTGTTCTTTAGAACACTCTGGGAAGCTGCAGTAGAACACAAAGGAATCAACTGACAGTCTCTGCCCTTGTTGGATGTACATGTTTTACTGAGAATGTCAGACTTCATTCTCACATGACTGAGAAAGATAATGTGAATTTACAGAAAATATGCTCTCATTTTAGCTTCTGGGGCACCTTCCAAAACTGTATGGGACAAGCATGTGAAAATAGTTTTCTCTCAAACATGATTCATGATATCCCAGCAGAAGGTTTTTCACAGGGTAAAATCACCTTATAACACACCACAATTCCTGAAATTAGTATGGTACCATCAACAAATGAATTCTAATGTAACTAAAGTCTGTTATCACCCTTTATAGTTCTCCTTTTGGTAACCCTCAAAATCTTCGATTCACTACAATGCATTTCAAAGGGGTACTATCATTTATATTGGTCCCAAGATGGCTGCCAGCAATTCCAGGATGAAGTGCTGACAGCCAATCAGATCTCACGATGACATGTGTGGTTAGGCTCCGCCCAGATATATATGTGTTTTTACTTTTGATTTTCTCAGCAACTACTGAACGGATTTACACCATTTAACAAAAAGGGTTCTTTTTGAACCAAGAACTACCTCTTTGCCAAATTTGGTGTAATTCCGTTCAGCAGTTCGGGCTGTAGCCTTGCATAAAGTTTCCTATGGGAAATTGATTTTCTGACTCTTATTTTTTTAATTTCTCCGCAACTACTGAACGGATTTACACCATTTAACAAAAAGGGTTCTTTCTGAACCAAGAACTACCTCTTTGGCAAATTTGGTGAAATTCCGTTCAGCAGTTCGGGCTGTAGCCGTGTCTAAAGTTTCCTATGGGAAAATGAATGGGGAAAACACGTTTTGTGACCCCCCTTTTTTCTCAGCCCCCGCTTGACGAATCACCCTGAGACTTTCAGGGTAGGAGCGGACCGGAGCGGGCCATAAAGTTTGAAAATTTCGCAAAGATTCGTCAACCGACGCAAGAGTTATTTCAAATAGAATGTCGCGGATTTCCTATGGAAAATAGGTCCTAACTATAACTATCTACTGGCGACCGCCAGTAGATAATATATATATATATATATATATATATATATATATATATATATATATATATATATAATATATATATATATATATATATATATAGATAGATAGATAGATAGATAGATAGATAGATGGATAGTTAGATATATATAGTAAAAAAATATAAGGATAG
Organism: Calotriton arnoldi; assembly: GCA_963921515.1. Lineage (NCBI taxonomy): Eukaryota > Metazoa > Chordata > Amphibia > Caudata > Salamandridae > Calotriton > Calotriton arnoldi. Next base: position 239,977 of record CAWUFW010005029.1, read on the forward strand.
TTGATACTTACCTGCAAAATGCTTACATTTACATGCAACGTTTACCACACATATGCCTTTGCCATTCCTTCCTTTACAACAAAATATGTTGTAAAGGTATCCGTGGTAAAGACATACTTGAGGTAAAAGAATTTTGTTGTAAAAACATCTGTGGTAAAGACTTTTTCATTGTAAAGGCATTAAATGATTTAGACGTCGTTGTAAATTATGTTTCTCCCACTGATGCATTGACCTTATAATTTGTGCAGCCTTTACTCAGATAAAGTGAAAGGTGACAAATAACACACACAAAAAGCATGCATGATACAGCATACAATACACAAATACTAGCATACCATCAATGAACATGGTTACATTTATTCATTCACCTTAGCACACAACAGATATAAGGTCATTTTTCACTAGTAATGATTATGCATGTGCATTTTATCTTGAAAATGCAATTGTAATGAAAATCTACCCATTTCTGTTCTGAAATATCAAAGGTCCCAGAATTCCTTCAGAAAACAGTATTTTAAGAGCTTCACTGGTGCATAGACCTTATCACTTTTGCAGCCATTACTTAGATAAAGTGAAAGGTGACAAACAACACATGATGGTACATCTCTCTCACCACTCACATCATACTTCAAGACACAACATGCAATTCTAGCCCTTACAAGCTCTCTGTTGCTCAAATACCTCCATCTGAGCATGGAGGGTCAACCAGGGTGTCTTCAGGGCCCTCTTGTACAGTGGGCTCATGCGGGCCATTATGAATGTGGCTGGGAGGACACACCCATGAGGTTCTGGGTCTTGATGCAGGATGAGCAGAGCAGGTTCTCTCAGCGCTTGCGGCACATTTTGCCCCGCTGACGATACACACCCACTGCACTGCAGCATGTAGAGTTATCACACCTTGTTTACGTACATGCTGCATTACTCAACTGGTTATCTGGGCTCCCATAAAGCTGACAGTACTTATCAAGCACTCCCTCAGTAAGGACGTTCAATCCAGACTCACTGAAGGGGGATGCCTTGTCATCAAGCCACTCAGCCATGTTGGGGCAGGATAAATGTACAGAGCAGCAGGATGGAAGAGGATGTTGCTCTGAGGTAAGTATGGCACAGAATGAACACAAAATGGCTGCCTTCATCTTCCTGTGTGTAATTTCCTGTATGTCACTTCCTGTGTATTTTCATTGGTTTCCGGTCCGATAGCAGATTCCCTCCACCACCGAGTGCAGAACCTCCGCCCTGAGTGTGGCACTGTCGTCCCTAGTGTGGAACCTCTACCCTGAGTGTGGAGCAGAATCTCCGCACACGGGGAGGGGACTCCGCAATCGGGCCAGAAACCAATGACAATAACACAGGAAGTGACATACAGGAAATTGCATACAGGATGTGTAAGTTTACCATTTACATCTCAAACAGTGCCATTCACTCCTTGCCAATTATTTATCATGCTTGCTGTAGGCATTCATGAGACAGTTACATATAATAATAGAGGCACATTAGATCTTTTTAGAATGTGTGATGCTTTTAGCATCACACACAGAAATCCAATTAGCCTACTACTTTTTAGTTGGGCGCATGAAGGAGTCCCTTTCTGAGCTGAGACAATCCAGGTCATTACACAGATACACTTGCACCATGGCGTATGTTTGACAGATATATAGCTACAGTGCCACATGAGGATCAGCACACACAGATGCAATATATATTTCCTTACCTGTACATACATGTGTTTAATGCTACGATTCCTAAACACAACTCCACACAGATACTTATCATAAGGCAGTCAGTTCTATCTGAATACTTCACATATACAACTTGGAGCTTTAATGAGTGTGCAGTATGTCTCTATAGCAACACGCTACCCATCATGATACAATGTTTTAATCAGTAGTTTATGCCTACTACTTCTCTAAACATTCCTAGCCTCACTAGGTATGCAACATAGACCCCTGTGTCAACAACGCTGACATTAAGTTCAAAATGTAATTGACAGTGTGTAGTTTGTTACATTTTGATCAGTAGTTGTCCCTACAATATACAGTGAGTGGACCAATAAGTTGTCATCCCTGCCTGTCACTCCCATGTTAAATATGTTAGTATGGACCATTGTAGAAGGTACAATGTGCCACACAGCATAATACATATAAACCATGGGACAGTCATGATTGTTTGTAGTATGTGTAACCCAAAATTCAACAGATGACACCTCTTATCGCTAATTGTAATCTCATCTATTTCACACATACCTGAAGTTTTCCATCTTGTACACAATCCCAATCCTGACTCACTGTGACACTTGGTGCAGACACATTTTCAGATGTCCACTGTCTGGGGAGATCTCACACATGCAGTGACATTTACTGCCCTAGGGCAATGGAGTCCTTTGAGACTTTGCCACACTAATTAATATCATATGCAAGAAATATGTTGCATGACCTTTCTTTTGACTCTTGACAACAGCTGTTGTTTACATACATTATGTATGGATTATAGACTAGTCTCAGGATGGAATTTATGGGCAGAGTGTTGAATGTCCACCAATCGTCATTGACAACATACTATGAAATCACATAAAGGCCAAAACAAAACTGGTGGCCGAAGAGAAAAAAATGATCAACTAGCTGGTCACACACATGCATACCCTGCCCTCTATTTGGGACAATGCCCTTGTTCCCTGGATTGAGAACTTGGTGAGGGTTCAGAGGTATGTGTAAGGCTTGACATACTGTAATGTTGTGCAAGACTAACCCTGGGCGGTGAACTACGCTACGCTCGCGGAGTTTGCGGAGTTTCGGCAACTTCGCGATTCGCATAGAGCAGGAAGTTGACGAGCACTACGCAATTTGCGGCGTTGCGTAGCTGTTTTTCTTCTTCGCGCGCTCAATATGCGTTCTCGCGCGCGCGGTAACAACCTACCGTTATTCTGCGTTCGCCGACGCGATTTCCTATCCGTTCGCGGGCGCCACGAGATTTGGAATCCGGCTGCACGATCCCGCGAGAGTGTGCGAACGCGAACACGTCATTCGGACGCGCGATCTGACTTCCGGCGGCAGTGTTGGTAAGATCGCCATCCCGAACACGAAGAAACTACAATCTGGCGAAGAATATCTCTCGAGCATCATAAAACCTTCTCGAAAATGATGATTTTGCTCCAAAAAACTCCTCAGATTGTGATTTGGCTATAGTTTTTTGTGCAAGGAGTCCTTTTTCGTTTTTTACTTCTTTTTTCCATGAGGAAGGAAGTGCCCCTGAGTCTCAAACTTCCTGTTCCTGTCCAGCAGGCTCCTCCCAGTGCTTTGTCCATGTGCTGTTCACTTTCATTTGGATTTGGAGCTGGAAGGATCACTTTTTGTGTCTGTCTGCTGCATCATATCATTGGATTGGATTTGAGGACTTTTGGATTTGAGATTTTACAAGTAAGTTGGAGAATTGGTGTACTTGTTTGTTTGATTGGGGCTTGTTTGTACCTACATTTTTGGGGGATTTTCGTTTTTAAAATGTATTGTTGTGGCCTGTAGTTTCAGTAGGGGCCTAGTTGTTTTTCTTTGATTGGAATTTCAGCCAGTAGGCCCAGAGGTACCCATGGGTGCATGTTTCTGTGGTGTCTGTTGAATTTAAACATCATGAAGGGCATGCATGGATGGCATTGGATTGAATTGGTAAATGTGGTTTTTGGGGTGTATTTCACTTTTTGGGTGTGTGTTAATAAATATATACCTTTGTTGGATGTGTGTGTGTACTTGTTGTGTAACTTTCCAACCTTTCGTAGCCCTGTGGATTTTCGTTTTTGCATTTTTGTATTAAAGCTGTGTTGTTTAGCAGGCCTCCTTTGTCTGGTCATATTATAGGCCTGCTTGAGTTCATTGTTTTCCATGGCCTGTTGTGAATGTGAGTGACCACGTGGCTAGGGGCCATTTTGTGGTGGTAGTTTAGTAGAGTGCTGCTTTTTCCATATAGGCCTGCATGTCTTTTCTTTGTTCCCCTTGGCTTATGCTTGTTGTTGTGGGTGACCTGGCCATGTGGTGGCGGCCATTTTGTGGGACCAGCCACTGTGCTTTTGCCATAGGCCTCCAAGCTTGCGGCCTAGTCTGCCAGTAGGCCCAGAGGTAGTCATCATGGGTGCATAAAAATTGTTTCTGTGTTGTCTGTGGAATTTTAACATCATTTAGGCCATGGATGGCATTGGATTGAATTGCAAAATGTGGGTTTTGGGGTGGTATTTCAGTTTTTTGGTGTGTGTTAAATAAATAGGCTTTTTCAGCCAGTAGGTAACCCTGGGCGTTCAGCTCGCGGACTTTGGGCAACTCCGCAGAGCGCGACAACGCAGACTTACACTTTTTATCTTCTTCGCGCGCTCAATATACGTTTTCGCGCGCGCGATAACGACTTTTTGTGACGATCGCGATGCCGAACACGCAGAATTTACAATCTGGCGAAGAATATCTCTCGAGCAGCATAAAACCTTCTAAAAAATGATGATTTAGTTAATTTTGCTCAAAAAACTCCTCAGTTTGTCATTTAGATGTAGTTTTGTGAGCAAGGAGTCACTTTTTTTTTTTTACAATTTTTTTCAAGAGGAAGGAAGTTGTTGTGGGTGGCCTGGCCATGTGGTGGCGGCCATTTTGTGTGACCAGCCACTGTGCTTTTGCCATAGGCCTCCAAGCTTGCGGCCTAGTCTGCCAGTAGGCCCAGAGGTAGTCATCATGGGCGCATAAAAACGGTTTCTGTTTTCTCTGTGGAATTTTAACATCATTTAGGCCATGGATGGCATTGGATTAAATTGCAAAATGTGGGTTTTTTGGGGTGGTCTATTTCACTTTTTGGGTGTGTTAAATAAATGCTTTTCTTGCGTGTGTATGTGTTGTTGTTGTGGTTGTTGTCTAACTTTCCAAACTGTTTTTAGCCATGTGGATTTTAGTTATTGCATTAAAGCTGTGTGTGTTTTATCAGGCATCCTTTGTCTGTCCATATATAGGCCTGCTTGAGTTCATTGTTTGCCGTGCCTTGTGCCTGTGAGTCACCATGTTGCTGGGGGCCATTTTGTGGTGGTAGTTAGTAGTGTGCTGTTTTTGCCACATAGGCCTGCGTGTCTTTCCATTGTTCCTCTTGTCTTACTGCTTCCAAATCCATCCCCATTGCCAGCTGCAGCTCCCTGATGCTGCATCCATCCCACGTGATGCACAAATTTAGGCCAAACATGCTCCACTACATTTTAGTTTTTGTTCTTTGCTATTCGTATTCTTCCTGAGTGTACACACTACACAGTACACCAGGAAAGCCCTGGCCTTGTTGTCAAAGTGTAATCACAAATCTAGAGAGAGAAAAGGGACACGGAGCTGATTGGAAATAGGTCCTGTACCAAAGCTCCTAAAAGTAAATCCAAATGCTCAAATGGGTACCAGTTCCTAAGAAAAAATGGGGGGGCAGCTGCCTCTTATGGTAGCGCGTCAGGGTGGGATGTCTCCTAAAATAAGGAATGAGTGTGTCAGAGTGGGGAGTGGTTAAACTAAAATCAAAACGGGGAAAGAGAAGCGTTTATTGCTTGTGGAAATGGGAGAGACAAAAAAGGACTCCCCCTACTCTCAACCCGTATAGAACAGTGATTAGTGATGTTAAAAGTGAAAGGTCGACATGTTTCACGCCAAAATTGGGTCCCTAATGGATCCCGAGGCGATTCATCAGGACCATGAGTGGTAAAAAGGGGGGGATGTAGGAATCAGGGAAAAGACACCCTATATTCCCACCATACCTTCATTGGAGGAAGAGTAGGGTATGTTAGAGGCACGTCTTATCCGTGTACTCTGGTTCAAACCCTTCCCAAGGTGGAATAGGGCTTCTTCAGCGGATGGCGGTCTTGCGAAGGGAAAAGTTCTCACCCTCCAACCAAGTGAAGAAGGACCTATCTTTCCACAAGCAATAAACGCTTCTCTTTCCCCGTTTTGATTTTAGTTTAACCCTGAGGACCCTTTAATAAACTTGTCAGGGTACCAACGGATTATTTTATTTTCACTTTCACTCACTTACCCCTTGGCCCACACACCCACCTGCACAACTGCGGCAACTCCTTAAAAGATCTCCGCTAGAGCGCCCTCTCGAAGGGCCCGTGAGGGACTGCAGCGCCACCCCCACGAGGAGCAGTGCCCAATGATGATGCTTTACACTCTCAAGGGTGTGTGAGGGCACAACATATATTGGAGTATCACTCCCCACTCTGACACACTCATTCCTTATTTTAGGAGACATCCCACCCTGACGCGCTACCATAAGAGGCAGCTGCCCCCCCATTTTTTCTTAGGAACTGGTACCCATTTGAGCACTTGTTGTCAAAGTCTCATAAATGGCTACACTGTTGTTGTTCACTGAGTTTCTAAAATTTAATAATTGAGACAAGTCAACCACACACTAAGTTATATATTATATTAGTTTTATTTGTGCTATCGTTTGACTGATGTTCTTCTGGATTTTTTGCTTTTAGGTGCACAAAAGACTGAGGAGGAGGTGTGTCATCATTGCCCGTTGCACTGCCAGACAGACATCCTGCTGCTGTACACAACGTGACGTGTGACCTGACCAGACATCTCTGCAACTGAGTGCTGCTGACATCTGAAGAAGATGGGCCCAAAGAAAGCAGGTACCAGGTCCTCCAGTACAAAGAAAGTTGCTATTGAGAAGAAGGAACAGAAGAAGGAAGTGACACTTAAGTCTGGTGTGCCGCCCAATACCTTTTTTGGGAGAAAAAAATTACGCCTGCAGCAGCGGTGTCCGGGGGCAAGCTGGGGGCAGCACCTCCGCATCAGTGGGCCCAACCCACCAACCCAGACCCAAGCACATGAGTGTGGAAGAGGTAGCCAGCCTAATGGTGGAAAGCAGTGATGCTGAGCCTGAGATAAACTTCTCGCTATCTCAAAGTTGTACCCAATCAACGCAGGAGGAAACACAGCAGATAAGTGGTCAACAACAACAACAGCCGCAACCACCGCCCGCAATAGTAGTTGTTGTTCCTCCTGAAGTAGGGGCAGTTCAGGAAATTGAGCCTCATGCAGAGGTAGAAGAAGAAGCCACTCATTCAGAAGATCCATTGTCTTCCAAATCTCCAGCAAGGAAAAGGAGGGGTAGTCCATCAAGTTCTTCGCCAAGCCCCCCTTCTGATGATCTAGATGCCACTTGGAAGCCACAAACTGAGTCTGAGAGGTAGACACGTCCCAAGACCAAGCTAGGGAAAAGGAAGGTTCCAGAAAGCCTTACATTTATGGAGGTCGATGTAGAACAGCAGGATGATGATGATGATGAGCCAGTCATCACAAACATCACTCCCAGCCCCGAGGAGATGGAGACAAACATTATTACCCTATCCAAAATCGCTGCGAGGGATGTAGCACGCATACCTCCACAGGTAACACAAACACGACCTACAGCTTCCATATTTGCATTAGCAAAGGCCCGGCAGCGACCTACATCCAGCACAACCACCACCTCAGTAGAAGTAGGTAGTGGTACAGCACAGAGTCAAATTCAACACACACCCTCCAGTTCATCCGGCATTGGAAGTGGCACCTCCAGCAGGAGGCAAAAGTTAAGCTCCCCATTTTGGGACTTCTTTACGGTTAGCGAAAAGGAGGAGAACATTGCTATATGCTCCATTTGTAATACCTCTGTTAGTCATGGTAAGCTTGGTACAAACTATGGTACCGGAGGCCAAATAACCCATCTGAAAAACACCACTTGATCAGCTGGGAGGACCACCTTCGCGGCATAAAAACTGCAACCATTGGTGTTGGTGGGGATAAAGGAGTAGAAGATCCGATCACGGTGGAAGAGGAAGGACAGGGAGACATTCTCTCTGGTAGTGGTACACAAAGTCTCCCTGTCCCCAGCAGTGCAGTGTTAACGTCGCCCACATCTTCAGCAACATCTCAGTGGCACAAGAGTAAGAGTCAGCCTGAGACACCAAGGAGTACCGCAATGAAAAAAGTGCATTGTTTAGCCTAAGAGAAAGGAAAACCATGCAGCCTACGATTATCAGCATGTTTGGGGGAGGGGCAGTACGAACGCAACCACCCAATAGCACGTTTGTACAATGCGAAGCTGGCTAAAATGTTAGCACTGGACCTTCTCCTTTTTCTTTTGTTGAAGGGGTGGGTTTTCTGGAATTTGTGACAACCATCTGCCCAAAATGGCATGTTCCCAGCCGCTACTATTTTGCCAGAGTTGCTGTTCCAGCACTACATCACGACGTGCTGGAATTGCTTGGAAAAGCCTTGAAGCAGAGTGCTGTTCACAGTATCCACCTGACAACAGACATGTGGACCAGTTGCCAAGCCACAGATTACATGTGCATCACTGCACACTGGATCTCTTTGCGGGGTTAGAGAACAGATATCTGCTGGTGTTGACGCTGCTGAGATTTTTCATGCCACTCGCAAACATGCAACTGTAGCCATGTTTGCCAAGGAGAAATCTCATACTGCTGCAAACATTTTGGAAGAGTTTAACACCAAGGTCTTTGAGTGGCTGCGCCCAAGAGGGCTTAAGATTGGTTTTGTTGCCACGGACAATGGCAGTAATGTAGTTAAGGCCATGGTGGCTATTTCAGGGTCCCGTGTTTGGCACACTACATTAACATTGTTGTTCAAGACTTTTTGAAAAATGAATCCAAAGTCAGCAACTTACTGGCCACCTGCAGAAGAATATGCACACATTTCAGCCATTCTTTTAAAGCCCGGAAGCAGCTGAGGGTCATTCAACGTGAGCATAAAATGCCAGTCAAAGCACTCATCCAGGAGGTGCCAACACGTTGGAACTCAACTTATTACATGCTTGATCGTCTGTTTGACCTGTACATACCACTCAATGCTTATGTCATGCAAAGATTAGGGGAACCTACTGTGAGAGGCATGACCATTGAGATGGGTCAATGGGACCTCATTAAATGCCTGACTGAGATGCTACTTCCTTTGAGATCTTCACACGTGAAGTCAGCAGGGAGGACTGTACTATGGGCCAAGCTATCCCATTGTTGCACATGCTAGAGCAACAGCTGAAGGAGGTGTCTGAAACGTACGCAGGTGTGGATGATAAACAAGATGCATATCATTTGGCGGAGTCCTTAGCCGCTCGCTTATCTGTAAATACAAGGATTAAAAATAACATTGTGTCACAACAACATTACATCAGTGCCACAATTTTGGATCCACGGTACAAAGTATTTCTGAACAGTAAGCAGTAATTCCTTTTTCGGAAGTGGATGTTGCCAACTACAAAACTTTGATAGCTCAGGAAGCCACTATTTTCGAAAACGAATGGCTGGTAATTACAGGCCCCCACCCCAGGCCATAACAAGTACTACAGGGCATCCAGAGTCAAGTTCTACTTCGGAGCCTGAGGGCAGTGTGTTTGCCTCCCAGCAGTCACCGACACCAACACTACCAATAACATCAAGAACAGGATCATCCACAGTACAATCGGCAACTGATTGGTTTCTACGGCAGGGGTATGGTAAGTCCAGTGCTGATGAAAAGGCAAAACAGGCCGAGCACATCGGAGCACCCCTGAACATTGAGCGGACGGTCCATGCCTATCTGGATGACCCAACAGAGGTCTTCATGGATCAAAACCCATTGGTGTATTGGTATGGGAAAAGAAGCCAATGGACAGTGCTCAGCAGGCTGGCGATAAAGTATCTGGCTTCCCCTGTCGCAAGTGTCTCGTCTGAGCGTGTTTTCAGTGCTGCTGGTGCCATTGTAACTTTGAAAAGGACCAGTCTCTCGCCCAAAAGCGTGGAGAGGTTAACCATGATCAAAATGAATCAGCACTTTATACCACCGGATTACAAAATATGTGAATCACAGCAGGAAGAGGAGAGCGACTTGGATGACGTAAGTAGTGGGTTACAGGACCTACTTCTGTCCGAACCACCAGAGTTTGAGGACGAGCTCCTCTTCCCTGACAACTAGGCTTTCAAATTGTTACTTTCTTCCTTCCTTTATTTGTCTGTGTATCTGTCATTCTGTTTCAAATCAAATCACAACAAATCCATCACCACCGTCTTCTCTTTTTATTTCCCTATTGGAGTTGCACGTCTATGCATTTAACTGTCCACTCTTCAGAGTCCTGCTTCATCTTCCTGACTCGCCCTAATTACATTTCCATCAAGCCAGACATTGGAGTACAAGAAATGTTTCCTTTAACAGTCCCTCCATAAGAAGTGAAACGTGACTATAGCTATCCTCCATTTTGTTTCCGAGCCGAAACTCATCACTGTCCGAAGGCTACAGCCTCGGCAGGCATCCAAAGCTCATCACTGTCAGTACAGAAGGTACTTGGCAGAGAAAGACAAGACTCTTCAAAGAAACTTGCTGACATTTGTGCAAACTCAATTGACCAGCAATGACCGCTACCCAGGCAGCGGCCCATCACAGCGCTGACCATGTGAAGCAACTTAAACTGTGACAAAGTGCCACAGATGAATAAGACAAAAACCGAAACAGCGACTAACACTCAAAATGAATGTGGAGTAATGAGGCCACTGCCCCGTTAAAAAAAAAACCACACCTGTCAGAACTAGGCATCTGATGATCTGACAGCCAAAGAGAAGAGCAAGACAGGTAATGATGATGGCATGCATTGGATGCTTGCTGACTCTGAGCGATTGTTGTTGTTTGTTGTGTTGATGTTGTGCATGAAGTCGAACTCTACTCTACTAGTTAATCTACAAAGTGAAAGTGACTCAAGTGACAGTCACTGTTTCCTTCTTGTTGTTTAATAACCAAATTCTACTCCTACTACTGCAGGTGCAGGCCAATATCTGTTGCAATTTTTTAATATGGAATATGGACTTAATTGGAGTCACTACAGACTGAGTTGGAGTTGGACAACATGTACCACACCATGATGATGACCATACTATCTTTGCACGCAGTCAGTCAGTTGGATCGGAGATGATTGAAGGAATAACTGCGTTTCATGAAGTGGCATAAAAGGTAAACATAAACACAATTCAACAAGAAAGTAAACACAGCAGACCTACATGTCCATGTAGTGGTGGAGTCGAGTGTAGTCATATGACTGACAGCGGCGCATTGATTTTGTCACTTAATTTTGAAAATGCTAGGTTGCTGTATATGCCTTTTGTCTGGCTTTGTCAAAATTTAAGGTAAATGGAGGTTGGGTCACGGGCTGGTGCTGTGGTGGGCCTGTTCTGTCCTGTTGTTGTTGTAGCTTAATGCTGTAAACAGAATATACACGATATATCCAAGCCGCCTCAGTCTGAAAGTGTTCTCTCTTCTCTTCTTGGACTCCACCGTAATTGATGCTTTTTTTATTCATTGATTTTTCAATACCCCTTTTGTTTTTCCATCTACACTTACAGGCTGGACTTTACCCTGTGCTATACTGGGAGACACAACTCACACTTACCTTACCAATCCGCATCAGGCAGGTAGTGGCACCCAAGATTGATGTGCGGAGCGTCCATGGAAGATAGGACCAAGAGGAAGGACGAGATTCAACTCCACAATTTGACCAGGATAATACAGTAACTTTAGTATCATTCATCATTCGTCTTTTAATTAATTTGCTTCCTTTTTTCTTTTCAATCATTACAACTGTGTGTTGTGTTGTTGTTTGTTTGCTAATTGATCCCTACAACTATTTTTTCATTTTCTTTGCTATCTTTAAAAGTAAGCCCGGTACAACATGGAATTTGGGTCTCTGAGGGCATATTACAGGCAAGGCAAATTGCATAGAATATACTGCTGCCCTGTACTGTCTAATTGTCTAGTAGTAGTTAGTAAGTACTACTCATTAACCATCAAGTTATCTTCATCATCATGCATGCATTTCCTTTTTCTCCCTTTATAGATTTATTGGATAAGATCATGGTCGTCTGCCAAGATTGCGCTTTGCTTTTGTTGTGTCCATGCGTACTGTTTTTCTTTGTCAAACCTTTCCCCAAACCTCCCTTCCCATCCATTCATCAAACCCTAACCCTCTTCCCCGGGCTGTGATTTATATTGAGGTGTGATGTGACTACATTAAATGTACACCAATTGATCACACGCTTGCTGGGGCAGATGTGATGAAAGCAACACTAATTCAATTTCAAGGCAGGGCGAGGATCTTCTTCTGCTTGCCCACCCATGCTCAGTCTATGTGCAAGCCAATTTTTTTTCCAAAGGGACCGTCACCTAATACATCATAATTAATTGCCGTCATTGATTGGATTCATCATCATCAACATCCTACCACACAGCAGTAAAGGTTACGAATTACGATTGTGTTAAGTTAAGTGACTCACTCGACACAACTACAGTTTGTAACTTCTTGTACTAGGCTGTCCCGCCACCATTATGTTTTATTTTACTTTAGCAGTTGCAATATTGTTTGCTTGGCAGTCTTCTTCTGTACTGTACTTTACTTCGTTCTACTACTCCTCCCACAGTGCTCTCAGGCAAGTGACTGTCTCTTTTTATTTTTTTGCAAATGCTACTGCCAGTGTCTACTACTACCACCACAACCATGGCATCTTCTCCATTCTCTTGGGAAATCATGCAGCCATCGCTGTGCCGAACTTAATCATCATCAATCACAGGTAAGATAAGTTTGGTGGGAGGTATAATGGACTAGGAGGAGAGACTGACAGTACTAGTAGGACAAATAACTCAGTGAGGGGTACCGCATCTATCTGTTTGTGTTACATCATTGGCAGATTATTTAAATCAAACACTGGCTGCGGCCCTGCAGCAGCAAGGAAACCATGTGATGTAAATTCGTAAAACAGTAACCCCCCACAAAACATTAACATTGTATGTTTAAGTATAAATATAATTTATTACCCTAACAAAAATAAACTATCCCACACCTGACCCACCCCTCTCCCTAACCCCAACCAATGTCCAAAACGAAAAAAGTCCATACAATCTCCAGAAACCCCAATGCCCAATTCCCACCCACCAACAAAAGGAATAAAAAAGGGGCAATCCAACAGGGTCCTTTAGTTCTTCATATATTCGTCGGGCTTTTAGGTGTTTGTCCACCACTATTTTGATACGCTCCTCTAGTTGCTCCTCTATGCGTGAAATCCGGAGGAGCATCTGGTGGCGAAATGCCCTGCAGTGGCATCCAGGGTGGGGGACAGCAGTGCTGACTGATAAAGAATTGCGGCGGCGGGCGGCTGCCTGACCACGGCGCCGTACCACTGGAGGTGGGGCCTGGCTGGGGCCCGGGGCATCGGAGGAGGCTGCAGCTGCTGCCGCCTCCTCCTCCTCCTCCGCCTGAGCCACCAGCCGGTGGTACTCTTCACAGATGGCCTCCAGTTTCCGGCGCCGGGCCCTGGCTGCTAACTCCTTCCGGGATGGTTTTTCTTGGGAAGGAGTATCTATATCGAGAAAGAAAAAGAATATTGTTGTAACCAGTACTCTTAGCAAAACAGTAACACAAAATTAATTTAACACATAGTGGCACAGTAGCACTAGCAAGAAGCACAGTACATAACATTTGTGGTAATAATCTATCTATCCTCCCACTTCCTCGGCCTCTAACATTTGTGGGAGTTTCAGGCATTATACTAGCACTATGGACTCCAGTACACAGTACACCAGTCTTCTTCTTATCTCTAGTTTAGCGAAATTACATAACTTGGCTGTAGCCGTGTTAGAAATGGGGGTCTCTAGTTGGCAAGGGCTTGCACCTTTGTCCAAGTAGGGACCCTTCTTCCTAGTCAGGGTAAGGGAGTTACACTCCTAAAATAACCCCTGCTCACCCCCTTGGTGGCTTGGCACGAGCAGTCAGGCTTATTCTAGAGGCAGTGTGTAAAGCATTTGCACAAAACCAACAGTAATACAATGTAAGCACTACAAACGGACACCACACCAGTTTAGAAAAATATCCAATATTTTTATATACTGAAGACAAGACCAAATACGATAAAAATCCACAATACAGTACTTTAAAAATTATTACTTTGCAAGATAACTTCTTCTTTGCAGGAATATTTCAAAAACAAAGTTCGTACGAGTCGGTAGCTCTGTCCGAGTCTACCGTGATGCTGAAAACCACAGAATCTAACAGTTCCAGCCAACCGCGTCGATACGGGCCAGCAGAGTCGTGAACAGACTTGGTCACAGTACCTTTTCTCGTTGTGGCGGGCACGGTGTGTGCGAGCCGGTCGGCGTACGTCGCGGTTGCGGTGCAAGATGGAAGCGGTGCAGGGCGCGGTGTCCTCTCGATGCGGTGCAGGCAGCGGCTCGGTGACAATTGTGCAGACAGAGTCGGTGAGTCCAAGGCGTGTGGGGCAGGGTGAGACGGTGCTCGATGCGGTGCTGGCAGGTTGCGATGCAGGCGACCAAGCCGGAGTGCGGGAGCTGGCATCGGACAGCGGTGCGAGTCGGAGCGGTACGTCGCGAAGCGTGCGAGCGGTGCCCCAACTGCGATGCGGTCACGATTGTTGAGCCAGTTGCAGCGACAGCGTCGGTCTGGTCCGGCTGGCACAGTGAAGCGATGCAATGCGAACTGCGGTGCCCACAGGTCACGGTGCAAGCAGCGGCTCGGTGGCGATGGCGTCGGACGTCGTCGTCGGTGAGACCAGGGTTGCGGTGCGAGATGCGGACGGTGCGGTCTGCGGTGCAAACAGGACACCGGGCCAGCGATGGAGTCGGTTGACGGAGTCAGTTGCGGTTCCCTTCCTCTGTGGCAACTGAAACAGCGGTTCCAGAAGTGGTACCCAGAGGGTTGTGAAGTCTTTGCAGTCCCTGAGACTTCTTAACAGGAGGCCAGCTCGGTTTCAGGCCCTTGGAGATTCTCAGCACAAGTAGTAGAAAGTTCAGTCCAGTCCTTTCACTGCCCAAGACAGAAGCAGCAACTGCAGGCCAACCCAGCAAGGCAATAACTCAGCAAAGGGGCAGTACTCCTCCTAGCAGCTCTCCAGCTCTTCTTCTTGGCAGGTTCCTTGATTCCAGCGAGATCTAAAATTCTGGGGTTTGGGTCCCCCTTTTTATCCTCAATTTCCCTTTGTTCTCTGAAGGCAGAGAGGCCTTTGCCTAGTCCAAACCAGTTCTGGTCAGTCCTGGAGCACTTTGTTGACAAGTCTCCTCCTTTCCTTTCACAGTGCAGGCCAGGGACATCAGACACACCACAGGAGGTGGAGCCAGCATTGTGGAGGGAAGGCCCAGCCCTATTCAGGTCCCAGGTGCATCTCCTCCCACCCATCTACATGTAGATCTTGCTATTCAGTCCTGTCTCCTGGAATCCCCCAGCCCCTGTCACTCACACTCCAGACAAGGAATACACAACCTAGCAGAGGCAGGCTTGGATGGTTAGACAAGAAAATACCCACTTTCTAAAAGTGGTATTTTCAAACACAGAATGTTAAAACCAACTTCACTAAAAGATGCATTTTATCATTCTGAGTCCAGGCATACTAAACTCGAATTTCT
Organism: Calotriton arnoldi; assembly: GCA_963921515.1. NCBI lineage: Eukaryota > Metazoa > Chordata > Amphibia > Caudata > Salamandridae > Calotriton > Calotriton arnoldi. The sequence continues at coordinate 255,405 of CAWUFW010005029.1, forward strand.
ACCATGTTCCCTGGGTCAGTTAGGATTATAAACTGTAATAATCAAAACTGCCCCTTCTGGCCTATGGGGAACAGGTAGCCTTGCAATAGTGAAAAACGAAATAGGCTGTAATTCACTATCAGGACATGCCACACACACCAGGGCATGTCCTACCTTTCACATACAATGCACCCGGCCCACAGGGGTACCTTGGGCCTACCTTAGGGGTGACTAACATGTAGAAAAGGGAAGGTTTAGGGACTTGCAAGTGTGTGCACTTGCCAAGTCGACATGGCAGCCCCAGGCTGCACACAGGCTCTGCAATGGCAGGCCAGAGTTACACTTTACGGGCTGTTTGCGTGGGTGGCATAATCCAGTGCTGCAGCCCACCAACAGTATTTGATCTATAGGCCCTGGCACTCTCAGTGCACTTTACAAGGGACTGACACATAAATCAAATAGGTCAATCATGGAAACACCAATCCATAACACATTTTCTACAGGGGCACTTGCACTTTCCCACTGGACAGCAGTGAGGAAAGTGCGCAGAATCATTACACCAGCAAAAACAGAGTCAAAACCAGGTCGTCAGAAAGCAAAAAGTCAGGGGAAACACGCCAAAAGATGCCAAGTCTAACACATGTCCCCTCCAGCTGAAAGTAGGGAGAACTACCCAACCCCATTGGAGTTCTCCTCACTAAGGCGGAAGAACCTGGACAGACCATCTGCGTTGGCGTGTTCTGTACCAGGACGGTGTTCCACCGTAAAGTCCATTCCCTGTAGGGAGATGGACCACCTCAGCAGTTTTGGATTCTCACCCCTCATTTGCATCAACCATCTGAGGGGCCTGTGGTCTGTCTGAACCCGGAAGTGAGTCCCAAACAGGTATGGTCTCAGCTTCTTCAGTGGCCAGACCACAGCAAAAGCATCCCTTTCTATGGCACTCCACCTCTGTTCCCTGGGGAGTAGTCTCCTGCTAAGGAAGACTACAGGCTGATCCAGGCCCTCTTCGTTCAGTTGTGAGAGCACTGCTCCCACACCATGCTCTGAAGCGTCAGTCTGCACAACGAATTCCTTGGAGAAGTCAGGAGCCTTGAGCACGGGCGCCGTGCACATGGCTGCCTTTAGGGCATCAAAAGCTTTCTGGCAGGACTCAGTCCAGATCACTTTCCTGGGCTGCTTCTTAGAAGTCAGCTCTGTTAAGGGGGCAACGATGGTGCCATAGCCCTTAACAAATCTCCTATAGTAGCCGGTGAGACCTAAGAAGGCTCTCACCTCTGTCTGGGTCTTGGTGGGCTCCCAAGCCAGAATGGTGTCAATCTTGGGTTGTAGGGGCGCCACCTGGCCGCTTCCTACCTGGTGTCCCAAGTACACCACAGAACCCTGCCCGATCTGGCACTTACTGGCCTTGATCGTGAGGCCTGCACCTTGCAGAGCCCTCAACACTTTCTCAAGGTGCTGTAAATGTTCTTCCCAGCTGGAACTGAACACAGCAATGTCATCCAGGTAGGCGGCACTGAAATCCTCCAGCCCAGCCAACACCTGATTGACCAACCTCTGAAAGGTGGCAGGGGCATTCTTCAACCCAAAGGGCATCACCCGGAATTGGTAATGACCTTCTGGGGTTGAGAATGCTGATCTCTCCTTGGCCCCATCGGTTAAGGCAATCTGCCAGTACCCAGACGTTAAATCAAATGTGCTGAGGAACCGGGCAGCTCCCAACCGAACAATGAGCTCATCAGCTCTGGGGATGGGGTGCGCGTCAGTCCTGGTGATGGCATTGAGCCCACGGTAGTCCACACAAAACCGGAGTTCTGGAGTGGCACCGGGCGAAGCAGCCTTTGGGACCAAGACCACTGGGCTGGCCCAAGGACTGTTGGAGGGCTCAATCACCCCTAACGCCAACATCTTAGAGACCTCCTCCTTGATGCTGGCCCTGACCCGGTCAGTCAACCTGTAAATCTTGTGCTTCACAGGAGGGCTGTCACCAGTGTCCACGTCATGGGTACACCAGTGAGTAACACCGGGGGTCAGAGAGAACAGTGGGGCGAACTGTCCCAACAACTGGTGACAGTCCCCCTGCTGCTCCTGAGTCAGAGTAGGGGAGAGGATCACACCCTCTACTGACCCATCATGCTCCTTGGTAGACAGGAGGTCAGGGAGAGGCTCACTCTCCTCTTCCACCCCATCATCTGTAGCCAAGAGCATACTCACTTCGGACCTCTCGAAGTGGGTCTTGAGGCGGTTCACGTGCAGGACCCTCAAAGGGTTCCTTGGAGCCTGCAAATCCACCAGGTAGGTGACGTCACTTTTGCGCTCCACCACCTCATATGGCCCAGTCCACTTGTCCTGCAAGGCACAAGGTTCCACTGGGGCCATGACCCACACTTTTTGCCCAGGTTGAAATTCGACCAGAGTGGCATTCTGGTCATACCATCTCTTCATTTCTTCCTGGCTTGCTTCTAGGTTCGCCTGAGCGAGTTTCCTGAAGCGGGCAGTTTGGTTTCTAAAGGCCAGCATGTAGCTAAACACATCCTGGGGAGTTTTCCTGGGAGCTGCCTCCCAGCCTTCCTTTACCAAACTCAGAGGTCCTCTGACAGGGTGGCCATACAGGAGCTCAAAGGGGCTGTACCCAAGAGACTTCTGAGGCACCTCCCTGTATGCAAAGAGTAGGCATGGCAAGAGGACGTCCCACTTACGCCTCATGGGTTCTGTTAGACCCTTGATCATGCCTTTCAAGGTCTGGTTGAATCTCTCCACCAGACCGTTTCCTTGTGGGTGGTAAGGAGTGGTGAACTTGTAGGTTACACCACACTCGTTCCACAGGGATGTCATATACTTGGATATGAAATTGGTCCCCCTATCAGAAACCACCTCTCTGGGGAATCCCACACGGGAAAAGATCCCCATTAACGCCCGACCCACCACTGGCGCCGTCGTTGTCCTGAGAGGGATTGCCTCCGGGTACCGGGTGGCATGGTCCACCAAGACCAGGATGTACCTGTTGCCTGGCTGTCTTGGGATCCAGTGGCCCCACAATATCCATCCCTACCCTTTCAAAGGGTGTTCCAACAACAGGAAAAGGTTGGAGAGGAGATTTGACCTTCCTCCCACTCTTACCACTTGCCTGGCAAGTTTGGCAAGAGCTACAGTGTGCATCTGACTGCCTTCGCATTTGGGGCCAAAAGAAGTGGGTGACAAGCCTGTCAAAGGTCTTGTCCTGCCCCAAATGTCCTGCCAAAGGCACGTCATGAGCCAGACCCAGTAGGAAGGTCCTGAAGCGCTGGGGTACCACCAGCGCACAGGCTGACCCAGGCTCAGCAACCTTAGGCTCACTGTATAGGAGACCATTCTCCCAGTAGATCAGATGTGACCCGGACTGATTACCAGCTGCCTGGTCTGCAGCCTGCCGCCGCAGACCCTCCAGAGTAGGGCACTCGTTCTGCTCCCTGCAGAACTCCTCCCTGGTGGGACCCCCTTCTTGCTGCCAATGGGTCAACTCAGAGATGTCTCCCAGTTTGGCTACCTGCTCCCCTGTAGGCACCGGGCGTCCCCCTCGAGGTCCGCCTCCTCCCGGTCCGTGGGAACTTCGGGGGCCGGTTTCCCGTGCCCCCTGCCCTTCCCTCTTGGCAGGGACTTGGGCCACTGTTCCAGGCTCCAAGTCCTCTTGATCACCCTTTCTGGCTGCCATTGACCGAGTAGACATGCATGCCCACTCTGGCAACCCAAGCATCTCCAAGTGAGCCCTGAGCTCAACATCCTTCCATAAGGACTGCTCCAGGTCGTTACCTAGCAGACAATCTACAGGCATGGTAGGGCTCACAACCACCCTCAAGTGACCTGAGACCCCCCCCATTCAAAGGGAACCTGCGCCACCATACACTGGCGCTCAGAGTTGTCTACAGCAACTACTTGGTGGAATGCCCCTGGCACTACCTGCTTCTCAGAGACCAGGTGACACCGGACTGAGGTCACACTGGCTCCAGTATCTCTGAGAGCCTCTACCCTGTTCCCATTAATGGTCACCCAGGTGCTATATTTCTTTGTGTTAGGGGGCACCTGGTTTCCTGGGACCATCTCACTGTCCCCTAGTGAGACAAGGGTCATTTCTGCGGGATCCCCACCCTCCTGTGGGTTCCCCTCCTCCCCAAGCGCTACACTAGCCAACACTTTGGACTGTCCACCGGTGGGTGGCTGTGTCCCCTTTGGGCACTTGGGGTCCCCCTTAAAGTGACCTACCTGGTCACATGCATAACACTTGTGGGGGCCGGTCTCAACAGGCTTCCCTGTAGAGACCCCTTTCTTCTTATCACCGGGGGCTGGGAACCTTTACCCTGGGTACTAGTTTGGGGCCCTTTAGAGAACTCCTGTGCTTTACCCTTGTCCCCCCCACCTTTCTGCTGGGGACCCTGCCCACCTTTGGCTGAGTCTCCCCCAAACGCTTTCTTGTGGACCCTGGTACTCACCCAGCGGTCCGCCTCCATAGCAAGCTTCCTGGGGTCAGTTAGCTTACTATCAACTAGGTGCTGGCGCAGATCTGCAAAACATAGACTAGACAAGTGCTCCCATGCAATCAAATTGTAGAGCCCCTGAAAATCTGTTACGTTACTGCCCTTCACCCAACCATCCAGCGACCTACAGAACATATCCACACATTCCAACCAAGTGTTGGCCTCAGACTTTTACTGGACCTGAACTGATCCCTGTACTTCTCAGGAGTGAGCCCATACCTAGTGAGGAGAGCGTCTTTCATGTCAGCATAGGTGAGGTCCTGCCCCTTACCCAAAGCTATTAGAGTATCCCTAGCTTCCTCTGGAAAGAGAGGCCACAACCCCGCTCCCCAGTTCCTTTCAGGGACCCCATTCATATGAATAGACGACTCGTACCCTTGAAACCACCTTTGTATGTAATCACCCATTTTGTACTCTTTACCTACATTCTTGGGGATGTGTACAATCCTGTCTGTGTGTGCTGAAGAATTGCTGCCACCATCTGAACCGGATCTACTCTTTAGCTCCAGCTCCTTGATCATTCTCTCATGATCTAGTATCATTTTCCTTTCCTCCATGGCTATTCTTTTCTCTTCCCTCTCACTTTCTATTCTGAGTTTCTCCAATTCAAACCTCCTTACTTCCCGCCTGTCCTCCAGGTCCTCTGGGGACAAACTACTGCTGCCTGGCCTGGAGGGTTCCCCCCCTCCCAAAAGCACATCCACCCTAGGAACAGGCTCCTCCACCTCTCCATTGAGATCACCAGAATGCCCACTGGCACCTCTGGCTGCTACCCAGGCCCTCAGCGCCTTTTGTAGCTCATCCTTCCTGGTGAGGCCTCTGACCTAGACTTTCAGGTTCTTGCAAATCGATTTTAACTCCTTGACATTGTAGGCTTCCAATCGATCCTCCTCAAAGGCAATTTCTACTGATGCAATTGATGATACTATTGATTCAGGCATGTTGAAGTAGCAAGTTCAAACTGGCAAGATCAAAAATAGGCCAAAAAGAAAAATAACCTGTATGTGGTACGTAATGGTCTGCGATATGGTAGTAGTGCACACCAATCACTGTAAGTCAAGTGCAAACACAAGTCCTATCCTCACTGCTGACAACCAATGTTAGGAATGGGGGTCTCTAGTTGGCAAGGGCTTGCACCTGTGTCCAAGTAGGGACCCTTCTTCCTAGTCAGGGTAAGGGAGTTACACTCCTAAAATAACCCCTGCTCACCCCCTTGGTAGCTTGGCACGAGCAGTCAGGCTTATTCTAGAGGCAGTGTGTAAAGCATTTGCACAAAACCAACAGTAATACAATGTAAGCACTACAAACGGACACCACACCAGTTTAGAAAAATATCCAATATTTTTATATACTCAAGACAAGACCAAATACGATAAAAATCCACAATACAGTACTTTAAAAATGATTACTTTGCAAGATAACTTCTTCTTTGCAGGAATATTTCAAAAACAAAGTTCGTACGAGTCGGTAGCTCCGTCCGAGTCTACCGCGATGCTAAAAACCACAGAATCTAACAGTTCCAGCCGACTGCGTCGATACGGGCCAGCAGAGTTGTGAACAGACTCGGTCACAGTACCTTTTCTCGTTGTGGCGGGCACGGTGTGTGCGAGCCGGTCGGCGTACATCGCGGTTGCGGTGCAAGATGGAAGCGGTGCAGGGCACGGTGTCCTCTCGATGCGGTGCAGACAGCGGCTCGGTGACAATTGTGCAGACGGAGTCGGTGAGTCCAAGGCGTGCGGGGCAGGGTGAGACGGTGCTCGATGCGGTGCTGGCAGGTTGCGATGCAGGCGACCAAGCCGGAGTGCGGCAGCTGGCGTCAGACAGCGGTGCGAGTCGGAGCGGTGCGTCGCGAAGCGTGCGAGCGGTGCCCCAACTGCGATGCGGTCACGATTGTTGAGCCAGTTGCAGCGACAGCGTCGGTCTGGTCCGGCTGGCACAGTGAAGCGATGCGATGCGAACTGCGGTGCCCACAGGTCACGGTGCAAGCAGCGGCTCGGTGGCGATGGCATCGGACGTCGTCGTCGGTGAGACCAGGGTTGCGGTGCGAGATGCGGACGGTGCGGTCTGCGGTGCAAACAGGACACCGGGCCAGCGATGGAGTCGGTTGACGGAGTCGGTTGCGGTTCCCTTCCTCTGTGGCAACTGAAACAGCGGTTCCAGAAGCGGTACCCAGAGGGTTGTGAAGTCTTTGCAGTCCCTGAGACTTCTTAACAGGAGGCCAGCTAGGTTTCAGGCACTTGGAGATTCTCAGCACAAGTAGTAGAAAGTTCAGTCCAGTCCTTTCACTGCCCAAGACAGAAGCAGCAACTGCAGGCCAACCCAGCAAGGCAATAACTCAGCAAAGGGGCAGTACTCCTCCTAGCAGCTCTCCAGCTCTTCTTCTTTCTTGGCAGGTTCCTTGATTCCAGCGAGATCTAAAATTCTGGGGTTTGGGTCCCCCTTTTTATCCTCAATTTCCCTTTGTTCTCTGAAGGCAGAGAGGCCTTTGCCTAGTCCAAACCAGTTCTGGTCAGTCCTGGAGCACTTTGTTGACAAGTCTCCTCCTTTCCTTTCACAGCGCAGGCCAGGGACATCAGACGCACCACAGGAGGTGGAGCCAGCATTGTGGAGGGAAGGCCCAGCCCTATTCAGGTCCCAGGTGCATCTCCTCCCACCCATCTACATGTAGATCTTGCTATTCAGCCCTGTGCTGACTCACCCTGTCTCCTGCCATCCCCCAGCCCCTGTCACTCACACTCCAGACAAGGAATACACAACCTAGCAGAGGCAGGCTTGGATGGTTAGACAAGAAAATACCCACTTTCTAAAAGTGGTATTTTCAAACACAGAATTGTTAAAACCAACTTCACTAAAAGATGCATTTTATCATTCTGAGTCCAGGCATACTAAACTCGAATTTCTACCATGTTCCCTGTGTCAGTTAGGATTATAAGCTGTAATAATCAAAACTGCCCATTCTGGCCTATGAGGAACAGGTAGCCTTGCAATAGTGAAAAACGAAATAGGCTGTAATTCACTATCAGGACATGCCACACACACCAGGGCATGTCCTACCTTTCATATACAATGCACCCGGCCCACAGGGGTACCTTGGGCCTACCTTAGGGGTGACTAACATGTAGAAAAGGGAAGGTTTAGGGACTTGCAAGTGTGTGCACTTGCCAAGTCGACATGGCAGCCCCAGGCTGCACACAGGGTCTGCAATGGCAGGCCAGAGTTACACTTTACGGGCTGTTTGCGTGGGTGGCATAATCCAGTGCTGCAGCTCACCAACAGTATTTGATCTATAGGCCCTGGCCCTCTCAGTGCACTTTACAAGGGACTGACACATAAATCAAATAGGCCAATCATGGAAACACCAATCCATAACACATTTTCTACAGGGGCACTTGCACTTTCCCACTGGACAGCAGTGAGGAAAGTGCGCAGAATCATTACACCAGCAAAAACAGAGTCAAAACCAGGAGGTCAGAAAGCAAAAAGTCAGGGGAAACACGCCAAAAGATGCCAAGTTTAACAAGCCGTGTTACAGCAAACAAATGATGGACGGAATGCTGACAATGCAAACATTCTCCCCCAGTCAAAAGATCTGGGTTAAATCCATTGTTCTTCTGCCCACTACGCCACCCCAGTTTGGACCCAGTCATTTGCAAATCAGTCTTGACCCTGTGCCCCATGGGAACAGTCCAGACCGAACTGCCGGGCCAGGTCCTCCCTGGACCGGAAACAAGCATCCTGGGACCGGTTTCAGGGTATGTCACCCTTCTTCAGCTAGGCTAGCTTGAATCCAGTGGCACAGTGAGCAAGGGACCCACGTCTGGGCATACCCATCCCACTAAGGGCGAAAAGTGTTACAGCAAACAAATGATGGACGGAATGCTGACAATGCAAACATTCTCCCCCAGTCAAAAGATCTGGGTTAAATCCATAGTTCTTTTGCCCACTACGCCACCCCAGTTTGGACCCAGCCATTTGCAAATCAGTCTTGACCCTATGCCCCATGGGAACAGTCCAGACCGAACTGCCGGGCCAGATCCTCCCTGGACCGGAAACAAGCATCCTGGGACGGGTTTCACGGTATGTCACCCTTCTTCAGCCATGCTAGCTTGAATCCAGTGGCACAGTGAGCAATGGACCCACGTCTGGGCATACCCATCCCACTAAGGGCGAAAAGTGTTACAGCAAACAAATGATGGACGGAATGCTGACAATGCAAACATTCTCCCCCAGTCAAAAGATCTGGGTTAAATCCATCGTTCTTTTGCCCACTACGCCACCCCAGTTTGGACCCAGTCATTTGCAAATCAGTCTTGACCCTGTGCCCCATGGGAACAGTCAAGACCGAACTGCCGGGCCAGGTCCTCCCTGGACCGGAAACAAGCATCCTGGGACCGGTTTCAGGGTATGTCACCCTTCTTCAGCCAGGCTAGCTTGAATCCAGTGGCACAGTGAGCAAGGGACCCACGTCTGGGCATACCCATCCCACTAAGGGCGAAAAGTGTTACAGTAATCAAATGATGGACGGAATGCTGACAATGCAAACATTCTCCCCCAGTCAAAAGATCTGGGTTAAATCCATCGTTCTTTTGCCCACTACGCCACCCCAGTTTGGACCCAGCCATTTGCAAATCAGTCTTGACCCTGTGCCCCATGGGAACAGTCCAGACCGAACTGCCGGGCCAGGTCCTCCCTGGACCGGAAACAAGCATCCTGGGACTGGTTTCAGGGTATGTCACCCTTCTTCAGCCAGGCTAGCTTGAATCCAGTGGCACAGTGAGCAAGGGACCCACGTCTGGGCATACCCATCCCACTAAGGGCGAAAAGTGTTACAGCAAGCAAATGATGGACGGAATGCTGACAATGCAAACATTCTCCCCCAGTCAAAAGATCTGGGTTAAATCCATCGTTCTTTTGACCACTACGCCACCCCAGTTTGGACCCAGCCGTTTGCAAATCAGTCTTGACACTGTGCCCCATGGGAACAGTCCAGACCGAACTGCCGGGCCAGGTCCTCCCTGGACCGGAAACAAGCACCCTGGGACCGGTTTCAGGGTATGTCACCCTTCTTCAGCCAGGCTAGCTTGAATCCAGTGGCACAGTGAGCAAGGGACCCACGTCTGGGCATACCCATCCCACTAAGGGCGAAAAGTGTTACAGCAAACAAATGATGGACGGAATGCTGACAATGCAAACATTCTCCCCCAGTCAAAAGATCTGGGTTAAATCCATCGTTCTTTTGCCCACTACGCCACCCCAGTTTGGACCCAGCCATTTGCAAATCAGTCTTGACCCTGTGCCCCATGGGAACAGTCCAGACCGAACTGCCGGGCCAGGTCCTCCCTGGACCGGAAACAAGCATCCTGGGACCGGTTTCAGGGTATGTCACCCTTCTTCAGCCAGGCTAGCTTGAATCCAGTGGCACAGTGAGCAAGGGACCCACGTCTGGGCATACCCATCCCACTAAGGGCGAAAAGTGTTACAGCAAACAAATGATGGACGGAATGCTGACAATGCAAACATTCTCCCCCAGTTAAAAGATCTGGGTTAAATCCATCGTTCTTTTGCCCACTACGCCACCCCAGTTTGGACCCAGCCATTTGCAAATCAGTCTTGACCCTGTGCCCCATGGGAACAGTCCAGACCAAACTGCCGGGCCAGGTCCTCCCTGGACCGGAAACAAGCATCCTGGGACTGGTTTCAGGGTATGTCACCCTTCTTCAGCCAGGCTAGCTTGAATCCAGTGGCACAGTGAGCAAGGGACCCACGTCTGGGCATACCCATCCCACTAAGGGCGAAAAGTGTTACAGCAAACAAATGATGGACGGAATGCTGACAATGCAAACATTCTCCCCCAGTCAAAAGATCTGGGTTAAATCCATTGTTCTTTTGCCCACTATGCCACCCCAGTTTGGACCCAGCCATTTGCAAATCAGTCTTGACCCTGTGCCCCATGGGAACAGTCCAGACCGAACTGCCGGGCCAGGTCCTCCCTGGACCGGAAACAAGCATCCTGGCACCGGTTTCAGGGTATTGCACCCTTCTTCAGCCAGGCTAGCTTGAATCCAGTGGCACAGTGAGCAAGGGACCCACGTCTGGGCATACCCATCCCACTAAGGGCGAAAAGTGTTACAGCAAACAAATGATGGACGGAATGCTGACAATGCAAACATTCTCCCCCAGTCAAAATATCTGGGTTAAATCCATCGTTCTTTTGCCCACTACGCCACCCCAGTTTGGACCCAGCCATTTGCAAATCAGTCTTGACCCTGTGCCCCATGGAAACAGTCCAGACCGAACTGCCGGGCCAGGTCCTCCCTGGACCGGAAACAAGCATCCTGGGACCGGTTTCAGGGTATGTCACCCTTCTTCAGCCAGGCTAGCTTGAATCCAGTGGCACAGTGAGCAAGGGACCCACGTCTGGGCATACCCATCCCACTAAGGGCGAAAAGTGTTACAGCAAACAAATGATGGACGGAATGCTGACAATGCAAACATTCTCCCCAGTCAAAAGATCTGGGTTAAATCCATCGTTCTTTTGCCCACTACGCCACCCCAGTTTGGACCCAGCCATTTGCAAATCAGTCTTGACCCTGTGCCCCATGGGAACAGTCCAGACCGAACTGCCGGGCCAGGTCCTCCTGGACCAGAAACAAGCATCCTGGGACCGGTTTCAGGGTATGTCACCCTTCTTCAGCCAGGCTAGCTTGAATCCAGTGGCACAGTGAGCAAGGGACCCACGTCTGGGCATACCCATCCCACTAAGGGCGAAAAGTGTTACAGCAAACAAATGATGGACGGAATGCTGACAATGCAAACATTCTCCCCCAGTCAAAAGATCTGGGTTAAATCCATCGTTCTTTTGCCCACTACGCCACCCCAGTTTGGACCCAGCCATTTGCAAATCAGTCTTGACCCTGTGCCCCATGGGAACAGTCCAGACCGAACTGCCGGGCCAGGTCCTCCCTGGACCGGAAACAAGCATCCTGGGACCGGTTTCAGGGTATGTCACCCTTCTTCAGCCAGGCTAGCTTGAATACAGTGGCACAGTGAGCAAGGGACCCACGTCTGGGCATACCCATCCCACTAAGGGCGAAAAGTGTTACAGAAAACAAATGATGGACGGAATGCTGACAATGCAAACATTCTCCCCCAGTCAAAAGATCTGGGTTAAATCCATCGTTCTTTTGCCCACTACGCCACCCCAGTTTGGACCCAGCCATTTGCAAATCAGTCTTGACCCTGTGCCCCATGGGAACAGTCCAGACCGAACTGCCGGGCCAGATCCTCCCTGGACCGGAAACAAGCATCCTGGGACCGGTTTCAGGGTATGTCACCCTTCTTCAGCCATGCTAGCTTGAATCCAGTGGCACAGTGAGCAATGGACCCACGTCTGGGCATACCCATCCCACTAAGGGCGAAAAGTGTTACAGCAAACAAATGATGGACGGAATGCTGACAATGCAAACATTCTCCCCCAGTCAAAAGATCTGGGTTAAATCCATCGTTCTTTTGCCCACTACGCCACCCCAGTTTGGACCCAGCCATTTGCAAATCAGTCTTGACCCTGTGCCCCATGGGAACAGTCCAGACCGAACTGCCGGGCCAGGTCCTCCCTGGACCGGAAACAAGCATCCTGGGACCGGTTTCAGGGTATGTCACCCTTCTTCAGCCAGGCTAGCTTGAATCCAGTGGCACAGTGAGCAAGGGACCCACGTCTGGGCATACCCATCCCACTAAGGGCGAAAAGTGTTACAGTAAACAAATGATGGACGGAATGCTGACAATGCAAACATTCTCCCCCAGTCAAAAGATCTGGGTTAAATCCATCGTTCTTTTGCCCACTACGCCACCCCAGTTTGGACTCAGCCATTTGCAAATCAGTCTTGACCCTGTGCCCCATGGGAACAGTCCAGACCGAACTGCTGGGCCAGGTCCTCCCTGGACCGGAAACAAGCATCCTGGGACTGGTTTCAGGGTATGTCACCCTTCTTCAGCCAGGCTAGCTTGAATCCAGTGGCACAGTGAGCAAGGGACCCACGTCTGGGCATACCCATCCCACTAAGGGCGAAAAGTGTTACAGCAAACAAATGATGGACGGAATGCTGACAATGCAAACATTCTCCCCCAGTCAAAAGATCTGGGTTAAATCCATCGTTCTTTTGCCCACTACGCCACCCCAGTTTGGACCCAGCCATTTGCAAATCAGTCTTGACCCTGTGCCCCATGGGAACAGTCCAGACCGAACTGCCGGGCCAGGTCCTCCCTGGACCGGGAAACAAGCACCCTGGGACCGGTTTCAGGGTATGTCACCCTTCTTCAGCCAGGCTAGCTTGAATCCAGTGGCACAGTGAGCAAGGGACCCACGTCTGGGCATACCCATCCCACTAAGGGCGAAAAGTGTTACAGCAAACAAATGATGGACGGAATGCTGACAATGCAAACATTCTCCCCAGTCAAAAGATCTGGGTTAAATCCATCGTTCTTTGCCCACTACGCCACCCCAGTTTGGACCCAGCCATTTGCAAATCAGTCTTGACCCTGTGCCCCATGGGAACAGTCCAGACCGAACTGCCGGGCCAGGTCCTCCCTGGACCGGGAAACAAGCATCCTGGGACCGGTTTCAGGGTATGTCACCCTTCTTCAGCCAGGCTAGCTTGAATCCAGTGGCACAGTGAGCAAGGGACCCACGTCTGGGCATACCCATCCCACTAAGGGCGAAAAGTGTTACAGCAAACAAATGATGGACGGAATGCTGACAATGCAAACATTCTCCCCCAGTCAAAAGATCTGGGTTAAATCCATCGTTCTTTTGCCCACTACGCCACCCCAGTTTGGACCCAGCCATTTGCAAATCAGTCTTGACCCTGTGCCCCATGGGAACAGTCCAGACCAAACTGCCGGGCCAGGTCCTCCCTGGACCGGAAACAAGCATCCTGGGACCGGTTTCAGGGTATGTCACCCATCTTCAGCCAGGCTAGCTTGAATCCAGTGGCACAGTGAGCAAGGGACCCACGTCTGGGCATACCCATCCCACTAAGGGCGAAAAGTGTTACAGCAAACAAATGATGGACGGAATGCTGACAATGCAAACATTCTCCCCCAGTCAAAAGATCTGGGTTAAATCCATCGTTCTTTTGCCCACTACGCCACCCCAGTTTGGACCCAGCCATTTGCAAATCAGTCTTGACCCTGTGCCCCATGGGAACAGTCCAGACCGAACTGCCGGGCCAGGTCCTCCCTGGACCGGAAACAAGCATCCTGGGACCGGTTTCAGGGTATGTCTCCCTTCTTCAGCCAGGCTAGCTTGAATCCAGTGGCACAGTGAGCAAGGGACCCACGTCTGGGCATACCCATCCCACTAAGGGCGAAAAGTGTTACAGCAAACAAATGATGGACGGAATGCTGACAATGCAAACATTCTCCCCCAGTGAAAAGATCTGGGTTAAATCCATCGTTCTTTTGCCCACTACGCCACCCCAGTTTGGACCCAGCCATTTGCAAATCAGTCTTGACCCTGTGCCCCATGGGAACAGTCCAGACCGAACTGCCGGGCCAGGTCCTCCCTGGACCGGAAACAAGCCTCCTGGGACCGGTTTCAGGGTATGTCACCCTTCTTCAGCCAGGCTAGCTTGAATCCAGTGGCACAGTGAGCAAGGCACCCACGTCTGGGCATACCTATCCCACTAAGGGCGAAAAGTGTTACAGAAAACAAATGATGGACGGAATGCTGACAATGCAAACATTCTCCCCCAGTCAAAAGATCTGACATTGTTCTGCATTCTGTCCATCAATTGTTGTTTTTGCATTTGTTACCCCGAGTGGGACGGGTATGCCCATACGTGGGTCCCGTGCTCTCCATGCCTTTGGAATCAAGCTATCCTGGCTGAAGAGGGGTGAAACCCCGAAACCAGTCCTAGGATGCTTGTTTCCAGTCCAGGGAGGACCTGGCTTGGCAGTTCGGGCTGCACTGTTCCCATGAGGCACAGGGTCAAGACTGATTTGCATATGGCTGGGTTCCAACTGGAATGGCATGGTGAGCAAAAAATGATGGATTTAGGCCCAGATCTCTGTACTGGGGTGAATGTATGACATTGTTCTGCATTCTGTCCATCAATTATTGTTTTTGCATTTGTCACCCCAAGTGGGACGGGTATGCCCAGACGTGGGTCCCGTGCTCTCCATGCCACTGGAATCAAGCTATCCTGGCTGAAGAGGGTGAAACCCCGAAACCGGTCCTAGGATGCTTGTTTCCAGTCCAGGGAGGACCTGGCTTGGCAGTTCGGGCTGGACTGTTCCCATGAGGCACAGGGTCAAGACTGATTTGCATATGGCTGGGTTCAAACTGGAATGGCATGGTGATCAAAAAGCGATGGATTTAGGCCCAGATCTCTGTACTGGGGTGAATGTATGACATTGTTCTGCATTCTGTCCATCAATTGTTGTTTTTGCATTTGTCACCCCGAGTGGGACGGGTATGCCCAGACGTGGGTCCCGTGCTCTCCATACCACTGGAATCAAGCTATCCTGGCTGAAGAGGGTGAAACCCGAAACCGGTCCTAGGATGCTTGTTTACAGTCCAGGGAGGACCTGGCTTGGCAGTTCAGGCGGGACTGTTCCCATGAGGCACAGGGTCAAGACTGATTTGCATATGGCTGGGTTCAAACTGGAATGGCATGGTGAGCAAAAAACGATGGATTTAGGCCCAGATCTCTGTACTGGGGTGAATGTATGACATTGTTCTGCATTCTGTCCATCAATTGTTGTTTTTGCATTTGTCACCCCGAGTGGGACGGGTATGCCCAGGCGTGGGTCCCGTGCTCTCCATGCCACTGGAATCAAGCTATCCTGGCTGAACAGGGTGAAACCCCGAAACCGGTCCTAGGATGCTTGTTTCCAGTCCAGGGAGGACCTGGCTTGGCAGTTCGGGCTGGACTGTTCCCATGAGGCTCAGGGTCAAGACTGATTTGCATATGGCTGGGTTCAAACTGGAATGACATGGTGAGCAAAAAAACGATGGATTTAGGCCCAGATCTCTGTACTGGGGTGAATATATGACATTGTTCTGCATTCTGTCTATCAATTGTTGTTTTTGCATTTGTCACCCCTAGTGAGACGGGTATGCCCAGACGTGGGTCCCGTGCTCTCCATACCACTGGAATCAAGCTATCCTGGCTGAATAGGGGTGAAACCCCGAAACCGGTCCTAGGATGCTTGTTTCCAGTCCAGGTAGGACCTGGCTTGGCAGTTCGGGCTGGACTGTTCCCATGAGGCACAGGGTCAAGACTGATTTGCATATGGCTGGGTTCAAACTGGAATGGCATGGTGAGCAAAAAAACGATGGATTTAGGCCCAGATATCTGTACTGGGGTGAATGTATGACAGTGTTCTGCATTCTGTCCATCAATTGTTGTTTTTGCATTTGTCACCCCGAGTGGGACGGGTATGCCCAGATGTGGGTCCCGTGCTCTCCATGCCACTGGAATCAAGCTATCCTGGCTGAAGAGGGGTGAAACCCGAAACCGGTCCTAGGATGCTTGTTTCCAGTCCAGGGAGGACCTGGCTTGGCAGTTCGGGCTGGACTGTTCCCATGAGGCACAGGGTCAAGACTGATTTGCATATGGCTGGGTTCAAACTGAAATGGCATGGTGAGCAAAAAACGATGGATTTAGGCCCAGATCTCTGTACTGGGGTGAATGTATGACATTGTTCTGCATTCTGTCCATCAATTGTTGTTTTTGCATTTGTCACCCCGAGTGGGACGGGTATGCCCAGGCGTGGGTACCGTGCTCTCCATGCCACTGGAATCAAGCTATCCTGGCTGAAGAGGGTGAAACCCGAAACCGGTCCTAGGATGCTTGTTTCCAGTCCAGGGAGCACCTGGCTTGGCAGTTCGGGCTGGACTGTTCCCATGAGGCACAGGGTCAAGACTGACTTGCATATGGCTGGGTTCAAACTGGAATGGCATGGTGAGCAAAAAACGATGGATTTAGGCCCAGATCTCTGTACTGGGGTGAATGTATGACATTGTTCTGCATTCTGTCCATCAATTGTTGTTTTTGCATAAGTCTAACAAGCCGGCATGCCAGCTCAGTCAGCTATGCTTGCACCCAAGACAAACATACGAGTCATGACGCAGACTCACGTTAGTTTTATTTACTACTGTCTGCAGGTGGGGAAGCTCGTATTTTTCTATTACGGGTGGCACTGGCCATACTCTCTTTGTTACATGAAGGGCAATTGCTCAATTTCACTTTCACAGTGCCCTGGCTACTACAAAAAGGCAGATTATATATATCTGATCCAATGATCATTGCTTATATATGGGACGACGACATAAGGTCAGTAGCGGTCGGTGGTGGGAGTGCTGCCGGGCGGTGACATGGGGAGGGGCAGGGTGGGGGGTAGTAAACTATTGATTACGGCCAATTACAGGTAAGTAAACATATAAATAAATAAAACTAATTCCGTTGCGCGCACTGCATCGCATTTGGCGGTGCAGTGCGCACAATGAAATTCGCTTTATTTATTTTTATGTTTACAGTAAAGTTACCTGTATTTGGCCGCGTAATCCATTGTTTACTACCCCCTACCCTGCCCCGCCCCACATCAGCGCCTGGCAGCACTCCCACCACCGACCGCTACTGCATAAGGTACTTTGTTTTGATTGACTGTGTAACCAGCAGATAGGCCACCCTTTGCAGGCTGGCTGACACATTCGGAAATAAATTAACATAGGTAGGGAGTGGTCCTCGGAGTCGAAGGAAGGAAGGCGCTTGATAACTAACTATACACAATATATATGATGTGCTTGAAAACTATTGTGAGTCAACTGTATTCTGAAAATACAACTTGTATTCCACTCGGCTTTGCTACTCTGGCGCGGTTTCTTTTACATTCCCTTAAAACTAAGACTCTGCATCCCATAACAGTCTCCACCTATGCTGTCTATGATGAATACATACAGGCATCCATCCATTCTAAGTAAATGTCTATCATTCTTCTTAATCTCTCCACAAACCTTACTTTGTTTCACCAACAACAGCCCATGCGTCCACTCCTTCCTTGCTTGCCTTGGCTTTGAGTTTCACCCAAACACCGCTGATGATTCTTGCTATCCACAGTATCCACCCATACTGTGTCGCCCACCCAGGCAGGCATCCATTCTTCTTTCACCTTCCACCCATCCTTCAACAACACATGCATCTGATTCCTATCAGCCACCTATCCATGCTTCCAACGTATCCTTCTCTGCCAGTCATATTAAATCTCGCCCGTCCTTCCTCCTTCCACCCTTCTTTCCCTTTTTGTCCAACACATCCATCAAGGTCATCTGATCTGACTTTTAGTCTTCTCCATAAAACTTTCACAGCTGACTTGGAGTCAGATGGAAGAGGCCATTGGTTAATCAACTCACGCTGCTAATGCTATTGCTAATGCATTGCTAATGATAAGTAAAGGGTGTCTTCTTCAACCGTTGTACAATGTTCACTACAACTTCATACCTAATAAGTCTCAACAACAGTACAGTGAGTGAAGTGAACACCCTTCCAGCTAGTGCAATGTCAATAAGTAATGAATATAACTTACCACCGCCTGCCACTGCTGCTGGCTCACCCCCTGTAGCTCCTGCAGGTGCCGCATCTCCTGCCCCCTCCCGGAATCGTCGCATCGCCGCTGGCCCCGCTCGGCACTGGTGGTCGCTAGTACGCCTAGAAAAAACATGACACATTTTTAGATGCCTGTACACCTCCCCCTATTTATTCGTTTTCACTAGCAAGATTGAAAAAAAGTTAATACATACATATACAACATACATCACTAGTCCAAATCGGGTACTAGAGTAGAGTCAGTAGACACTAGTAGTGTTATGGTCCCTAGGGTCATTATTATAGTATACTCTACTCTTTGCAAAGTTAGCCTGAGCCATGCAACCATTTTTCGCTTCATGTCTTTTGCGCATGTTACCTCGCAGCTTGTTGTGCAGTAACAGTAAGACGCCTTTTGAGCCCACATGAGCTCATACAGCTACTGTCTGAGCGTTGCGTACAAGAGGTCGAAAAACAAGCCACTTTGTTATGGAGTTCGGTTAGTCCGTATTGCTTAGCCATAAGTAACATGTAACATGTTACACTTTTTGGCATGACTGAGAAATGCTTGCATTATACTATCTAACGCGCACCATTTTTCTCATAACAGGCAGAAGATTCCCTTCTACCAACCAGAGATTTGCAGAGCTTATGAATGATGCATGTAACCAGTACTTCTACGTTCTACGGTGAAGGGTCTCCCAGAATTCGCACAGATCTTTTGTCTTCTATCATGCACTTGTAACAATGTTTATTGTTTTAATCTTATGCATTTTGCTGTTGGAGCTGGCTGTAGTACACTGAATTTTATAGAACAACATACAGAGCTTGTTAGTTGAAAATAAACCTTTTGAACTTACACATAGAGGGCCTGATTCACAGAACTAACTTACGTCAAAAACGTACAGTTAGTACTTTTTGGTATTCACAGAATACACTTACTCATTTTGGTATTCACAGAATGAACTTACTCATTTCGGTATTCACATAAGTTAGTAGTCCTAACTTAAAGACTCCTAAATGCCTTCTGTGAATACCGAAAGTCTTAAAGTTAGGATTTTTCTCAGTTTAAGAGTAGTAAAGTTAGGACTCTAACTTTAGGACTCCTAAATGCCTTCTGTGAATACTGAAAGTCTTAAAGTTAGGATTTTTCTCAGTTAGGAGTAGTAAAGTTAGGACTCTTAACTTTACTACTCCTAAACTGAGAAAATCTAACTTTAAGACTTTCGGTATTCACAGAAGGCATTTAGAAGTCCTAAAGTTAGGAGTCCTAACTTACTACTCCTAAACTGAGAAAAATCCTAACTTTAAGACTTTCGGTATTCACAGAAGGCATTTAGGAGTCCTAAAGTTAGGACTACTAACTTCTGTGAATACCGAAATGAGTAAGTTCATTCTGTGAATACCAAAATGAGTAAGTGTATTCTGTGAATACCAAAAAGTACTAACTTTACGTTTTTGACGTAAGTTAGTTCTGTGAATCAGGCCCAGACTCTGTGGTATTTGGTGTGGTGGTGGTGGTGGACTTACACGAGTGAGTGAGCGAGCGAAAGGGTGTTATCTGTTCTGGGTTGTGTAATCATTGGGTATCTTCGGGTGGGGGTTCGGGGACCTAATGAGACACTATAGCTAGTCGTTCAGGGGATTGTGGGTTCACTTCTGACTGAGGTGTGAGGAAGGTCCAACCTCCCATCACCAACATCCTATTTTCTTGTGCATAGTTCTGTATGTCGGTGTGCAGAATCCCCACATCAGTAGTAGTATGTACTATATCCTATCAAAAATAGTCAAATATCTGGTTGGGCATTTTGTTTGTGGTAATTGCCAAAGCCTCAAGATTAAGAAGACTAGAAGAGGACAACCCAAAGGACTGGACTCAGTGGCTAGAGCTATTGGTCAATCTGAGTTTTATTCAAAACCGTAAAATAAAGAGTGGCAAACTGGGCAAGCTTAGCGACAGACTAATAGTAGTAGTACAGACAGTCATAGCAGAGGCAGTTAGAACTTCGAGGCAGGGATAACCAGAATTTAGAAACAGATAGTCAAGTCAAGATCAAAGAAGTTTTTGTAAAAAATAGAATTAGGAAGTGGAACCAGAATTAATAGTTCGGAAAAAATAAGGTGCAGTAAAAGTTAGGGAAATATAATTGTTAATATTAACTAGGGGTGGGCGGCAAATTCCGTTCCGCTCGCGGAATTTGCGAAATTTCGGCAATTCCGCGTTCCGCGCGGAACGCGGAATTGCCGAAAATTCCGCGATCCGCAGCTGAACGGAATTCGTGGGCATGGTGATGGTGAGTACAGTAGAGGTATTGCACAAAACGGTGGCATCTTCTTGGGTAAATACACAGGGCAGGATTCATTCTGGCACGATGCTCCTGTCGCAAAAATTAAACCTCAACAGGAAGCACTTACAGATATAAATAAAGCAGGTGCCCGAGTTGAAGCTCAAATTCGTAGTATTGTCCCCATTTTGGGTGTGTGCAAACCTGCATCTTTCATCACACACCCAGGGGCACCGGGGGCACCCGGCGTGAGATCTTACAAGCAGGCACTGGAGTGCACGCGGTGCCAGCGCCCGCCTGCAAACTTCGTCACGCCGCAGATTCAATCCGTTCTTTTCAACATCCCGTTACAAGCCCTCGTCATATCATAACACAGAAAATAAACTTCTTGCCCCTTCCCCAGTAATTCCAAGTACGTTCCGTCCCTCAAAATCATGCGTTACACTGGGCCAGAAGTACCACCATTTGAAACAAAAACAAACCCACTCGTGTAGCGAGTCCCACCGTGGGAACAAAATGAATCGCATTACAGAGCACAGTCCTATTTAGAAGGGACGGCAGCGCCTCA
Source organism: Calotriton arnoldi (assembly GCA_963921515.1). Lineage (NCBI taxonomy): Eukaryota > Metazoa > Chordata > Amphibia > Caudata > Salamandridae > Calotriton > Calotriton arnoldi. The sequence continues at coordinate 276,334 of CAWUFW010005029.1, forward strand.
TCATTATGCGGGGTTGTTATTAACTTGTGCGTTTTTTGAAATTTCAGGCTGGAACTAACGAGCCCTCTCTCCTTGTCTTTTTCTCTGCACAACAATGCCCAGCCCCTTCGGACCTGGCACTCTCTCCACCCCGCCCAAAAAAACACAACTGGCATAAATTACTCTGCCGGTGTGACCAGGAGCATAGTGGGCGCTGAGGCAGGGGGGGGCTCGGTGCCCAGGCAGCCTCGTGCCACATTCCTAATAATGCACCCATTTGAATCAGAAGCCACAGTCCTGCAAACTGCATATCTGTCGGTTTTTTATTTCTCCTTTCAGAGTCAATTAGCCGAGTGCTTGCCCAAATTTCTCCCCCTCCCCCAATTCTCTGATTGTTTCTCTCTCCACGTTTTGCCCCTAACGGCAAATTACCAGCGCTATGAATTGCAAAGCAGCTGCCAGCCTGAGCGGAGGGAGCAGGCAGCTTGCCGAACACAATCACGTCTCCTCATGTAAATGCAGGCATCCTTTTATGCACGTACTACACCCCACTTTTACAGCCTTTACTGCTAGGGACGGCGAATCCCTTCACATATTCAGACCTGCTCAACTCATAAAATATGCACATTCCCGTCTCCGCTGCCCTGTGTGGCACAAATAAATAAGACGCAGGCACACATGTGTGCGCACAAACAGGCAGGCAGACTCACAGACATGTCTGTAGGGCGCGCCTTACAGACCTGCCAGGGAGGTGTTCTGAACTCCTTGCACCCGTGGACTGCTGGCTGCCGGGAAAGTGTATCTAAATTGCCTTTATTATGCTTTTAAAACGCGCATGTTGTCTCTCGGCGATCTGTCCCTGGTCTTAACTTAAAGCACACATATTTTAAATCTAGTTACTGCAGTCACATCGACCTCTGATCGTTTGACAGAAGTCCGCTCAGACAGGGGATGTCGTTACCAAATGCTTGCTGTTGTAGTTTGCAAACGTTGCATGTACAATGCACCTAGCAGCATTGCAGGATTACCTCACACACAGTGTAGGTCGAATATGGGCAGCCGCAATTCCATTCGGCACATAACAAAAAAAGAAATGGATAAATGGATAAATATACAGGGCAGGATTCATTCTGGCAAGATGCTCCTGTCACAAAATTTAAACCTCAACGGGCGGAAGAAGAAATTCTGCGAGCACGCGGAATTCCGCGTGCTCGCAGAGATTTTTTGCCGTTTCGCAGAACTTTGCGTAGCGCGACTACGCAAATTCCGCCCACCCCTAATATTAACCACTGGAGGACTTACTGGGGCCAGCAGCAGGGCCCTCGGTAGAGGAGCGGTCCTCTGGTGGTTGTCCCGCAGACTCGGACCCCGTCTTCTTGCCCCTGGGTGCTGCAGATCAGTGATCATGTAAGATATAATAAAGAAAGAGACAAACATTAATGATTGCTGTGAAACAAATAAATTATCTAAAAAACGCTCAAAAAACGTTTTAGGAAACAATAATTGCAATAAAATTGACCTATCTAATCCGATCGACTACTGGCTTGCGGGATTCACGGACCGTCTACTTATTTATGAACACTAATCCAGTGTTCCATTCTGATTGATTCGAATCCAGAACACTAACTAAGCCTAAGTACCACCTGACCTAGCCCACCTATTCCAGACGGGCCAACTGTTCACTAAGTCTGCATTTCCATTTTTTTTAGCCATCAAAAATGCATAGATGAGATGGAGGACACATGCATAAATTTGTGCATACACCAAATTGTTGGTTGGTTGCGTCTGATGTTCTGCTACTGACTGACACTGCTAAGCCTACCGCTCACTAAACAAACTACAAAAGGTTCTACTAAGGACTGGGGTAAGCAGCACTCAGTGACAGAGGATGCGTCACGCAGACCGCTAAAAAATTATCAACTAATACTAACTAAACCTAGTATCAATCCATCCACCACTATTTGACAGGAGGACAAAGGAAGGACTAGAGTCTCTCTAGCAATAGCATTACCTAACTTAAGTTCTCTAAAGTAAACTCTTACATAATAAGGACAAGCGAGCGCAAAGTTGCAAACAAGTAAGGGGCCGATTCTGATGCGGGTTGGAAAAGCTTCCCGACCGAATCGGTTGGGAAATGGTGTCCGACCCACTCGGATCGGGAAAGTCCGACCGGCGGAGTAGGATGCATCCGGATGCTTCCAGATACGATTTGGTTGAACTCCCATTGACTTCAATGGGAACATTTGTTCCTAACCGCATCAGAATTGGGCCCTCGGTCGGGAAGACACGTTCCCGATCCGATTTGGAAGGAGCAAATGCCGTTAGGAGGCCTTCCTAACCGCATCAGAATCAGGCCCTCGGTCGGGAAGCTTTTCCAACCCGCATCAGAATCGGGCCCTTAGAGTAGCGCCGAGCACCTGTGTCCTACAATCACAGAAGGTTTTGAAACGTAATTTACCTGCAATGTAAGTAGCAGTATTCTTGTTATTCGTAAAAAAATTATACACAATACTTATACTACTATATATATTAGCTACTCACCAAGCCCCACGACCTCGACACCTAGCAGGTCCAACAGGTCCTGCTCCCGCTCCAGGATGTCTGACCACCGGTGGGCCAGCTGGTTATGGGAGCGCCGGACCCCTGAGCAGCGAAACACTGCCCGGCGCACCTTCGCCCACCGGCGGTGACGCTCCTGGGTAGGGGACCCGGAGCCTGGCCTGCCGCCTGCTGCCAAGGTCAAGGGGAGGTGGCGCTGCACAAAAAAAAAAAGGGCGGCCACCTCCGCCTCACTAAAAAGCTGCCGGGCTTGCACCCCTGCAGGGCGCAGTCTGCCGCAAGGCAGGTGGCTCTTGGGCGCACGCGCCTTGCCCTTGGAGCCGTTATTGGTGCTGCTACCCTTCGCCATGGTTCTGGGGTGTGTGGGAGGAGGCGGAAAAGAAAAGATAGAAGGGAAAAATAAAGTTAGGGTAAGAAGTAAGAGCTTAAAGAACAAAATAATATAAAACAGTAGAAAAGTAAAAAAAACACAGTAAAAAGTAGAAATAAATGCAAAATATAGACTTAGGCACACAGAGAGATAGATAATAAATAAAAAAAAATTGAATAACAGTGTAAAAAACTAAGGATTGCAAAGATTGAGGGAGGATAGAAAAGCAGGCCCAGAACCATAGCATAGAGTGAAAAACAAGATGGCCGCGCACATCGCGACCGCGTGGGTAAGTTCGCGCGATATTTCTCCCCGAGCACGCAAAAAGCGTTGCGAACACGTACGACGCGTTCCCGAACATGAAATGCACATCGCGAGCACGCTATACGCGACCCGGAACAGGAAATAAGGCATTGCGAACGGGCGGGACAAGTGAAAAACAAGATGGCCGCGCCCATAGGTGACCGCATGGGTAAGTTCACGAGATACTATCCCCCGAGCACGCAAACAGCGTCCCGAACACGCACAACGCGTTCCCGAAGAAGAAAAACGCATCGCGAACGGGCGCGACAAGCAACTACGCATGCTCGCGTAGCGCTTTAACGTCTTTGCGTAGCTTCGCGTAGCGCGACTACGCGAACTACGCCCAGGGTTATGCAAGACACAACAGGCTACTAATATCTTGCACACAACTTCAGGGGTTTACAGCAGCACTCTCCCTGTACAGTCAAGACATCTGAATTTAGGAGACCAAAAGGTGCTCATGTACGAATGTGTACTCTATTGTACCTATGCTGAGAAACAGTGAATGCAAGTCTGTATGGTGTGAGGAGATGAGGAGAGAGTTCATATGCAGCATCACCTGAGGAGGAAAATGAGGAAATATTTGTACATGTCCCTATTGCATCTGTAAAGTTCAGAATGTATGGAATGGTAAATGCAGATTCAGTTGGGGTTTTGTATGTGTCATGTAAATTAGTCATTTGTAATGGTTGTGTATATTCAAACAACATTTATACATATCAGACTTGTATGGTGCTTGAGCACTTACCCAGAAGTAGGGGTGGGCGAAATATTCCGTTCCGCCAGTGGAATTGGAGGAATTTTGTCGTCTCTGCATTACCTTTGTAACGCGGAGATCTGGCCAAATTACGCCAATTGTTACGTGACTGATTTTTCTTTCGCACGACTCCAGAACTATAAGTTGTTGAGCGTGAGCAAGATTTGGCATCCGCTAGAGCAATTTCCTGTCACTAGGAGGATATCTGCCAAACTTGTTTTAACGTGGACGGTCACGACTGGTCACAGTCAGAAGGCTGCCACTTCTGTAGAAAATCTACTCGAGCAGCAGCAAAATCAACTCAAGTAGCTGTGCCCTATGGTCCACTGTTGTGGTGCCATCGGTGCTGATTTTTTAGTGCAAAATGTGCTCCTGACACTAAGGGGCCGATTCCGATCTCGGCCGGTAGGGCTCCGAATAGGATTCGGCTTTACCGGATCCGATTCGGAGCCCTTTTTCCCGACCGAATCGTACGCGGGTCCGGCCGGCGAGTACGATGCGGGTCGCCGACCGACTCGTCCGGGCGACCTGACCGCTCCGACCGACTCGTACCCGGATCGTACCGCTCCGACCGACTCGCTCGGACCCGATTCGCACCGCGCAATGGAGACGTTTTCCGGCCGGGTAAGTACGATGCGCACCTCGACCGCTCCGACCGACTCGCGCCGTCCGACTCGAACTCGCTGTCGGAGCCGTACTTTGGGGGTCCGTGTCGGACCCCTGTCTGCGTACCCGCGCGAGTCGCACACAGGGGGACCCATGGGTCCCCCTACCTGTGCGTGTACGCCGCGAGCGCTTCGCGGCGTACTCGCTGTAGGGCGCCCTTGTCCGCCTCGCACCCATTGAGTCAATGGGAGCCCGCGTACGCGTTGTACGACCGGCTCCCATTGAGTTCAATGGGAGTCCGACCGACTCGTGTCCGGTGGCATACGAATGCATCGGACTCGTTCGGTCGGACTGCACGGGTCCGATTCGGTCGGAAATCTCTCCGGGTCCGGCTCGGTCGGAGAGATTTCCGGCCCGAATCGGAATCGACCCCTAAATCATAAAGCAAGCAGCTCAACATGCCTATTTCCACCTGTTGGTGGAACACCGCGGAATCTCGCAGAGATTTTATGTAACTCCATGGAATTCCACGGAGTCATATTCCGTAAGTTCCACGCATCTTTACACAGAAACGACATGTTGCCAAATTCTCCCTCTGCCAGCCACCGGGCAAGAGGTGACCTGCAGAATATGTAGCTGTTGTGTGTACTGCCTGGGAACACTGCATACACATCAGTAAAGCAGCCACTGGCATCACACACACACTGCATGTTGATGGAGTGCCAGCAGTGTCTGTTGCGGAAGATGTGTGCATTGTGGCGAGGTGGCTTAAGTGCCACATGACTGCAATCAATTGCACCTACCACATGTGAAATGCAGGAAAAGAAGTAGAAATCGCTAGTAAACCTTTGTCTTCCTTCCAGTGTATGTGGCATACCTATGCAGAGATACATTTTCCTATTTATGCAGCTCAAAAACTGACATAACCATCAGGACTGGCTTGCCTGAGAAATGCCCGCAATGTCACTGGACACCCTCTGAAATGACCCAGTAGCAAAGAAATGTAGATCTGATTTGGATCTTGACATAGGATGGGATGGCATGGGAGTGTCATGTAGCAGAATCAAGATCCTTCTCCCACTCAGAAACCATGTCCAAAATGACATCAGGTGGAAAACAGAACCTGGAGATGACATCTTGACCGAACATCCGAAAGAGGTTGATCCTTTATCTGAAGATCCTCATTCTCCTCAAATCATTCTGTCTCATTAAAAGGAGCAAACCAACAAACACATCCAGTGACTTGTTGTAAGTCTGAAAGGGTTTGTTTGTGGCTGCTCATAGTGTATGTATGCAGTCAGGCTGTGATTGGTTGCTGGGCTAACACCATTCTAGTGGAGCTGGGTGAGGGATGGTAAGCACAGACACAGGTGTGTGTGTGTGTGTGTGTGTGTAGTGTTTGAGAGGAACTTGGAAATTAGGTTTCATTTGAGGTTTTGACTTGTGTATAACATTCCCATTTGAACTGATTGTGGAAGAAATTACATGACTGATAAGTAATTAATAAATGTGCAACTGAAGAAGAGATGTAACAAATATACTTGTGATGCTCTTGTTGCCACTTGAAGGGTCATATGAATATGCTTATGGTATTGTACCTTACATGATATATCTACACAGTTGTAGAGGTGTGTGTTCTGGCCATCACAATTACCTCTCCAAAACACTCCTTTTTATAGTTAACTTGTCCGACTCCCATCACATTTGTTCAACAGCTTTTGTTTTTTCATCTCCAAGGAATGAGTGTACCTCAATTGTGTAAACCAATGTTTAGTAACAAGTTGTCATACTCTACTGTTACCTACATGCACATGTCCTTCATATACACATATGTAATAGCCAGTGCCTACATAAAGCCTGTTTTCAATTTTAAGTGAGGCATTTTATACTATGTTGTTTGTACAACTAGATGTCCTGTGTTGAAATATACACACATATTTGCTCTGTAATTTCACTGTGGTGTGGTCCATCCTGAGTGCAGAGATTCCACCCTGAGTGCGGAGATTCCGCCTGAGTGTGGAGATTCTACACTTGGGGCAGAGATTCTGCCCGGAGTGAGAACCCTCCGCGTTATGTGTGGTACCTCCGCAGGCGTAAAAATACTACTCATTCCTTTGTGAATACTGAATACTGAAAAGTAGGAAAGTTAGACTTTTGGTCTAAATTAGACTTTTGGGCTAACTTTTACCTTTGTGAATCGGGCTCCAAATGTCCAACAATTTATTACATGGAGCTTAATATCTGCAGGAAAACATGAGCAAACCCCTGCTTATGAACATAGTTTATAGTATATAGCTTAGCAACATTAAAGAATTTAAAAGGATCTTCTACTTTCTTTCTAAACCTCGTGTATGCCTTTAAAAACAGCACCACAAAACACAATTCAAATTCTAATTACGAAGATATTTTTCATATTTTTGTAACATTCCACCTGTCCATCCAGCTGAGAATTTGTATACAAGTTGTATTGTATCATTCATGGATATAGCTACCATGTGGCCCGTGCCATTTTAGACACCGGCAGACAATTACACTAGGTGAACAGAATGTTGCATCAGGATCTTACTGTTTTACATTTGCTGCTGCACTTACATAACTGGAGTGTGGACAGAGGTGGAAGGTCACACCACTGTGGATCATGCTGGACCCAACGGGTTCCTGTTGCTGCATGAAGCATGATTGCAACCTGTTCCTAGCTTAGCCAAGTGTCTCACTTAGAAACAAAAATGATGCATAGAATGCCTGAGTCACTTTTATCCACTGGTATTTCCACTATGTAGAATTCCATTCCATCTTTTTTTGCTCACAGGGCAACCACAAAAAAAGACTGACTATATTGAAATCCTGCCCCAAAACATGTGGTCCAACACAACCTGCTAGACCCGAGAATCTCACTATGTGACATGTTGACTTAAGGAAAACTAATTTTTTGAAAACTACCCTTTACCTGCGTGACCTAACAGTAACCTGTATTTCAAAACACAAGAGCGACCCATATGTCCCTGTGAACTGGGTATTACCTATATAGCTTTCAACAACTGTTCACAAGGAACTCATGCTTAAGAAATTTAATTTGAGCAAGTGTATGTTCTCGCAAGGATTCAATCCTGAAATGAGATAAGTATAGGATAACAAAATCTATTCTGAACATCTAGTTTCATTCAATATTCAAAAGATCAGAACAGTATTAGCCCACAAGGTTTTAACTGGTTTCACTCATTTCAGCCGAAATGAGTAACAAATGTATTCATTTATAAACAGGATTTTTACAAAACGAAGTTCTTTTTGAGTAATAAAAAAAGAAAAGTACGTTCACCATGTATATATACAGTACAGAAAATTTTTCATATATTTGTGACAGATGTGACCCCAGTGAAGTGACAATAACCAATGTGTTATTTATGTGACTTTATTTATAAGAGGTTATTGGAATAAAAGGATGTCTTTAGATACTGAATCAGTTTCCAGATTAGTTTTCTAGTGCTTAAAGACTATCCTTATTTATTGTCGAAGATGTTTCGACCCAGTTGAGGATAATAGGGTCTCTTCAGGACAGGAATCTCCTGGGGACTGTAAAGGATATGGATATTAGTATAAGAATTGCGTGGAGTACGGGGTGTAATAAGGACCTGATTACGCCTAAGCAGCTTACCTCAAGACGATCAATTAATGTGTCCGGCGTGGGCTCAATGTTGAACGTCTTGCTGAAGGACAAGAAAGGACCTAAATATCCGATGATATCAAGGTGAGTGTCCAAGAATGGTCAGTATTTTTGTGACAACCTATACTCTATCATCTCCCCGGGAGAAGTGATACCTATGGATTTAAGAAATTGCTTTCAGAAATTCTACTTCTGTTGGTGGAGTATAGTCATAATGAAGGTATAAACCACTCACCTAATCAGCTCGCTAGCATGGTAAATCAATTCGCAGTGATTGCAGGGGAGTCCGAGTTGATTAAATTGATACCTAAAAGTTTAAGGGAAATGCTTTCAGTAATCAACTCCTACTCGAGGAGTATAAGAATACTAAGGGGTGTTAGTGCACTCGCCCGATGGCAAGCTAAAATAGTGTTACAATTTCCTCTGAATGGGACCATCCAAGTGAAGTTAAAATTGGAGTCCAGAAAGTGCGGGATGTTCAATAACAACTCACCGCAGATCAGGCCGGACTGGGTCTCGTGACCGGATCACCTATGGCGGCATAAGGACAATCATTAAGGTGCTGTAGAGTTTACTTTCTCTGTTAAATAAGTGCCATGGTCTCTGCTTACTTGGTCCGAGAGCCAAAAGGAGAATCCCTTCGTGGATACGCAGGAGAAGACAATGCTCCGAATATATGATGATACAATGCAAACCCTTTACAACGCATGCTTTTACAATGCGGTTTTTCCAACGCAACTACCATTACATTGCATGATTTTCCAACGCATACCATTCCATCGCATGATCATAGGAATACACTAAAGCTACCATCACAACGCAACCCATTACAATGCATACTATTACTACGAATACCATTACTATGCATATCTTATTATTTAAAAAAAAAAAAAACATTCCATTTAAAAAAAAAAAAAAGTATAACTAACCCCTGGAACGGGATGCAAGGGAAATGCGGGTTTTGGGTGGGGGAGTGTATTAATACTCGGGTATTTAAAAAAATACTTGGGTATTAAAATTAATTCTTGTGTATTTTAAAATGTCCCGATTCTATTTAATACCCGTTTATTATTAATAAAATGTAAACAAAAGTTAACAAACTAATATATATATTTGGAAATACTACCAACGGAGTTAAAGCGAGATTTTAAAGCCACCATTTTGAACATTGAAAAAAAGATAGTCCTTCAACTGTGTTTATGAATGCCCCTTAACCCGCAACTTGCCAAAATGGCTGACATTTCAACAATAAGGGGCCGATTCCGATTCGGGCCGGAAATCTCTCCGACCGAGCCGGACCCGGAGAGATTTCCGACCGAATCGGACCCGTGCAGCCCGACCGAACGAGTACGATGCGTCCGTATGCTATCGTACTCGAGTCGGTCGGACTCCCATTGAAGTCAATGGGAGCCGGTCGTACAACGCGTACGCGGGCTCCCATTGCCTCAATGGGTGCAAGGCGAACAAGGGCGCCCCCTACAGCGTGTACGCGGCGAAGCGACTCGCGCCGTACACGCACAGGTAGGGGGGACCCACGGGTCCCCCCTGTGTGCGACTCGCGCGGCTACGCGTACAGGGGGGTCCGACACGGATCCCCAAAGTACGGCTCCGACTGCTCTTTCGAGCCAGGCGGCGCGTGTCGGTCGGGCTGCTCGCGGCGCGCATCGTACTTACCTGGCCGGGGAACGTCTCCATTGCGCGGTGCGAGTCGTGTCCGAGCGAGTCGGTCGGTGCGGTTCGACCCTGGAACGTGTCGGTCGGAGCGGTTGGGACACCCGAACGAGTCAGTCGGCGATTTCGCATCGTACTCGCTCATCCGGACGCACGTACGAATCGGTCGGGAAATAGGGCTCCAAATCGGATCTGGTTAAGCCGAATCCGATTCGGAGCCCTACCGGCCGAGATCGGAATCGGCCCCTAAATGTTTTAACGAACATTTTGTAAGATAACAAATTATTATACATTTTGTCAGCTTCAGAATCACGCTGAAAAACTATTTACAAAACATATTTTTGTTTAAATTAGCGTTTACCATAAAAAAAAAGTATAAAAGCAGCCGTCTACCATTTTGAGCCCAGTGGTAAACTGACTTCCGTGGTGACCACACACATTTTTCGAGTCAGAAAACAATTGAGAATTGGATAAGCCAAACAGTGCCATCTACATACAGAAGTAGGGGCTCATTACGATGGCGGAACGATCGCCACCGCCGGGCCGGCAGTGGCGATCGTTCCGCCATCAAACTGAGATTTACCCACCGCCATATTAGGATGGTGGTGGGTATCGCGGCGGACAGAAAGTCCATCTGCCGCTTTTCCGCTGGTGGCAATCGCACTGATTGCCTGGCAGGCGGAGCAGGGCCACTAATATGGTGGCGGTGCCTAGCAGACACCGTCCGCCATATTAGGATGTGGGTTTTAGGAGGCCTTTCCATGGCGATGCCGCCATGGAAAGGCTGGCGGGGATTGGGTTTGGGGGCCCGTTGTGTTGGGGGGAGGTGTGGGTGCACTGGGGGGTACCCATGGTATCCCCCTGCATTTCACTGCACCATGTGGCAGGCACAGTGTAGTGCCTGCCACGTAGTGCAGTGAAATGCACTACATGCTCTTTTAGACATTGCGGCGGTGCTGCTGTCAGCAGCCACCGCTGCAATGTTAACGGTGCGGAATCAGACCGCAGCGGTGGCGGTCCCATCCTAATCGGGTAGGCGGGACCGCCGCATGCATTGCGGTCGGTTCCAAACACCGCTACGATGGCGGGCGGATCAAGTCCACCCGCCATCGTAATCAGCCCCTAAGTGTACAATTTAAGTATTTTAAAAATACAATATTAACACATAATTCATAAATACTAACAACTATTTTTAAAATATGTTTTAGAGCATTTGATGAATTTTAAAACCAGCAAGAACTTTAAAACAATACTACCAAGCCAAAAAATACACTTACTCATTAAGTAACAAAAAAGTTTTACATTTATAAGAAATAAATAAACCTAAGCCTTTTTCAAATAATATATATATTCAAATTAAAAAATAAATATTTTTTAAAAAGACAGCTGGGAATAAATTATTTGAAAGCTAACAGGTATCCTTACCTCAGAGAGAAACTGGATAGTGATGGGGGTCAAATTCACTATTCATACTCCGACCTGTGTTTGCCTCAGGAAAAGTGTGGGATGGTTGAGGGGACAGATTTACTATTCCTACTCCGACCTGTGTTCACCTCAGGAAAAGAGCTGTCTGGTAAGGGGGGCAAATTTACTATACCAACTCCGACCTGTGTTTTGCTCAGAGAAACAACTAAATGGTGGGGAGGGCAAATTTACTATTCTAACTCTAACATGTGTTTGCCTTAGGGAAAGTGTGGAATGATGGAGGGTGCAAATTTACTCTTCCTACTCCGACAAGTGCATGCCTCATAAAAAGATGGATGGTGGTGGGGTCAAATTTACTATTCCAACTCCAACCTGTGCTTGCCTCAGGGAAAGTGTAGAATGCTGGTGGGGGCAAATATACTATTCCTACACCGACCTGTGTTTGCCTCAGGGAAAGAGCTGGATGGTGGTGGAGGCAAATTTACTATTCCTACTCCGACCTGTGTTTACCTCAGAGAAAGAAATGGATGGTGTGGGGGAGCAAATTTACTATTCCTACTCCAACCTGTGTTTGCCTCAGGGAAAGAGCTGGATGCTTGTGGGGGCAAATTTACTCTTCCTACTCCGACCTGTGTTTGCCTCAGGGAAAGAGCTGGATGGTGGTGGGGGCAAATTTACTAATCCTACTCTGACCTATGTTTGCCTCAGAGAAAGAAATGAATGGTGTGGGGGGGCAAATTTACTATTCCTACTCCGACCTGTGTTTGCCTCTGGAAAAGAGATGGATGGGGTTGGGGGCAAATTTACTATACCTACTCCAACCTGTGTTTGCCTCGGGGAAAGAGCTGGATGCTGGTGGGGGCAAATTTACTATTCCTACTCCTACATCTGCTGCCCTCAGGGTAAGTGTTGGATGGGAATGAGTGCGAAGTTGTAGGAAGCAAATTAAAGGAGCTAATTACTAAAACAGTTATATTAGCATGTTTAAGTCAAATATGTGACATACAAACAATAAAACATGTATTAAACAGTAATTCTTCTCCACAGAATAAAGGTTAAACAACGCCAACAGAGGAGGGCACACCCTCCAGGCCAAATTAACGACAAGCCACAATTTTCAAAGAAATTAAACAAGAAAGCAAGGTAATAATAATCTTGTTTTTTTTTTTTAAACATTTGCAGGTTACAAGTTCACAAACATTTTTATGTGGTGTTTGTGTAACTTGCATCACAACTATTTAAAAAATGTCAAAATAAATATGTCTTTTAATCATATTTAAAAAGGAAAATGTTTTTTTTTCAGTCTTTTGGAAATCTGAACATTCCATAAAGAATACAGAAAACCTGCCTAAATCAACAAGTTAAATAAAATACAGGCCCACAGAACTAAACCATCGTTACAAGGTAAAGTTTTAGTCATATGTTTTTCTAAATAAAGTTTGAAGTGCTCCAAAAAAAGTAAAATTGTCAAGCAAAAGCAAAATGTCAGAAAAACAGCAAGCCAAATTTTAACTGCACAAACATTGCAAAACACTACTCTTTTAAATTGCAGGGTATATGAAAATATTAAAAACTCCAAAAACAATTCTTCATTATTATAATTTTTTTCAGAACCAACAAAACAATGAAAAGGCCCAAATTGAAGCACAGCCTCAGAACACAAATTGATCCACAAAGGACCTCAGATCTTTCTGAATTAACAAAACAAAACACTCCAAAAGGTAAGCTTTGCAAAGACCTCTAGTGTATTCAAACTTAACCAATATTCATTTGTAGGTAAAAAAAAAAGAAGCTAACTATTCCAATGCAATATCAACAAGCAAAAATAATAAAATCAAGGTTCATACTGCCTAATATTTGAGCTGCAAAATATAGTGCATTAACTTTTGACTAACACATTTGTTTTTTAGGAAAACAACAACACTTCAAATAATTTAAACAATATTTTTCTCTTTTTCAATTCTTTTCACATAATGGCATCCAATAAACAAGCCAAATACATCAAGTCCAGCCGAGGAAACGTACGTTTATTGTAAGGAGAGATTAACTGAGCCTAAGGTGTCATTGGAGGTGTGTGCAATATTACTCATCCCATTGCACAGGCAGAGCGGTTATTCTTGGTGACTCTGTAGAAAGAACCACAGAGAATAACCACTCTGCCTCTGCAATGGAGATAGAAGTTCGAGAAAATATCAATGAAATTAAAGCACTTGCATCCACCTCCAATGAACCCTGTGGCTCAGTTTTGAGGGAGGTTTCACAACACATTCCATCACATGTAGCAAGTTGTATGCCCACAATCCCCAACCTACGCAGAATTATTCAGCGTAAAAAACAGGCAAGTAACCCCCTACGAGTAACACCCCAAACCTTTTCTGACATTAACATTCCTCCTGAACTTTCTATAACAGTTACTAATGAACCCTTTCTTTTACATGACAACAAGAACCCTCTTAAAAGAATACTAATCTTTAGCACACCCCATAATCTTGTTAAGTTGGAGAGTAGTGATATTTGGATGATGGATGGGACGTATAAATCCACAACCTATCCATTTACCCAAATTTACACTATTCATGCCTATATTAATCAAACAGTAGTTCACTTAGGGGCCGATTCCGATTCGGGCCCGAAATCTCTCCTACCGAGCCGGATCCGGAGAGATTTCCGACCGAGCCGGACTCCCGCAGTCCGACCGAGCGAGTACGATGCGGCCGCATGCTGCCCGACTCGATTCGATCGGACTCCCATTGAAGTCAATGGGAGCCGGTCGTACAACGCGTACACGGGCTCCCATTGACTGAATGGGTACGTCGCAAACAGTGGGGCCCCCTACAGTGGGTGCGCGTTGGTGCGACTCGCACCGTACACGCATGTTTAGGGGGGACCCTTGGGTCCCCCCTGTGTGCGACCCGTGTGGCTATGCATGCAGGGGGGTCCGACACGGACCCCCGAAGTCCGGCTCCGACAGCTCTTTGGAGCCGGACGCTACGAGTCGGTCGGGCTGTTCGAAGCGCGCATCGTAATTGCTCGGTCGGGAAACGTCTCCATTGCGTGGTGCGAGCCGTGTCCGTACGAGTCGGTCGGAGCGGTTCGGACCCGGGAACGAGTCGGTCGGCGATTTCGCGTGCGCTCGCATCGTACTTGCTCGCTGGGACGACTGTACGAATCGGTCGGGAAAAAGGCCTCCGAATCGGATCCGGTTCAGCCGAATCCGATCCGGAGCCCTACCGGCCGAGATCGGAATCGGCCCCTTAGTGTACAGTTTACTCCCTGATAAACAATCCTCAACTTATACTGAATTTTTGTCAGTGATAAAAGCTAAAACCATGAACAAAAGTCCTAGAAAAGTGTTAATTGACTTTGAATTACCTATGATTAACACAATTACCAAAATGTACACAGATACCCAAATTCAAGGATTTCTTTTCACTTTTCACAGGCATATTGGCGAAAAATTAAAAAAACATCCTTAGTTGAGGATTATATATCAGACAGCAAACTACAATTTGAATTAAAAAAACTAACTGCACTTTGTTTTGTTCCTCCTGACAGTGTAGATGAATAGTACACATCTATTACAGAATCTGAATACTTTACTGCAAATGAAGACAAATTGGCACCCCTACTAAATTACTTTGAAGACACATGGATTGGCCATCTAAGCAGGTCAGGTCGCAGGAGGAAACCACGTTTCCATATGAAGTGGTGGAACTGCTACTCGACCTGCTTAGAGGGAGGAGCAAAAACAAATAATGCCATAGAGGGATGGCACAACTCCTTCAACAAATCAATTGGGAAACCACATCCTAACCTCTATCATTTTTTGGAAATTTTGAGGAAGGAGCAAAGTTTCCAAGAAATGAGAATTTCGCAATCATTAACTGGTAGCCTAAACCCACGAATTTCTAAAAGAACAAAGGAAATGTCCCAGCGACTATTGGGTGCAATTCAACAATTTTCGTTGATGGTGGCTTCAGACTACCTAGATAATATTGCACACATCCTCCATTTCTAATCTACCCTATCTCCTATAACTCCTTACTTGCCTGTTTTGACAATAAATCCCCCTAATTAATTTGGCATTTTTCTAAAAAAAATTAAATTATTAAAAAAAGTCGGGTTTTCTTACCTTTAGATGTCTTCTTTTTTCAACTCTTGGACTTCCGTTCAATCCAGTTTTTCACCAAGAGTCATGATCAGTCTTTTAAACCATTGCAATTAATCCATAATCCTTGCTTTAATCCATGCCTGAGTTAAACTATGAAAAAATGGCACAGTTCTGCTTAAACATATTTTTACAGTTAAAAAATAAACTGTAAAAAATACTGTGCGCACCTAAAAAAACCGCACCCAAAAAAAATCCCGAAAAATAAATATTGCTTTGCAAAAAACGCAACAAAATTCCAACGATGCAATCCAATCTTGATCGCATTCCATTTCCAAAAATCCATGAAAAGTAGTGAAGTTTTGAAAAAAGATCACCATCCAAAAATCCTTTGTTGCAATCCTCTCTCGTCCAAAGTCCATTCGAAGTCCAAAAAACCATATATCAATGATTTAAAAATGGCAAAAATGTTTTTTTTACCAAACACAATGACATTCTCCATGTTCCGACAACCTATCCCGAAAACCGCGAAGACGCAATTAATTATTTTCTTTAAAACCCATCGCTTCTAAAAAATAACCAAAAACGATTACTTTCATAAGACTTTTGTTTAATATAATAAATGATCTATATTTTTTAATAGATTATATTAAACAAAAAGTGTTCCGAAGGCCATCAACCCGACGTGGGCCTACAACTGCTACCTGTTTTGGAATAAAATGTTATGTTAAAACACACAACATGTACAAAAAAAAGCTTTCCTATTTCTTTCTACCTCCCTCCTCTCTCCTTACAAGGAACTTTAACACCATTAATCTATTTTTAATAATTAGAATTCGCCTTACCTGGACGCAGCTCTCCCTTGCATCTGATCCAGTGCGCGACGATCCTCGCAATGACGAAAGTTACGTATATGCGTCAACGTCATGTCTTTCCGTAAAAAGGAAAAAAGGACAATTTTACCCATTGACTTGAATGGGGAACCGTGGGAAAACCTACAAAGAAATTCAAAAATATATGTTAGAATTCATTCAAAAATCTATAATTATTTTTATAATTTTATATTGTTAATAAAATATATTTTGAAAATGTTTTGCTTATTTATTTATATTGATTTTTATTTTTAATAAATACAATAAAAATATTTTCAAAAACATAAATCTGTGTATTGATTATTTATTATATTTTATATTTTTTAGATTCATACAAGTCTTTTACAGATTTATTATGTGCATTTATACATATCTATGTTGTGATGTTTTGCTTAAATAATTTTTATAAACGTTAAAAATATCTTTAACTTATATATTATTTTATAATTTTTAGCATAATAATTTCCTAATAATTTTTAATTCCTATTAAATTTTAACTTATCAACTCACCACCCCTCTCCAAAACCACCCTTTAATTATAAGCACATAAATTATTTTTATATTTTTTTTTATAATTTGTATTTATAAATTTATTAATGTATTTAGTTTAAAAATATATAATAAATAATACTGTAGTATCTAAATTAATACCTAAGTATAAAATATACTCCCCCACCCTTAACCCCTGTTTTCCTTGCATCCCGTCCCAGTGATAAGGTACAAGTTTAAAAAAAAAATATTTTAACTTTTATACTTTTTATAAATTTTCATTCATAAAATATTAAAATTAATTTAAATGTTATAACTATTTAAAATTCAATCAATCAATCAATCAATCAATCACAGAATTTGTAGAGCGCACTACTTACCCGCGAGGGTCTCAAGGCGCTGGGGAGAGGGAAGGGGGGGGATGCTGCTACTGGTCGAACAGCCAGATCTTGAGTAGCCTCCTGAAGGTCAGCAGGTCTTGGGTCTGTCGTAGGCTTAGTGGAAGGGTGTTCCAGGTCTTGGCGGCGAGGTGTGAGAAGGATCTGCCGCCGGTGGTTGTTCTTCGAATGCGCGGGACGGTGGCGAGGGAGAGGTCGGCGGAGCGCAGCTGGCGGTTGGGGACGTAGAAGAAGAGTCGTCTGTTGAGGTAGGCTGGGCCAGTTTTGTGGAGTGCCTTTTGTGCGTAGATGATGTGTATTATTACTTAAATCAAGTGTATTAAAATACTCCCCTCCTTTCTAAAATAATTTATTTTAATGTTTAAAATATTTTACTATCTAAAATTATAAATTTATATTAATACTCTTCATTCTTTAAAAATTATTATCAAATTATACTCTAGTATTTAAATTAATTCCTGAGTATTAATATACTCCCCCACCCTAAACCCCTGTTTCCCTTGCAACCCGTCCCAGTGGTTAGGTGCAATATTTTTAAATTTTTTTTTACACTTTTATAATCTAAAATTTTTAAAATTAAATTAAATAATTTAAATAATTAGTTTAGATTCCTGTGTATTATTACTTTAAATCAAAAGTATTAAAATACTACCCTCAGTCATAAAATATTATTTTACTATTTAAAACTAAAAATTAAAAATAATACTCCTCATTTTATAAATAAACATTATTTTTAAAACTCACCCCCTCTAATGATAAAAAAAATATTTAAATTAAAACTCTTCATTTTATAAATATACGTGATTATTATTAATCACCCCCTGAAATAATAATACATTTTTATTAAATTATAATACATTTAAAAAAATTAATAAAATTAATAATAATAATAGATGATAATTTTAAAAATTATTTTAAAACATTATATTTATAACGAATTATTTTAAAATACCCTAGTATTAAAAACATTACCTGAGTATTAATACACTCCCCACCCAAAACCCCAATTTCCTAATACATAGGAATATATATATATATGAAAATTTACTACTATTACTATTTAAAATATTAAAAATTAACAAATAAAACAACTTACCTCAATTTAAACGATTACTTACCTAACAATGCATTGTAATGGCATGCGTTGTAATGGCAAATGCGTTGTAATGGCAAATGCGTTGTAATGACATGCGATGTAATGTCACCTGCATTGGAGAAGTTGCGTTGTAAAGGCATTACGAAGTAATGCCTGCATTGTAATGGACGTCTCTGCAATGCTCCGTGCGAGCTAAGCGGCTGAAGTCAGCCGTGGCAATAAAAATGGACACGACGCGTCGATTGACCCAGAAGGAAGGATTTGTGAACCTATAACTGGGTCAATCTCACTCCGCAGCGGCCATATTGGAGCAGAGTGAGAATGATCATTCATATTGTATCCGGTATTAGTTCCATGGTAGTGATCAAGTAGCCAAGCATGTGGATTAAGGCCCCTTCGCTCATTTTAAGCATTTATACATGTACATGTGCGCGTCGCGTCCATTTTTATTGCCAGGGCTGACTTCAGTCGATTAGCTCGCACGGAGCATTGTATTTTGGCTCTCAGACCAAGTAAGTAGAGACCATGGCACTTATTTAAAAGAGAAAGTACACTCCACAGCGCCTTAATGATTGTCCTTATGCCACCATAGATAATCCGGTCACGAGACCCAGTCCGGCCAGATCTGTGGTGTGTTGTTATTGAACATCTGAACTAAAAGAAACCTAATCAGCATGAGCATCTGCCAGCTCTCAGTTTGTGATCAAACATTGAAAAGGTGTGAATGAGGTGTGAAATGCCTCTCAGGAGCAAAAATAGGCTGACCTGATTGCTCAGAATTGACTACTGTGACCACAACAGAATATGCACAATAGGCGCTGTGGACCTTATTTTGATAGCACAGTGTCAAATCCTGCTGTCTTTCTTTTAGAGCTTGTATTTTATAGAGTTATCTTTGCATTTCAGTTGTTGTTTTTTATCTATTTGTACTTCGTCGTTTTCTTTTATGTCATATATAGGTCAAATAAAGATTTTGAATTGAATTGCTTGACAATTCTGTTGAACCATGTGTAATATTTCAGCCACACTTGGAAGGGAAAGAATAGGACACATAAGACAATTCTCGTGTATCCCCTTTCTGGTTGCTGAAGGAGCCTGCTTTGTCCTAGCATGGTTCTCTCTCTGGGTTTGTTGTGGGTACAGTGCCTGTTTCAAACTGCATGTTAGTGTTAGATATGAAAGGGCACTAGGATTACCATAGTACATTCTCCACACAAACCCTCAGCCCGACAGCCCAAGTTTAGAGTGGCCGCAGAACTTCGCCGTCTTGAAAATGCCCGAACACATGACGTTTTGGGCTTGTTGGCACTAAGACAAACAGGCAATACTACAAAAGTACGTAGGTCAGTTTCACACACCGTTCTGCCTGTGTGACTGTTTTCTAGTTGCTCAGGTGCCATGTACTCTCCTATGCTCTTTTCTCTTGGGTAGGTGTCATGTACTCTGCTATGCATTTTTCACTGTTTTCTAAGTGGGCAGGTGCCTTGTTCTGTACTATGCACTTTTCACTGTTTTCTAGTTGGGCATGTGCCATGTACTCTGCGGTGCACTTTATTTAGGCATATTATGTATATTAGTTTGAATGCATTGTTTTAAGATCCTAAAACTAAGTGCAAATGCTTGAAATTTCCATTTGAACAAAATTATGATGCTGATTAGTTAAAAGCCTCTGTTTCCTGCTGACCTCAAGGTTGCCTGATATGCTTGCTTGTTTATTGTTATAGCTGCCCTGCCATCTAATTATAGGTCACCATTTCCTGCCCAAGATTAGTTAAAAGCCTCTGCTTCCTGCAGGCCTCAAGGTTACCTAATATACTTACTTGTTTTTCATGTGTTCATCTGCCCTGCAAGCTAAAAAAATGCCTGCATTACCTGCCCCAGTCTCATGCCAGAGACAGTCTTCTAATTGACAGGAAACACACAGTAATCTTAAGGAAGGCTCCAGTGCCTAATGTGTTTCTTTACTCAACCTTTTATTTCCTGACCCAGTCTTCTACCAGAGAAAGCCTTCTATTTGACAGGATATGCTTAGTAATTTTCAAAAAGGCTCCAGGCTCAGTCCTCTGCTCGGCTTCGTTGAGCCATCTTAAAAGAGAGCTGTGTCTACCATCAGCACCTTTCTTGGGTTCTGAGACCTTCTCCCTGTGACAACAATATCCCGGACATCTTCACCTGGAAGCTGAATGCCAGCAACCTGTTTTGGAACTCCGTCCCTTTGAGACAGTTTCCCACAATCTTGAACCCTGGTCAATCAGCTGGCACCGTCGTGCCCCCATCACCTTTATTATGACCATATTTTGGCCATTCAACTAAAAAGCTATTACGACCCATTACACAAACCTCAAGTTAGTGCACTAACCAGGGGGTTCCGTTTCTGTTTCTCCCAGCATAATTAGATGTTGATGTCCAGGTCGATTCGTAATTGACATGGTTTTTGTGACATTCATTTCCAAGGCATTAGCTTTAGTAAACATTGATAATTCATTGAGTGCTCTTTGGATGCCGACTGTTGTTAAACCGAGCAAGACTATGGGGTCGATTCCGATTCGGGCCGGAAATCTCTCCGACCGAGCCGGACCCGGAGAGATTTCCGACCGAATCGGACCCGTGCAGTCCGACCGAACGAGTACGATGCGTCCGTATGCTATCGGACTCGAGTCGGGTCGGACTCCCATTGAAGTCAATGGGAGCCGGTCGTACAACGCGTACGCGGGCTCCCATTGACTCAATGGGTGCGAGGCGGACAAGGGCGCCCCTACAGCGGGTACGCGGCGAAGCGATTCGCGCCGTACACGCACAGGTAGGGGGACCCATTGGTCCCCCTGTGTGCGACTCGCGCGGCTACGCGTACAGGGGGTCCGACACGGACCCCCAAAGTACGGCTCCGACAGCTCTTACGAGCCGGAGTGCGCGGCTCGGTCGGACTGCTCGCGGCGCGCATCGTACTTACCCGGCCGGGGAACGTCTCCATTGCGCGGTGCGAGTCGGAGTCCGAGCGAGTCGGTCGGTGCGGTTCGAGCCGGGAACGAGTCGGTCGGAGCGGTCGGGACGCCCGGACGAGTCGGTCGGCGACGCCGCATCGTACTCGCTCGGCCGGACCCGCGTACGATTCGGTCGGGAAACAGGGCTCCGAATCGGATCCGGTAAAGCCGAATCCGATTCGGAGCCCTACCGGCCGAGATCGGAATCGGCCCCTATGTCATCTGCATTTGAATGGTGCGTTATAGGTAAAGGGCCCAGGTGCGGAGGATGTGAATTAATCTGATTCAATCTTGGTGAGAGGTCTGCCATAAATAGGTTGAATAGATGGGGAGCTAATACACAGCCTTGCTTTAATCCTATCTCTGTCTGTATTTCCCTTGACAGTCTTGTGCCATGAGATATTTTTACATGGACCCACGTGCCTGTGTACAGTTGTATTATGGCTCGTAGTATTGTTTCAGGAAGACCCAATTTCTTTAATTTACTCCACAACAAGCCACGGTTTACACAGTTGAATGCTGCTTTAAAATCTACGAAACATAGTTGCAATTTTCTTTTCAAACGTGTGCATTTGTCTGCTATTATGGCCAGTGATGTTTAGTTGTTGTGCCAAACTCTTTGCGGAATCCTGTTTGGCTGAATGGAATCAGTCTGTTGTTGTTGGACCATTCTACCAGGTCCTCCAGGATTAATGATGCATAATATTTGGCTTCAACGTCAATGAGTGCAATTAGCCTATAATTTGTTGGATCCGACCTATTGCCCCCCTTAAAGATTGGATTGATTATTGATCCTTTCCAACTCACAGGAAGGGTATCCATTGTGCCTATCTCCTCATACAGCCCCGACAGCGGATTCGCCCAGTAGTCAGGGTCCCTCCTAAAAATGGTCTGCGGGATACCATTTGGCCCAGGTGCCCCGTCCCTGTGTCCCATTTTTATATTTCTAGATACCTTTTCTAACGCATAGCTTTGGCTATCCAGGGCTGTTGGTGAGACAAGTGTAGTGCTAATATCTTGGGATCTAATTGTGGTATTTCCTAATTGTTTGGGTTCCAAAGCTTTATGGCTGTTGTCCATCTCTCTATTAACGAACAGTGTAGCATCTTCGAATAATTTATCTAGGTGAGCTACCCATCCTAGCTCAGTCACGCATGCATTATTTATTATTTGTGGTGATCTCATTGTCCCATTTACTAATTCCCAAAAGAGCCTGTTGTTTGTTTGTTTAGCACAGTAAAGTACCTATGTCCAATTTGATTTTTATATAGCTTCCTGATGTTCTTTATAGAGTGTTTTGCAACTTTGGCGGTCATGTTTTTTTTGACTGCCTCTCTAAGCTCTTTTCTTAGCACGTAAGGTTTTTTTGAGAGGCTTGCAGTGCGCTTGTCCCTTGTTTTGCATAATCGATTTTAGATGCCTGCTTTAATAAGTTTGTAGTCAAAGTTGCCCAGCTCACCACTCGACTGCTTTCTGGAACTGTGTTTGTTTCCAATATCTCTTTAGCTATCAATGTTAGGTCTGGGAGAGTAACTGCCGACCATCTAATGTGATTCAAATTTGTTGTAGTCAGGCGGCCCATCTCTATGGGGGCTAGCCGGTATTTTGGAAGGTTTATTTTTTGTTCAAGATGCTGGTATGAATGGTCACTTCAGGTTGCATACTTGATTATATATTGCTTCACATGGATCAGTAGTGGAAGAGCTTCGGATTGTGTAATCGATTATATATTAAGTGGACATTTGCACCCTGATAAGTCCATCGCGGGGGGTATCATCTTTAGTTCTGCCATTTATTACTCGGAGGCCTAGATGTTCCAAGGCGAGAACTATCTTTTGCCCATTCATATCCTGTCGTTTTGCTGCTGAGGACGATTGTGGAGGAGCTAACCAGAACTCATTGACTGCTGCTAATTGCTCATCTTTATCCGGGGTGTAAATTGGGTTTGAATTAAAATCACAAGTTATTAGTATTTCCCAAGTAGGGATCTCAAATCTAATAGCAGTTATTATCGAAATAAGTTTTTCATATTGTAGTTCTTTTTTCCTTGCGTTCGGATCCATGTAGACATTAATTAGTATTATTGTTATTGTCGTGTAGTTAGACCATTGGTCCATTTTGATTACTTGTAGGTCTGATGTAGTACTGGGAAGCTGTTCAGACTTGATGTTCAGTGCCGTAGATACATACACTGCAAGGCCACCTTTTGGTCTCCCATATCGGTGTGTTCTTATTGCATTTACATGATGGTGTGTGTAATTGGCCACTTCCTTTGGGTCGATCAGTCAGTTTTCCTGGAGCGCAATATTCTCATAGTGCTTCCAGTTTGTTGGAGGGACATTGTACTGTATTTCTCTTTTGCCCCTGCAATGTTCCAAGATAAAAGCTTTAAGGAATTATTATCGATGCTTTTTCTTTGTGTAGGAAGTAAATCACTTCTCGGAGCATTGAGAGTTGAGACCATCCAATTCCAATTGTTTGAATCCTGTTGTAGTTTTTGTCTGTTCTATATTTTTTCAGCGTCACTCATTTCTCCTCTAGCATTTTGTAAAACTGAGTAAACTGGGGTGTTTTCTTCGCCTATGCTATGCCTCCTGGGTGGCTTTGTTAGAGGTGAAGGATGTCGAGGGAGTCAAATAATGCAGGCTGCCCTAAGCAGAGATAATGTTGAAATTGATAAAAACATTGCCAATGCTTATAACGGTACACTCGCGTACACGAACGAAAACCCATCACTATTATCAAACTCACCCGCCATGAACTCTCCATCAACCCCGACTCAGAAATACATCATCAGTCAAGCTCTGCAACCTAGGCCCGTGGTAACTGATTGACAGGTCACAGGTGGGGTGCACATAGCAGGCAGAAAAACGTGCGAACAGGATAAAAGCAGCAACACCACAATAGTCCAGGGAAATTGGCCCCAATAAACGCACATGGCCAGAGGGGTCTGCGCATTCCCAAAACACCATAAAGTCAGATGCCACATGGAGTTAGGAACATGCAGCCAATCAGAACACAGCACAGACAGTACACTCAGGGGCCGATTCCGATCTCGGCCGGTAGGGCTCCGAATCGGATTCGGCTTAACCGGATCCGATTCGGAGCCCTATTTCCCGACCGATTCGTACGCGCGTCCGGGCGAGCGAGTACGATGCGAAATCGCCGACCGACTCGTCCGGGCGCCCGACCGCTCCGACCGACTCGTTCCCGGGTCTAACCTCACCGACCGACTCGCTCGGACTCGACTCGCACCGCGCAATGGAGACGTTCCCCGGCCGGGTAAGTACGATGCGCGCCACGAGCAGTCCGACCGACACGCGCCGTCCGCCTCGAAAGAGCAGTCGGAGCCGTACTTTGGGGGTCCGTGTCGGACCCCCCTATATGCGTAGCCGCGCGAGTCGCACACAGGGGGGACCCATGGGTCCCCCTACCTGTGCGTGTACGGCGCGAGTTGCTTCGCCGCGTACACGCTGTAGGGGCGCCCTTGTCCGCCTCGCACCCACTGAGTCAATGGGAGCCCGCGTACGCGTTGTACGACAGGCTCCCATTGACTTCAATGGGAGTCCGACCGAATCGAGTCCGATGGCATACGTGCGCATCGTACTCGTTCGGTCGGGCTGCACGGGTCCGATTCGGTCGGAAATCTCTCCGGGTCCGGCTCGGTCGGAGAGATTTCCGGCCCGAATCGGAATCGGCCCCTCAGTGATTAAGGGCCACTTCTTCTTATTCAGCCACAGTGTTGAGCAAGGCATGTCAGCCGTTCTGACACAAAAGTATCCCCTCAGGCACAAACCCCTTGCATACTACAGCGGGCTCTTAGACTCAGTTATGCAGGGTCATTTCCTTTGCGAGCAAACTCTGGCAGCAGCAGCCTTTGCTGTTGACAAAAAGTGCCTTCATTGTGATGATAGCAAAACCAAAGGGGATGATGGACGGAGTGTTGAACATTGCAAGCACTCACCCCCAGTCAACTGATCTGGGTTTAATCCATCATCATTCTTTAGCTCACTCCGCCACCCCAGTTCAGACATGGCCATATGCAAATCAGTCTGACCCTGTGCCTCATGGGAACAGTCCAGCCCAAACTGCCAAGCCATGTCTTCCCTGGACCGGAAACAAGCATCCTGGGACCGGTTTCTGGCTTACAGCCGTTATCAGCCAGGCTATCTTGAATCCAATGGCAAAGTGAGCAAGGGACCCACGTCTGGGCATACCCTGCCAACTTAGGGCGAACATAGCAAAACCAAAGGGGATGATGGACGGAGTGTTGAACATTGCAAGCACTCACCCCCAGTCAACTGATCTGGGTTTAATCCATCATCATTCTTTAGCTCACTCCGCCACCCCAGTTCAGACATGGCCATATGCAAATCAGTCTGACCCTGTGCCTCATGGGAACAGTCCAGCCCGAACTGCCAAGCCATGTCTTCCCTGGACCGGAAACAAGCATCCTGGGACCGGTTTCTGGCTTACAGCTGTCATCAGCCAGGCTATCTTGAATCCAGTGGCAAAGTGAGCAAGGGACCCACGTCTGGGAATACCCTGCCAACTTAGGGCGAACATAGCAAAACCAAAGGGGATGATGGACGGAGTGTTGAACATTTCAAGCACTGACCCCCAGTCAACTGATCTGGGTTTAATCCATCATCATTCTTTAGCTCACTCCACCACCCCAGTTCAGACATGGCCATATGCAAATCAGTCTGACCCTGTGCCTCATGGGAACAGTCCAGCCCGAACTGCCAAGCCATGTCTTCCCTTGTCCGGAAACAAGCATCCTGGGACCGGTTTCTGGCTTACAGCCGTCATCAGCCAGGCTATCTTGAATCCAGTGGGAAAGTGAGCAAGGGACCCACGTCTGGGCATACCTGCCAACTTAGGGCGAACATAGCAAAACCAAAGGGGATGATGGACGGAGTGTTGAACATTGCAAGCACTCACCCCCAGTCAACTGATCTGGGTTTAATCCATCATCATTCTTTAGCTCACTCCGCCACCCCAGTTCAGACATGGCCATATGCAAATCAGCCTGACCCTGTGCCTCATGGGAACAGTCCAGCCCGAACTGCCAAGCCATGTCTTCCCTGGACCGGAAACAAGCATCCTGGGACCGGTTTCTGGCTTACAGCCGTCATCAGCCAGGCTATCTTGAATCCAGTGGCAAAGTGAGCAAGGGACCCACGTCTGGGCATACCCTGCCAACTTAGGGCGAACAAGGCAAAACCAAAGGGGATGATGGACGGAGTGTTGAACATTGCAAGCACTCACCCCCAGTCAACTGATCTGGGTTTAATCCATCATCATTCTTTAGCTCACTCCGCCACCCCAGTTCAGACATGGCCATATGCAAATCAGTCTGACCCTGTGCCTCATGGGAACTGTCCAGCCCGAACTGCCAAGCCATGTCTTCCCTGGACCATGAAACAAGCATCCTGGGACCGGTTTCTGGCTTACAGCTGTCATTAGCCAGGCTATCTTGAATCCAGTGGCAAAGTGAGCAAGGGACCCACGTCTGGGCATACCCTGCCAACTTAGGGCGAACATAGCAAAACCAAAGGGGATGATGGACGGAGTGTTGAACATTGCAAGCACTCACCCCCAGTCAACTGATCTGGGTTTAATCCATCATCATTCTTTAGCTCACTCCGCCACCCCAATTCAGACATGGCCATATGCAAATCAGTCTGACCCTGTGCCTCATGGGAACAGTCCAGCCCGAACTGCCAAGCCATGTCTTCCCTGGACCGGAAACAAGCATCCTGGGACCGGTTTCTGGCTTACAGCCGTCATCAGCCAGGCTATCTTGAATCTAGTGGCAAAGAGAGCAAGGGACCCACGTCTGGGCATACCCTGCCAACTTAGGGCGAACATAGCAAAACCAAAGGGGATGATGGACGGAGTGTTGAACATTGCAAGCACTCACCCCCAGTCAACTGATCTGGGTTTAATCCATCATCGTTCTTTAGCTCACTCCGCCACCCCAGTTCAGACATGGCCATATGCAAATCAGTCTGACCCTGTGCCTCATGGGAACAGTCCAGCCCGAACTGCCAAGCCATGTCTTCCCTGGACCGGAAACAAGCATCCTGGGACCAGTTTCTGGCTTACAGCCGTCATCAGCGAGGCAATCTTGAATCCAGTGGCAAAGTGAGCAAGGGACCCACGTCTGGGCATACCCTGCCAACTTAGGGCGAACATAGCAAAACCAAAGGGGATGATGGACGGAGTGTTGAACATTGCAAGCACTCACCCCCAGTCAACTGATCTGGGTTTAATCCATCATCATTCTTTAGCTCACTCCGCCACCCCAGTTCAGACATGGCCATATGCAAATCAGTCTGACCCTGTGCCTCATGGGAACAGTCCAGCCCGAACTGCCAAGCCATGTCTTCCCTGGACCGGAAACAAGCATCCTGGGACCGGTTTTTGGCTTACAGCCGTCATCAGCCAGGCTATCTTGAATCCAGTGGCAAAGTGAGCAAGGGACCCACGTCTGGGCATACCCTGCCAACTTAGGGCGAACATAGCAAAACCAAAGGGGATGATGGACGGAGTGTTGAACATTGCAAGCACTGACCCCCAGTCAACTGATCTGGGTTTAATCCATCATCATTCTTTAGCTCACTCCGCCACCCCAGTTCAGACATGCCCATATGCAAATCAGTCTGACCCTGTGCCTCTTGGGAACAGTCCAGCCCGAACTGCCAAGCCATGTCTTCCCTGGACCGGAAACAAGCATCCTGGGACCGGTTTCTGGCTTACAGCCGTCATCAGCCAGGCTATCTTGAATCCAGTGGCAAAGTGAGCAAGGGACCCACGTCTGGGCATACCCTGCCAACTTAGGGCGAACATAGCAAAACCAAAGGGGATGATGGACGGAAATGCAAAACACACAAGATGATTGGTTTTGCTATGTTCGCCCTAAGTTGGCAGGGTATGCCCAGACGTGGGTCCCTTGCTCACTTTGCCACTGGATTCAAGCTATCCTGGCTGATGAAGGCTGATAGCCTGAAACCGGTCCTAGGATGCTTGATTCCGGTCCAGGGAAGACATGGCTTGGCAGTTCGGTCTGGACTGTTCCCATGAGGCACAGGTTCAAGACTGATTTACATATGGCTATGTCTGAACTGGGGTGGCGTGGTGAAGCAAAATAACGATGGATTAAACCCAGATCTGTGACTGGGGGTGAATGTTTGCCAATGTGCAGCATTCCGTCCATCATCTTGTGTGTTTTTCATTGTGATGAGGTACCACTGACATAATATGCAGAACACTCTGGGGCCGATTACGATCTCGGCCGGTAGGGCTCCGAATCGGAGTCGGCTTAACCGGATCCGATTCGGAGCCCTATTTCCCTGCCGATTTGTACGTGCGTCCGGGCAGGCGAGTACGATGCGTGCGCTTGCGAAATCTCTGACCGACTCGTTCGCAGAACCCGACCACTCCGACCGACTCGCACGGACACGACTCGCACCGCGCAATGGAGACGTTCCCCGGCCGGGTAAGTACGATGCGCGCCTTGAGCAGTCCGACAGACTCGCGCAGTCCGGCTCCAAAGAGCAGTCGGAGCCGCACTTTGGGGGTCCGTGTCGGACCCCCCTGTACGCGTAGCCGCGCGAGTCACACACAGGGGGGACCCATGGGTCCCCCCTACCTGTGCATGTACGGCGCGAGTCGCTGCGACGCATACCCACTGTAGGGGGCGCCCTTGTTCGCCTCGCACCCATTGAGTCAATGGGAGCCTGCGTACGCGTTGTACGACCGGCTCCCATTGACTTCAATGGGAGTCCGACCGAATCGAGTCCGATAGCATACGTGCGCATCGTACTCGTTCGGTCGGGCTACTAGGGTACGATTCGGTCGGAAATCTCTCCGGGTCCAGCTCGGTCGGTGAGATTTCCGGCCCGAATCGGAATCGGCCCCTCTGTGTTTACGGTAATACAAAAGAGCAAGAGCACCCTGACTACACAATGGGTTTCCGGCTACTAGCTGATGCTCACCAGGCCATCATTAAAAATAATACAGTATCATCTAGTGAACCCAGCTACCTTCCTAGCGCACGAGGTTCAGGAGGGGGAGGAGATCCATGACTGTGCCACATACACACCAGAGGGGATTAGCCAGGCAGTGGAGGATCCCATCCTAGACAGTGAGGCACTGTTTATTGACCGTTCCTCCATGATAGATCAAGAGACTGGGGTAAGACATACAGGGACAGCAGTAGTGATGGCCCATAGTCGTGCACCCTCAGAAACACTACGTCACCACGCAGGTTACTCTCCTCTCCCGCCTTTCAGCACAAGCAGCAGAACTGACAGCATTGATCGAAGCCCTTACCCAAAGCACAGGAAAACAGTAACAATATATTTGGATTTAGCTTATGTTACCACCACAGTGCACTCGAGCATAGGAAGGTGGAAAAGTTGAGGGTTCCTAAAATCAGATAGAACACCAGTCGCACACAAGGAGCTCCTAGAGTTATTAATCAATGCACTGACCCTGCCTAAGTGTGTGGCTGTGGCGAAGTGCGCCGCTCACACTGGGGGCAAGGACTTCATATCCCGGGGGAATGCACTAGCCAATCAGTTTGCGAAGAGGGCAGCTTATGGAATGATCAAAGAGACCCACGTGCTTCCTTTACAACTGGCACCAGAGACAACCCCCCCCTCAGGGCAATCCCTATACAGCGACAACAGGGTTGTACTTTAGGGAGCAACAGGAAACAGCATTGCCCGAGGAGAAGGAGCGATGGGTAGCCAGGGGCTGCACGCAGACTGCACACAACCTCATATACCAACACACACCTACAGGGAAACCCGTCATGCCTCAGAGCCTAGTCCACATAGCATTGCCCCAATTATACTAAGCAGCACATGTGCAAAAGACAACATGATAGCAGAATTCCAACACAACTGGTTTATCCCCAACCTTACTGAAACTGTGACTATGTATTTAAATGGGTGCACCACCTGCCAATTGTACACACCCATACCTACACTGAAGGTTGTGTCATCTGCAATTCCCAAGACCAACGGGACCTTTCAGGGTGTTACACATCGACTTTATTGACATGATTGATCAATGTGCTAACTACAAATACCTAATTGTAGTAGTCTGCCCCTACTCTAGGTGGATCAATGAGGTCCTTGCGTGCATTGTGACACCAAGGCAGCAGCGACGTTACTTGTCAGGGAAGTAATACCAAGATGGGGGGGTACCAGACGTCATCCGGTCAGACAAAAGATAGCACTTTGTTAACTCCATGTTTAATCACATCTGCACCCTTTTAGGAATAACACATAAACTGGCCTCTGTGTATCACCCCCAAAGAAACGGCATCATTGAGAGGCTCAACAGCCTGTTGAAAAACAAAGAAAGCAATATTTTTACCAGCCTTAATAAGACATGGCTCCACTGTCATCCCCTAGCTTTGTTTGCTCCAAGAGACACATCCAGAAGTGATCACCACCTTACACCACACTAGATTGTGACTGGTAGATTGATGGGGAGGCCCATCCCCAAAACCAGGACAAAGTGGAGCTCCTAGGCTAGCTCTTAAGCACTGGGGGATGAATTGCATGTGTATCTCTCTGAACTAACTAAAACCACCAGATTCCTATCTAAGCAGGTCCACCACCGGAGCTCCAAGTGCACCACTGCCAATCTACCATACCAAGCACCTCAACCCAGACAGGAAGTCTACAGCCACAACTTAATAAGTGAAAGCAAGCGAAATTAGAAAGGGCCCTACCGAGCAGTCTTCACAACCCCAACCACCCTCAAGGTGGAAGGGAAAAATGCATGGGTCCATCTCTCCGATGTACGGCTGAATCCTTCCATGGCAATCTTCCCATGAACTGTACTGTGAAAATTTGCCTCAAA
This sequence comes from Calotriton arnoldi, assembly GCA_963921515.1. Taxonomy (NCBI): domain Eukaryota; kingdom Metazoa; phylum Chordata; class Amphibia; order Caudata; family Salamandridae; genus Calotriton; species Calotriton arnoldi. The sequence continues at coordinate 307,494 of CAWUFW010005029.1, forward strand.
CTTTTTGACTAAAGAGACTCCCAATTGCTGGAGGATCACCAACACCTCCCCTGGCTCCAGTCCCAAGACCTGCAATTTTCCATAAATTAGGTACCTTTGCACTTCTATGTACTCTCTGTTTGTTATGGGTGTTTCTGCATCCATTCATCATCAAAGCACTGCCTAGTCTGAAGGAGTCTACCCCGAAGCTATCACTGCACTTGCGTAGAGACCTTTTCCACATCACTCATAATTACACCTAACCCAACACTAGAATTCCACACGCAATACATAGTGCCATCTTACACAACATCTGGTATCAGCACCTGACCACCATGGGCTCCCAGACAACAGCCAGTTTGTTACGCTGTTCGCTGATACAGCACATAGTAGGTGCAGAAAGTCTTTACTTGTCCCAAGAGGTGGCTCCCGAAAAAGCAAAATGCCTTCTCCACCCATATCTATGTAGGATTAGGGCCAATATACAACCCAACAGAGTAGAACCACATAGAGTAGTAGTGAACCTGATCCAATACAAGACCAATACCACAGCATTGCACCTTTTCACCGAGCCTAGTGACATTCAAACAAAGCTAGATAGGATACACAGGAGGGGTACCATAGGGGAGAATACTGTTTGGCCTTGAGACTTTCCAGAAAAGAGGTTCTTGGAGGTAGCTAAACTGCACACTGAATGCACAAACACGTTCACTCCTACCTCCATCTGTGATCCCAGGGTGGCCATTAGCATTTCTGAGGCTGTCTTCTTTAATAACAAATGGACCCCAGACATGGAGTTTCAGTGTATGGCCATCCACCTTGATGATACAAAGGGAAACGAGTCTCGTAGGGGAGGGTTAAGCAACAGCATAGATGTCAGGAAATCTGGGACACTGAGGTTAATAGATAAACGTGGTTAGAAGGGAAGGGGCAACCCCTAATTATATGGAAACTTGCACTGTATTCCTTGTGTTTCAGAGAAAAAGGAACCATACCACTGGGAATGAACGAGAACTGTGGTGCAGTGCTTCACATTCTGGACATGCAATGGGGCACCTCCACGCTGATGGATACCTTCTGGCAGTGTGGTGAGTTTTCTTACTGTCAGCTCATCCCTGGATAGAGTGGTCTCTGCTCCCTTGTTACCATACACATCCCGACCCTGGACATTCCCGGAGAAGATCTGTCAGAGTTGTACCAACACCTGCTAAGAAGAAGATGACTCTTTTGCATCAGGCTCAAGAGGAAAGAACTGCTGAATATTTTGGATGGGCTCATTCCAAGGATATTCCTGACAAATTCAGACTGTTTTCTGACACACAAATCCACGCAGGGGGACCATACCCTTCTTTACAGTCAAACGAAAGCGAACACCTGCTGGTTAACGATATGTATTGGACTTAATGACCGCAATGGAGGGCAGGATGTGTGCCTAGATCAGTGTGTCCTGCTGCATGTTTATCCCAGGTAACGACCTGGATAACAGAACTCTGACTCTTGCCATCCAAGCACTTCACCATTTGCAACGTGACATGCATGAGGAGGGAGATGCCCCTGGGCAGGCATGGTATCTAAACTGGTTTGTCTGGCTCCCCGGTGGCTGGCCCGACTGTGCACGTCACTGTTGCCCATTCTCATATTTTAATGTTCTTGTGTGGTTTCCTACAATTGGGGCTTTCCTGCTGTAAAAACACAGTCCTCAAATTAGGAAGAATGCAAGTAACTAGGAACATTGTATTAGTCAAAACTGATGAACAGCATGTACCCAATAATGTGACTGTCATGAAGTATGGGTTAGATAATGTAGTTGAAAATTCAACTAGAGGTGGGAATGTTGATATTGATAAAAATGATGCCAATGCTTATAATGGTACACTCGCCCGTCATGAACTCTCCATCTACCCGCCTCACAAATATGTGATCAGGCAGGCTCTGCAACTTAGGCCCGCGGTAACTGATTGACAGGTCACAGGTGGGGTAGCACTTACCCAGCAGGCAAATGAGCGAACAGGAAAACTCAGGTCCATCCCCCAGATAAGCGCAGCGAAACCACAATGATCCAAGGAAGTTGGCCCCAATAAAGCACACATGACCAAAGGGGTGCACACATTCCCAAAATACCATAAAGTCAGATGCTACATGGAGTTAGAAACACGCTGCCAATCAGGACACAGCACAGACAGTACACTCAGTGATCACGCGTCCCTCATGTCGGACATCTGGACACGTTACCCACTGGCCCACATTGTGTCCACACAAGGTTGAGGCCCACCTGAATTTGTTGTCAGTGGCCTTTTATTTACGACTTCACAGAAAAAGCCTACATTCTTTTGCCAAACAAGGATCCCCTGATGTACTTTAATGGCACCCAAATCTGTATAAAAATTGCTCGGATTGATTGTACTTTGAGACAGTCCTCAGGCCCATTTCTGTAAGCTGTACTCCCAGCTGCAGTGTTTAATTAAACCAACTATTCCTATTTTGCCAAACCTCTCTTGTCTTTTGTTTTTTCAAGGTAAATTCATATAGAAGCAACAATAACATTACTTAATTTTAATATTATATGCCAATGCTCTCCTATGGAGCAGCTAACCCTGCTCAGTGAAAATAGCTTTAGGGCCTTGTCATTGGAAGGACATGTTTAACATTAAGGGGCCGATTCCGATCTCGGCCGGTAGGGCACCGAATCGGATTCGGCTTTACCGGATCCGATTCGGACGCCGTGTTTCCGACCGATTCGAACACCCGTCCGCGCGAGCAAGTACGATGCGAGCGTACGCGAAATCCCCGACCGACTCGTTCCCGGCTCCGAACCGCTCTGACCGACTCGTACGGACTCGACTCGCACCACGCAATGGAGACGTTCCCCGACCGGGCAAGTACGATGCGCACCTCGAACAGTCCGACCGACTCATGCCGTCCGGCTCGAAAGAGCAGTCGTAGCCAGACTTCGGGGGTCCGTGTCGGACCCCCCTGTACGCATAGCCGCGCGAGTCGCACACAGGGGGGACCCATGGGTCCCCCCTACACGTGCATGTATGGTGCGAGTCGCACCGACGCGTACCCGCTGTAGGGGGCGCCCTTGTTCGCGACGCACCCATTGAGTCAATGGGAGCCCGTGTACGCGTCGTACGACCGGCTCCCATTGACTTCAATGGGAGTCCGACCGAATCGAGTCCGATTGCATGCGTCCGCATCGTACTCGTTCGGTCGGACTGCTAGAGTCCGGTTCGGTCGGATATCTCTCCGAATCCGACTCGGTCGGAGGGATTTCCGGCCCGAATCGGAATCGGCCCCTAAATCTTTACATGTTCTACTTTTAAATACTATCCACCCAGACGTGGGGCTATTTATGGCATAATTTTGGTATATGTATTAATATTTAAAAGAAAGATTTAGGCCTCTCAGAATGGGCTATTTTGGCAGATCAAATTTGCAGTTTTAAGGTAAATACAGTCTACAGTGGTACACCTATAGTCATATTTTGCACTGTCACTCTAGTGGTCGCACAATGTGTGCTGATGTCCACTAGTGACATTTAACTTACAGTACCTTGGTACACCTTGTCACATATAATGGGGACTTATAGATAAGTTAAATGTGTCAATTAGGACTATAGCCAATTACAACATGTTTTTAGAGGTCAGAGTACATACACTGGGCCTGGCTAGGAGAGTCTGGGCACACTCAATCCAAAGTGAGGCCCTCACACCCTTTCTACACATTGTCAACTCTTTCCTAAGCCAAGGAAAACTCCAAGACTCTCTTAAGTCAGGAAATGTCTTCCCCTTACTCATCTTTGGACACAGACGCACTCTCCAACTTCCACCCTATTATTCACATTCCTAGGATAAATTATCAAGAATGCAGATGCAACCAAGCTACAGAAGCACATTAGCAAGAATAATCTTATACAGGATTACCATCAGGCTTCAGAGCACAGTGTAGCATTGAAACAACCAGACTTCAAGTAGTCAATGACACCCTCCTCCTCTATCTATTGGTTCTGGTTCTGCTTGACCTCAGTGAAGCCTTTGACACAGTCAACTATCCAGTTCTGACCAACACCATGAATACATGTATGGGATTTTCTAGCCACTATCTTGAAATGGTTATCATCCTAACACATGGACCAGTGCCAGCTTGTGCGCATAGGTTCCACAAGAAAATGGACACTTCCTGTGTCCTGCCGAAATCCCAGGGCCTTACCAGTTCTAGTATCATCTTTAACCCCTTTATGTAACCTCTCGAATCCATTCCTGGAGACAGCAGCTCCAAGAATCCTAACTAAGGAGATAATATACTGCAATCCCTAAAAAGAGCCTCACTCTGTAACACATAGAGATTCATATTCAGCCTTACTGTCATCCATTCCTAGGTGTCAACTACCTTCCTGAACCCAACAAAGAACTAATTTGTCCTGTTTGCCAACAGCACCAAACATTCCCAGATAAAAGTCTGGCTCTTAAATTTAAACCTACAAAGCTTATATGCATGAAATATATTTATTTTGCATGAACCTACCTAGGAATAAATGGAGCACACTACTGGGAGAAGATTTTAGATTGTGTATAACCAATGGGTATTACAGTAATACATTTCACACATTACATTTTTTAGACATAGGGAGATTAAGTGGTTTCCCCAGATTCACACAAGGTTGGGCCTAGCACCAAGGCTGGGGCTCATACCTGGGTCCCCGGGTTCCAAGGTTAGCAGCTGTAACTATTAGACTGCAGCTCTTCCTGAGGCTACAGCTCCCAGCTGACAAACCATGCAAAAGCTCCTGAATTCATCTTGACACTGAACTCTCAATCAAGCAACATTTTGCAAAGAAGATAAAGGCAGCTTGGTTCTAACTCTCCTTGAAGAAAGAGAAGCCATTTCACCTGGAAGATGACTTCAAAACAACCATAAAAACCTTTATCCTCTCCCACCTGGATGTAGGAAGCACCCTGCTTAATGGTCTCCCATATGCCATCCTAACTCCCCTAAAAGGTATCGTACATGAAGCAATAATTCTGATTGAGGGCTCGAAGAAAATGGACCACATCACCATTGTTAAAAGACCTACTCTGGCTCCCCCATCCATCCAGGATCATCTTTAAGACGAGTGACATCACTTATAATCCTCCCAACAACAAGATCACAGCTTAACTGGAAAACAAACTAGACATGTCTGAGGGGCAATGACATATCATGAGCCTGGATACTGCCAGACTGAAGACAAACCATTGCAAGAAGAAAAGAACAGAAGGTGATTCTTTTCTGTTCTTCCTTCCACCATCCCAATCGACATTAGATCAGGACCAACCCGTCTACAATTCAGAAAAATGCTGAAGACATACCAATTCAACAAGCACTACCCATGACCGAACAGTCTACCCTTCACTTTCTCTCAATATTTGTACTTTACTGGGGGCATGTCCCCTGTTGAGATCTCTTTTGCCTTCTAGTTATGTTCATGATCTACAATTACCATTCCATACATAGACACACACATACATACAGTCATAAAGCTGGGAAAAATAACCCAGAGTTCTAATACTATATTCTCAATCTTATCAAAATCACATAAACAGCTAAACAAAAAATTAATACAGCTGGCAGTCTCTCTTCACGAGGAGACATGAGATATTTCCAAATGTTTCCCAGAGTAGCTTCTTTCAGTGCGAGAAATGAAAACATTTTACTCTGTGAATATACAAACATAAAGTACAGGTTAGTGGCAGAAATGGTCAGAGTCATGAGGGGAGGAGATGTAAGCTGTTGAATGAGAGTCAGCCTTTGAATGACCTTTTAACAAAATCCAACCCGAAAGAAATTGGCAACATTTAAACATCTCAAGGTAAAATTATTCATTATTAACGAATTGGTCACAAATATATTCCATTTTAATATAGCGCAGGGAGTTATAGAAACTTGTTGCATAGTTCTCTGTTGCAAGGTATAATACTGGTAAGGTAACTCGAGAGATGAATGCACTTGCTGAAAATCTCGAGTTAAAGGTTTGAGTCATTAAATAGCTCAGTGGGGGTTGGGAGCTCAGATATTCCTGTGGCTGGGAAAAAGATGCAACAATACATCACAGATTTCTGTTTGATGTAAGACAGTTCAAAGAAGAGTTAAAGCATTTTTGTAGAGATACTCATTTAATTTTCAGCTGTTGGGTAACTATACAATAGATCAGTGAATTATGCATCTACTGAAAACATATTCATGCAGTCTGAAAGGCATAATATTTAATCCTGGCAGCTATTAAATGAAGCATTCTATATCAGGGATTAATAAAATGGGTTTAGTTTGGTAGTAATAAAGTGTCAACCACACACAGGGCCTGATCCACAAAGGGCCTCTGCACTAGCGGTAGAGGCCCCACACTTGTGGGGGAGTCTCTGCACTCGGGCAAAATCTCCACAATGAGAATTCTCATTGAGGAGAATCTGTCCAAGTGCGGAGATTCCCACCCCTAACACTGTGGGGCCTCCGCCACAAGTCCGTCGGCCCTTTGTGAATCAGGCCCTCGATTTCCATTATTTGCTGTACAAATTGTCATTAGTGTAATTACACATACAGACCTTCATTACAGATTCTTACTTATACAGAACTAAGTGAATCATTTTTTTAAATCATACTTTGTCTCTTAGAAACCTATGATATGACATCCAAGTGTACCTTTGCTGAGGATTCTGGAGGCAATTATCCAAATGCACTGCTTCATTTGACCTTTAACTGCTCTCAGCAGAACAAAACAAATTGAATACAAATAATTTAGGGGCTGATTTAAAGTTTGGCGGATGAAAGGTACTTCATCGGGATGGGGGGGATCCCAAGGGACATCCGCGCACGGAATCTAGAGTTGTCTGCGAACCTGGAATACAACTCTCAACATTGAGAGGAAGGTCATTATTGTAAAAGCTTCATGGACGGCTCTCTAAAACCAGACAGCTGCCTGTATAACCTTTACACAGTTTATATTTTCAAAAAACATACTTCAAAAGCAGAAGTTTGGTTTTGTGCAGTAAAAACTAATGACTTCCACATCATAAGAATTTCCTCCCATGGTGTAGGGGTCATTTTTAGGTCGAGCCTGGGCAGCGCCTGCGCTGCCCTGCGAGGCGTGCTGTATTTGAATATGGACTTGAAGCTCCGCCCACTTTCCGCCCATATTTTTCATTGGCTTGTGTCATTTATTTATTTTAAAAGTTTTATATTGCGCGAACATGACCCTAGTGGGTATCAGAGCGCTTTACATATGAGTTGTGGAAAACATAGGAAGATAATTGTGGGAGAAAAGCAATGATATATAGAAACAACATCAAGTACAAAATATCATAATAGAGGCTGGCATTGGGGCCATACAATTGCAAAGTAGCAAATTAATCAGCTGAACAGGATAGGAGACAAAAAGAGAAAAGCTTCTAACTCAGCGCCGTGCTCATCAGTAAAGTTTTCACTTCCCTTTTGAAGGCAAGTGTTGAAGGAATCAGTCTAGTTTCCACAGGGAGGGAGTTCCAGATTCTCGGGGCAATACCTGAGAATGTACGATTGTAGGTTTTCATTTTTTTTGCAATTTTCAGCTTGAGCAGCAAGGTACTGGAGCTCCTTGAGGAACGGGAGCCACCCGACAGTTCGAGCTTATTTGCCAGGTACAGAGGAGTGTTGAAATGCAGCGCTCTATGGGTCAGACATGCAAGTTTTAATTGAATCCTTGCCCTAAACGGAAGCCAGTTAAGAGATTTCAGGTCCGGAGAAATGTGGTTGGTTTTCTTGGAGCCAGTGATGAGCCTAGCCGCCGCATTCAGAGATGCTCTGAGGGGGGCTAATCTGTGTCTCGGTAGCCCGCAGAGAGTAGCACTGCCATATTCCAGCCGTGAGATGACTAACGCTTGCACCGCAGATTTGAAGTCATCTTGGGGAAGGTAGGGTTTGAGTTTCCTCAGGATGCTCAGTTGGAAGGTCGCTCCTTTGGTAGATGCGCTGATGTAATCCTGCATGTTTAGGTTCTTATCCAGCACTATTCCCAGCAATTTCGTAGAGTCTATGATGTGAGGTGTGCAGTTGAGAGGGGAGAGGTTTTTCAAATATTTCTCCACAATGGGGGTTTGTTTGGTCCATGAGATGAGGAGGAATTCCATTTTAAGAGCGTTTAGTTTGAGGTGGTTGGAGGTTAACCAATTTTGGGTTTTGTGCAGGTTTCCGTTGAGTATCTTGATAGCTTCAGGGGAAGAGATTTTCATGTACAATTGGGTGTCATCCGCATACATGTGATATTTGATGTTAGATGCTTTGAGGATTACAGTAAGCGGTTCAATGAATAGGTTGAAAAGCGTGGGGGAGAGCGAGGACCCTTGGGGCACCCCCAGAGTGCAGGGACTGGAATTGGATAGAGGTTGATTGGATTTGACTCTCTGTGTTCTGTTATTGAGAAAAGAGGCAAACCATTTTAGTACAGTGCCTGAGAGCCCCATCCTATGTTCCAGAAGGCTCAGTAGATTGTCATGTTTGACAGTGTTAAATGCAGATGAGAGGTCGAGTAGTATTAGTATGCAAGATTCGTTCTGGTCAAGCATTGTGAAAGCGTTGTCAACTATATGAGTGATGGCTGTTTCGGTGCTGTGGCCGTGACGGAAGCCCGATTGGAATTGATCAAGAAGTTGGAATTCCTCAATGTGGTTGCACAGTTGTTCATAAACACATTTCTCAAGGAGTTTTGCCAGAGTAGGGATGTTTGTGATTGGTCGAAAATTATTAAGATCTTCTGGGTCAGCCGTCGGTTTTTTGAGGATAGGCAGAACCAGACCCGACTTCAGGCAGTCAGGGATATCACCTTGAAGAAGAGAAGCATTGATAATTTTGGTCCAGAGCGGGACTAGTGATCTTATCATTTCTTTAAAGAAGTTGGGGGGGAGGGGATCATTGAAGTGATTTGAAGGTTTCAGGATCGAGAGAATGTTGAAGATGGATGTGTCGTTGACGGGTGTGCATTGACTCCAAGAGGCATTGTTTTTAGGGGAGAGACAGGGCACAATAAGAGGCAGCGAGGGTAAGGAGGAGTCAGGAGAGAGTGATAGATCGATCACGGTAGACCTTAGATCAGATTCAATCTTGCTCGCCTTTTCAAGGAAGAAGTCGGCAAAGTCATCGCAGTTTGGCTGAGGGCAGAAGATGAGAGGTGATTGGATAGGGGTGTGATTGGATTGTAGCTTAATCATCTCAAACAGCCTTTTGGGGTGATTTTCGGCTTTGTCAAGTTGGGATTTGAAGAAGTTTGCTTTCGCCGATCTGATGAGTTTGCTGTACCTACTCCTTTTCAGTCTTAAAATCTTAAGGAGATCAATAGATGGAGCGGATCTCCAAGAGCGTCCTGCTAGTCTCAGGTTGCGTCTGTCTGCGTTTAAGCTGTCATTGAACCATGGTTTGAAGACTTTGTTGGACTTTCTTTTTAGTTGTAGGGGGGCAATTGCATTAAGGGCTGTCAACGTTGTTGTAATGTTCAGTGAGTTCATGAACGTCGGACATGCAAGGAGGCGGCAGTAGGGACAAATTGTAACGAGATATGAGCTCATTTACATTTGTGTTTTGGAGAGATCTTTTCCAATGTTTTTGTTTTAATGGAGTTCCATCTTTCTAGGATTCGGAAGGTGATATAGTGATGATCTGGCCAGTCACAAGGGACAATAGATTCAAGCTGAATGGAGTTGGGATTGGAGATGATTAGTTCGAGGGTCGAGCCTAAGTTGTGAGTTGGGCTGTCACAGAATTGAGTCAGGTTGAGGTCAGTTAGGAAGTTTTTGAGACTGTTCACTGCCTGATCATTCGGGTCATTCCAGTGAAGATTGAAGTCACCAAGGAAGATCTGGGGGCAGTGGAGACCCTGGTTGGACGAGATGGTTTCCATAGCTTGTTCGATCAGAGGGATGTTGTCTCCAGGAGGATGGTAAAAGATTTTCAGGTTGCATAAGAGTCTATGTTTGCTGATGATGTCTATGCAAAGATATTCACAGGATGAGAGCATTGCAGAAGGGGACTGCTTTGCTGAGAGACTGTTGTGGTAAATACAGGCTATGCCTCCTCCCGTTCTCTTAACTCGATCGAGTCTGATAATGTTGTGGCTCGGAGGGACTAGGATGTCAAGGATAGGACCTGAGGAGTCGTTAAGCCAAGTTTCAGTGAGGATAAGGAGGTCTAGTTCCTGATCTAGGATGAGATCAGCAAGGTCTGTGGCATGTTTCGCAGCTGATCTACAGTTAAGCAACATACATTCCAGGTGTGATTTGTGGTCAGTGAGAGAAGGCTGTGTAATGGGGACTTGCATAAGGTTAGCAAAGTGTAAGGCATTATCGTTGTGTCTAGGGGCTCTATGAGGGTTAGATGGAATATTTTGTATAGTCTCCGCTATGCCTTGCTTGCGCTTAGTAGCTCCAGGAGGGTTTAGAGGGGAAGTTTGCGAGGTTCCAGAAGAGACTGAGATGACAGATAGAGAGGAGTTGTATGCTCGGAGGAGGGAGAGAATGTCCGGTTCCGATAGGTGATTCTTGGATCTGGTGGGTCTAGAAGGGGCGTTTGGGTAGGGAGTGGTACTCCAGTTCTGGACAGGTGCTTTCTGCCAAAGGTCACTCGATAACATAGTGGAAGGAGCTGGTAGTTTAGGGTATTGGTTGTTCATTTGCAGGATCTCCTGCGAGGTCTTGTTGGAAGATCGGTCAAGGGCCAGCTCCGAGGTGATGTTTATGAGTTTTTGTATGTCAGTTTTGAGTTTTAGAAGCTCCAGGTTTATTTCCTTGAGCCTAGAGGCAGGACCGGATTGGGGATCATAGCTCTTGGGGAGGGGAGGAGGAGGGTCATTCACTAGGGTGGAAGTAGGGGTGTCCCAAGAAAGGAGACGATGAGGAGGGGGTCGCCACCTAAGAAGGATTTCCGGCGCTGTTGTTAAGAAGGGAACAGCAAGGGGGAGCCAGAATTAGAGTGAGGAAGGAACTTGGGTGGAAGGGGAGAAAGGTTCAAGAGTTGGGGATTCAAAAGGGAGTGAGGTCTCTTGGTGTTGATGTGGTTAGGGAGAACTGACTTCCGAGTGGAGAGTGGGAGAGCCTGCTGTGGAGAAATGGAATCATCTAGGAGAGTGCCAGGAGGAAGGGGAATGAAGGAAGTGTTGATGAGGTAATCGGAGCTAAGGCTATCATTTGATCCAGCATTCCGAGAGTGGAGGCGGTCAGGTCTGGGTGGTCGGGAGATTGTGATTGAGTCTGTGGAGCCAAGATGTGGAGGAGCTAAGGCCATATGAGTGTTGTTCATGGTAGGCGGGGAAGTCAACAGGTGATTGTGGCTCATTAAAGAGAGATATTGGAGGTCTTGAGGAATAGTTAGAGGACTAACGACCCTAGAGTAATTAAGAGTGTCACTTTGGTCAAGAGATTTTTTCATGAAGGAGAAACTGTCATCAAAGATACCCAGATTCCGATCGGAGGCTTGAATGGGGATAGTCCCATTGTTGTAAATGGATATGGTGGCATTTGCTCTGAATGTGGTTGACGGCACAGCCGAGAGCCTTAGGCTGTGAGGAAATTTCTTAGCCGAGGCAATCCTGAGTAAAGAATGGAACGCCTTTCTCCACTGGGCTCTTCTTTTAGTATAAAAGATCAGATCACTAGTAATAGCACCTTTTTTTAGGCAAAACTAAGGGTCAGAGATAAGAGTTTCTGGATTAGCTTTGAGCAGTCTATGTTTGAGAGATTTAACCCCGTTTTTGGACAAGTTGGGCGGATAATTAATTTTGCAGCTATTCATACCTAGCTTCTCTAGTCTGGAGTCCAGTCTGCTCTGAGCGTGGGAGGGCATGATTTAGAGAGAAGGCGGAGGGACCACAGTGGTGAAGATTCGCATGGAGGGTGGCATTTACTTTTATTCGTGGTGGCTGGCGTGGATAGCCAAGAGTCTCTGACGGTTCCAAGATGGACGTCAAGTTAAAAGAGCTATGAAAGGGACCTCAATGTTGAAGATTTGCGGTGGGGCAGAAAGAGAGTAGACAAGTTTTCACATGGAGAAGCTTGAGTGGATAACGAAGTGTCACTAACCGTTCCAAGATGGCCATCCCATAGTTGCTGCGGTAGTAGATGGTGTTAACAGTCCTGATTTGAGTGCAGGGAGTCCCAGTCAGGTGTCTGGAGGAGTTGATAGAGAAGAAACTAGCTGTCCACAGCAGCCGTCACATTGGGTTCGCGAGGTGCAGAGAGTAGCCCAGGATAAAACCTTAATGAGGAGGGGGTGAGTGAAGAGCCCAAGGAAGTTGAACAAAGAGACCCCAGCTCAGTAGTGCTCAAAAAAGAGTCTGGACTCCGAATGGCAGTCACAAGCACCCACCCCACCGAGGATGGGTCTTGTGAGTCAGGGAGGGATCAGCAGCGGACCATAACGCTCCAAGAGGGCCGCCTCATTAGTAAAGTTTGGTAGTGAGAGTGGAATTAGAAGAAGACCGTAGAAATACTAAAGAACAACGTTAACCTTCCTAAACAGGCTGGAAAAGGTGCTCTTTCATAGCAAAAGCAAAGGAGCAGGGCTGTGCCCTTGCCGTGTAGGTATAAGGGGGAGCAGAGATAGGCAAGGCATTATAAGCAGGGGACAGGCCAGGAAAGACAGAGCGTGGGCCTCTTTCCCTGTTTGAAAATTCAATCTGGGAACAAGGATTCAACAGGAGCAGCCATTTTGAGTAAAGGCCGAAATGGCGGGCGCTAGAATGGCAATCAGGGGAATGTAGAGGAGAAAGATCAAATGAGCACCACCCCTGCTCCGACCATGCAAAGTTCGACACCCAGCAAAGCAGTGAGTATGCTCAGCTGGCCGAGTGTAGCTCAGAGCCGTGGCCCGCCCCCGGGCCAGGCTGTCTGGAGCTCAGCGGGAATGAGAACCTCCTTCGTCATCTTTGGCAAGAGGATTGCGTCCTCTGGCTGGGCTAAGCAAAAGAGACAGTAGCATGCCAGCGACCATGCCAGAAGGTGCTAGCAACAGACCCAGAGTTGGAGATCAGGGTGGTGCAGTAGAAGGGCACTTACCCTATCATCTGTGTAGTCAAGCAGACCTGAGGAAACGTCGCTAAGCCACCTGCAGGATGTCCGATGCAACGCGGGAGGATGTGGGCCGCAGTCCTCCTCATCTGCAGATAGATCGAGGCAGCAGGCAGGGGGCTCACAAACAGCAGAGCCGATGCGTTGCGGGAGGCCAAGGGCCGCGGTCCTCATCAACAGCATACAGATCGGGGCAGCTGGCAGGAGGATCACGAACAACAGAGTCCGGCTAGCAACCACATAAGCCAGGCTAGAAGGCCAACCTCAACTCACAAGAGGGACCAGCTCAAGGCTGGAAGTCCCGGCTGGAGGGCCGCCTCACAGCAGAGGCTTTGGGATGCGGGGAAGCAGGGCACACCGCCCCCGCTCACTGGACGCGAGTCTTATCGCCATTGAGAGCAGCCAGCCCTGTCACATAGATCCCAGTAGCAGCATGATCCGAGTCTCCGTGCCCCCTCACATCCCGTGCCAGCATTCCGGTGGGCGAGATAAATGGAAGCCCGAACTACACCAAGTCACGGTCGCTGACACCACATCAAAGGCGAGAGTCGAGGAGACGAAGCACACCCATTGTGGGGGAATCCGTCCTGTTGTGATCGACGAAGCAGAGGAGACGAGGCTCGACGGTCCCGGGGATATCAATCCTGTTGAGAGCGGCGTAGTAGAAGAGGTGAGGCTCTACGGACCCAGGAAGATCGACTCTGCAGGTAAGCGGCATCAAAATCAAGTTCCAGCCTATTGATGTGTAGTATGTATTATAAGTATAGATGTGGATGTCGGATGGCTGGGTTATCAAGGGGATAACTACCGATAAGGTAATCCCCAACCCGGGAGCTCCAGGGATGAGCTCCAACTCAGTGGCCATCTTTACTGGTGTTATCCTTTGTAAATGCTGGCTTCTGATTCGTTAATAGGCTTGTTAGTCCCTCCTTAGTACCGCCTTGTCTTCATTTGTAACCACACATGAGGACTGGCCCTTTTACTTCTGTTTGTAGGAAAGTAGGATCTGCTTCTTATGGTTACCCCCACTTTTTGCTTGATGTCTCACTGTTTATGACTAGTCTGACTGGGATCCTGCTAATCAGGACACCAGTCTAAATGCTTTCTCCCTTAAATTGACATACATGTACTTTGGTACACTCCAGATTGGATACTGGGGTACCCTTATCAGTCCCTAGTATATGGTACCCATGTACCCAGGGCATAGGTACCCCAGAGGCCTCCCATGGGCTGAAGCATGTATTATGCCACCCATGAGAGGCCATACGAAATGGAACTCCAGGTCTGCTACTGCAACCACTTACTTTAGATATAGGTTCACTATATCTAGTGGTCACTACACTTTAAACTTATAAGTCACCCCTATAGCAGGCCTTAACAATCCTGAAGGCAGGGTGCTGGGTTTTTAGTGAGCGGGTGCCCCTGCATGAGCAGAGCCCCTCTGCAGCCTTCGGAGACCATTCTCCCAGGTTGTCTGTGACTCAGCTGGACATATAGGTAGAGGTGCATTATAACCTCACGGTAAATGCTATCTCGAAAACGGCTGCATAGAAACTTATCGTGTTTGGTATCAAACACCTTGGAATCATACCTCCACACCAGTAACTGGTGTGGGTGGGAGGTTTGATTCCACACTTCAGAAGCGAGCTTCATGGGGTCACTGGTCTAACCGGTGCCAGCCTTCTCGACCCAGACAGCACAAAATGGATGCTGCCGACCAGAGACACATTTCTGCCCTCCAGCTGCTGAGCCAAGCTCGAGCAGAGAAAGGCAGCACAATAGGCATCCTATCACAGGGAGGTGTGACCATCTCCCAGACAGGGTTTAGTGTATTGGGGCTGGGTGGGTGCACTCCGAGAGTGCCTGAAAGTCCGCACCTGGGGCACATTTGGTGTCCCTGTGCATAGTCCAGCTCAAACCAGTTCTGGGAGCCATTGGCTCCTGCTCTGGCGCAAAACTGGACAAAGGACATGGGTGTAACCACCCCTCTGTCCTGCCCCCTCCCCTAGGAGGGTCCCCTGAATCTGTCCAACCCACTCCCGTGGGTACAAAAGGGCTTACCTGGCTGTCAGACTTTAGATTTTATGTGGACAAGATTCTACAAGAAGAAACCACTGACCTTCGACCGTCTGGACACTCTGGATTTCGTTGGACCTTGACTGGGCTCGACTTCGTTCCCCTTTCCGTCCGAAGCTTAGTTTGTGCCTGTGCTCCAAACAGGCTCCATGCAGGACCTGTGGTGCACTAAAGACAACTGAAGAATCTCCCTTGGAGTGAAGGAGTCACTCCCCTGCATTCACAGGCACCTAACCACAACTGACCGGTCTTCTGCTCCTGCGGACTCCGAAGATTTCAGCAACACAGGAGGTGGGTTTCCGAAGGTGCCTGAGGTCGATCTGCCCTCTCACCGAGTTTGAGGCCAGTATCCTTCATGGGGACTGCATAACCCGAACCCCTGTGCACCGCGTCCATTTGCAAGTGCATATGCTTGTTGGCAATTCCCGAGCTTGTGCATTGGACTCCATGTGGTCCTGACCCTGAGCAGTATTTGCACCAAAGAACTCTGGCCTCCTTGCACTGAGTGCTCCGTGAGCTGGTACTTTGCAATCTTGCTTGAGGTCCCCTCGCGACTCCTGGTCATTCGGCCTCTGGGTCCTCCTGAGGGCCATCTTGATTCTGCTGGGCTTTCCTGGTTGCTCCAGATGTGCCCTGACTCTCCATCACTTGGGGAGTCCCCTGGACCTTTCTGGTCCACACCATAACCTGCTTGACCTTCCTGCGTGGGTTGCTTTTGCCATGGCTTGTTGGTGCTCCCGCCGGACACCGACCCCCCAGCACTCAACATCCCTCGTGGGACAGCTCACCTCTGGCTCCTGGTCATCCTCGACATCTCCTGGTCCTCGCGGCTGCAGAGTCAAGCATCCCTCCTTCGCACCTGAAGCACCCGACATCAGTGGGCACTCGTCTACCGAGCCCCTGGTCACTCTGAAGTGACCTAGACTCTGTCCCCTCTGCTTTCAGGTTCCTTCCTTCCTGAATCCAGGCTTGGATTCCACCGGGCCCTTTTCACCTTCACGGCAGCAGTACTCCTTTGCAGCTCTACATTGAGAACGACGGCAGTTTCCGACGCCACTTCAGACCTATGCTCCTCTGGAATAGGTAACTCAGGTACTTCGGTATCCACGGGTGGGGTGGCTCTTCAAACTCTTAAGTTCCAACGGGTTCACTCGAAGTCCTCCTAGAAGGGTCCTTAAACTTTAAAATTGTAACCGCAACTTCCCCATAGAATTGTACGGAGCCCGCGGCCGTGTTCCCACACGGCACCCGGCCTCTGGGGGGTCCCTGTCTACTCACCTTGGGTGGTTCCTTGGGGTCCCAGCGATTCTACGTGCTCCAGACCTTGTCTTGATCTCAGTTGTGAATGTTATACCACTATTTTAGTATTTGGTTTGGTCTCCCCCTGGAGCCCACTGTGTATTGTGCTACTTACAACTGTTCTATTGGTCTCGTATTGTGTGCTTTGTGTTCTATCCTCGTGTAGAGGATAGTAGAGATTGTTATATTAATAAATACATATTTTTATATAACTACTGTGTGGTTCCCCTTCATTTAGTCATTCAGGAGGTGATATTCTGGTAAAACAAGCTGCTTTACATTCCTTCAAGATTAAACCAGAAGGCTGCTCTCCACAGCTACCACTAGGATAGCTTTCTAAAGGTTATCTTTGACCTCATACATCATAAGGGTCGTTTGGACTGGTGCAAGGTGCCCACTTTAATTAGCGGACAGCATATAGCAGGCTAACTTCTCTCACTGTTGATACACAGTATGTCTTATTTATTCTGTAAGCACTATTTTCTTTAATGAGTTTCTCCTACTGCAGGCACAACATGCTTTTCTGCAACATTCAGCGCGCCATGCGCACTTTCGTTTTCCAAGCAGCCCGGGACAGTGACGGGCGCTTCTTTGAAGTGAAATAGGTCTCACATTTACAAGAGTTTGAGCTATTGTAAATGACAATGCCTTTTATTTATGTGTTAATTATCAAAACCGATAAATAGAAGGCATTATCATTTACAATGCCTGTAGATTATAATCTCGCAAATGCAAAACCTATTGCATTGCAAATGCTTGTTCTTTTTACTTCCCTCAAAGCCAGGCTTTACCTGGCAGTGATGGACAGCAAATAAAAGACATCTGCTCTCCCACTCTAATTAGGGTGGGTAGTCGGATGGCTAACCTCTGGGGGACTGGCAAAGAGGCACCAGAGGTCAATGATGTGAGGGAGCAGGACAAGGCTCTGTTATTGGCAAACTTTCGGTCTGCCTCTAATTCTGGTGTGCTGACCATGAGTTTGGTGGAGAGGGTACTCCGTCGCTGCTGCGTCTGAGTGTCTCCACCAACTCTATATCAGCCCCTTAGTGATTGTGAGCAAAGTAAACCATATATTGCCACTCTGCACTGGAAGGAAAATCAAAGCCCTTGCCAAGTTCTCATCTTTGCAGGCTGCTGCTCCACAGTTTTGTAGTGTCCCTGAAAGAGGCACCAGTACAAAATGAGGAAGATTAACTGGGGCTGCTCCAAACCCTTGTTTGGGATCAAGAATAGCTGCAAGGACTGGAACCCATTGCTTCCCATGCTACTTCAGTATTAATAGTGCTAAATCTTAGGTGGCGAAACATAGCTTGGACCTCTGAAATATAAATTTGCTCCCTCTGTTCCACTAGGAGTTGCTCCTTAACCGCTTTCCTTCCACTTCAACCACCGGAGGAAAATCAGGATTTGGGCGGTAATTACATGAGTCTACTTCTTTTTCAACAGCAGTTTAGGAATTACAATATATTGTCTATTAGTTTCTGGCACTTAGTAGAAGCTTTTCTTCAACTAGATAAAGAAAGGAATTTGTTTGTAGCACTGGACGGTGAGGCGAGGGCAGTACACTAGGTATATCACTGTACACATTTAAGCTAAATATCTCACTAGAAAAAAATGATTTTTCTGCATTTGAATGATTTTACCATAATAAAATCCCAGCATGATCAGAAATAATGATCCATGTTTCATGAAATCGCTTTGGCATGGTGACGGGTTCACAATTTCTGTCATTTGTTTGTAATCAGGATGTCAGGTGTACAAATTGAGACTGAGCAGCATGACTGTGATTTTGAACAATATACTTATCCATCTTTGACCCACATAGCCCACTGTAAATTGTGAGTAACACAAAAGTAGCAGCGCAGATTGAAGAAGTCACTGTTGTTGTACCTTCATTTCAGTGCTCACACATTTAGTCTGCCCATACTTTAGTTAATCCTTGGAGTAACCCAGGAATATCAAACTTTCTTCTCAGTTTTGAGCTATGAACATCATGTAAAATATAACAGGAAGCTTACGGGTCACCAGGTCAGCAGAGACTATGGCCTCTGCTTCCCTGGGGAAGACCGTTTCCCATATTTAGAAATCTCTGCCAGCCAAGTGGGGATTTCTGCCTTCAGCAGAGCTGCAGCGCAGCAATGAATCTCTGCCGAGTGGGTTCCTTGTTTTATGTGCCCAGTGAGCGAACTTTTTTGTTTACAGAAAAAAATACCACCAGGGGAATTTATTTTCAGAAAACAAAAGAAAATGGTCCCAATGATGGAGGGCATGGCCAAGCCAGCTACAATGGTGGACGCTTAAGCTGTGAGCTCAGCACTGGCCCGCATTAATCCTGGTCACGGCATGATCCTACGGGGGCCATCTGCGATAACAAGACCCCCTAGTGGGATCGCTGCTCCTAGGCATTTAGGCGTGGGGGCAGCCCACTCTTGGAAGCTGCCAGAGAGGCTGGGAGTGAGTTGTGGTGTTCGGTTGCCACAATGGCAGCAAGTGCAGGCCCGCTAGTGTGCCTGGGAGTTGTCGGCTCCTGAGGGTGAAGGGGGGGGTGGTCTGAGCAGGACTGGAGGAGCCTGCAAAGCAGCTCCTCCCTGGAGAGCCTGGTGACAGCAGGAGGTGGCCCGTCCACTGGCGGTCCAGTGGGTCACGGGGGCCTAAGCATGATGGCGGCCTGGGCCTGTCCCAGCAGGAGTGTGGGGCCCTGAATAGGGTGGGAGATCACCTGAAGAGGTGCTGGCGGCCGCCGGGTGCAACCAGATGACTACTGAAGAGTTTGGGCAGGAAGCCCAGTTTGATGCCATCACCCCGCAACAACAAGGATAGCAGGGGAGTGCAGAGAGGCCCCCGCTAGATAGATCAGTTCTCCACCTTGGTACAGCTAGGGTATTCTCCCCCTTGGTACAGCTAGGGTAGGAGTGCTGGGAGCACACACGGCCTTACTGTATCTACTGTGCCCCAGGAGGAACATGGGACCCAGGCCTCAACCCTGCAAGGTAGGCTGGGGGCAGTTGAGGCAAGCGGTGGCCGCCATTATCCCTTGCCTAGAGCATATTTTGGTGCCTCCGGTGACTGTAAGGAGTAGGGCAGACCAGATTGGCAGAGGAGCTGAGGAGTGACGGGGCAGGAGAATAACTACCAGTGGTGAGACGCCCTAGACACAATACAGACACGGCAATAACTACAAATACTGACAACATGCCTGACACAGAATCTATCCCGATTTTCAATCTCTCTAATCACCAACTATCAGAGAAAGAAATTGCATTACTCAGCAAGGGACTCTCCTTCGTTCCGACCATCAAACCCAATTTTCTTGAATTACAGATCGAACTCCTCCGTTTCTTCAGAAAGATACGTCTCCTAGCATTCTCCACTGACAAACCGTACACCCCATCCACAGCTTACACCCCATTCAGACCACCTTCGACCTTTTCCCCACCACAACACAGCATTCCCGTTGAGATCCAGACCTTTGAAACATTAGTGCTTAAAGACATCATGGAGTTAGAACAAGAACACAGATACATTCCACACAACCTCCTCTTGACTGAAAAGAATGCTCTACTTGGGTTAAAACAGATGAAAACTGTGATTATAAAACCAGCAGACAAAGGTGGAGGTATAGTTCTCCAAGATATTGACACCTACACACAAGAAATTCAGAGACAACTATCTAGGCCAGACCACTACTTGAGACTTCAATCTGATCCCACTAAGGAGATCCAAACGCTCATCCATGACATCACAGAGGAAGGGGTTGCACAAGGATTCCTGAGCAAAAATGAATTTCTTTACCTTAATACCAGGTCACCTCGCACACCGGTGATATACACCTTGCCAAAAGTACACAAAAATGCTCTCTCACCCCCTGGGTGCCCGATAGTTTCCGGTTGCGGATCTGTCCTGGAGCCCTTGGGCAGATATGTTGACCATTTTATTAAGGACTTTGTGCCCGAGACACTATGCTATATAAAGGACACCATGGCTATGGTGAACTTGGTTGAGGGACTCCCCTTTGACCCCCAGCATTGCTTTTTGTGTACTCTTGACGTAGAATCGTTGTACACGAATATCCCCCAGGATGAAGGCATTGAAGTGATTGGTACCATCCTCAACTCGAGACCGCACCCTCACGCGTCCCCAATTCCTTTATTCTCCATTTATTGAAAATATGTCTAACTAGGAACTTCTTTTTATTTGATGGCAATTTCTACCAACAGGTGAAGGGAACTTCCATGGGCGCGATATTTGCGCCGAACTATGCCATATTGTATATGGACTGGCTTGAAACCGAGAGGATACTGTCTCCCTTTAATCCTTTTCTCTCTAACATCCTTGAATGGAAAAGGTATATAGACGATATTTTCCTTATTTGAAGGGCACCGAGGAGACCCTTCTTCAATTCCTCAATTGGCTTAACGCACACAGCAATTGCCTCAACTTCACCCTTACCAAAAGTAAACAGGAGATAGCCTTTCTTGATCTAACCATTATTGCACAGAATGAAACACTGTACACTACACTCTACCGCAAACCTACAGAGAAAAACACCTTATTAGCTTACAACAGCTACCACCCCAGAGCATTACGGGACTCCCGTCCCTACTCCCAGTTTCTTCGTATCCGACGAAATTGCTATCGCAAGGAAGACTATTTTAGTGAGGCCCAGATTCTGTCCAAAAAACTCCTAGTGAGGGGCTACCCACGCAAATTGGTTAAGAATTCCCTTAAACGAGCCTGGTACTGTCCCAGGGAAACACTCCTGAGCCCCAAAACTAGAACCAATGAGGACAAGACTGTTTGCATCACCACATTCTCACCTGTCTCCAATGCTGTAAGGAAAAGTATTTTGAAACATTGGCCCACACTCAATGCTGGCGGCCTTAATATAGGACGCCCCCTTTTTGCCTTCAAGAAAAGTAAAAGCGTTAAAGACCATCTGGTAAGGGCATCCCTCACTAATAATGGTAAAAGCAACCAAACACTCATGGATATGTGGGGCCTCCCTCCTGTAAGAGGTCATTTCAAGTGTGGGGGATGCAGTGTCTGCCAATTTACCAGGGACACAAAAAAAATGTGTGTATGCCAACATAGATGTCACCCTATCAAATTTTTCCAACTGTAACACTGCAAATGTAATTTACATAATATCCTGCCCTTGCAACTTGATTTACGTTGGACAAACTACGCAGAAAATCAGAATAAGAATTTGTCAACACAGGAGCAGAGTGCGATGCAGGACACCCAATGCACCATTGGTGGAACACTTTACTTCACATGGACATACTGAGGATGACATATACTGGCAAGTTATCAATGTGATCCAGCAACCGCCAAGGAGTTCCAACATTACCAACATCCTGAATAAGGAAGAACTGAAATGGATCATACGAGCGGACAGTCTACATTAACCCTGGGCGTAGTTCGTGTAGTAGCGCTACGCGTAGCTACGCGAAGTGCACTTCGCACTACGCACGCTACGCGTAGCTACGCCAACTGCGTAGTGCGGTAGGGAAATGCTGTTCGCACTGATTGCACAGTGCCGGATGCTTGTCCGCACTGTGCAATCATTGCAAACGGCATCTTGCACAGTGCAAGCGGTCGTTTTCTGCCGCTCGAGTAGATTTGTACTCGAGCGGCAGCTTTCTCAACGCGGACTGGTAGTTTCTCATCGCGAACGGTCGCGAGCATACGCGACCACTCGCAATGAGAAACCTGACCTCCCCGCGTTGAGAATCTCGCCGGGAGGTTTATTTTCCACGCTCGCGATCGGCAACTTGATGTTGCTGATCGCGAACGAGGAAAAAGTCTCGCCGGGATGTTGATTTTGCTCGCTCGCGGTCATCAACTTGACTTTGAGGACCGCGAGCAAGCAAAAAATGCCCGCTACGCTACGCGTTTTTGCACTATGCTACATGCAATTTGCGTAGTGCGTAGTAGCGCAAATTACGCACGCTCCGCGAGCGTAGCGTAGTACTACGCCCAGGATTAGTCTACATACAGGACTCAATCGCATAGAGGACTGGACCAATCTCCTGTAAACATGGACCCTGGCCTAGCAATTGTGTACGCCCTGCATTTTCTGACAATCTGATGCCACCGTTTACTGTCATAACCTTCACACTGTTTTAGGATACCATACTGTAAATGTGCTATTAATGTCACTCCACAGCACTTTTACGGAAGCCTGCCATTCTATTATGTTTCCATGTGTTACTTATCTTTTCCTTATCCCCAAGTGCACACCGTATTGCCTTTCTATTGCTCCCTTGAACCTTGATTCTTTCTGTATTGGATTCTTGCTTGCTCCTCTATTTTCACCTTTTCTATTATACCTACCCCTGCGCCTCCATACCCTGTGGGCTCCTTCTTCTATCAGGCTAATTGATCGGTGCCACCGTACCCTATGCGCATAGTTCTGCTGGTTAATACTGCAGTACACTTGGTTACCCACACCCAATATGGCAACCGCTACTCCCGAGCGCTCTCACTAGCCTGCATTCCGTGGCTTCCGATTGCGCATGCGCAGCTAAGCGCCGCTACACTTTCCCAATTCCTACATCCTCCGGATTATAGTACGCTTCCCTCAGCACTCCGTGACTGACCCTCGAGCACAGCGGTTGGCACATCACCATGCTGACCCGACTACAAGGCTGATCAACGGTAAGCGCAGCTCTCGCATACTTGCGCTGACAGGGTACTTCCCTCCGATCTCTCCGCGCTAATTCCCCCCTCCCTTCCCCCACAGGCTGCAACTTTCCCGCTACTGAGGACCTGGCGCCTGGCCCTTAATTCAAACTATAACTTTAATTCTTGCGCTACCGACCAACTTCTTGTAGCGGCTATTTCAACGTCCTTGGAGCCATCCCTTTAATTAGATCACTTATTCCGACCTTACGGTAAGCGGCAACACTTACGGGTTTTCCCTTATCTCTTTTCAAGTTCCATGCATCCCCTGACTCATGCCCCTTCCTCTCTCAGGCAGCCGTACTTTTCTTGTCGATCACTCCGTGACGATCATCTGTACTACTGTTCGCCGGACCATTCCGACTGCTAGCTACTTAGTAAGCCTGCCTTTAATTAAATTTCACACGGGAGTTCATTGTTCTCTGTGCTTCCTTTACCGTGTCCTCCTGCACTTTATCTGTCGATCATAAAGTGCACTACTAACTTTTGCTCTCTGCTCCTTACACTCTACCACCTTTGTCTTTCATTTTAAACACCACATTGGGGATAATACCACACTGCGTTCATATTTACAGCTATTCAAAAGTGCTTTTATTGGGGCGGCTTCTGCTGTTTTAGAATGTACCTCTCCGATGTCATTTTAAACTCTCCTTTTTCCCTCCACTACCCTCTCCCTCCTTATCTTCCCCCTACTTATCCAGGCAACTTCCCAGGCACTTGCTTTATTGCTTAGTCCTGATGATGATCCCATGACCATGTTGGGGATCGAAACGTCGTCGACTCTCACATCTTAACTCTAAACTGTAAATTCTCATTATATGTGGAGTACAAGATGTATCTTTAATTGTGACTTCTTGCAATTTATATTTTTACACTAAAAGTCATTTTTAAGTCACCTGCCTGTGGTAAGGAAATCGTCTGATTTCCCAATACCCTGTCACGTCCCACCCACTCACCTATTTACGTTTAGTTTTGTCTTGTGGTATTTTGAATAAATCTTTATATTTGTCAATTTCAGACACGTACAGACCCAATCTTCATTGCAATATTGTGGTACAATTGAATTTAACTCATTACCTTGGAAGGGACCACTGTCTCTTGAAATTAGGGGCAGGAGAATGGGCACCTGATTGGTGTAGGAGACCTGCAAGGAGGCTAGTGCCTGGCCCAGTGTGACAATAGCAGTTGCCCTGAGCATGGCCCCCTCCCAAGTTACATGGGAGATGCAGGGCACTGAGATAGGCTCTGTAGCACGATTTGCAGTTTCTCCCGGTACTTGGGGAGCCAGAGAGTTCATGGTCTGCTAGAGGCACACAGAGGGCCCTGTTTATGTACCTATGGAGGTGCTGGGGCCCGGTAAGCTTTCAAGCAGCTGCCTTCTTCCCTGCCCAAGATGTGGAGCAATGCGTGAGCCACTCAGAGAGGAATCTGGCTTGGTGGATGTGGTGGTGGACTTTGGGAGCCTGGAGGACTACATTGGAAAACTGTCCAGACCCTTGGGCACACTGCATGTTGCTTGGTGTTGCAGGAGGGCACCTACCGTGTGCCTGGTGGTGGGGGGGCCCAGATGAAGGTGAGGGGCCTCACAAGCGAATACAATTGGAGCAGTCCCCCATGCTGGGACCTGGTGAACATTTTTCACTAGCCCTGACCTCGTGCCCAGGGACAGCGATTTGCAGGTGGAGAAGTGAGGCCCATAGCCTGCCAGATGGTACACAGGACACGCGACAGAGCCCCTTGGAAACAGAGATGACCCAGGAGAAGTGACTCAGATGCTTACCCTGGCCAAAATCCTTGCAGCCATTGAAGACTCTAAGACAACTCTCCAGAAAGAGATGGCTGCGGTGTCCGTTGAACTTGGTCTGCTGCCGGCCAACCACCACAAGCTAGCAGACAAGGTCAAGGCCTCTGAGGCAGCCATAACTGAATGGCAACCAGTGCAGCAAACAATGCAAACGCAGCTGACTGCACTAACGGACTGAGTGAGCAACCTGGAGCATCAAGCGAAGAATACCAAAGGGCAAAATTGGTACAACAACGTGAGCATAGTAGGTCTCCCATAGGGCTCGAAGAGTTCTGGCATGGTGACTTACCTGGAAAAATGGCTGAGCACAGAGGTGGCCCCAGCCCAGCTCGCTCCCTTCTTTGCACTTGAAAGGGCACACAGAGTCCTGGCTTGGCCGCCAGCCTCGGGGCGCCCACCCAAATTGTTACATTACAGGGACACCCTACTACAGTGTACCCGAGAGGGGGGCAATGGCCACTTGTCTCTGCTCCCAGACTTTACTGCCACTGTCCAGGCCAAATGTGGCTCCTTCCTGGAGGTCAAACGGGTGTTAAGGCAGACAAGACTCTGTTATTCTCTCCTTTACCCCACAAAGTTTAAGATTATGGTGGACGGCAACACATACTTCTGTTTGGACCCAGACAAAACGTGGTCCTGGCTGGAAATGTACCAGGAGGGGAAAAGAGAACCGGATCCCAGTAAGGTGAAGTTGATGAGTAGATGTGAGCAGTGGCTTCGCTCCACAGGGGGCGCAATGATGAGGGCTCTTAGTGAAGTCAACAAGATCATAGGCAAACAGTGACAAGGCTGCAGTGCCACAGCCAACGGCGAAGATCCCAATTGCTAGGCCATCTGACTTTGATGACAGTGTGACCATAGGACATCAGTCAGGGGGCTCGGACTCAGATGACCTGGAGCAGGAGGGAGATCGATCCCTGAAGGTAACCACAGTCTGAAGATGGCCAACTGTAGCAAGGACGCTCTCCCTGAACACCTTATCCGAGGAGGGCTCCGATTTGGGGAGCCACTGATGTTCCTTTCCCTGCTGCCAAGGGCCACCCCTCCTGACTCTTGCCTACAGCTCCCCTTAGGAGAAGCAAGGGGATCTTTGGGCTGGCACAGAAGGAGGTTTGGTGAGTTTGGTTTCTGCTTCGACCCCCCCATGCCGCCATTCCCTTGGAGTTGGAATGGTGGAGACTCATGCTACTTGCACTCCAGAACATCAACGTTTAGGCGTCCAGCAGTTGCTGGAGTGCTATGGGGTTGGGGTATTCGGACAATGTTTCATTACTGTCTCGGATGTGAAGGTCATAGGGGGGCATTGTGAGGGTGCTTTGGGGGTGACACTGCCCAGATTACACTTTAATTCACTTGATGGTCTCTGCATGACACAGCTTTAAATTAATGACTTGGAATTTCTAAGGGATGGGGTCGGCAACCAAGTGACACAAAATCTACATGTATCTCAAGAGGCTGGGAGTACACATTGCCATTCCACAGGAGACACACCTCACAATGATGGAGGCAGAGCACTTGTGGTGCTGCTGGTGAGGCCAGGTGCATGCTGCCACATACTCTGCATTCATGCAGGGGAGCTCATAGGGGTTAGAACTGGAATTCCATTTGAGTCCACGGCTATCAGAAGAGACAATGAGGGGCCGTAAGCTCTGGTGGAGGGGTGGCTTTTTGGCAGGCAGATGGTGCAGGGCAGTGTCCATGCACCAAATTAGGACCACGTGCCCTTCCTAAGGCTGCTCTCAATGCAGCTGGGCCACATGACTGAGGGGGTGCGGCTTCTTGGGGGCGACTTTAATTGTGTGCTTGAACCCACCCTAGCTCACTTTACCCCTCCATTGCCTGGGGCACCTGCTTACAGGATGGAGGAGGGAATGAGGGAATGGAAGTCACACTGGGAACTAGAGGACATTTGGCACACTTTGCATGTCTTGGATAGGAACTCCTATTATTCCAGCATGTACCAGGTCCACCGCCGCTGAACAGATATGTTTGTTCGAGGGGGCTGTGTTGCTATGTCGCTGACACAGACTACCTGGGCTGCACTCTCTCAGATCATAGCCCGCTCTTGATGTTGTTTTAGCCCTCGAAGAGCGCCCCCTAATCCCTATGTTGCAGTGCCTACAGGAGCCGATCACACAATACCTTAACGTGAATAGCGGGATGGCCTCAACCTGCCTGGTAGATCGGGAGGCCTCAAGGTTATGGTCTAATGCAAAAACAACAGTTGATGGACAGAATGCAGAACAATGTCATACATTCACCCCAGTACAGAGATCTGGGCCTAAATCCATCGTTTTTTTGCTCACCATGCCATTCCAGTTTGAACTCAGCCATATGCAAATCAGTCTTGACCCTGTGCCTCATGGGAACAGTCTAGCCCGAACTGCCAAGCCAGGTCCTCCCTGGACTGGAAACAAGCATCCTAGGACCGGTTTCGGGGTTTCACCCCTCTTCAGCCAGGATAGCTTGATTCCAGTGGCATGGAGAGCATGGGACCCACGTCTGGGCATACCCGTCCCACTCGGGGTGACAAATGCAAAAACAACAGTTAATGGACAGAATGCAGCACAATGTCATACATTCACCCCAGTACCGAGATCTGGGCCTAAATCCATCGTTTTTTGCTCACCATGCCATTCCAGTTTAAACCCAGCCATATGCAAATCAGTCTTGACCCTGTGCCTCATGGGAACAGTCCAGCCCGAACTGCCAAGCCAGGTCCTCCCTGGACTGGAAACAAGCATCCTAGGACCGGTTTCGGGTTTCACCCCTCTTCAGCCAGGATAGCTTGACTCCAGTGGCATGGAGAGCACGGGACCCATGTCTGGGCATACCTGTCCCACTCGGGGTGACAAATGCAAAAACAACAGTTGATGGACAGAATGCAGAACAATGTCATACATTCACCCCAGTACAGAGATCTGGGCCTAAATCCATCGTTTTTTGCTCACCATGCCATTCCAGTTTGAACCCAGCCATATGCAAATCAGTCTTGACCCTGTGCCTCATGGGAACAGTCCAGCCCGAACTGCCAAGCCAGGTCCTCCCTGGACTGGAAACAAGCATCCTAGGACCGGTTTCGGGGTTTCACCCCTCTTCAGCCAGGATAGCTTGATTCCAGTGGCATGGAGAGCACAGGACCCACCTCTGGGCATACCCGTCCCACTCGGGGTGACAAATGCAAAAACAACAGTTGATGGACAGAATGCAGAACAATGTCATACATTCACCCCAGTACAGAGATCTGGGCCTAAATCCCTCGTTTTTTTGCTCACCATGCCATTCCAGTTTGAACCCAGCCATATGCAAATCAGTCTTGACCCTGTGCCTCATGGGAACAGTCCAGCCCGAACTGCCAAGCCAGGTCCTCCCTGGACTGGAAACAAGCGTCCTAGGACCGGTTTCGGGGTTTCACCCCTCTTCAGCCAGGATAGCTTGATTCCAGTGGCATGGAGAGCACGGGACCCACGTCTGGGCATACCCGTCCCACTCGGGGTGACAAATACAAAAACAACAGTTGATGGACAGAATGCAGAACAATGTCATACATTCACCCCAGTACAGAGATCTGGGCCTAAATCCATCGGTTTTTTGCTCACCATGCCATTCCAGTTTGAACCCAGCCATATGCAAATCAGTCTTGACCCTGTGCCTCATGGGAACAGTCCAGCCCGAACTGCCAAGCCAGGTCCTCCCTGGACTGGAAACAAGCATCCTAGGACCGGGGTGGGGTGGCATGGTGAGCAAAAGAATGATGGATTTAACCCAGATCTCTTGACTGGGGGTGAATGTTTTGATTTGTTCTGCAGTCCGTCCATCAATTGTGTGTCTTTTGCTTCTCGCCCTAAGTGCGCCAGTTATGCCCAGACGTGGGTCCTGTGCCACTGGAATCAAACTATTCTGGCTGAAGAGGGGTGAAATCCCGAAACCGGTTCTAGGATGCTTGTTTCCGGTCCAGGGAGGACCTGGCTTGGCAGTTCAGGCTGGACTGTTCCCATGAGCCACAGGGTCAAGACTGATTTGCATATGGCCAGGTCTAAACTGGGGTGGAATGGTGAGCAAAAGAATGATGGATTTAACCCAGATCTCTTGACTGGGGGTGAATGTTTTGATTTGTTCTGCATTCCGTCCATCAGTTTTGCTTCAAGGCTATGGTCTGGCGGCACTGCCTGTAACAATAGGTTGGGATCCGCCGTGAGCTTGACCGAGACTTAATACAGTTGGATGGAATGCACCAGAGGCTGACCAATGAATTGGGCCCCAACCCCGATACTCTTCTGCGGTTTTTGGAAATCAGGGAACAATATAATGTTGCCCTGGAGCGTTTCTGAAGCCATAACTATAAAGAATACATCAATCGAGCCCACAAGGAGGAGGGGAGGCCAGGGAGACTCCTGGCCTGGCTGATATGCCCAGAGGGCAGAGGCCCCCCTTACTAGCTTACAATCCCCGGAGGGGGAAACACTCTATTCTCCCACGGCCAGCAACTATGCATTCTGTGACTACTACACCTCTCTGTATTGACCCATTGAAACTGTAGTCGTGGGAGATTGTGGTGATCTTGTGGCTCAGCTGACACTCCATTGCCTCCCTGAGGGAGCAGCGAGGGACCTGGTGGGCCCAGTCATGACCCAGGAAATAAAAAGCGCCACCAAGGCTATGGCTTCCTGTAAGGTGTCCAGTCCTGATGGGCTGCCATCTGAGTTGTATGTGACCTACAGAAGATTACTGGCAAGGAGGTTAGAGGCATTGCATGCCTCAGCCCTCACATCAGGGATGCTCCTGGACCAGGGAGGCACTTGTCATTCCGCTGCCTAAGTCCACCCACTTGGGGGCAACGACCTCGGCCTTACGGCCCCTAGTCATACTCAATACAGATTTTAAGATCCTAAGTAAAGTGCTGTCCACCAGGTTTCTGCCACACATGCAGGAGATGATTAATGCAGATCAAAATGGGTTTATCCCAAAGCTTTACACCTCTCTCAATCTTTGCCGGCTGTACAACATTAAATATGACTGCGAAGTGAGAACCAATCCACGGGCAGTGGTCATGCCAGTGGACCTGGAGAAGGCCTTCAACACTGTGCATTGGAACTTCCTGGGGCTGTCATTCTCTGAGTGGGGTTGGGAGAGCAGTGGGCTTGATGGGTATGGCTGCTGTATGCTAATCCCATAGCCAGGGTCAAAATAGAACGCATAATCTCAGCCAAGTATGACATATTACAAGGCAGGGGTGCCCACTGTCGCCCCTCCTGTTTGCCATTGCTATTGAACCTTTGGGGGAATGGTTCCATATGGAGAGCAGAGGCAAGGGGATAGTGGTCGAGGGCAGAGAACATGTCATATCACTTTACGCAGATGACCTGCTGATTTACCTGCAGAATGATGAGGAGGACATCAGTTATGCATTGCAGCTCCTTGAAAAGTTTGAGGCTCATCTAGGCCTCAGAGTTGACCGGGCAAAGACCAGTGTGTTCCCAGTAGTCCAGGGCACCCCAGACCCATAGGATGCTCCCCTGACATCCTTTGGGCATCTCATACCTTCTGGTATCTGGGTATCCAGATTTTCCATGAGACCAGCGACTTGCGGAAAGGTAACCTGGGAGCGGCAATTCGGTTGCTCAAGTCCTGTGTCCCTTTCTGTAGATTGTTTAAGCTGCCCCTAAGGCGCCAGCAGCCATCTCCAAGATGGCAGCTTCCACGGCTGCTTTACTTCTTCATGAACTTACCGGAGAAGGTGACAGTATCCTGGTTCTGACAGCTGGATTCTCTTCTTCGAGAACTGATATGGGATGGGGGTCGCTCTTCACATTTTCACTGCCTACCGCTGGAGAATGGACGGGGATGCCGGATTTTGGGTTATATTTCACAGTGGCACAGCTCCAGTGGAATTTCAAGTGGCTCGATGGGGGGAGCCTGCCAGAACTGGGCAGGCCCACTCCTCAAGCTTGCCCTGAGGATCCCTAGGCCGGGTCTCCTCCAGTCCACGGCACTGCGCTGCTGGCAGGGCTGCATTCAGCGCTTGAAACATGCAGTGCTCTAAACACCTTATCTCCCGCTCATGGGATTGCCCCATGACGATCCCCTAACTGTCTTCACAGCAGAGCAGATGGGGGTTTGGACTGGTGCAGGTATTTTAATGGTCGGTGCCTGTTAACATGCGGGCACCCTCATCCCCCTGCTGGATCTGTCTGCACAGACCGACTTGCAAGTTGGCCAGTTCCTCACTTATGAGGAGCTCACCCGCACGTTATGTGACTTGTGGTGTGCGGGTGATGAGGAGCCCCTGACCCACACTGCCCTCCAACTACTAATGACAATGGCCTCAGGCAGACACTTGATCACTTGGTTCTATCGGGCTCTCAACGACATGGTCTGGACACCACTGGATGCCCTCAGGGCACATTGGAGCACTGACTGGGTCGTGACATTCCTGACTCTAAATGGGGCAGGATACTGGCATACCCACAGAAGGTGCTGTGTAATATCCACCTTAAATACATTCAGTATCAATCAATCAATCAATCAATCAGGGGTTTGTTAAAGCATGACTACTCACCCATAAGGGTCTCAAGGCGCTAGGGTTAGGGGGTGCAGGTTCCATTCCATCAAGGAGGGGGTCTGTCGAAGAGCCAGGTTTTGAGGTTTCTTGCGAAGATGGGGAGCGATGTTGTCTTTCTGAGGTGGAGCGGAAGGGCGTTCCATGCTTTGGCCGCGAGGAAGGAGAAGGAGCGACCTCCCGATCTGGTCTTTCTGGTGCGGGGGACCACGGCGTAGGAGAGCTGGGCTGATCGTAGTGTCCTTTGCGGTGCGTGGAATTTGAGTCGGCTGTTCAGGTATGCTGGTCCGGTGCCGTGGAGGGCCTTGTGTGCGTGGGTGAGTATCTTGATGGTGATTCTCTCCTCGACGGGGAGCCAGTGGAGTGTGCGCAGGTGCTGGGAGATGTGGCAGTGTTTTGGCAGGTTGAGGACCAGTCTGGCGGCGGCGTTCTGGATGTTCTGTAGCTTGCGGGTGAGGTTTTTGTTTATTCCGGCATAGAGTGCGTTGCCGTAGTCGAGTACAATTACACACACACGACATACCTAACTTCACACAGGATCACAGCCATCTATGAGGGCGAACCTAGGAGATGCCCTCGCTTTGCCACCTTGAACACAGAATTTAGACACATGACTTGGGAATGTGCCCGGCTCCAGATATACTGGGAGATGGTACTGATGAGACAAAATGCAACTCTGAATCGAACATTAGGGAATTATTTTGCAGTGTGCTCTGTTGGGGCCTTCCCTACACCCAAACCCAAGAAGGTCGGGAATAGGTTCCTCAACGTTGCATTAACACTAGCAAAACGTGGCATAGCAATTGCTTGGAAGTCCCCTGTGGGGCCGGAAGTTGAGACCTGGCTGAGGGACAACACAATGTGGGCGCATGTAGAGGAGAGAGTGCTAGGGAGAAAGGAAGCCCGCAGGGTGTGTAGGAGACTGATAGCAGACTTGTGTTCAGATGTGGTGGATAAATGGGAACGGCCCTCTGATTCTGCGAGCCAGACTAACGACTCGCATGGGGTGGTGAACTGGATGATTCAGCCCTGCCCTGAGAGATGGGAACACCTAACAGGACAGCCCTGGGGAGGGTAAGTGACCAGAACTAATTTCTGGGAACATGAGATATGAGATGTCGCCTCGGCCTAAACGCCACCTGACTGTAGTAGGGGAGTCGACTGGAGAGACACTGGGTGGGCACTGCTGACCTACCCTTCCCCTCCTGCCCCACTCTGCACCCCAGTCCCTTGAGCCCCCCCCCACCATGGCATTGTATCCATGTTGACACATTACACACGAGACAGTGATTTGACAGTTTAAGTTTAGTTCACTTACAACACATGGCATATCCGACATACCCCAACTACGATGCAGTCATGGCATGGTCACATACCGCACCCTGAGATTTCTTCTTGCACGTGGGGGCCATTGTGCATTTTCCCTGCCTGTGATCACCATGTCTTGAATGGCAGGTCAGGGTAATGAAAATGTTTGACGACTACCCCACCCTAAAAAGGGCAGATTTACAGTCACTTTAATCAAAGGTCCTTTAGAATATAAGCCATCAGGTTAGAGGTTTTTGTGGTGGAGCCAGCTGAGGCTTTATTGCCAGAAGTCCAGTTACCACTTCGTCATTCACAGGATATTTGCAAGATCCAGCGGTGTGTTCAACTTCCACTGCCGCCATAGAACGTAGCTACTATTATAGTTGCTGTAGAAAGACACACGGTTAAGGAAGGTAAATGTTCTGCTGTTCTCGGTTTTGTGCATTTTCATTTAATAAGCCTTTTTCTTCAATAACGAAAAATAAAACTGTGTCAAAGTGCGTCTTCACGGTCTTGCAAGCCCTCAATAGAATCATTTGCATGCACGGAGGCGGATGCCTTGCAAATTTGTGGATTGAGACACCACCGTCTTTGTAATAATTCTTATAAATGCATGTTTAAAATTCCAAATGTGCACTCGCCAACCGAGGTTTTTTTTTTCATCTTCCGCTTTCTTTTGTCCTCGGGCATCCAACCCAGCAATTCGAGGCTCATGTCTACACCTCAAGTCGTTCCTGCGGGAGGTTGTGCAAAACACACAGCTGCGCGAGCGGATCTCGGTGAGGATTAATATTTTACATCACATCAGGAGCAGAAAAAATGGGTAGAATCCAGTTAGGACCATTAATGTTTCATGAACCCTCTCACATCTCTACAGAACTGACAAGATAAAATAGATGCTATCATTAAAATTCAGAGAACAGCATCACGGCTCTGCTTTCCCTGTGTTAAGATTCTGGGGTGAGACTGCAACTGCCCGTAAATTAACAGGCAGGTGTTATTTGGAGCATTCCTCTGCCCACGTTGTGACTTGGGAAAATTGCGAATTCTTAAACGTCTTGAAATCAGGAATAATTTACTGATTGCAAATTGTAGCTTTCATGCTTTTTGTGTTTATTTATGCAGTGAGTATGTGTCCTTTCTGTTTCTTAGACTTATTTAGATTATATTCAATATTCATGATTGCTTGTACAGTCTTTCATGGTAAACTCAACATTTTGAATCCCCCTGCATCGATTTTAAAAGCAGTAGAACTATCCAAGAAAAATAACTAAGTAACACATTTCTCTTAATATTAGTAAAATTGTAATAATTTGTTTTTGGATTGGTGCTTCATACTATAATTCGACTTGGTTCAATGCGCTGTAAATAACATATCAAAATTATGATGCATAATTTATAGACCTTGCAAGGATGCAATGCTGATTCTGCTTTGCAGGGATTCAAACTTGTGACCTTCAGTTCTTTGCTCTTGTCTGTGGTGAGCGTTACCCATCTTAACTACTAATCAAACGTGGATTCTGATTTTCTTATGGAATCACACGTGACTGCCTTGAATCTATCTGGAGCACCGATGTTTAAAACAGATCCCTTTCTTTGGTCATTTGCTACTTATGCAGGTTCTATGGTGCAATCTAAACTGGTGCCGAATAAAGGGCAGGTGGTGTAATGTCCATCCTCTGACAGCCTTACTGTTGGGCCGTTGGAAGAAGCTTTGCGTCGACAGAGCCAACGAAAGCTCCATCGACAGAATGAGGCAGGCAGACCAAGAGTTTGGTGGACAGAGAACTCCTCATTTGCGAAGGAGTACCCAGATCTCTAAACTCTCACTCAAGCCCTAAGATTTGAAGATTAAACAAGTGTGTTAAAAATATATTTTTTGTAATTCACAACTAGACTGTATTTAGTGCAAACCGTTTTTTTTTAATAAACTTCCATTAGAAGGACACACTCTAGAGCTCAGCTGATAACACCGTTATATTAGTCTCAAAAAGAATAAATCTTTGTGACCATGGAGCCTCAAATGAGTCCATCAATTAAAGCCAAATACTTGCTCCCAAGCAGTCTTTAGATCTGCTGGTTAACCAATTGAACACATTTGCGTTTCTTTGAGGTAGTAGGCATCCTGGTGTCTTTTAAATTCTAGTCCATGCTCAGATGGATCTTAGCAAAAGAAACAATTGATGGACGGAATGCTGGACAATGCAAACATGCACCCCCCAGTCACAAGGATCTGGGTTAAATCCTTCATTCTTTTGCTCACCACACCACCACAGTTTGGACCCAGCTATATGCAAATCAGTCTTGACCCTGTTCCTTGTGGGAACAGTCCAGCCCGAACTGGCAAGCCAGGACCTCCCTGGACCGGAAACAAGCATCCTGGGACCGGTTTCAGGGCATCACCCTTCATCAGCCAGGCTAGCTTGAATCCAATGGTGTAGTGAGCACGGGACCCACTTCTGGGCATACCCTTCCCACTTAGGGCGACAAATGCAAAAGAAACAATTGATGTACGGAATGCTGGACAATGCAAACATTCACCCCCAGTCACAAGGATCTGGGTTAAATCCATCATTCTTTTGCTCACCACACCACCCCAGTTTGGACCCAGCTATATGCAAATCAGTCTTGACTCTGTTCCTTGTGGGAACAGTCCAGCCCGAACTGCCAAGCCAGGTCCTCCCTGGACCGGAAACAAGCATCCTGGGACCAGTTTCAGGGCATCACCCTTTATCAGCCAGGCTAGCTTGAATCCAATGGTGTAGTGAGCACGGGACCCACGTCTGGGCATACCCTTCCCACTTAGGGCGACAAATGCAAAAGAAACAATTGATGGACGGAATGCTGGACAATGCAAACATTCACCCCCAGTCACAAGGATTTGGGTTAAATCCATCATTCTTTTGCTCACCACACCACCCCAGTTTGGACCCAGCTATGTGCAAATCAGTCTTGACCCTGTTCCTTGTGGGAACAGTCCAGCCCAAACTGCTAAGCCAGGTACTCCCTGGACCGGAAACAAGCATCCTGGGACCCGTTTCAGGGCATCACCCTTCATCAGCCAGGCTAGCTTGAATCCAATGGTGTAGTGAGCACGGGACCCACGTCTGGGCATACCCTTCCCACTTAGGGTGACAAATGCAAAAAAAACAATTGATGGACGGAATGCTGGACAATGCAAACATTCACCCCCAGTCACAAGGATCTGGGTTAAATCCATCATTCTTTTGCTCACAACACCACCCCAGTTTGGACCCAGCTATGTGCAAATCAGTCTTGACCCTGTTCCTTGTGGGAACAGTCCAGCCCAAACTGCTAAGCCAGGTACTCCCTGGACCGGAAACAAGCATCCTGGGACCCGTTTCAGGGCATCACCCTTCATCAGACAGGCTAGCTTGAATCCAATGGTGTAGTGAGCACGGGACCCACGTCTGGGCATACCCTTCCCACTGAGGGCGACATATGCAAAAAAAAACAATTGATGGACGGAATGCTGGACAATGCAAACATTCACCCCCAGTCACAAGGATCTGGGTTAAATCCATCATTCTTTTGCTCACAACACCACCCCAGTTTGGACCCAGCTATGTGCAAATCAGTCTTGACCCTGTTCCTTGTGGGAACAGTCCAGCCCAAACTGCTAAGCCAGGTACTCCCTGGACCGGAAACAAGCATCCTGGGACCGGTTTCAGGGCATCACCCTTCATCAGCCAGGCTAGCTTGAATCCAATGGTGTAGTGAGCACGGGACCCACGTCTGGGCATACCCTTCCCACTTAGGGTGACAAATGCAAAAAAAAAACAATTGATGGACGGAATGCTGGACAATGCAAACATTCACCCCCAGTCACAAGGATCTGGGTTAAATCCATCATTCTTTTGCTCACAACACCACCCCAGTTTGGACCCAGCTATATGCAAATCAGTCTTGACCATGTTCCTTGTGGGAACAGTCCAGCCCGAACTGCCAAGCCAGGTCCTCCCTGGACCGGAAACAAGCATCCTGGGACCAGTTTCAGGGCATCACCCTTCATCAGCCAGGCTAGCTTGAATCCAATGGTGTAGTGAGCACGGGACCCACGTCTGGGCATACCCTTCCCACTTAGGGCGACAAATGCAAAAGAAACAACTGATGGACGGAATGCTGGACAATGCAAACATTCACCCCCAGTCAGAAGGATCTGGGTTAAATCCATCATTCTTTTGCTCACCACACCACCCCAGTTTGGACCCAGCTATATATAAATCAGTCTTGACCCTGTTCCTTGTGGGAACAGTCCAGCCCGAACTGCCAAGCCAGGTCCTCCCTGGACCGGAAACAAGCATCCTGGGACGGGTTTCAGGGCATCACCCTTCATCAGCCAGGCTAGCTTGAATCCAATGGTGTAGTGAGCACGGGACCCACGTCTGGGCATACCCTTCCCACTTAGGGCGACAAATGCGAAAGAAACAATTGATGGACGGAATGCTGGACAATGCAAACATTCAACCCCAGTCACAAGGATCTGGGTTAAATCCATCATTCTTTTGCTCACCACACCACCCCAGTTTGGACCCAGCTATATGCAAATCAGTCTTGACCCTGTTCCTTGTGGGAACAGTCCAGCCCGAACTGCCAAGCCAGGTCCTCCCTGGACCGGAAACAAGCATCCTGGGACCGGTTTCAGGGCATCACCCTTTATCAGCCAGGCTGGCTTGAATCCAATGGTGTAATGAGCACGGGACCCAGGTCTGGGCATACCCTTCCCACTTAGGGCGACAAATGCAAAAGAAACAATTGATGGACGGAATGCTGGACAATGCAAACATTCACCCCCAGTCACAAGGATCTGGGTTAAATCCATCATTCTTTTGCTCACCACACCACCCCAGTTTGGACCCAGCTATATGCCAATCAGTCGTGCTCTCCATGCCACTGGAGTCAAGCTATCCTGGCTGATGAGTGCTGAAAGCCCGAAACCGGTCCTACAATGCTTGTTTCCAGTCCAGGGAGGACCTGGCCTGGCAGTTCGGGCTGGACTGTTCCCATTGGGCGCAGGGTCAAGACTGATTTGCATATGGCTGTGTCCAAAATGGAATGGCATGGTGAGCAAAAAAATGATGGATTTGGGCCCAGATCTCTGTACTGGGGTGAATGTATGACATTGTTCTGCATTCTGTCCATCAGTTGTTCTTTTTGCAGATGGATCTTAGAACGAAGATCAAAATTCTGGGTTGTGCATCAATTACCACATTCTGCAATTTTCTCCTGACAGATTTCATCAGAAAAAGCCTGAGGAAATCTCACTATAAAATGCAAAAAAATAACTACAAAACATGGAGTAATCGGTGGAGTAAATGATGTTTTTGTTTTAGATTTCATTCAAAGGTGGGGAAGAAGGTAATTATGTTACCCATTATATACCCCACACCTGACTCACATTACTTACTGTGTGCGGGGCCCAGACTCCTCCCAGCACTGAGGACCGGCTCTGGGTTATCCCCAACGATGATTTGGGATTCACTTGTGGTGGTCTTGCAATTAGATATGAGTTTGAGACCGGCACACTTTTTTCTTTTTTTCTTTTCTGTATCCTAAGTAAAAACTATCAAGGCAGGGCCCAAGAGAAGAAAGAAATGAAAATAATTAATCTTGAAAATGGCAGTAAATGGTCATTCCAGGCTCTAAATTATTTTTTGCATTTGATGAGGAAACGTATTTCGGGAGCCCCTCATCGCCACAAGGGGAGCAGAACTTCAGCCCCCAGCCATCCTTGCGCCTGTCATGCCGCCAACGTTGCAGCGTGCCAGGAGGCGCTTTTAAGCAGCTCGGGGTTCCCACAGCGCGAGAGCCCATCATCACCACAAAGGGAACAGGACTTCAGCCTCCAGCCATCCTTGCGACTGTCACGCCGCCAATGTTGGCGCACGCCAGGAGGCGCTTTTAAGCAGCTCTG
Source organism: Calotriton arnoldi (assembly GCA_963921515.1). NCBI lineage: Eukaryota > Metazoa > Chordata > Amphibia > Caudata > Salamandridae > Calotriton > Calotriton arnoldi. The sequence continues at coordinate 346,199 of CAWUFW010005029.1, forward strand.
GGCTCCCGCAGCATGGGACGCACCCAGGCCGTGCACGGGCATGCCAGTCGGAGCCCGGAGGAGGCTGGGCTGGGCCACCCCTCTTGGTCGTGCTCCTGGCGTAAAGACGGCATGAGGAAACGTGTGATCTGGCAATCAGCACTAATTCAGGTACTAATGTTGTAGCCTGCACGAGTTTTAAATTCTGCATGTGATAAAACCGCTAATATATCACTAACCATCTCTGGGGATCTGAAGAAGGATGGGCAAACGTAAGGCAAAGGGTAGTCCAAATGGAGCACCTAAAGAAGCAAAACGGCCAACAGGGACTGCCGCAGTAAACTATGTGGTAGATGACATTGACACCCTAATTGAAGAGGTGGAAAGTCTACTTAGCACCCAAAATAAATTAGCTAAAGTGGGCACGAAGGTGGCAGACATCTTCTTACAAAATAAATCTAGGAAGAGGACTCCATGCCTAGAGCCACTCCCTAAGAGCAAAGCTACTCATTCAGTGCAGTCGCATAATACCTGTGGGCAAAATCAGCCAGAGACTATTATCCCACTATCACCCTCAGTCACTGACTGGCCCAAAATAAATGTGGAGGCCAGAGCATCCCAGAATATCGTATGTTCCAACTGGTTTGATCCCCTTGTTGACTACAATGTGATTGCCCACAAAACATCACTGGTATCCAACTTGACACTGTTGCCATTGATTCTGAACAAGGAAGTAGGAATTCTCTAGTTATTGAAGATAATAGTACTTTGTATACTGAACTGAGATATCTTAAAACAACAGTAAAGCACCTAACACTAGAAGTTCTCCTTTTAAGAAAAGCCTTGAGATCCCTCACAGCTCAGCTTAATAACATCGATTCAAGTAGATCTGGAACTTGTAACATCTATTAACAAAGTAAAGGAGGGGAGTTAATAGGCGATGGGACCAGGAACCTAGGGCTTACTCCTACAACTGAACTTCAGCACAATGCTGGAATTAATCATTCCAGTCACGTATCACATCAAGCTCCCCCTTTCTCGTCCCTCATCCAACGGAATATCTCTGAGAAGACCAACTTACATTGTAATCCACACGTAGGTCGAAGGACATATGGTACAGCCAGCGGTCATGACAGGGTATGGAGGGACTAGGGATTGCCGGGTGAACTTGATGGTGTAAGAGGAAATTCTCCAGCACAAGTCCTGTCAAGGGAGTCCAGATTTAAGCCACCACATGAGAAACCCTGGAATACTAGTGGAACTTGCGGGCCCTGGAGATGGGAAAGTCCAGAGTAGGAAGAGGGACCTATGTAAAGGGGGCAATAGTAGAGTATTCATGATGAATGTATCTAACCTGTCAAACAACTCAGTAGAATCAAGGGAAGCATTGGTAAATATAGTCATCCATTGGATAAGGCAGGTAAGACAATGTCGCTCTATTATAAGATCTGATATAGTAAATGTCAAACGCTGCTCCACAGACAAAGATTTAGATCATATTATATTGGACCTGGTTAGCGGGGATCTGGTAGAGGGTTTACTTAATCTGGATCAGGTTACATTTCTACCTAATAGATCCTTGGTCCAGTTTAAACTCTCTCTTCCGCCCAAATCTTCGCCCACAGACTTAAGATCTGTGGGACTGCCAGACACTACTTCAGAAATCTTCCCCCAGGGCCAGGTTCAGACATATCATGCGCATAAGCACACTTGACATGTAACGGGACTGTCTCCCCACACTGTTACAACAACTGCAATACGGGAAGGTTATCATCATCAAAAAAAGATCAGTTATTGGGGATTAGTATGAGCGGGGTGAATGAGGGGCAGTCCCATAGTCAAATGAATGTATTACCAGCCTTACCCCTCCAGCTGTCTAATACACACCTAAACACCGAGCCCAATAAGAAATTGAGATTGTTGTCATTGAACCTAGCCTGCCTCAGGTCGAAAGTCATATGTGAAGAGTGGGGGAACCTGGTTGATAGTTATGATATATGCCTCTTCCAAGAGACATAGGCTGTTGATAAAATATATAGAGTGGGCTTTACCAATTTTAGTGTAGAAGCGAAACCGTGAAAAAGGGTTCCCATGTTGGCGGCCTAATAATCTGGATTAAAATCAATCTGGCGGCACATATTAAAAAATATGCCATAAATTCCACTGACATATTGGCCGTGAACATCAAAGACACATTAAGTAACAGCTCAGTCTTATTAGTAAACATCTATAACAGATTCCCCTCCCAACATCATGATTCCCCAACTATTGTACTCTTAGATGAGTTCTTAGAGAGGGAAGGGGCATTACATCATATAGTCATCGCAGCAGATCTTAATACAACATTTGAGCACCTTGAAGCAACTCAAAATTTCACAGATGAAGAGGATGCCGAACTAGGAATTCCAACCCCGAGTTTCGGGAAGCTAGCAAAGAATGTGAAGGTAGTACTTCAAATTACTACTCTTTAAGTATAAATATGGGCTGAGGGCTGTAAATGGGCATTTAATTTTTGATCAAAGACCTAAACACACATACAAGAGGGTAAATTGTAAAACTAGAATCGATTATTTCCTTCTTGATGTACAACTATGGCGGAATCTAGTTGACGTGTGTAATAGAGAGATATGACAGTGAACATAATGCCCTAAGTTTAGGATTAACAGAAGTACTTGGGTTCCTTGAACCACATCCAGAGCCCAATCTATCCAACCCCACTATCCTCAGTAACAACAAAAGGAGGATTAAATGGCCCTCAATTGGAAATTGCGCTGATACTTTGGTGCAAATTTATACAACAGCTGCAAACTCACTGGTCATTATGGGTGTTAGAGGATTGGAGATAGAACCTCTAGTGGAAATCTTTATAAATGTACTTAATAATATTAAAATATTTTTTTTATAAAGATAGTACTAGAAACAAAAAGGTAAGGAATCCCAAGAATGAATGGTTTGACGAGGCTTGTATTCAAGCTCAGAAATCCTTGATAGGGTAGATCAAAGCTGGTCACAGAACATTGGTATCTCTAAAAAGGAAAGAATATAGGAAAGTGCAACACGAGGCACAAAGGAATTGGCACATACGGTACTGGCAAGATTTATTAGTGGCAGCCCAATCTAAAAATACTAGGGAATTTTGGCATCTGATTAAGAATGATATGAAAAATCCAGTCGTGGAGGAAAATTTTTACATCCTTCCACAGATCTGGGAAGACCACTTCTCCAAATTATATGCAGGACCAAAAGATAGTGGAGGAGTAATCTATGAATATTCTGAGTTAGAAATAGATACAGACCATCTTGCCTTCACTATGGAAGAAACTTTAGACACAATAGCAACCCTTCAATGGGGGAAAGCCCCCGGACTTGATAAAATCCTAGGTGACCTCTACCGATCAGAACCTAAAATATGGAGTGTAATTTTAAATTGTATCTTAAATGCCATATTAAAAGATGCTGAAATCCCTGACACTTGGTTAGGTGCCGAAGTAGTGCCCATATTTAAAAAGGGGGACAAAAGTGATCCGGCAAACTACAGGCCTGTCAGCCTTATCGATATTACTCGGAAAACACTTGTTAGAGAGGATCCAGGACTGGATGAGAGAAGGGAATTTATTATCACCTCTGCAGGCAGGATTTAGAGGCAAAACTAGCACTATAGATCAGTTATTTCGTTTTCAATTGATCCTTTGGAAATATGCTACAATCAAGAAAGTTCCATTATATGTAGTGTTTGTGGACCTCTGTGCTGCATTTGACTTAGTTCCCTGAGAAACTTTGTGGGCAGCACTTAGTAAAATGGGGATCTCGGAAAAACTCCTGCAAATCATTACTAGATTGCATACAAATAACTATGCTCGAATTAGATAGGGGAGTGAGGGGGGCTTACAGATCAGATCAAGGTAAACAGAGGAATTCGGCAAGGGAGTGTCCTTGCTCCTACTCTCTTACCCTTTATATTAACTGTAACCCTGGGTGGTGAACTCTGCTCCGCTCGCGGAGTTTGTGGAGTTTTCTGCACTCCGTGTTACGCGGAGATCGCGGACTTCCGAAAAACTCTGCTTCGCATTGCGGAGCGGAGTTTTTTTCCTCGCTCGCGTTCGTCAACGTCAAGTTGGCGACCGCGAGCGAGGAAAATCAACCTCCCGGCGAGATTTTTCCTCGTTCGCGATCGTCAACATCAAATTGGCGAGCGCGAGTGTGGAAAATCAACATCCCAGCGAGATTTCTTAACATGGGGGGGTCAGGTTTCTCATTGCGAGTGGTCGCGTATGGTTGCGACCGCTCTCGTTGAGAAACTGCCCGTTCACGTTGAGAAAGCTGCCGCTCGAGTAAAAATCTACTCGAGAGGCAGAAAAGGAAAGCTTGCACTGTGCATGGTGCTGTTCGCAATGATTGCACAGTGCGGACAAGCATCCATCACTGTGCAATCACCGTGAACGGCATTTTTCTATTATACTCCGCCGCTCGCGGAGCTCTGCGTAGTGCGACGGAGTTTTTTTTGCACTTCGCGGTGTTCCGCGTAGTGCAACTCCGCGAACTCCGCCGAGGCCTAATTAACTGTCTGATTGAACCATTCATGAACTGTAGGGCTGACCTACCCAGGCTTGCTGGGCAAGCAGTGCCTGCACTTTTATTTGCAGATGATACCCTGCTCATCTCCCAAACCCCACTTGGTCTCCAAAATTTAATAGATCAGTTCAGTAAGGGATGCGATGAATCCGGATTAGCTCTAAAAACAAAATGTATGGTTTTTAAAAGTCCCAAGCAGTTTAATTGTATTATTAAGCTGAGTTCGACAGTATTAGAGGAGGTAAAACAATTTGATTACCTAGGAGTACGGCTGACTAGCACACAATCATGGTCCACACAAATAGTTAAAAGTCAGCTTTCGCTACATGTAGGGACAACATTAGTTAAAAATTCAAGGAAGTCAACCTATAGACCGCTGACGCCAGTAATCCAAGTTTATCAGTCACAGGGTCTAGGAGCCGCACTTTATGGGGCGGAGCTATTTTTTTTATTGTTTTATCATTTATACAAACATTGCCAACAAGTGGTTCTGGTACATGAAATATATCAAAGCATGATCATACACAGTACATAGGAGGACCCCGCATTGTTTAGAATCACATTAGAGGCATATAAACGTGCCGGTGCCATCAATAGTGAGTCTTGTCAGCCCATCCACCTTTCCCTCCCCACATAGGCATATTGAAAAACACAAACAGCACCCATTGACGCAACATAGCGATATCCAGAGCACATTTGCCCCAATGAACTACGGACTGTAGACACTTTAGGGAGGCTGCGAACATGAGTCCTCAGTGTGTGTAAGCGGATGTTCTATGAGAAACATAGTTAGGGGGTCCCAGATGTCCCGCGGCCGGGACGATAGGGGAAGGAGCTCGGAGTAGGTATGTATTTGTTCCTGCCAAAGGATCATATCGCCGAGCCATTCCTTAAATTTCGGCGCTCTGCCTCTGCCCCACCTGCAAGCCACCCTCCGTCTGGCCAGTAGTATACTAAATGTGACAAATTTACGCTGAGCCGCTGGTATCGCCTCCGCATATCCAAGAAGTGCCAATAGTGGGGAGCGTGGAATTTCTAGGATAGTCATGAGCTCCAGTGCTGCAAGAACATGTTGCCAATAAGCGTGTACGGCACTACATTCCCATGCAAGATGAAGGAAGTCAGCATTTTCTGCCCTACATCTGTCACAGCGAGTATTGTCTCGAAGACCATACCAGTGCAACCGGGCCGGAGTGTAATAGAGACGGTATAGGAATTTGTAGTGTGTAATACGCAGTCTACTATTGGAGGAGGCGAGTTCAGTCTGTTTACAGCAATAGTCCCATTGCTGATCTGTAATGTCATGTCCCAATTCAGTGCTCCATTTGGTGCGCGCAGGGCAGGGGGAATACTCCATTTCCGTATAGAGGCTGTGGTACAAAGTAGAAACTAGATGTGAAGCATCAGTAGTCCGTAACATGTGGTGCAATGGGGCAACTGTTGGAGGCTCCATGGGGTACGATGGCAAATATTCCCTTATTCCCTGCTGCAAGCACACATACAGGAAAACATCCATAGGGGACGGCCGAGTGCCTTGGTACAATTGCGACATGTCCCGAAATTTACCATTTAAGTAGAGGTCACCCCAACAATTGATTTTAAACTTGGTTTTAGTCTTAGCAAATATTCCCTCCTGGAGAACCGGTAGTTTTGGATGATAAGTTAGCGGAAGCAACGGAGAATAGAGCACCGGTGCCTTAAGTATACAAGTAAGGCGTTGCCAGGCTTTAACTGTGCAATCCACTGAGGTCCGACCCACTGATCGATTCTCAGGAACAGCCAGAATGACCCCATCCAGCGGGATAGGATTCGCCAGCCAGTGTTCCGTTGCGACTTGGGGTGTACATCTGGGAGGATGGAACCAGTAGTGGGCAAAATGTGCCTGGGCGCACAGATAGTACAATTCAAAATTAGGTACATCAAACCCTCCCTGAGAGTAGGGGCGAACAAGAGTATCCCATTGCAATCGCGGTTGTTTACCGCCCCAAATCAATCGTATGAGCTCCGACCGTAGCATAGTAAAAAAGTGTCTGCCAGGATAAAGTGGTATGTTTAGGAACAAATATAAGAACTTGGGTAGGACAATCATTTTTATGAGTGAAATGCGCCCCGCAATGGTGAGGGGGAGGGCTATCCACCTACTGATACAGCTCTTTATATGTTCAAGCGCACAGCCATAGTTGCGACGCAATAGTTCCTCGCGATCGTTAGTGCCATGCACCCCCAGGTATTTCACCTCCTCAGTACTCTACTCAATGGGGAAGTCTGTAAGGAATGGCACTGCCGCTGGGGTGAGAGGGAAGAGTTGAGATTTTGTCCAGTTAATATGTATGCCCGATAGCCTGCCGAACCGCACAAATTCCCGAAGGAGCGGATTGAGATTTTGGATCGGGTTCTTCACATATAAAGTGACATCGTCCGCATAAAGAGAGATCAATATGGGACGAAGGAAGCATCGAAGGGCTTTGTCTTGATGGTGCTGCCGGATTTTCGCCGCGGCTCTATCGCAAGAGCGAATAGTAAAGGGGAAAGGGGGCAGCCCTGGCGGGTACCCCGTGTGAGCGGGATGGGAGAGGAAGTGTGACCATTTATCCTCACCCCTGCTGACGGAGAGGCATAAAGGAGGCGGACCCATGAGATAAACCCGACAGGGAGACCCATACATTGAAGTATGGTGAAAAGATAATCCCACTCTACCGAGTCAAAGGCTTTCGTGGCGTCTAAAAAGACAGCCACGAGCGCCAGCTGGGGGTCAACGTTGTGCATAATGGAGAATAGCGTGCGCAGGTTATGGGAGGTCACCCTGCCTGGAATAAAACCTGCCTGATCGGGTAGCACCAACTTCTCCATTAAAAGGCGGAGACGGCTCACCAGAAGTTTTGCTAGTATCTTTGTATCTGTATTAATGAGAGACAGAGGCCTGTACGAATTGCACTGATCCGCAGGCTTACCGGGCTTCAGGAGCGAAATGATAAGCGCCTCCCTCATAGAGTCTGGAAGAATTTGGGCCTCCTGAGCTTCCAGATATACCTCCCGTAATACTGGGATCAACCGATCTGCATAAGATTTATAAAAATCAACAGGGAGGCCAGCGGAACCCGGGGCTTTCCCAGATTTCATTTTCTTAATTGCTTCGCGAAACTCGTCTGCCTCAAAGGGAGCAGCTAGAAACTCCTGCTGGTGGTCGCCCAGCCAACCCAGAGCAATATCCTCAAGAAAGGGAGTGAAATCCGGGGGAGAATCCAGGCGGGTATTGTAAAGTTCTTTGTAAAAAGGAGTAAAGGTGTGTAGGATGTCCCGACTATCTCTATGGCGCTCTCCCAAGGCGTCTAGTATGTCAATAATATAGTTAGAGAAACGGGGCTGACGCACATCCACCACGAGTGCCCTGCCTGGCCTCTCTCCCTCACCATACCGACACGCAGTGAAATATTTACCACGGAAGCGAGCTTCCCGCTCGGCAGTATTAGTATATTCAGTAAGTTTTTCACGAAGTGTGGCCCTCTGATTGCCCGAAGTGTCATGCCACATGTCTGCCTCCAATTGCTTAAGCTCGCCCTCCAACCGACGCAGACTACGCCTGATGTCACGAAGCACCCCGAAACCTTTTGCCATACAGAACCCCCGCACCGTAATTTTAAAAGCCTCACACAGAATACTTGTATCAGTGACCGAACCCTTGTTGCGACTAAAAAAACTTGCGATCTCTTCTCCCAGTTCCACCTGGAAGACAGTATCTAGTAGCGCTTCGGGTACTAGTCTCCAGCAGAACGGGGATGCGATTGAGTTAGGGGGGCTATTTGCATGCGTACGGGCGCATGGTCTGAGAGTGTCTTGGCCATATGGTCTATGGCGAGTATCCACGGTGCGACCCCACAAGAGACAATCCAATAATCAAGGCGAGACCAAGCGGCATGTGCTGTGGTGTAGTATGTGCCCTCTCTACATCCTGGATGTACGTGTCGCCACGCGTCAATGAGCCCGTGTTCAGGGAGCAGTTGGGAGAGAGTCCCTTGAGTTTTGGTATAATGATGTGGCTGAGGATGTGAGCGGTCTAGCGCCGGGCATAGTGTAGTATTGAAATCCCCTCCCCAAATGACATGAGTTGAACCCACATTAAGAACTTGCCCCCATAGGGAAGTGAAGTAATCTGGGTCATCAATGTTTGGCCCATAGCAGCATACCAATGTAACCGATTGCGTACCGAGCGTACCCCAAAGTATGCAGTGTCTGCCAGACGGATCTTTAAGGGAACCTCCCAGAATAAACGGAGTGCCTCTCTTGACCAGAATCAATGTGCCCCGTGAATATGATTATGAGGAGAAAACTCTGCCCGATGCCCATCTGCCTCCGAAGCAGGGCAACCGTCGGGGGTCTGTATGGGTCTCCTGGAGCACCGCTATGTGTATATGATGTCTGTCGAGGTAAGTGAGGGTTTGTCGACACTTACGGGGGTCTCCGAGGCCTCTGATGTTCCACGTGAGCATATTTATGCGTAGAGAGTCAGTGTTCAATGACATAACTGTGGAGATAACATTTGCCTAAAAAGAGCCTTATGAAGATGTCTGTGTAGAAATATCGCATAGTGTGCTGATATGCCTAACTGCCAATACATTACATTGGAACCACTGAAAAACAACAACAATCCCCATCCCACCCACAACAGCACCCCAAATGTGCCGGGATAGCACCACCCACCCACAACCCAATAAGTCCATGACATTGCATTCCAAAAATAAGGAGAGCTGTATGCCATCACCCAGAACAAAAAACGAAAAGCAAGGGGGAATGCCCATATTGGGGGGATCGCCAGGGCAACACGAGAACCTCCCTTCCCTCAGTCCTGCCCAGATAGAGTCTCAATGTCCCACAGTGGAACGAGCAGGGGGGTGGGGAAGGGCGCTTGGCATAGTACAGTCCCAAACCATCTGCTACATGTACGTGCACATTATTTCTTTTTTCTTTTTTGTTTTGTTAAGAAAATCAAAGGGAAAGAAAACAAAATACACCAATTCTGCACTACTGGAGATCACTTATCTGTGTTCGACGGGTGCAGGACAGCGCAAACCCCTCGAGGGAGTACCATCGCCGCCCATATGAGGTACTAAGTCTCCAAATGCAGGTATCAGGCGCCAAACAGAGAACTTCCAAACCAGCAAGGGATGACCTCCATCGTAACCCAGCCTATGCCGAAAAAAAAAAGTACATATCCGAGTCCCTCAGTCAGTGTGTGGAGAAGGTGATCTAGAAACGTGATCATACGATGCGCCCCGAGGAGAGCGGCGTTGAACTGTTTTCAGGAACACCTCCGCCTGATGTGGATTAGTGAAGATGGTATGTTTGCCGTGGTAGGAAACTCTCAGACGTGCCGGATACAGAAGGGCATACTCGATCTGTGCCTTGCGAAGTTTTTGCTTGACTCCTATGAATTTACGGCGCGCCTCCTGCACTGCAGCGGTGAAGTCTGGGAAAATGGTGAATTCCACGCCGTTGTATCGTAGATTCTTATTCTCACGAGCCAGCTTCAGAGCAGCATCACGGTCCCGATAATTGAGGAGGCGAGCCACGATAGGCCTGGGGGGCCCGCCTGGGGGAGGACGTGAACCTAGGGAACAATGCGCCCTCTCCACAATAAGCTGCAACGAGAACGGGTCTTCCTCACTGGCCCTCCACAGTAGCCGCTCAACATACTCCTCCATGCGGCCAGTGTTGGTGCTTACCGGTATGCCAATTATTCTAATGTTATTCCGGCGGCTGCAAGCCTCAAGGTCTTCATTCTTGGCAGCTATCACCTTGAGGAGTTTATCCATTTGTGACACCTGGAGCTGCAGTTGTGAGGTAGTATCTTCATTATCCGATATGCGCCGCTCAGCTTCCTTAATCTGACCATCGTGCTTATCCACCTTCTGGACCAGGAAGTCCAGCCGTTTGTTCATGGTGTCCATCTTTCCTGACAGGTCAGACAGGCTATGTTGCATGGCAAGGAGTAGCACCTTAACTTCATCCCCAGGAGGCGAAGACTGTGCTTGCGACGACTCTCCAACTGTCTGGATCGAATCCTCCGAGGCCGAGCGCGTAGCAACTTTTTTGGCATCGAACACTAGTTTAGGCTGTTGGCCATCCGGCTTCCCCATGTTTGCAGCAGAGTCGCGTGGGGGCATATGGGAGATAGCCCCAGAGTCCACAATCCACTCCACAGGAGGGGGCGACCGCACAACCCAGATGAGGGCAGGAATACCTGTATGTCTTGAGGCAGAAGAGGGTTCTCAATCTGCGCAGGCAAAATACGACCGGCTGTGGGGGGGTAGCAACGCTCCGGATCCCAAGCGGCCCTCTTTCACCTGCGATTACTGGGCACTACCCAATCAGACAGGAAAGCTCCAGAGGTGTGGGTAAGACAGCAATGACTGCAGAGGCAGCACGCGATGTACCCTCAGCTCCTGCTAGGTACCAATCTGACTGCGCGCACAGAGGATCCACACAGTAGGGATGGGCAATAGGGCACAGTCTAGCAAACGAAGTTAGGGGTCAGTATCTTTACTGTGGTCTGTATCCCTGGCGTGCAGCCAGCTCCCCACTCCCAATGCAGCAAATGTCACCCTCACAGCAGCTGTGCAGCAGCTTGTAGTACTGTCCTATGACATTAATGTCTTTCAACACAGCGCATGCAGGCCTGATCTCCCTCTGTCAAACAGCATTAATTATGAAATGACAATGTGCAGCTGGGAGCACAGTGCAATCAGGGCCGCCTCCTTTCACCAATAATTATGTGCTTTGAATGCAGGCGCGGGAGTCCCCAGCGTGGAAGGTATGCAGTTAGGCAGGGAGGGCCCAGATAATGTCGTGGTGGTCGGGGAATGCAGTCTACGTGGCGGGCATCCGATAGTCCGCGCCGCTGTGTTAACGATCCCCAGCCGATCGCCCTCACCGCTTGTATGTAGTCCCGTCACATAGTGGGCTAGACAGAAGTATGTCCGAGGTTAATTGACGGGACCGGCACCTCTCCCCAAAGCACGCTGCCAGTCTGAGGCCCGCCGGCCACGTGGGCGCCACGGAGCTCGAGTGCCCTCCGCTGCCGAGCAGAGCTCCAGGCAGCCACCAGCACGCGCCTCGCTGAAATCTTTGCTCTGCCCCAAATTCCCCAGGGAGCACCATCCGTCCGCAAAAACAGCTCCAGAGATAGCGGGCGTGCATATAAGCAGTTACCATGGGCAACGAACAGGATTTCTCAGCAGTGGTGAAGGATAAATGCAGGATTTCTCAGCCAAGCAGCCGGAGCCTCACAGGCGTGTGGCCATCTTGGACATGCGGCACCTAGCGCCCCCTATGGGGCGGAGCAATAGGGCTATACTAATGTGACTCTCATTGAAAAAAATGAAAATATATTTATGAGATCAGTCTTGGAGCTCCATAGAAACACCCCACTAATACCAATGTGATTGGACATGGGCATGAAGAATGTTGCTCATGTAATTGCCCTTAGGCCTCTTCTATTCTGGATTCGCATTTGGTCAAATGACTCACCACTCCCCATGAAGGAATCACTTTTAGATGTACTATCATTAGATACCACATAAAGGGATTTTTTAAGATTTTTAAATCTCCTCAAAAAAGATATTGGAGTTATGTGGATGACAATTGGCTATGTAATAGATCAGCAGGGACATTTACAAATAGGTTTTTAAGTTTTAAGGACAGTATGCAACAGGAAGATTTTTTTGAATCGCATAGAACCATCACTTGCGAGATCCTTATACCTAAAATTTAGGTATAGCATCCTGCCGATCAATAGTCTCTGTAGTAAATGGAATGGTTCTAATGTTTCGCACAGTTGTCCTGCATGTGAGAGTGTACCTGGGACAGAAGCACACTTATTCTTTTGCCCGAGGTATAAGCATATTAGAAAAACATGGCTTGTTCCAATATGTTGGATCCTGGCCACCAATCTATTAATTGAGATTACCAGGATTTTAAAAAGTGATTGCACAGAATTTTTAATCTTTGGATTGTCAAGATATTTGTTACATGCATGGCGATCAAGAAATAGGACATTGCTAAACCTGAACCGATCTAAAAACATATAAAGCACTTTATCCATTTGCTACCAGTAAAATATATATTAATCTATTGATTTGAAATACCAATGAGTTTTAAAGTCATAAGTTAAAATCACAAGATTAAAATATATTGTATATAAATTGGATATAGCCAATCGTGAGTACAACTTTATTGCAAGAGATAATTTTAATCATTAGTAGGTTTTAAATAGTAGTATCTTTTCTGCTAAAACAATTTATTTTAACTATATTGGAATTGATAAGAGGTTTTGATTCTTTGTGGATTTGTATAGCTTGCCTCGATAACATAGCTTATTTCAACTCTATTGACTCGCACTCAACACTTTACTAAACTCAAAATTAGTGGTTATGCAGCACAACCAGCTAGTGACGTTTGGAAGTATTTTTGTAATTACAATTTGTAGACGATAACATGGACTGTGATTATGCTATGTGTAAATCCATGTTGCATTTTATAACATTATTTTATTGTGAGGATGGGGAGTTGGGAGAACTCTTTTTAAACTTTTTTAAGCTATTTTTATGTTATGTGCTTTTATGGTTTTCTCTATGAAACACCGAATAAATATACTACTACTACTACTACTACTTACTGTGTGCACAAATTACCACCCAGGATCAACATAACTTGAAACCAAGGCCTTAGTCTCCAAATCTGTCTTTGTGCTTCTATCATGATACTATCCATAGAGGTAGATAGCATACAATATATTAGTCTTAGTTGGAGGTAACCAAGCCCACCTAGTTTGCCTATTTCTCTACCTGCTTTAATCTCATAGCCTCTAATAAATCTCCTTATATATCTTTGCCCTGGCAATTCAATTACATATTAAGAACAAAGAAAGGGGTGTGTGATTTCAATGTGGAGAGAGAATGTATGTGTGTGTGTCTGTGTGCGTGTGTGTGTGTGTGTGGTAACTCACCAGCAAACCAATTCTGGTGTGCTTGGTAAGTTAAAGGGATTTCCAGATACAGGTATACCCTATAATGTGCAGGTGGGCACTCTGGTTTATAAGCATGAAATTGCCCTGATGCAGCATCAATTGCCTCAATCTCCACCCAGGAGTAAAATGTTTCAGAGACATATGCTGAGTGTGCAGCTATTACAAATGTAAGTTACCCCAAATCAGGGACACTTCTATTCTTGAGCTGTTGTGTTACTCCCTCTTGGCAATTCGTTCCTAGCACGATTGGAGGAGCCATCATTTTAATTGAACAGATTCAATAAAGCGTGAGGTTCAAAACTAAGAAAACCACAGACGGAGAACAAACATTTGAGAGTCAGCCTTGACTACTCTTCAGTAAAAAGGTGCTTCCGTATTTTGTCTGTAGGAGGTAACCATGATTGCTATGGATGTCTCTATGTAAATGTAATGATGATTCTTCTGAGTGTGCAAATTCAAAGACTACTCAGAGGTAAAAAAAATTCCTAATGCTGACATTGGGCATCATGTTGAATATCCTGGAACTGTGGCCCAGGTCCACAACGTTTGGCTTTGGATCCATCCATGGGTGCCTCGACTGAGTTCACTTGAGGAGAGGAGTCTATGTTATTATAGCCCAGCAACACGGCACTGAGTATATCTGCTGATGTGGTGTCTGTGCTCTCCATGTTACTAACAGTCCAATAAAGGGGTCAGGGATGCAGGGGTAATTTAACCCCAATTTCATTATTTTTATTAGTCCGTGTTACTAACTGTCCCATAAAGGGATCAGGGATGCACAGGTAATTTAAGCACAATTTTGTTCTTTTGAAAAGCATACTCAAGCAGTGCACTAAGAAAAGACACTATAAATTTTATTTCAACAGTCTCATCCTGGAGTTTAGTACATGAGCAATAGCCACAAAGTATATAATTAAAACAGCACTTATGTACGTTGCTAACAGTGAAAATAAAATGAGTAATTCTAACATATTTAGAATGTTTCCAGCAGCCTAACACTCAAAAGACTACTTCTATGTGCTATGCTATCAGAACATGGATTTGCTTACTTGCCTCTGGAGTTTCTTGTGGCCTAGTGCACTGCATATCTGTTCATAGCTGCCCTGTGAAGGTTATCAGACTTCAGTCGGGAGAGAGTGTTCCCTCAGAAGAAAAACACAATTTCAGCTTGGCACAGCTCATCTTATCTTTATATCAACTCTTGACATAAGAATGGGTGCTGCAGCAGTCTAGGAGGACCTTTCGGGATAACCTGGTGTGAAAGCCTCTCTAATTCAGTGGTCAATTCAGGGGGTTTATATAGGAATGACCACTGATTATTAGACTACATTGGAGGACTTTTCATTAATCCGAGACATAACTGGTATGAAGCATCATGATGAAAAAACATCAACTCGACAACATGTTTATTTTACAAATCCATCGTCTGGATTTGAAACACAGATATCATGTAGCTTGTGGCAGACTTGTGACAACTTACATGTTAGCAAAGTCATTGTGCAGATGAACTGACACTTTTACAAGCTCTGCAAAAGAGAATCACATGCTGAATGTGGTCTAAAGGCAGACATACTAACTTAACGTACTCAAAATGGAGTCTGGCTTTGGGATTTTACTACATTGTCTCCTACCCGGACAACATCTGGGCATTCCCTTTTTGATGATACATTGGACACAAGACAAGAAAATCCATGCAAAGCAAGCAACTGACAAAAGGTATATGCTGTTAGACTTTATCTAAAGTTTTGATTTAGTTTGCGCACATAATTTAGCCCTGGGTTCTCCAAAGTCAGTCCTGGAGGGCCGGATCCATGCCAGATTTTTTAGATAACTACATCTAACTAAATGAGGATATGCTAAAAATCTGGCATGGATCCGGCCCTCCAGGACCGACTTTGGAGAACCCTGTTTTAGCCCATTGTCAGGTTTGGTACTGGCCTTTCTCCACCCCAGTTCCCCTGTAGAAACTTATTCTTTTTACCTCTGCACCTGAGGTCATCTTCTGGAGCTTGGTCCAGTGGTCCTCTGCTTTCTTCTTTTGTTCAGACAATTACCATTGCCACATGCACTATCTGTTACAAATAAAACACAATACATCAGGAAGCCAAAAGTCCAACTAGTATTTATGCAGAATAGCAGGTAGCACAGCAAATGTTTAAAAACCATTGTCTTTCCAACTGATTAGGGCTCTCACTATAAATTGCTCAGTTGGAGCTTAATAGCTTAAATACATAAAAAAGAAACTGGTGCAATACTAGCCTTATTACTCTCACAAAATCATGCTACCCCTTAACAGATTTATATTCAGGATTATGCTGTTTTGGTATCTGTAATGTACAACCCTGTGCCCAATGGCTTCTCGACCTAATACAGTCACTAAAATTAGCAAGCATCTTCAGTATTACAGAAAGATTCGAACTAATGTAAAATGACATCCATACCTGATTCAAATAGTTGATTCTTCCAGGGCTATGTGTGTGGTTGTTTACACAAGATTATATGACAGTATATTAGCATAAACCAGCCGCTATTTGAGTTTGTTTTCACTGGCATACATGTGAAAATTCACCTGATAATGCTCAAGGAGTTATGCCAGAATATATAAAGATATTTTCAAAAGACTGCATTAGATGATCCTGATGTGATACATGACTGATGGTGCAGATAATGCAATTGATATGATTCAAACTTTTCTGCTTTGGATGTTTGGGAATAATTGCACCCATTGCAGCAGAGGTCTGGAAAACCTGACTAACGTTTGAGAATTTCCAGATGTATTGTCGGATCAACAGTATAATTTGTGTAGGCAGCCCAGGAAAATCAGAGTAATTCTGGTGTTTTCATAATGGAATAAACTGTTTCCTCATATTGGATCGTGCAGTTTTGGTACCCATCACAGGTTGGAAGCCTGGCTGATAGTAGTGTTAGAGAAGGTGTTAAAGTTCTACACAAGCTTGAAGTTGTCGTATCACATCTGCTTTAATCATTTTTCCAAGAAAAGGGAATTTAGTGTTACTGATGCAGCTTACCATTATTTTCAGGTAAACAGACATTTTACAGAAAGGGTGATGATGGTGTGTTTCAGAGGGTCCGGAAAAGTTCTTCACAGGAGGGAGGCATTGATAACATCAGTTATGTGTGCTGCAACTTGCAAGAGGGAAGAGATATTTGAGACGTGGATGATGATGGGTACATTCAAAGCCTTTGTTTTAAAGGTCAGGCTTAGGACTTAAACGTTTTTAGGGGTTGGATGAGGTGACGGCAGATTTGAGATCCAGAGTGTGATAGAGTGGTAAAGAGCTGCCTCCTGGATATTGATAAAGGATAAATGGAACTTTAACATTTTTATTTTTTTAATTTTAAGATGCTTTAATGAAGAGAATCATGAAACAGTACGAGAATAAAATGATATACATCATCTAAACATTGTGAGTGCATCAGATATAGAATAATAAAACAGCAGACATAAATAAGATATTATAGATTCGTGAACAGAGCCATTAAAAGCTGCAATGCTCAACATCAAGTAGTCAAAATAATTATGAAAAACTCTAGCAATTTTTAGTTTCTTAAGAGTAAAGAAGAAAAAGAAGAAGGAGAGGAAAAAAGAAAAAAAGGGGAAAAATAGGAAAAGAAGAAACTAATCACAAGATATACAATAACATAGCGCAACAACCAACTCTTAATATCTAAACATCCAAATAAAATGATGATTAGCTCTTGGGAAAACATACATAGGCAATGTTGACAGATCTAGAATAGGTAACAGTTCTAGATAGGTAAGATGTAAGTAGCCATATCAAATCTCTTTTAATCAGCAGGGGAAGTGTGGTAGCATAGGCTCTATCTAACCTGTGATGGTGACATAATAAATTCCACCAAGCAATTAAAGTGATTTTTGAAGTATCCTTCAAATTTGATGTAATAACTTGTAAGGCCAAAGCTATCAATAAATCAATACATTTCCCAATTGTCCTTTGAGAATGCCAAAGGGGGGATGAACCACCCCAAAAATATAAACAATGTTAAATGTAATGTCTGTAGATAAAATAATATTAATTCTATCCCAAATGAGAGACCAAAACCTTTTAACTCGAGGGCACTCGAAAAACATATGTAGGAAATCGATATTTTCTTGGGCACAAGACCAGCAATTAGTGTGTGTAATAAGGTGAGACCTGTAAAGTTGTGTGGGAGTATAATACAATCTATTATAGAAGTAAAATAGTGTTTGAGTGGTAGCAGCAGAACGGGAAGTGGTGTGTATCTTGGCCCAAATTGCTTCCCAAGTGCGTTTAGAAAATTCTTGATGGAAGTCGAGCTCCCATTGTAGTTCAATTTTAGGCTCCTAAAAATGTGTATATATAGGACGCCTTAGCTTGTGTGGAGAAATCAATGGGAGAAGAAAGAGGGGAAGAATGAACTGATGTGGAGGAAACCTGTGAAAAAAGCTGAAGAATTATAGGCCTCAGGCGTAGATAATGAGCCGCATAATAGGATGAGACACCATATTTAGATTGAATGTGCTTGAATTCTAGTACAGAATCATTGGAAATAATATGGCCATTAACTATTATTCCTTTGTCAATCCATTCCTTCCAAAAAAGAGCTCAATTATTTCATTTGATCTGTTTATGATACCATAACGGAGTTTGTAGAAAATGTTCTAATGGGGAATTGGATTGAGGCAGTAGGGGAGTGGCAATAGAAAGAGAATGCAAAAGTAAAGGTGTAAAAAAAGCTCTAGGGGCTTGGGAAATACGGACCAATTCCACAAATGAGAACGGGCGGTTTGGGCTTGCTCTAGTTGACCCCAGACTGTAAGCTCATCCAAGGAAGGAGAAGAAAGAGAGGTCCAAACTTGCTTGAGAAAGAAAGCTGAATGATAATGTCTGAGATTGGGAACATTAACCCCTCCTTTATTCTTAGACTGTAGGAGTCTTAATAAAGAGATTCTGGGTTTACGTTTGTTCCATAAAAACGAAATAAGTAAATGGTTGATAGACTTAAAAAAGATAAGAAGGAGCTTAACCGGAAGCATGGACACATAAAAACTGATTTTTGATAAAATCATCATTTTAATCGTAGCCAATCTCCCCCACCAGGACAGATAAGGAGGAGACCAATTAAGTGACAAATTAGACATTTTTGTCTTAAACTGATCTAAATTGATTTGGATAGTTCCTTTTATAGCATTAGAATAAAGTCTAAACATTTGATGGGCTTAGAAGTCTAGGTAAAACCTGTATTATGAAACATACCAGGAAGGCAGTACTTATACAATGGCATGACTTCTGATTTCCCTATATTACGTTTATATCCTGAGACTGAGGAATACTCGTCTAAGAGAGAAAATAAGGCAGGAAGTGTGGTTTGTGGGTTTGACAGATAAAGTCAAATGTCATCTGCATATGCAGTGAATTTCACCTCCATATGCTTATATTTGAATCCAGAAAAAGTCGACGACCTACGGATTTTCTCTTGAAAAGGCTCTAAGGCTAAAACAAAAAGAAGGGGGGATAAAGGGCATCCTTATCTCGTTCCTCAAAAAAGAGGAAAATAAGAGGATTGTTTGCCGTTAACAAAAACAGAAGTGAAAGGTTGGGAGCATAAAAGATGAAGATACCTGATAATACGAGAGCCAAACCCATACCATTTCAAGGCGCTAAACATATAATCCCAGTTAACCTGATCGAAAGCTTTTTTGGTGTCTAAGGTTATAGCAGCACATGGTATATTAGATTTAGACGCCATGTGGATTATATTGAGAAAAGTTCTGGAATTTTTAGAGACAAAACGACCCTTCACAAATCCTGATTGATGAATGTCAATCAAGTCTGGAACAGCCTGCTTAATACGTAAAGCAAAAGCCTTTGCAAACATGTCGCAATCAGTGATGGTAAGAGAAATAGGCCTATAATTCCCGCACTGGGATCGATCTTTACCTTTTTTGGGAAGTAAGCAAAGCATAGCTTGATAAAAAGTTCCTCGTGTGCATTGTTGTGTGGTAAAGTGAGAAATTAAAAGTAAAAGTTTTAGAAGCAAAAGATGTGCGACATGTGCATAAAATTGGACGGAAAATCCATCAGGACCTGTAGCCTTGTCTTTAGGAAGTTGAAGTACCGCATGTTTAAGTTGCTCCTCTGTTATCTCAGTATCTAGAATGGAAAGGTCAAATGTATGATCCGATGATTTGGTGATTGAGTGAAGAAAAGTATCTAGTTGATCAGCTGTGGGAGAGAGTTCTGAAGAGTATAATTTATTATAATATTGTAAGAAACTTTCCAATATTTTAGTGTCGCTAGTATGACTGACTCCATATGCATCATTTCTGCTTCTTTATTTTTAAATAATTACCCAGCATTTTCCCAGCTTTATTGCGACCACCATACATTTTTGTGTTAATTGTAAGTAGAGCACCACAGGCATCATTCCATTTGGCTTGAACTAATTTAGGCAGAAAATCAGTTTGTTAGATGAGAAAAACTCATGTTCTAGCACTTTAATTTATTTTAACAAATGGGAAGAGTCCTTAAGTAATTTTTCTTTCTTTGTAGCAACAATATCTATAATAAAACCCCTAGCAGTTGATTTAAAAGCATCCCATATATAATTAAACTGTGAGTCAACAGTAAGGTTAACAGCAAAAAAATCATTGGTGAAGCGTGTAAAAGCGTCAGTGAAATGTTTATCTAGCAGAAGTGCATTGTTCAATCTCCATCTATTAGAGCAGGAAATGTCATTTGGCATTAGGGGTGTCTAAATCTAAAATGACAGGAGCGTGGTCGGAAATTAAAATGGAACTTATCTCAACATTTGATACAAACTGGAGAACATTTTGTGTAACAAAGAAATAATCTTTTCTGGAATGTGAGTCATGTACAGGAGAGAAATATGTGAATTCTAACATATCCGACTGGGCTATTCTCCATGCATCAATTAGACCTCTGGAGGAGATAGCCCTCTGAAATGATTTTTGCATTTTATTGGAAACATATCTAACCTGGGAATGACTGTCTAAAAAAGGGTCTATTAGTTGATTGCAATCGCCTCTTACTATAAAATTATCAGAAGAACAGGTAGATAAGAGAGAGGAAAAACGGTCCCTGAATTGGGAATCTGCCCTTGTAGGGCCATAGACATTACATAGTGAGAAAGGAAAATAATTAATTTTCATATTCAATAATAACCATCTACCCGCATCATCGAGCAACTGGAGCTTGACCACTGACCAGGTCAGTGTAACTGCTCTTCCCCGCTCAGCTCCACCAGTAAGTGCTGCCCTCTGAGCCCCTGAGCTCTCCATTTTGCTGATTGTTCAAGGCTCTCCTCCACCTGCAGGCTCCTGCCTGCGCCTCATCCCTGGTGGTCCAGTGGGAGAGCACTCTGCTCTTCCACTGTTCTGCCTCTCTTGGCTTTTTTCTTTGCCCTCTTTTCTCTTTTTGCTCTCTCTGCTCTCTTTTCTCTCATGCTATCTTCCCTCTTTTCTCTTTTCTTTTTCCTCTTTTCTCTCTCTTTTACTCTCTTCTGCTCCCCACCGCTGCTGCCCCTGCCGCCCCTCCAGCGTGTCCTTCCCGCTCCCACCTCCCAGCTGACTGCCCTCCCCAACTCCTACTTAATGGCAGCAGCTGCGCAGCAAGAAGAGCTAGACCACTGACCTGGTCAGTGTGACTGCTCTCCCCCCACGGAATTCCACCAGTAAGTGCTGCCCTCTGAGCCTCTGAGCGCTCCGTTCAGCTGAGTGTTGAAATCCCTCCTCCACTCACATGCTCCTGCCTGCACCTCATCCCTGGTGGTCCAGTGAGAGAGCACTCTGCTTTTCTGCTGTTGCGCCTCTCTTGGCTTTTTTCTATGCCCTCTTTTCTCTTTTTGCTCTCTCTGCTCTCTTTTCTCTCTTGCTCTTTTTTCCCTCTTTTCTCTTTTATTTTTGATCTCTTCTCTCTGTTTACTCTCTCGGGCTCCCCACCGCTTCTGCCTCCGCGGCCCCTACCCCCTCCAGCATATCCTTCCCGCTCCCACCTCCCAGCTCACCGCCTTCCCCCTCCCCCTACTTAATGGCAGCCGCTGTGCAACCGCGCTGCTGGCATGCCAAAGGCAAGCTTGTCTGCACCCGTCCGTGACCCAACCGCGACCAGCGCCAGGGACCCTGGTCCTCCGACCTCCGCTATGACTCCAGCACCCTCCGCGCTCTCAACCCTGGATGCAGCAACAACTGTTAGCTTTCAACGCAGAGCGACACCCAAGGCCCAATCTCCTGTCGAAACTGCTGCTGCACCTTCACTTACCTCCGAACCCTAGCTGCAGCCCCCAGCCTACCAGACACCACCGCTCACAAACCAGTTAACTGCATCCTCCTCAACATATGCTCCCTACACAAGCATGCCATAGAAATCTGGGACCTTCTCAACACCCACCCACCCGGCGTCGCCTTCCTCACAGAAACTTGGACCAACAGCAACTCTGCGCCAGACATCGACACCGCCATTCCTGATGGATACAAGATCCTGTGGAAAGACTACCTCGCCCGCTCAGGAGGAGGCATCGCCATCATCCACAAAAGCACCCTCCACTTGACAACCACTGGCCCGAACGACACTACGACCTTCCTGCAACATCTCCACTTCCAGATCTAGACCACCCCTAAAACGGCTCTCTACGGAACCCTCATCTACAGGCCGCCCGGCCACTGCGCTCCTTTCACTGACACCATCGCTGACCTCATCGCACCCCAAGCCATCGCCTCCACTCACTACATCCTACTCAGAGACCTAACCACGATGACCCCAACACCACCACCCTCCTAGAGAATCTCACCAACATAGGACTGAAGCAACCGGTCACCACCACCACACACACAGCGGTACACACACTCGACCCCGTCTTCACAGAAGGAAACAGCGTCTCCTACAAACACACCATGGAACTCTTCTGTACAGACCAATACTGCATCCACTTCTCACTCAGAAAACCCACCTTACACAAGCACTCCCACCGCCTCCCCCGTAGAAACTGGAAAAAAGTCACCAAAGTCCAGCTCACCTCTGCCCTCATCAGCACCCCACCACCACCGACACCAGACGCCAACACCTCAGCACGCAACCTCCATCACTGGATCACAAAATGCGCCAACACCCTCACCCCCCCTCAAGAAAGCCACAGGACGACACATCAAGAAAGCAAGTTGGTTCATACCTACACTCCAAGAATCCAAGCGCTCCTTCCAGCGACTCGAAAAGACGTGGAGGAACGACAGAACCCCAGAAACACGCACCGCCCACAGAACAGCCGCCAAATCACACCACCAACTCATCAAATCCACAAAGAAGAAATTCCTTCAAGACAGAATCCTCACCAATGCCCATAAGACCAAAGAACTCTTCTCCATCATCAAGGAATTTGCCAAACACAACAGCAAAACAACAGACCTCCCACCCTCCCAAGAACCTCTGCAACAGACTCAGCACCTTTTTTCACCTCAAGATTAAGATGATCTACGACAACTTTGACAACCAAGAACTTTGCACCACTCCAGCTCCCACCCCAGCGATGCCACCCAAGAGACCCTGCTCACAGAGCATCCACTCTGGAGCCCCCTCAGACCCCTGCCTACCCCACTTCTTCCACAGAGCCACCAAGGTCATCACACCCAAACTAAGCCAGACGATTAATTGCTCCCTCAAAACCACCACATTTCCCGATGACTGGAAACATGCCGAAGTCAACCCCCTCCTGAAGAAACCCTCCGTAGACCCGATGGACCTCAAGAACTTCAGGCCCATCTCCCTACTTCCATTCGGAGCCAAGTTCATCGAAAAGGCCGTCAACACCTAGCTAGCAAGCTTCACCGAAGCCAACAACATCCTGGACATATCCCAATCTGGATTCCCCAGCAACGACATGACCTAGACCTCCCTACTCACTGCCACAGACGACATCCGCTCCCTCCTTTACCAGGGTCAAATGGAAGCCCTCATCCTCCTCTCAGCTGCCTTTGACACTGTTTCCCACCGCATACTGTCCACCAGACTCCACGACGTCGGCATCCACGGAAAGGCCCTTGACTGGATATGCTCATTTCTCACAGGCAGAACTCAGCGAGTCAGACTCCCACCCTACATCTCGGACCAACAGAGCCCAGATTGGGAGTGCCCAAGGGATCCTCCCTTGGCCCCAACCTCTTCAACATATACATGGCTCCCCTCGCAACCATCATCAGAAACCCGGGCTCAACATGGTCCCCTACGCCGACGGCCCCAGCTCATACGCCGACACCCCATCATCTCCGATGCCAATGGCACCCAGCTGATCCTTTCCCTCACCAAAGAACCCAACATCACCAGACACAACTTCCAAGATGGGATGAAAGCCGTTGCCACCTGGATGAAGAAGAGCTGCCTGAAACTCAACTCCAAGAAAACATAAGTCCTCATCCTTGGCTCCACCCCCTCAGCTTGGGATGACACCTGGTGGCCCCCGCCTTTGGAAACCCCCCCACCCCGACGAACCATGCATGAAACCTCAGCATCATATTTGACTCATCCCTCACGATGAACCACCAGATCAACGATGTATTCTCGGTCTGCTTCAACACCATCTGCATACTCTGAAAAACGTTCAGATAGATCCCATCTGATTCTAGAAAAATGGTCATGCACACACTCATCAGTAGCAGACTGGACTACGGCAACACTCTCTATGCCAGAATCAGCAAGAACCTACTCCGCAAACTCCAGACAGTTCAGAACGCCGCAGCCAGACCGACCCTAGACATCCCCCGTCCTACCCACATCACCCAACACCTCTGCGATCTCCACTGGATCCCCATCGAAAGAAGAATAACCTTCAAGCTCCTCAGTCATGCATACAAGGCCCTCCACAACATCGGATCAGCGTACCTAAACAACCGCCTCTCCTTCCACGCACCCAAGAGACACCTCCGATCAGCTGACATCTCCCTAGCCACCATGCCATGGATCTACAACACCAGAACGGGAGGATAGTCATTCTCCTACCTCGCAGCCAAGGCCTGGAATGACCTCCTCCTCCACCTCCGGCAAGTCCCCACACTGCACCAGTTCAGGAAAGACCTTAAGACCTGGCTCTTTGGATGACCCCAGCACTCAAAGGAGCCGCCCCCCCAGCGCCTTGAGATCCTTGCGGGTGAGTAGCTGCACTTCACCAACCCTGATTGATTGATTGATTGATTGAATATGTGAGATTTATGTAACATAATTAAATTGCCATTCTTATTATTAACAGCAGAGGAACTAAGGGGCCGATTACGATGGCGGGCGGACAAAGTCCGCCCGCCATCGCAGCTGCAAAAGGGACCGCCCGCCATAGGTACGGCGGTCCCGCCATACGAATTGCGATGCTCCTGCCACACTGGCGGGCGCATCCCGTATATTTTACATTGCGGCGGCGGTGCTGCAAGCAGCTCCCGCCGCACTGTAAAATATACATGTCGTGCTTTTACATGCACAACGTGACAGGCACCGCGCGGTGCCTGCCACATTGTACATGCAAATGCAGGGGGGTACCATAGGTACCCCCCATGTGCACCCCCCACCCCACCAACACCCTGGGGGCCCACAACGGGCCCCCAACAGCAGGAACCGCCAGCCTTTCCATGGCGGCAATGCAGCCATGGGAAGGCTGTTCTCAGCCTGCATCGTAATATGGATGGCGGTGTTCCAGACACCGCCACCATATTAAACACGTCTTTGCTGTCTGGATGGCGGGCGGATCGCCCCCGCCGGGCCGGCGGTGACCACCGCTGGCACGGCAGGGGCGATCCGCCCGCCATCATAATCGGCCCCTATATACCGAACCCACCCATTGTCTGTGCATCCATTCAATATCATTGTCCTTAAGGTGCGACGCCTGTACGAAGGCAATCTGGCATCTCAGCTTGGAAAGATGCGTAAGTACCCTCTGTCTTTTAACAGGGTTTCAGAGACATTTTACATCCCAAGAAACAACACGGAAATTAACCATAGAAAATATAAACAATAACTGGTAACCTAATGAAACATGAATAAATTTAATTCAATATTAAAAAAAACAGGCAATTGGAAAGAACTATAAATGGGTGTAATTGCAAAAAAGCAGGGTGGTAAATAAAGAGAGAATAAAGCAGCATAAAATTAATGTAGGGGAAAGGAACAAAAGAGAAAAGAGAGAGAAAAATTTGAGAAAGGACACAAGATAGTAGGCAGAAGAAAAAACCTCCCCAATGTGAAAAGAAATGAAAAGATGACGAAAAGTCAAAGGACTTTAGTCATAGTCGTCAAGGTAAAGGAGAAACAAGAAGGTTAATAGAGTGGATCGGGTGAATGAGACAGAAATGACCAGCCCAGAAAGGAGACAAGGGAGAGAATATGTACAAAACAAATAGAGTCGGGGGCAGCCACTAAATTAGAAACTTGCAACAGAGAAAAGCTACTAAGTCCAAATAGACAAAAAAAATAAAAAATAAAACAAACTTACCTTACAGGAAAATATTGATATGACAATTACACAAAGCGGAGACGGAGAGTAGATGGACGTCAACAGACGCTACAGCAAATTATAATGGACCCAGGGAAAGCAGAACCTGAAAAGGAACATCAAAAGCAATAGGAGGCATAAGAATATGGCAAAGCAAATCAAGTTTTGCTGAGTTCCATGTCTTCTCCCTTATGCTCATTGATAAACAGCTTGAGTTCCTTTGGATCTTTGAAAGTCCTCGTCTTGTCTTTATAAGTGACCTTAAAAAAACAAGGGTGAATAAGCCTTCATAGTTCTTAATACCAGTCTCAAGTCCAAAAATTCTTTGCGCCTCGTGGCAGTGGCTTTGGATACATCCTGACTGAAAAAACCTTATGTCCAGACCATAGCATTTGCTTATGTTGTTTGGCCATTGTGAGAACTTCCATAAGATCAGAATATTGTAGCAAACAAAGCAATAATCCCTCTTGGTCTAGTATATGATGCAGAAGGGGAAGGACCAATCCGATGGGCCCTCTGGATATTCAATTCAACTGAAGATTTCAATCCACCAATTTTTGGAATGTGCAACTTAAGAAATGTAATCATATCCTGCCCTTCCGAACCTTCCGGAATACCATAAATGCACAAATTATTTAGACGATTATGGTTTTCTAAATCTTCAGCCAGTTTGCTGAGCTGTGTAACTTCCTTGGTCAAGTAGGAGACTTTCACAGCGAAATCCTGTGATTTACTGACCCGCTGATCTACCTCAGTGATCCTTGAATCTAGAATGGACAACTTTTCCTCAATCTGCTGTAAGGATGCACTTGTCTCCACTATGAAGGGTCTCATATTCCTTAGTTCCTCCATAATGTCTTCCAAGGTCAAGGGTAGCGGGGATTTCGTAGGTGAGGAAGGATCTTTTTTAATCCTTTTATTAGCACCACCTCCTTACTCTTTATGTGCAGTAACATTAGAGACAATGGAAGCCAAGGACTTGGAGGAGTGCGTGGTATCCATTTTTAAGTCGCACCTTGATAATAGCGGTCCAACTTGAGAGAATCATTTAAACCAGTAGCAGCATTTATACTGCGAGAGGTGCACCAAGGCATCAGTCAGAAAATGGAGCTCAATGGGGTGGATAACGAAGTACCCTTCAGCAGAGAGCAGTATGCACCACAGAAAAATAAAATAAGAAATAAAAAAATGAGCAAAGTTGGGAAAAGAATAGCTCCTAAGAGCTATAAATCAAAACAGTCCAAGGACTGCTTAAAATAGCGGCAGCATCTCCTGACGCGGCAGGAGCAGCAGGCGAAAAGCAAAATACAAAGGCGAGGTAAAGACCAAATTCAGGTCTAAACGCTTACCATGTCGCACCATACCACATCCGACATCATTTTCAGAAGAGACACATGTTGACGAGCCAGGACCGCCCAACCGTGAAGAGAAAATTCTTCAGCTCCGCGGAGGAAAACCAAAGGGCGGCCATCTTGTTTTGCTGCCAACGCGTGCTCTGGACTTTGACATTTTTAATTTGATGAACATGAGACAATATCTGAAATGTTGCTGAGATATGCTTGTATTGCATTTTAAGGCATCAGGGTTAGTCACTCCCTGATACTGTTAATGTTTTCCTTGCTTTGATGATGTGCCTTTTTAACATGTTTGGTGAAATATGTCTTCTGGTTGTTTTGATGGCTTTGTGATACTCTGTCCTTCTACTAATCTGTGGTTTTGTCTTCCTCAGTCTTTGACTTGAAACACTGTTATTTCATGTTTCAGTTGGCATGTTTGGTGAGCTCCCTATTTGAGTTGCATGATGGCGCGTCTGTAGTGCACTCTGGGTTTTCTGGGTGGAAGAATATCTACAGCCAGTGAGAGATTGAGGCAGAGTTTACTGAGAAATGTATTGGGGTCAATTGTTTTTTTTTAGTGAAAGATAAGTTGACTAAAACACTTTAGTGCTCAAAGGCCAGTGAATGCCAGGAAGGGCCCAGGCTTTCCACACACCCTGGTGTTTACCATTACCTGTGAAAGAAGTCCTTACCAAAGACCAGCCAGACAAAGACTCCCCTATTTGCCATTCCATCTCACAAAATGCCACTTGTACTCCTCAAAGCCTCTTAATTCCATGGTATGTACAGCCTCTAACAGGGACTCAAGGAGGCATCCTCAATACGTCAGATATTTACATAATGCAGCCTAAATATCTAAATGGGGTTTCTGGTTGGCTAGGGTATGCACCTAAGCCAGGCAGAACCCAATTCTCTAGTCAGGGTAAAGGAGTTACACACCCAAGATAACCCCTGCTCATCCCCTTGGTAGCTTGGCAGACCAGTCAGCTTATCCCAGAGGCAACACACACATACACACACACACACCAGTGACACACTAGACACACCACAAAAAGAGACTCCACACAAGGTTATATGAAAATATCCTTTCTATTGTACGTAAAACACTTTAGACCATAATCACATAAATCACTGTGCCACTAGGCATTTGTCATGATGTCACATAGATCATAAAATCACTTTGCCAACCAGGCAATTGTCATAACATCGCAAGGTAGTGCAATCAAGTAAACACTTATAAATTGCCCATGTCATCAAAATGCATCATCGCTGTACATAATATGCAGGGCCTGGAAGGATACTTGTTATCCTGTCAGTACAAGGCCTAAAACAACACCTGTCAACACATCAGGTCATAGAATGCAGCAGTTTGGTCATACCAAAAAAAGAGAACACGAGTTGCCAAACATCCCCATAAATACATAGAGTGCAGCTTCCCTGCACTCCCATTATACTTTATACAGTTACTTCCATCCACGGCATGGGGCACTAAAGCATCTGTGCCCCTATTCCCGGAAATACTGTAATTTCTGGGTATTCCTTCAAATTCAGGAATCGGGGACCTCCGTCTAGGTTCCACCTCGTCCCAACAATCCAGCGGCAATGCCCCAGGTATGCCTAAGAATGGGGCATACACGCACCACAATAGTCAGCAGGGAGACATCAAAGGGGCCCCTCCCGCATCGCAAGAGACAAGGCAGTTGCCAGCACTCAGGCGGTGCAGCTGCAAAAACAAGCCCCTGTATCTGTGTGGGGACAGCAATCCAAGGTCGGCCCTCAATGGTAAACACCAGCCACCACGTTTGGGCCCTCCCGGGTCTGCTTCATGCTACCCTCTCCACTGCGACTGCCCCACAGGGCTTCAGATCCCCAAACCGCACCTTTCTCCTAGAGAGAACTGAACCCACTGTCTCCTCCTGGCCGTGGCTCTCACGCGATGTGGTAGGGCCGCGGTCTCTCCTTTCTGGGGCCGGTGTACGGGGAGCTGGAAACAACGGAACACCGGCAAGTGTAATCTCAGAGGCCCTCGACGTTAGAGTGAAGCTTCCCTGCTGGCAGGGCCCCACTGAGGGGGTTTCTTGCAGTGTGGGCGGTGCTTCCCTTTCTGCCGTCAGTCACTCTCCTTCCACTTCAGCTCCACTCCTCCAAGGCTGGGCCTCGCCCTCCGTGATGTCGGAGGGGACAGACAACGCGGGGAAGGCTCCCGCCGGAGATTTTCTTCTTCCCCTTTTGTTTTTGGCTATGGCATAAGGAGCCTACACCTCAGGTCACAGAATTTCGAGCGCTCACCAGGCGCTAATCACTAATCCTTCCTCTAGCTGGTTTTCCAGAGACGAGGGGGCAGAACCAGCGCTCACCACACGCTGGTTTCACAAGGGCAAGGAGCAGAAAATGCACTCCCCATGCGCTGGGCTCCTTGGGGTCACTGGGGGTTAGGGAAGCAGGCAACAGGCCAGTACATAAGGCAGGTAAAGTGGTAGCATCTCCTGCTGTCCAGCAGACAGCAGGCCACACAGCAGAATAGGCACTTCCAATGGCAGTTCCTCCTTGCAGCCCAAAGGTACCCTCGCAAGGTGCAGCATGTAGAGCCAGCAGCATCTGGTTACAAGTCCCAAGCAGTGTCCAAAATAATGGGGTCACAGCCCCTGTACTTATACTCCAAAAGTCTTTGTTCTGAGGGCACTTCAAACAACTTCAGAAGTGCAAAACACCTCCATTCAACCCCCAGCCCTTGCTCCAGACACATTACAGGGGGGCAGAGAGTGAAAAAGGTGTGAAAGGTAGGCACAGCCCTATTCAGGTGAATGTGACAACTCCTCCCACCACTCTAAATGCAGACCAGGCCTATTCAGCCCTCTATGAGTCATCCAGGAAAGGCAGGACACACCTCAACCTCCTTGTGACTGTCTACAGTGAATGCACATCCCCAACCCCTGTTACTCCAAAACCAGACAGGGAATACACAACCAGTCAGGGCACAAAGACTCATAAGCACACAAAAATGCCCACTTCTAAAAGTGGCATTTCTAAAATAGTAATAACAAATCCGCTTTCACCAATAACCAGGATTTATCACTACTATTCCAAACATGCCAAGCATGGCCAAGATACCCCTTTCATATCAGAAATTACCACTGAAACACATCTCAGGGAATTCCCATTGCAAACCTATTAGAGGAGCAGCCTCAAAGCAGGTAGCTACCAAATAGGCAGTTTGTCACTACCATGACATGCCACACAACAATGGCACATGTCCTACCTTTTACCTACACAGCACCTTGCCTATAGGACTACCTAGGGCCTACCTTCGGGGTGACCTATATGTAGTAAAAGGGGAGTTTCAGACATGGCAAACACTTTAAATGCCATGTCACCTTGGCAGTAAACTGCGCACACAGGCCCTGCAGTGGCAGAGGCCTGAGACAGGTTTGAAAGGCTACTTCAGTGGGTGGCGCAAGCAGCGTTGCAGGCCCACTAGTAGCATTAAATTTACAGGCCCTGGGTATATAGAATACCACTGTACAAGGGACTTGCAGGTAAATTAAACATGCTTAACAGGTGTAGACCAATCTTACCAAGTTTAGAGAGAGCACATGAACTTTAGCACTGATCAGCAGTAGTAAAAAGCCCAGAGTCATAAAACCAACAAAAACAGGTCAGAAAAAATGCAGGAGGAAGGCAAAACGTTTGGAGATCACCCTGCAAAAAGGGCCAGTTCCAACAATAGGCAGGTCACTGGAAAGCTTCTTCCCAGGTAACACCATCATAAACTAGTACATATCTTAATGTGCCCTAGACATCATCTCCTAGGCCAGACATAGCATTTATTTCCTGGACTCCCTGCAGATGCCTTTCAAAACAATATTTAGCTCCAGCACCCCCATAGGTTAACGTAATGTAATTTTATTTTGTATAAGTTAATTAAAACCT
The DNA here is from genome assembly GCA_963921515.1 of Calotriton arnoldi. Taxonomy (NCBI): domain Eukaryota; kingdom Metazoa; phylum Chordata; class Amphibia; order Caudata; family Salamandridae; genus Calotriton; species Calotriton arnoldi. The sequence goes on from CAWUFW010005029.1 coordinate 377,528, forward strand.
TTACAATATTCACTCGACGACATAATTCATCAAAATAAAACCACAGTTTCATCATAAGTAGATTCAAACAATAAAAGTACTACGGTACAATTTATGTAAACTACGCAACATATTTCACTCTAGCTAGTTTATGCAAGGCTTCTGCGGAATATCAGTTCATTCAGTATGCAGTAAGCAGTCCTTAGTTTCAGGGTTTTGACAGTCTCATATAAGTGCCTGGTGCATTGTGCGTGAAAAAAGGTGCCGTTGGATTTCATATATTATAGAATAAATAATATTTTTTTTTTGTATTAAAAAAATGTTATGACATAGTGTATCTGCCTCGTCATTGGAGTTATGGCAAAATAAGTTCAGAAGATCCGTAAAGTGCCTAATGCCCGGAGCTTGAAGATAAATGTTTTTAGATGTCTTGATATGGAAGGCGCCATGCCTTAAGCAAGACTTTATGCGTTGTGTGTTTCCTGTTGGAAGTTGCCGGTTCCGGGAAGTGGTGAGCCCTCATTCAAGAAGCTGCTTATTATGTGCCAGATTTCTTCATTTTTTCCTCTGCCATCCCCATGAATTGTACGAACCGGCACTCCAGCTGTTCATCTCCGCCTCCAAGGCATGCCGTCACTGCTTGTCTGCAGGATCTTATCCTCCTGTTATTGAAGATAGATTTCAGAAGCAGTCGTCGTTCAGGCTCCAATTCTCGACAAATGCATAGTAGATGAATGATGCTCTCTTCTGCTTTCCCGCATAGATGGCATTTAGTTGTTCCCGATTGTCGCTTCCATGGTGGCAGGTGCGGCAGGACTGTAAGGATACCCATTTGGGAACGTAGGTATTTTTCCTTTGTTATCCTATTAAAGCCGGCGCCTAGATAGTTTTGCGGGAGGGGTCTTGTGTAACTCTGCAGCACAAACCATCCGTGGGCCCTTTCCCTGAACGTTGCTTTGTCCTCTACTACTGACAGCCTTTTCACTGTTTTGTTTACCAGTGACTTGAAGCTGTTATGCATTTCCTAGGCCGCCCAGAGATCCTTCAGGCCTAGGCGGTTTATGTATGCTGTCAGATAGTCCCTCGCTACGCAAACCTTGCTTGTGTTTATCTCATTCCATAGGTGGAAGTTCAAAGAACTTTGCTCAGACCTTCTGATCCTATGCCAGCATTTCACGTAGGTGCCATTGCGGGCTATTTTTTGAGACTGTGGACCTAACTCCAGCATAATTTGTGTGGGTGAGACGTAATTTGGGAGGTTAAAGACTATTCTTGCTGATCTTGACAGGGTGCGGTCCAAAATGTCTGCGTCTCTTTCCCTGAGGCACTCACTCCTGTAGGTGATGTCTGGGATTAGCTTTGCTTGTAAGACCTGTCGTAGTGGGCTGAAACTTGGGCCAGCGGTTTTAAGTTTAAGGGATTTTAAAGCTACCGCTATTCAGTTACCTCTCCTCTTTGTGGCTTCTTTTTGTGATTTGAAAGTGCCCTTGTTATTGATTGTCACCCCTAGATACTTGTATTCATCCAGGACTTCTATGGGTGCACCTGCCAGATACCAATGATAGCTAGATGTGTTCTTTTTCGGGTTAAGACGCATGACCTTCGACTTATCTAGGTTAATCGTTAGGCCGTTAGATGCTGCGTGACTGATGGTTGTGTCTAGCAGGTGCTGGAGGTCAATTGGAGTTCGACTAATCAGCACAACGTCATCAGGGTACAGTAAATTGGAGAGTGACAGCCCCCCCATCCTGGGAGCGTGTTAGTTGCTGATGTTTAAGTCCGTTGAAAGGTCTGCCATGAACAGATTAAAAAGTGTCGGAGCCAGCACACACCCCTGTTTCAGCCCCCTCGTTGTTGGTATTTTCCTAGACAGGAACTCACCAGTTCCTAGCTTTACTTGGACCCACGTGTTGGTATGTAGGAGGATTATCTGCTTTAATAGAGCTGCTGGAATTTTCATCTTCTCTAGTTTGGCCCATAGTTTGTTCCTGTCAATGCTGTCAAAAGCTGCAGAATAATCGATGAAACACAGAAAGAGGGCGAGTTTTGCTGCTTTAATGCCTTCCATCAGAAGCGTCAGGGCTGGTAAGTTTGTGATGGTTCCCATGCCTTTACAGAAGCCTGTGTGATTGATGGGAATAAGGGATTTTTTGTTTGCCCAAGCTGTAAGGTCGTCCAGAAGGAGTCCAGCATAGTATTTCGCCTCAATGTCAATTAAGGTTACGAGCCGGTAGCTGGTTGCTTTGTTCTTATCTCCCTTCTTATAAATTGGGGATATTATGGAGCCTTTCCAGGAATCTGGTATGATACCCCGCCTCCTATTTGTTCAAACAGTAGTAATAGCATGGCCGCCAAATAGTCTGGGTCAGTTTTGATTAGATTGGGGGGATCCCGTTGGGGCCCGGTGTGCCCTCCGTCTTACCTTTGGCTATCCGGTTCTTGATCTGCAAAATCGTGAATTGAAGGAGGCTTGTTTCTGTTGCGCTGGAGTTTTCGTGAGGAATTCCCTCGACAGACTGACAGGGCCCCGAATTTCCCGTAGAGGGGCTTTCCTCTTTTGGGTTGAAGTGATCGAAGAGGTGGGCTTCCCAGGTTTCCTCCGTTAAATGAGAGTTGATACCTTGAACGTTGGAATTTTCTAAACTATTAATTGTGTGCCAAAATCTTGCGCTTCGGTCTGTTTTAGCGTCGTGCAAAAGCTTGGCCCACATGGTGTCTTCCTCTTCCCTTTTTGCTTGCCAGATCACTTTTTTTTTTGTTGCTTTTAACTGAGCTAGGGTTTTCTGAAGTGTAATTTCATTTCCCCTTTGTCTGAGGCTTCGTAGTGTTTTATTTATAGCTTTATTGAGGGCCCGCTGATTCGGTATCTTAGAATTAGGGGGATAGTTGACCGGATTCCCTGGCCGCAGGCATGCGATCTGAGTTTTGGGCGTTCTCCTGCGGGTTAAGCCGCCGCCCGTTCTTGTGGCATACTGATCGCCTAATTTTTTGGTCAGGCTTTCCCTGCGGATTCTCGCGTTAATATATGCCTCTTCTTGATTATCCCAGATTGACTTCGCTAGGGCTTGCAGATTATCTGGTTGCCTGGTTTTACAAATTAGCCTCCTAAAGTTCACTGTGTGAATGGAGGCTGGATCCTCCTCTGGCTGATCCAGGGGCGGCCCTTGTATGCTTATGGAGATTTCCTGAGGCAGATGGTCACTGTGCTCTTGTGTTCTGATCTGGAAGCTTGTAATCCTGCTGATCAGTTGTAAAGTGACAAAAATGTAATCTATTATAGAGCTTGCCATAGCTTTATGATAAGTTGCCACGGGAGGCTGATCTCCCGGAAAGCAACAGTTTAATGCCACAAGGCTTAAGTGCTCCATGTCCCGTATGAAATTCCTGGTGAGGGCTGGCTGATGTATCTTTTTGCCCTGTTCCTGGCTGGGAATCGTCCAGGCTGTGAATTGTTCCTCCAGGTCCTTGTCCCTTTTTTGCGTCCCCAGTAAATGCATATTAAAGTCGCCGGCCAGCAGAAGGTTGGTCATTGATTCTTCCGAAAATAATCTAGTTATTTCCGAGGCCACCATTTTGGTTCCTCTGGCTTTATCCCATGGATGTATGTATGCATTTAGCACTATAATTTGTTGTTTAGTGTTGCCGTCCTCTAAGTCCACTACGAGAGATGTAGAGGTTTTGATGGAATCTACGTCTCTTGTCCCCCTTATAGTGCTGATTGATGAGTAGATTGATAAGCCGCCCTTTGGATGCCCGATTTTGGCTCCTTTGGTTGCTCGTAAATGATGGGTCTTGAAGCCAAGTAGGTGCTGGTGTTCTTCCAGCCATGTATCTTGCATTAGGATAAGGTCGAAGCCTTGGATATAAAAAAAAAAATTCTCTGTCCGATACCTTATTTCCTAGGCTGTTTACATTCCAGGAGCAGATTCGCAGTTGCTCACCGCCGGCAGGGGATTGTTTGGTACTGAGTCAAGCACTCTCTCCTTGTATATTTATCGTCCTGGCTAACCATGTCAGTCTTCCTGTAAAGTTACTTGGTCCTGGCCTTTCCCTACAAATGCTGATACGTCCGAGCTGCGGGCCCCTTTGAGAACTGATTGGGCGTGCGTGGCCTGTGGTTGACTTGATTGATCAAGACTTTTTGATATCAAAGGTTCTGGATAGCCCGGTTGTTGATGTAAGAGAGTTTTGATTCCCCAAGCTTTAAGTTGGGCCTCCTCCGCCAGAATCCTCCTCGCTATTTCCTCTGAGGCCCAGGTTGCCTTGGTTGTTTCTCAACTTGAGAGTTCTTTGATGGTTATGAACTGAATTCTTTCAAGATCCAATGAGCTGATATCTGCCAGGCTCCTGATTGATTGAATCAGTCGCAAGATGTTCCCTCTGTTGAGGATGTCCCCTCGGCCTCTCGACTTAAATTTGGGGATTGATAGAATTGAGCGTTTGTTTTAATTTATAGTTTTGGTGGTTAGACGCTTGGCCCGGTTAGCCTGACCTGTTTGAAAGTGAAGATTGAAAGGGCTGGCTGCTCCCCCAACAACCTGCTTGGGGCAGGCAGCGGCTTTGATTAAGGCGGGTAGGTGAACCTGTGTGTTGTCGATTAAGCAGGCCGGATTGCTGTTGCTCCTGGTCATCGTGCTTTTGCCTCCTGTTGTGTGAGCTTGCTTGGGCGGTTCTCCCCCAGGACTTTCCAACTCGAGTTCTGAAGTACCCTGGGGAATACTCGTGGTTGGATGATCTGCTTTGTTATCTGTCTTTGGCGATGGGAGTTCAGATGTAAAAATATCAACTGGGCTTTTTGTCCTGTGCTCTGGTCTGTCTAAGTGGAAGTAGTCCGTTATGATCTTCTTCCTCTTTCTCCCTTTCCTCCTCTGCTTGCGGCTGTGGGCCCGATCCACCTTACATTGTCCCATGTTGTGGCCTTGTGATTTGGTGGCGTATGTTATCGATTGTTCACCTTCCAACTGTTGCGTATGATGACTTTGTTCTAAATCACCGCTCGCTTCTTTCACGTTGCTGTTTTTGCTGAGCATTTCCGCCCAGGACATCTCGATTGGCTGATCCTCTGTGGTGTTGGAAGTGCTGGACCGTCCGGGTCTTGAGCGGGTAGTGGTCCTGGAGTCCTTTGTGGAGGCCTTTGAGGGGGTTTTTCCCCTGCTCCTGTTCTTGCTTGCCACTGCTCCGCCGATAGTTCTCTCTATATTGCCGTTTGCGTGAGTTTCTTGAGCGTTTATGCTAGCTTTATTCATTAAGTTCCTGATATCACCCACCAAGTCCCCCATCGCCGCCGGGAGTGTGGACAGTTTGTCTACTATGGCGAAACAGGTGCAGTGTGTTTGTGTTAACTGTGTTTCTTCCTGAACCCTGTGGATCAGTTTTGTTATGTCCTTGAGTCTGTGATAGATGTTTGCGACGTGAGTGACAACTGAATTAAGAATGGTTAATTGAATGTCCATTTTATAGGATGTGGAACTGCATTGCCTTGATAGATAGCTGCTTAGTGTCCAATAGGGACAACCAGATTTTTCCTGTGTCTGGCCGGTCCGTTCCCTTGGGACGGCTTCGGTGCCCACCAGAGATCTCGGGCTGCCTAGAACTTGAAGTGTTTAAAGGGTCGTGCCACTCTTGTTCGAACATTGTATCAAACCCACTGTTAGCTAGATCTGGGATAGGCACCTCTGGTTCTCCCCTTTCTTCCAACATGGTGCTACCTGTTGGGCTGTTGGGAAGTTGGTTGGGCTCTATGCCCAGCGAATCAAAGTTAAGGTATGTTTTAACCTCCGGCTTGTAATGCTGGGTTCCTCTGTGGTCTTCGCCCCATCCTTCCCCAGCTCCTCCAGGACTAATTGAGGTCCGTGGGGCCTCCTTGTCTGACCCCGATATGGGGTGACTTAATTCTGAAGATACCTGTGCCGCTTGCAGGTGAATGAGCTCTTTGGTCGTTGCTTTTTGTTCTTCTCTGACAGGAGTTTCACTATTTCTTGTCATAGTGCACTGAGCAGTGGTTTCTGATGGCACTGTGGTGGCCTCCTTATTAGTTTTTGAGGATAGGATGGCCGTGATGGTGATCATATCCCCTTTTTTGGGATTTTGCATGTCTCTGGGGGTTATTTCTTCTCTTCTTGGCAATACTGAAATGGAAGGTTCGAGTGGTAGGCCTATTCTTGACTCAGGCAGAATGCCAAGATCTCTTCATGGTGCCTGGTTTGTTCCAAGGTGTGTGCCCCGTAAAGGAGATATTAGAGGAGCTGTGTGGTCTTCCTTAAGTGCGCCGTCCTTCGTTGTCTTTGAGGTTGGCCCTTCTTGGGGGCCATCTGGGCGTGGAATGGTATTATCCCCTTTCTCACCCTCGCCAGGTTCCTTCTTCTCTGTGTTATAGCTTGAATTGCCTACTATCACTGGACAAAGGGGGGAGGGGAGGTCGCTCACACTTTCATTACTGGAACAGAGCACTGCCCCCACGTCCTTTAGGAATGAGAATTTAGTGTAGATCTTGGGCTGGAGGCTACCTCTAGCCCTTCCAGAGATCTGGGTTTGGATGTCGTCCACAACCACCAGTCTCTGGTGGTGTAGTATACTCTCTTCCATTATCTGGTTCTCGTTGCTGGAGATCCCACTGAGGCCTTTGCTCTTCTTTTTCCTCTTGCTGAGTATAGATGTAACCGACCGTCTCTCTTTTCCAGATCTCATTTCTTTTACAACCTGTATGCCTCCTTAAGTTTAGGTAGCCCTTGTGTGTTTTGGGTAGGTGCCCCTGGAATCGCGTCTAAGGCCCCCGTCTGTTTTGAGGTCTTTTTTAGGTTCTTTTTACGTTTTCTCTTTGAGTTCTATTTGAGTACTGCTCCTTCCCTTGTCCCCTCCTTCTTGTCCGGTGTTAATTTTGTTTTTTGTGTTGTTTATTCTCCCTTTTATTGCTGGCCTCTGGTGCGGTAGGGCTATATGGAGTGTACCAGACCGTGTTGCGGCTCTACCGGTTTGAGACTGCACTCCGTCCGTCTCTGGCTGCCACTTTTCCATCCCCTTTAATATCCCAACTTGATCTTGATTTTTTTTTTCCACTCTCTGGTTATGGCGTTGCCCCTATCCTGCGCTGTTTTCTTTGGCGCTTAATTTTCCCAAGAATTCCCAGTTCTCTAGTTTCTTTCTGGTATTTGAGTGATGTTTGCAGGCTTTAATTATGACAACCAGAAAACCAGAACCCAGAATCCGGAAATTACCACTTGCCGCTTGCTGGGAGCTCGCTCTCCATGGGAGCCGAGTGCGGGTTATTGTGCTAGTTCTGCTAACGCCCGGCTGTCAGTGGCGATGTTTTTACTAGCCTCTAATGGAGCCTGATGGTTACTAGCGGGCGTCCTGGAGGCTCTTGACTACTGCCTGGTCACCTCCTTGCACCCCTTAGGCTGTTTCAACTGTTGTGGTAGGTGGCAGGACTAATCTGAAGTGCTGGTGTCCCAGTTCTGCCAGTACTGCCGAACCTTATGGCTGGACCAGAGGGCTGGGCTAGAAATGTGGGGAATGTCAGGCAATTCTACTCTGGCACTCCCCTGCTCCTCCCTTGCCCCTCCTTGGTCAATGCCGAGGGGCTCCTTGGGAATTGATGCCCTCCTGCAGTCCCCTCCTGCTACTGCTGACCTGACCTGCTGCTGCTGCTTGCTTACTGCAGCCTCCCCCGCCTCTCCTGAGGCTGGGGCGCTGTTGAGCAGAGTCACTGGGGAAGCTCGGGGGGCCTGGCAAGTGGGGCTCTCTGGTGGATCCGCAAGCCGTGCCCAACCTACTTGGGCCGCTTCCGCGGGTCCACCGGGCTCACACTCCGCTGCCGCCTACTATTGGCAGCGTCGCTCGCCGCCCTCCAAGTGCCTCCTTACCTTCTCGCCGCCGCCTTATGAGGGCCGTGACCATGGCCGCGGACCGGGAACCAGCTGTCAGCCAAACGTAATCGGCTCACAAGGAGAAGAACGGCACAGAGGAGCTCCCTCGGCTCGGCTCAGCGCCGTTCGACTCTCTGTTCAGGTCTGCGCCGCTTCTGCCATAGGTTAGGAAATGAATGAGGCGCACCAGGCAACCCAACATGGACATTTACATGCCACGTTGTGTCACAACCATCACCCTATAGGCTAGTCAGTATCATGAAGTGTGTGAAGTGTCCCTCCAAAGTCCATTCCATATCATGATGTGTCGCAAGGCATCCTCTATGGGACAATAAGTGCAATGATGTGCCTCAGGTCTCTCTCATATACTGGTTAATGATCCTTATGACACTCCAACTCACACCTAATGTCTCCTTTCATCCACGTAGCACCAGTCCAACAGCAAGAGATACCAGGTGTTAGTGGTAAGAAAAAAGTGCGTATGAGCCAGCAGCTAGCTGCACTGAGTGGTTAAGTAAATAATTAATCTACCTCTAAATTCTCATTTTTTACATATCATGGGGCATATTAGCAAGACCCACGTTAAAATTATCGCCGTTTTAGCGGCAGGAAACTGCCGCTAAAACGGCGATAATGGGCTTGCTAATATGCGTTATGGAATTCCAATAGAAGCCCAGGTTAGACGTCCTGCACATCTAACCTGAGCTTCTATTGCAATTCTATAATCAATATTAGTAAGCCCATTATCGCCGTTTTAGCGGCAGTTTCCTGCCGCTAAAACGGCGATAATTTTATCGTGGGTCTTGCTAATATGCCCCCATGTTCCTTAAGTCACATCCTGGTTCCTCTTGCTTTGTTTTCTGTGAATTCAGCTGCCACATACAGCATTTCTTGCTCTCACACTCCTTAAAATAGAGGAGGATGTTAACTAACCTTCCACACTACTCAAGGCAGCAAGCAAAGTTGCTGTACTGAGAATTGGAGGGAGTGAGCAGAAATGCTTTGTATTGACAAAGATATGAAGAATTTCTGGTCCCTCCTTGTGCTGCTGCACTGTGTGCAGCCTACCGCCAATGCAGGCACCCTTGCACCATAGTGAAAGGGTGTCTGCGTTACAGGTAGGATTGTTTTTGAGCAGAAAGGGACACCTTCCTGCACAACAGCAATGCTTAGAGGCATCTTCTTCTTTCTATGTGTGCTGCAGAATGTAGCACACATGGAAAGAGAAATAACGAAGAAAAATAAAGATATTTCTCCTTGTTATGCTTCGCCGTGGAAGGCATAGCATTTTTAGGCATTCCTGTGTTTACTAGCAGTAGTAAATCTGGGAATGTGCCAAAATCCTTGGGTGGATGCATGGGAACACTCATGCTTCACCAATGGAACGCCTCTCTTCTTGAAATGTAATGTAACGCTGAGCAAGCAGCAGTGTTGCGTTAAATTTGTTTACGAAGCCATGCAAGGGGTGATTTGCATTTGTAAATATTACCTAACCCTAAGGCATGCAAGGACAATGCAAAGGCTTGATAAATCTGGGGGATTTTTCCTTAGGAAATCACTGGTTTTGAAACAATAGTAGTAAAAAATGTTAGAAGAAGCACATTGGAAAAAAATGGAGAAATCAATCCTACCCTTTCAGACCAACACATCACACAGCTGAACACTGACAGATTCCGATCAGGTAATCTGGTTGTCAGGATTATCAGCGCAGCCACTTAACCATGTCAGATTATTATGGCAGGAGCCTCTGCAGTGCAGCCACGGGGGGAGGGGGATCCTGTCCTTCCTATCTGATTGTGAGTAGTAAATCAAATATGACATGTTTGATAGCGTTAAATAAAAGGTAATAATTGTCTGCATGGATTAAATAGTGAACCCCAAAAAAGCATGCAGTATTTAGCGCATGTGCTAAATATCACTTGAAGAAAATGAAACCGCATCACAGGTATGGCCAGCAACTGAAAACCAATGGAAAAAACAAGTGAAAAGACCCCCATCCAAAAGCAGGAGATAAATGATTTCAGGATGTGCAGGAAATTAGTCATTAAAAGAACAACAAAAAACACTCTTGAAAAAACCAACAACATACAGGAACAAAATAAATACAAGCACTGTTGGTTATTTTTTGTTTGTTTTTCTCCCATAAATCATCTACACATGTACAGATGAAAAAGCGTACAAACAGAGTCATGCAAAGGTGAGGTAATCACATGCCAATTGCAGGAGCACCAGCATGGATACAGCACTGGTAGGACCTTGTATTATGCATTGCCAGATACTTGTGTATCTGATAGAGACTTCTAGCTGCAGATTCCTTACCTTTGAATTTCCCAGGCGTCAGGCTGGATCTGGAAAATTTTGATGAGCAATACCCTTTGCCACAGCGTCGGGTGGCTCCATTCGGCTCCGCGTGATGTCGTCAGCGTCCATATCGTCGGTTATGATGTTGTGGTGCCTATATAGGCGCCACTCAGGTACGCGCACATCAGCTCTTTTCTTTCCGCACCAGTTAAGAGCCGATCCAGGAAGAGCTACCTCTCTGCCGCTTTTTGGCAGACTTTTTCTCGACTTTTGTCGAAATTTTTGGAATCCGACTTCGTGTGCGAGGATGTCTTCACGGAAGACAGGTTTCAAACCATGCTGGACTTGTTCCCGCATGATGTTGGTTACCGATCCCCACCGCATATGTCTTTGGTGTCTCGAGCTCGACCATGATATGAAGTCGTGTTCGGACTGTCGGGCGATGGCTCCAATGACCTTGAGGGAGCGAGCAATGAAGTTACTCACGGCTCGGCAGTCGACACCATCAAGAGAGACTCCGAGGAGGTCACGGTCCCGTTCGAAGAAGAGGAAGTAGCGGGACCGCTCCCGGAGCCCTAAATCCTCTCCTCCCATTTGAAGTCCTCGGGACACTCGGGGAAGAGGCACAAGAGGAAGAAGAACTCCAAGCGGACTTCACCTCAGCTGGCGTTTGTCATCGAGAGAGGTAAGGAGCACTGATGCTCTAGGTACAGTTCCGCAGAGACAGAGTTGAATTCACGCCTCCCCCCCTTTATTGGAGACGGAGCGTCTCCCGCTCAAATAAAAGAGTTTTACGAGGCAATGTACCGCATATTTGAGTGGAACAACCCCGCTGGGGAGCCTTCGGTCCCCGCGGGGTCGGAAGGGGCCCCATTGGGTTTGACGCCGTAGGCTCCCGCCACAATGCCGGTGGGGCCTCAGGGATCCGATCCCGGATTCGGTATGACGCAGGTCGTGCCAACGTGACCTTCCCCGGCGTCGAACCCAAAGTCGATACCTGCGACATCGCTGATGCCCGTCAGTGGCGCAAGCCCCATCCTCATCCCCGACAACACGATGCTGGAACAGAGTCGATCAACGCCAATTTCGACATCGACGGAACCCAGAGATTCTATGTTGTCGCCTGAGCACTTTGAAGACATGCTAGGCTCAAGAGAGGAATGGGAGGGGTCTGGGGACCCTCTTGAGAACCAGGATGTCTCTGAGGAGAATTTGAGCTGGTTTGGGGAACTTGGGGAGGCCAGTGGTCTGGATACTTCCCCAGATACTGGCATGCTCTCTCCTACTACGGTGGCTATGGAGGAGGGTGCTTCCTATGCCATGGTGGCAAAGAGGACAGCTGAGATCCTCGGACTGGAGCTGCCCTCGGTGCAGGTCAGGACTAATCTCATGGCTGAGGTGATTCAACCTGGGGCTTCCACTTCCGAACCCCTAAAGGCACTAAAGGATGTCCTTCTAGGAACTTGGTCCAAACCTAGCACAGGGGCTCCTGTGAATAGGACAATTGCACGCCACCATCGCCCAGCTCTGGGTGACCCAAAGTTCCTCAGCCAACACCCCACCCCAGAGAGTTTGGTGGTGGAGGCCTCTACGTCCCAAAGCACATTCCCTTTTGCCCCTCCAGATAGGGAATCCAAGAGGCTGGATTCACGTGGGAAGAAGATGTTTTCTTCCTCCAGCTTGGCATTGCGGTTGGTGAATACCGCATGCTTATTGGGCCATTTCTCCCATTCCCTTTGGGAAACGGTTGCAGAAGTGCTGCCACAAGTCCTGCAGGAGGCCTGGGCTGTGCTCTCCCAAGCTGTCAAAGACGGGAGGGATGCAGCAAAATTCACCATACGGTGTGGGTTAGATACGACCGATTCGCTGGGCAGATCGACTTCAGCGACAGTGGCCCTGAGACGCCATGCCTGGCTTTGTACCACTGGCTTCTCGGGTGATGTTCAAGCCAATTTGATGGGCATGCCCTTTGATGGAACCCGCCTTTTTGGGGAAAAGGCAGACTCGGCCCTGGTCAGGTTTAAGAACTCTTGTGCTACAGCCAGATCCTAGAGCCTTTCCTCCACTCCTCGTGGCCAGTCTTCCTTTCGCCCATTTTGTGGCAAAGCAAGGAGTTTCCAGCTGCGTCAGCCCTATCCCAGCCACCATCCCGCACAGACTGCCCAAGCCGTGGTTGGATGTGTACACAGTGCATTCCAATCATGGAATGGAGGCCAGAAGTCATCTACCACACTGCCCCCAGCAGCCACAGCCTCCAAGCACTCCTAGGCTGATTCTGCTGGACCACACTGCTCCAGTTGGTGGGAGAATTCGTCATCATCTCCCCCACTGGAGATCCATAACAGTGGACAAGTGGGTCTTGCAGATCGTCCAGGAGGGCTATTCTCTACCTTTCCTTTCTTTTCCTCCTACTATTCTGCCAAGTCAGGAATGGCTGACGGAGGATCATTTAAAGTTGCTCCAAGAGGAAGTTACGGATCTTTTGGCCAAGGGAGCTATAGGAAGGGTTCCAGTTTCAGAAGTAGGCAGTGGCTGTTATTCCCACTACTTTCTGATTCCAAAGAAGAACAAGAGGCTACGGCCCATTTTTTTGATCTTCGGACCGTCAATCTCTTCCTCAAAAAGGAGAAATTCAAAATGCTCACTCTGGCTCAGGTCTTGTCTGCCCTAGACCAGGAAGACTGGATGGTAGCATTGGACCTGCAGGATGCGTATTTGGACATTCCCATCCTGACGGACTTCAGGCATTATCTGCAGTTCAAGGTAGGCCGCGAGCACTTTCAGTTTAACGTGCTTTCCTTCAGCCTTACCAGTGCCCCTCAGGTGTTCACCAAGGTGGTTGCAGCATATCTGTGCAGCGGTACATCGGTGGTTGCAGCATATCTGCGCAGGTTATGGGTGTCGGTCTTCCCCTACCTCAACGACTGGCTGTTGAAGGTGTCCTCGTCCCAGACAGTCGTCTCCCACCTTCAGACTACGGCAAACCTCCTGCATTCTCTGGGGTTCTCTATAAATGTGCCGAAGTCACACCTGACTCCTTCTCAGATGCTCCCTTTCATCGGAGCTGTTCTGGACACAGTGCAGTTTCGGGCTTATCGTCCCGAGCAGCGAGTCCAGGATATTCAGGCTATGATTCTTATATTTCAGCCTCTATCCTGGATTTCGGTGAGACTGACTCTGAGGCTGTTGGGTCTCATGGTCTCCTGCATCCTGTTGGTAAGACACGCAAGATGGCATATGCAGGCTCTGCAGTGGAACTTGAAGTTCCAATGGGCACAGCATCAGGGATATCTCACCGACATGGTTCAGATCTCGGAAGGATCTGCAAAAGATTTGCAGTGGTGGTTAACGAACTACGATTGAGTGAACGGCAGACCGCTCTCCCTTCCCCAATCAGATCTCACAGTTGTGACAGCTGCGTCACTTCTGGGACGGGGCGGCCATCTGGGAGAGGTGGCGATCAGGGGACACTGGTCTCCGGCGGAGTCAGAGCTCCACATAAATTTATTGGAGCTCCGAGCGATTCAGTTGGCATTGAAAGCATTTCTTCCCTCTGTCAAGGGAAGGCTAGTGTAGGTGTTCACGGACAACACCCCCTCCATGTGGTACTGCAACAAGCAGGTTGGGGTGAGATCGTGGACTCTTTGTCGAGAGGCTCTGCATCTCTGGACACGGCTGGAACAGCAGGGCATAACTCTGGTGGTTCAACACCTGACAGGTTCTGTGAACGCCAGGGTGGACAAACTCAGCCGTCGATGCCTAGCGGATCACGAGTGGCATCTCCAGTCGGAGGTGGTGCAAGGTCTCTTTTAGCAGCGGGGAGAACCTTGGTTAGATTTGTTTGCCTCCGAAGAGAACGTGCAGTGTCAGCAGTACAGCGCACTGGAGTTTCCAAGGCGGCTATCGCTCAGCGATGATTTTCATCAGCACTGGAGCTCAGGCCTGTTGTACGTCTTTCCGCTTATACCACTCCTACCCAGGGTTCTGAAGAAGATCAAGAGCGATTGTGCCCAAGTCATTCTTGTGGCCTCAGACTGGGCAAGGAGAGTCTGGTATTCAGATCTTCTGAGTATGAGTATCGATCCTCAGATCAGGCTTCCCCTTCGGGAGGATCTTCTGTCGCAGCTGCAGGGGAGGGTTCTCCACCCGAACCTGTCAACTCTGCGCCTCCATGCGTGGAGATTGAGCGGTGACAGTTGATAGCTTTTGACCTTCCTCCCGAAGTCTGTAACGTTATTCTGGCAGCCAGGCGGCCCTCCACTAAGACGATATACGTCTGCCGTTGGCAAAGATTTGTACTACACTGTACAGAAAGTCAATTGACCCTCTTTCTGCTTCTCTTTCTACTGTCTAACCCTTGCCCAGCAGGGCTCTGCTTTGGGGACTCTCAAGGATTACCTTTCTGCTCTGTCTGCTTTTTTGTGGCTGCCAGACCAGCCCTCTCTCTTCAAGTCTCCTATTGTAAATAGATTTCTAAAGGGGCTGGCTCACTTATTTCCACCCACTCCCTTTATTATGCCGCAGTGGGACCTTAATTTGGTCCTCACCTACCTGATGGGTGCTCCTTTGGAGCCTTTGCACAATTGTCCCCTCCGACTGTTGACCATCTAAACAGCCTTCTTAGTGGCGGTTACATTTGCCTAGAGGGTGAGTGAGTTGCAGGCATTATCCAGCTCGCCTCCTTATCTTATGTCCTTTCAGGACAAGGTGGTTCTTTGCACCAGGGCATCTTTTTTGCCAAAGGTTGTGACCCCTTTCTATCTGGGTCAGTCCATCACTTTGCCCACCTTCTTTGCTCCCCCACATTCCTCTAAGGAGGAGGAGCGTCTCCACCGTCTGGACTCAAAAAGTGTTGTCGTTCCACCGTGATTGCACAAAAGAGTTCCGGGTGGATTACCAACTCTTTGTGGGGTATGTTGGAGCAAAGAAGGGAAGGGCAGTGCAGAAAAGGACCATTTCTCGCTAGGTCCTTTTCTGCATCAAAATCTGTTATGCCTTGGTGAAAAAGCTGCCCCCTGAGGGATTAAGGGCCCATTCCACAAGGGGAGAGGCTGTGAGTGCGGCCTTGGCTCGGGGTGTCCCAGTCCAAGACATCTGTCAATCAGCGATGTGGGCTTCTTTGTACACGTTCGCAAAACATTTCTGCCTTGATGATCAAGTGCACAGACACAGACATTTTGCCCGTTCAGTCCTGCCAGACTTCTTAGTCTAGGATGTGAGTCCGCAACCCATCACCAGGATGGTTTGGCTCGGGTATCTGATTCAAAGGTAAGGAATCTGCAGCTAGAAGTCTCTATCAGATGAACAAGTTACTTACCTTCGGTAACGCATTATCTGGTAGAGACTCTATCTAGCAGCAGATTCCTTTCAGTCCCACCCATGCCTCCCTGCTTTGCGGACTGATATTGTAGGGCTAGGGCTGTTCCCCTTTTCAGGGCCCTAGTTTGGCACACAAGTACGTCAGTTACTTCATGGCTCTGTGCCTCTGGCGTGGAAAGTACGAAAAATACTGACGTCCGAGTGCCTGGGTGGCGCCTATATAGGCACTGTGACATCATAACTGATGCTACCGATGCCAACCACGTCACGCAGAGCCAAATGGAGCCACCTGACGCCGCACGCAAGGGGTATTGCTCAGCAAAGGTTTCCGGATCCAGCCTGACGCCTGGGAAATTCAAAGGTAAAGAATCTGCAGCTAGATAGAGTCTCTACCAGATACTGCGTTACTGAAGGTAAGTAACTTGTTCTTCTAGAGCAAGTAATGCAGCATGATAATGAGACTGCCTAGCCCCATCCACAAAGGGTACAGTGATGAGACAGCCAGAAATGCTGATGAGTTTCATCCCACTCCTGTTCATGCAAGCAGCACTTGAATTTTTCCTAATAGGCAGCAAACAGAGCACGTTAGGAATGGTTCATCGCATGTCACATCCAACATTCATAAAAATACTGAATCAGGTGATGGATGCCTTCTTTGAGAATGAGTAGCCAGCATTAAAAAAAAAATCCCCAATTGAGCTCCACTTAACCATACGCACAACTACACAACCAATGCCACCTGGAATAAATTCTAAATCACAGTGAGTTTTGCTGATGTTCGTGGATGTATTGATTGCACATATGTAGCTGGGGTGGCTTCATATGCACAAGAACATTTCTAATGAAACCTTTAAAAAGGCAGCATACAATCATCGTCCAAATGGTTTGAGATTCAAAGCTTTGTATACAGAATTGCTGTGACATGCTTACTGTGCCGACCTATGATGCTATCATCCTGTGACCTAGCAATATCGGGCACACCATGCAGACAAATCATACTCAAAGTACGTATTTACTTTATGAGTATCTTAAAATCAAACACTTTATTAACCGCAATACAATGTATTATGGCTGTTGTTCAAAATGACCACATGTAGGAAGAACTCAGACATCTCTTTGATTCTCACGAAGCACACACATTTTAGAATGTTACTCAATGTGAGATGCTATGTAGGATTATGTTTGCATTTATGAAGCAGTCTGTCATTGGGCATTTGAAGAAGAATGATGGTTGGTTATGCTCATTCTGTGAATCGATTCTATAACAGTCTTCCCTTGTGTTGACACTTTAATTAAGAAAGTAAAGAGTCATTCTGCGGGAATGGGACTATCTGAGTCTCTCACGGTCTTAGTCTAAAGGCTGACTTCTTATTGATTACTACTTGTACAAGCGTAAACTCTGATTAAGTCCCTGACAGGAAAAAACACGTTGGCTGGGCTGACTGAAATGTACAGTCTTGATGAAAGCAAATAAAGATGGTCTTTTTGAAAAATTAAAGTTTGGCTCCCTCCTCGTATTTGGATGAGAAGCTGAAAACTAAGGGGCTCATTACGATGGCGGAACGATAGCCACCGCCGGGCCGGCGTTGGTGATCGTTCCGCCATCACAATGAGATTTACCCACGCCATATTAGGATGGCGGTGGGTATCGCGGCGGACGCAAAGTCCGCCCGCTGCTTTTCCGCCGGTGGCAATCACACCGATTGCCTGGCGGGCGGAGCAGGGCCACTAATATGGTGGCGGTGCCTAGCAGGCACCGTCCGCCATATTAGGATGTGTCTGTGTAGAGACCTTTCCATGGCGGCACCGGGCTGGCGGGGATTGGGTTTGGGGGCCAGTTGCGGGCCCCCCTTGGGGGGGTGTCGCTGCACTTCCATGCACCAAGTGGCAGGCACCGCGTGGTGCCTGCCACGTGGTGCAGGCAAGTGCGGTGCAAGCACCTTTAACATTGCAGACGATGCTGCAGCCAGCAGCACCGCCCGCAATGTTAAAGGCCCAGGATGCGCCCGCCAGTATGGCGGGCGCATCCTAATCGCAGTGGTGGGACCGCCGCATGTCTGGCGGGCGGTCCCAATCACCGCTACGGTGGCGGGCGGACCAAGTCTACCCGCCATCGTAATCAGCCCCAAAGTTTTGAACTATTTTGAATTTGAGTGTTTCCTCTACTATAAGGTTTTCCACTACACACATTAATTAACGAGGCCATTGTCATATGTGTTATGCTCCATAAAAGTGCAGTAGGCATTAGATAGTGAAGATAACAGAGTTGAAGAACCACAGCAACAACAATAACAACAGAATGGAATTGCCCATAGAACTTGTGATACACTTGTACCATATAAAGATTAGTTCACAAGTGTATATCGTCAAACTGGTTCACTGATCATCGATGACACAAATATCGATGTTAAAAATATTGATTAAAAATATAGACTACAAAAATATCGACTCCCATACCTAAACAGGTAAGTACAAAAATATTGAATCAAAAATATCGATATAATAATATAGATGTAAAAAATATCGATTTAAATATATATATAAAATAAAATCATATATATTAAATATATTAAATATTAATATTAATTTTAACAAAATAAATTAAATTTAATATACATTTTAACAAAATATAACAAATAAACTTAATTAAAAAAAGATAAACTCACAAACATAATAATTTATACATATATATATATATTTACTTTAAAATAATTAATACATTTTTTAAAAATTTATATTAAAAGTTTAAAATTATATAAAAAATAATATGTATATATATATCAATAATTTAAAATGTAAAAAAAACATTATATAATAAATTAAAACGTTAAACTATTAAAAAATATTTAAACTTACATTTCCTAATACAGTCAGTGCAACAGTAGGGAAAATGTTGGATAGCAGAGGGATTAAATGTACTATTCCAACTCCAGTGAGTGCAACAGTAGGGAAAGTGTTGGATAGCGGAGGGGTAAAAATTACTATTCCTACTCCAGTGAGTGCAACAGTAGGGAAAGTGTTGGATAGTGGAGGGGAAAAAATTACTATTTCCACTCCAAAGAGTGCAACAGTAGGTAAAGTGTTGGATAGCGAAGGGGTAAAAATGACTATTCCCACTCCACTGAATGCAACAGTAGGGAAAGTGTTGGATAGCGGAGGGGTAAAAATTACTATTCCCACTCCAAAGAGTGCAACAGTAGGGAAAGTGTTGAATAGCAGAGGGGTAAAAATTACTATTCCCACTCCAGTGAGAGCAACAGTAGAGAAAGTGTTGGATAGCCTAGGGGCAAAAATTACTATTTCCACTCCAAAGAGTGCAACAGTAGGGAAAGTGTTGGATAGCGAAGGGGTAAAAATGACTATTCCCACTCCACTGAATGCAACAGTAAGATAAGTATTGGATAGCGGAGGGGTAAACATTTGTATTCCCACTCCAGTGAATGCAACATTAGGGAAAGTGTTGGATAGCGGAGGGGTAAAAATTACTATTCCCACTCCAGTGAGTGCAACAGTAGAGAAAGTATTGGATAGCGGAGGGGTAAAAATTACTATTCCAACTCCAGTGAGTGCAACAGTAGAGAAAGTGTTGGATAGCGAAGAGACAAAAATTACTATTCACACTCAGTTAAAACAAAAATAAACAACATTAAAAAAAAAAAAAAATCATACATATAAATAAACAATTTTTAGAAATGAAAAATCAAATATATTAAATATATAAAAAGAAAACGTATTATAATATCAATTACATATAACAAAAACCTACAAATAATATATAATATAAGATAATAAATACATTTATAAAAAATAATTCTTTTAAACTAGAAAATATTTACTAACAAATAAATTAATTAATACATAAATTTATTTATTGTATTCCTACCACACCAATAACAAAATGCTTCAATATTTTTAATTACATTTCTTTCCATAAGTAACATAATTAATAATCAATTTAAATAATATTATTAATAAAAAAACTAATAAACATTAATTGACTACACACACTTTAACACTATGATATCCACAACACACACCTAAATTAAACTCTAAAATAATAAAGCAAAATGACACTTATTTTTAAATTAAAAAACTATTACTATTAACAACTAATAATAAAGTAATTAAAATGTATTTAATACCCACGCTTTACCCCTTTAAAAGTAAAAACAACAGTCAAAAAATAAACAATTACCCAAAATAAATATCAAATATTTAACATTAACAACTATATATTAATTAATTAAATACAAATTACTTCCCACCCTTTACTCCTATAAACACCAAAACACACACCTAAAATTAATTACACAATTACCATAATTAATTACCAATTGATTAATTAAAATTAATTAACATCCAATTATTAATTCATCAATTAAAAATAAATTACTTCCCACCCTTAGCACCTATAAACACCATGACACACACCTAAAATTAATTACACAATTACCATAATTAATTACCAATGATTTAATTAAAATTAATTAACAACCAATTACTAATTCATATATTAAAAATAAATTACTTCCCACCCTTTACAAGTATAAACACCACAACATACACCTAAAATTAAATACACAATTACCATAATTAATTAATTAAAATTAATTAACAACCAATTATTAATTAATTACTAATACATTACTTTACACATTTAACACTATAACATCTCAATTAAACAAATATTAATAAATAAAAAATAATCAATAAATGTAATATAATAAATTACTTCCCACCCTATTCCCCTATAAACACACAACCCACTACAGAACTAAAAACGCAAAATTCAAATAAATAAAAAAATTAATAGCTACCAAAAATGTTACACATATATTAAAAATACAAATAATTCTTATACAAAAAACATACAACACATACATATAAAATATATAACATTAATAAAAAAAAGGATAATTTTAACTACTATATTTTTGCAAACGATATTAAACACTTCGATATTTTTAAAATCAATATTACTTACCTTAATTTGATATTATTGACCACGATATTCTTGCTGTCGATATTTCTGAACCACGATATTTACAACTCAATATTTGTGCAACTCGATATTTTTTATTCGATATTCTGTCTCTGCACCCTTCAAACCTTTTTGTTTATACAACATGAAACCTAGCTCCTATAGGCTATGCAATATATTTGCAGCGGTTCTGGTCTGCTATTACAGTGATAAACATGTAGTTCACATAAGATATTTAAAACATGGCTGCTTCAACAAACTGCTGGGAGAACTCTAATTCTTACTTTTTGGGTGGAGGCTCCCTGGAAGGCCCTGCTAGTTGAGCAATGCATGTTCATGTGTTAGTTGGTGCAGCAAAGACTACATAACTTTTCTGTGCTGCAAATTGCCTCATATGCAACATGCTAACTCCTATCTCTCAAACAACTTGCTCAAGGATTCCATGGTGTTTCAAGTGTATGCAATTCATTACACCAATTTGCTGACTCAGGGTTAGTATTGATGCTCACAGCCCATTCAGATCCCATTGATGAGAGGTACAGGAACTTATGTAATTTCCTCTATTGCTAAGCTGACTACTTTGATTGAAGTATATACTTCAACAGTGTCTTCAAAAGATCTCTTATCTCTGGGATAGCAGATATGTTTTTTGCTTGTCTGCTGGATCATTTCTGAAGGTGTTTTCTAAATACATGGCCTACTGGATGTAACTCTAGGGTACCCGAGCTTCATCCTGAAATATTACACCAATATCCTCTTTCTCTGTCCATCCTGATGGCCTTCAGAAATTCTGGCCTTCAGTTGTACCTACTGCGCCCACAGTTTCCTCATCCCTGGCTTTCATCTCAATGGATCTAAGTGTTAAGTGGATGATATCCTCTGGTTGGGTGAGGAACATTCAATATCTGAATTATAAGCACATGGCTTTCTTCTATACGGATAATGTTTGCACCAACAAATTCAGGGGGATATTCACAAGAACGTGCAATAAACATCGCCAAAATAGGTTAACGCAAGTTTTCATATTGCCGTCTATCGCGGGAAAATAACTCCGGGTTAACGTCGTATTTTCAACACGGCGGTAACATGCGATAGTCTCCCGATAATGCGTCAAATGTCCGCGATAACATTACCGGGACGGCAATGAAAATCCAAACCTGAACGCGAAAAAAGTTGCAATGGGCCCAACCGCGATAAGACAATCAGCGAAAAGCAGCGCCAGGCCTGCAATTCACACACGTCAGGCGGGAAAAACCACTACAAAAGCAGAAAAAAAACACAAACAAAAACCAAACTACAGCGAAGCACAATGGAGGCAGCCGGAGCAGGTACAGAGGACGGCCAGAACCCCACAAGCCCCCCGGAGGAGCAGCCTGGGACCTCAGGGACAGGGAAGGGCAAGGACAAGAAGAAGAGGAAGACGCGGTTCAGTCCGCAGGAAAACAGGATCCTGATCACGGAGGTGATAGAACACCATCAACAACTGTTCGTCACCTCCACTGTGTCATTGGCAACAAAAAATGGAACATGGCAGTCCATCGTGGACAAGGTGAATGCAGTCGGAGTGCTGAGGAGGACAATGGACGAGGTCAAGAGGCGCTGGAATGATGTGAAGCGCAAGACCAAGCAGAAACTCGCCAACAACCAGAAGGCAGCAATCCAGACTGGAGGTGGGAGTCCAGCGCCACAGGAGGAGCTGGATGAGATGGAGGAAATGGTGTCCACAGTCATCAGTGGGGAGACAGTGGCAGGAGTTGGGGGACCGTACACTGCTCAACATGACCCAACACAACAGCAACAGGGTGAGTAACGACCAGGGACGGGGGGACGGGGGAGATGGGCACAATGGCACACATGCACAATCAAGCGGAGCACAGTGCACACCCACAATGACTCTGGATCATGTCCCTGATCCCCTTGGCACACTGCAGCACACATAGCAACAGCACGTAGGCCCCCATCGACTATGTGCCCAGAGGAGGCCCGCCCACACATCACTTATCTCACATCAGCATTGACAACAATGTGGTACAAACTGCAACACGTTTACAACAGGACAGAGGACACAACAGGTGCCGCTTGTGTGTAGAAACTGGCCAATCACATTTGGCATAGCAGGGAAATGTGAGATGTCAATGTACAAGTACAAACACATATCCGTGATGTTTTCGAAATGTCCACTGTCCCGCATCAAATAGGCAGCTCCTCCTAAACAGTCACAATGTACATTGTCATGCAGTCTGTATGTGAACTTGTACAATGCGTCAACATACATGTGAACACAATGTAATACTGCATCTCCCCTTCACATTGTAGAGGGAGCATCAAGACCTCCTGCAGAGCAGCCCCAACAACTCTTCACTGATGACGATGAGGACATCCCCAACATCGACACCAAAGCCCTCCATGTTCTCATTGACAGCTTCGGCACCCCACCTCCAGGAGCAGGGCAGCCCAGCTGCATCGAGGAGACCCCACCCCCTGCACAGACCACACAGCAGGAAGCACCTACCACCCCGGCTGTCTCCCAGGACCCCCACGAACAACCGATGGCCTTCCAACGCCGTGTGTTAGAGGTCCAGGAGAAGATGGCTGATCAGGTGCGGGTGGGGTTCGACCTCATGGCAGCCAAACTTGATGCCATACATGGGTGTCTGATTCCCATCAGGGACCACTTACAGTCCCTAACGGACACCCACAGTCCGCTCCATGCTCTCCAACAATCCATGGCTGACATTGCTGGAGTCATGATACTGAGACAAGAACAACTGTCCAGTCAGAGTGGCTCCAGCGATGTCAGCCGGGAGTTGAGACAGATGCGGGGGCTCATGGAGAACATGGAGCGGATGCAGGTGGAAAGAATGGCTGCCACGGCTGCACACCAGCGAGATGTGGCTGGGACCTTCCATGCCCTGCAGCACATTGTCATGGCATTGCTGCCTCAAGGCCTGGCGCAGATGAATGCTGCTGCTGCTTTTACATCCACATCTCCGACCCCTGATGTGTCAGTGCCTCACAGTGCGTCAGGCAATCCACCTCCGGCCCCTGATGTGTCAGTGGCACACAGTGCTGCCGACATTCCACCACCACCCACGTATGTAGCACATGTGACATCAGAGGACGAAGATGCAGGTGAATCAACCTTACTGGTAAGGAGGAGGCAGTAGCATTCATCTCCGCCATATGGCCTGTTTCTGCTTGGTTCTGCCCTTTGCATCATCACCTTCCACTGTCCCCCGATACACTCTGCGACACTCACCTTGGACCTCGACATGGACTGCCATATTCTGTTTGGTTACCAATGACACAGCGATCAGACTGAGGACTGAACTCTTCCACTTCCGATGTACTTGTCATTCCCTGAAGGACTCTGGCTGGCCCTCCACAGGCCAATAATGTGAAGTGGGGTTTGCATGGCCCTGTACTGCTCCAGCTGCAACACTCCACTGGATGTGCATTAAACATTCAGAATCGCACAGATGTGTCATGTCTTTGATCAGTCAAGTATGAAAGTATGGATGGATGTAGGGTCAGTGATTCCCCCTTACGTCCATGTTGCTCATGTCATGGGACTTGAGTCACATGGTGCAACATTGCCGATTGTGGTCCGTGTGGCGTAGACACTAGAACAGAGACACAAGCATCAGTTACTTCCTTGTCTAGCCCAGAACTGAAGCACGCCCAGAGCCCCAGGCTCATTGTTCACACCCCGATGCTGGACTGGCATACGCCAGCCCAGCCCACTCTGCTTACGCTTACAGGGGGGGGGGACAAAGCTACATGTCCCAGGTCTTTGTTGCAGTGATCTGCTGATCACTGGTCTAGTTGTCAGCATGCCACAGCCACTCCCTGAGGGCTGGTTTACACCCACACCACACCCATCCAGCACAGGCGTCACGGGACATGTGACCCTGCCAATAAAAGGGGCCCACCACAGCACATCCCCCACTGCCGGAGGTGACATGATGGCGTCCGCATCCACGGAACTCAGTCATAAGGGGTCCGTGACTTGCGTTGCACTGAGTTAGTGGCACCCGATGGCCTGCGTCCGGCACGGGCCTACCGGCACCGGGCCATTACTTGCGTTGCACAGGGTTAGTGGCACCCGCTGCACTGCAGCTGGCAGGGGCCTACCAGCACATGACGATGACTTGCGTTGCACAGGATTAGTGGCACCCGCTGCACTGCGGCTGGCAGGGGCCTACCGGCACGTGACGATGACTTGCGTTGCACAGGGTTAGTGGCACATGAAGAGCTGTGCGGGTGTGCAGCCTGCGATGATGTGTAGCCCTCGATGAGCCGTCCTGATAATCGTGCTTCGATTTGAATTGTGAGCCCGGCTGGACCGTAGTGCACGCTGAAGGCAGCAGTCAGCACACACATGACTCCGCGTTGCGGTGCCACAGGGTGCGCTGGGGGCCTGTGGCGTGGAATCCAGCAATCGGCTGGGAGGTTGCACCTGCACGTGGTGGGCCCTCTTGGAGACACGTCGGTGGCAGCAGGTGAGCATTGAGGCCTGGGTGCGCAGGGGCGGCCAGTCATCGCTGGGCGGCGGACCGGTCTGGGGACCAGGGCTGGGGTGCAGCAGGCGCACAGGATCGTGCAGGCACCACCGGTCATGGCGGCGGCCTCGTGGCTGGGTGGGGGGCGCAGCCCTGGCAGACACGACCCTGCATGCGATGACGTGATGTGCGCGGGTTGGTTTGGGACATAGCCACCTCGTCTCCAGTGTGAATCTGCCCGTTGAAGGTGGTCGGCCACGTGTGTGTAGGCCTATGGACAGGTTATGGCGGAGACTGAGACACACGCAGTAGTCACTTTGGTGGTGGATTTGTGACATGTGCATTCCCACAGTTGTGAGTTGTAGGATTGTGGAGTTGAGGTGTGTGGTGTGTTCAGTTGGTACTTGCCGATGGGCAGTGCATTACCATTGGTGCCACCCTCAAAGCGCCTGTTGGTGGCGGACTTGCGGACATGTGGAAATCATGCACACTGCCTGGGGAGTTTGCGACGACATTGGTGGACAGGCCACGGTGGTCCACTATTGTCTGCACATTGATGGCATGCGTGTGGTTACTGTTGCAGTGATTGTGTGCAGTGTCGGCAGGGGGCACAAGTCGTACACGTGTGCTGTGAATTGCCCCCAACATGTGCGTGATGCCAGCTATGGCGTAGTTCCCTGGCGTAGTTCTCAAGATGTTCCTGCGCAGTGTGGGGGGAGTGAGGGGCAGGGGTATCGAGCTGACACACACCGTGATGCCTTCAGGTATGATGAGTCCTGCATGATGTGACCGTAACAGCAGTTCGTGTGGTCGTTACCTTCCTTTTCATTCCTACGACGGTTACGACCATATGAACTTCTGTTACGGTCTTCTCATGCATGATTTATCAGGCCTGTGAGCATTCCAGTTTGTCCAAGTGCAGTACACTGTACCAGATTAGGCATGTGACTATACGGAAGTTTGACCATTGTCACCATTTCTCCCACAGGTTTCTGAAGACACGTTGCCCTGTTGAAGTTCCCCGTTGGGAATGGAACGCGTTGGCTGAGCTTTTCGTTTTGTTTGTTTGTGTATTTGTAATAAAGTTCTGTTTTTACACTACTGTTGACTACTGGACTTCATGTCCTGGCGCACCCACATTTCGGTTACTATGATCTTGGGTCTGGGGCACGGAGGCGTCTAGCACGGCTGGCGTTGGGGTTGGCTGCGCAGGTACACTATGAATTGGAACTATCGTGTGGTGCGGATACAGGGGCCCGCCGTTGCTTTTGTGGACATGCATCCATGACCTGTGTGAGGGAGTTTGATGGGGCTGGCTGTGAGACTCCTCCGACTCTGGCAGTTGTTGGTTGGAAGGTACCAGGGGCCAACAGGTGCAGCACAGCCAGCAGCTTTGTCTGCGGGGAATGTTGGTTGTCCGCTGTGTTGGTACCGTCAGCCTGTGGGCAATGTGGGTCAGGATGCGGGGGATGGTTGGCCTTTTGAGCCTGTGTTGGCCAATGGCTTCCTCTGGCGCTGAGTCTCTGGGGCTGGTGCATTTTAGGGTCGTCCGCTGTCCTGCACTGCCTAGCTGGTAATCTGGGGGGGTGGTCCGGGGGGGGGCTGGGAGTGGTGGAGGTGGGTGTTGTGGCCCTCTTGGTTCTCCGAGCTGCATGATCAGTAGCTCCATGGCATCTGTTGGTCTTCAGATGTGGCTCTGGGCTGGGCTCCCTTTTATACTGCAGGTAGTCGTCCTGCTTAACACCAGCAAAAGGCAGGTGTTAAATCCCTGCTGCTAACGCGCCTTATCGCCTGTTCTTGGTTCGCATCGCAGATCTGACTGGTCGTTGAGAATCTCGCAAAGTGATGTTTTCGTGTGTTTTTGCATGGGAACGCCTACTCTGCATATCATTAGCGTTAGTTGTCGCACTCATCCGTGTTCATGTTTTTTGCGGTAGCTATCGTAGGAAAACTGGCGATGTCAGCAGTTTGCACCAGCTTGTGAATGGGGCGATAAATCTATCGCCACTTTTGCGGTGCTAAAGTGCCAATAAATCGGCGATAAGTCCTTGTGAATATGCCCCTCAGTGTTTCTATCTGCAGCCCAATTAAGGATGGCTGGTTTTGAAACTTAAGGCACATTGCCCATGGTTCTGAGTTATTGCCACAGTGGTGAACATGGTTGCAGCAATATCTAAGGATAGCTGGGTGATGGGTGGGACACCAGTCACCCTTACTCTTGCCGTAGTTTTGGCATTAGTGGATTACTTTAAGGTAGCATGATGGTTGCTGAAGGATCTACACCAGTGATGCTGGGTATCATCACAATAGACCTAGCGATGCTCAGGTCTCCTGGAGTTTTCAGAGACTGCGATACTTGATGGGCAATTTCTTTTCAGGTTCAGATGTTTATGACTTCTTGAGGGAACTTGTGGGGCCAGTCTTGACTGGTGCAGCTGTTGTTGGCTTCTTGGGAGCACTTGCTGAGGCACATTTGGCTTCACATATGTTATTGGCTTCACAGTGACATTTGGCTGCTGCTGCTGTCTTTTTGTAGGATGTTTTTGAACCACTGATGTTTGCTTGGAATTTGGCATATACACCTATCGACTGTTCTTGTGCCTTTTGCTCTGGAGACCCGTGACTCACCTACAATGCAAGGATATCAAAATTAGCATTTGATTTCCATGATGTCATGCTAAAACAGCCATGTGTGTTGCTAGTTCAATGTGTGCACAATGACATTCATGTTGTTCCGAGTGTAGGTACAATTTCCTATGAGTGCATGGCTCCCCAGTCTTAACATCTGGTGATTGCTTCTGCCAAAATTATTGATACTGGTTCTACTGTGTCCATAATAACTTGATGTGTATTTTTCTACATCTCATACTTTGCAACTGTCCCACTATTAAATACATTGGCATCCTTTTATTGATGGTAAAATGACTGGAAATACAGACAAGAAGCCAGCCCTGTTACTGCATCACAAGTGGCAGGTAAGGGAGCTTTTGTACTAATGAAGACGTTGCATTATTAATGTGTTGACTATTAATTTGCATTTGATTTCACATGCATTTATTAATATAGTACTATTGCACTCAAAAGGATTTTGCTATGACCTGTTAAAGTGTGTTTTGCTGGCTTCTGCTAACTAAGACTCAGTAGGCCTTGATGCCATCATCTCCAAAATAGATGCTACATCATGTTTATTACTCCTGTGTATTTCTGCTGTACATAGTTTAACAAGATATGAGTTTGGTTATTTACAAATAACATGGCTCTCGATAGGGGTCTGAAATGTTTTTCAAGGATCTTTTGCTTGCACACCGTTGCACTCATTGACAATGGTTCACTGTTTTTTTTATGTAACTACATTGTTCTGACACCGAATTTGAAGGTGATGCAGATCTTTTTGGGCCTCAACGGGAGATGCTATCCAATTCCTTACCGATTTTGCTGCACACTTTGGACTTCTTTTTTGATTTCTACACTATTTGGAATTATTCTGCATCAATGCCCTTCATTGCAACTGACTTCCTCGTATCCTGGCAGGTTCTGTATTCCAGCATTCTGTATTGTACCTTTGACTTTTTGTAATAAATCTTTATGGTTTCTCTGAATTTCGCTCTAGAACTCACTTATTTGGTCAGTCCTTTATTGATGACAATAGTTTGTAATGCTTATTTTAAACCGTATCTCTGGCACATATTGCCTTGTTATTCAATGCTAACACCGTCCCCTATCCACCCAACTGTTGGGCGTGGTTTTGAGGTAAAAGATTTTGTGGATACTGTAAGCTCACACGCGTGAATCAGTAAGAGTAGCCATGTCCTATGACATATATAAGTATGCTGTCTCATGGATGCCTGATCATATCACACCCCAGTCGCCTTCATGCACTTCCTCTCAGCACATGTTACTAGAGGGCTATGTGTAGACTGCACAGTGAAGTTGTTATATCTGTCAAAACAATAGTCTTACCTATGGTTATGTTGATCATGCCATTGGGAAGGGGGTTGTGGATATTGGGATGTGACGAATTGGTTTTGTATAATTAGTAGATGTGTGTCACCAACTAGGCCCTATACATACAATCACAACAGGTCACATTACATTCACCTAACCAACACTCACATTGACTCTTCAGTTGAACACATTCAGCCACACAATTATCTATCCATTTCTGTCAGATTAGCAGGGTATACCTACCTGGAGATGCTTCAGCCTTGAGTCCTACACTAATGCCCTCCACTCCTAGTATGTCAGGGATACTCGTGATCTTTTCCTCCCAAGGGATGAGATAGAGCTGTGGGAAAACGCCATCACCGGTTGCCATGGCTTTGAGCTTGTGCTTTGCCAGTATCTCACATACCACCCTCTTCAGTTTGTAAATTCTCTTTATCACATCAAATAAATTGTGTATATGTAAATATGCTGTTGATTTAATCAGTTATTTCATTCCACCGATGTGCCTTGGTTTTTAGGGCAGTCTTTAGCATGAGACGGTCTACTTCCTTAGCCAAGGTCACTAGCTCATTTGAATCCTAGTGGGGTCCATGATGGCACTTTTAGATTGCTTCTGATAAATTAGTGGTGTCAGAGGAGATCAATGGATTCTTAAATAAGGTTTTTACAAGTCTGGGGAGACAAAACAACTGCTAGAACACTCCAACACAGAACATAGGTGTAAGGGTGCAATGCAGCCATCACATGTTCTTCAGTGTGCTTTTCTTGCCCTTTTCGGACTCCAATTTGTGCTTTTTTCATTTCAGGGGCTGCCAAAGACAGAAAATTACCATTTACATGTATAATGTACATGCATTGTTTACCTTGAGTGGTAGTCATCACACCTAGTAAATATTTAGTTGTGATATTTTCCAGGTGTGGAACTTTTTGGTCAGTATTATCACACATCTAAATTTCCAATCCGCAAGGCATGTAAAAAGTTATAATTGGTGATATGTATGTCACATGCCAAATTCTGTTCCAGAGGGTTTTAATATTTAACTGGTGTAGGAATTTGTTATTTTTACCAGATAATCAAGGCCTTAGTTTATTATTATGATCTCCAGTTTTGATTGCCATGCTGCCTCCTGGGAGTGAGGAGTTGTTCTGAGTAGAACACATTTGAGGCTATGGTGGACAGATGGGAGGAGCCTTCTTGAAGTGTACAGGACAGAGTTAATCTTATACTGTACACGTACAGGAGACAGTCTCAGTCACTTTTAGTGGTGACATATAATTGGGAAAAGGAGCAATATCAGTGATTGCATGGGTAGCATATTGATTGTCTTGAATTTATGGTTTAAATCTGTTTTATTAGTTTATCAAATATGAAACTGAACACACGAGTCAAAGCCATCACAGCCTCTCCCCCAGAGAGGTGACCATACAGATATATCTGTCAAGAACACAATGGTAGGTTCAAACACAACCCATCTCTCCCCATAGCACTCAACATGCAGCAACATTAACTAGGTCTGGTCTCTCTCAGCACACCTCCGTCTGCTGTATAGGTTGTATCTCCCGTCTCACACGGGCCATCCTTTGGGACAGTCAGGCGCAGCACTCTTAAATATTTAGGACCTGTCAACTCGTTAAACTCTGTGGAGAATAACATGAGACATGGGACACAAAGATTTCAGTAACCTTCTAGATTATGATGGGCTGCCAGGGTTGGTTTCTCCATGCCCAAAATATGCCAAATCCTATATAGTCACATCATCTGTGTAGGAACTGCGTCTGACCCAAGTGAAAGAGTATTGTCTGTAATGCTGCCCCTAGCACCAAACTGATGAGGTGCCCCATCTAGATTTGAGGAGAAAAGTCAATGGGCTGGGAAACCTGAGTAAAATATAATCTGTGATGAGCAGGATTTGTGTGTCCAGGTGAGTGCCAATGTCCTTCAAAACTGAATCCCAGTATCTAACCATTTTCGGTCAATCCCACAATAAGTGTAAGTGTGTGCCTGTCACTGCACACCCCCAACAGCAGTGTTCTGAACAAGCAGGGCTGCCCCTGTGCAATCTGGCAGGGGTAAGATACTAATATGTCACAATCTTAGTAGCCATTTCTACACTGGTCATATTGTGTGCTGTGTGGCGAGCTCTGTAATAGACATCTTCCCATTCTTTATGCGTGAGCATGCAACCAAGTTCTTGTTCCCATCTACTCTGACCTGGTGTTTTCTCTCTGGTGTCAAAATGTACTAGGAGGGCGTATAGCTTGGAGATAATACTCTTATCACTGTTCTTAGGGAGAAGCCATTTTTATAGGGTGTAAGCGGTCTCTGAGCACCACTCCTCACTGTAGGGTGCATCACCCAATGCTGAATCTAAAATTATCAGAGGCGTTCCGTCTCGAGAAGTCCAAAGTCTGCTTTCAGTCACTTGAATGACACAGGCCCTGTGGTGTCAAAAAGGTAGCCTTTGGATCTGCAGCCAGCACGCTGCCAGACGGAGAAGTCCCAAGCCTGCAGGCCTGGCCTAAAGTCCAGGTTACTCAGAATGGGTTTCAGTGGTGAGGGGAGGGAGATCAGCCCTCTCTGGACTGCCACTTTATCCCAAACCACCTGGGTAGCTCTGGTGACCGGTGAGGAGTACAGATCACACGGCCACTGTTTCACGTGAAGTTAGGGCTCCTTTCACAGGTGATATCCGGCGATCGCCCAATCCATAAAGCACCAATGCTTTTCAGTTTTGGGATGATTCCATTCAAGAATAAAGCGGAGCTGTGCAGCTTTGTAAGATTGAGTGATTTTAGGAACTTCCAGGCCCCCTTGGCTACAGGTTGGTAAGTCACATTGCGGTGCAAACGTGGGCATTTCCCTTCCCAGATGAAACTGTCAAGTTCCATCTGTAGCACCTAAAGCTCCCCCATGGGGGGAATAGCGGCAAGGCATAAAACAGGAGAGGGCTCGAGGGAAGGCAGTCATTTTTAGAGCAGCTATACTCCAAGGCCAGGAGAGCTGATGGTGTCCCCACTGGGCCAGGTCTGCCTTAGTCTGGTGCAATAACGCGTAATAGTTCATGGCTGTTGTATCTAGGATTGTTGGAGCAATTTCTATTCCGAGATAAGAGATGGAGTTAATGGCCCACGCCATGGGCTGCTGGGAAGCTAACTGTTCCTGAGTGCATTGCATAGACATAAGATTGAGGGCTTGTGATTTCTGGAGGTTGATGCTGAAGCCTGAAGCCTTACTACAGCTTTCCAGCTTGTCAAGAAATAGTGGGAGGGATTTCAAGGGGTTGCCAAGCGCTGCCAGGCCATCATATGCAAAAAAGCCTCAGGGTATGCACTTCCCATCCAAACCACACTCCAGTAATCTTAGGGTCGTCCCAGACTCTCTGCACCATAGGCTCCATATATCACAAAGAGCAGGGGTGGCAGTGGACACCCCTGTTGCGTCCATCTGCAGATCAGTAGGTGGGCTGAGAGTGTACCATTTACACCTAGGGATCGCTGTAGCTACTGAAAATCCAACTCCGAAACTTATTCCCAAAGCCAAAGTGGTGCAGGGTCATATCCAGGTATGGCCAATGCATCCAGTTGAACACCTTCTCAGCGTCAATGACCAAAAGCAACACTTCTCTATGTGACCTCTTGGCCTTGTCACCTATATGCAAGATCTGTTTAGTGTTGTCACCACACTGCCTGTGTGGACTGGTCGGGGTCCACCAGTCCTAGCAGCTAAGGGCCTAGTCGGGCTGCCAGAATACCATAAAAAGTTTAGCATCCACATTGATCAGCGAGATTGCCCGGTACGATCTGCAGAGGTGCTTATCCTTCCCGGGTTTGGGGATGACCGGGATGGAAGCCTCCAGCATTGATCAGGGGAGGGTTCTAGTATCTGCAATTGAATAAAACAGTCTAGTGACAATTGGAGCAAGGATCTGACGAAAGGTCCTGTAGAATAGGGTGGCGAAACCATTGGGTCCTGGGGCCTTATGCAGCTTCAGCTGCGCTATCGCCGAGACTACTTCCTCGATCT
This sequence comes from Calotriton arnoldi, assembly GCA_963921515.1. Taxonomy (NCBI): domain Eukaryota; kingdom Metazoa; phylum Chordata; class Amphibia; order Caudata; family Salamandridae; genus Calotriton; species Calotriton arnoldi. The sequence goes on from CAWUFW010005029.1 coordinate 410,444, forward strand.
GTATGGGCTCATCAAGACAGCCCGCTTACTGAAGAGTTAATCGGGAAGTGTTGGCCCCCTGTAAGTAGGCCTGGATGTCTGCCTCAGCTAGATATTGTGCCTCATAGAGAATCTTATAAAAGTCCCTAAATGCATGACTATGTGCTCGTCATTTGAGACCTCAACACCATCTCACATGATAAGGGTCTCTACCCTCTCAGCCTGATGCTTAGCCCTCAGCCTGTGGGCCAGGAGTCTCCCTTATCCACCACATCCTGCATAGAATGTGTGCTTTAATCATAACAGAGCATATTATGCCTTGCCATGTCGAGGTCTCAAAGCTGCGTCCATGCAGAATCAAGCTGTCACCAAACACAGGGAGGCCCCGTCCTCCTATGGATAGCTTCTAGCTCCTGTACCTGCACTTCAAACCCCTTCCTCTTGCCTGCATGCAGTCTAATTGTGGCTGCAGAGAGGGTGATTAATTTCCCCTGCACCACAGCTTTTAGGGTTTCCCACTTTATTAAAGTAAACAATACTAAATACAATATTCTTTAAAACAGTATTATATTTAAAAAATATATTCTTGCACTCAATGTTCACACAATAATTTTGCAGTCCACATATTTTTGACATACTATTGTTGCTAAATGATATTTAGGATCAGGCCCAGGGCACCAGCCCGACCCCGGCACCAGTATCACAGTGCACGCCTCAAGGCTTCTCCGACGCTCTGCACTCGCTCGTGGCACTGTCAAATGCCACGGCGCTAACAGCCAATATCGATCAGGAAGCCACCTTTCACCGTGTTACAGCAGCGCCGGCCCAGCAATCTCATATATCACAGCTGCGTTCTCCACGGCGGCCCATTCCACATCAGTATTATCGGGCCGTTAGGTGGAAGGTGTTGCAGTTATCCCCCACACACTACTTGGAGGTGCCAAAATAACACTGGCCTTGCCTGTACTCTGCCCTCCCCGGACTACAACAGCCAGCAGCACTTGCGGCAGGAGCCGCGAACGTCGCCGGCAAGCGTTTGGAGGCGCTTCACAAGGCAGCACGGGCTCCTGCAGCGCGGGCGTCAGCGCCAGACCGTGCCAGGGCAGGGCCACCTTATTTGGCCTTCATTTTCTCGCCCTTTATCTGTTTTTGGAGAACAGGTGGACTACTGTTTGTTCAGCCCCTGGAAAGATGATAAACCAAAGCATTACTGATTGGCAGGCAGTGAATGTATAGAAAAACGGTAAGCGGTAAACGTTTAAATATTTGACTGGATCCTCCTCATCTTTAGCGACCGTTGGACTGCGTGAGCGGAGGAGTGACATCTAAAGGCTTCAAGGATTTTTTTGGACATATAATTGTGTATTTTAGTATATTTATAACAGTTCAGGTAGGTCGCTCCCCCACCACACAGCTCCGCCTGTGTTGTCCGCCCGCTGCTGCTGCTGGTAAGCTCGCCCCTCCGCTTGTGGCCTCGGTGACCGTATTTCTTGCTTTCTGTCTCTCCATTTTTCTTTCTGTGCCCCTCCGTGCCCCATTGTACTGTGCCCGTATTTCTCTGTTTGCTTCCTCTCCTTTTTTCCTTCTGTGCCCCTCCGTGCCCCATTGTACTGTGCCCGTATTTCTCTGTTTGCTTCCCCCCTTTTTTCCTTCTGTGCCCCTCGCTGCCCCATTGTACTGTGCCCGTATTTCTCTGTTTGCTTCCTCTCCTTTTTTCCTTCTGTGGCCCTCCGTGCCCCATTGTACTGTGCCCGTATTTCTCTGTTTGCTTCCTCTCCTTTTTTCCTTCTGTGCCCCTCCGTGCCCCATTGTACTGTGCCCGTATTTCTCTGTTTGCTTCCCCCCTTTTTTCCTTCTGTGCCCCTCGCTGCCCCATTGTACTGTGCCCGTATTTCTCTGTTTGCTTCCTCTCCTTTTTTCCTTCTGTGCCCCTCCGTGCCCCATTGTACTGTGCCCGTATTTCTCTGTTTGCTTCCTCTCCTTTTTTCCTTCTGTGCCCCTCCGTGCCCCATTGTACTGTGCCCGTATTTCTCTGTTTGCTTCCTCTCCTTTTTCCTTCTGTGCCCCTCGCTGGCCCATTGTACTGTGCCCGTATTTCTCTGTTTGCTTCCTCTCCTTTTTTCCTTCTGTGCCCCTCCGTGCCCCATTGTACTGTGCCCGTATTTCTCTGTTTGCTTCCTCTCCTTTTTTCCTTCTGTGCCCCTCCATGCCCCATTGTACTGTGCCCGTATTTCTCTGTTTGCTTCCTCTCCTTTTTTCCTTCTGTGCCCCTCCGTGCCCCATTGTACTGTGCCCGTATTTCTCTGTTTGCTTCCTCTCCTTTTTTCCTTCTGTGCCCCTCGCTGCCCCATTGTACTGTGCCCGTATTTCTCTGTTTGCTTCCTCTCCTTTTTTCCTTCTGTGCCCCTCCGTGCCCCATTGTACTGTGCCCATATTTCTCTGTTTGCTTCTTCTCCTTTTTTCCTTCTGTGCCCCTCCGTGCCCCATTGTACTGTGCCCGTATTTCTCTGTTCGCTTCCTCTCCTTTTTTCCTTCTGTGCCCCTCGCTGCCCCATTGTACTGTGCCCTTATTTCTCTGTTTGCTTCCTCTCCTTTTTTCCTTCTGTGCCCCTCGCTGCCCCATTGTACTGTGCCCGTACTTCTCTGTTTGCTTCCTCTCCTTTTTTCCTTCTGTGCCCCTCGCTGCCCCATTGTACTGTGCCCGTATCTCTCTGTTTGTTTTCTCCCCATTTTTCCTTCTGTGCCCCCGCTGCCTCTCTCCATTCCCGCCGCTGCGTCCCCTGCGGCCCCGCCCCCTTGACTGACCATTCGCTGCCCCTGCCTCCCGCCTCCCAGCTGCTCCTCCCTCCCACCTCCCCATATATGGCGGCCGCTGAGCAGCCGCGCCTTAGGCGCGCCAAAGGCGCTCCTAAGGCAAGCCCGTCTGTGCCCGTCCGCGACTGGACCGCGCCCAGCGCCAGAACCCCTGGACTGCGCGCCCCCCGCTCCAGCCTCGAGGACCGACGCCGATACGATGCCACCACACTCCACGCCCTCAACCCCGGACGGACGCACAACTGCTTCAAGGTCGCCCGAAACGCACCCATGGTCCTTTCAGCTGCCGGAACTGCAGCTACACCAGCCCTCAGAGCCACCGAGGCGCCCGCAAGAAGGACCTCAACCACCTCCGGTGCATCCTACTGAACACCCGCTCCGCACGCAAACACGCCGTCGAGCTCTGGGACCTGCTCGACACATCATCACCAGACGTCGCCTTCCTGACAGAGACCTGGATGAACGACTCCTCCGCCCCCGACATCGCCATAGCCATCCCAGACGGCTATAAGATCACCCGCAGAGACCGCGTCAACACAGTAGGAGGAGGAATCGCCCACAAGATCACCATCAGGGTCTCGACCAGCACCGACGACACTCTCAGCACCGCCGAACACATGCACTTCCAGATCCACACGGACCCCAACACCACCCTTAGAGGCACCCTTGTCTACAGACCCCCTGGGCCCCGACCCCAGTTCAGCGACTCCATCGCCGACTTCATCAGCACGCACGCCCTGACCTCTACCGACTACATCCTCCTCGGAGACCTGAACTTTCACCTGGAGAACAACAACGACAGCAACTCCACCACCCTGATCGACAGCCTCGCCAACCTCGGCCTGAGCCAGCTCGTCACAACACCGACCCACTCCGTCGGCCACACGCTTGACCCCATCTTCTCCCAAAGCTCCCACGTCTCCTTCAGCCACACCACAGAACTCCTCTGGACCGACCACCGCTGCATCCATTTCACCTTCCAGAAACCCACCACACACCACCGCACCCAACAGATCCCACGCCGCTGCTGGAGCAAAGTCACCGAAGACCAACTCCGGGCAACCGTCGCTCTCAGCCCTCCCTCCGACCCATCCAACACCGACGACGCTGCCTGCAACTTCAGACGATGGATGGACGACTGCGCCAACACCTTCGCCCCGCTGAAAAAGCTCACCTACAGCGACACCACCAAAAGAGCCAGCTGGTTCACCTCGGAACTCCTAGCTTCCAAGCGTACCTGCCGGAAACTAGAGAAGAAATGGCACAGCGATAAGACACCAGACAGCCACACAGCCCACAAAGACGCCATCCGTAACCACCACCACCTCATCAGGTCCGCCAAGAGAATCTCCTTCAAAGACCGCCTCGACAACAACGCACACAACAGCAAGGAGCTTTTCAACATCGTGAAGGAACTCTCCAATCCCAGCTCCAACACCAACGACATCCCGCCGTCGCAACCCCTGTGCGATTCCCTCGCCACCTTCTTTCACCGCAAGATCGCCGACATCCACGACAGCTTCAACACCCAGACAACCCCTACTAAGATCAATACACCAGACCCGCCACACACCATCGACCACGACCCCCTGCCAGCCTGGGCCAGCATGAACATCGAGGACACCATCAAGACCATGAGCACAATACACTCCGGCTCCCCGTCAGACCCTTTCCCGCACCACATCTTCAACAAAGCCAGCAGCTCCATCGCACCCCACCTGTGCAACATCATCAACCTCTCCTTCGAGACCGCGACCTTCCCAGAGAGCTGGAAACACGCAGAGATCAACGCCCTACTCAAAAAACCCAAGGCGGACCCGAGAGACCTCAAGAACTTCCGGCCCATCTCTCTGCTTCCGTTCCCAGCCAAGGTCATCGAGAAGATCGTCAACAAACAGCTAACCCGATACCTCGAAGAAAACAGCATCCTGGACCCATCCCAATCAGGGTTCCACAGCAACCACAGCACTGAGACTGCCCTCATCGCCGCCACCGACGACATCAGGATCCTGCTGGACAATGGTGAGACCGCAGCCCTCATCCTGCTGGACCTCTCCGCCGCCTTCGACACTGTCTGCCACCGCACTCTACGTGCACGCCTCCACGACGCAGGGATCCGAGACAAGGCCCTGGAATGGACCACCTCCTTCCTCGACGGCAGAACCCAGAGAGTCCGCCGCCCACCTTTCCGATCCGAAGCCTCCGAGATCATCTGCGGCGTACCCCAGGGATCGTCCCTCAGCCCAACACTGTTCAACATCTACATGGCCCCGCTCGCACGCATCGCCAGACAACACGACCTCAACATTATCTCCTACGCCGACGACACTCAACTGATCCTCTCCCTCACCAAGGACCCCCTCGCCGCCAAAACCAAACTCCATGACAGAATGAAGGCCGTCGCCGATTGGATGAAGATCAGCCGACTAAAGCTGAACACGGACAAAACGGAGGTCCTCATCCTCGGCTCCAACCCCTCAGCCTGGGACGACTCCTGGTGGCCAACGACGCTGGGAGCAGCCCCGACACCCACCGACCACGCACGCAACCTGGGAGTCATCCTCGACTCAACGCTCTCCATGACCAAGCAAGTCAACGCAGTCTCCTCCTCCTGCTTCAACACACTCCGCATGCTTCGCAAGATCTACAGGTGGATCCCGACAGACACAAGAAGAACAGTCACCCAGGCCCTCGTCAGTAGCAGACTAGACTATGGGAACGCCGTCTCACGCGGGAGCCCCGGCCAAGCTCATCAAGCGACTGCAACGCATACAAACGCCTCCACACGACTGATCCTCGATGTACCACGCCACAGCCACATCACCCCCACTTGAGGAACCTGCACTGGCTCCCCGTCGACAGGAGGATCACCTTCAAACTCCTCACCCACGCACACAAGGCACTCCACAAAACTGGCCCAGCCTACCTCAACAGACGACTCTTCTTCTACGTCCCCAACCGCCAGCTCCGCTCCGCCGACCTCTCCCTCGCCACCGTCCCCCGCATTCGAAGAACAACCACTGGCGGCAGATCCTTCTCACACCTCGCCGCCAAGACCTGGAACACCCTCCCACTAAGCCTACGAAAGACCCAAGACCTGCTGACCTTCAGGAGGCTACTCAAGACCTGGCTGTTCGACCAGTTACAGCATCCCCCCCCTTCCTCCCCCCAGCGCCTTGAGACCCTTGCGGGTAAGTAGTGCGCTCTACAAATTCTGTGATTGATTGATTGATTGATTCAACATCTAAAAAGCATTTAAAAGGCAACATATATGTGAAATTATTCCCTAGGCCAAGTAAAGAAGAATAATGAATCTATAACTAAGGCAATCTGCATATTCAAGCGTTGTTTTAATTGTTCGTAACCCCTATACATTTTTGAGGCCTCACCTATCGATTTTAGCTATTGACTATTTTCCCAGATTCCCCCGATTTTAATATTTACTATTATTTTTGTCCCTAGCCGGGATTCTGGATTTTGAAACTTGGCCGTTTGCACTTTTGTACTATTGTACTTTCACTCTTACTTTGGCGGTACTTGGTATCAACTGCACTCTGCACTTTCATATATTGCATTTTGTACATTGTTTCCTAAAAATTTGCTTATTCCTATTTTGTAGTGTTGTACAATTGTGTTATTCTACGTTCTGCAATCTGAGGGTGCAGTTGTACGTATAGTACATATAGTAGAAAAGTAGAAAGATAATAGTCAAGATGTCAAAACGGAAAACACAAAAACCGTCAAAACCTATAGCTGACCCCCATGCCCTACTATTGATTCTTATTTAGTACGGGCGGTCAGTGCAATCAATGTAGAAATAGATAGAGGCGGAACGTCGTATATCACTAGGGGCAGGTTTGATAATGGAAAATGAATTTGAAGCTAGCCACGAGAAAGATCGGCAAGAGGGAGCGGCCACCCCCTGTAATAGGTCTGAGGGACGATTGCCGCTAAATGGAGATATTGAGAATCCTGCTAATGATATATCCATTCTACAACTTCAAGTGGATTCCCCTGGCGGCTCCCCTACTCCTGAGAGGAAACGGGGATGTAAAAAAGGGCATGTGAAATCAGGGACCTCTAATAAAAGTAAGAAAGGCCCCCCAATAAATTCTAAAGTGGTTACTTACGAACAGGACCCCCATCAGGATGTACAATTTGACCAGCTAGCTGCCCGTTTAACCCAAGTAATTGAAGTATCATTAAAGCCCCTTTATGAAAAACTCGATAAACTTAATGGGGAAATTAGTCAGCTAAGAGATGTAATATTAGATAGTAGTAAAAATCCCAGGGAAACCAGGAATGTGATTATGGGGTGACCGACCAGTCAACTACCACAGGGGGTACCCACCGTCAACCCGGGAGCCAGCAACCCAGGTACCATTATTAGTGCTAGTAGGGATAGTGGGGCTCAAGGCAGTACAATGCAAGGGAAAAAAGTTGGTGACAATACCCCACTAACTCGATCAGGCCAGAGTGTGGCTATGACTAACCAACCCTGTCCTGGAAAAGAGGATAGTAATGTTAGGGCCCAATTGAACCCGTATTTAAATAACCACAACGAGAGGGGAAGTACTGATATGCCTATTAACTTACCCCCTGAATGCTGCCCTTATGTGGCCGTATTGGTGAATGTACCACAGCTAGAGGGGGGACAGAATGAATCATATCATACATTAAAAAATAAGGTGGTACACTGGTTGGACAAGAATTGTGGCTTCCTAGCCAATTGCGCTGACCAGATTTTGCTGGTGAGAAGAGTAGGCTGGATAGGCCCTCTAGAAAAAATGCTGCAGGGGGACTGTATTATTATTAATTTTAGGCAGCCCAGTTGGGCGAGGCGCACTCTGGATAGAGCAAAGCTACTATATACTATGATACTAGTGTATCACTATTACCCCTGGGTTTTTCTATAGACAACTTAAGCCCACTTACTGTAATGGTGGAGGTGAGGGGCTAAACAGAGTTAACTCCGTAGTGCACGCAAAACCCCTCTATGCTTTACCAGTTCATAATAGATTCCAAACACTTAGTACACTTGAAGATAATGATTGACAGTGTACCCCCCAACGTCCTCAAAAGGAGACTAGATATGGCGGTGTCATGCAAAAGGACAAAAATATGAAAATAGATGGAGAATCTGATACCGCCATATTAATAGTAACTAACCCCTTACTGCAACTTACTGCCCCATTAATACCAACGATATACCTACCCACCGGGAACTGGATGTTAGACCAGATGAGTACTTCTCTGGTATTGAAGGAACCCCGACATGTGGTGCTAATATGCAATCCATAATGCCCACACCCAATGACGATGAGGACGTGAGAATTTGTGAGCATCTCGACGACAACGTCGAGAATTTGCCAGTCAACGGTTATACGATTGTAACTTATTGCCGGACTGGCAAATAAAAAGGATACGCTGGGCTGGACAGATTTTATTAACAAACACAACGTAATCTGCCTACAAGAAACTTGGAGTTTAAACCCTATATTTTTTGAAGGGTTTAGCTCGTATGATTTGCCCGCGTTACCTTCTCCTGCTGGTAGAGCTAAAGGGGGGCTGCTAATTTTGTTATCTAACAAATTACCTTTGATAGTTAAAAGGGTGGTCAAAATAGGACAACACTCGCAGATATTGTGGATACACCATAAAGACGGTTGGGATGTGCTGCAGGTTAATTATTATAATAATATCTTTGATTCAACCCGCCACCATGTAATATTAGAATTAGAAAAGGGGTTAGATAGCCTGCTTCAAATACCGAATATTAATTTTTCCATTTTATGGGTTGGTGATTTTAATATACCATTATGCCCACTTTCCATGACTAAAGTTTGCGGACGTAAAAATGATGATGGAGACGACTATATTCACTTCCCACACAATACCTATGGTGATTCTTTAAATATGGTATTAACCAAACACGATCTCGATCCAACCCAGAGCGTGCTGGATAGGAATGGGAAGGAGATACCGACCCTTATTGGTAGAAATGCTAGTACCACGATTGATCATGTCCTAGTTTCGGCAAACATTGCACACCTTTGTTTTACTCCGAGGACCGCCCAAATGTCGCTTAGCGACCACAACTGTATTATTATGCAAACATTGATCTGGGGGAACAAACTTGCTAAATCACAGACAATTGTTACAGATATTACTCCATTTAGATCTAATGGCACAAGAATCAAATGGAACGGTATTAATCCAGTCAAAGTCATAAGTAATATTATCGAAGATTGTGGCAAGGAGATATTTGACTGTCTCGATGAAGATGTTAGCCCCAGATGATTCTAACTAATTTTATTGAGATTAGTGATAAAATTGATGGAATAATGACTGCCCCGTTAAGAGGAAGAACTAATCAGACTAGGGGATGGTTTAACCACGCTTGTACTCAGTCCCTGAACCGGTTAAAACATGCACTCTGCCATAGACCTAGGGACAAGGCATTAATACAGAACCTAAGATCTGAATATAAATTAGTTCTAAAACGGAGGAAAAGGGAGCTTCAAGAGGAAGCATGGGATAACTTAACACAGGCCGCTGATACTAGGAATAATAAACTCTTTTGGGAGACCGTTAATTTTCCCTTCCTTAAAAATGACTCTGTGCCAGTACTAACATCCTATGTTAGTTGTGAGGAATGGGTGCTATTTTTTACTAGTATTTTTAATCCACCAGAGAACGTAGATTACGTTCCGCAAAATGTTAGCACTATAGTACCACATTGGCCTATTATACCTCTCAATATCAAGCTTGAAGAAGTGGAACTAGGAATTATGGGTAGTAAAAGTGGGAAAGCACCGGGCCTGACGGTGTCCCCATAGATGTTTATAAACGTTACCAGAACTATGGGGACCAATATTGACTAGAGTTTTTAATGCAGCAGTCACCGAGGGTGCCCCGTCTACATGGGGCCAATCAGTTATCATCCCGATATACAAAAAGGAAATAAATCTGAAGCAAAGAACTACCGCCCTATCTCCCTTTTGGATTCATCAGTGAAGGTGATGAGTAGGGTTCTACTAGCGAGACTGGATGAATGGGCGAAGGAGAACGAGATTTTATCCCAAGCACAATATGGTTTTAGGAAGGGGTTAGGCACGATTGAGCAGTGTATTAATCTGGATATTTTAATTGGCAAATATACACGCGTTAAAAATGGGAGTCTTTTTTTATGCTTTGCTGACCTCAGTAGTGCTTTTGATTTGGTTGATCATGCTCTCCTTTGGCCAGTTTTACTCAATTTAGGCGCCCCGAAACCTATCATATATTTTTTTGCTAGGTTATATGAAAATCTATCAACAAGAGTTCGGTATGATCAGCTGGGTGAATGCACACCCAATTTTAAGGTTAAACGTGGCATTCGCCAGGGCTGCGTTTTAGCCCCTTTACTTTTTACCTTATTTATTAACGAGGCCGATGCCATTCTTAAACTGGTGCCGGCAGATGCCCCCCAAGCTGCTAGACAGAATATACCTGTTCTATTAGACGCAGATGATGCTGTACTTTTATCTAGAACTCAGGTCGGTCTACAGCGTCTAATGGACGGGTTTACAGATTTTATTAAGGCAAGGAAAATGTTAATTAATAAGGCAAAAACATATATTATGGTCTGTGGGGCAAAACCGAGGAAACCGAAAGCCTTTTTTATAGACGGTGCAAAAGTTGAAACTGTTAATAATTTTTGCTACCTGGGCATAACATTTAATGGTAACGGCCATTGGACACCTGAACTATCCAACGTCAGAGCCAAAATGACAAAAAGTGTGTATGGGGTATTTCGGTTTACAACAAAATTGGGCGATCGTAGAATTAAAGACATGACAGCTATCTATAAAGCCAGGTGTACTCCTATTGCACTATATGGTGCTGGGGTATGGGGATACAATTGTAGCCAGGAGTTACAAATAGAGGAAAATTCCTTTTTAAAGAAACTATTATGTTTTCCCTTATCTGCTTCTACAGAATTAACCCACTGTGAAGTTGGCCTTAGATATCTGTCAGACCTGATTGCCCTAAGACCCTTATTGCTATGGAAATCAATTTGGACCAAAGAGGAGACTAAATTTACTCAATTAATAATACAGGATTGTCTGAAGTTGGATAACTACTCAGCGATACCGTGGTTAAAATATATTGTTGATTTTTATAGAGATCATTTTATTTTCACGATTCGGGAAAATCCTGCTGAAGTCGTAGCCCTGACAACATCTGAGATTAAGAACACATTTCTGGCCTATAAAAGTGAGTGTAGGATGAGAGTGGTTGGGTTGCAACCTGCATATTTGCTTTATCAATCAATTATAGACACAGAGGGCTTCCAAGGTTATCTATCAACTGTTACCAGACAATCACATCGCTATGTATTAACGAGGATGAGACTGGGTATAGTCCACCACTTGGTAGCATTCCCTAAAATAAAAATGCATTCTACCTCAGTATGTCCTTGTGACGAGCATTCAAAACAGAGCACTATGCACTTTTTACTATTATGCGGTCTATATTTGAATTACAGAGTTATCTATCTTAAACCCTTGTTTAAGAAACATAATGTAAAAACTACCAAGGCAGCTATGGAACTATTGTTTACACTTAGAGACCCCGAAATATCTTTTTTTGCTGCCATGTTTATTTTAAAATCGATACAGGAGAGGAAAAGTATCATTTATATCTAACTGATTTTAATGATTTTATGTGATATTAATGATGATTGTATTTGTATATAAGGAATTTATTTACTGTTAATGTATTAATGCTGCTTTTCTGGTTGTCTTTCAAACCGAATAAAGCTTGTTGAACTGATATTTAGGATCTGATATTTGTGTCATTTACCACTAAATTATGTATTCCTTGTATCTTCAATTTAGAACACTGATGATCATTTGGTCTTGTTCCTTATATAAAGTTTTGGTTCATATCCAAGAGTCTGTACTTCTGCTGTCCTTCCACATCCCCATACGTCCACTCTATAATACTTCAACTATAATTTTGAGAACTTCTCCAATTCTAGATGATTGTAATCCATGTTTATTGGCAGAGGATTACTACAATAGGATCTAAACTAACTTCTCAAGCTTATCCACTTTGCACATGCCAGGTCTCCACAGGGCTTAAAGTTTTATTTCCTTCAAAATGCGGAAAATCTTGAGCTACATTTAATGGCTTGCAACATTTGTTCCTTCTTTCTCATTCCATTTTACTATACTATATTGTACAAACCTGTGCTTCAGTCCACAATCCATTCACTTTGGATTCCTCCTCAGTGCAGAATCTTGTTGTTCCTTTCAAATGCTACCAGAAATCCTTTGATTTGCCAGGACAGGACAATGCTACCATGTTCCCACTCCCAGCCCTATTTCAGCTTTTAATTAGACAGGTAACCTGTGGAGGCACAGAGACAAAGGCAACCGTATTGAGCCACCATATGGTACTGCCATGGGCCTGTAGACCAAGTCACCAACTGAACAGTGGCTGAGTGATGAAAGTGGCACATTAGCGAATTATTTATGAATTTAGGGCCTGATTCACAAAGGTAAACTTACACTTTTGCGTACGTTTACTACTTTTCAGTATTCACAGACAATCTGTGGAGTTCCCCATACTTTTGTATGCAGTTCTCTGCCCCAATTGAGGAGTCTCTGGGTGTGGAGAACTCTGTACACATAAGTATAGGGAGCGTGGAGTCCTAAAACTCTGCATGTAGTTTGTGAATACTGAAAAGTAATAAGCTTACACAAAATTGTATGTATGTATATTCTGACATCCAACAGTAGAAAGAGCTAAATACTGTGTAATGATGAATTTGAATGTACACTCATGTGCTGCAGCTAGTGTAAATTGATGGATGATTGATTACTGGCTGCTCTGATGGCGTAAAGCACCCTGCCCTTTTGGGACATCCTTCACTGTAGTGTAGAGTGTAATGTATCTAGTCTGCTTTGTATACACAAAATAGTTTATGATGCTGCTGCTTATCTCCCTCTCTGGAGTTTCTCTCTAAATTCATAAATTTGTTTCCTGCATAAGCTGTAAACAAGGAAGTGAAGAAGGGCAATTAGAGCAGCACTTTCACAAAAAATGGAACGAAAAGAGTGATGTTCTTAAACACATAAACATATAATGTTAATTCATATTTCCATTTATGTCAGATGTATTATTTATGGGTATGGTTGAGAAGGAAAATTATTTTGTTTTAAATTTTATAAATAAAAAGCATTATCACAGAAGCTCTTGTATTATAAGGAAGAATCAGCCTGGCTACAGTGGTAAGACAATAAAGAGCCTTTTGAAGTGTGGTAAATAGGTAAGATTTATTCACTTCCAGAAAGGATTCATGAGTTAATAGTCTAGGACCGGGAATTGAGCCTACATAGATTGATTAGAGTCCTCCTGGCACCCGTGCCAATAAAATATGTTTGTTGATCTCCTGCACCTTACCTTATGCTGTTATTTATGTACCAACGGTCGACTACAACTCACACCACTCACATCCAGTGCCGCAGAAGCTCACACACAATGCTTAGAAAATTCCAATAACAAATACATGAATAAATAAATGTAGAAATAAATACACAAATAACTAAAAAGAGAGCAAAATATCAAATCCATGTATTTTTAAGTGGATCAAAATCTAGGGAAAATAAGACAGATACAATACTGTCTGAAGTGATACAAAGATGACAAAATCAGGAGCAAAGTAAAAGCCGAGAAAGATGTCAAAGTGAAACATGGTTCTAATATTTGAACTGTAATGTATTTATTCTGTTCCTTGCTAGGGGGATCAGCATAAGAGAGATAATTCAGTGAGAAATAGAAGGGTGCCATATAGAAATAGGATGGTATCATGAAAAACAGTGTGTTAAATATAGTTTTCTTGATTTTTAAAGGTGAGAACAATTGTTGAAGGTGCATGTTTAATACGCCATGCTGAAAATGTTTTTGATTAATGAAGGGTATCTTAAGTTGTGCACCAAAGAAACATTGATATGAAAAATATACACTGTCTATAGCTATTTTTTGGCACTATACCTGTCAGAGTCGGACTGCAAAAGCAACATTTTGTTGTTTTATTGTGATAGTTAAGAATGGTGGTGGAAAAACAAATGAAACACACATTGAGAAAGCCAAGAATTCTGGAGTTTGAATTGTTTGAAGACTTCCATATAAAAGCCTTAATGGAGAAGGAAGAAACATATATGTGGTGATGTCTGTACACATTGTTATAAGACATGTACAGCATGTTTTTTAAATATTACTGACAGCTCATTCAACCTTATCCTCAACGGCATACATGATGGCCACATCATGTGTGTAAATTCTGACTATCCCAAAGTATTGAAATGGACGTTAATGAGGTTTGGCAACACACAAGCACTACAAGAATATAAAATAAATTCCAAATGCACTGGCAGAAATGGGCCGGCATGAACTAATAAAGGAAGAGCACTGTGCTTTCATACATAACTTAAGATTCAGGAGTTAGATGTAGACATAAAGGAGTTTTTGTGAAAGACATGTATGTTAATTTGACCTCTAAGCTCAAGAGTACTGATCATGCTTAGTAGGCTTTCATATGCGCTCCTGGCGCCCCATATGTATTATTGCTTTGTTAAGTGTACACACTCCTACTGGGTGTTCTTCATTTACTTTTTTGATTTATTTGACTCTCTGTGGGCTGTACAGAGGAGTGAACATGAAGTTTTTAGTGCAGGAAATTGACAGTGTCAGTGAGTCTTTGAAAGGGCAAGTAGCACAGTCTTGTATTTGGGCCAATAAGATACAGACAGGCAAAGCCCACAGAGAGTGACTAGAGAGTAGAGTACCCAAATAGACAGGGAAGTAGCTATTTATGACCATTTATGAGCTCAGGTGGATCTTTGAGGCAGGATTCAGATTAGGTAACTACATTCACTATCCCTGTGTTCAAAGCAAATGTGAACACTACAGGGATTCACAAGAGAAAAAAATACGGTGCTACTTCTTATACTGACTCCTCTAACTGCTTAATTAGTGGAATGACCATGTGCTGGTAAACTATGAAAATTGCAAAACCAAAGGGGATGATGGACGGAGTGTTGAACATTGCAAGCACTCACCCCCAGTCAACTGATCTGGGTTTAATCCATCATCATTCTTTAGCTCACTCCGCCACCCCAGTTCAGACATGGCCATATGCAAATCAGTCTGACCCTGTGCCTCATGGGAACAGTCCAGCCCGAACTGCCAAGCCATGTCTTCCCTGGACCGGAAACAAGCATCCTGGGACCGGTTTCGGGCTCACAGCCCTCATCAGCCAGGCACTATGAAAATTACAATCATCCACTGGCTGATCAAAGTGGGTTGATAAATGTGTTAATGACACAAAAATAGGGGCTTGGGGAACTTCACATATTTACCAGCAGTTTTGCATTTAACTACATAAAAATAATCGAGGTGGAGATCACATGAGGAAAATGTCCTGCCACAAACTCTTGGGGCATATTATCAAGAACGGCGTTAGAATTATCGCTGGTTTAGCGGCAGAAAACTGCCGCTAAAGCGGCGATAATGGGCTTGATAATATGCCCTTGAGAATTCCAATAGAAGTCCATGTTCTGGTGTGAACATGGGCTTCTATTGGAATTCTCAAGGGCATATTATCAAGCCCATTATCGCCGCTTTAGCGGCAGTTTTCTGCCGCTAAACCGGCGATAATTTTTAACGCCATTCTTGATAATATGCCCCTTGGTTCATTAACCTGTCTGTGCATAATACTGGGTCTGTAGCAGCACTTACAAAACTTCCAAAAGCACCTTCCCCAGCATGCCAGATGCTATCTCAATTATTATGACCTAAGGACAACCCTCCACACTCTTTCACACCCTCTGTCAGGATCGGTCCTGGGGGCACGTCAACCACTCTAAAACTGAAGATGATGGGGATGTTAACAAACAGGTTCAAAGTACCAAAGTACTATATGGTGAATTAGAACGTTTTTCTATGGGTTCATTGAATGGAGGTAGTGGAAGGGGAGTCAATATGTAATGCAAATTAGGTATCATTGCTGCATTAAATATGGAGCTCAGCCAGACTATAAAACAGTACTTTAAAAACCCTCTACAGATGAACATATTTGTAGTATAATTAGTAACTTTCACATGTATAAATGGCTTCCAGACAATGTAACAACATCTTTGGTCTTCGTGGTATGGCTGGAGCCTCCCACATAGGCAAGTGGCATCAAGGCAGCCCAGCTAAGCTTTAACAAGACCTTCTGGTTCAGAAAAAGCGCTCTTCAGCTGATTATTTTGTATACATCAACAGCACAAGGTCCACACAGCTCCTAGTGCAAAAGATGCTGAATGAGCTGGAGGGAAGATCCAGTTTATATGAAACAAGCCTGACAGTTTGGTAGATGCCCACTGCTATTCGATGTCCAGTGCATCTCACATTTTGATATTCTAATCAATATGGTTAAGGCATATTTGTCACAAATTCAAACAGATACCTGAGCTCCACCACAAGAGGATCATGAATGGCCATGGAATATTTCACTCCTTGTCCCTCTGAGACTCCTATCTAATGTGAGACTTGAGTAAAGGAGGTTGGGAAGAGATACAGCAGCCAGTTAACTGTAACACTAGACAAGATTTGGTTACCTAAGGAAACAGAAATATACTGATTACTTCACATATGGTAGAGGATGTGAATTATATACACACAATAGAGTCTTGCCACTAACGTTAATGCTATATGAACTTTCCTGGCTGCCTGCACTCTGTTACCACATATACATATTCTTTCCACCTCTCTGTTTTGAACCAAAGTACATTTGTTTAGAACAAAGAAAATAAAGAACAGAGTGTTGCAGTTGCACATTAACAATTTTCCCCTCCTGCCACGTTTTATCTTTTTTCATTAAAGCCTGTTTTATAAATCCAACAAAAATACAGCTCAGTGACTTACCAGGCATTCAGAAATAAACATATAGGAAATTATACTTGTCCCAAGTTGCAGTCACTTTCAAACAAATAAATGCTATGTATTTAAATATTCTTCAAAGCAAACGATATGGTCCTGAATTATTTCCATCCAAAAAAGAAAACAAAGCTTTCAAAATAATTATTCCATTTCACATTACCAGCTCTTAAATAACTCTGCCCCATAAATGCTAAACACATTGGAGTACTGGATAGTTTCAGAAGCTTTGTGTTCACATTCCCAGGAGCCTTTATCGTGGTTCGCCACTGCAACAACAAAGACTAGACCACAGTTCCAAAAAGGCCTTCAACATGGCACTTGAACCTGTGCAGTATTCAGTACTGCAATTGATTTTAATTCCAATGTGAATACTTTTCTGACGGCAATCCCTGAACTGGTATTTGAGAATTAGATTCATGCTGGAAAGTTTCATTAAGGAAACTATCTTATCTAAAATAACAGATGAGTCTTACAGAATGATTTTGTTGTGACGTACCAGACGTAGCCAAGTTGTGTCTTTGTACATTCACACTTGCTGAGAAGCTAGGAGCTGGTTAAGATATGAGTAACATCAGTACATAGGCAGGATATAACATATCTTCCCCCTTTTAAATGGAAACAAAAATAAACAATGCAAAGTGGAAACAACTGTGCACAAAAATATACACATGTAGAAAATAGTACAAAACACAGGGATGCACAGTAAAATACAACATCTCGAGAGAGTCTGAACAATAAGTAACAAGAGAGAATGAATAAATAAATTGACAAGCAATATCAAATAAATTGAAAAGCAATATCACCCATCCTCCCCCATAAAAACAATTTTAAAACAATTTGTAACGTGTAACAATGGGTGATACGCACCCTGAGAATTCGATCCCAAATAGAAGGGAACAAAAAATGTAGACTGGATTCCTCACGTAAGGAATATAATGTACGCTGTGAAGATGGGACTAAAACCCATCTAGATACCCCTCATGTAAGGGTCAAACACCTGGATCAATGGGACTGAAACCCATGAAGTCATCCCTCATGTAAGGGTTTGTAATGTAATACCTGTAAATGGGACTAACCCCCATAACCTACCCCTGACATAAGGGTGAGAAAACAATGTATATGGGACTATAACCAATAAAGACATACCCTGTGTAAGGGTTAATATCATGAACAGTGTAAATGGGACTGGCACCCATTGAGATAGCAAACAAGACTTGCAGCACAGGGTGACTTATACACCAAAAACAACTAAGAGAAAACGGGCAGCACAAGGTGACTTACACCGTATGACCAACGTGCAGCACAGGGTGACTTACACACCATAAAACAATTCAGATAAAACGTGCAGCACAAGGTGACTTGCACACCATATAGACAAGATGAGTAGCACAAGGTGATTTAAACACAACAGAACAATCGCTCCAGAAAGGGAGAGATGCAATCAAAGAGCAAGAAAATTAACCTCCCCCTAAGAGACTAGGACCTCCCTCCTGTAAGGGTACCTAAATTATCTGAAGTACATGGGCAACTTAAACCCTTTACGCAATCCCACATGTAAGGGATATAACATTCAATGTAGAAGTGTAACCTAAATCTATTGCCAATTGTAAGCATTACAATCTAGTGTAAATGTGAAAACTGGGCCCAAAACAACCCCTAAAGCAATCCCACATGCGGAAATATGGCAGCTACAAATAACAACATCATCAAAACTAATGAGATCAAGGACAGTAAAAGCATCAGTAAAGATATCAGTTTCTGTTCGATTGTTGGCACAGAAGCTAGCAACAATGGTAGCTCAGCAGTCACAAAAGAACCAAAAAACGCAAGTCAATCAAATATTGTAACAAAAAGGGACAAGAGAGACAAAACGGAAGAGCTCATAAATATAGAGGGGGCACCCCACAGAAAGAACTCATGCTCCTACCAGCCAAAAATTTACACTAAATTCACATTTTTAAAAGATCCTAGCAAAGCAATCTACACAAAAAATGAGGACATCGAGGGCTTGCAACCCCTTCTGCAACCTGGGAGAATAGAACATGCCTTAATCCAATCCCTGGGAATTACAAAGGTCACAGTTGCGGACATACACATGGATAAAAGGCACAGCGCGCTCAGTACAAGCTGGCCGAGAAGCCCACCGGTGAATGGATCTCAAGGAGGACAAACGGCTGAGGGGGCCAGCAGCCCAAAAGACAGTCCAATAACAAGTCCACAGGACCAGAAAATAACGCCCAGTGGGATCAAGAACGAGAGGGTTATAGAACCCACAAGCACCCCAGTACATCAGGGATCCAACGACCTGAGGGGCCTGAGGGACCAATCAGGTCCCTCTCCTGAGCGGAAACCACAGAATGGACAAGATGGCAGGATTACATTATCCCAGCCAAAAAACAGCTCTCCATTAAAGCCAATGAGCGTACATGCTGGCACTCTGACAGCTTCAAACCAACAGAAGGAAACCGACCAAGCCGACTCCCCCCCCACATTTGCCACACGAGGACTCGCGCACAACAGACAGCGATATGACCTTCCTCGCGTCACAAGAAAGGGAGGACCTAGTTGCCTCATATAACTTAAAACCCATCGCAAATCGTCCTGCCGAGGAACCGACCAGTGTGCACAGAGAAGGGAGCAATGACGCGTCAGATACATTCTGGTCAACTTTATTAAATACTATTCAGCTATCAGCACCAGCACTGCAATATCAATCCGACAAATTAGACATGCAGTTAACTGTTCTTCATACATTAGCGGAATTTACCTCCGGGATAGAGAGGAAACTCGCAGATCTTAATGGCCTCATCAAAAGGGGACAAGAAGTTGTACAAGCCACTCAAATTTTACAAACCGACTGGTCCTGCACCCCAATTATTGATAAATTAACAACGCTACCGACAATGCTAGGGAACCTTCTGGTTGACCTAAAATTAAACACAACATTGCATAATACAACTGAAGTCAATGCAGGAAGCACCGGCCCGAAAGAACGATCAATTGGAACCGGCGACACGCAGACCAGACATCAAAAAGTAGGGAATTCCTCCCCCAATCCAAAACAAACTTCAGAAAATTCCATCTTATCTAACTCAACCGAAGAAAGAGACAGCACAGAAGCATTCAAGAACTCACAAGCCCACCGTAAACAAAAAAGGAAGGGCATGAACAGGAAAATAATTGCGGTGAGTCACACCAAGGAGAATCAGCCAGCGGCATCCCCTGGGGAAAAAGAGCAAACAAGGAATTCTCCGATCTTTACTCTGGTCAAGAAGACACCACCCTTAAACAAGAGATTGAAAGCCATAAGGAATCCAAATATGTCGGAACTTCCAAAGCCAACAAAACTACTTGAGATAACATGCGAACAGTCAAGGCTGAAGGAAAGTAGCACAGCAACGTGCACGCAACAATGGGAAAGAACAGAGCCGGAAATTAACACGCAGAGTAGTGTAAGGGGATCGGCAGAGAACCTGTCAAGGGAAGACATACAAAGTAGGAACAAGCCGGCTATAGAGCAAGTATCAGAGGAATCCCACGGAGCCAGAATCGCCATCCTCGATATCACAAATGACAACCAATACTCACACAGGTCTAAACATCACAAAGAAACTTCACTCCAGGACACCCGGGCCTTCGCATCAAAAGAGACAGACATTATCCTATTCGTCCCAGAATATAAATCCAGAGGAAGAGTGGATACCCTAAATAGGGGAAACATATTGAGACTCCTCCACTCAATTAAAGGTCTGGAAAACATTAGCACAACAGACTTGCTTGCAATCGAATTCCAACCTACATCAAATCAACAATGCCCAGAAGCAACAAAGACAACATGGAAATCAAACGAGATAGTTGACCTAATCCTGGTGGAAACTAACACATTTCTCAGTGGGGGATAAGGCTAGAACCAGGAAAAAACTAGCCTATCCCACTCCCCTCTTAGAAGAAAGTAACAAGGAACCACCTTGGGATGCCAAAAAACTATTTGCACAGCACTTTGGGAGGAGCAGAGCAGCTCGGGGGGACTGCATCTCCCGCTAGGCAACGCGGCCTGGGTGACGACATCACCAAGCCAGGAGGCGCACTTAAGTCCACCGGTTCTCCAGCAGCGCGGGACGCCAAAAAACTATTTGCACAGCACTTTGCACTTTTGGAGGAGCAGAGCAGCTCGGGGGGACTGCATCTCCCGCTAGGCAACGCGGCCTGGGTGACGACATCACTGCGTCAGGAGGCGCACTTAAGCCCACCGGTTCTCCTGCAGCGCCCGTCAGCGACCGGAGGAGGCAGGGCAGGGCCACCCCCCTTGGTTGTTTGCAAAGGGGCCCCAAGAAACACCATATAAATAGGTGTTCACTGGTTGGAAGTAAGGGCTCCGAGGAGGTGGACTCCAAACCAGCTAAGTAAAGCATTCAACTGGAGAAGTGAACAGCAGATTGCAGGTACATTATTCTATCTTCACTCCCGTAAGCCACCCTGCGCCAACCAGTTGCCTATCAATTGGGAACTGATGCTGCATGTTCAATATTGGCGTGAAGACCTTGATTAGAACCCTATTATATATCCCTGATAGCTAAAAAAAAAAAAAAGTACGTTGCGAATAAGACTATTGTAGATCTGCACTGGTATTATAGCTCTGGGGTCGAATATATAATGTGGTAGTCACACAGCCAGATTAGCGTATTTTTGTGCTTGTGCCTGGCCGTGGTTTAAGATAAACAGATTGACCCTATTTGCTGTCACCAGGACTGACAGGAAGCCTGAACATAACTAAAGGGATAGACAATATCTTCATTGTGCCATTCCTTATTTAAACTTATATAACTGTGATAGATTGTATATGAATTGCATGAATTGCACATGGTTGTAAAACAATCTCACTGTCCTATACATATATATATGATTGTACTAAGGGTTACTAAAAACTAAGCATGGGGAAAAGGAAATTTCCACCAGATCAAAGAAAGCCTAGCTCCCTGAACCCGACCGGACACAGACACATATACAGACCTCATTATTGAAGTTTATAACAGGTGCCATGGGTGCAATAGAAAAACAGATTACTAATGTCGAAGAGTCTCTTTTAGTATGTGGAGAACAGAATCTGACATCCCCAGCTAGAGCACTAGGTTTAGACAGTGGTATGGTTAGACCGACTGAGAAAGACGCTAATGGGTGTATCCAGAATATATCTGATACTATTAACACCTCAAAATCAAATTCGCCACTTCCTGCTAGACGGACAAAAAAGCTACGCATGTGTACAATAACTAATACACACAATAGAGAGACCACCAGTAGTAATAGGTCCAAGCCTCAATGTAAAACTGCCAAAAAAGTGATAATGGATGTTCCTGACCAGCCTAAGAAGGTTAGCGATCTAAATAATGGGAAACTGGAAACATTGTGTGCAGCTGTTAAATCCCTCAAGTTATTTATGAGAAACAGCATAGAAAGCATTACCACATGATTAAATGAGATTGAAGCCAAATGTGCGACCTGCCTGGACAAATTGAATTCCCGAGTAATAAATGAGCCCATAAGGAATGAGATGGTCAACAGTAATGTAAACGAAATACATCTAGAGAGGCAACTAAATAACATATGTACATACACCCCACAATGCTCTACTTTGCAGCTCTAATCAAGCATACCAGGGAAAGCAGGGACACACTCAGATAGACAGTTACCACCGCATAATAATCCGATCTCTGCAGATGCTTTGTCTCTGCATCCAACTGAGTTTCTAGAACTCCCACCTGCTGCCACTCCATATGTTATAATTTTATCAAATGTCCCGCCTTTAAATCATAAGACTACCGAATCCTGGACTTCCCTTAAAAATAAGTCCTTAAACTGGTTGGGGGTAAGATCAGGGCTAACTGAACACCTATTTGCAGATCTAAAGATGGCTAGAAGAATCAAATGGGTGGGTAAATCACAGAAATCACTCCCAGGAGACTGTATAGTTCTGTCCTTTAAAACGCCAAAACTTGTGGAGACCATACTAAATAGAACTAGGCCATCTCGCATTACCTCAGACTTGATATCTGCACTCCCTCTGGGTTATTTCTATCAACCAGGCTTACGGGGGCCCATCCAACGGCCTACCCCGGGAAGCACCCAAATATCTTCTCTTTATCAGCCTTACAGTGTCCCGATCTCGAATAGATTTAAGGGCTTTGAAAACTTAGAGGATATAAATTGACCACCAGTAATGGATCAAGAGGAAATGGAGCAGAGTCAACTGGAGACAAATGTACCTAATCACTTGGGAGGAGGGAGGCAGGGAGATCCATCCCACTCATCGGATGAACGTATAGGACTACTATTTTGGAACGTGGCAGGGCTTAAGAATAAAATTAATAACCAAGAATGGTTAGACTTTGTAATGAGGTTTAATTTTATATGTTTGCAGGAGACCTGGCTGACAGAACCGGAACATATAAATGGTTTTAGAACATTTTTTGTCTCTGCTGTCCCGGCGAGTTATGGCAGACCTAAAGGTAGTTTATGTATCTTTGCCTCTAATAGTTTGCCACCCGTCAAACCAGTTGCAGGGCACATCAACCCTTACTACCAGGTGATCATGTGCTAAGGGTCAGTCTTGGCCCGGATGGTTGTGGTGAATTTGTACAACAATTCCCATAATGGAGATATGGTGCCCCATTTGAATAACTTATATCAGTGCTTGGAAACATTGGACAACACTAAAAAAAAAGCTATCGATTGTGTGGGGAGGAGACTTTAATATCCAATTGTGCCGCTCTCAGGATGATAAAATATGTGGCATGATAGCTTAGATGGTTCAAGCAAAATGCATTTCCCACACAATAGTTATGGTGACAAGCTAAATGAATTAATTTATAAGTTAGACTTATCCTTTTGTAATGAAATGTTAGTACCATATGCGCCTTTTAAATGTACTTTTAACGGGTGTAGTAACCCTAGTACTATTGATTACGTTGTAAGCTCGAATAATCTGATCCCTGAAGTCTTTCATTTTAAAACTCACTCCATTCCACTAAGTGATCATTATCCTCAATCAGTCCAAATAACAAACTGGCACATGCATCAAGGAAGGCTTTTGCGATTCCTTAATTGTGATTATTAAGGAATCGCAATTAAGGAATCGCAAAAGCCTATGCATGTAGGAATCGCTATAAAAATAGCAATTCCTAAACATTCCTTAATTGCGACTCACAAATTGCGAGTCGCAAATAAGGAATACCTCCCCATTCATTCCTATGGGCCTACAGGCCCATAGGAATGAATGGGAAGACATTCTCAATTTGTGATTAGCAATTAGCGAATCGCAAATTGAGAATGCAATTTCAAGGTTGCAAGGGTGTCAAAAGGACACCCTGTTGCACCCCTGAAATTGTGGTGTGCACAAATGTTGCGCACACACATGTCCCAAGGACATGTGTGTGTGTAACCTACAACTTTGAAAAATGCACTTTAGTGCATTTTTCAAAGTTTTTGCAAATTACCATCAAGTTCAACTTCATGGTAATTTTCGCCCCCTAGTAGCGGAATCGCTACTTCAAAGTGGTTCTTGCATTGCATTTAAGGAATTGCAAAATGCGATTCCTTAAATGCTATCGCAATTTGAGAACTCGCAATTAATTGCGAATTCTCAAATTGTGAGTGCCTTGAACCTTGATGCATCACAAATGGCATTTTTGCGGGCGCAAACGGCCGATTTTTGCAAATCGCACTGTTTGCGCTCGCAAAAATGGTTGATGCATGTGCCTAAAGTCTCTATTAATTAAAGATAATAAAGTCCCTGTAATGGCTCCTTGCGGCGACTTAGAGCTAGCTACTATTAATGGTTTTTCATTGCGTTGGCACAACATCATCCCAGAGGACTTCCTTGGAAAATTAATTAGAGAAGCGAGGGAAGACTTTGAGATATGCCTGGATGACAGTGCACAGCCAACATATATCATTAACTCCTTCCTAGTCATAAGTAAGACGGTGAAAGAGAACCTGCAGTCGACAACAATAATGAGGAAGACTAGAAATGGTTGGTTCGACACACATTGTACAAAGGCAAATAAAAAACTTAAAAAGGCACTTCACAGAAACCCTAGGAATGCAAATGAGGTTAAACAGTGTAGATCCGCCTACAGACAGGCTTTGAAAAATCAAAAAGTAAGGCTAAGAGATGAGGCTTGGGATGCACTGTGTGAAGCAAGTAGGTCAAACGATAATAATACATTCTGGAGGTTAGTAAATTCTGCCCCATTGAGCGAAGATACTGGTCCTGGCATTGTGGTTGCAACCCTGAGGATGATTGGATCAAGCACTTCTCTGCTATTTATGCCACACAGCCCCCCCCTGATTCTACCACTACTAACAATGGTAATACAGACACTGACCAGCCACCAATTATTGCCCCTTTTACCTTAGATGAGGTGATTGAGGCGATAACTTCTAGTAAAGGGGGCAAAGCTCCCGGCCCTGATGCCATTCCGGTGGATCTGTATAAAGCTAATATTCCACTGTGGGGGCCCATTTTTACAATTGTTCTTAAAGCCTGCTGTATGTCAGCATTTCTCCCAACATGGGGGGAATCTATAATAGTTCCTATTCATAAAAAAGGGGATCAACACAACCCTGCCTGCTACAGGCCGACCTTGCTGCTTGACTCTTTAGACAAAATAGTTGGTAGATTAATTTTAAATAGACTACAAGAGTGGGCTGACAGCAAGGGGGTGTTGACCGATCTACAATAAGGGTTTCGTACTGGGGTGGGGACAATTGAACAGAGCCTTAATTTGTCCATCCTCATAGGGAAGTACACAAAAATCAAAGGCGGCAACCTGTATTTGGGATTCGTTGATCTTTCTTCCGCCTTTGATTGTGTTAACCATTCCAAACTTTGGGCGATTATGGGCGAGATGGGTGTGGACTCCCAGATAATTTCTTTTCTAAGGGACCTATACTCTGGCTCCAAGGCTAGGGTTAGACACGGAACTCAAGGCGAATGCACTCAGTCGTTCAGCATAGGAAGGGGGGTGAGGCAGGGCTGTGTCCTTGCACCTTTTTTGTTCTCACTTTATATTAACAATGTGGGCACTGCCCTGGTATTGCAACCCAAAGATCTGGCACAGGTGGGACACCGTCCCGTGCCCGCCCTCCTCTATGCTGACGATGCCGTTCTGATGGCGCGCACCCCAAATTCAATGCATCTGGTACTTAACGACTTTGTCAGCTACATGCAGGATCTTGACCTACATGTAAACCAGGCCAAGACTTTTATAATGAAGTATGGGAGGAAAATCTGCAGCTTCCGAGATATGAGAATTAAGGACACTATTATTGAACAATACCTTCACATATCTTGGAGTATTATTCGACAAAGGCGGCTCTTGGAATCAAGCTATTAAAACAAGGTTGCTACTCTTTAGAAGTGCCTGTATGGCCTTACGCAAATTTGCTTTAAGATTGGGTACTAATCCTCCTAAGGAAATGCTTACCATCTATAAGGCAAGGTGTGTCAGCAAAGCAGTATATGGGGCAGGCATATGGCGACATGCGAACTGCACACCGATACAAGTAGTGGAGAATGAATTTTTAAGATACCTACTCGCTACGCCCAAATCTGCATCAACGTTTGTCTGTCATGCAGAGTTAGGACTATCGTTTCTCACAGATTTAATTAAGACCCAACCGATCCTGTTGTGGCATAAAGTATGGACATCTGAGTACACTGTTTTAAATAAACTTGTTATTAGGAACTGCCTAAACTCTACTCATTATGCACAAATCCCCTGGTTAAAGTATGTAGAGAGCTTTTGAAAGGACCTGGGTCATCCTGAATATTTTAATAACCCTGAAAACCTAGTGAAGCTGAGCAGGAAAGACCTAAAAGCTGACTGCTTAGCTCACTTGGAGAATAATAGGATGTCGGAAGAACTTTTAAAACCTTCTGTTCAAAGAAATCAGCTAATTCTAACCAGCTACGACATCCAATTATATCTTAGTCATGTCCCACACCAAAAGCACAGATATGTTTTAACTCGTTTTAGGCTGGACATCTTTCACTGCATGGTTACGTTTCCTGAAGTAAATGATTGGTCCCCTACTTTACCTCATTGCCCATGCGATAATGCTTCATCACAGACAACTATGCATGTTGTTCTTTTTTGTAAATTTTATAAAAAATGGAGGAAGCATTATATATTAAGTTATCTAAAGCATTTAGATTTTTATCAATGTCGTCCGGCTTATCTACTCCTGCAATCCTTACCGACAATTGACATCGGTGTAAGAATGTCATCCTTCCTGTGGAGCGTTTTTTACGCCAGGAAGTCTGTTTTATAAATTTTATGATATGTTATTTATTGATGATCTATATGTATTGGTTCGGGCGAGCTCATCAGGACCGTATGGCGGTCCCAGTTCTGAGGTTCTTACCCTCTTGTATGTTGCTCTACGACAATGTACCAAGAACTTTTTAATGAATATAAGTCAATACCTTTTTAGAAGATTGTTAATTAGGTATGGAAAGGACTGTTTTCTTACAATTAAGGGGTGATTCATATGTGTTTTGCACTCTGTTATCGGATAGCGTCCTATCTTTTATGTTTGCTGTATCGTGCTTTTATGGTCTAATATATTTTGACCGAATAAAGATGATGATGAACTCCCACGGCATATAGTAACATCAATTCTAAAAGGAGCACGCAGCCACTCTCCAGGGTCTCACCGGAGTCTCTTAAATACCAAAAGCCAGAACAACACAGTCATCTGTTCCCAGCTGGCGAAAATACGGCGAACAATAACGACGACGGGTACGCAGTGACAAGGGGTACCCGGTTCAACCTCAACACAAGTCGATCCAACAAAAACCAGAATATGCATCTGGAATATTAACGATCTGGCGAACAACCTGGAGGATCCTGAAATACTAAATTACTTAAGGTCATTTGACCTGATATTATTTCAAGAAACCTGGGAAGAGCACGAGATAGCTCTACAAGGATAAACGTCACAAATTGTCCCAGCTATCAAAGGGTCAACCTTCGCCATCATTCAGGTGGCCTGATGACATATGCCTCAATATTTACAATAGGAACAACAGAAGAGATCAAGACAAAAATTGCAGCCCCAAGCGCCATACAGGCAACAGCCGTAACAATCAAAATCAACAAGGTAGACCGGCCACTTATCATAATTAACACGTACATACATCCGAAGCACAGGCTCAAAGGGGCTAAAGAATTGGTTAACGAACTGGCAAGAATCATAGAAGAGTGGGATGCGGAGAACATAATCCTGGCAGGCGACTTCAATCTCTACCTCTTCGGAACAGCCTTAGAAGACGAGCTAGTACAGGAACTTAATATAGCATGGGGAATACCAAACCAAGCCCCAACACTTTCAAATAAACAAACAAGATGCTCAATCCAATTACTTAGAGATCTGGAGCAACTAAACCTGAGGGCGCTGAATGGCCGATTTAAAGAAGATAACCCGCCAGCACTAACTTACCACTCCGCAACCATTTCCTCTTACTTAGATTTCACCTTGGCAACTCTTCTCTTGTTCGACAGCATAGACTCATTTAGAATGGGTGAAAATGGACAAAGTGACCACCTACCGCAAGAAGTGACGCTAAGTGTAATCAGAGGGAACCACATGGAAGCAAGGATAAGTGCCGGCATCGAATACACCTTGGATTTTAGACGAATAAGGTTAAGCCTGATAAGATCGAAGAGCTATCCATTAATGCGAAGACACTCATCCACCGAGATAACAATCTGATAGCGAACTTACTAGAGGCTTGGGAGGTTTTCACAAAGGATCTCGGGACAAAGTTTGCCATGAAGCCGAGGACCTTCACGGGGAAGCCACTGGGTCCTTTAACAGGAAAGGCAATCTTACCCGAGATAAAAAACCTCAAACGGAAAATAAATCAAGCTTTAAGACTGCTTTGAAAATGACCACAAAACCTAGCTCTGCAAAGCGAGCTACGGAAACTAAAGGTAATGTTAAAAAAGATGAACTGGGAAAAGAAAAGGCAAGCGAACGAAGAACTCTGGGCAAGGATACTGCACGACTCGAAACTTAAAAACAGCGCCAGGTTCTGGCGGACAATCAACAGCCTCCAGCGGTCAGCCCACCAAGGAATAAACTCACATATAACAGAAGCCGATTGGGCACACCATCTGTACAACCACTTTATTGACAAGAATCAAGAGGGGAATTCAGCTGAAGAAAAAACGCATACCACCGAAAGGAATATGAGTGATAACCAATGTTCCCTCTAATTTTTTTTCCTCTGTGTACGGCAGTGTAAGGTCTATGTGCACTACAACCAAGGCTATGTACGCCAGTAACCAGACCGCGCATGTGGGTGCAGCGCCAAATATCACTCCAAACTTTTGCTTAAAAAAGTGAAAAGACGGTGCATTTCCTCACATACAGATCCACGTGAACGGGGTTAAGGCAGGTTTGAAACCGGCCCACATAGCAATTTGAAACCTTGGCAGCTATGTTGCTGCATTTCTTTTCTTAATAGAGCTGGGCTGCGGGGTGATTGTGTGCAGTTGTTCAAGTTTTCATGTTAGTTTCAGCTCATGATGGGCGCTGCGATTAACATGAAAACTTTAACAAATGCTCTCTTTGAGCAGGAAAAATAAAATTATAATATCGTTATTATAATTTTACTTTTCGCAGTTTCAGGGCTGGGTTAGGGTAGGGCCACATCAGGCTTTCAACTAACGCATTTTAATGCTAGTGTCCGCATCACTGCATTAAAATGCATTAGTCACATATTCTAGCGCCCCTCTGACAATACTGCAATTGAGGCACACTGCCAATGAGGCAGCATCAGCACGCTACAATTGTCTAACATATATGAGCATGCAACTGCGCCTTTAAATTTAAAATGCTAGGCGTCAGAGATAGAATATTCATGAACAGCACTGAGCAGGCAGGCCAGAATTTAACAGATCAATTAGCCGTTCCCCAACCAGCCTTCCTGTGAGTCTACTCTGGGGGTACCAGCTATCACATGGGTGATCCATGGAGCTTTCTTGCCTGCTGTTTTCCCATAATCACACCACCCTTTTGGTGACCAGAAGCACACACATGCTTCGAAGATTGGACACACCGGCGGGTGGTAGCTTTGTTTTTCCTTACCGCACCTCCCAGCAGAGAAGTCACATTACCTGAGCCTCTTGCGCAGGATGTTATAGTTTTACAGCCTGCTGGGCCCATTCCCTCCTAAGCCCCCGCATCAGCCTGGACAGAGATTGTTGACAAAACAGTCAACTTCTCAGCCCCTGCCGTGCCCTCTGAACATGTGTACTTTCGTGAACCGGAGGCACAGTATTGGTCTTGTCACTTGATCCCGGGACTTGATTGTCGTCAGAGCGGCACACAAGTGTTTAAGTGCGACAAGCAGAGGTAGGAGGCGTTTCTAAAAACAAGCTTATAATCCATATTTTCAGACATTCTGTTTGTATGATCTGGGTTTAAAGCAATAATCGCTTATATACTTCAAAACACTTTGGGGCATATTCACAAGGAGCTATCGCCGAATTAACGGCACTTTATCGCAGCCAAAGTCGTGATAA
This sequence comes from Calotriton arnoldi, assembly GCA_963921515.1. Lineage (NCBI taxonomy): Eukaryota > Metazoa > Chordata > Amphibia > Caudata > Salamandridae > Calotriton > Calotriton arnoldi. The sequence goes on from CAWUFW010005029.1 coordinate 440,803, forward strand.
ATTTACCTCCCCATTCACAAGCCGGTGTTAACAGCCCACAGCACCAGTTTACCCACGATAGCAGCCGCAAAAAACATTGCCACAGAGGACCCCCGCAAATATCGCTAATGAGATGCAGAGTAGGCGTTCCCGTGCCAAAAGTCGAGACAACATCACACCTCAACATTCACAACGACCAGCCACATCGGTGATAAGAACACAAAACAGGCGATAAGGCGCGTTAGCAACAGGAAATTTACACCTGCTCTGACCTGGTGTAAAGTCGGATGGCAGCCAGCACCACAAAAGGGAGCACAGCCCAGGGCCACAACCGAAGGGCAACAGATGCCATGGAGCCACTCATCATGCGGCCTGGACACCCAAGAGGGCCACAACACCCACCGCCACCACCCCAGGACCCCAACCCACACCCGGAACACCCCCAGGACCACCACAGACGCAGTGCAGACAAAGACAGCGGACCCCCAGGAAGCTTACCAGCCTCACAGACTCAACATCTGACAATGTCACCGTCCACTACAGGCTGAAAGTGACAAACATCCTACGCATCCTGACCATCATCGCCTAACAGGCCTACGGCACCAACACAGCGGACAACCAACATCCCACCCCACACAAAGCTGCTGGCTTGGCTGCAGCTGTTGGCCCCTGGGACCCCCCAACCAACACCCACCAGAGTCGGAGGAGTCTCACAGCCAACCACATCCAAGTCCCCCACACCTGTCCTGGACAACACCATCACCCTGGCACCCCAGTCCCCATACGTACAACACAATGCGCAGGATCCGCTGGAGACCAAGCAAGGACCATACGCCCAAGCAGGATGCACGCACGTATTGGGGGCAATACACAGCACACATGTACTACCTGTGCCCCCTGGTGATACAGCACACAATCACCGCAACAGGAAGCACACGTCTCACATCAATGTGCAGGCAACAACAGAATACCGTGGAACCCCCAACAATGTCGCCTTCAAATACACAGCCAGTGTGCATGATACCTTCATCCTCTGACAGTCCATCATCAACCAGCGTTCCCAGGATGGCAACAAGGGAAATGCACAGCCCCTTGGCATCATCCAAATGAACACCCCACACACCTCAACTCCACAACCATGCAACTCACAACTCTGGCAATGCACACGTCACAAAATCACATACAACAGGCACAACAACATGCCCACCCACCAAACACGACAGAACAACTTACAATGTTCACATGGGCAAGCCCTGAACATGAGCCAGCAATGGCATGGCACCACAGCCACATAATAGCCGAATGTGTGGAGAGGTGGCAACCAGGCATGTGTGAAGGATGCAGTAGAACCATGATTGGGAAAGTACACAATGCCATGGGTGGCGGAGATGTGCTGGACACACCGCAGTATGCAGAATACACCCCTATCCATGGCGACATACACCGCTGGTGTATGGAGTGTAGTGGATAGTGGACGCCACCATGTCACCGCAGCCAGTGGGGGACCTCGCGGAAATGTTGCCTGTTACCCCCCCTAAGCATCACCTGAGTGGGATGGCCCGGTGCACACTACGCCAGCGTAGGGGTGTGAATAAAAAGCACATAGGCCTGGGCCTGGTCCTCTTCCGGTAAGGCCCACGTCTCTGCCAGGGCGGTGCCTCCCACCCCGCCATGAGGCCGACGCCGTCCTCGTGAGCGGAGCTGCCTGCGGACCCCGGCACGCTGGACCACGAACCCGTCAGGCCCACCCCTGCGCAGCCAGGCCACACTGATCACCTGCCGACACCGGCATGTGTCAATGAGGGCCCATCACGTGCCGGCGCAAGCTCCAAGCCAGAGTTCCGCGAGCTTGGCAGCCACCTCAGACCATCACGGCCTCCACGACACAGGCCCGCTTTATTCCTTTCTCGTTGACGTACTCCACTGCCGCCTTAGGCCTACTCTTCGGACCAGTAGGTCCCATATGTGAAACTGTGTCCTGAGTCATGAATGGCAGTGACCCCAAATCCGGGCCAGCGGCCACAGCACCAGACCCCCCGATCAGTGAGGCATAGTTCCATATGGGCATCTTGCGACACGTGGTGCCACTAACCCTGTTCAACGCCAGCCGGCTACACGTGGTGCCACTAACCCTGTTCAATGCCAGCCGGCTACACGTGGTGCCACTAACCCTGTTCAACGCCAGCCGGCTACACGTGATGCCACTAACCCTGTTCAATGCCAGCCGGCTACACGTGGTGCCACTGAACCTGAACTACGCAGGCCGGTGGGGCCATCCAACCTATGCCAGTGACACTCGATGAATGGGCCGTGCTGACCGCTGCCTCAGGCCTAAACCACGGTCAGGTAGGTCACACATTTGGAACTGAGTCTTGATTACACCATGGCAGTGAACATTATTGAAGGCAGAGAACAATTCACTATACACCCTTCGATGTGGTGGCAACAAGTCTGTGCATGGCATCACAACCACACGTGTCTGTGGGCCTACGCGGACTACTGCCCTCGGCCTACGCTGCGCACGAGTGGGATCACAGATTTGGAACTGAACATCGGTAATTCAAAAGGCAGAATACATTTCATTGCACGCACAGAGAGGCGTAAGAGGATGACGCGTTGCAGTCCGGAGGGAACAGGATCATCGTTACGGAGGTGATTGAACACTACCGACAACTGCCACTGTGTCACTAACTCTTTGCCTCGCGAGCCAACGACACGTGGCTGTGGGCCACTGCTGACCGGTGCCTCCGGCCTACACTGCGGTCCAGTAGGTCCCATGTGTGAAACTGAGTCCTGAATCATGAATGGCAGTGACCAGACGTCTTCTGCAGGGGTGATATCACTAAACTCCCTGCTATCAGTGAAGCAAACGAATGCATCACAAGCACACGACACATGTCTGTGGGCCACTGCTGACCGCTGCCTCCGGCCTACACTGCGGTCCAGTAGGTCACAGAGTCTTGATTTGGCAATGTTGGAGTTCACATCTGTGTACCGGCATCATCGCAGACTGCATCCCCTCTCAGCACCTGTGCCACTAAGGGTGTTCCCCGACATTCATGGACACTCACTGGTCATACATTGGTGGCGTTTGAGTCTATGGACTAGGGGCTAGTTTTCATCCTCATGTAGCTGATACCGAATTGTTGGTGAAAACGAGGGTTGAGCTTTCCACTCCTCCATTTGCTGCTTCCAGATGACATCAGACCTTCCGCATCATGCCCTGGAGGACACCTTCCACTGTCCCCCGCAACCCTCCGCAACATACACCTCGGACATTGATGGGGACCCGCTCAGGTCACATGGCCCATCTGACTGCACTGCAAGTCACCGTCCCGTGGCTGGGTGCCTGTGCCAGCCGCAGTGCATCCGGGGCCACTAACTCTGTGCTGCTCAGGCCTGGGACCCCTTCTTCTGAGACATTGAATGGCCTCTGTAACGATGGTCTTGGGGTCATCAACGCCATGTGTCTGTGGCCCTGCGCTGTCCGCATCCTCCGGCCTCAACTGTGGGCCACCAGGGCCCACACATAGCATCGAGTCTTGACCGGCCCGGACGTCGCATCACCGCAGGAGGCACACGCCACCACCGCAAGGACCACCTCCAACCGCCATCTGCCAGAGTCGAACTGGTGGTCCTGACAGACCTACGGAGTTGCTCAGACCTGTCGCGGATGCCATCATTGGCCTGATACCCTGCTCAGCACTCCAGGTGCCAGTGACTCAGTGCACCGCAAGCCATTGTCCGTTACTGATTGAGTTTTGTGCTGTTGTGAGGTTGCGCAGCAATGTCACCTCATGCAGTGGGGAAGACCTGGGACTATGATGAGGAAGATGTGTCAAGTGTGTGGACAGGAGAAGGCACAGACAATGGGAGGGCAGGAGGCAACAGCCCCAAGGCAGGAATGCAGACTGGTGGTGGTAGTCAAGCTACACACCCGGATCTAATACTGGGTATTGCGCTGTGGACTGCGGACACAACTGTCACCTTAGGCAGTGTGGGAGACCTGGGACGTTGATGAGGAAGTTGATGCAGGTGTAACACACCCCACTGCATCTGCATCAGGACTAACCCGAAGGGACACAATCCTAGCAATTTCTTCACATGAGCGCGCTCTTCTCTAATGCCCCTACCTCAGTGCACTGCAACTCACGGAACCTCCTGACTGAATATTGGGTGACCTCTGTCCTTACTCCGGATCCCTCCATGTTGCTCTGCAGTTGACTCTGTTATGCTGGTGTTTTCTGTTTCCATTACACTGGTATCCACTGTTCAGGTTGTTGCCAGCACCAAGCACTCCTTGCGGGCTGGCTTATACTCACCCCACACACATCCAGCACAGGCGTCACTGTACATGTGGCCCTGCCAATAAAGGGGCCGGGCACACGTGCCCGTAGCCAGTTCAACATGATATGTGCATGAGTCCCTGTGGTCTTGTTGTATGCATGGAGGCCCTGGGCCCTACGACATTACATTGTGCTGTGTACAGCGGACGCAGGCATGTCACCGCAGGCAGCGGGCTAGAACCTGGACATGTAGCTTTGTCGTCACCCACTCAATTCGTAAGGGGAGTGGACTGTGCCGTCGTACGCAGAGCCAACGTGGGTGTGTGACTGATATGTGCGTGCCCCTGGGCGTGGTTCTGTACTGGGTATGTGCATCTGCATGTGTCTCTATGGAAGTGTGGGTCTCCTTTGTGGGATGTAGGTGGTCCCTGAAGGGTATTGGACACCCACGTATGTGTTCTAGTTCGCATTCCATGGGTTCGGCAGCACCCGCACCTGTTGGGCCACCTCCTTTTGGTGTTCTGGCACCTGGCATTGGGTGCCATGTGAGGGTCGGTGAAGTGTTGTGAGCCAGCCATGATTGCGGGTGCTTCATGCTGTGTGGTCTGTTGCAGGGGCTGGGTTCTCCTCTGAGTAGCTTGTCTGCCCTGGTCCTGGTGGTGGGTTGTGTGGGATGTCCATGGGCTGTTGTAGGGCGTCGGCGTCGAAGGTGTGGTGTTCGTCTCCGGCATCACTGATGGGTTGTCTGTTCTGACCTGCTGGAGGTGTTGTTTGTCCCTCTACATTGTGAAGGGGAGGTGCATGTTGGCATTGTGTTGGCGCCTTGTTCTTGTCGACATGCAGACTGTGTGACAATGTACATTGTGACTGTTTGGGCGGTGGTGGCTATTTGAGTTGGGACAGTGTACATTTGGCCTACATGGCTGATGTGGCGTTGTAGCCGTAGATATGCATCTCACAGTTCCCTGCTCTGTCCAATGTGATTGTTTTGTTTCTGTGCCTGGGTGGACCCAGTTGTGTCCCCTGTTCTGCAGTGTGGGTGTTGCACTTTGTGCCACATTGTCATGGTATGTGCTGTGATTGCTATGTGTGTGTGCTGCAGTGTGCCACGGGGATGGGGGACATGTCCCTGGGTAATTGTGGGTGTGCAGTGTGCTACACCTCATTGTGCATGTGTGCCATTGTGCCCATCACCCCCCGTCCCCCCAGTCCCTGTTGGATCCTCACCCTGTTGTTGTTGTGTCAGGTCCTCTCGAGCTGTGTCCGTACTCCCTACTCCTTGCACCGTCTACACACTGATGACTGTGGCCTGGATTTCCTCAGGCTCCTCCTGTGGCGATGGACTGCCACCTCCTGTCGCCATTGCTGCCTTCCTGTTGGCAGCAGGTTTGTACCTGGTTTAGGTTGACACGTCCTGCCGGCGCCTCTTGGCCTCCTGGATTGGCCTCCTGGGCACTCCGACTGCATTCCAGGTGGTCTGCTTGTGGGTCAGTTGCTGGTAGTGTTCTGTCACCTCCGTGACGCTGGTCTTGTTTTCCTGCGGTCTGCACCCCGTCTTCCTCTCCCTTTTCTCCTTGGCCTTCCCCGACCAAGTTGTTCCTTGCTGGTGGTCTGTGGGGGTTGTGGGGTTCGCGTTGACCTCTGCGCTGGGTCAGGGTGCATCCATGTTGCTACGTGCTTTGGCTTGTTTCTGGTGTGTTGTTTCTGTGGTTTTTATGGTGCAATTTCCCGCCAGATGCGTGGGATTTGCAGGCCTGTGGCTTCTTTTCGCTACTTTTTGTACCGCGATTGTCCTCATCGCATGATTTCTCGCGTTTCGCGTTTTTTCGGCGTGGCGTTGATTTTCAGGCTGACATTTGACGTGTTATCTGGTGACTATCGCATACTACCGACTTGTTGTGAATTCCACGTTGACACGGGATTATTTTCCCGAGATGGGCTGCGATATTGAAAGTTGCGTTACGCTACTCTTGCGGTAGTTATCACACGTTCTTGTGAATATACCCCTTTGTTTTGGAAATAATCTGCTTTGCCACACTTTTTGAATCATCGTCGTTTAACTAGTCTCACCGTCAATGAACCTTGCTTTACCTCTCAAAAGGACAATTCTTTTTCTTGGAAAATGGACTTCAGGAGATTCAGGTTGTTACCCAACCCTTACCTCAGCTACCACCTTCTCCACAAGGATGGGGCGCTGCAGTCTTACTGCTTTGACACACGGTAGCTGCTGCTGAGGGCACATCATTTCAGGGGTCAAGAATTAGGTTTTCAGGGAAAGGGAATGGGATTGGTAATTCCAAGTGTATGTGATTCAGGACCCCAAGCTGGACCAGGGGGGCAAGGCTGTTCTGATACTACTCGATCTGTTGGCGGCCTTTGATACGGTCCCTCATGAGAGGCTCTTGGATAGACTTGCTAACATCGGCCTGAGGGAGACCGCCCTAACATGGATGTACTCCTTCCTGGACAACAGATCTCAGGACATCTGGCTCCCCCCTTTCTCATCCCCCGTTTCGGCCATGAATGTGGGTGTCCCTCAGGGCTCCATTCTCAGTCCAACCCTTTTTAACATATATCTATCTCCCCTTGCACTTCTGGTAGAGGAAGAGGGCGCCAAAATTGTCTCCTACGCAGATGACACTCAGCTGATTTTTACATGCAATAAAGGAACCGACTTTGACAGGGCAATGATTAGCTCTTGCCTCACAAAGGTTTTTAATTGGCTCAAGATTAATCAGCTGAAGTGTAACCCTGACAAAACTGAAGTTGTTTTCTTTGGAAAACCGGAAACACTTGACTGGAGCTATTGGTGGCCAAAAGATCTGCCGCCCCCGCCCACGGCAAAGGAGAAAGTCAAAAACTTAGGAATTGTCATTGACAATGCACTCTCCATGCGCTCTCAGATCCGTATGTTAAAAAAATTCCTGCCGCTGATACCGCTTGATAGCAGAAAGATCGTGGTGCAGGCTCTGGTGACATCAAAACTTGACTATGTCAACAGTTTGTACCTCGGTCTTCCCAAATCTCTTATCCAGCGCCTACAAGTGGTACAAAACGCGGCAGCCAGAGCCATCTTGAGGTATAAACCCAATTCAAGTATGACCCCTATTTTAAAGTCTCTACACTGGCTACGCATAAAGGAATGGATTGACTTCAAAGCGATGATCATCTTCTTTAAAGCTTTCTACGGCTTAGGTGCCGACTACCTGAATAAGCGCGTAAATCGCTACACCACATCTAGACCCCTAAGATGTACTAATGCCAACCTGGCCATCGTGCCTAAAATACGCTGTGCCCGCACGGGAGGCAGATCCTTCGGCTTTTTAGGCGCAAAATTATGGAACAGCCTCCCTGAACCTCTGAGACTAACCACAGACCTACTATCCTTCAGGAAGAATCTAAAAACCTGGCTTTTCAATAACTAATTGGTCCTTTCCCACGTTCCTTCCGCTGTCACGCACCAGGACACTCTAGTTTGAGTAGCTGTGCGCTATATCAAATACACCATTTCATTTCATTTCATAAAAAGTAGAGCTTTTATTAGAATACTCTGCATGCTGCACAGAGAAGGGAATTAAACATCTTTCAGCAATAGAATGAAAATGCAGCTCTGCCGGGGTTTTCTCCCCTCACTGCCAAACAAATTATGTCCATCAGATTCCCTTTCTTTTCCGACTCCAAGCACAAACATTTTTTTGTAGGCCTGTCAACCACAATCCATACTGAAGTTCACCTCCAGTCTTGCAGGCAGGCCTATGAAGCAGCACACCCTAGCGCGACAGTCACTGAGGTCACAGGACCCTTTAGCAGGGTGGCTCTAGGGCGGTGGGATCGCACTGGGCGCTGACTTCGGGTGGGGTGTCATGCTTGCAAGTATATTATGTTTCTAAAAGCACTTGCTGCCTCCTTCCTGGCCACCAGCAATTTTAGGCAACAATAAAAATGTAATGATAACTCCGGTGATTAATGTTCTTCCTAGAGAGAGATGGAGTTTTGTCAAGTGGAAGTTTTGACTCATGGAAAGGTAGCACAGAGGGCTAATTTGCCTGCTGCAAAGAACATGTACCATCCAGATCACAAAGTGCACATAATGTAAATGGGTCAGTGGGTTACTGCTTTTGTCAGTGAGATCCTTTTGGTACTTGCAGTTTATAAGTCAAAATTATAACATAAAACAGTGAGCTATTAACTGTCATCTAAGAGCTGCATGTTTTTCCCCAGTCTGATTATCCTAATGTTGCAAAAAGGATTCATTTGAATAGAAATAAATTCTGGTTATTAAAGAGAACCCCCAATCATGGTATTACTTTCTAAATTCAGTGTGTTTCTCCAGACCAATCACTATTCAACTATACTGCCTACTAGTATGGATGTCATGTGACTCCTACACCTTGTAGTCCTTTGTCTTATGTAACATTTCCTATACAGAGATTTACACACATATGATTAATTGTCTCTGTGTAATGAGTGTGATGTAAAGTGCTCTGACACCCTACACTGGTATCAGTGGTGCTGTAAATCAAGTTAAATTCATCTGAGCGAGAGTATGGTTATGGAGACTTGAGGGGCACTGTTAAAGAGTGGTAGTGGCGGAGGGAGTCATTGGGGGGGCACCAACAAACATTGTCGCACAGGGCTCCACCAGCGCTAAAGCCGGCCCTGCCCTTGAGGCCAGGCCGCCTCACCCATTCATCCCTCCGTTGGCCTTGTTTCAGCAGTAGTAGCTGTAACTCACCAGGGGTCGGCAATGCAGGATTTGCAAGCACACCAAACTAAGTTCACAAACTTCACAGTCTCTCTGCTTCATGCACAAGCACTTTTATCATGTGCTGCCAGCTTTGGGGCCACTGGAATTATGCAGCAATGGAGGACAAAATTATGCCGCAGAGTTGACTAAATTATGCAGCAAAAAAAGGCTGCAGCGTAATGCAGTATATTTTCTGATACTTTATTATTTTTACATTTTTACAGATGCTAACAGTCTCTGGAAAAATGTTGCCTTATTAGTACCAGTGTAACATACAAATCCAGCAGTGACAAAGGTGATCAGTCAACCTTTGCAAAGGGCCGTCCACTTCGCAGAAACACAAGTCACATTTTTTAGTAACATTTGATCCGTTTGAGCTACAAAAAATGTATTAGTTAAAATAGTCAATTTATGCAGCAGATGATGCATTATGCATTAAATATTGCAGAACCAGAATTATATAGAAAACATTTGCAAACTAGGATATTTTGCCATTCATGCTTGAACTGCTCTTGTGGAAAAAGGGAGGAGAAGTGCTGATGACAGAAGCTGCATGGCTCGGAGACAAATGGTTTGTGCTTCCACTTTTAAGCTTATGTCACCTGGAAGCAAATTCCGCGTTTGTAGGCTTCCTGAGCCCTGCCAAGTTCCACGCATCAGGCGTTAGTCTAACGCATTTCAGTGCGGTGGTCTGCATCACTGCACCGCACTGAAAATCACGCATTATAGCACCTCCTCAGCTGTCAAGCTGAGCGCTGTTATAATGCATGACTGAACTCCAGTGTGGCAGAGCGCTGTGCGCCCGAGATAACAGTGCACATCCTTCTCAAAAAAAGGCTCAGCAGGTAAGGGACGGATGGACTAGTATAGACAAAAGACGTACATTTCCACTAACACTAATAATTCCCAGGCATGCAAATGCGTGGTCAGAAGCTTTGCACTGTTTGACGGTCATGGTCATCGCGTTACAGATAAGTGGATAGAACTTAGGCAATAGACATAAGACATTAGCACATGCTCGCGACACAGAAGAAGGTCAGGAAAACACGCAACTCTTCAAACTGCACTCGGTGTTAAAATCGGGCGGCCCTCTTAAACTAGCCAGGCGCGGTTATGTAATAGTGAATAATCGAAGGCTCATTCAGTATCGAAAAGTTGGAGAAACGTATAGAATACTAAATGCATTATAAAGAAACGGATTAATTTAATTTATAAAATGCATTTTATACATTTTACACGCAATTATAAAACATTAGTACAAAACTTAACCTTAGTCTACCAAAACGTACACAATAGGTTTAAGATAGCATCCTAACGTACACATTTTATTTTTCTCACAATGACAGTAAAGACTCCCGTATTCAGAAGTGAAACATTCAGTTTCGATATGGCACACATGCGGTGTGCTGACCTGGCAGCAGCATCCTTTCCGTGATGCTAGTGCTGCACAGCTCCTGAGGCTGGGACTGTCGTGCTGCTCGAGCTGTTACTGATGGTCTGCGGACTCCTGACAGTGCGAGTGTCAGCATTACTGCTACCACTGCACACTGTGCGGGTAGTAGTATCATGGTTTTCTTTGCTCGCCTGCCTCCTTGCTATCTATCACATGCCCCTGTGTCTGCTTGGAGTTACCTGAGCACCCTCGGTGTCCGGAGCATGGCACGTACTGACTAGCGCATACAATGGGGCGCTATTTTTGTGCCAATACCTGTCCATAGAAAAATATTTCTGTCCGGTCCCGGCCTCCTGCATCACACCTGTTCAGAACATGGAACAGCTTACCCCAAACACCAGGCGTGATCCATCATACCTGCTGTTCAGCAAGTGTATGAAGAGGCCTCTCTTCAAGACCACTGAACTGTATTTACGACCGGGTCAGCATTTTGTTGTTTTAGAGTCAATGAACCTGATGCACTGAGACGTTGTCTCCAAGTGCATAGAAGGAATTATTTGTGTTTTTTCCTGCCTGCAACCATCAGGCCTTTCATGGCGATCATGGGCAGGAAGAGCAACATTGGGACACCTTCCCTAAGTGGGCTAATTTGCCATCCTAAAGTCCCTCTACTGTAGGCGCAAAGGTGTTGTGGTACTGCTGAGCGGGACTTGGTTTTCGACTGTGGTACTGGTTTAGGTCCCCCCTACTTTAAATGAGGCAGGGCAGTGCTTAATATGTAAAATAGTAAGTGCCAGGGCCCGAACCAGGAGGCCACTGCAGCTTGCAGCACCCATCGCCCATCTCTCTCGCCAGCAAGTGAGACAGTTCAGATTATTGAAATCTCTGTTTAATATATTGTTTCTCTGCAGCCTCGCATGGAAACAGGTGTCAGACCTAGGCTGTGGGCTGTGCCATGCAACTACTAAGTGTGGGTGACATTATACTGTTCAGAAGAAAGTGTCACTCATAGTTGCTGAATGTCACTCATAATTTCACTGAAATTATGAAAATGTCACACGTAAGCAATCTGAAACCTTGGCAGCTATGCTTCCTGCATTTCTTCTCTTAATAGAGCACAGCTGCGGGGTGATTGTGTGCCTTTGTTAACATTTTCATGTTAATGGCAGCGCCCTTCATGAGCTGCAATTAACATGAAAACTTTAAAAAAGGCACACAATCACCCCGCAGCCCAGCTCTGTTAAGAGAAGAAATGCAGTAAGTCTACAAACACAGAGGGGCCGATTCCAATTCCGGCCGTAAATCTCTCCGACCGAGCCGGACCCGGAGAGAATTCCGACCGAATCGGATCCTAGCAGTCCGACCGGACGAGTACGATGCATTCGCATGCTATCGGACTCGATTCGGTCGGACTCCCATTGAAGTCAATGGGAGCCGGTCGTACAACGCGTACGCGGGCTCCTATTGACTCAATGGGTGCGAGGCGAACAAGGGCGCCCCCTACAGCGGGTACGCATCCATGCGCATCGTGGCGTACATGCACAGGTAGGGGGGACCCATGGTTCCCCCCTGTGTGCGACTCGTGCGCCTACGCATACAGGGGGGTCCGATGCGGACCCCCAAAGTCCGGCTCCGACAGCTCTTTTGAGCCGGACGGCGCGAGTCGGTCGGACTGCTCGCGGCGCGCATCGTACTTACCCGGCCGGGAAACGTCTCTATAGCACGGTGCGAGTCGAGTCCGAGCGAGTCGGTCGGTGCGGTTCGGACCCGTGAACGAGTCGGTCGGCGATTTCGCGTGCGCTCGCATCGTACTCGCTCGGCCGGACCCGCGTACAATTCGGTCGGGAAACAGGGCTCCGAATCGGATCCGGTAAATCCGAATCCGATTCGGAGCACTACCGGCCGAGATCGGAATCGGCCCCAGAGTGTGCTTTTCGGTGATTCTAAAAGCACACTCTGTGTTTGGTGCTGCATTTCATTTGTTTTCTAGAGTGTGGCTGCGGGGCAGATTGTGTGCTTTTTTTTTAAAGCATTCATGTTAATCGCAGCTCATGATGGGCTCTGCAATTAACACGAATACTTAAACAAAAGCACACAATGAGCCCCACAGCCGCACTCTAGAAAACAAAAGAAATTTAGCAAGTGCTCCCTCATTGGGAGGGAGCGCTTGCTAAATGCCTCTTCCTCTGCAAGTTGGAAATGCCCGTTTTTCACGTTGCAGTGGCAGCACGAATGCTCTCTCGGGGGATGTGTGTGCGTGCCACACACACAGCAGTGCGTGCTCGGAAGCACTGAGGTGTGCGCACCTTCAAGGGAACACTGGTGATAACAACACAAATAGTACTAGACAAAGGATAAGCGAGGGCACCAAACACGATGAGATTCTGTGTAAACAAAAGGACCGCGGGGTGGAAGGTACAGCGGGCTCTAAACCATCATCAAACAGTAAAGAATTTAGTAATGAAATAACAGCAGCCCGGATTAAGGCACAAATATCAAAAGGGAAGCTGGAAGGAGCCCCAGGCCCAAATGGAATACCCCCAATATTGTATAAGCACAATGCAGAATTCTGGAGCAAAATACTGGTACCAGTCTTCAAGGGCATACAGGAAACAGAAACAAGCCAGGCATCTTTGAAAGGATCGATAATCAGCCCAATTTACAAGCAGAGCGACAGGAGCATCCCTAACAATTATCGACTCGTCACCCTAATTCATATAGAGGCAAAGTATTTTGCGGGGCTAGTCTTGGAGGAATTAATATCCTGGGCATCGTCAAAATGCATCATCCCCGCAAATCAAACAGGGTTCTGCAGAGGACAGGGTACCACGACTAACATCATGGCGCTAACCCTGTTGATAGATGCGGCCAAAGCAGCAAAGAGCTCACTATTTTTATGCTTCATAGATTATAGCGCTGCATTTGACCACGTAGATCGCGCCAAACTAGGGCAGAAGTTGGAAAAGTGGGGGATACCTAAGCCTCTCCTAAAACAGTTGATCCTATTACACACTCATACCTGGGTCAAGATCAAGCTGGGAGCTGGGACGCACCTCTCTAGGAGAATCAACACCTCCAAAGGCCTAAAACAAGGGTGTGTTCTAGCTCCCATGCTGTTCAACCTCTTTTTAGCAGACCTTCCAGGGGAATTGGACAACAGTACATTGCACGCCCCACGTTTGGGAAAAACCTCGTTGTCCAGCCTCCTATATGCGGATGATTTGGTTTTAATAAGCCGGACCCCAATCGGCCTTCAACACCTGCTGTACACCACTAATAAATTCTCGCAACGCAATGCATTACGCATTAACTTAAAGAAAACAAAAATTATGACAGTGAATTACAATAAGACCAAGAAAATCACGTGGTACCTGGATGGGTGCAGCCTAGACCGGGTAACCAACTACAAGTACCTCGTAGTTTTACTTGATAGCAGAGGTTCGTATAAACCCCAATTGTAGGCCCTGCGTCGGAGGGGCACCACGAGTTACCACGCAATGAAGCCCCTGAAGAAAGTTCTACCAGACCGAACACTAGATCCCCTATTACAGGTGATTCGAGCACGATTGCAGCCAATGCTCACATATGGGAGTGAACCAACACCAACACAAGGCAAAGATGCGAAAGTCCTAGACAAAATAATTAGTAGCACATATAGAGCAATTTTCCAGCTACCAAACTATGTGTCACCCACCCAAATACACCTGGAATTCGGTCTTCAGAAGCAAACAGTGGAAAGAAGGGGTGCTTATATAAAAAGCTGGCATAAGATCAGAGGCGCCGAGCAAGGATCTCTAAATGCGCATCTTTGGACCGAGCTGTCACATTGAGAGAAATAACCTGCCAGAGAGTACCTGGTCGAATCACTGGAAAGGCTCGAATTGACCAACCTCCGGGAATCCTCCATAGATCATAAGAGCTTTCAAGAGGTCGTAACCAAAATAACAAAAATGATATCCATAACAGAAGACAAGGAAACTTTGGCCAAGAGGGCTCACGGATGGATAGCGCTTAATGACTATAAAGCTCTTACGCCACAAGCTTACTTGAAAATTGGAGTCAAACAGAAGATAAAAGATTTTTTTTAAAGTTGCGCTTTGGCAGTTTACCAATTTTCCGATATCTGCCACCTGAAGCCCAGAAGAACAGTCTTGTCGTCTTTGTGGAACAGGAAATGAGGACCTAATACATATCATTTGGATCTGCCCAAGCTTGATGGACATAAGGCGTGCCTTACTTCGACCAACATTGAATCAGAAGGGCATCAGGACCTGTAGGCAGGCTGTAAAATTGTGTTTTAACCCAGAAGAGATTCAGCTAAACTGCCGACTTACAAAGTACTTTGACATAGTGGCTGAAAGACTCAAGCCCCAGCAACAGGTGACAGCAGAATAGCAAGCAGCTTGTCTACTCTTATTGAGCACTTTAACAGCCAACCTTCACGTGAGCCCTCCTAGTCCAACCCAAGTTTGCACCTTGAAGCACAAGCACTTTATCCATGTTTTTACCCACTTCAAAAGGATTGAATAGGCACTCTGAAGCACAAGCACTTTGTCCATGCTTTTACCTACCTCAAAAGGTTTGAATAGACACTAAAACTGAGACTCGATACGATCTCCACTTATAGCAAAACATCAACAAGCTAAGTTGGAAGACTGTATTTTAAATGTTAAAGTATAAATTGAGAGAAGGATTGTTTTATGTACTTTTAATGTCTTGATGGATTTAAATTGTGAGTTTTAATTAACTGTACTATAAAATTACTTACTTACTTACAATCCCACATGTAAGGGATATGTAAAATTCAACGTAGAGACATACTGTGAATACAATGTAAAATGTCATAGTCCCATCGTAGTGTAACCAACATAGTATTTAGACAAATCGGAACACTAGACCTGGACGCACCAGTAAGAGATGGGTAACGATAAAGGACCCCTCAAACATGTACTGCTAATCAGGCTACACTCTATTCATGTTGACCCTAGAAAAACATTTGTGGCAAACAAAATTAAACAATTTCAAAACGTATACTCTGCTATGACCTCCAGGCACCGAACACCGAGTCCATGAGAGTAATGACCCCTCAAAGAATGTAACTGAGCAATTTCAACCTTCTATAACTTTGATCTTGAAAGAAGATGTCTGAGGACCCCATATGAATTACAGGCAGCAGACCTTGACAATTGCCTCACATGAGTGTAGCTGAATTGTTTGACTCCGTAATCAAATCCACTGTCAGCATTTGAAAAAGATTGACCCCCAGACACTGTAGCTTTACCCAATCATTCCATTTCTTCAGAATGAAGTGCGGTGCAGCAGTACACTGTGATCCTGCAACTAGCCCGGTCTCCTTCACATTTCAGTACTTCTTTACTGCTACTACACGTGGTTGGCCGTAAGTAAACCGATGAAAGCTGGACACTACGGGACATATCTTAGCCCCGGTGCTTGCGTGCTGCCTCCAACCCCAAGATAGTGCACGCAGACGACGCTGCGCTGGATGGCTCAAGCGGGTCAGTGCAGCAGAGCGTCCCACTGCAGCTCGGGGTGTTCCATAGCAACAAAGACGTCGATGAATAGTCTCCGCGCAACACCAAGGTGAAGGTAAGAGTGCGCGCTCTAACCACAACTTGTGCCTCTGTTTTAAACCGCACCACTGTGGTTAAACTGCTATTAGTCCAGGGGGGGGGGGTTGTAAGTGACTAAAAAAAAATTATGTCAAAAATTGCCTCACCGCAAAAGTCCCACTCCGTCCGCCAGTATTGGGCTGATTTCCCAATGTTTATAAAATGATTTCGAGTAGCTGTAACCAAAATTGTCTCACCACCAAAGTCCCACTCCGGCCGCCGGTACCGCAACCAGGTTCCTTTGAAAATATTGTGCATTCCCCAGCAGTGGAAACCCACACAAAGTAGACAGCATTGTGCAACATGCCACTAAACTGTTGAGCACAAACCGTATCAAAAAGTAATATGTTCCTCAGATTCAACGCTGTCAAAGTCAATCTAAAAGGCACGAAGACATGGTGTACAGCAATCGCCCTTCCAGCGCACACACATAGATGACTGTACAGCTTTGAAAACACCACAGTTGTGAAAGTTGTTGGCTTCAAAAATAACACCAATACCAATTGACTCAGCACTGCTAGTACACACTGTGGTGGAGACTATTCCTTAGATAAAATAGTGGGAGTTCCAGTACTCCAACAAGTTGTCACATTATTAGGAAATGGAAAACCTTTAAGTAAATGAAGTACATCCAGGAAGGGCCATCCGGTGTGAAGGACACTGGTGGGGTTGGCATGCCTGGTACTTCAGTCTTGATACTTATTCTTTGTTTCAGTAAGTTACCTTAGTTTCTCAATGTCCAGTCCAGTGACAACTTCTGTAAAGCCAGTAGCACGCATGGGTCTGTCTCCAGATCATCGCCACAATATGCTGTGACGTACCAGACGTAGCCAAGTTGTGTCTTTGTAGTTCCTTCATTAGTTCCATGTATTGATGTACATCAGCCTGGTAATCCATGTACTGCAGGACGGTATCTCAGTACAACAGGATGGTAATCATGTATATCAGCTCCACCAGGAGCAGCCTGCCTGCTGCTCAGCCCATCTTCAACTGTCACACCACACAACACAGGCACTCAAACATTCCATGCATCTCTGTCACACCAACATTCCACTCCGAACATTCACACTTGCCGAGAAGCTAGGAGCTGGTTAAGATATGTGTAACATCAGTACATAGGCAGGATATAACAGCTTTCAAAACATCATTTCTTAAAACAGTCAAAACAGAATCTTCATTTATGACGCTTGTGCATCCTCAGAGAGAAGTCTGGGAGGGTCTCCACTCCAGAATGCAGAGCCAGATCCTCTGCCAGATATACCTCTCAAGAAAGAGCTGATCTGGAGGGGAAACTATGTAGACTATCTTGAGACAGGACCTCTAACAAAGAAGACCACTGAAGAAGCCTTGGGGAGATTTCAGTGGGCAGCATTCATTGTCCTTCTTGTGAACATTATTCTTACTATGGCGTAAATTTATGCAATCAGCTACAGGTAACTCCAACAACAGGTGAAAGGGTGGAAATTGCAAATCATCTATCATGCAAATTAATTATTATATTCATGAAGGGCTAGGCCAGAGATGAGTGTGTGTAATGCTTGTGAAGGTTTCTGTTTATCAAAAAAAATATCCATGAAGGGTCCATTGTCTACTCCACATCTCTGGGCATAATGTACATTAGGAGGATAGTGAGCAACTCAACTGAACTCCACTAGGTACCCCCAAAAGCAATAACAAGCTGTCACCAATGAGGGCATAGCAGAAAGAGGTTGCCTCCTTTGGACTGCAGGGTGGAAATAAAAATTTAGGCCACCCGTGTCAGGATTCTACAGATACAAAAACTAACCAGGATGACCATTGTTGTTAAGGGTAGTGTCACATGAGCATCACTATTGTTGCATAAGACATACTCAGCCTCAATGGCCTCCTGATGCTTTCACAGACATTTACTGAAAGCTTGTTAATATTCGTGCGTAACAAACGAGTTTCATCTTTAGTAAAGTCAAATACTCAATGTGGGCGTTATATGCTGGGTCTGGTGGCTCAGTGGACTAATGTGCGCACGACAGGGACCTGTGTTTGACCTCATAGTCACAGGTTCAAATCCCAGTGGGTCCACTCAGCCTTTCATCCATTGGAGGTTGATAAAATGAGTACCGTTGGGTAACAGTAAACATCTGTTATTCAGCACCAAGATACCCTTTGTGGTGAACGTGCGCATTACAAATACGCACGTTATGTTATATATTCAATGCATCTTTGTGATTTTGACACTTTCTTCAGCAAAATGCCAGCTTCTTCCATCATCCATAACCTTCAAAAGTGCATATTACTTAAAATTCAATAAAAACAACCTAGTATCAATTCATAACACCATTAGGATTTACAAAAATATTATCACAGCATATAAACAGTTCTGAACAATATGTTAAAAACAATTAATAAAATACCAGGGACATGCAACTCTTTGAATACGGTAGTTACGGTGAGACAACTCAGGGAATTCTTACTCATAACGTTTCCTAATGGCCAAAGATACTTTTATATAATTGCCTACTGCAATATAAATATCAGGGGTAGTCAATGGGTGCAAGAATTTAAAACCATCAACATATGTACAAGGGTGAATTTTCTTTAACAGTGGGATTAAAAATGTACTACTTGCCATTTTATATAAAGTGCAGAATAAGATAAAGTGCAAAGTGCTTTGACTTGTAAGATCATCACATGGACAAGGTGAGAGATTATTCGCCCAACCACTCTGGCGTGGAAACGCCAGCAAACAAATGCACAGTACATAACCGAAATCTAGTTAAATAAAATCTAATCTGCAGATTAGTGGTGAATGTTAAATAATATTGCAATGGGGGAGGGGACAAGTGCATGGGACCGATCTCATCTTGGTGAGGATAACACATATTTCCCCTTGAATGTAACGCCTCTTTGATAATGACTTTGGCGTTCAGTGGGATGCTTTCAGGACTATCAAAGAAATGCCCCAATCCTATTTCATAATATTTATCTTTCACGAAACGAAGCCATGGTATTTTTAGAGAGTTGGCCAAGTTTTGACAATCTTTTATTATTTCTCGTGAGAACGTTAGTTCTTCAGATAGCCACATTTTTGCCCATAGGAGTAGAGGGGCACAAGATATACGATCCTCTATATGCTCTAATCCCAATTCGTTATGACATAGGGGGTGGCTAGGGGCACTATTAGGCGTCATCATAAGCCTTTAAATGAATTTATTTTCCACTATTTGTAGCTGGCGGATATTGTGATGCCCCTACACCATATGTTGCAATCGAAAGGCATTCGGCTTTGTAAAGGGTGATTATTTCCCTAACAGGCTTATGGCCTAATTTGCATGCAAAACGAAATAGCCCATCCACAGCCCTAGTTGTATGGTGGGCTCTTGCTGTCACAAGTGGGTCCCAACTTAGCTTATTGTTAAACAAATTCCCTTTTCTACTCTCTTGTCCCATGCTACGAAAATATTAGTTTTTGTACTCTTTGGGCCGCATACCATAATATATGATTTAATCAAATTTACTTTAAGATTAAGTGACGACATAAAATCAATAAAAGTATCCAGGGAATTTTGAAGGCTATTCGCTATCATGGCCATTAGCACCGTGTTGTCAGCATAAGATAGCAAGGGGTCAGATTTGCTGCCAATTTTGGGAAAATCAAGTTTCCTACTTAATATGGAAGACTCCAGACCGTTTGTATATATTAAAAACAGAAAAGGGGCTAGGATGCACCCTTCTTCCATTTATGTCTGATATAGGCAACACATTATAAAACTCTCAGCTTCAATATTTAACACCTCTCCTGCCTCTAA
Source organism: Calotriton arnoldi (assembly GCA_963921515.1). NCBI lineage: Eukaryota > Metazoa > Chordata > Amphibia > Caudata > Salamandridae > Calotriton > Calotriton arnoldi. The sequence goes on from CAWUFW010005029.1 coordinate 460,623, forward strand.
ATGCATACATAGCTTAAATTTCATACCTATTTGAAATTAAATGTCAGACTACAATGATACATGTGATATTCCTTCTGGAGGCAAGTTCCAGAAGAAGCCAATAATCATTACTTTGCATTTGCTGTGATTACATTTGAATTTTATTCTTATCCATTGCGGAATCCATCAAATTTTCATTTGATCTTTGCTCTTTGTCGATTTATTCTTACTATTACTCTGAAGTGGAAACATTCATCTTGAAGCTGTCTTCTCATATCAATTTACACATGTATTTTCTTACTCTTGATTAATGAATATGTTAATGCTACAGTCCATCTTCCATATTGTGTAGGTATGGCTCAGATATTAATAATTTGTTTCATGATATAACAAATTAGTTGACTGCATTTCGATTTTCAAATAAGACACATCTAAACCAGCTACTCATTTACTCCTCTTGGTAGTAGGCTTTCTAATTTATTTGTCCACCACATTCCTATAATGACAATAATTGTAGGCAATATCCACCTCTCTGAAGTCTTATAACCTGAGCTGTAATTGGAAATCTCATTTGTGAAATATTGGAGTAATTCTTCAGAAGTTTCTTGCTACTGGTGATACATTTTATTTTGTGCAGGCAACTGATAAAAACTCATTAAATCTTTTTTTTTTTTACCATGCAACGTAGTAGTGGACAGATGGGCAGCTCATTGTGAATCTATTGTGATTCTGAGTCACAATTTGGGACATGATGTTTCTTATAAGATTTTCTTCTGTGTGGATGGAATATCAGGTCAATATTGACTTCATAGCTCCAATTTGAGATATTTACACAAGGACGGTAACTACTGCATGGTGTGATAAGGACAGTTTATGATTGTATCTTTTTTAATCTTTCCGCTAAGTCTCAATTATTTTTGGGGGGATTTTGTTATTTTTGTATGGCAACAAATTGCTTCGTATTCAGAATGTTTTGTAAGTGATCAGGACTAGTCGGTGTTTTTGTAATTTTTTTTAAACTGTTGCTTATAATTATAAATAGTTACTCATAAAGGACAATGGTTATATAAATAGTTATTCATAAAGGACAATGGTTATTACCTAATTCTTGGCTTATTTTGCAGTAACCATTCTGTAGTAACATTTGCTTTTTTCCTTGCTTGAAATATGTGTTCTTCATGTTATTGTCTATATCGAAACTGTTGCATAGGTACTCCAAAAGGTAATCTCGTTGTATCTGAAACTTCTGATCATTTGAGGCAATGTGTTTTAATCCTAGTAGTTGACTTTAGGGTAAGCCTATGATAATCCTCTTTGAATGAAAGATTTGTAGAAACAAAATGGAAAGATATTTGTAGTCTTGAAAAATGATGGTGTTGACATTTTCTGTGTAGTATGAATTCTTTACATTCTAGTAATGAATTTTAGTTGAACCCATTGTTATGCTCACCTGCAATTCAGGGTTTACTGAATTCAATTCCTTATTAAACTGGTTTAGTTTCTTTCTCTAGCCTGAACACATACTAAAATGTAATTATATATCAGGCCTAAAATGCAAAATTCCCTTTTAAAGTCAATATTTTCAAGATTATATTTTGCCTCAGTTTGGTACATATAGAGGTTTCCATAGGATGTGGCCAATATGTAGGCATTCTATGCAAATGTAGCCCCATAAAACAGCACATTTTAAATTCAAATTGCTTTATACAACAATCAACTTATTTTATGAGTGGTTGATGTTTCTGAATGAAATTGAGAGATTGCATCTAAAGCTATGTACTCAAACAGAAAAAGGAGAAGTGTTGAATGAAAGAGTTGAGTGATTGATAGTTTATTTCTTGATTTCTATATGAAAAGCAAATTAAGAAATTATACGTGAGGAATTCCCATTTTTCTGAGGAAGAGGAAAATACATTGGATATATTGCCAGTACTGAAGATTTCATTTTGGTGAAACTGAAAATAAATTTTGTTTTAAAACTCACAATATTACTAAGCCAAAAATATTTTTAAATGCCAATATAAAATACCTCAAAGTAAATTTCTGTTTAAGGATTAGAAGCTCATTGAACCTGAGTAGATCTTATCTTAACATGGTGTTGTCAATGTGGAACTACCCCTGACTACAATGTCCATAATTCTAGTGGTGGAGAAAGACAGAGAGTTTGGCAGAGAAATCAAACTGCAAATAAAATCTAATAAAAATGGAGTGTGATAAGCAGTCACCTTCATGGGCCCTAAATTTCAATTTGAGAAGCTGTTAACATTAGGTTTCCTCAATGTTTTCCCTAAAACATAAAGACAGGGTAAACTTCATGGACGCATGAAAAAAGTATTGCAAGGTACAGCGGCACAGTGCATCAGTCACTTTTATCATTACACATTGCAGTTTATAGTCCACTGAATGGTCTTTAGATGTGATTACATCTGCACAGTGTATCCATTGAACTCTTTGAAAAATTGGTCTACCTAATATTTTCCTTTTGGTGATGATGTTGCCAGCATATCCTTGACCTCCTTGATGCACCTAAAAGATGTGTTTGATTTAAAAAAAGGAAAGAACTGACACACCTCAGAAAGGTGCATATGACCATACACTATACATACACATGATGGGATTCACCACCCACAAACATCTGCTTAATTGTAAACATACTTGTTCAGCACTCCATTGCTCTCTAGCAAGCTCTCAAAAATATCTGCACATACATACATACATGTACACATTAGATTAGAGTTGGCTAGTGTAAGAAATGTAGGTATTGGTTAAGAGGGGTGAGAGCCCCACCCAAGTAATAGCCCAATAGTTGTGAGGGTGAACTATAAAAGTCATTAAATGAATCTGTGCTTAACCCTCTGGTAGCTGGCATAAAAGCATTCAGACTAAACTTAAAGGCAATGTGAAAAGCATTTATGCAGCACTCAAGTAGTAATAAAGAGAAAACGCAAGAAAAATCCCAAACCAATTTAGAAAAATAGAGTACATTTTAATACATAAAATTACAATAAAACAAGAACAATCCAATAAGTAGAACAAGCGTTATGATCTTTTAAAGTTTCAGGTGAAACAAACACTTTGAAGCAGGTTATCTGGTCACTCTGGGCCAGGTCAAAGTCACAAATTCAGGCCAACCGCGATGGAGCATGGTTGAGATACAGGGACCAGGCTTGTCCTGGTGGAAAGCTTACCTTCTCACACAGTCCAGTTCCACATGAGGAGCCTCAAACAAAAGTTCTTGTTCACTGGGGCTGTAAGGAGATCATTGTTAGCATGAAGAGCAGTTCACTGATGAAGCTTTGCAGGAGACGTGGGTGGTCATTGCTGACAGGGACAGTGCACTTGCGGTTGTCAAGAGCCGAGAACTTCTGGATTTTCACCTGGAGTCCAGTTCTTGCAGTTTGCAGGAGGAGTACACTAGGACACCAGCCAAGGCTTCAAGACATAGGGGACACCTCTTGGGATTCAGGACTCACTCCAGCAGAGTCCAGCAGGTCCAGGCAGGTCTAGGTATTGCTGGAGAGCTGGGCAATTGCAGGGAGTCCTCTGGAAGCTAGCTGTCACTGTAGCTCAAAAAGGAAGTTGGCCAACTGGCCCTTGGTGTCACTTTTGGGATCCTAGATTCAAGGCAAACAGGTCTAGCAGTATTCCTTCTTTAGATACCAGTAAAGTCCATCTTCTAAATCTTCTCCACAGGTCCAGGAGTATTCTGATGAGAGGTTCTGAGGGTGCCATTCTTATACTCAGTGCCAGCCTGTGGGGGGAATGAGCTCCTCTAAACCTTCCCTTTTCCTAGGTTTGGCTTCAGTCTGTTTAGGGGGACAAAGGCAGGCAGGTGTAGGCTTGAGCTGCCTTTATCAGCGGCAGGGCAAGCAGCCTTAGAAGTCAGGAAGGGGGTGGGCACAGCCCTCAGGCTACACTTTGAAGCTCAGGAATGGCTGAGTACAACCCCCAATGCCATTCGGCTCAGGAGAGGAACACTGCCCCACACCATAGGCTCTTTTATTCCCATGTCTAGAAGGAATACACATCACGGAACAGTGGAGCCATTCATAGTCATGTGACCCTGGGCACTGGCAGAAAGGCACATTTAGTTTGGGCAGAAAAATCCCAACTTTCTAAAAGTGGCATTTTTAGAATAGTAACTTAAATTCACTTTTACCATAGAAGAGGATTTTATATTATTATTCAAATTAGCGTTAGAAGTATTTCTCTATTTGCTATCAAACTGAAGTTATCACTTAGTAACTGTAATAAGAGTGTTAGCTTATGGGAGAGGTAGCCTTGCTTCATTGAAAAACGACTTTGGGGGTATGGAGCTAGGTGCCGGCGAGAATGGCGGAACACTTTTTGTTCTCCCAGAAGGGCATGAGGCCGTTCGCCTTCCCTGTGCTGCATGCCAATGCTGAATCCGTCCCAAATGGAGGGGATAGAATGTTGGACACTCAGGAGTGAGCTGCCATAGCCCGGGAAGAAGTTTAGTGGCAGTGGGTGTGATTACAGTCTCTCCATTCCAGCACAGGGATGAGGCGGTGCACTTTGCCCAGTGGAGCCGGGACTTGACTGCAGCTGTTGCATGGCACAGGGAGCGCTTCATGCTCCCTTCTGACTTCCTAGAGAGCCGCCATGATGCCATAAACCTGCGGAGTATCTTCAGCCATGGGGCCTGCTCCCAACACCTGAGAACCGGACTGCCTTGTCTTGCGGCAGCTATGTAACGCAAGACCAGACATCGAGGGGCCTCTGGCACATGGCAAGGACCTATGAGAGCAGCAGGACACCACCAGTGAACAACAGTGTCAGTGAGCATTAAAGCTCATCCGTCTGCTGAGAACAAAGATATAGGGATCTGTGGACCTCTCCAGCCTACCTTCTGGAAACTTCATCTTCTACCAATAGTGGGGCCTGCAAACTGATTGCAGCAGGAGCATGCTTGTCAGTAGGGCCGAGGGGTGTGTTTCCCTGGGCCCAGTGCCCATTCCCGCTCAGCATGGAATATGACGACTACTCTCACAGACCATCTTCTTCGGCTATTCAGTTGGGGTTTCCCAACAGTAACTTTGACTGCCCTGTGCTATCTTCTCATTTGAAAACTGCGGCCCCCCTGCCTCCAACAGCACTGATACACCTAGCTGATACCCTTGGGATATTTCTTTAACTGCTTTCCACTCCCGGGTGTCCTCCTTCAGAAACCAGCATATGTGCTGTTCCCCTACAGAGGCTTTCTTTCACCTAAGTCAAAGTCAAGTCAAAGTCATTGCTAGCTTTTTTTCATTTTGTGATTTTCATCTCCTTAAGTTGTCTCCTTAAACCTCCTTCAGGGCGACCAATTTACAATAGCGCTGATTCTTCATCTTGATAGCCTGTCCTATGGGACATGTTTTTAAATGGCTATTTTAACACTCAGGAGCACACATATGTTTATAATCAACACATAGAGAACACTTGTCTTTAGGAGTTACCGCGATGTTAATCACAGCCGTAGTTTAACACCTGCGAGTTGTATTGACTGTTCCTAATCCTCATGGATTTTAGGGGGGTAATATAAAACTAGTTATAGATTTTACACTGAAGATGGGATAAATGACTGAAGATCATGTATTTTCTTAACTCTACTATTTATTTTTATTGTTTTAATGTACATTTATGCATTTTATTTAATGCGAAATAAAGATTGACTTGACTTGACTGTTCCTAACTTTCATCACTAGTCTTAGGACCTTGGTTCTGCTTTAAATTATTTTTAATTCATTTCACTATTCTTTTGGTGATCACTGTGGCTAATGATCTGCTTGCTGATCATCACATGGGCAAGATGTGCAGATAGCATGCACCAGCCTTTTTCTTTCTTTTTACTAAGTTTCTAATCGCATTGAAACAGATTTTTACCAATGATTGACTTTTCCTGTTTTAAGATTGGTAACACCTTTTCCGCACAGTCCTAAAGAGGCCACAAAGCAAAGGGCTGAAAAGCATTAACCTTTAATATCCAGGATCAGTGCCTAATGAGAAGAACAAGCATATCATGCAAATGGTTTCACAGACCAACGTTAAAGGTACAGTTCTACGCAATTATGTTGTGTATTGTATCAGCAGGTCTATTATAATTAGGTGTTCCTACCTGGTGACGGTTATTCTTTTGAAATCCCCACCAAAGGTTCACTGTCCGTCATTGTGCATACAATGTTTACCTAGATGCTTAGCTTTCTTAAATTATCTTGTGTTTAAGTATATTGTAAAGTATGCAAGCCTAATACATTTTTATAAGAGAACAATCTGTTGGTGGTGTCTTCTTTTTCTGCAGTACACTGTCCTTTGCACCATTGAGGTGACAAATAATAAGTCTATTTCTGATTTGTATTTTCATAGATTTATTGTGACAGAGCCCTGCTTTTGTTGGTATGTTCTAGTTGTGTAGCCTAGGCTCTAGAGGGTTATAGAGGCTCTCCCCTCCCTTTTGTTCACACTGCTGCTATAAACCTGGGGAGCCCACGGGGCCCACTCTCAACACACAAGGACCAGACTTCCCTGCCTTGCAGCAGCCATCTTACTGAAGACCAGACATCCAGGGGCTTCGGGCACATGGCAAGGACCTATGAGAGCAGCATGATACCACTGGTGAAGAACAGTGCCAGTGAGTATTAAAGCTCATCAGTCTGGTGGGAACAAAGATATAGGGATCTGTGGGATCCTACAGCCTACCTGCTGGAAGCTTAATCTCCCACCACTAGTGGGGCCTGCGGCCTATTTGCACCAGGGCCATGATTGTCAGTAGAGCAAAGGGGTGTGTTTCCATGGGCCCAGTGCCTGGGCCCACACACATGGGATTCGATGACCACTCTTGTGGACCATCTTCTTTGTCTATTTGGTTGTGATTTCCCAACAGTCACTTTGACTGCTGTGTACCTACTTCTCATTTGAAGACTACAGCCCCCTACCTCCAACGGTACTGCTACAACTGGCTGAAAACCTTGGGATATTTCTTTAACTGCTTGCCCATCCAAGGTGTCCTCCTTCAGAAACCAGCATATGTGCTGTTCCCCTACGGAGGCTTTCTTTCATGTCATTTTCAAAGCTGAGAAGGTGATATGTTTTATTTCCTGGCCACAATGATTCCTACTCTTATGAGCCTTACTTTTGGTCCCTTTCTTGAACTTCATAGGACCCACATAGTCTACTCCCAGTGAATGCCTTGATACCTGCACCCATGGTAGGTTCAGAAATGTTGCATGAGGCACCAGCAAGCCTGCCAGATCTTACATGAGGATGAGAAAAATGGCCCTTATCTCTGTGAGAAGTCACATTCGAGGCAGACTTTCAGCACCTACCAACATCAATCGGGAGCAATTTCTGGCTCTCTGTCCTCGACTCAAGAAAAAGGACATCAAATGTGGCCCCCTGGAGCCGGCTATCATGATCATTACCTTCCAATGCCGAATGTCTAAATACCAAGACCCAAGAGAGGTGGAATTGTTTCTGGATGCACTGGATGACTCCATAGACACTGCATAAGACAAGGACAGCCCAGAACAACCATCAATGAGCCATCAGGACATGACTAGAATGACACGTCAATACAGGGTGAACTACAATGTTGGGACTGGGTCACGCAAAAGTGATCCCAGCATGCCAGGCCATGGACTGGAAAAACTTTCCAGCCTAAGGACAAATCACGGTGGCCCACAAACCCTGATGAGTATGGGCCTTCCTATGATACCTGACCACACTTTCTGTGTAATGTATAATTGTTCTCCCCACTTACCCACCCCGAGCATTTTTAAGGGAGATTGTAGGGAGGAGGTTGGCATGTTAGATGGGGGATATACTGCCAGAATGTTGTTGTATGCTAATTCACATGTCCTGAAGACTCTAGCCCATCAATTGTTCATTCATTGTTGAAGCTCACACACACTCACACAATATCCTAGGTCAGCTTCTCATCCTCACATTGTTCGTAACGCCCCTGGGTTTGCTTTGTTTTGTTACTCTTCATACAGACAACTTTGACCTAGCATATATCAGCAGGAGACCCTGCTCCTGCAGGTACAGGCACCCTCTCCTGTGACCTGACTACAAACCTTGGTCCTAGGTCTAATGGCGCTGTGGGCAAGGTCCCAAGACCTACCATCTCCCTAGTGTAGAGTCCTTGGCCTCCACCTTGAGAGCTCTTGGCTTATCTATCCCCCCTCGCTCCCACACTTGAAGTACGCTCCCTTGCCTAATCATTATTCTAGGGGTGCCTACTCACTGTTCTGGTGCCCCGGAAAGCATTTTTTCTGTGTGTTATGTCCCCATCTTTGACCTCTCCCAATTGCTACATTGCTAGAACTTCTTCATCCATTCCACACTACGATGTAGCTGCCACTCAAGAGGCCTCTGAAAGTGGTATACCTCAATGTAACAGCCTGAAGTGTTTTGTGTCAAGCTGAAGAAAATCCTTACCTTCCTGGGCCAGTGTAAATACCACATTCTCTCTTTTATGGAGTCTCATCCTTATTCTGTGGAAAATGACAAGCTCCAGTGAGCATGGTGGGCTTCGTCATACATGTTAGTATCCTGCCTCCACCACGGAGCCAGACATGGGCTGATATCTCTCCTAGAAAACACAGACGTGCTATTCTAATTCATACATGTCTCCCGTCTAAACTGCTGCATACTTGGATTGAAGCCAAAGGCGATATATTTTCATGAAACTCTTGATACAGGGAATGCTTATAATGGTGGGTTCCATCTATGCCCAGTTGGAAGCTAAAACTGATTTTCTCTCCCAAATCAACAGACAACTCACCTACTTTGGCACCACCTAGGTTGGTATTGGTGGTGACTAGAATTTGACGTTAGACTCCATCTTGGAGAGATCAGGTAAATCAAACATATGACATAACCGTGACAGAAGTGCACTACTTGACCTGGTTCAAGATCCATGGCCTACAAAAGCACTGGAGACCTTTGCATCCCTGGATGGGGACTCCTTATTCACTACTTGCCCTCATGGAATCCAAACCCACTTTGACTACTTTTTCTGCACTCCTCTCTTGCTCCAACAATTGACTGGCCAGTCCCAAATTCCCTGCTGAATTTCAGATCCTGGCCTAAAAGTATCATACCCGGACCTAGTAATGAGGCTGCCTCCATGGGGTCCATGGCGATTAAATACCTCTCACTACAAAGATCTTGAAGCAAAACTTCACCTCTTGAACATTTTGAGAGGTAACTGGAGTATAACAAAGGTAATGCTCCCTCAGCGCAGACTCTGTTGGGATGCCGAAAAGGCCATTTTAAAAGTATTACTGATGAGGGACTCCACACTGGCCAAAAGTAATCTCATGGAATCAAAACGCTAGCTGGAAACCAAGTAACAGTCATTGACCTTTGTTTACTTCGCGTCCCTGACTCACGTGATCCTTAAGGATCTTCTGTCAGTCAAATATCAACTGAATACTCTTTACACAATGAAAGAGAAAAAATGCAATTTTCGCATCCACCAAAGATATTATGAGCAGGGGGAAAAGGCTCCTCCAGGGCCACCTTTGCCCTCTGGGGTTCTAACAGATGGCTCTTAACAGTCCCAACAGACATAGTGGCAGAATTTTAGAAATACTATAAGAACCTTTATGCTGCTAGGGCTCCCACAAACCCAGAAGCTGAAATCTCATTCTTTTGGAACCTCAATCTGCCGAAACTGACTCCAGCCCAGTCGGCTAAGATAGAAGTGGAGATTAATGTGGGCCATTGTGTCAGTGATTGATGCTATGCTGTCCAGTAATGCTCCCGGGGAGGATGGTTTCCCAGCAGAATTTTACAAAGCGACCAAGCCTCAGACCATCCCAGCACTAGTCTTGGTATACAAAGAGGCCCTGAATAAATGGCATGTGTCCTCTAATTTCCTCACAGCCAGAATTTCTGTGATCCCAAAACCTGGAAAGGACCCCCTTGAGTGCTCCAACTACAGACCAATATGGCTAATAAACATAGCCATTAAAATATTGGAATATTGGCTAAGATTTTAGCGACATGCATGAACAAAGTAATTACGGACCTAATACATTCTTCTCTGATGGGTATTGTAACTGGCTGCTCCTCCACGAATTACATGCACACTTTTTCCCATCTACTCTGGCAGGTGAGAAGTTATGGATGAAAAAGTCCTCCTCTTCCTGGATGCCGAAAAGGCTTTTGACTGTGTGAACTGGGTCTACCATTTTCAGGCCATGAAGAGGATGGATATAGCTTTAAATGAGGAGGACTGAGAGAGGGACGTTTGTGTACAAAGCTTCTACATCAGGGTTATTAGTAAGTCAATTGTTTCAGTAGTATTGATGGTCTCAAATAGATTTAGCACATCCTTCATATCTTTGAGTAATGTCGGGGTCTTCCCAACAATTAGTCTTAGAAAATAATCACAGAATTTGGAGAGTGGCTCAAGAAGAGACTCGGTCCCTGAGATAATGGGTCTTTTTTGTGGTGGTCTTTGGATGTAGAAGCTTTTTACACAAACATCCCTCAGGAGGCTATACTTTTAGTTGTGGAAGCAAATCTATGATCTGAGACATGGGAGTCTACCACCCCAATTATTTTTATTATGGAGTGTGCCACGTTGGCCCTCAAAGAGAATTTCTTCCAATTTGAACAAACATTATATCGCCAAATTCAGGGGGCTTCTATGAGTAGTACCTTGGCCCGAGTTTGGCTTGCTTATATATGTACATCTTCAAAAGAAATGGTCACACTCTTTGACACTAATCCATGTAAGATGGAATCCAACTCTGGCGGAGATTCATCAACAACATTCTGATCATTTGGAGAGGCAGCAAACCTGAGGCCTTAGAATTCACAAAATGGATAAATCACTGTGATCCATGCCTCAAATTTATTAGCTTCATATCCGATAAGTAACTACCATTTCTTGACCTGATTATAACATTAGAGGAAGGGCGTTTGCTGGCAAAGACTTTTTATGAAGCCATGGACTGAACAGCCTATTACTATTTAGTAGTCATCATTGAGAGCCTTAAGAACAAATCTCCCTGCAGTGAAATCTCAACGTTTGAAAAACAAGCACATGACTAGACTTGAAAACTCCACAAGTAAGACTGCAGAGAAAAGATCATCCGCACATCCTGCAAAAGAGCAAAGAATAACAATAGAGAAGCACTTTTATAACCTCTAATTAAAAATGATCAACCCAAATTAACGTGTATTAACATAAACATCCTCTTCGAATGAAGTGAAAAAGATCATTACTAAATGATGGAATATACTAAGCAGTGGTGCTCCAAATATAGAGAGACCACTGTTCCCCTGTAAACATACCAACTTGCGAGATCTGTTAGTCCATTTGAGACCAAGAAGAACAAAATTAACAGAGAGTCTAACTACATGTTGGGGTCTTCCTCCCGTCATTGGACACTACCCATGTGGATCATGTAATATGTACTACCTAAAAACCCCACTAAAGAAATAAATCTGGTACCAGAAGTAATGCAGCAATTATTGAAACATACCAATTGAAACACAAAAAAAGGCATTTACCTCATACGGTGCCCATTTCACCTGCAGTATGTTGGTATGACTCCTCACCAATAAAAATTTAAATTAACGAACATAGGAGTAATGTGAGATGTCACCGGATCACAACAAAAATAAGTGCTCACTTTCTAACCAAAAGAAATACCCCGGGTGACATGCAAAAGGGTACCTTTGGAGACATTATAAACAGAGCAAATGTTAGGAGGAAACTATTTGAAAAAGAACAGCGCTGGATCTTCCATTTGAAGACCTACATTAATTTTTTCAATGGGGAGATTCCCTGGGGAGAGCTACCATAGGGAATCTGCCTCTCTGCAGGTTATCCAGAGTAACTTCTAAAGGGACTCAGAATAGCTGTACATACTGACTCAAATTGAAATTGATAAGAATTATTTATATATTTATATTTTTTCTCATTTCCTTTTACTGTGCTCATTAACAAGCATACCTAGATGACTGCAGAGCTGGTAGATACCTTCTTAAATAAGAAAACAATTTCTTTACCCACTAATTTTTTCACTTTCCCAGGGTTAAAATGCCACTGTTCATAAGGGATATGTGTACCCTACATGACTTGGGTTTACTCGTGACCTCACTATGAACTCCCTCTGAATTCATGATAATATTAGTCTGGGGTTAGATGGATATGACGGCATGTACATGCACTGCAATTCTCACCAACCCTTGGAAAGTGCTTGTATTTCACATCATCTACCAATTACTCCGCACCAAAAGTGAAGCATACTTGATAGTTCCACTTTTGTTGTTTGCTCCTTTCTTTGTTTTGGTGATCTTTTTGATCCAAATACACATTTTTTTTCTTTTAATAAAAAGACTCTATTACTACCGGCCAATACGGAGCCTTCTGATTCTGTTCTCGGTATGTACGCGTATCACATTACACGATGACTTCATCTCACACACAACACACTTTAATCCTGTTAGCCATGTATGTGAGCAAGGAGAGCTTTCAGTCACCTCTGCGTTTGGGGACATGGAGGAAGGGTAAGCAAAATAGCCTGGACATTTCTCTGGGGAAGTAAGTAGTGGTCTCTCAGGAGGGCCAATTAGCAATAAGGCAAGATGAGAGTCTTCTATTAATTTATAAATTCCCTCATCCTTTTATAGATGACTAGAGAACAGTCCAATATCACGCACCCCATATGGCCCTCTAGTTAGAAAATCAGGGTGAGAATTTAAGATTTATAACTATTTATGTCTGAGATAATGTGTCATTCTACACCAAAGAGGGGGGCCACCCACAGTATCACTGTTCTCTGCAAGAGCATTGATTCGCATATCTCATTATGCTGGTTGTATTGCCAAATATGAACAACCACAATGTTTACTAATGAGCATACAGGAATTAACATGACAGCAGAACCTGCTTGGTGCTTATTTCTGCAGTGACATAGGGTCCGCGCTGATCCACAGGCACTGGAACTGGTCCCTTGCCCTGTCCCTGGCTATCCTAGCTGTGAAACATCCCTGTCACTTCGTCCATGTCATAGTCATCTTGATAGTACTGCCTCCCTCGGGGGTCATCAAGATAGTTCCCGCTCTGTCTATTAGACGATGCATTCTCTGATCGCGTCTCCCCCCGGCCTCCTCCTCCTCTTCCACGTCCTCCAAACCCCCGACCTCTCGGGGCCTCACCTCTCTGCGATAACTCCGGGCACTCATTCCGCCAATGTCCCTCCCGCTTGCAATATGCACATTGATTGAGCCCAATAGGTGCGCTCGAGGAACCACACCTGTTAGACCTGGGTAGCCGTTGGGCCGAACCTGAACCTCTTCCTCTTCCGTTACCCCTCGCAACTTGCTGCATCAACACCCTCGTTTTCAAGTCTTTGGACTTTTTCTCCACTTTCCCCTTCTCCTCATTCTCTCTATGCTCGTAGTACTGTGCCATACTCAATATTACCGATGGGGAAGAGGTGATACAAGTGCTTTCTGAAGCCTGCAACATAGTCGCAATCTCAGGAAGCAAGTTGTTAACAAACCTGCTGACGAACAACTGCACATCACCTTCCAATGACAGGTCCTGGCCACTAAAGTCGAGAAACACCCCTTCAAACCTAGTAAAGAAATCAGACACACTCTCATCCTTCTTCTGACGACATGCAGTCAACTTGTCCCAATCCACCCGTCTCGGCGGGATAAGGGAATGCATATAGGTGATAATGCGACCCGGTAAAGCCAATATCTCCGCCTTCGGCTTGTCACCGGGCTTGCAGTCCTTATCCCACGCCCTGATCTGATCCCATGTTCCTCCCAACTCCACCACATGATCCTGTGTATGCACTTGCCTCCATATATCCACTGGTACCAACAAGCCAAAGAACAACTCAATATCTGCTAACGTCATCACCGTGGAGGAGGCCGCCTCTGTCAACTCTTTGTAGTACGCAGTCGGGTTTTTCCGAGGGTCCGGCAACTGACTTTTAAGGGATATTACCTCACTCCTCTTTCAAGGAGTATAGATCCACTGTTCCTGAAACCGAGCATCAACTCGTGGCCTAATTACAGTATTCGTGGAGTCGCGCAGTTCTGGTATTTCAGGATGATAAATGGGATGGACCTCCCTCAAGGGACACTGGGTCACCATCGTCGGAACCTTTTGGAGCAATCTGCCCGATAACCCACCAATGTCGTTAGGAGCAATACCTGCAGCATATACCCGGTCCCGTATGTCATAGATGATCTGCGGTGCAATTCCCTGAAAACACTGCTCCCACAGTCCTATTAGCGTGGCCGACATGTGTTTAAGGGCATGCTGTTGTATGAAGGTCTCATAATCTTTCATCACACTCCACACTTCTTCCACACTATAGATCGGGCTCCGAGCCCACTGAGCCACCTGATTCGCCACCATTTGCTTCTCCTCATCACCCACAGCAGAACGCACCAACACTTTGTCCATGCGGTCTCGTGCTGCCGCCCAATTCCCTTCATGTATCCCACGTACAGGGGTCTCGCCATTCAGCAGTGTTTGGGGTGTCATACTTGAGGGAGAAAGAGCAGATGAGGAGACAGGTATCATCATGTGTTATAGGAGTAAAAGGGGGTGTAGCAGTAGATACAGAGTCAGTAGACGGAACAGGAGAACTAACGGCTCCCGCCCCTGTTACTGGCGTGAGCAGAGAGGAAGCAGGCGGGGCTGGAGCCGAAGCAGTTGGACTAGAGGCAGAAATACTAGGAAGAGTGGCACCAGAGGCCGGGGACTGAGATGTTGGAACCCTTGGGTATATCTGCTCAGGAGCATAGGGTGGAGGAGGGCGAGAATCCAATAGCTCTTCAATGAAAACATCACCTTCCTCTCTAGTAACATAGCATTTATCTGTCAGCAATCAAAACATTCTATCCGCACATTCTATGACTTTGTCTATCTTTTCCCTTTCATAGGCCATTGCTTTCTGCGTTATGGTTTGCGTCTGTCTCTTTCGGGCCTCTTTCTCTGCTCTCATACGCCGTTGCTTTGCTTCCTTCTGCCATACTCTTAGAGAATCAAACATCGACTTCCTGCTTTTTTTGGCGAACAATTTATCCTGCAAGAAATTCAATTTCTGTTTATCAAACGAGCCAGTAAGTGGCCATTGTAACTCAGCATTGTCCCTCGTATATTTATTCCACAATGTGCTAAACATAATAGGGCCAATACCATGCTTGACGTATACATCAGAATTTGGGGTACCCTCCGGAGGCGCAGGCTGGCTCTCTTCCAATCGAGCCTCAGTAGAACAACACCGACACCCAAACCACCCCATTTTACTTAGACAAGGCATCTTAATATAAGACACATGCGCTGTCCCCAACGAACAAATATAACACCAACAAACAAAATAATAAAAGGAAAAAAATAAAGAATACAAATATTGCTCAAGAACCAAACCAAAACGGTCTGAGGACCGCTCCCTACAGTCCGGAGAATGTCACAAATTCAAGAAGACAGGCTTTAGCCCCAGACCTTTTCAAGCGCTGACCAAATTCCCAGTTGGCCTGGCAGATTGTTTGCAAACAGTCCCAGACCTTTTCAAGCATGGGCCAAATTACCAGTTGGCCTGGTAGGCTGTTCACAAACACTCTGGGGCATATTCACAAGGACTTATCTCCGATTTATCTCCACCTTAACTCATCAAAAGTGGAGATATATTTAACACCCCATTCACAAGCGGGTGCAAACTGCAGACATCGCCAGTATTCCCGCGACAACTGCCCCAAAATTTAACATCACGGTGGACACCACCAACTAACCCTAATGAGATGCAGAGTAGGCGTTCCCGTGCAAAAACACACGAAAAAACCACAACACCACTTTCACAACAAACTACCAGATCTGCGATGCGAACCAAAAACAGGCGATAAGCCGCGGTAGCACCAGGGATTTAACACCTGCCTTTTGCTGGTGTTAAGCAGGACGGCTACCTGCAGCATGAAAGGGAGCCCCGCCAAGAGCCACACCCGAAGACCCACAGATGCCATGCAGACAATCATCATGCAGCTCCGAGACCAATGAGGGACACAACAACCACCCCCACCCACCCCAGGCCCGCCACCACCCCCAGGACCCGTCCCGCCCCCCCCGGGAACACCACAGAGGCAGCGTACACAAAGACAGAGGACCCACCTGAAACGCACCTGCCACCCAGACCCAAGGCCAGAGGAGGACATTGCCCACTACAGGCCCAAAAGGACAACCATCCCCCCGCATCCTGACCCACATCCCCCACCTGCTGACTGTCCCAACCCAGCGGACTACCAACATCCCTCTGCAGACAAAGTTGCCGGCTGCGCAGCACTTGTCGGCCTCTGGTACCATCCAACCCACAACTGCCAGAGTCGGAGGAGTCACACAGCCAGCCCCATACAAGGTCATCACACCTGTCCTGGATGCCAACAACAGCCTGGTACCCCAGCACCTCCACTTCACCCACACTGCGCAGGAGCTGCTGGAGACCAAGCAAGGTCCCTACGCCATAGCTGGATTCCCTCACGTGCCAGGGCCAATCAACTGCACACATGTACCCCTCGTGCCCCCTGCCGACACTGCACACAACTACCACAACAGAAAGCACACGCATATCATGAATGTGCCGGCAACAGTGGACCGTCCGGGACTCCTGAACAATGTCGTGGCCAACTCCCCAGGCCGAGTGCATGATTCACACATCTCCGGACAGTCCAGCATCACCCAGCGCTCCCAGGATGGCACCCCTGGAAATGCAGTGCCCCTTGGTAAGTCCAAAATGAACACACAACACACCTCCAGCCCACAGTCATGCAACTCACGACACCGGCAATGGACATGCAGCACAACTACATTCAACATGACACACAACATGGCAACCGACCAGACACGACAACACGACTCCATCAGGAACTTGGCCTTGCCATGCCCACAACCCAGCCACGGCATGGCACCACAGACACACAATAGCAGGATGTGAGGAGAGGCATGGAGCAGGCATGTGCCAGAGCGGCAAGTGACTAAGGAATGTGAACCTACCCAATGCCAGATGTGGCGTGGAGATGTCGGACAGACCACAGCGTGCAAATCACGGAAATGGCCATGTGGAGATCAACTGCTGGTGCATGGAGTGTAGTGGCCAGTGGACACTACCATGTCCCCACAGGCTGTGGGGCAGAACGCGGAAATGTCGCACGTTACGTCCCCCCCTGCATGGGCGGGCGGAGAGGGTTGGACCTGCGTATGCCAGGCCCGCATAGGGGTGTGAACAAAAAGCCCGTCGCACTGGGCATGGTTCTCTTTCGGAATGGACAATGCGTCTGCCAGGGCAGCGCCTCTCAGCCCGCCACGAGTCCGGCACCGAGCCCAGCTGGGCCTGCGTCCCTGTGCGCCTGCTGCACCCCGGGCCGCTGGGCCCCCGAACCCCTCAATCCTGCCCCAGCGCACCAACGAGGCTCCGCTCACCTGCCGATACCGGCGTGTGTCAAAGAGGACCCACCACGTGCAGGTGCAAGTTCCAGGCCCCAGGCCCGCGACCTTTGCAGTCTCCGCAGACCATCGCTGGCCTCTGCGGCGCAGGCCCACATTACTCCTTTTACATTTACATACTCCACCTGTGTCCTCCTCGGCCCAGTGGGTCCCACATGTGGAACTATGTCCTGAGTCATGAATGGCAGTGACCCCAAGTCCGTGGCAGCGGCCACAGCACCAGACACTCTTCGATCAGTGAGGCATAATTCCATATCGCAAGCCGGCGACACATGGTGCCACTAACCCTGTTCAACGCAAGCCGGCGACACGTGGTGCCACTAACCCTGTTCAACGCAAGCCGGCGACACGTGGTGCCACTAACCCTGTTCAATGCAAGACGGCGACACGTGGTGCCACTAACCCTGTTCAACGCAAGCCGGCGACACGTGGATGAGGGCACAGGCCTACACAGCGTCCCAGTGGGTCCCACATGTGGAACTGTGTCCTGAGTCATGAATGGCAGTGACCAGATGTCTACTGCAGGGGTGATATTACTAAACTCCCTGCTATCAGTGGAGCAAACGAATGCATCACAAGCACACAACACGTGTCTGTGGGCCCGTGCTGACCGCTGCCCCGGCCTACACTGCGGTCCAGTAGGCCCCACATCCAGCACCCAGTTGTGATTCATGGATGGCAGAGTCCATACCAGTGAACGCACGGAGAGGAGTAAGAGGAAGATGCGGTTCAGTCCGGATGAAAGCCGGATCCTCGTTACGGAGGTGACCGAACACTAGCAACAACTGACCTGGTGGCACTAACCCTGTGCAAGGTAAGTCCGCGTCCCATGGTGCCACTGAACCGGAACTACGCAGGCCGGTGGGACCATCCAACCTAAGCCAGCAACACTTTGTGAATGGCCCCTGCTGGCCGCTGCCTCAGGCCTACACTGCGGTCCAGTAGGCCACACATGTGGAACTGTGTCCTGGGTAAGATATGGAGGAGTCCACGCCATTGGACACGCCTCATCGCAGGTGGCATCCCCTATCAGCACTGGTGCCACTAACTCTGTGCGCAATGACTCATGGGCACTCTCTGGTTGAACTTTGGTGGCGTCTGAGTCCATGGCCTGGGGTTGTCTGCATCATCATCTGGCTGGGATGGACTTGGTGTCCGACATGTGTTTGCTCCACTCATCTCCACCATGGTGACTGTTTCAGCATGGTTCTGCCCTCGGAATTATGCCCTGGGGGTACACCTTCCACTGTCCACCGAGACACTCCGCGACAACCCCCCTAGTCATCTGCGGGAACCTGCTCTGCTCTCGTGACCCTTCCCCAGTGCACCGCAAGTCAGCGGCCCCTGGCGGTAGGCCCGTGCAGGACGCTGTGCATCCGGGGCCACTAACTCTTTGCAGCTCAGGTCATGGGTCCTTTACGGTTGAATGGTTGTGTCCTTTACGATGTACACTGTTGTCTATTTCTGACTGCACCAGGCAGTCCTTGCTGGCTGGTGTGCACACACCCCACACACAACCAACACAGGTGTCACTAGATATGTGTGCCTGCTAATAAATGTGGCCGGGCGCACGTGCCCGTAGCCATTCACACCATCTGAGCAAGTGTGTCTGTGTGGCCATTGTGTCAGCATGATGGGCACGGGCCCTGCAACATCACAGTGTGCTGTCTTCAGCGGACGATACCATGTCACCTCAGCGTTGGCAGTGACCTTGGACATGTAGCTTTGCCCACCCCCCTGCATGCACAAGCGGCGTGTGCTGGTCCGGCGTACGTCAGGTCAGCGCAGGGGTGTGCTGATTCGGCAGGGGGAGCAGGGCGTGGCTCGGACCTGGCCTTGGGTAGGAAGTGCGGTAAGTGTGTCTCCGTGTTGGGGTGTTGTCGCCACCAGGGCCACAGTAGTCGATGTTGCAATGTAGCATGCACCAGGAGGGTGGGCCCGCACGGACGGGGAAATGTAGGAGCGCAAGACCGCTCAGGGTCTTGGCACATGCATGCCAAGTGTTATGTGTATCAGTCCTGCGGCTGCATGAGTCAGTTGCCTAGCCTCATTCGCAGCGTGATCACAGCCAGCCATGGACTGTACACTTGTGTCCGCCCTGTCCGGAGCATTGGCCTACACTCACTTGGCCGCACACCTTCAAAGGCCAGCATCACGGTGTTGGTGGCATGCCGCTGGACATGCGCAGACAGGCATTACAATGGTGTGCCATAGGAGTGCACGTGATACAACCGCGCAGGGCACACAAGTGTGGGGGCTCGTGGGAGGGTGGAGCAGCTGTGAGGCAACGTGACACACAGTGAGGCCGCACATGTGCCACGTGCTGGGCATATCATCCATGATTCCCAGGGTCGCAGACATCCCACCACACCCACGGCAGGCCTCTGTACGTCTCCTGAATGCATGCAGATGGTGCAGTTACTGTAGGGATGAATGGTCCTTTGTCCGCACTATCTGGCGGTAGCATATCTGCAGCTCCTAGATGTGACTTGCATGTGCCCAGCACCCCTGACAGATAGGATAGCATTTCCAGGCGACTCCCACACTACGCACTGCCAGACTTGAGGCCAACGTGTACACATCCCACACGCAGAAGTCCTTGGTCGAAGTTTGCGTGCGTGACATGGCCTTCACTCGTACTCCCACCACACCCCAGGCCTGCACCCATTGCACACAGACACTGCTCATTGCTCCGAGCTGTGGCGTTTCATCCACAGGACTGGCGCAGGTCCTCACAGTGCCGCTTCAAGCAGAGCCACTGACGCAATGGCAGACCATCCCGGACACATGCTCTACTCCAGTCACGTGGACCTGTACCATGCACGTATGCTGCATGTACTGGGGCACTGCCATTGGCAGTGCTGCAGATCAGTTACAGGCTGAGCTTCCACATTGCCAACGTCACCTGCATTCAGCCTGTGTTGCACTGTCGCTCGTGCATATTCGAGTGGTCCATAGATGTCTGCCTCACCAACATAACGGTAGCTGACCTGGATTTCGACATGTGTGTGCGCCCCCTGTTGGACCAGGAGTGTCACTGTGATGCCCGTTTATGGCATGCCTGGATTTTTGGCATGCATGCTGGGAACTGGACCTGGGAAATTGCAGGAGTGGTCGTGTGCAGTGACCACATTGAGCCGCTCCCTGATTGGGCTTTCGTGCATATTGGGGCCAGGGGTTGGAGTGAGCACATCTGTCTGGGACAGCTGATGGGTTATGTCACCGACATGTCAGATGTGCTGGACAACGATCTCGCATTGGAAATGTTGGCCTACGCTGCTGCACTCGCGTTCATGGACGAGTGACCAGGTACCTGCAGCCAGGAATGCATGTGACCCATTGCACGTGTCCCGACGCCTGGTTGCATGTTGGGGATCTGGTCACATATCCCTGGGAGACAGTGGACATGGCTGCATTGGCCTGGACTCCTGATCCATGCGCGGACAACATACGCGGGTTGGCAATGACTTGTGTTGGTGATGGACTCCCCCGGGGTGGACATGGGCACTTTCCAACGTTCCTCATTCAGACATGCTGCTGCATTGGTCTGCATGTCGTGGCACTTCCCTTGGCCGTACTGACACGCAATTGTTGATAAAGTTTCCGCACGTTCACTTGTCTCCAACTGTGTTGAGTGTTTATTTGTATGCCAATGTGTGTGTCACGGCCTATCTGGGTCACTGCCTTACATGCATTGCTGCCCCATCAGGGCTGTGGGTTGGTACTTGTGCATTATCATGTCCCTGTTTCGTGGTTTGCCAGATGCGTATGGCCATTTACCGGCCACAAGCGGGTGCACTTGTCTCCTGTGTTCGGTTGTGCAGATGTTGGTGTTTGTTCCACATTGTGTTCGATGTTGGGGTGCTTTGCTTCCTATGTGTGTGTGCTGCATTGTGTGTGAGATGTCCCTTTATCTCAGATTTGGCTCACCCTTCTCCCTTTCAGGCAGTGTGGTTTTCACTTCTGTGCTTGTTCAGTGGTGTGATATTGCCGACTTGTGTGACTTGTGCTCTTGGTTGGTCTTGTTCCTCTTGGGCATGGTTTGTCTGCAGTTGTGCTGTGCTTAATTGTGCATGTGTGCCATTGTGGCCATCTCCCACCGTACCCCCTGTCCCTGGTGGTTCCTCTCCCTGTTGCTGTTGTGTCTGTTGATTTTAAGCAGTTTCCGGGCCCCGCGTCCTGCCACCATCTCGAGACTGATGTGGTGGACACCATTTCCTCCATGTCATCCAGCTCCTGGTGTGGCGCTGGACTCCCACCTCCGGTGTGCATTGCTGCCTTGTGGTTGTTGGTGTGTTTGTGCTTGTTTGTGCGTTTCACATCATTCCAGCTGTTCTGATTTTCTGCCATTGTCCTCCTCCGCTCTCGGGAAGCATTCATCTTGTCCACGATGGCCTGCCATGTCTAATGTTTTGTTGCCAATGGTGCTTGTGGGGTTGTGTGCTGGCTCCGACTGCCTCCATTGTGCTTCGCTGTTTTCTGTTTGGTTTGTCTCTCTTTTTCCTGCTTTTGTTGTGCTTATTCCCGCATGCCGTATATGTGTCGCGAGCCTTGCGCTGCTTATCGCTGCTTTCCTCCTCACGAATGGGCTCACCGCATGTTTTTTGGTGTTGGGGTTTGTGTTTTTATCTCCGTCGAGGTGGTTGTATCATGGACAGTGGCCGCGGTTTCGGGAGATTATCGCATGGTACCGCTGTGTTGTGAATTCCAGGTTAACACGGGGTTATTTTCCCGTGATAGGCTGCGATGTGTTAAGTTGCGTTAACATTTTCTGGTGATATTTAGCACACGTTCTTGTGAATATCCCCCTCTGTGTCTTTATAAGGGTCCGCAAACCCACCAAGTTCAAACCACAACCGCCCGAAGACCGTACCAAGACACAGCCCGTTGGCTCGTGCCGTTCAAGCAAGGCAGTCCGAAGACTGCTCCAAGAAAGTCCAGAGACTATACCAAGACACAACCCGTAGGCTCGTGCCGTTCAAGCAAGGCAGTCCGAAAACTGCTCCAAGACAGTCTGGAGACTGTACCAAGACACAGCCTGTAGGCTCGTGCTGTTCAAGATTGGCGCCATTTTTCCAAGAATCAAATCACTCACCTGGTGCACACAGGTCGAGTCAAGTTATTCTCCACTGCCGACTCTTTGGACCAAACGGTCAACTCCAAGGTTTCGCCTTCTCAGGACCCCAGCCGGTGACCACTAGACGAGGAGTCGCCCGATCAGACGGGCGGGGCAGCTGCGAGAACCAAGCTCGATCGTGTGGGGTACCCCGATATTTACAACCACCTGCTATGCCTTCCCAAGTAATGAAGAGTCGGTCAGACAGTAGAGAATACAAACAAGCATTTATTAGCAATACTCTGCAGAGGAGTCCAATCTGACCTGCACCCTAAGTTGTCTGCCGAGGGACTGGCTCCCCAACGGCCTGCGATGCATGATCATTCCTTCAAGAATCCCCCCAACCACGCCCACAGTGGAAAGTTACCGGCCTGGGCCGAACATGAACAAAGAAGGCACAGAAGGATGGGCTACCACCTGCCAGATGGGTAGCCCACGACTTGAAGGGGTAGCTACGGATATCTAGACCGCTGACTGGATTTTGATCCTACTAGATGATACCTCAGAGCTCTCCTCCATGATGCAAAATGTCAATAAATAGTTTGTTAGTACACTCAGCATGCCCAAAATGGCTTGTGCCTCTGCAAGACTACCCATGTACCCTCCTTTAAATCCTGGCTGGAAAGTATGTTCGACATGGCGTTCTTTGAGAGACTGATTTACAAGGTAATTGGCAAGCTTCAGACCTTTGATGAGATCTCAGGACTATTTCTCAAGAGATGACGGTACCATTAAATCTATCCACTGTAGGTGTATACTACACACAGGGTGGGACTTGGGACAAAAAATAGGCCCAGGCACCAAAATAAAAGTGGCCCCGGTTAGCAAACCGGACAGGTAAAAAGGTTACCCACATTTGGAATTCAGGCAAGTTTCTTTTAAACTTCTAAACACACAATGTATGGAAGATTGCATGCATTTGGGTTTGCTGCAGCCGATGTTTGTGGCAAAATTGGGGAAATCAACAGTAAAAAGTGGCCCACCTGGCCAAAAAACTGGCTCACAAACTGTTAAAAAATCAGCCCACACACAAATCTGTCAGACCAGCTCATTAGGCATGGCCTAATTGTCCTATAGGCCAATCTGACCCTGACTAGGCACACCTTCTTGCCCTTGCTACCTTAGTGTCCCTGACTCACTGTGTAGCCCTCTTCAGGTACTGTTCTAGGGGAAACATTCATTACAACGCAGGCTTTACCACACATAACACTTACCATGCAGTCATTACCATGCATATGTCTTTACCAGGCATGTCATTACCACACATATACCTTTACTATGAATGCCTTTACCATGCATTATCGGCATATGCATTTATCATGAATGTCTTTACCACGCATTATTGGGTTAGTATAGGTTATTATAAATGTGTGTATTTTACTTATAGGTTAATTTATATGTTAACACCAGGAGCGGCTGGTGAAGTAGGTGAGGTGGGGCGGGCGGGGCAGGGGGATGTCGACAGATGACGGACTAGAGAATATTAAATAAATCATATTCCGTCGTCTGTTGACATACCCCCCTGCCCGCCCCCTCCCCGCCCCACTGCGCTTACCTGCACCAGATGCTGCTGGTTAACACCAATTACTGGATAAGTATATTGGTAAGTATATGTAAGTATGGGCAAGGTGTCTGTTTTAATATACTAGTGTGTTTTGGGAAAAAATAGATATATTACCTACTAGTGGTCGCTAGTAGGTAGTTATAGTTGAGAATATGTTTCCATAGGAAAAGTGCTTTTTCACTTGCCTCTTACTATGGTGTCATTTGATGAATTTTCACAAATGTTTCCAAATAAAGTGTGCTAGGGATTCTAGTGGTGCATGGAAAGTTTCAGGGTGATGATCCGTCAAGCGGGGGCCCAGAAAAAAGGGTGGTCAAAAAAAGTGAATTTCCTATGTTAATTCCCATACAGTCTTTAGACACGCCTACAGCCCAAACTGCTAGATGTAATTACACTAAATTTGGCAGAAAGATAGCTTTCGGTTCACAGATCACACTTTTTGTTATTTGGTATAAATATGCTCAGTAGTTTGTAAGAAATTAAAGGAAATCCAAATTTGTATACCTATGATCGCAACTAATTAGCGTCAATTTTGTGATGATTCGCGAATACGCACACCATCAGAAATGTCATGATTAGCTGGCCGCAACCTGAGCAGAAAGTTGCAGCTACCATTTTTGTTTACTGGTACAGTTCCTGGGGCTACACAGAAATGGCAGAAACTGCACAAGGGGTCAGACTGGATGTACCCTGACCCCATGGGTAAGATATTGGATTGTTTCTGGGATACAGTATGGGCAGAAAACGCAAAGGAAAATGTTTTTCTCCACCACACGTGATCTTCACCAATTCGCCGTGATGCTCAGTGCGGCCCCCTGAGTAACGTCGCAATGAATTCGGGAATATTGTAGAAAAATAAAACATATATATATGTTCACATATTAACCCTCAGTCTCACTCAGACACGCACACACCCTCGCATAGACCCACTCAGCAACTGATGTGCCCACTCACAGACCCACTCAGACACTTATGCACCCACTCACAAACTCACTCACACACTCACTCATAGACCCAGTCAAACACTCTCACACCCACTCAGAGACCCACTCAGACAACCATGCACCCACTCAGAGATGCACTCAGACACTTGGGCACCCATTCACAGGTGCACTCAGAAAGTCACACACCCACTTACACACTGATGCGGCCACTCATAGACACACTCAGACATTCATGCACTCACTCACAAACCCACTGAGACATTCATGCACCCAGTCACAATCTCACTCAGACACTCAAACTCACTCAGAGATCTACACAGGCACTCTTACATGCACTCTTAGACCCACTCAGACACTCATGCACCCAATCACAGATGTACTTAGAGACTCATGTGTCCACTCTCAGACCCACTCAGACACTCATGCACCCACTCACAGATCCACTCAGACACTCACGCACCCACTTACAAACTCACTCAGACACTCATATTCACTCATAGACCCAGAAAATCATGAACCCACTCACAGACCCACTCAGACAATCATGCACCCACTCACTGATGCACTCACACACTCTCACCCCCACTCAGACACTCTTACATACTCATATTCCCACTGTGACACTTATGCACCCACTCACAGTCATACTCAGACACTCTCACACCCAGTCAGAGACCCACTCAGAAGAACCTCTTACACACACCCATAGAAACCCTCTGACACTCTCACACCCACTCGAAGATGCCCTTAGAAACTCATACACCCTCTCACAGATCCACTCAGACACTCATGCACCTACTTACAAACTCACTCAGACACTCATATTCACTCATAGACCCAGAAACTCATGAACCCACTCACAGATCCACTCAGACACTCATGCACCTACTCACTGATACACTCAGACACTCTCACCCCCACTCAGACACTCTTCACACACTCATATTCCCACTCTGACACTTATGCACCCACTCACAGTCATACTCAGACACTCTCACACCCAGTCAGAGACCCATTCAGAAACTCTTACACATACCCATAGATACCCTCTGACACTCTCACACCCACTCGAAGATGTCCTTAGAAACTCATGCACCCACTCACAGACCCACTCAGACACTCATGCACCCACTCACAGACCCACTCATGCACCCACTCACAAACTTACTCAGACACTCACATCCACTCATAGATCCACTCAGACACTCAGACACTCTGATAGAGTATAGAAAAGTGCCTCTTTTGACATGGTTAACACCCATTTTTTGCCAGCTGCCTGATGTAATTTAGAGCTGTAAGTGCACTGGGTCCCTGCTAATTATGTCCCCAGTACCAGGTCTCTTTCCTAAAACTGTAACATGTTTAGCACAACTTTAGCCACCCATGTTAGTCCTTAGTAAATGGTACCCCTTGTACCTAGAGCTATTGTACTGAAGAGGGTCATCTGGGGTTGTAGCATAAATTGTGCCACTCCTAGGGACCCCTCACCAAGACCAGGCAGACTGCCATTGCAGGCTGTGTGTCTTGGTGAAGAAAAAACCGAAGAGTCGACATGGCCCACAGCCCTGTGTGCCATGCCTCCTTGAGCTGCATGAGATATAGGTAAGTCACCTCTACTGTAGGCCTTATAGCCTTAAGGCAGGATGCACTATATACCATGTGTGGGCATATCTGCCTAAGCAGATTTGACCCTGCAATTTGCTGGCCATTCTTGGACATTCAAGTGCACAAGGAAGCCATAGAGGGTACATGGGCTGGATACTTGTCATTACGAGTTTCCTAGCTCCGTGATGGCTTCACAGTACCATAAGATGTTTAGTACCAAACATCTCATCTTAATCAACCCTCATTGATGCCAGTGTTGGATTTAATAATAAATGCACACAGGAAACCCTTTAGAAGTCAAAACTCTCAGAGGCCAGGAACAAAGGCTGCTCTGGGCGGAGGTGCTTCACACCACCTCCTGGCCGCAATGGCATCTCAAGGTGGGAAGCTTCAAAGGCAGTGCTACCTTTGAAATCCAAGCCAGGCATCTCCAGATAGTGGAGGATGGCAACCCCCTTTCCTGCTCCACTTTTGGCAGGAGTAAAGGTGGGAAAATTAGTTAGATGAGGATGAGTGCCTGCATTTAGCCAGCACCACCCCTAAGTTGTGGCAGGCGATGTAGACATTACTTTTACTAATCCTCCATATTGAGATGTTAGGAAATCAACCTATCGGGGCTAGGGTAGTGCCCCTTCCCACAGGAAGTGGTCACTTATAGGGTATAGACACCCTAAAGGTAGGTAGACCATTGGCTGCTACCTGTCTCCCCCTTTAATGCCTCAAAAATTTGTATTTAGGTGGCATCCATGGACCTAGCAACTTACATTCAATGAACCTAAGAAGAGCAACGGACAAAGAAGAGCTGCTGACCCGAGAATCGGTGACCTGCTGCAGAAAATTGCCATCAAACCCTGCAGACTGCTTCCAGGACTCAACCATTGTGGCCTGCTGTCTCATCCTGCAACTGTGAGGCCTTAAAGAATCCCAAAGCACCTCCAGCCCTTTAAAAATTGCTAAGAACCTCTCTTGGAGTAGAGGAGCTGCTCCCCTACAGTCTGCAGACACTGAACCATGAAGTCCAGTTTACCGACCTGCTGCTTCCTGGTGACTCTGTTGCAGCAGTCAAGCAAGAAGAGGTACACCTGCTCTGAAGGGTCAGATCTTTCCCCCCACCAAGTAAGAGGACACCAGGACCTACCAGAGCTGTTCTGTGCCAATACCGGGGTACCAGACCCACTGCACCAAAGACTGAGAAGAAAGAGTCCAATCCAGACATCAATGACAAAGGACTCAGACACCCATCGAGGGACATAGAGATCCCTAAGACTCGCTTAGTAAGTGGCCCAGCTCTCCCGGGATTGCCTCTGCACCCAGCCTGCCACTGACCACGAGGAACATCTCGATGCATGACATTTGGCTGTCCTATCTGCTCTTCATTTAGCCCACCTGGTATGGGTAATGATGAGCCAGCTTTGGTCTGTGGTCCTTAAGCCCACTCGACCAGCTCCCTCAACTGGGACCCCCCAGATTTTCCTTTATGTCCCTCTGTGCAATGTGTTTCCACGTGGCCCATTTCTTCATAGCGTGTGGTACCAATGACCTCAGCACCCTGCTCCTGGCCAAGTCCAGGACGTTCCCGATCTTCATCTGCTGGAATATTGGACCTGGCCTTGCTACTTTCCTAAATCCAGGAAGTAAACCTCAAGAACCCACTGTCTGAATTTGTATGCTTTTTCTTATTTTCTCCCATTGAGTGAACAACAGTGATCTCTGTTTCAAATTTTAAACACTAATAACTTAAAAAGTACTTATCTTAGAATGAAGTTCTTGGTCTGAAAAAGTATCTAAAAAAATGTATTTTTACAAATGGGTCTCAGATTTATTCTTGAGTGTGTGTCTCATTTATTGCCCCTGTGAGTACAGTAAATGCTTAGCACTAGCCTCTGATAAGCCTAACTGCTTGCCCACACTACCACAAAAAGAGCATTAGTATTATCTACTTTAGCCTTTGTATACCAATAAGGGTTCCACAGGACTCTCTGCACAGTTTACTTTGGTGTAATGCACTATATAGGGAGCCTACCTCCTACATAGAGCCACTCAGACACTTATGTACCTTCTCACAGACCCACTCAGACACTCATGCACCCACTCACAGACCCACTCACAGACCCACTCAGACACTCGTTCATCCACTCACAAACTCACTGAGATGCTCACACTCACTCATAGATCCAGTCAGACACTCCCACATCCTCTGACACAGCCACTCAGACACTCATGTACCTATTCACAGACCTACTCAAACAGGCATGCATCCACTCACAAACTCACTCAGACACTCACACTCTCTCATAAACCCAGTCAGAGACTCATACACCCACTGACAGACCCACTCAGACACTTGTGCACCCACTCACAGGCCCAGTCAGACACTTATGCACCTACTCACATAGCCACTCAGACACTCATGCACCCACTCTAAATCACAATTAGGCACTCATGCACCCACTCACAGATCTACTCAGAGACTCATGTGCCCACTCACAGACCCACTCAGACAGTTATGTACCCACTTAGAGACCTACTCAGACACTCACTCACAGACCCACTTAGACACTCACACTCACTCATAGACACACTCAGAATCAGGTACCCACTCACAGACTGACTCAGAGACTTAGGCACCCACTTTGAGAGCTACGTAGACAGTCACACACCTACTCACAGACCCACTCAGACATTCATGCACCCACTCACAGCCCACTCAGGCACTCATATACCCAGTTACAGACTCACTCAATCACACTCATTCACAGATTGAATCAGAATTACACACCCACTCACAAACCAATTCAGAGACTTAGGCACCCATTTAGACACCTACTCATACAGTCATGCACCTACTCACAGACCTACTCTGACACTCATGCAACCACTCACAGACCCACTCAGACACCCATGCACTCACTCACAGATACACTCAGACACTCTGGCACCCACTCAGAGACACACTCAGACACTCTTACATACATTCATAGACCCACTCAGACACTCATGCACCCATTCACAGACCTATTCAGACACTTATGTACCCACTTAGAGACCTATTCACACTCATGTACCCATTCACAGACCCACTTAGACAGTCACGCAACCACTCAAAGACACACCGGGACACTGATGTGCCCTCTCAGAGGCACATTCAGTGACAGATGCACCAACTCACAGACACATAGAGATACTCATGCACTCACTCACATACTCAAAGACTCATGCATTCACTCAGAGATCATCTCAGACACTCATGTAAGCATTCACAGACTCACTCAAATACTAATGCACCCAGTCAGACACCCAGTTCAGACACTTGTGCAGCCATTCACAGACCTACTAGGACACTCACACATCAACTCACAGACCCAATCAGAGACTCATGCACCTACTCACATACCCATATAGACAGTAATGTGCTCACTCACATACTTAGGAACTCATCCATCCACTCAGAGATCATCTCACTCATTCACAGACCCACTCAAACACTGATGCACCCAGTCAGAGTCCCAGTCATACATTTGTGTACCCACTCACTGACCTACTCAGATACTACGCAACCACTCACAGACCCACTCAGAGACTGATGCACCCACTTAGAGACCTTCTCACACACTCATGCTCCTACTCACACACTGTCAGATACTCATGCTGTCTCTCATAGACCCACTCAGACACTCACACATCCACTCACAGCACCACTCAGAGACTCATGAAACCATTTACAGACCTACTCAGAGACTCATGCACCCACTCACAGTCTCACTCAAACACTCACACACCCACTCACAGATTCACTCAGGCACTCATACACATACTCCGAGATCCACTCATACACTCGTGCATCCATTCACAGATTTAATTAGACACTCACATACTCACAGTCTCTCTGACAGACACACTGAAACACTTATGCACCCACTGACAGACCCACTTAAACACTCTTAGACCCACTCATTGATGTACTCAGAGACTCATAAATGCACTTATAGAGTAATTTAGATAATGATGTACCCAGTGTGATGTACAAAATGAGCTATATAGTTATGAATTTTCAATGTGCTGGTGTCTATTGAATGTCTGCTTTTGTTTAATGAATTTGCAAGGTATTCAGGAATTTTGAAAAAAAATCAAAAAATATTTTTAAAGATATTGGACAACATTTTGGGAAGTAGGGTGACTCTAAGAAGAGCCTTTGTGTTGATTCTCTATATATGACAGCTACACATAAGACAGGGTGTAGTTTCAAGTTGTTGAGAAACACCCTGTTGCCTTCGTCTGTGAACTAAACTCCATCACTTCTATAGATTCCATGCATGTCAAAACACAAGATGTTTTTGCAGATAGAGCCCATGCTATGGTCTCTGAGGAATGCAGAAAGAGTTTTAATAACATGATTCCTGGCTTTGTCAATCTGTGGACAGAATTGATTTGACCACTTCCATTTCTGCCAATGGCATATGTTGGAGAATACCAAGGCAGTGTGAGGGAAAAGTGTCATTAATTGTACAAAGGTATCCTTCATTTGAATTTTGAGTCCTACCCCAGTCAGTGTGCCTAGGTCATTGCCACCACAGTTCACAATCATGAGGTCAGGAGGTTGGCAATCCATGATGGTTTCAACCAACGGTATCAATTGATGCCGCTTTAACCCTCTCTGGCCTGTACAAGTAATGTCCACATTAGTCAAAAATAAAGTCCCTGTCGATGCCACTCTTTCTAGCACTTTCTCTATCGCAAACACACAGTTGTGGCCCACAATCCACACTCTAACGATTTTGAAGTGAAGCAGCAGTAGCAGACAAGAGCAGGCAGTTCAAATGGAGGTGAGGTCCTGCTGTAAAAAAACACATATTTCATTGGATGGTGTAAATATGCTGGTTGACAAAATTATGTAGCGACTTTAAAGGATAAGAAGGTAGATCTGTGATTGGCTCAGGTAAAAATAAAAAATAAATAATGCAAACATGGATATACTTTTAATTGTGTATAGTCAGCTACACCTGCTGCAATTGATTTTGTAACTAGTATGGTCCTTCTCGAATGTGCTGCGAGCTTGTGACCTACTGGTTCTAGTGGGCTACTATGGAGACTCTGCTGAGAGTGTTGGTGAAGGGTGTCAAAGAGAGAGTTGTCATTTTTTAGGTGTTTAGACTCATTGTTGAAGAACATGGGTTTGTTTTCCTAGTGAGGGCTTTCTTATAAAGTGTAGTTTTAAAGTAATAAAACAACCTAGCTAAATATGGTTTTGGACTCCCGTAATTATTTGCGTATTCACTCGCGAATATGCACAAATACTCCTATATATTTGGCTTCTTTATGAAAGTGCATGAAAGGGTTAACATATACTAACAATTCAGAAGTGGAGTAACAAAACGGAAATATGAAAGGCGTGTTTTTATTTGCTGCCTTCTGCAGTATCAGAGAGTGCGAAGTTGAAGAGGTTGCTATTAATGGTTGCTTTGTATGAGAGTGGTGTGCCATTCTTATGTTTGGTTTTCCCATTTTCAGAGATTATTGCATCTATCTAATAAGAGCAAAACAAAAGTATTTGACCAACAAACTCAAGTTTCAGGTATGTGAATTAGAATAAACTTTTTTAAAAATTGATTGAAAAGGTAGATGTTTATATGAGGTTGATAAAAGCGAGTATGATATACATAAAAGTATTCTAACAGTATGAGATGATCTATGAGTGGTTGTGTGAGTGTTTTTATATTTGTATTAATGGTTGAATAAGTCTCTTTCTCGGTGTATGAGTATGGGACTGTTTGTCTGAGATTGAGGCTAGGTGTGTGAGAGGTTGCTTAACAATGTGTTTCCCTAGAACTGTATATTATACATTTGCTGTTTTGTTGCATGCTGTAGTTGTCATAAAAAACTGCTTGCTGAGCTTTAAAGAAATACTTGAGAACATTGTAGAAACTCTGCAAAGTATTTGAGGTCTACATATAATGTGATGCTCAAAAGTAATGTTTTTCGTGAACTCTGGGACTTGCAGTCCTATTTATTCTATTTTAAAAGAGGGAGGACAAGTCAAAGAATTGAAAGGAAAACGTGGACTGGAGCAGTACATAACGCATGAACCTGTGAAGTTTTGCAGCTGTGTATTAGATACCCTTTAGGGTGGCTGTTCGTAAGTTATAGGGCAGGTTTGTGTGTGCTTACTAAGTAAGACATGCTGTTTAAAATAATACTGAGTCACATGTGTGGTTTGAGAGTCCAAAGGCATAGTTAAATATGCAGTGTTTCACAAATAGTACAAGCTTTATACATATGGCAGGGAACAATTATTACTCATGTAGTCTGTCATACAGAGTCTGGGGTACGTAGGAATTTAGTGACATACCTATACAGAACGTATGTATGCAGCAGTAATTATGTATAACAAAGTTCTATGGTAGGCTGTAGGTAGACTAAAGGACAGAGGGCCTAGTTAAATGTACTTATAAGTTTACTAACCTATATGTGTACTTATAGACCTATATGTCCTATTATATGTGGAGTTACCCATTCATACTGCAACTCATTTAGAGCCAGAGGCAGTTACCCATTCAGTCACATGCCATACAGCACTTACATAACAGTAATAGAGCCAGCTGCACACACAGTTATATACCCCAGTGCTCACAAAAACAGCCAGTAAGCAATCCATACAGGCAGTTTCATACACTGATAGAGACCCAAAGAGATAGAAGACAACTAGTCATATAGCTAAACAACAGGATGTGGGAGCACACCGCTGACCTCTCAGGCAAGGTTCGCCCCTGGCATTCTGGTAAATGCAGTCTCTTGTAGCACGCTCCAATATTTTCGAGTGTTTCGCCAAGGTTGGCGCAGATAGTGCTGATCTCTAGACACGTGTTTCTGGTTTATTAACCGTCATCAGTAGAGAATACAGTCTTGTATTTTAGGGTTTGCTGAGTAGGCTGCCAAACATGATATCAGGTCCGGTACCTCTCACTGGCGCGCAGGTGCTTCATCCACGAGCTCGTCAGCTCAATGACTCAAGGGAGTACTTTAAATAAACAACAGGATGTGGGAGCACACCGCTGACCTCTCAGGCAAGGTTCGCCCCTGGCATTCTGGTAAATGCAGTCTCTTGTAGCACACTCCGATATTTTCGAGTGTTTCGCCAAGGTTGGCGCAGATATTGCTGATCTCTAGACACGTGTTTCTGGTTTATTAACCGTCATCAGTAGAGAATACAGTCTTGTATTTTGGGGTTTGCTGAGTAGGCTGCCAAACATTATATCAGGTCCGGTACCTCTCACTGGCGCACAGGTGCTTCATCCAAGAGCTCGTCAGCTCAAGGACTCACGGGAGTACTTTAAATAAACAACAGGATGTGGGAGCACACCGCTGACCTCTCAGGCAAGGTTCGCCCCTGGCATTCTGGTAAATGCAGTCTCTTGTAGCACGCTTCGATATTTTCGAGTGTTTCGCCAAGGTTGGCGCGGATAGTGCTGATCTCTAGACACGTGTTTCTGGTTTATTAACCATCATCAGTAGAGAATACAGTCTTGTATTTTGGGGTTTGCTGAATAGGCTGCCAAACATTATATCAGGTCCGGTACCTCTCACTGGTGCGCAGGTGCTTCATCCACGAGCTCGTCAGCTCAATGACTCACAGGAGTACTTTAAATAAACAACAGGATGTGGGAGCACACCGCTGACCTCTCAGGCAAGGTTCGCTCCTGGCATTCTGGTAAGTGCAGTCTCTTGTAGCACGCTCCGATATTTTTCGAGTGTTTCGCCAAGGTTGGCGCAGATAGTGCTGATCTCTAGACACGTGTTTCTAGTTTATTAACCGTCATCAGTAGAGAATACAGTCTTGTATTTTGGGGTTTGCTGAGTAGGCTGCCAAACATTATATCAGGTCCGGTACCTCTCACTGGCGTGCAGGTGTTTCATCCACGAGCTCGTCAGCTCAATGACTCACGGGAGTACTTTAAATAAACAACAGGATGTGGGAGTACACCGCTGACCTCTCAGGCAAGGTTCGCCCCTGGCATTCTGGTAAATGCAGTCTCTTGTAGCACGCTCCGATATTTTCGAGTGTTTCGCCAAGGTTGGCGCAGGTAGTGCTGATCTCTAGACACGTGTTTCTGGTTTATTAACCGTCATCAGTAGAGAATACAGTCTTGTATTTTGGGGTTTGCTGAGTAGGCTGCCAAACATTATAGCAGGTCCGGTACGTCTCACTGGTGCGCAGGTGCTTCATCCACGAGCTCGTCAGCTCAATGACTCACGGGAGTACTTTAAATAAACAACAGGATGTGGGAGCACACTGCTGACCTCTCAGGCAAGGTTCGCCCCTGGCATTCTGGTAAATGCAGTCTCTTGTAGAACGCTCCGATATTTTCGAGTGTTTCGCCAAGGTTGGCGCAGATAGTGCTGACCTCTAGACACGTATTTCTGGTTTATTAACCGTCATCAGTAGAGAATACAGTCTTGTATTTTGGGGTTTGCTGAGTAGGCTGCCAAACATTATATCAGGTCCGGTACCTCTCACTGGCGCACAGGTGCTTCATCCAAGAGCTCGTCAGCTCAATGACTCACGGGAGTACTTTAAATAATCAACAGGATGTGGGAGCACACCGCTGACCTCTCAGGCAAGGTTCGCCCCTGGCATTCTGGTAAATGCAGTCTCTTGTAGCAGGCTTCGATATTTTCGAGTGTTTCGCGAAGGTTGGCGCAGATAGTGCTGATCTCTAGACACGTGTTTCTGGTTTATTAACCATCATCAGTAGAGAATACAGTCTTGTATTTTGGGGTTTGCTGAGTAGGCTGCCAAACATTATATCAGGTCCGGTACCTCTCACTGGCGCGCAGGTGCTTCATCCACGAGCTCGTCAGCTCAATGACTCACGGGAGTACTTTAAATAAACAACAGGATGTGGGAGCACACCGCTGACCTCTCAGGCAAGGTTCGCCCCTGGCATTCTGGTAAATGCAGTCTCTTGTAGCACGCTCCGATATTTTTGAGTGTTTCGCAAAGGTTGGTGCAGATAGTGCTGATCTCTAGACACGTGTTTCTGGTTTATTAACCGTCATCAGTAGAGAATACAGTCTTGTATTTTGGGGTTTGCTGAGTAGGCTGCCAAACATTATATCAGGTCCGGTACCTCTCACTGGCGTGCAGGTGCTTCATCCACGAGCTCGTCAGCTCAAAGACTCACGGAAGTACTTTAAATAAACAACAGGATGTGGGAGCACACCGCTGACCTCTCAGGCAAGGTTCGCCCCTGGCATTCTGGTAAATGCAGTCTCTTGTAGCACGCTCCGATATTTTCGAGTCTTTCGCCAAGGTTGGCGCAGGTAGTGCTGATCTCTAGACACGTGTTTCTGGTTTATTAACCGTCATCAGTAGAGAATACAGTCTTGTATTTTGGGGTTTGCTGAGTAGGCTGCCAAACATTATATCAGGTCCGGTACCTCTCACTGGTGCGCAGGTGCTTCATCCACGAGCTCGTCAGCTCAATGACTCACGGGAGTACTTTAAATAAACAACAGGATGTGGGAGCACACTGCTGACCTCTCAGGCAAGGTTCGCCCCTGGCATTCTGGTAAATGCAGTCTCTTGTAGCACGCTCCGATATTTTCGAGTGTTTCGCCAAGGTTGGCGCAGATAGTGATGATCTCTAGACACGTGTTTCTGGTTTATTAACCGTCATCAGTAGAGAATACAGTCTTGTATTTTGGGGTTTGCTGAGTAGGCTGCCAAACATTATATCAGGTCCGGTACCTCTCACTGGCGCGCAGGTGCTTCATCCACGAGCTCGTCAGCTCAATGACTCACAGGAGTACTTTAAATAAACAACAGGATGTGGGAGCACACCGCTGACCTGGCATTCTGGTAAATGCAGTCTCTTGTAGCACGCTCCGATATTTTCGAGTGTTTCGCCAAGGTTGGCGCAAATAGTGCTGATCTCTAGACACGTGTTTCTGGTTTATTAACCGTCATCAGTAGAGAATACAGTCTTGTATTTTGGGGTTTGCTGAGTAGGCTGCCAAACATTATATCAGGTCCGGTACCTTTCACTGGCGCGCAGGTGCTTCATCCACGAGCTCTTCAGCTCAATGACTCACAGGAGTACTTTAAATAAACAGCAGGATGTGGGAGCACACCGCTGACCTCTCAGGCAAGGTTCGCCCCTGGCATTCTGGTAAATGCAGTCTCTTGTAGCACGCTCCGATATTTTCGAGTGTTTCGCCAAGGTTGGCGCAGATAGTGCTGATCTCTAGACACGTGTTTATGGCTTATTAACCGTCATCAGTAGAGAATACAGTCTTGTATTTTGGGGTTTGCTGAGTAGGCTGCCAAACATTATATCAGGTCCGGTACCTCTCACTGGCGCGTAGGTGCTTCATCCACGAGCTCGTCAGCTGAATGACTCATGGGAGTACATAAAATAAACAACAGGATGTGGGAGCACACCGCTGACCTCTCAGGCAAGGTTCGCCCCTGGCATTCTGGTAAATGCAGTCTCTTGTAGCACGCTCAGATATTTTCGAGTGTTTCGCCAAGGTTGGCGCAGATAGTGCTGATCTCTAGACACGTGTTTCTGGTTTATTAACCGTCATCAGTAGAGAATACAGTCTTGTATTTTGGGGTTTGCTGAGTAGGCTGCCAAACATTATATCAGGTCCGGTACCTCTCACTGGCGCGCAGGTGCTTCATCCACGAGCTCGTCAGCTCAATGACTCAAGGGAGTACTTTAAATAAACAACAGGATGTGGGAGCACACCGCTGACCTCTCAGGCAAGGTTCGCCCCTGGCATTCTGGTAAATGCAGTCTCTTGTAGCACACTCCGATATTTTCGAGTGTTTCGCCAAGGTTGGCGCAGATATTGCTGATCTCTAGACACGTGTTTCTGGTTTATTAACCGTCATCAGTAGAGAATACAATCTTGTATTTTGGGGTTTGCTGAGTAGGCTGCCAAACATTATATCAGGTCCGGTACCTCTCACTGGCGCACAGGTGCTTCATCCAAGAGCTCGTCAGCTCAAGGACTCACGGGAGTACTTTAAATAAACAACAGGATGTGGGAGCACACCGCTGACCTCTCAGGCAAGGTTCGCCCCTGGCATTCTGGTAAATGCAGTCTCTTGTAGCACGCTTCGATATTTTCGAGTGTTTCGCCAAGGTTGGCGCGGATAGTGCTGATCTCTAGACACGTGTTTCTGGTTTATTAACCATCATCAGTAGAGAATACAGTCTTGTATTTTGGGGTTTGCTGAATAGGCTGCCAAACATTATATCAGGTCCGGTACCTCTCACTGGTGCGCAGGTGCTTCATCCACGAGCTCGTCAGCTCAATGACTCACAGGAGTACTTTAAATAAACAACAGGATGTGGGAGCACACCGCTGACCTCTCAGGCAAGGTTCGCCCCTGGCATTCTGGTAAATGCAGTCTCTTGTAGCACGCTCCGATATTTTCGAGTGTTTCGCCAAGGTTGGCGCAGATAGTGCTGATCTCTAGACACGTGTTTCTAGTTTATTAACCGTCATCAGTAGAGAATACAGTCTTGTATTTTGGGGTTTGCTGAGTAGGCTGCCAAACATTATATCAGGTCCGGTACCTCTCACTGGCGTGCAGGTGTTTCATCCACGAGCTCGTCAGCTCAATGACTCACGGGAGTACTTTAAATAAACAACAGGATGTGGGAGTACACCGCTGACCTCTCAGGCAAGGTTCGCCCCTGGCATTCTGGTAAATGCAGTCTCTTGTAGCACGCTCCGATATTTTCGAGTGTTTCGCCAAGGTTGGCGCAGATAGTGCTGATCTCTAGACACGTGTTTCTGGTTTATTAACCGTCATCAGTAGAGAATACAGTCTTGTATTTTGGGGTTTGCTGAGTAGGCTGCCAAACATTATATCAGGTCCGGTACCTCTCACTGGCGCACAGGTGCTTCATCCAAGAGCTCGTCAGCTCAATGACTCACGGGAGTACTTTAAATAAACAACAGGATGTGGGAGCACACCGCTGACCTCTCAGGCAAGGTTCGCCCCTGGCATTCTGGTAAATGCAGTCTCTTGTAGCACGCTCAGATATTTTCGAGTGTTTCGCCAAGGTTGGCGCAGATAGTGCTGATCTCTAGACACGTGTTTCTGGTTTATTAACCGTCATCAGTAGAGAATACAGTCTTGTATTTTGGGGTTTGCTGAGTAGGCTGCCAAACATTATATCAGGTCCGGTACCTCTCACTGGCGCGCAGGTGCTTCATCCACGAGCTCGTCAGCTCAATGACTCAAGGGAGTACTTTAAATAAACAACAGGATGTGGGAGCACACCGCTGACCTCTCAGGCAAGGTTCGCCCCTGGCATTCTGGTAAATGCAGTCTCTTGTAGCACGCTCCGATATTTTCGAGTGTTTCGCCAAGGTTGGCGCAGATAGTGCTGATCTCTAGACACGTGTTTCTGGTTTATTAACCGTCATCAGTAGAGAATACAGTCTTGTATTTTGGGGTTTGCTGAGTAGGCTGCCAAA
Organism: Calotriton arnoldi; assembly: GCA_963921515.1. Taxonomy (NCBI): domain Eukaryota; kingdom Metazoa; phylum Chordata; class Amphibia; order Caudata; family Salamandridae; genus Calotriton; species Calotriton arnoldi. The sequence continues at coordinate 499,808 of CAWUFW010005029.1, forward strand.
CATTATAGCAGGTCCGGTACGTCTCACTGGTGCGCAGGTGCTTCATCCACGAGCTCGTCAGCTCAATGACTCACGGGAGTACTTTAAATAAACAACAGGATGTGGGAGCACACTGCTGACCTCTCAGGCAAGGTTCGCCCCTGGCATTCTGGTAAATGCAGTCTCTTGTAGAACGCTCCGATATTTTCGAGTGTTTCGCCAAGGTTGGCGCAGATAGTGCTGATCTCTAGACACGTATTTCTGGTTTATTAACCGTCATCAGTAGAGAATACAGTCTTGTATTTTGGGGTTTGCTGAGTAGGCTGCCAAACATTATATCAGGTCCGGTACCTCTCACTGGCGCACAGGTGCTTCATCCAAGAGCTCGTCAGCTCAATGACTCACGGGAGTACTTTAAATAATCAACAGGATGTGGGAGCACACCGCTGACCTCTCAGGCAAGGTTCGCCCCTGGCATTCTGGTAAATGCAGTCTCTTGTAGCAGGCTTCGATATTTTCGAGTGTTTCGCGAAGGTTGGCGCAGATAGTGCTGATCTCTAGACACGTGTTTCTGGTTTATTAACCATCATCAGTAGAGAATACAGTCTTGTATTTTGGGGTTTGCTGAGTAGGCTGCCAAACATTATATCAGGTCCGGTACCTCTCACTGGCGCGCAGGTGCTTCATCCACGAGCTCGTCAGCTCAATGACTCACGGGAGTACTTTAAATAAACAACAGGATGTGGGAGCACACCGCTGACCTCTCAGGCAAGGTTCGCCCCTGGCATTCTGGTAAATGCAGTCTCTTGTAGCACGCTCCGATATTTTTGAGTGTTTCGCAAAGGTTGGCGCAGATAGTGCTGATCTCTAGACACGTGTTTCTGGTTTATTAACCGTCATCAGTAGAGAATACAGTCTTGTATTTTGGGGTTTGCTGAGTAGGCTGCCAAACATTATATCAGGTCCGGTACCTCTCACTGGCGTGCAGGTGCTTCATCCACGAGCTCGTCAGCTCAAAGACTCACGGAAGTACTTTAAATAAACAACAGGATGTGGGAGCACACCGCTGACCTCTCAGGCAAGGTTCGCCCCTGGCATTCTGGTAAATGCAGTCTCTTGTAGCACGCTCCGATATTTTCGAGTCTTTCGCCAAGGTTGGCGCAGGTAGTGCTGATCTCTAGACACGTGTTTCTGGTTTATTAACCGTCATCAGTAGAGAATACAGTCTTGTATTTTGGGGTTTGCTGAGTAGGCTGCCAAACATTATATCAGGTCCGGTACCTCTCACTGGTGCGCAGGTGCTTCATCCACGAGCTCGTCAGCTCAATGACTCACGGGAGTACTTTAAATAAACAACAGGATGTGGGAGCACACTGCTGACCTCTCAGGCAAGGTTCGCCCCTGGCATTCTGGTAAATGCAGTCTCTTGTAGCACGCTCCGATATTTTCGAGTGTTTCGCCAAGGTTGGCGCAGATAGTGATGATCTCTAGACACGTGTTTCTGGTTTATTAACCGTCATCAGTAGAGAATACAGTCTTGTATTTTGGGGTTTGCTGAGTAGGCTGCCAAACATTATATCAGGTCCGGTACCTCTCACTGGCGCGCAGGTGCTTCATCCACGAGCTCGTCAGCTCAATGACTCACAGGAGTACTTTAAATAAACAACAGGATGTGGGAGCACACCGCTGACCTGGCATTCTGGTAAATGCAGTCTCTTGTAGCACGCTCCGATATTTTCGAGTGTTTCGCCAAGGTTGGCGCAAATAGTGCTGATCTCTAGACACGTGTTTCTGGTTTATTAACCGTCATCAGTAGAGAATACAGTCTTGTATTTTGGGGTTTGCTGAGTAGGCTGCCAAACATTATATCAGGTCCGGTACCTTTCACTGGCGCGCAGGTGCTTCATCCACGAGCTCTTCAGCTCAATGACTCACAGGAGTACTTTAAATAAACAGCAGGATGTGGGAGCACACCGCTGACCTCTCAGGCAAGGTTCGCCCCTGGCATTCTTGTAAATGCAGTCTCTTGTAGCACGCTCCGATATTTTCGAGTGTTTCGCCAAGGTTGGCGCAGATAGTGCTGATCTCTAGACACGTGTTTCTGGTTTATTAACCGTCATCAGTAGAGAATACAGTCTTGTATTTTGGGGTTTGCTGAGTAGGCTGCCAAACATTATATCAGGTCCGGTACCTCTCACTGGCGCACAGGTGCTTCATCCAAGAGCTCGTCAGCTCAATGACTCACGGGAGTACTTTAAATAATCAACAGGATGTGGGAGCACACCGCTGACCTCTCAGGCAAGGTTCGCCCCTGGCATTCTGGTAAATGCAGTCTCTTGTAGCACGCTTCGATATTTTCGAGTGTTTCGCCAAGGTTGGCGCAGATAGTGCTGATCTCTAGACACGAGTTTCTGGTTTATTAACCGTCATCAGTAGAGAATACAGTCTTGTATTTTGGGGTTTGCTGAGTAGGCTGCCAAACATTATATCAGGTCCGGTACCTCTCACTGGCGTGCAGGTGCTTCATCCACGAGCTCGTCAGCTCAATGACTCACGGGAGTACTTTAAATAAACAACAGGATGTGGGAGTACACCGCTGACCTCTCAGGCAAGGTTCGCCCCTGGCATTCTGGTAAATGCAGTCTCTATTAGCACGCTCCCATATTTTCGAGTGTTTCGCCAAGGTTGGCGCAGGTAGTGCTGATCTCTAGACACGTGTTTCTGGTTTATTAACCGTCATCAGTAGAGAATACAGTCTTGTATTTTGGGGTTTGCTGAGTAGGCTGCCAAACATTATATCAGGTCCGGTACATCTCACTGGTGCGCAGGTGCTTCATCCACGAGCTCGTCAGCTCAATGACTCATGGGAGTACTTTAAATAAACAACAGGATGTGGGAGCACACTGCTGCCCTCTCAGGCAAGGTTCGCCCCTGGCATTCTGGTAAATGCAGTCTCTTGTAGAACGCTCCGATATTTTCGAGTGTTTCGCCAAGGTTGGCGCAGATAGTGCTGATCTCTAGACACGTGTTTCTGGTTTATTAATCGTCATCAGTAGAGAATACAGTCTTGTATTTTGGGGTTTGCTGAGTAGGCTGCCAAACATTATATCAGGTCCGGTACCTCTCACTGGCGCACAGGTGCTTCATCCAAGAGCTCGTCAGCTCAATGACTCACGGGAGTACTTTAAATAATCAACAGGATGTGGGAGCACACCGCTGACCTCTCAGGCAAGGTTCGCCCCTGGCATTCTGGTAAATGCAGTCTCTTGTAGCACGCTTCGATATTTTCGAGTGTTTCGCCAAGGTTGGCGCAGATAGTGCTGATCTCTAGACACGTGTTTCTGGTTTATTAACCATCATCAGTAGAGAATACAGTCTTGTATTTTGGGGTTTGCTGAGTAGGCTGCCAAACATTATATCAGGTCCGGTACCTCTCACTGGCGCGCAGGTGCTTCATCCTCGAGCTCGTCAGCTCAATGACTCACGGGAGTACTTTAAATAAACAACAGGATGTGGGAGCACACCGCTGACCTCTCAGGCAAGGTTCGCCCCTGGCATTCTGGGAAATGCAGTCTCTTGTAGCACGCTCCGATATTTTCGAGTGTTTCGCCAAGGTTGGCGCAGATAGTGCTGATCTCTAGACACGTGTTTCTGGTTTATTAACCTTCATCAGTAGAGAATACAGTCTTGTATTTTGGGGTTTGCTGAGTAGGCTGCCAAACATTATATCAGGTCCGGTACCTCTCACTGGCGCGCAGGTGCTTCATCCACGAGCTCGTCAGCTCAATGACTCACGGGAGTACTTTAAATAAACAACAGGATGTGGGAGCACACCGCTGACCTCTCAGGCAAGGTTCGCCCCTGGCATTCTGGTAAATGCAGTCTCTTGTAGCACGCTCCGATATTTTCGAGTGTTTCGCCAAGGTTGGCGCAGGTAGTGCTGATCTCTAGACACGTGTTTCTGGTTTATTAACCGTCATCAGTAGAGAATACAGTCTTGTATTTTGGGGTTTGCTGAGTAGGCTGCCAAACATTATATCAGGTCTAGTACCTCTCACTGGTGCGCAGGTGCTTCATCCACGAGCTCGTCAGCTCAATGACTCACGGGAGTACTTTAAATAAACAACAGGATGTGGGAGCACACCGCTGACCTCTCAGGCAAGGTTCGCCCCTGGCATTCTGGTAAATGCAGTCTCTTGTAGCACGCTTCGATATTTTCGAGTGTTTCGCCAAGGTTGGCGCAGATAGTGCTGATCTCTAGACACGTGTTTCTGGTTTATTAACCATCATCAGTAGAGAATACAGTCTTGTATTTTGGGGTTTGCTGAGTAGGCTGCCAAACATTATATCAGGTCCGGTACCTCTCACTGGCGCGCAGGTGCTTCATCCACGAGCTCGTCAGCTCAATGACTCACGGGAGTACTTTAAATAAACAACAGGATGTGGGAGCACACCGCTGACCTCTCAGGCAAGGGTCGTCCCTGGCATTCTGGTAAATGCAGTCTCTTGTAGCACGCTCCGATATTTTCGAGTGTTTCGCCAAGGTTGGCGCAGGTAGTGCTGATCTCTAGACACGTGTTTCTGGTTCATTAACCGTCATCAGTAGAGAATACAGTCTTGTATTTTGGGGTTTGCTGAGTAGGCTGCCAAACATTATATCAGGTCCGGTACCTCTCACTGCTGCGCAGGTGCTTCATCCACGAGCTCGTCAGCTCAATGACTCACGGGAGTACTTTAAATAAACAACAGGATGTGGGAGCACACTGCTGACCTCTCAGGCAAGGCTCGCCCCTGGCATTCTGGTAAATGCAGTCTCTTGTATCACGCTCCGATATTTTCGAGTGTTTCGCCAAGGTTGGCGAGGATAGTGCTGATCTCTAGACACGTGTTTCTGGTTTATTAACCGTCATCAGTAGAGAAAACAGTTTGTATTTTGGGGTTTGCTGAGTAGGCTGCCAAACATTATATCAGGTCCGGTACCTCTCACTGGGGCGCAGGTGCTTCATCCACGAGCTCGTCAGCTCAATGACTCACAGGAGTACTTTAAATAAACAACAGGATGTGGGAGCACACCGCTGACCTCTCAGGCAAGGTTCGCCCCTGGCATTCTGGTAAATGCAGTCTCTTGTAGCACGCTCCGATATTTTTGAGTGTTTCGCCAAGGTTGGCGCAGATAGTGCTGATCTCTAGACACGTGTTTCTGGTTTATTAACAGTCATCAGTAGAGAATACAGTCTTGTATTTTGGGGTTTCCTGAGTAGGCTGCCAAACATTATATCAGGTCCGGTACCTCTCACTGGCATGCAGGTGCTTCATCCACGAGCTCGTCAGCTCAATGACTCACGGGAGTACTTTAAATAAACAACAGGATGTGGGAGCACACCGCTGACCTCTCAGGCAAGGTTCGCCCCTGGCATTCTGGTAAATGCAGTCTCTTGTAGCACGCTCCGATATTTTCAAGTGTTTCGCCAAGGTTGGCGCAGATAGTGCTGATCTCTAGACACGTGTTTCTGGTTTATTAACCGTCATCAGTAGAGAATACAGTCTTGTATTTTGGGATTTGCTGAGTAGGCTGCCTAACATTATATCAGGTCCGGTACCTCTCACTGGCGCGCAGGTGCTTCATCCACGAGCTCGTCAGCTCAATGACTCACGGGAGTACTTTAAATAAACAACAGGATGTGGGAGCACACCACTGACCTCTCAGGCAAGGTTCGCCCCTGGCATTCTAGTAAATGCAGTCTCTTGTAGCACGCTCCGATATTTTCGAGTGTTTCGCTAAGGTTGGCGCAGATAGTGCTGATCTCTAGACACGTGTTTCTGGTTTATTAACCGTCATCAGTAGAGAATACAGTCTTGTATTTTGGGGTTTGCTGAGTAGGCTGCCAAACATTATATCAGGTCCGGTACCTCTCACTGGCGCGCAGGTGCTTCATCCACGAGCTCGTCAGCTCAATGACTTGCAGGAGTACTTTAAATAAACAACAGGATGTGGGAGCACACCGCTGACCTCTCAGGCAAGGTTTGCCCCTGGCATTCTGGTAAATGCAGTCTCTTGTAGCACGCTCCGATATTTTCGAGTGTTTCGCCAAGGTTGGCGCAAATAGTGCTGATCTCTAGACACGTGTTTCTGGTTTATTAACCGTCATCAGTAGAGAATACATTCTTGTATTTTGGGGTTTGCTGAGTAGGCTGCCAAACATTATATCAGGTCCGGTACCTCTCACTGGCGCGCAGGTGCTTCACCACGAGCTCGTCAGCTCAATGACTCACAGGAGTACTTTAAATAAACAGCAGGATGTGGGAGCACACCGCTGACCTCTCAGGCAAGGTTCGCCCCTGGCATTCTGGTAAATGCAGTCTCTTGTAGCACGCTCCGATATTTTCGAGTGTTTCGCCAAGGTTGGCGCAGATAGTGCTGATCTCTAGACACGTGTTTCTGGCTTATTAACCGTCATCAGTAGAGAATACAGTCTTGTATTTTGTGGTTTGCTGAGTAGGCTGCCAAATATTATATCAGGTCCGGTACCTCTCACTGGCGCGCAGGTGCTTCATCCACGAGCTCATCAGCTCAATGACTCACGGCAGTACTTAAAATAAACAACAGGATGTGGGAGCACACCGCTGACCTCTTAGGCAAGGTTCGCCCCTGGCATTCTGGTAAATGCAGTCTCTTGTAGCACGCTCAGATATTTTCGAGTGTTTCGCCAAGGTTGGCGCAGATAGTGCTGATGTCTAGACACGTGTTTCTGGTTTATTAACCGTCATCAGTAGAGAATACAGTCTTGTATTTTGGGGTTTGCTGAGTAGGCTGCCAAACATTATATCAGGTCCGGTACCTCTCACTGGCGCACAGGTGCTTCATCCAAGAGCTCGTCAGCTCAATGACTCACGGGAGTACTTTAAATAAACAACAGGATGTGGGAGCACACCGCTGACCTCTCAGGCAAGGTTCGCCCCTGGCATTCTGGTAAATGCAGTCTCTTGTAGCACGCTTCGATATTTTCGAGTGTTTCGCCAAGGTTGGCGCAGATAGTGCTGATCTCTAGACACGTGTTTCTGGTTTATTAACCATCATCAGTAGAGAATACAGTCTTGTATTTTGGGGTTTGCTGAGTAGGCTGCCAAACATTATATCAGGTCCGGTACCTCTCACTGGCGCGCAGGTGCTTCATCCACGAGCTCGTCAGCTCAATGACTCACGGGAGTACTTTAAATAAACAACAGGATGTGGGAGCACACCGCTGACCTCTCAGGCAAGGTTCGGCCCTGGCATTCTGGTAAATGCAGTCTCTTGTAGCACGCTCCGATATTTTCAAGTGTTTCGCCAAGGTTGGCGCAGATAGTGCTGATCTCTAGACACGTGTTTCTGGTTTATTAACCGTCATCAGTAGAGAATACAGTCTTGTATTTTGGGGTTTGCTGAGTAGGCTGCCAAGCATTATATCAGGTCCGGTACCTCTCACTGGCGCGCAGGTGCTTCATCCACGAGCTCGTCAGCTCAATGACTCATGGGAGTACTTTAAATAAACAACAGGATGTGGGAGCACACCGCTGACCTCTCAGGCAAGGTTCGCCCCTGGCATTCTGGTAAATGCAGTCTCTTGTAGCACGCTCCGATATTTTCGAGTGTTTCGCCAAGGTTGGCGCAGATAGTGCTGATCTCTAGACACGTGTTTCTGGTTTATTAACCGTCATCAGTAGAGAATACAGTCTTGTATTTTGGAGTTTGCTGAGTAGGCTGCCAAACATTATATCAGGTCCGGTACCTCTCACTGGCGCACAGGTGCTTCATCCAAGAGCTCGTCAGCTCAATGACTCACGGGAGTACTTTAAATAAACATCAGGATGTGGGAGCACACCGCTGACCTCTCAGGCAAGGTTCGCCCCTGGCATTCTGGTAAATGCAGTCTATTGTAGCACGCTTCGATATTTTCGAGTGTTTCGCCAAGGTTGGCGCAGGTAGTGCTGATCTCTAGACACGTGTTTCTGGTTTATTAACCGTCATCAGTAGAGAATACAGTCTTGTATTTTGGGGTTTGCTGAGTAGGCTGCCAAACATTATATCAGGTCCGGTACCTCTCACTGGTGCGCAGGTGCTTCATCCACGAGCTCGTCAGCTCAATGACTCACGGGAGTACTTTAAATAAACAACAGGATGTGGGAGCACACTGCTGACCTCTCAGGCAAGGCTCGCCCCTGGCATTCTGGTAAATGCAGTCTCTTGTATCACGCTCCGATATTTACGAGTGTTTCGCCAAGGTTGGCGCAGATAGTGCTGATCTCTAGACACGTGTTTCTGGTTTATTAACCGTCATCAGTAGAGAATACAGTCTTGTATTTTGGGGTTTGCTGAGTAGGCTGCCAAACATTATATCAGGTCCGGTACCTCTCACTGGCGCACAGGTGCTTCATCCAAGAGCTCGTCAGCTCAATGACTCACGGGAGTACTTTAAATAAACAACAGGATGTGGGAGCACACCGCTGACCTCTCAGGCAAGGTTCGCCCCTGGCATTCTGGTAAATGCAGTCTCTTGTAGCACGCTTCGATATTTTCGAGTGTTTCGCCAAGGTTGGCGCAGATAGTGCTGATCTCTAGACACGTGTTTCTGGTTTATTAACCATCATCAGTAGAGAATACAGTCTTGTATTTTGGGGTTTGCTGAGTAGGCTGCCAAACATTATATCAGGTCCGGTACCTCTCACTGGCGCGCAGGTGCTTCATCCACGAGCTCGTCAGCTCAATGACTCACGGGAGTACTTTAAATAAACAACAGGATGTGGGAGCACACCGCTGACCTCTCAGGCAAGGGTCGTCCCTGGCATTCTGGTAAATGCAGTCTCTTGTAGCACGCTCCGATATTTTCGAGTGTTTCGCCAAGGTTGGCGCAGGTAGTGCTGATCTCTAGACACGTGTTTCTGGTTCATTAACCGTCATCAGTAGAGAATACAGTCTTGTATTTTGGGGTTTGCTGAGTAGGCTGCCAAACATTATATCAGGTCCGGTACCTCTCACTGCTGCGCAGGTGCTTCATCCACGAGCTCGTCAGCTCAATGACTCACGGGAGTACTTTAAATAAACAACAGGATGTGGGAGCACACTGCTGACCTCTCAGGCAAGGCTCGCCCCTGGCATTCTGGTAAATGCAGTCTCTTGTATCACGCTCCGATATTTTCGAGTGTTTCGCCAAGGTTGGCGCAGATAGTGCTGATCTCTAGACACGTGTTTCTGGTTTATTAACCGTCATCAGTAGAGAAAACAGTTTGTATTTTGGGGTTTGCTGAGTAGGCTGCCAAACATTATATCAGGTCCGGTACCTCTCACTGGCGCGCAGGTGCTTCATCCACGAGCTCGTCAGCTCAATGACTCACAGGAGTACTTTAAATAAACAACAGGATGTGGGAGCACACCGCTGACCTCTCAGGCAAGGTTCGCCCCTGGCATTCTGGTAAATGCAGTCTCTTGTAGCACGCTCCGATATTTTTGAGTGTTTCGCCAAGGTTGGCGCAGATAGTGCTGATCTCTAGACACGTGTTTCTGGTTTATTAACAGTCATCAGTAGAGAATACAGTCTTGTATTTTGGGGTTTCCTGAGTAGGCTGCCAAACATTATATCAGGTCCGATACCTCTCACTGGCATGCAGGTGCTTCATCCACGAGCTCGTCAGCTCAATGACTCACGGGAGTACTTTAAATAAACAACAGGATGTGGGAGCACACCGCTGACCTCTCAGGCAAGGTTCGCCCCTGGCATTCTGGTAAATGCAGTCTCTTGTAGCACGCTCCGATATTTTCGAGTGTTTCGCCAAGGTTGGCGCAGATAGTGCTGATCTCTAGACACGTGTTTCTGGTTTATTAACCGTCATCAGTAGAGAATACAGTCTTGTATTTTGGGGTTTGCTGAGTAGGCTGCCAAACATTATATCAGGTCCGGTACCTCTCACTGGCGCACAGGTGCTTCATCCAAGAGCTCGTCTGCTCAATGACTCACGGGAGTACTTTAAATAAACAACAGGATGTGGGAGCACACCGCTGACCTCTCAGGCAAGGTTCGCCCCTGGCATTCTGGTAAATGCAGTCTCTTGTAGCACGCTTCGATATTTTCGAGTGTTTCGCCAAGGTTGGCGCAGATAGTGCTGATCTCTAGACACGTGTTTCTGGTTTATTAACCATCATCAGTAGAGAATACAGTCTTGTATTTTGGGGTTTGCTGAGTAGGCTGCCAAACATTATATCAGGTCCGGTACCTCTCACTGGCGCGCAGGTGCTTCATCCACGAGCTCGTCAGCTCAATGACTCACGGGAGTACTTTAAATAAACAACAGGATGTGGGAGCACACCGCTGACCTCTCAGGCAAGGCTCGTCCCTGGCATTCTGGTAAATGCAGTCTCTTGTAGCACGCTCCGATATTTTCGAGTGTTTTGCCAAGGTTGGCGCAGGTAGTACTGATCTCTAGACACGTGTTTCTGGTTTATTAACCGTCATCAGTAGAGAATACAGTCTTGTATTTTGGGGTTTGCTGAGTAGGCTGCCAAACATTATATCAGGTCCGGTACCTCTCACTGCTGCGCAGGTGCTTCATGCACGAGCTCGTCAGCTCAATGACTCACGGGAGTACTTTAAATAAACAACAGGATGTGGGAGCACACTGCTGACCTCTCAGGCAAGGCTCGCCCCTGGCATTCTGGTAAATGCAGTCTCTTGTATCACGCTCCGATATTTTCGAGTGTTTCGCCAAGGTTGGCGCAGATAGTGCTGATCTCTAGACACGTGTTTCTGGTTTATTAACCGTCATCAGTAGAGAAAACAGTTTTGTATTTTGGGGTTTGCTGAGTAGGCTGCCAAACATTATATCAGGTCCGGTACCTCTCACTGGCGCTCAGGTGCTTCATCCACGAGCTCGTCAGCTCAATGACTCACGGGAGTACTTTAAATAAACAACAGGATGTGGGAGCACACCGCTGACCTCTCAGGCAAGGTTCGCCCCTGGCATTCTGGTAAATGCAGTCTCTTGCAGCACGCTCCGATATTTTCGAGTGTTTCGCCAAGGTTGGCGCAGATAGTGCTGATCTCTAGACACGTGTTTCTGGTTTATTAACCGTCATCAGTAGAGAATACAGTCTTGTATTTTGGGGTTTGCTGAGTAGGCTGCCAAACATTATATCAGGTCCGGTACCTCTCACTGGCGCACAGGTGCTTCATCCAAGAGCTCGTCAGCTCAATGACTCACGGGAGTACTTTAAATAAACAACAGGATGTGGGAGCACACCGCTGACGTCTCAGGCAAGGTTCGCCCCTGGCATTCTGGTAAATGCAGTCTCTTGTAGCACGCTTCGATATTTTCGAGTGTTTCGCCAAGGTTGGCGCAGATAGTGTTGATCTCTAGACACGTGTTTCTGGTTTATTAACCGTCATCAGTAGAGAATACAGTCTTGTATTTTGGGGTTTGCTGAGTAGACTGCCAAACATTATATCAGGTCCGGTACCTCTCACTGGCGCGCAGGTGCTGCATCCACGAGCTCGTCAGCTCAATGACTCACAGGAGTACTTTAAATAAACAACAGGATGTGGGAGCACACCGCTGACCTCTCAGGCAAGGTTCGCCCCTGGTATTCTGGTAAATGCAGTCTCTTGTAGCACGCTCCGATATTTTCGAGTGTTTCGCCAAGGTTGGCGCAGATAGTGCTGATCTCTAGACACGTGTTTCTGGTTTATTAACCGTCATCAGTAGAGAATACAGTCTTGTATTTTGGGGTTTGCTGAGTAGGCTGCCAAACATTATATATGAGGTCCGGTACCTCTCACTGGCGCGCAGGTGCTTCATCCACGAGCTCGTCAGCTCAATGACTCACGGGAGTACTTTAAATAAACAACAGGATGTGGGAGCACACCGCTGACCTCTCAGGCAAGGTTCGCCCTTGGCATTCTGGTAAATGCAGTCTCTTGTAGCACGCTCCGATATTTTCGAGTGTTTCGCCAATGTTGGCGCAGATAGTGCTGATCTCTAGACACATGTTTCTGGTTTATTAACCGTCATCAGAAGAGAATACAGTCTTGTATTTTGGGGTTTGCTGAGTAGGCTGCCAAACATTATATCAGGTCCGGTACCTCTCACTGACGTGCAGGTGCTTCATCCACGAGCTCGTCAGCTCAATGACTCACGGGAGTACTTTAAATAAACAACAGGATGTGGGAGCATACCGCTGACCTCTCAGGCAAGGTTCGCCCCTGGCATTCTGGTAAATGCAGTCTCTTGTAGCACGCTCCGATATTTTCGAGTGTTTCGCCAAGGTTGGCGCAGGTAGTGCTGATCTCTAGACACGTGTTTCTGGTTTATTAACCGTCATCAGTAGAGAATACAGTCTTGTATTTTGGGGTTTGCTGAGTAGGCTGCCAAACATTATATCACATCCGGTACCTCTCACTGGTGCGTAGGTGCTTCATCCATGAGCTCGTCAGCTCAATGACTCATGGAAGTACTTTAAATAAACAACAGGATGTGGGAGCACACTGCTGACCTCTCAGGCAAGGTTCGCCCCTGGCATTCTGGTAAATGCAGTCTCTTGTAGCACGCTCCGATATTTTCGAGTGTTTCGCCAAGGTTGGCGCAGATAGTGCTGATCTCTAGACACGTGTTTCTGGTTTATTAACCGTCATCAGTGGAGAATACAGTCTTGTATTTTGGGGTTTGCTGAGTAGGCTGCCAAACATTATATCAGGTCCGGTACCTCTCACTGGCACGCAGGTGCTTCATCCACGAGCTCGTTAGCTCAATGACTCACAGGAGTACTTTAAATAAACAACAGGATGTGGGAGCACACCGCTGACCTCTCAGGCAAGGTTCGCCCCTGGCATTCTGGTAAATGCAGTCTCTTGTAGCACGCTCCGATATTTTCGAGTGTTTCGCCAAGGTTGGCGCAGATAGTGCTGATCTCTAGACACGTGTTTCTGGTTTATTAACCGTCATCAGTAGAGAATACAGTCTTGTATTTTGGGGTTTGCTGAGTAGGCTGCCAAACATTATATCAGGTCCGGTACCTCTCACTGGCGCGCAGGTGCTTCATCCACGAGCTCGTCAGCTCAATGACTCACAGGAGTACTTTAAATAAACAACAGGATGTGGGAGCACACCGCTGACCTCTCAGGCAAGGTTCGCCCCTGGCATTCTGGTAAATGCAGTCTCTTGTAGCACGCTCCGATATTTTCAAGTGTTTCGCCAAGGGTGGCGCAGATAGTGCTGATCTCTAGACACGTGTTTCTGGTTTATTAACCGTCATCAGTAGAGAATACAGTCTTGTATTTTGGGGTTTGCTGAGTAGGCTGCCAAACATTATATCAGGTCCGGTACCTCTCACTGGCGCACAGGTGCTTCATCCAAGAGCTCGTCAGCTCAATGACTCACGGGAGTACTTTAAATAAACAACAGGATGTGGGAGCACACCGCTGACCTCTCAGGCAAGGTTCGCCCCTGGCATTCTGGTAAATGCAGTCTCTTGTAGCACGCTCCGATATTTTCGAGTGTTTCGCCAAGGTTGGCGCAGATAGTGCTGATCTCTAGACACGTGTTTCTGGTTTATTAACCGTCATCAGTAGAGAATACAGTCTTGTATTTTGGGGTTTGCTGAGTAGGCTGCCAAACATTATATCAGGTCCGGTACCTCTCACTGGCGCGCAGGTGCCTCATCCACGAGCTCGTCAGCTCAATGACGCACGGGAGTACTTTAAATAAACAACAGGATGTGGGAGCACACCGCTGACCTCTCAGACAAGGTTCGCCCCTGGCATTCTGGTAAATGCAGTCTCTTGTAGCACGCTCCGATATTTTCGAGTGTTTCGCCAAGGTTGGCGCAGATAGTGCTGATCTCTAGACACGTGTTTCTGGTTTATTAACCGTCATCAGTAGAGAATACAGTCTTGTATTTTGGGGTTTGCTGAGTAGGCTGCCAAACATTATATCAGGTCCGGTACCTCTCACTGGCGCGCAGGTGCTCCCACATCCTGTTGTCTAGTCATATAGCTATATAGTCATTTACACATCCAGTGACACAACCAGAGAGGGACTGATACACTTACTTAGATATGTCCTGGAGTAGTGATACTCCTAATCACCCATGCGGACAAGTAGCTCAAAAAATATGTGTTGGGCCTGCTGCTGCAGTTGTACTGCTAGGTTGAGTTGACATTTAAAATTCCTTGCTAAATTTTAAACTTCCCTTCTACTGGTTATAAGTTATCTACACTGTAGAATGTCTGTAGGCCATAGGGCAGAGTGCTATGTGGTAAGAAGGTGCGACATGCACTTTAAAGTGTCAGTCAGTCAAATGTATGTTTGAGACCCCTAGGCACACACTCAGAAATGAGGGTAAGTACTGATATAACGTAGTTATGGCCTACTACTACAAAGCCTATCTATGCAATTTACTGCATGTGACAGACATGTTCCCTCTCTCATGCAGTGAGCCAGCACAGAGCCACTTATACATTCACTGACATACTTAGAAACTAGTTATGTATCCAGCTGTATCAAAGACAGTTACAGATACACTTACAAACCTATGCATTCACCAACACAGGCACTCAGCTATTCTTTCAGCCACTTACATACACATTTAAAGAGACATAGGGGCCGATTTCGATGTGGTCGGAAACAGCTCTGACTGTCAGTTGGAGCCGTTCCGACTGCATCGAAATGTCCCATTAGGATTCCTTTCCGACCGACCCATTAAGATGTGGTCGGTCGGAAAGAAATCCGAACGGACTTTCCGAACGGCTTCCAACGGGCTGCGAGAGCCCGTCTGCCATTCCGAAAGGGGCCACTAATCCCAAGCGCGGCTCTTTTCGCCTAAGGGATTACGATGGTGGATACTACAGCCTTTCTGTTCCGGCCTTTCTGACACAGATAGGCTGTCGGAATCCGACTTTGTGGGCCCCCAGCAGGGTCCCCATGGGTGCAAGGCCTCCGTATGGTGGCCGAGTGGGCACCAATGGTGCCCCCTTGTTGATCCCTGCACCCGGTGGCAGGCACCTTGAAGTGCCTGCCAAGAGGTGCAGGGAGCAACTGCACCTCAGCTCTTTACAATGAGAGCATGGATTCCAGTTGGAATGTATGCTCCCATTGTAAAGAATAGGAGTGCGACCGAACACTGTTCGGTCGCATCCTAATTGCTGGTTTGAGGCCGCCGACAGGAGATCAGTCGGTCCCAGTTCCAGATTGATGTCGGACAGACTCAGGTCCGTCCGACATCGAAATCGACCCCATAGAGTCACCAAAACAGACAGTCATATAGCGGCATACTTACTTAAACATCTGCTAACACTCCTACAGGTGGACTCAGAGCTTAATTTGAGCCGGGGCTTTCCGGTGCTCAGCACCGGCACTTAATTGGTGTCCGGTGCTCGGCACCGGCACCTAATTGTCAACACCATACTTAGAACAGTCCACCACATGGTGGCGCTGCTCATCTAATTTAGAGATGAGCAGAACAACGGTAGTTTAGGAATACAATATACATTAAAATTGCTAATACCTGCCTTCCCAGCCATTCCTTTAGCTTTGGAATATTCTGAACTGTCGCATTTACATTCTGGAGAGATGATTAGTAGTTGTTTTGGCAGCGATGTCAAGGGCGATGGGTGGTGCAAGCTGCAGTGGCCTCCTGGTCAGAGCCCTGCCACTTAATATTTTACAAATTAAGCACTGGGTGGACTCCTACACTCACTCAGATAAGTAGCCAAGTATTGACACAACCTAGTCACCCATGCAGACAAGTAGTACTTTAAACATGGGTGAGGCCTACTACTGGAGAGAGTGTGTCTGTATTTTTAGGTCAGACCTACTACTGCAGACAGTATCTGTGCACTTTTAGTGCCAGCTCAACTTGACATGAAAGAGCTCTTCGCAAAGTATTAAACCCACATTTTACACATGTATATACCCCTGAGGTATTCATTCAGCCACTTACAAATACATTTAGAGAGCCTTACAGTTACTAAAACAGATAATCATATACTTACTTAAACATCGAATGGCACTCCTAAAGGTGGACTCTTACACTCAGTCAGATATGTAGAGAAGTACTGACAGAACCTAGTCACCCATCTAGACAAGTAGTCCTTTAAACATGAGCCAGGCCTACTCCTGCAGAGCCTCTCTGTGCACTTTTACTTGCAACTCAACTTTGCATGAACAAGTCCTTTGCCAAGTCTTAAACTCACCTTTTAATGCACATAACTCACCTCTGAGATTGGCTGCAGGTATGCCATAATACACAGTGCTATGTGCTTAAAAGATAAGAGATCTCCTTTTCAGTTTCACTAAATTACTTGTGCGCTTGCAGACCCCCATGCCAAGTACTACATAGAGTATGCCACCCATAATGCAACTGACACATATGTTCTCAAAAGCATAGAGTCTCTCTCTCATTCAGTAAGACAGTGCAGATACACTTATGCATTCACTCACATGCTCAGATACTAGTTATGTTTCCAGCGGTAATCAGTCACAATATTGAATTTTAAATATCGATATAGCAAAATATCGAGTTTAAAATATAGAATGGACATAATATCGACTTACAAAAATATAGTGGTGCAGAATATCGAAATGCAGGTAAGAAATATCGTTTTTCATAATATCGAAGTTAGTAATATCGACAGTCATAATATAATTGTTAAAAATATCGAATTTTTTGATAGTGTATTAAGTGTTAGTATATGTGTTAAAAGTATGTATTATTTTTTTAATGTATGTTTGAATTTTTTAAAAGTAATGAATTTTAATTAAATTAATTTTTGCGTAATTTAATTCCGTAGCGGGTTGTGGGTTTATAGGGGAATAGGGTGGGAAGTAATTTAATTATAATATATTTTTTTAGAATTATTTAGAAATAATTAATCATATGTTAATTATTTTTTGCGCAATGTAATTCTGTAGCGGGTTGTGGGTTTATAGGGGAATAGGGTGGGAAGTAATTTAATTGAAATTAATTAATTATTTTATTAATTAATAATTTAGGGGCCCATTACGATGGCGGGCGGAAGCACTACCGCCGTGCTGGCGGATGCAAAAATCACCAGTTACCGCCGGCACGCAGCAGTCCACACGCCCGCCCAATTACGATGCGAAAAGCAGGCCAAACACCGCCGGCAAGCCAGCAACACCGTCCGCCATCAAAGTGCGCCCGCACACGTAGCGGCGCAGCACAACTGACACACACCGTCCGACGAAACACGTCCCGCCCGGCGCATAAATTACGATGCCGCAAACAAACGGCTCCCACGGCAAAGAGACACTGCACGTGAAAGAGAGGCGGAAACACGGACGCAGAGCACGGACAACGAAGAAGCGGCACCCCGGGCATGAATCCAGCACTGCAGGCCCTTCCCATGCTTCTGCTGATGCACCACCAAGGACGCAACGTACCGCGGAGACGCAGGTAGGCACACACACAACAAGTGCACGCAAACAGCGCACACAGTGCAAGGGCGGATAAAGCGGACAACCCCCACCAGCGCGTGCACACTACACATCCACCATTGCATCCACATATGACACACAGGCCAAATCCTAACATCGCGGAACACATGTGTACACACCACCTGGGACTAGGAACCAACCACCCCGTCACGGCCCCAAAGCGCCGATGACGCCGCCACACATGCGCACAACGCAGAGGCCAACCGCAGCGCCATGCATGCGTCGCACACAGACACAGGGACACAACCAAGCAGCACACACACCAGCCCCACCCCGAACGCACATGACACGTGACAGGCCGGCCACAGACATGTCCCCAACGCCCAATTCACGGACAACACCCAACGCCACACAACCGACGCACACATGTCAGTTAAGTCACGCAACAGCAGGACACACCCCAGTGTAACAAACATGGCGAAGCACACAGCGGCGGCAACACCAACTAGGAGAAGCAGGGCCCCTTCGGGAAGAGGAACGCCAGTACCACACTGAAAAACCCATACCACCCTGCACATATGAACAAGACACATGAAACGGAACACCAAAGAGCCCGGGGACCGACAACAGGTGGCCCAAGAATTACATCCACACACAAGGCCCAACGCAGAGCGGAAAGGCAGCCTGCCGCCCACACAAGGGAGAGCAGACAGCACTGAATGACCTTCCATTCCAACACCGAAACCACAGCCCTACGACAGAAGCCGGTGAATACAGCCATTGTCCAAGAATAGACCAACACAGGCATGCCGAGGA
Source organism: Calotriton arnoldi (assembly GCA_963921515.1). NCBI lineage: Eukaryota > Metazoa > Chordata > Amphibia > Caudata > Salamandridae > Calotriton > Calotriton arnoldi. Next base: position 518,021 of record CAWUFW010005029.1, read on the forward strand.
GACCGACCACACGGCAGATAGCGCATATCACAGAAGCACACAACGGACGGGGAAGAAAGAAGAAAACACTCCCCCATGTCGGCCACATGCAAGTTAATTGGAAGGAGTCACACAGCACCGACCTTGAACTGTCTGAGAAGCATGTGGGAAGAGGGCCCGTGTCCTCCAAACAAGCCAACAGAACACAAGTCCTGTCTCCCCACGACTACACAGAGCTCACAGCAACCCCGGAGCGTGCACATTGCAGACTGCACACACAGCCGGAGCACGCCACCTCTACGAACCGCTGCGAAATGGCAACCGCAACACACCTACCCAACTACGCCGAAGAGCTCAAGCTGTACCAAACCAGCACGATACATACATTGGGATGCGATCTCCTGTCCCTGCTGAACGTAAGTTACCGACTGACTTACCGCATCACATTGTTCAGCTGCGTCATGCCCGTCTTCTACTGTCGGAGGTGTCCCTACCAGCATCCCGTCGAGATATGCCTCTCCAACCCGGCATGTCTGAAGGCGGACCTGCTACCACTACTCCTCCCTCTGGACGCACACGACAGGGCCTGCTCTGCCTATGGGGGCATGGCGTATGTGGCCAACATCGCACGCGCACTGAAATGGAACCACTGTGCCTCCACACGACGGATCATCGAGAACAGCTACATCGAATGTCACCCAGCATGCCCCATCATGGTCCTCCAAGGGACAACCTACGAACAACACCTTGACAGCCACCATCCGCTTCATTGGCTGGCAAACATGTACACCACCAATGACATGGAAGCCCTGCTGGACGGCATCGCATACCTGACAACCTGTAAATACGTCGGACCACAACGCAGGTTCCCCGAGTGACCTATGATGTCCAACCCCGCACCCATGCTTAGCTTCCGCACGGACTGGCCAGTCACCACCACAACAGCCATACCAAACGACCGGCAACTGTAACCACACCATCAACGACATCGCCATGACATCGGATATGACCGGGACATGCACACTGTTCCCCATCACATCCAGGAACACCGCATGCATCGTGGGAGGCAGTGGCATGGGCTCTGTGTATCGCACCCACATGGACGGAACTGCACGAACAACCAGGACACGACATGGATCCAGCGCCCATGGACACACAAACCGCTCAGTGGACATGAATAGGTCGCCTGGAGTCTGTGGGTGCTGCACCCCTCCCACCCCCGCCCCGGGAATCCCATACCAGGACCTTTGCATGGACGACAAGTGCATACAACAACAACACGACCCCAGTGACTGTGACATGTCCAGTAACCACCACAGTGCAACAACAAGTGGCACGCCGCTGCATGCACGCAAGCACATGCCCTGATGTCATCTCACATGCACGCGTGCATGAGGAACAACCGCAGCAAACCTGTCACATGGAACTGAGATGGACTGTGCCCATGATGCCGAGCGGTCTGGTAGGCTACATGTATACCGTCTGTGTCAAAGTCCACAGCTCCGCAGCCATACGTAAATGTACATTAGCACAGCCTTGGCCAAGCAGATGTAACCCCACACCCTATCCCATTTGTAATCATGCTCAGTATATCCTCAACATGTATCCCGCTGCCAGTAGTGTCCACTATACTGCATCACAGAGGACAGAAGACTCAATATAATGTTTGAAACCAGAACTGTCTCCGCTGACTCATTTCACAAGTACGAATGAGAGAGGATGAGAGTATGTGAAGTACACGGCAGTCGTGACATGACCATGTAGTCCACTGGTATTGGATGTCAACGCAAATGAGTAGCACTACTGTGGAAGACACACATGTGTCGTGTGAAGTCGTATGGACGCAGTGCTCAGGTGGGTGGGTGCGACGGGTAGATGCGCACATGCCAAGTTGGAGCACGCCGTGTTGGGAGGGGTCATGAACAGTACACCACCGCTTCCCTGGGCATTGTGAGAGGACACCTGTCGGGGGGAGTGAACACGTGTGTGCACAGCAGCCGGGCACACGTACAAAGCGGTACCAGGCGCACCGAATGCCCACCCTCTGTGGACAAGCTGGATCCTGTTGTGCGCCCGCCATGCCCCTTGACAAGGCACACACAGCCCCAGTCGACCAGGTGTAACCCCAACATAGTCAATCCACACAGGCGATACAGGGCACGGGATGGCAGTGGAGCATGGTGTGTGAGAGGTCTCCTCGCGCTCCTCCTGGTCATATCACGCAGGCAATAGAACCTCAACGTCCAGCATGGCAAAAAGTCAAATGGAAGTGTAGGGGGACGCACCACAGCACGAGCAGCACTGACGTCACGGGAGGTGGCTCGCACCATCCCATCCATTGCCCATCATACCAACCACGCCACATGCCATTGCGACTAAGTGCAAGCGCGTGCGCCACCACCCCTGAGCCCTCCCCAGAGAGGCCAAAGAGTGAATGTGTGGGCCATCAGCCACAGACGGACGCGGCATGGCCGCAAGGGCAGCCACAGCCACTGGGTGTCGCAGGTGGCGGATCCGGAAGGCGAAGACTGTGATGCATAGTCCATGCAGGCCGGGTCTCCATTTGGGGCACCACGCAGGTGGACGGCGTCCCGCCACACATCATACCCTGAGACAGCCCACTCGTGCAACTGGACCCACACATGCACTCCTTGCCCTCTCTGGTGCGAGCTTGGGGCTGCCTGTGCAAGCGCTAGCCTCGCAGGTGAGCATGCATATTGGGGGGCGAGGGGAGGACATGAGGGCTGGGGCGAAGATGACTGTATCACTGTCAGTTAGTACAAGGGATGACCCAGATGTGGAAAGGAAGAGACGTGTCCCGTGTGTACTGCAACTAGTCGCCAATCCAACTACCCCCATGTCCGGAATGTAAGCCCGCACCTAGGCCCGCCCATCCGCCACATCGAACATACCACCAGCACGACAACCTTCCCATTCGAAACACTGACTGGGGGTGGCGACCAGTGAACAATCATGTGTAGCCTACCCACGCGTACATGTGGGCCCTCCATGATCCATGTCACCTGCGGCAAAGACATGACATGCGCAATGAGGGAAGTGAGGAGAGCTGTCCGCCCCACGCGCAGAAGGTGCATCAGCTCCACAGACCCAGCAGTGAGTCCAGCAGGGGTCACATGTGCAGGGGCAGCTGTGCCTGGTGTGAAGGCACATGCATATGGACAGCACATCGACCAATGTGTAGTCTGCCCACATCCACAGTCCATCATCATGCGGACATAGGAATTGAACACAGGGCAACACATCTTAGCTGGTGCACCCACCGTGACCAACAATGCGCAATCATCGACGTACCCGCCCTGTGCATGGCCCCCCACCCAACGGAGGCACATCCAGTGCCACCATCCCACACACACAAGCCTTCCACGGAACATGCTGTGTCCAATGGTCAGTACAGAGTCAGCGCCCATCTGGTGGATCCTGAACAGGAGACACATGCACACACATGCCAGCTCCCACTATGTACGACTGCCACCTGGCACGTGCAATGTAACCTCTCACCTGTGACGTGTGACTGCAAGCACACAGCCGTCTTGGCATGGGGCTGTCAATGTGGACACCAGTCAATGTTTCGGGAGCTGTGATCCGTACAGTGCTGTACATAGGGTGCAGTGCTGACACCTACTACTGTCTCATATCCCCTCGTGCCACAGGTCCCACTTGTATTGGCCGCTCAGCCCGTGCCCACATCGTCGTCGTCGTGTGCCATACTCATCCAGCCTCGGAAGCAGTTCCATGCTCAGCAGACACTCATGTTGCCGTGGCGTTGCCGCTTGACGAATATGCAGTCAGTCCCCATCAGCACGCCCCGCAAGTCATTGGGGCCTAGATCCCCATGTGCATGCACATGGCAGTGGTATGTCTCACTTGCCATTGCCATTGTTGGGAGACCTGTGTAAGTGTATTGTGGCCGTGCCGTCCCAGCTTGACAGCTGGGCTGTGGCCCATGTGCTTGCTCAGTCATGTCAGTGATGTGTATGCAAAATTGCTATGTGCCGTGTTGCTTTGACATGTGTCCTCTGCCATTTAACCCAGGCGGAGACCGAACATTGACCGCCCATACCAATTGCTGGCGGACATGGACGATACAGAGGTAATCAGGAAGTTTCGGCTGGACAGGCCAACTCTGCATCGACTGTGTGCCATGTTAGAGCCCCATCTCCGTCCCCGCAGGGTGTATCCGACTGCTGTCACCCCCACGGCTAAGGTGATGGCCGCCATGCATTTCTTCGCCACTGGGTCATTCCAGCACACAGTGGGCATTGGAGGAGGGATGTCCCAGCCCATGTTCAGCAAGGTGCTGAGGGATGTACTGGCAGCCATGATGCTGTACCGGAACAGGTACATCCGCTTCCCCAGGGCTCGTGAATTGGCGGCAGTGAAGGGTGCATTCTATGCCCTTGGCAGAATCCCACACGTCGTGGGAGCCATTGACTGCACTCATGTTGGCCTTGTTCCACCACAGGCCACTGAGCACCTGTACCGCAACAGGAAGCACACGCACTCCCTGAATGTGCAAGTGGTGTGCCTTGCGGACATGGTGATCACCCACGTGTGTGCAAAGTTTCCAGGCTCGGCCCATGACGCACACATAATGCGCAACAGCATCTTGCCACGACTGATGGCCAATCTGCAACAGGATCGTGGCTGTATTGTCGGTGAGTATGTGGAGTGGTGTAGCGTGCTGGTTGTGCGATGCTGTCCCCTGTCCAGTTGGAATAGCAACGGTTCTCTGTGTCCCTCACACCCAGGTGACTCTGCGTATCCGAATGGGGCATGGCTGCTCAGTCCATTGAGGAATCCTCGCACCCCAGCAGACGATCGATACAATGAGGCACATGGGAGGACCAGACGTGTGGTCGAGCGTACCTTTGGCCTCCTCAAGTCCAGGTTCAGGTGCCTGGACCGCACCGAGGGTGCACTGGCGTACTCCCCACAGAAGGTGTGCCAGATAGTGGTGGCGTGCTGCATGCTGCACAATCTGGCCATTCGGAAGCAGATCCCCCTCATTGTGGATGACGGAGATCAACCAGGGCCCCAGCCCGCAGACCAGGACAGCTCGAGTGAGGTGGACAGCGGAGAGGAGGAAGCTGGGAATGTGCGCCAGCAGCTCATCGCCCGCTACTTCACTTGACGGTGAGTGTCCATGTACGACGGATGATGTGTCTGTATCTATGCAGGTGTGTGTGTGCTGTGTCAGGGTGGCCGTATGTTCACTGCGTGCAGTGTGTCAACGCTCCATGGCCAGGGTAGTATGCCACTGTTGGTGACTGTGGCATTGTGCCCTATTGCTCTGTGCGATGTGTGTACATTGCTTGTAGTTGTTGACATGTACTGTGTGATGGGTGTGTGACACACTCATTGAATGTGCTCCTGTTCTGTCTCCCACCCCTAGGTCCCTACAGGCCCTCCGGATTCCATTGCCATGCCACGCATCAGGTGCCTTTCCGCCCAAGGTGGCCGTTGTATTCCGTACAATAAAGACACAGGGCACAAACAGCAGTTAGTGAAAAAGGTGCATTTATTACAAACTGTGACATGTGATTGTGTGTAAGGTGATGACAAAAGTGGTGCGTGCAGTGACAATGAGCTGTCGGTCATGGCTGCGTGATGATCAGGGTGTACCCACTGGTTCTATGTCCATAGTCCAACACACACATGCCATCCAGACGGCTGTGTGGAGTGGGATCGTAGAGCAAGTCAATGCAGTGGCTGGTCAAGGAAGGCTGGCGGAAGGCTGGCTGGCTGCCTCACTTGCGACTGGAGCGTGCGAAGTCCTCCCGGGAGATCTGTTTCCTCTTCGGACGGCCCCTTCCACGTTTGGGAGGGGGGTGTGTGGTGGCGACCTGCTGGTGGTGGGTGAGGTGTGCTCACTGGCTGTGGACGCAGGGGAAGTGGACACTGCTGCCCGAGCCTGCGCCCTAGCAGGTGGTGGCGGAGGTGGTGTTGCTGGCCTTGCCTGTGACCCCACCGCCACCACCAGCTGGCCCATGAGGTCCACGAGTTGGTCCATACGGGACACGAATTGGCCCATATGGGCGTCCATGGACCTCAGCACCCCCAGCACCTCCCGCGTGTCAGTAGCAGACCTGGCCCATTGTCCTTGGGCCTCTTCATAGGCCCCAAGGACTCTGGCCATTTGAGGCAGGGCATGGCTCCCAGGGGAGGCTGGCGTTTCCCTGACCCTGCTCCTCCTACCAGTCCTGCTGCCACCGGCCTGCCCACTAGCCACATTGCTCACCACGGTCCTCGCTGTGGCTCCCAGGGTGGATCCAGTCGGCCGGGCCACCACCTGCGCTGGGGCTGGTGCCAGCGAAGATGTGGTGGTGGTGGAGGCGGTGGTGGTCGGTGCGGCGATGGTGGCGGTTGCGGCAGTGGTAGTGGCCGCAATGACCGTGGGTGTGGCCGCAACGACAGTGGCAGCAGGGGACTGGGACTGTTCAGCATCCCTGGATGATGGGTTGGTGGGTAGGAGGGGTCCTGGGGAGCGGCTGGGCCCTGCCACGCCAGATGGGCCAGCTTGGTGGTCCGTGTCCGAAGAGGTGGACAGATCCTCCAGATCCGTGTGTCCTCGTTGGGGGCTTGTAGGCTGGCTGTGCTGGCTGCTGTCTCCATCCCCAGCGTCCAGCAGTTCGTCACCTGTGGAGAGAATGAGATTTGTTATTGTGTTGCACCTGGCGAAGTATGTATTAGTCGTCTGACATTGGCAGTTCGTGCAATCTCGTACATGGGTTTCCCGGAGGCGAGTGTGTGGCTGTGGCATCTGTAGGTGTGTGTGCTAGGCAATGGGACTGTGTGCTGTGCACATGTGGCATGGGACGGATTGGCCATGCCGATGGGTGTGTTGCTTTGCCCCTACTCATTGTGACTCTGGTGTATGCGGGCTCCTGGCCCATCCTGGGTCTGGTTTGTACTTTGCTTTTGGAGTTCAAATGGAACGCTTAGGAACGCATATGGCAACATGGGGGCCATGCCCCAGATTCGCATTTGGGAGGGAATATGCTTTTGGGGTTCAAATGGAACAGCTTAGGAACGCATATGGCAACATGGGGGCCATGCCCCAGATTCGCATTTGGGAGGGAATATGCTTTTGGGGTTCAAATGGAACGCTTAGGAACGCATATGGCAACATGGGGGCCATGCCCCAGATTCGCATTTGGGAGGGTATATGCTTTTGGGGTACATGCTGTGAGCCATGGGTGCCGAACGTGACATGTGTTGTGGCAGCATGACAGTGCATGGTCTGAGGTGTGTGCATGCCTGACATGCCCTGCATATTTGCTGTCTGTTGTGGTTACTGGACATGGCATTGGACGCATCGTTATGAGTGAGTGATAGTTGTGTGCCAGCCAACGTATTGCAGTTGTCCCATCTCCTTGGTGTGCGTGCTGCCCTGTGCCATGTGCATCACTGCAGTGCTCGGGGGGTGTGGCCCATGTTGTGTGTTGTTGCTCACAGTGTGTCGTGCGCTTAATTGACTTCTGGCACATGGTTGGGCATGGGCATGTGTCTTAGCGTGACTGCTGTATGTGTGGCAGCTGTGCGGATGACATGCCTTTCATGAGACTGGGGCTGACGGATGGGATGGATGGTATGTTGTATGTGCATGGTGTGTCTGTGTGTTTGATGGGTTCAGTGGTGTTCGTGTGCATTTCTGTTGTTCCGCTCTGTTGCGTCTAGTGTTGTTTGTCTTACATAGGCGTAGTTGTGGGGTGTGTGGTTGACAGGCAGTGGGGGCTACATGGACAGGACTTCAATGGTGTTTCGGTTGTGTGTGATGAGTTGCACAGTGGCTGCCGTGTGGGACTATATTCAGTGTGGCTTGTGCATGCAGACGTGGCTCCTTGGGTGTTGCTATGTCTGTGATGGGTCATGTGGGGTGTGAGTCTGCTGTTCATGTCCGTGTGCACATTGTTCACTTGTTCGTGACGGTGGGCGGTGCTGCGTGTTCGTGTGCTACGTGACATGTCCCATGTGTTGGTGGTGTTATGGTCCTCATGCCTCCAGTAATCCAGCCCTGTCCAGTTTCCCACCTGCAAGTTGTTCGTGCGTGCACTGTACTGGATGCCACATGGCTCTTAGTGGGGGTGCTCCATGTTGCAGGTCTGTGGGGGTGGGGGGTGTAGTGGGTCGTGGGGGTGGCTGTACACCCACTGACACCGATTGCTGTGGACCGTGATGTCTGCCTTTCGGCTGTCGTTGTGCACTGCGGTGGCTGACACGTGGGTGTGGGGTGTGGGGATGCTCCTCCTTGCTGTGCTGTGGGACTGGGGACTGGTGTGTGTTGTACTTGGGCTGTCCCCCTCCGACCCACTGCACTTTGTGTTCCTGCCACTTACCTGTTACTTGTCGGTTGGTGCAGCTGTGCCTGACACATGGGTGTGGGGAGTGCTCCACCTTGCTGGTCTGTGGGAGTGGGGGCCTGGTGGGTGTTGTACTTCAGCTGTCCCCCCTCCGACCCACTGCACTTTGTGTTCCTGCCACTTACCTGTTACTTGTCGGTTGGTGCAGCTGTGCCTGACACATGGGTGTGGGGAGTGCTCCACCTTGCTGGTCTGTGGGAGTGGGGGCCTGGTGGGTGTTGTACTTCAGCTGTCCCCCTCCGACCCACTGCACTTCGTGTTCCTGCCACTTACCTGTTACTTGTCGGTTAGTGCAGCTGTGGCGGACACATGGGTGTGGTGGGTGCTCGTTGTGGCGCTTCTGGCATATTTGGGGACCTGTTGGTGGTTACGTGGCTGGCTTAGTGTACACATGTCCCCACGCATCTTACAGTTGTTCGGTTTGGCCTGTGTGTGGTAGTGTCTGTTGCATGTGCTTGTGATGTGTTGTGTATTGTGTGCTGGACATGGGGGTGTTTGTCCCTGGGAGCTGTGGCATGGTGGTTGCGCATGTGTGTACATAGTGGTGTGCTGGTATACATTAGTTTGTACTTACCAGCCTCCACTCCCCCTGCTAATCCGGCGAGGATCTCCGGATGGATTACGACTCGCACCTTCTCCTCCCACGCTTTGAAGGTCTTAAAGAGCGCGGGATTCCCTCCGCCAGTGACGGCAGCCAGCTCTCTGTTTTTGCCCTCCTTCTTCTTGACCAGGCTCTTTACGTCATTCCAACGTTTGTTTATCTCGGTTCTGTTCCTGGGCAGGGTCCCGACTGCATTGACCTGGTCTACGATCCGGGTCCACATTCTGTTTCTGGTGGCTAGTGGTGTGTGCTGGACCATGTTCCCATAGATTTGTGGGTACACCTTGATGATCTCGTCGACCATGACCGTCAGCTCCATGGGCGTGAACTTGGGCATCCTTTGTGGTGCCATGGTGTTTGTGGTGCTGGTGCGGTGTGTGTTGTGTAATGTGCAGGGGTTTGTGGTGCCGGTGTTTGGTGGTGGTGGTTGTGATGTGTGCGTTTCTGTGGTGTGCTGCTGTCCTTGCTGTGTCACTGTGTCCTCTCCTCTCCTCTCTGGTTTGCAATGTAGCAAGGGGTTGTGGTCTGTGGGAGTGCTGCTTTTGTACTCACCTATGTGGGTGTGTCCTCATGGTCTGTTGTTTTCAGGTGTGTTGTGTCTGGGGTTCTGGCCTTTGTATTTTTTGTTTGTCCGGGGGGTGTTTTCGGGATGTGTACTGTGCTTGTGTATTTGTGCGTGCCTTGCTGTGTGGACTTGTTGGCCATGTTGTGTGCTATTGGTTTTGTGTGCGGATGGTTTCTGTGCAGGTACGTGGGCGCCATGGCTTCTGCCGTGTCGATTCTCATCGGCGTTGTTTGCGCTGGCGGGCAGTATATTTGTTGTTTTTCCGCGCTCATGGCGGTGCGATCGTAATTTCACGTGCGGTGTGTCGGCCGTGTGGGCGGGCGGTTTTGTGTTGTCGTGCGTGTTTCCGTCCGTGGCGGGCGGTTTGACTCCGACTCGGACGATGGCGGGCGGTATTTTGTATGATTTTTCCGCCGATGGCGGTTTTCAGTTTGTGTACTCATAATGGCGTGGTCGGTGTTCAGGCGGTGTGTGCGGGCGGATTTTTGCCGCTTCCATGCCTGGCGGATTTTTTTACGCCGGGTATCGTAATGTGCCCCTTAGTATTTATATTGTTAATTAAGTTAATTAATGTATTATTAATTAATTATAAACTGATTAATCATAATTAATAATTAATTGGTAATTATGTTAATTGTGTTAATTTTTTATTATTGATTAGTAATTAATTAGATATTAATTATTAATAATTAATTTGTAAATATGTTATTTGTGTACTTCTTTTAGGAGTGGGGTGAGGGTTGATAGGGGGTAGGGTAGGAAGTACTTTAGTTTTAATGTAATTTTTATTATTTTTTATATTATATTTATTAAACGTTATTTTATAGTGTTAATTTTGTGAATTAATTTAGATTTGATGGTTATTAATTTTATTGTCAACTGTAATTAGTTAATTAATTAATTTTTAATTCATTATGTTAATTTATTAATATTTTACAATATTGTAGGTGACGTTTATAGGGGAAATGGTGGGAGGTAAATTAATTTTGAAAAAATAATTACTTGTTAATTAATGTTAATTATATTGCAGAAGTGGGTATACTAAATTATTCCTCTACGCTATCCAACACTTTCCCTACTGTTACACTTGGTTGAGTGGGAATATTAAATTATTCCCACCCGCTATCCAGCACTTTCCCTACTGTTGCATTCGCTGGAGTGGGAATAGTAATTTTTACCCTCCCGCTATCCAACACTTTCCCTACTGTTGCACTCACTGGAGTGGGAATATTAATTTTTACCCTCCCGCTATCCAACACTTTCCCTACTGTTGCACTCACTGGATTGGGAATAGTAATTTTTACCCACCCACTATCCAACACTTTCCCTACTGCTGCACTCACTGGAGTGGAAATAGTAATTTGTACCCTCCCGCTATCCAACACTTTCCCTACTGTACCACTTGTTGGAGTGGAAATAGTTATTTTATCCCCTACGCTATGCAATGTTTCCAGTAATGTTATATTTAATGTAGTGTAAAGGAGTGGGTATACTAAATTATTCCTCTACGCTATCCAACACTTTCCCTACTGTTACACTTGGTTGAGTGGGAATATTAAATTATTCCCACCCGCTATCCAGCACTTTCCCTACTGTTGCATTCGCTGGAGTGGGAATAGTAATTTTTACCCTCCCGCTATCCAACACTTTCCCTACTGTTGCACTCACTGGAGTGGGAATATTAATTTTTACCCTCCCGCTATCCAACACTTTCCCTACTGGTGCACTCACTGGAGTGGGAATAGTAATTTTTACCCACCCGCTATCTAACACTTTCCCTACTGTTGCACTCACTGGAGTGGGAATAGTAATTTTTACCCTCTTGCTATCCAACACTTTCCCTACTGTTGCACTCACTGGAGTGGGAATAGTAATTTTTACCCACCCGCTATCTAACACTTTCCCTACTGTTGCACTCACTGGAGTGGGAATAGTAATTTGTACCCTCCCGCTATCCAACACTTTCCCTACTTTTGCACTCACTGGAGTGGGAATAGTAATTTTTATCCACCCGCTATCCAACATTTTCACTACTGTTACACTTGGTGGAGTGGGAATAGTACATTATTCCCACCCGCTATCTAACACTTTCCCTACTGTTGAACTCACTGGAGTGGGAATAGTAATTTTTACCCACCCGCTATCCAACAATTTCCCTACTGTTGCACTCACTGGAGTGGGAATAGTAATTTGTACCCTCCCGCTATCCAACACTTTCCCTACTGTACCACTTGTTGGAGTGGAAATAGTTATTTTATCCCCTACGCTATGCAATGTTTCCAGTAATGTTATATTTAATGTAGTGTAAAATATTATTTTTTAAAAAATATTTATTTTAACGTTTTAACTTATTATATATAATTTATTTTTATATTTATAATATAAGTTTATTTATATATATGTAATGATATTTTAAATTATGTTTTTAACATTTTATAATTAAAATTGTTAATTATTTGTAATATTATTAAGTTATTATATATAATAAAAAATAAAAATGCATGTTTTTTTTACATTATATTTATTATTTATTAATTGTAACGTTTTTGAATTATTTTCAAGTATGTTTTACTTAATTATATTGATTATTTAATTAATTTTATATTACTTTTAAGACATTTAAAAAAGTCGATATTTTAGCAAACTATATTATTGACAACGATATTTAGGATTCGATATTTTTGTACTTACCTGTTTGTAGATAGGAAGTCGATATTCTGTCATTCTATATTTTTTCATCGATATTCTGGCATCTCGATATTCTGCTCCTCGATATTCTGTCAGTGATCCGTTTCCAGCATTATCAATGGCAGTTGCAGACACACTTGCTTATCCCTGTATTCACCAACACAGACACTGAGTTATTTGTTCAGCCACTTACCTACACATTTAGTGAGCCATAGAGTTAATTAAAAAGACAGTCATGTAGTAGTATACTTAGTTAATAATCTGATGACACTCCTAAAGGAGTACTCCTCCACTTACTCAGATATGCAGCCAAGTACTGATACAACCTAGTCACACATCCAGTCAAGAAGTCCTTTGAACATGGATAAGGGCTACTACTGCAGAGGGTATCTCTGTATTTCTAGGTGAGGCCTACTCCTGCAGAGGGTATCTCTGTATTTTTAGTGCCAGCTTGACTGGGCATGAAAAAGCCCTTTGCTCAGTCTTAAACCCACCTTTTAGTAGACATAATTCCCCTATGAGATAGGCTGTAGGTATGCCATAAAGCACTGTGGTTTGTGTTTAAATGGTAAGAGATGTCCTTTTCAGTTTCACTAAATATGGAGATCCCTATGCCAAGTACTACATAGCATATGCCACCCATATTGCAAGTGACATGCATGATCTCAAAAGCATAGAGTCTCTCTCTCATGCAGTCAGACAGCGCAAAGGCCCTTATGCATTCACTCATATGTTCAGATACTAGTTATGCATCCAGCACTATCAAAGGCAGTTGTAGACACACTTACATACCCCTGTATTCACCAACAGAGGCAATGAGATATTTGTTCAGCCACATACATACAGATTTAGTGAGCCATAGAGTTGGCTAAACAGATAGTCATGTACTGGTACACTTAGTTAAAAAGCATATGGCACTCCTATAGGTTTACTCCTACACTTGCTCAGATATGTAGCTAAGTACTGATACAACCAAGTTACACATGCACTTAAGTAGGTCTTTAAACATGGGTCAGGCCTACTACTGCAGAGGGTATCTCTGCATTTTTGGGTGAGTCCTACTATTGCAGGGGGATTCTGTGCACTTTTCGTGCTAGCTCCACTTTACATGAAAAAGCCCTTTTCCAAGTCTTAAACCCACCTTTTATTACACATAACTCACCAATGAGATAGGTTATAGGTATGCCATAAAGCATGGTGCTATGTGCTTAATGGGTTAGAGATGTCCTTTTCAGTTTCACTAAGTTATTTGTGCACTTGCAGATCCCTATGACAAGTACTACATAGAGTATACCACTCATAATGCAAGTGATATACATGTTCTCAAAAGAATAGTCTCTCTCTCTCATGGAGTCAGATAGCACAGAGGCACTTATGCATTCACTCACATGCTCAGATAGTACTTATATATTCAGTATCAATCATTTGCAGACACACTTACATATCCCTTAGTGAGCCACAGAGTTAGTTAAACAGACAGTCATGTACTGGTACTCTTAGTTAAACATCTGATGGCACTCCTACAGGAGTACTCCTCCACTTACTCAGATATGCAGCCAAGTACTGATACAGCCTAGTCACACATACAGTCAAGTATTCCTTTAAACATTGGTTTCCCCTACTAATATATTTTATATTGTTCTTGTTACTGTTTTGGTACTTCATGGTGAATATGACAGTGGATGCAAGTCCTACACCAGTTTGCTAACGTCAACAAATGAGTGCTGAGACACTATGCACTGTATTATCGCTGTATTTGCATTATTATTGATGTAATCTGAAACAGTGCGTTGTGCTGATGTGTCATATTTTTGCATATTCTTGCTACATACAATGTATTTATTGTCTCCCACAAAGTTAATAAAGAAATATAAAAATAAAAAACATGGTCAGGCCTACTACTGCAGAGAGTATCTCTGCATTTTTAGATGAGGCCTACTCCTTTAAAAGGTATCTGTGCACTTTTAGTGCCTGCTCAACTTGGCATGAAAAAGCCCTTCACCAAGTCTTAAACCTATCTTTTAGTACATATAACTCATCTCTGAGATAGGCTGTAGGTATGCTATAAAGCACGGTGCTTTGTGCTTTAAAGGTATGATATGTACTTTTCAGGTTCAAACAATTATTTGTGCACTTGCAGACCCCTATGCCAAGTATTACATAGAGTATGCAACCCATAATGCAAGTGATATGCATGTTTTCAAAAGCATAGAGCCAATCTCACGCAGTCAGACAGCGCAGAGGCACTTATGCATTCACTCATATGTTCAGATACTAGTTATGTATCCAGCACTATCAAAGGCATATGCAGACACACTTAAATAGTCCTGCATTCACCAACTCAGGCACTGAACTAGTTGTTCAGCCGCTTACATACACATTTAGAGAGTGATAGATTTAGTAAAACAGACAGTCACATACGGCACACTTATTTAAACAACTGATGGCACTACTAAATTTTGACTCCTACAGTCACTCAGATATTTAGCGAAGTACTGACAGACCCTAGCCATCCATCCAGGCAAGAAGTCCTTTAAACATGGGTAGACACACAGGAACACAGTAATGAATATGGTAGCATACCCAGTGAGAGACTAATGCATACAGTGGCACAGACAAAGACACAGAGACATAAACATGAAAATGAATAGACAACTTTTAGCTATATTATAATAAGACAACTGATTATATTGGTAGTTAAATACTTAAAACATGTAATCTTATAGTATGTAATTTAAAGGTAAATGTACTTTTTAAAAATCTTTTCAGGTATCAATCTCTAGTTAAATATAGACAGTTACAATGCTATCAAAAAGTGAGAGAAGAAAGAAACAGAAGCAAGGATACTATCTCCTCAAAACTATAAGGGGGAAATTGCAGAGAAAGTGGTGAAAGAGAAAAGAGCTGCTGGTAAGAGAACAAAGCCATTATTTAAAATAGTATGTGGATAACTGGAAAGGAGTAAAAGTACATGATATGAAGAGTAAAAATCGTACAGAAAAAGCAGAGAGATTATCCAGAAGACAGAGGCAGTTTAAGGAAATCAGAGTTAGAATGTTCCGTAGTAGAGCAATTCAGAATCTAATAAGAACAATGAAGAAGTATAAAAGAAGAAGAGAAGCAGTCAAACAAAAGGAACGCGTTGAGGCTGTAGTTGATAAGGCCTTTGCTCAGAGGAAGCTACACATTTTGATTCTAAACAGAATGAGGACACTCGATAAAATAGTGTTGTCTATAAAGAAAAGAAGCAAAAAGAAAAGATTTGTCACTAGAAGTAACTTTTGCAAAGTTTTCAGCAGTGAATGGGGACATACTTTTAGTAGTGAGCCTTTCTTTAGTGAAGAAAGCTATTTGCAAGAGAACACTTTAGTGCATGCAGTTGAAGAATCTGGTCGATGTTATGAGATGAAGGATGGCACTCCTATTCCAAAAGATGTGATGGTAGCTAGAAATGTAGAGGAAGGGATAGCTGAAGAGGCACAGGGAAGGCGTAGACAAGCCTCTGTATGTAAATGGAACTGTAGCAGTGTTTACAGTGTTCGCCAGGAATCTATTTATATATTGAGAAGTTTTCTACGTAACTTTTCATGCAAACAATCAATCATCGGGGCTTCTATAGTGTGGCTTGTCATCCCAGGGGGTCTACAGGCGCTGTGTGGTTCGGGGTGATCCTTGGTCGGAGAGAGTAGGAGTTCGAAAAGCCAGGTCTTCAGCTGCTTCCTGAACTCCCTCATAGAGGGGGCTGTGTGAACATGGTAGTGGAGGTCGTTCCACGACTTGGCGGTGAGGTAGGAGAAAGCGCGGCTACCATATTGGCTTCATCAGATGCGGGGGATGTGGGCTAAGGCGAGGGTGGCTGAACGGAGCTCTCTGGTCGGTTGGTAGAAGGTCAGGTGGTTGTTGATGTAGGCGGGTCCGGTTTTGTGGAGGGTTTTGTAGCCGTGAGTGAGGAGCTTGAAGAGGTGTCTCTTCTGAACTGGGAGCCAGTGGAGGGCTCTGAGATGAGGGGTGATGTTGGCTCTTCTGAGAAGGTTGCAGATAAGTATAGCCGCCGATTTCTGGATGGTTTAGGGCGGTTAAGGAGCTGTTTGGTGGTTCTGACAAAGAGGGCATTGCCATAGTTGAGTCGGCCTGGGTTACTGTCTTCCTGATAGAGGTGGGGATAGACTGGAAGATCTTGCGGAGCATGCGGAGGGTGTGAAAGTAGGCAGAGGAGACAGCGTTGATCTGTTGTTTCATGGTGAGATGGGTGTCCAGGATGATGCCAAGGTTGCATGTGTGATCCGACGGGGAGGGTGATGGGCTGAGTGTGAGGGGCCACCAGGTGGGCTTGTTTTCGAAAATGATGATCTCTGTCTTGTCTGAGTTGAGTTTTAGGTAGTTGGTTTTCATCCAGGTGGAGATGTTGGGCATGGTGGTTTGGAAGTCGAGTCTTGTGGTGTCTGGATCTTCTGAGAAGGATAGGATGAGCTAGGTGTCTTTGGTGTAGGAGACGATGTTGAGTCCATGGGTGCGGGCGATATTGGTCAGAGGTTTCATGTATGTGTTGAAGAGGGTAGGACTGAGGGAGGACCACTGGGACGCCACATACAATGTCTTTGGGTGCGGAGGCAAAGGGTGGGAGGTGGATGCTCTGAGTTCATCTGGAGAGGAAGGAAGCAATCCAGTCGAGAGCCTTGCCCTGGATGCCTATGTGGTAGAGTCTGGTGATGAGGGTGTGGTGGGAGACCATGTTGAAGGCTGCAGAGAGTTTAAGGAGGATGAGGGCAGCAGAGCTGCCTTGGTCGAGGAGTCGTCTGATGTCAGCTGTGGCTGCCATCAGGGTGGTCTCAGTAGTGTGGTTAGGTCAGAATCCTGAATGAGAGGGGTCGAGCAAGTTGTTTTCATTGAGGAAGTTGGTAAGCTGGAGGTTGATGGCCTCCTCCAAGACTTTGGCAGTGAAGGGGAGGAGCCAGATTGGTCAGTCACTTTTGAGTTCATTGGGGTTGGCTGTGGGTTTCTTCAGGAGGGCTATGACCTCAGCGTGCTTCCATGCCTCTGGTTACGGTGGCTGTGGCGATAGAGGAGTTGAGGAGTTTTGCGAGGGGAGCTTCAATGGCTTCACTTCCTAGGTTGAAGATGTGATGAGAACAGGGGTCTGAGGGGGATCCGGAGTAGATGGAGTTCATGATGGACATGGTGTCTTCTGGTGAGAGTTGATTCCATTTGGTGATTCATTGGATGGTGGCATTGCTAGGGGTAGGGGGGTGAGGTTGGTATGTTGCGGGTCAAAATTGCTGTAGATGTCCGCGATATAGCAGTGAAAAAAGTCTGCCAGTGTGTCACAGAGGGCTTAGGAAGGATGGATAGTGTTCTCAGTGGTGGAGGGACAGGCGAATTCTTGGACAATGTTGAAGAGTTCCTTGGTGTGGTTGGTGCTTGCTTCAAGGCGGGCGGTGAGGGATTCTTTCTTGGTTTCCTTGAGCTGTTGGTGGTAGCTGTTGAGGGCGGCCCTGAAGGAGTTGCAGTTTGCAGGGGTCTTGTAAGATTGCCAGAGTCTTTCCAGTTTCTTGCAGTGGCGTTTTAGGGTCAGAGGTTTGGGGGTTAACCAGTTGGCTTGCATGGTGGTTCTTCTCCTGGGAGTGTTCTTCAGGGGGGCAAGGATGTCGGTGGTTGAGATGATCCATTTGGAGAAATTCTGGATGTTGAATTCAAGGGAGTCTGTGGCAGGTGGTTCGGTTTCGTTCAGAGAGGTGGTCCAGAGGGTTTTGGTGACTTTGCCTCAGTTACGACGGGGAAAGGATGCGTGTCTCGCAGGGGCTTCCGGGGGGCCATGGATGGTGAAGTGAATGATGCTGTGGTCTGTCCAGGACATCCCAGTGGTGTGGGATAGCTTGGTGTGGCCGTTGGTGGAGAAGATGGGGTCCAGGGTGTGTAATTTGATGGCGTGCCAATGTGGCACTAATAAGCATTGGTATCATTGTCATGGTGAACTGAAATGCATGCTGAGAAATCTAGGAGCACCTACTCAGTTTCAAACATCTCATGATAGGTAGGTGTGGGATGACCTCCTTGAATTCTTGTGAGAAGCAAACTCAAACTTAAAGTACATCAAAGTGAAGACAGCTATAAAACTTTGCTCATTGGATCCTGTAAATGTTTGCAGATATTTTAACGACATGATCGACACCCTCTCGCCCGACGTCGCCTTCTTCACGAAAACCTGGACCAACGACACCTCCGGCCCCAACATCGCCATTGCCATCCCCGACGGCTACAAGATCCAGAGAAAGGACCGACCGCACCGCCCAGGAGGAGGACTCGCCATCGCACACAAGACCCCCCTCCGACTCTCCACATCCAGCACGAGTGACCCCCACTCAAAAACAGAACACCTCCATTTCCAGATCCAGACTAGCCCCAGGACCACGCTACGCAGCACCCTCATCTACAGACCGCCAGGACCTCGCACCCAGCACGCAACTACTATCGCCGAGTTCGCCGCACCCCAAGCCATCACCTCCATGGACTACATTCTACTCGGGGACCTGAACTTCCACCTCGACAATGGCAACGACCCCGACTCCACCACTCTCCTCAACAACCTCGCCAACCTAGGACTGAAGCAACTCGTCAACACGCCCACCCACAGATCGGGTCACACCCTCAACCCCATCTTCGCGGGAGGGACTAACATCCGCTTCAGTCACACCACCCAGCCCCTCTGGACTGACCACCACTGCGTCCGCTTCACCTTCAACACCACCACTGCACCCAAACCCACCCCGCGCCCACCACGACGGAACTGGAGCAAGGTCACAGAGGAGCACCTCAACACCACCATTCTCCGTCAAAACCCCCCCATCGCCACAACCGACACCAACTCCGCAGCCAGGGAATTTCACCGCTGGGTCTCCTGCTGCACCGACAAGCTCGCACCCCTCCACCCCCCTGCCAAAAAACGCCCTCTGAAGGCCGCCTGGTTCACCACAGAACTTCAAGAAACCAGACGCTCCTGCAGACGCCTAGAGAAAACCTGGCGAAACCTGAAAACCACAGAAGCACGGGACAACCACAAGAGCACCCTGAAGGAATACTACCAGCGCATAAGAGACACCAAACGGAGCTTCATAAGAGACAAAGTCCAGACCAACGTGACCAACGCCAAAGAAATGTTCAACGTCATACAGCAGTTCGCAAAACCCACCTGCGAAGCCATGGACGTCACACCTTCCCAGGAACTCTGCGACAAGCTCAGCTCCTACTTCCATTTGAATATCAAGGCCCTCTACGACAACTTCAGCGAACCTACGATGGACACCACCCCCCTACCCACCGCTGCCGATGAGCCGACCATCACGTCCTGGGATCCCGCTACCATCGAACTCATGACCACGAACATGAAGAAAACTCACTCAGGAGCCCCAACGGACCCCTGGCCACCTCACATATTCCACAGGGCCGCCACCGTCATCACACCTGAACTAGGACGCACCGTCAACGCTAACCCTGGGCGTAGTTCGCGTAGTAGCGCTACGCGTAGCTACGCGAAGTGCACTTCGCACAACGCGAGCTACGCGTAGCACTACGCGAACTGCGTAGTACGGTAGGAAATGCTGTTCGCAATGATTGCACAGTGCCGGATGCTTGTCCGCACTGTGCAATCATTGCAAACGGCATCTTGCACAGTGCAAGCAGTCGTTTTCTGCCGCTCGAGTAGATTTGTACTCGAGCGGCAGTTTTCTCAACGCGGACTGGTAGTTTCTCATCGCGAGCGGTCGCGAGCATATGCGACCACTCGCAATGAGAAACCTGACCTCCCCGCGTTGAGAATCTCGCCGGGAGGTTTATTTTCCACGCTCGCGATCGGCAACTGGATGTTGCTGATCGCGAACGAGGAAAAAGTCTCGCCGGGATGTCATTTTGCTCGCTCGCGGTCGCCAACTTGACGTTGAGGACCGCGAGCAAGTAAAAAATGCCCGCTACGCTACGCGTAATTTGCACTGTGCTACGTGCAATTCGCATAGCGCGTAGTTGCACAAACTACGCAAACTACGCGAGCGTAGCGTAGTTTTCCGCCCAGGCCTAGTCAACGCCTCCCTCAGATCAGGCATCTGCCCAGATGACTGGAAACGGGCAGAGGTGAAACCCCTCCTCAAGAAACCAACGGCCGACCCAACGGACCTGAAAAACTACTGGCCCATCTCTCTCCTCCCCTTTGTGGCCAAAGTCACAGAGAGACTCGTTAACGCCCAGCTGACCACCTTCATCGAAGAGAACTCCATCCTAGACGCCTCCCAGTCTGGATTCCGCAGCAACCACAGCACCGAGACCGCCCTCCTCGCAGCCACTGATGACATCGGCAGGCTACTGGATCAGGGACACACTGCTGCCCTCATCCTTCTAGACCTCTCTGCAGCCTTCGACACCGTTTCACATCGCAAGCTCGCACCCAGACTTCACAACGCAGGAATACAAGGAGCCGCCCTAGACTGGATCCAATCCTTCCTCTCCGGCAGAACCCAGAGGATTCAACTGCCTCCCTTCCTCTCCAAACCCACGGAAATCAACTGCGGAGTACCCCAGGGATCATCACTCAGCCCCACGCTCTTCAACATCTACATGGCCCCCCTCGCCGCCATCGGCAGACAGCATGGGCTCAGCATCGTATCCTACGCCGACGACACCCAGCTCATCCTCTCACTAACGAGGAATCCCGAAGATACCAGACTCTGCTTCCAGGAAGGAATGAAGAACGTGGCAGCCTGGATGAAAGACAGCTGCTTGAAACTCAACTCAGAGAAGACCGAGGTCCTCATCCTCGGACCCTGCACCTCCGCCTGGGACAACACCTGGTGGCCCTCTGCCCTCGGGAGCCCATCCACCCCTACAGACCATGCTCGGAACCTTGGCATCATCCTTGACTCCTCCCTCTCCATGAACCGCCAGATCAACGCCGTCGCCTCCACTAGTTTTAACTGCCTTCGCATCCTCCGTAAGACCTTCAAATGGATCCCCCCCGACTGCAGAAGGACCGTCACCCACGCACTTATAACCAGCAGACTGGACTACGGCAACGCCCTCTACGCTGGAATCAACAAAACCCTTCTACACAAACTCCAAACCATCCAGAACGCCGCAGCCAGACTCGTCCTCGGGACACCGCGTCACAAGCACATGACCCAACACCTACGAGGCCTCCACTGGCTCCCCGTCGAGAAGAGGGTCACCTTCAAACTCCTCACCCAAGCCTACAAATCCCTCAACAACATCGGACCCAAATACCTTCCACGTACCCAAGAGGAACCTCCGCTCCGCCGACCTCGCCCTGGCAGAGGTCCCCCGCATCCGCAGAAACAAAACCGGCGGGAGAGGTTTCTCCTACATCGCAGCCAAAACCTGGAATGAGCTCCCTGTGAACATCAGACGCTCGCCGACCCTGCACACATTCAGAAAGGACCTCAAGACCTGGCTCTTCGACTGATCAGGAGCCGCTTCTCCCCCCCCAGCGCCTTGAGACCCTCACGGGTGAGTAGCGCGCTATATAAACCCCTGATTGAATGACAGTGTTCAAGCCATGATGCCTTTCATCTATAACAAAGTTACTTTGGTGTAAAGAGTACCATGCTAGAGGTGCTCCACATATTCACATGCTGTTATGGGTAAAAGATGCACCGAAATTTGGAACAGACAGTGATGAGTGTGTCTTATCTTTCATCATACAACCCTATATTACATGTGCCATTACAAAAGATGATGGTAAAAAGGGCTTTAAACAACAAGTTCAACACTTTCAAACTCCTAGATATGGGAAGTACTGTCGTTGAAAATACGGATGCAAAGGAAGATGTTGTTTTGGATTCCCACCATCTGTCATTTCTGAGGGAGGAATAAACAGCTTTTTGTCTGCAGTCAGACATACACTGACATGGAAATCACCCAAAAATGCATACAACCTCAGAAGAACAGAGGCTTCTAAGTATATTAATGACTACAACCCTGTGATTCTGAAGATGTGGAATGCAAATATGGATCTACAATTTGTTGCAGACAACTCCATTGCTGTTGCTCGCTACGTGACTTTATATATAACAAAATCAGAGATGAAAGAGATGTTGGAGGGGATTTCTGCAGAAGAGTCTTACCAAGAAATTGTACAGTTTCAGCTTGAAAATGTTTTCCCACAGAGAAATAGTATTCCATGAGTGCTCGGAGCAGTTTAGCTCAGCTAGTTTGTTCTCAAAGTCTGTGGGGATTGTATTGGTAAGTCTAGGCCTTGCAAGCAGTCGAAATAGAGTATTAAAGTCTTTCCCAGATATGCAGTATCTTGCAGAATCTGAGACAGAAAGTATAGACTCTTTGAAATTGAATATGTTGGATATATACTACCCAAGAAGGAGTCCATATCTACAGAACATTTGTCTCTATAAAGTATTTTAGTATTATACATATAGAAGTAATTTAACTGAAAATATAGAATAAGGGAGATACGCAATACTTAGATGTGACAGTTATTGAGACACAACAAAGACATCTAATTAACCACAGAAAGCTTAGTTGCCAAACTCCAGAGAGAAGAGAGGTTTTCTACTTTGAACTTTTGCAGTTGTTCAAGCCATGACATGATGAATCAGATTTACTTGGTCACTATGACTGTTAAAAAGACTCTTTCAACGCTGTGAAAGACCGCATTCAGTGTTCAGTCTTTCCAACCTACTTGCAAATGTTGAAAGATGAGATTGAACAGGAAGAAACCGTTGCTGCTGAGATAGCCAAGGAGAGTTCACAAAGTAGCCGAAGTTCTGTACCACTGACTCAAGATCCTCTTGCAGAACCAATTATTCAAAATGAAGTAGCTATAGCTATGAATGAGGTGGAGAGTGCATGCAGCAAGCAAGAGAGGAGACTGTTCATTTCGAAAAGTTATTAGAACCACTGAACGATAAACAAAAAGAAATTTACAACGAAGTTAAAGATAAAATAGAGCATGGATTTTTCCATGAGAAGAAACAATGTGAATGTCCTTCCTATAAACCAACATTACTATACATCAGTGATCAAGCTTGCACTGGAAAAAGCTTTCTAATTAAAGTTCTCACTGGTTATCTACTGAAGACTACAGAATAAAATGTGTCATGTGTCGTAATAGCCCCAACAGGATTAGTTATATATAACATTAAAGGAATTACTTTAAATCGACTGCTAATGCTACCTGTTGAACATGACAATAAAGTGGAATACCAGATAATATCTGGTGAAGCTTGTCATGAGGTATCAAGAGTATTGAAAAAACGAAAGCTTTTAAACATTGATGAAGGGAGCATGGTATTGAACTTAATTCTTGTCGTCATACACTTAAGAAGGCAGCAGATTTTACAAACAACCTACAATGTATTCTTTGGAGGAAAGCATTTGATTGTATTCGGTGACCTACTTCAACCTACCCCCGTAAATGGGCATCCTGTTTTCAAATCACTTGTCCATAATGAAACGAGAAATTCTTTGGGGAGTATTGGCAATGTAAATAGTTGGTTACACTTTGAATACAAGTAACTAGTGAAACATATGCATCAAGCTTCTAATGTGGATTATGGAAATACTCTTAAGGAAATTAGAAAAGGGGTTGTAACAAGCAATGGATAACGTGCTTTAAAAAGTCAACTTATCATGAAACTATTTCCAACTAAAATTACAGGAGCAGAACTAATGTATAATTTTATTAAAGAACTGAAATCATTGTCTGTTTAATGCTTACACTTCAAGAGTGCTCCAACTTCAGCAAACAACTACTAAACCCTGAGAAAGAAGATATTTTTGAAATTCCAGCAATCGATAAAATGAAACATCAGGGAATGACAATACTGCTCACAGAAAAACTACGAGCAAAACTAGATTCTATAGAGAAGTCTGTATCCAGGACTGCTGGATCAGAAAAGCGTTTACACGTATGCAAGAACAGCCGAGTAATTTTGTGGTGTAATTTAAATGTTGAAGAAGTGTTTGTAAGTGGTGCAATAGGTAAAGTTATTGATTTTATTCATTTTCCAAATAGAGATGAGGTTAAATACTTGGCTATAATCTTTGTTCAGATTGATGGCGTCAAACAGATAGGCCAATATGTTGTACGCTTTTTGCTAATGAAAGACTTCTATGTGCAGCGACAGCAGTTCCCAATCTATCTAGCGTATGCAGCTTTTGTTAATATCGGTAGTACTGCCTTTAAAGAAAGAATATCATATGTAGCATTGTTGCAAGTTAGAATATTGACCAGTTTGTTTTTGATTGATTCTGATGATAAGAAAGTCAATGCTGATGCAAATTGTGTCAGGGAGTATAATCAGTCAAGAAGTCGATACACTCATCATTTAGAACAGTATCTATTTATGAGAAACTGATAATCTGTCCTAAGTGGAAGCTTACAAAATAGTCAACCGATATTCCAGAAAAGAAAGGAAACAAGGACAAGCTAGAAGAAATTAAGAAGAAAAAAATGGGAAATTAGTAACATTTTGTAGGAAACATTTCAGGTGTCAACTACTATGCAAATGTTGTTCTGAATGTACTATTACATTTAACACATCTTGTAAATCAAATTCAACAAAAAACAGATAAGAGATTGTGTTCTGCACTGTATCATTTGCTCCAGCGTTTAGTCACTGACAGAACTGTAATGCATTCTGCTTCAGGCATTTGAGACCTTCTTGATATATGCAGTGGATCACTAATATTTACTTTTAAAAGTCAACAAAATGCACAAGAATTAATTATGGTCATCCTTGGGGTTGTAGAACAAGAAGAAGTAAATATTAATTCATTTATTTGGACTGAATTACAGATGGAACCATGACTGTGAAGATTGTTATTATTAATCCACCACTCTAAGAAATTCTGAGTGTTTTCTGTATTTAACATTACTGATTGCAAAACTGTTCCTTTTGACAAATTGACAAAAAAGGCTAACCAAAATATATCCTGTCAAAATTGCAGATCGGATGTTAAGTCTATGTTAATTCTAGGAACAAAAGGAAATACCTTATATTAATGCTACAACAATGCAGAGGAGATGGATCTAAATTAGAAACTCAAATTACATTCTTCAAAGCTGGACAAGTGTCAATTTCTGGAAGTACTCATACTACTTTGGCTATTATCTTTCATGAAGGACTCAACATTACATCTGGACACTACACTGTCTATTTAAAGAGTGAAACTGGATTGACAGAATGCAATGACAGCAACATTAAATGTAAACCAAAACATCCATTCAAGCTACCAAACTCTTATCTTTTGTTTCTTCAACCAAGGGTCTAATGAGGATTTCTTAGAAAAGAATGGTGTACGATGTTTCTTCAATGCAATTCATTAGTGTTTTAGGCATCCTTCGGTCTATCAGGGGTCATGTCTTTAAATAGTTCTTCAAAATTAAAGAGTCCTTTTATCTTCAAGAAGGGAGTTAATATAACATCTAAATACCACACTCTCTAAGTAAAGTGTGAAACTGGATGGACACAATTCAATCAAAGGGAATCTTAAATACAACTAAAACCGCCTTTCAAACTACAAAATTGTCACCTTTTGTTTCTTCAACCAAACCTCCACATACTATTTATGGAAAAAGGTAATGTATGGTATTTTGTCTACATGGATCATCAGTTTTTTAGACATCATTTGGCCTACCAGGGATGATGTATGCAAAAGGATCTCCAAAATTCAAGTGTGGTTTATATTTATTAGTAGTATTGTACCAGCTATAATATTGAAAAAAAATACTTTAAAGATATGGTTGTTTAGATTAGTGTAGTAACAATAGGTAAAACAACTGATTAACAAATTGTAGAGTGCAATGCATAGTATTACTTATTTATAGTGATATACTATGCAGTTTATTTTTCCTACAATCCGCACAATTGTTTTTTCCCCACTGTGCAAGGATGCAGCTTCATGCAGTACATTGTTTATGGTGAACAAGTATGAAAGCTGAGAAAAGTAAAAAATTGAAAATTAAATGTTTCACTATATTGTAATACACTGTTACAGCATAACCAAAGTGTATAGTTATGTTTCTGCAATTTTGAAAATGAAATACTAACATATATTTATGCTATTTTTCTTTTTCAAGAGTGGTGGGAGTGCTACGTCTTTAGATGTCTCAAAATACTTATTGTACCACAGAACTTTTTCATAGATATACCCCCGGAGAGTGTTTTTATGCAGGAAGAGTACTTAGTATACCTTGCCACCACTTTGTTTTACCATTTGATATTTAATACTTTAAGTGTAGTTCAGCAAATTTACTCTGTAAAAATATACATCAAGGTAGAGTTTTATACAGACACTGCCATATTCACAGACACACTAATTACACATCTCATACACCCAGTCACTCATCCATTCAATCACTCACTCATTCACTAGCTCACGGACACCATTACTAGTAATCCATCTCACTTACCAATACATATACTAGTGCATGATCTTATTTACTGATACAGATATTCACACACTTAGTTACTTTGTAATATAGCAATTAAAACATGCATTCAATCACATACGCAGTACCTTACACAAGCAGTCAGTCATGCATACAATCAGTAACATACTCAGTCACTTTTTCATGTAACTACTGATATAACCAATCATTCACTCACACAGCAAAAAGGACATCCATTCACTCTTGTAAACAGTGACAAACACACTAACTTACTTACCTAAACAGCTACAAACAAGGCCAGTCAGTTATTTATACAGCTACTGCCATACATATTCAATATTACATACAGGCACTGACTAAGTCATTTACTCACCTGTACACAGACACACACAGCCAATTAGTCATTGATGGAGACACTCATATACACACTTACTCATCTATAAAGATATTCACACACTAATTTATGCACAGATACAGACTATGACATACCCAGTCACCCACTGTTGTATACAGTACCTCATCCATAACACACTGATGCAGACACTAACACACCCAGGCACACCCTCATGCATAGACTGACGCACCTAGGCACACACTCATTCATACACAAATACATCCACCCACACACTGATACATACAGTAATATATCCAGGCATTCAATGACACACCCAGACACATTATTCTGTATACACTGATGCATCTATGAGCACACTTTTCTATACACTATTATACCCATAGACACAATAATACAGCCACTGAGACAACCAGACACACTCTAATGCAAGCACTGATATAATCACTCACTCACTCATAGAGCTACTTACACACATATTCACTCACCGATATAGCTACTCGCACAGTTACTTATTCACCCACACAACTGCTGACACTGCCAGTTACTGTCTCGTACAGTTCCGTACACCTCATTAAGTCAGAAATACCACCATTTACACACCCAGTGACTAACTTATACACATATTTACCTGCTCATTCCGTCACCCCTATAGCCACTAACACACCCAGTAACCCACTTATACATACAATCACCCACCCAGTCAGTAACTCAAACAGGCACTAAGACAACCAGTCTCTCACCTATGCAGCCACTCACACAACCACTCACTCAATCATACAAGCACTCACACAACCATTCACTCACCCATATAGGCGCTCACGCAACCAGTTACTCATTCATACAGCCACTCACATACCCACTATCTCATTCATACAGCAGCTCACAATCCCACTTGTTCACTCATTAAGCCTTTTGCACAGCCAGTCACTCACTCATACAGCCACTCACACACTGATATAGGCACTCACATACCCAGTCACTCACTCATACAGCCACTCACTCACCCATATAGACACTCACCCACACAGCCGTTCACACCCGGTCACTCATCTATACAGGCACTCATGCAAACACTCACTCAAATTCACAAGCACTCACATATCCACTCATCCATATAGACACTCACACACTCATTCACTCACTCATGCAGGCACTCACACACCAATTACTGACCCATACAGCCACTCACATATCCACTATGTCACTCATACAGCAGTTCATGCCCCCACTCGTTGACTCATATAGCCACTCATACAGTCACTCACTCATGCATCCACTCACACATGCGGTCACTCACTCATAGAGTCACTTATCCCTACAGCCACTAACACTCCCAGTCACTCACTTATAATGACATTCACCCACCTAATCACTCACTCATATAGCCACTCACACACCCACTCAGTCTCCCATACAGATACTCAGACACCCACTCATTTACTCATACAGATACTAAGACATGCACACATTGCCCAATCCAGTCACTTACACAACCACTCATTCACCCATGCCACCACTCATCTACTCAGATAGTCACCCATATAGCCAGTCACCCATACAGCCAGTCACTCAACCATACAGTCATTCATGCACCCTTTCACTCATTCATAAATCCACTCAGACACCCACTCACTCCCCTATACATCCGCTTACATGGTTACTCATTCACCCATGCAGCCACTCACACACCCAGGGACTCACCCACACAGCCACTCATGCAGGCACTCAATCACCCATACAGCCACTCACACACCCTCTCACTCACCCATATAAGCACTCACATGTTTATTCATTCACTCATACAGCCACTCACATACCCATTTTCTCAATCATACAGCAGCTCACACACCCACTCGTTCACGCATAAACCCACTCACATAGCCACTCACTCACACATACAGCCACAAACACACTGATATAGCCACTCACACACACCCAATCACTCACTCATACAGCCATTCACTCACCCATATAGACACCTACACACCCAGTCACTCACCCTCACAGTCATTCACAAACCCAGTCACTCATTTATACAGACAGGCACCTACCCAGTCAGTCACTCATATAGGTACTAACACACACACTCACTCATCTATACAGTCACTCAATTATACATATGCTTACACAGCCATTCACTCACCCATACAGCCACTTACTGAGGCAGTCATGTACTCATGCAGTCACTAAAACACCCATCACTCACCCATGCAGCCACTAACACACCCAGTCACTCACACATGCAACCACTCTTCTTTATATTATATACACAGACATACAGTTTATCTTTTTTTAACCATGAAAGGTGGTTCTAACAATAATCTATTTTTTTCTTCTTTTTTTCTGGAACAGTTTTTTTTCAGTTGTCTAACCTTTTTTATTTTTAGGTCTTTTTTCCTAAATAAAATGGCAACTTGTAAAAAAGAACATTGGGGCATATTATCAAGGAATAGCGATATTTATCGCTAACCGCGCTTAGCGCAAATTTTTTTAACGCCGCCTATCGCTGGAAAATATCGCTGAGATAACACCCTATTAACAAGGTTTATCTCCATAGCGATAAAATTTCCAGCGATAGCGGCAAAATGTGAGAATATCGCTGGAAAAGCAGCGATATTCTCGCATTAACGCAAGGATGGATTCAGCCTGACAATCCACCTCGTATACTTTAAACAGGTAAGTCATCCTCAGTAGCAGGTGTTAAAATCTAGCGATAAACGCGCTTAGCGCGATTTATTTTATCGCTTCGCCTGCCTTGTTAGTAGGGGTTAGTTGTGTTAGCGACTGTTTACAGTCGCTTTTAGTGGGGAACGCCTACCTTGCATGTCATTAGCGATAATTATCGCTGACATGCAAGGCGATGTAAAACCCGGCCGCTAACGCCTGAAAGCTTTCGCTAATGCCTGTTAGCGACAGCTTGCTAACAGGGCGTTAAAAATATCGCCGCTTTAGCGGCAAAAAGTGCCGCTAAAGCGGCGATAAAGCCCTTGATAATATGCCCCATTATCTCCACAAACTCAAAATCAGTGGAACAATTGCTGTGAATAAAAAAATAATAGCATGTGTGATTTTTGCTGTTTCTAAAACTACAGAAACACACTGCTCGCCAACAGTAAGTACTGTATTACAATCTAGGCTAAATGTGCCAATTCACTTCAATTCAGGAGACTTTTCTGGTAGCAGTTTCACCACTTCAAGAGGATGTTTCTCTCCTGGAGAAGCTGGTGTAGCAGCTGAAGTTGACGGTTGGTCTCCACTTCTCTCCATCTGTGCGCTCTCAGGTGAGTGCCATGATAGGTTTTTAAATGGGACAACATTCTAGTTGTCCCACGTGAACATTTCTTTGAAGTGCCCTTTGAAAGGGTTTTGTCACACAAGGAGCAAATAACATATTTGGCAACTGTTTTATTTTAGCCAGACTGGATTGTAAAAAAATCCCACACATTGGACTGTCATTTTTAGGCTGGTTCTTCGTGTGAAGACTTTCCTTGTGAAGGGCGTGGCTCCTGCTCCTCACTTCCTTGATGTAGCTTCTGCTCCTCACTTCCTCCAGTTGCCACTATATCTAAGACAAAAAGACAAAACATAAACAAAAGACAGTTGTATACTGAAAGTACAGGACACCTGCTAGGAAAATTCCAATATTTCTACTGGAAGCTTCAAAAGAGAGAAATGGGTGGGAACTTCCTTTGAAGATTAATGAAAAGTGCCTTCTCCAATCAAGTCTTTTTGCTACATAGTCCTGTGATATTTGCGAACACCGACATCATTGCGCATACTGGCGTCATTGCAAAGACATCACATACACTTAAAAAGTGCTTTACAATCAAATTAATTACAGAGATAAAAGTTTAAACACAATGTTAGTAAACTATTGTTCTCAAACATTAATTAAAATATGTGTATATATGTGTTTTAAATTTTTTAAAATACACACTAACTTTGCGAATATCCAAGACACCGGAAAATACGTAACGCAATATTTCGAAGCGAATTCATGAACAATAAGAAAATTAGAAAAAAATAGAGACTAACACCCAAATTGGTGGCATTGATAGAGGCATTGATTGAGGGAACAGGTGCAGTGAGCGAGGGCAACAGTGAGCACCTCAAGGGTGGGTGCAGACAGATACAATGAACACAGGCACTGTCATAGCAGCAAAATAGGGACAGGCACTAAGATATAGGGCCCAAGCCAGTGAGAGGTGAGGGTAAGGGTAGGCACAAGGAGAGAAACCACAGATGGGGACAAGGATTGAAAGCACGGCCAGGTACCTGGAGGGAAGGCGTGAATTGACACAAAAAATTAAGTTACATAACGTACACAGAAAAAAGGGATGGACAGGTACACAAAAAGAAGGTACGGACAGGTACATAAAGTGAATGCACGGACACTCACATAGAAAGAAGTCCCCAACAGGCAGGTTTATACGGTGAAAGCATGGACAGGTATATGCAGTGAATGCATGGATATTATTGGTGAAAGAAAGAAGGCACAAGAAGGCACATGCAATGAATGCACAGACAGTCACAGAGAAAGCACGGGCAGGTAGCTGCATGGAAGAAAGGCATGGGCAGGTAAACACTCATACACCCATACAATTACTGATACATCTCTGAGAGACCCAGAGAAGTGCTCACACACCCACTCACAGACACCCACAGGCACTCAGACACCCCCTAACACAGCTACATACACATACATAGAGCCACTTACATACACAGTCACACTCGCATATACACACTTATACAGCCAGTCTCACATCTACTCACAGACTCATGCAGCCACTTAAACACCCATTCACACACACTCACAGACCCCCACAGGCACTCAGACACACCCTAACACAGCTACATACACATACATATAGCCACTTACACACACAGTCACACACCCATGTACACACTTATATAGACAGTCTCACATCTACTCAAAGACTCATGCAGCCACTTATACACCCATTCACACACACTCACACACTTACACACCCACACAACCACTAAACACAGCCACTCTCACACCCATACAGCAATTCACACACCCACTCACAAACCTATAAAAGCACTCACAAACCTACTCACCAACCAATAAAGCCACTAACACACCTACTCTCAACAGTTACAGATTACAGTTAGGAAACAAAATTTTAAAAACCATAGAAATTAAGCAAACAATCAAAAGGTTACAGGGTTTGTTATAGGTAGGAAATAACATTTAAAACATCATTAAAATTCACTGAAAATACCAAAGGTTACAGGGATGTTATTGTTAGGAAATAGAATAAAAATAACCTTAGCAATTCACTGAAAAAACAAAGGTTACAGGGACATTATAGTCAGGCTCAGAATTCACCCGTACAAAACCATAGAAATTCATCAGCTATAGTTGCCTCAACTAACTATAACTTATGCCCCCTCAATGCACCACTTATGACCTCACATAATTCATCACTCATGACATGAGCAGTGACAGCACTGATTACATCATCCACAGAACCACTCACACACCCACTCACACCCCCATAGAACGTCTCATACACCCACTTCCACTCCCATGCAACCACTCACATACCAATTCACAGACCCATACACGTACTCACATACCCACTCACTGATCCATAGAGCCATTCAGACATTCGCTCACTCATACAGCCACTCACACATCCACTAACTCACTCAAACAGCCACTCATGCACCTACTCACTCACACATATAGCCACTCATACACTGAGTTAGTCGCCCATACAGATACTCACACACCTACTCACTCACTCACTCATAGAGTGAATCCCATACCCACTCACTTACTCAGACATATACTAACACATGTTCTCACTCACCTATACAGTCACTAACACACCCACTCACTCACCCATACAACACTCATGCAGCCATTCACTCACCCATACAGCCACTCACAAATCCACTCACACATCAATACAGCCACTCACTCACCTATACAACCACTCATAAACCCATAAAGCCCCTCAGACACCTACTCACACATGGATGCACACAATCACACAGCCACTCACTCACCCAGACAGTTACTCACACACCCACTCACTTACTCATACATATATTAACACATGTACTCACTCACCTATACAGTCACTGACACAAGCACACACTCAGGCATTCAAACAAAGGGGGCCCCTATCTAAGCAAATAAAGGTAGTGGGATCATAGGGGAAACAAAGGAGCAATCAAACAAACAAAAATCCCCTACCTATTTATTTAACAATATGCTAAACGTCATATAATATAAAAGTCTGAACAGTGCTGAAAAGAAGAAAAAACAGAGATATCACAAAATAAATTTATTTTTTCAATAAAGATACAAAATACTCAAATATAATACAAAACTAATTATTAGATAAATAAATGGACATATACATAATCCCACCACTCATTCAGACAACTCACAACTGCAAACATACTGTCATACTTCTTTCATACAAACAACCGACCTGCATACACTGACTAAAGCAACACAACAAAGCAATGAATAACAATATATTCAATATATATCATGAATCTAATAACACAACATTCAAATAATCGTAGGAGTATCACAAGCACACACTCACCCATACAGCCACTCTCACATTTACTCACTCACCCATACAGTCATTCACACACCCACTCTTTCACCCATACAAAATTAGTATTGTTAGAGGATGTTTATTGTTAAGGTTATACTTACTTGTATAGCTACATGGCAGTGTTTGAAACTGGTTGTGCTTCTCTCTCCTGGTCTCAGTGGTGCATGTGGTCACATCAAAAGGCAGTGCACTACTGACGACAAAATGGTGGATGGCTGATTTTATATGTTTTTAGAGGGTAATCAATAATTTACAATAAAAAATGTGTTGAAAAGTGTTTTATTCCGTGAATTAAACCATGACTAAATGTGTAATTCTTTTGTTTGTGGGAAAAAATAATTTTTTGACCTTCTTCACAGTATGCAACAGCTATCTTGGCTAGGGACAAGCGAGGTTGCATGCGCTGAAATGAAGGAAAGACAATTAATCAATCAGAAACTTTATTTGGCTTAATACAAACTATAAAATCACATAATAAAAATATAAATGATACATAACATTTCCATAAAATATGCACAATCCGGCAAACAGGTTGCCAACAACAAAATAAAGTGCAAAAGTGCATAGAATTGTAAACTTGCTAAATTCATCTCATTAGTATCAGTTAAAAAAATACCAGATAAAAGCAAAGCAATTTTTGCTGAGAAGAGGGCCGGCCACTGAATTTCCTCTGTTTTCCAGTAATACTTCTTTGTTTTACTACACAGGCAATACATCTATAAATATTGGCACATACATCAGCAGTTTGCAACAACTGCGAATATTCCATGGCCTCTTTACATTTCCTGATATTTAAGTGCCTCAATAAAGGTTTTAATATCCAAATTCTTTGGTCCTTGTATAAGTTACAGAAAAAAGTCATATGTATTTGTGATTGGTGAATAGTTGCATCACATGGACGCAGTATCAGATGTTTATCAGTGTATACATTGGATGGATAGGACACCAAACATGTGCCAAATCAAGTCTAAAGCTTAATAAATAAAATCTTTGGTGGTGGGTAATTTTCAGTAAAGATGGCTAAATACGAGGCGTTGTACATAATGGAGGGTATGACACCACCTCAATTCACCTTCTTGCTTAATGGCCGCTATGGACCCTAGCAATTCATTTTTAAGTATTATTCTCTCTGAATGGGTAATACCAGTTGGATTTTCAAACAGTTCAATTCTGTTAATAGCTCACAACTCCTTTTCAATATATGCCAGCCATTTGATTTTATTAGCTTCTGCGAGGTTCATGCAGTAGGTAATGACTGTTTGTGTTAATACTGCCTCCGGCCTAGACCAAACTGAAAGCCACACATACTGGCTGCTATCCTCATGGAATCTCCCACATAGCGTCATCCTAGTTCCTCGTGTACTATCAGGAAGGGGACACTGCATAGAACATAGAAGTGATAATA
This sequence comes from Calotriton arnoldi, assembly GCA_963921515.1. Classification (NCBI taxonomy): domain Eukaryota; kingdom Metazoa; phylum Chordata; class Amphibia; order Caudata; family Salamandridae; genus Calotriton; species Calotriton arnoldi. The sequence goes on from CAWUFW010005029.1 coordinate 553,010, forward strand.
GTCTTAGCAGGAATTTATATTCAATAGTTTGGAGCTATGTATGATTGTCCCATATATGGCAATTGGTACAGGTCTGGCTTTATTGATAGTAGTGATAGTATCTAGGGGCATGGAACCTAGCTTCGCAGAGAATTTGAACAGGGAGGCTATGGCTTGTTCAAATTGAGTTGTTCTCACCATTCCTAGGTGTTTCCACGTGCTGGAGGTATAAAATGGGGCCCCTAAACAAGTGAATGTAGAGACACATTTAAGGGCCGAACCAACAATATGAAACAGAGTTATCCTATTATGAGGGTGGGGCCACAGATCATAGCATATGGATTTGGTTTATTTGTGGAGAGGCCTAGATCTGACATAAAAGCTACAAAGGAGTCTAAAAGTTTCTGAAGACGCCTCCTTGTTCTTGCCATTAGCACGCAGTCATCTGCGTATAACGACAGATGGCTGACGAGACCCCATTCTATTAGGATTTGCCACTGCTTCAACCAAAACCTCATCTAGATCATTAATGTAGAAGCAATAAAGGAAGAGGGCCAGCACACATCCTTGTCTGACCCACTTCCTAATTTTTATATAAGGGGTACACTCTCCGTTGGGGCCATACCTAATGCTACCTTCTACATCTGCCTGTAGCTGGGAAAGAGGGTGAATAATTTTAGGATTGGCACTTCTGTCTATAAGTATGTTCCATAGCCTCCCCCTGGCAATGTTGTCAAAAGCTGTACTTAAATCCATGAATGCCAGGAACAGGAAACTCTCTTTGACAGCCACATATTTGCTAATAATTAAATGCAGATTTAGGCATTGTTCAACAGTGTCCAATCCCCTTCCAAATCTATATTGGCGCAGTTGTTAACATTTGCTTCTAATTTTCCCATGTTTCAAGGTGATCCAAAAATACTCTTCCCAACACCTTAGCTGTAGAATCGATAAGAAATATTGGTCAGTAGCATTGAGGGTCACTCCTGTCCCCTTTTTGAAAATTAGTACAATGATTGCCCTAGACCAAGATTTGGGGGGACCAACACACTACACTTCGTAACACATTCACCAATATTGAGGCCCATAATGCAGGATTATCTTTAAAAAGATCAACTGGGATCCCATCCAGTCCTGGTGCTGTATTGCTGGGGCATCTTTTCAGGGCAGAGGTGATGTTTCCAAGGGAGACTATGAATTCCCCTTCAGCCTCTAAATTTAGCACTTCCTTTATGACAAATATATAAAGCATGTTCCTGTCCACTAATATCATACAATTTTGTAAAATGCTCAACCTGAAAATGTTCGGGGATGGTCATGTAAATGCTAGTAGGGCTAGTTGAAAAGAAATGGCCATTGACAACCTTCCAAAATTGAAACATATTGTCCGATACACAAGCAGTCGCCAGCTGCTCCCAGTCCTCCCTTCTGACCTCCTCCTTAATTTGACAGCTTCTTTATAAGACTTCCTACACTTCCTTATTTCTGTCATATTAAGGGCTTGTATAAGGGAGCTAAGGGGCCTATTAGGATGGCGGGCGGACCTGAGTCCGCCCGCCATCCTCGCGGTGTTGGGACTGGCCGCCAGACGTGTGGCGGTCCCGCACCGCTAATTAGGATGCGACCGCCACCCTGGCGGTCGCATTCCGCATTTTTGACATTGCGGCGGGTGCTGCTTAGAGCAGCACCCGCCGCAATGCCAAAGTGCCATGGTGTGCATTTGCATGCACAACGTGGCAGACACCGCGCGGTGCCTGCCACCTTGTGCATGCAAATGTACCCCCCAAGTGTAGCCCCCCACCCCCCTGGGGGCCCGCAACAGGCCCCCAAAGCACATCCCCGCCAGCCTTTCCATGGCGGCATCGCCGCCATGGAAAGGCCAGCCACCGCAATCATCATAATATGGATAGCGGTGCCTGCTAGGCACCGCCACCATATTGTGGCCCAAATCCGCCCAGCTGGCAATCGGAACGATTGCCGACTGGTGGAAAAGCAGCGGACGCACTTTGCGTCCACCGCAATACCCCCCGCCATTATATTATGGCGGGGGTAAATCGGGTTGCGATGGCGGGCGGATCGGCACCGCCGGGCCGGCGAATGGCGATCCGCCTGCCATCCTAATCAACCCCTAAGTTCTTGGGTGCATGCCTTTTCGAACCACTTGTTTTGTCTTGGGATTTGATGACAATTAGATGTTAGTAATATTTGCGCAGACACCCTTTTACAGATCTCACCAAAAGCCCCCAATACCATTCTCGGATTAGGTTCAGCACTAAGGCATTGGTTAGGGTCCATCTGATTCCCCAAAAGTTGAGTTAAGAGGACCTGTGAGTCAACATTTCTCCATTTACGACATACCCCCTATTTTTAAGATACTCAATTGGGCAGCCCACCTTATTGTTGGTCATCAAAGGGAGCTCCAGGGCAATGCCTAAGACAAGTGGATTATGGTCACTCAAGTGACTCTCTAAAATCTGAAACTTCCACACTTTCCCTGCACATACTTTGGGTAATACAATAAAATCAATCCAAGACCTCTTTCCTCTGCCTGTGGATGTTATCTGCTTTAGAGTCTCCTTATTAGCTAAATCATTACTTATTTAAGATCATGGATCTTTAGGATCCTGTTCAGATTATCAACATACAAGTGGTGGCCAAAGTGTGTGAGATTACCAGAGTCAGGGCCACAATTCCACAGACGCTATCATCTGCAACAGGGTATAATCTTAAACTAAAATCCCCTCCCGATATTATAGTGCAGGCCTCAATTATATCTGTTAAGTGTGCATCTAAAGCAGAAGCAAGTGATTTGTGTATTACTATTAACAAGATTATTATGATAAAAGTTTGCGAGTATCACTAATGGTCCTCCAGGCAGAGACAAACAGATTATTTGAAAGAAAGGGGATACATGTGTATATGCTGAATGTGTTAATCTGTTTTGTTTAGATGTGCTTTTAATTTTTTTATTTTTTTATTTAGAAAATGTGGAGTATAATTTCATAGTACTGACTTGGTTTGCATTGTGTTGCGTTGCTTTGCAACACTGTTTTTGTGATTTGCACAACGATGCATTGATTTGGGAAGGTTTGCGAGGCACTAATGTGTTAGAAATATGTTTGTGTCACGCTGAGATGGTTTGCATGTTTTTGGGCACATTGCATGGTATTCTGCTATGTTGAATGGAGATGTGCCACACATTTTACTATTTATTTTAATTATCAATTATTAATATTTATTAAATTTGCTTTTATGTCCAAAGGGGGTGCGCAGCTCACAAAGTCCAGTAGTCAAATGTTGGTGAGAAAATATTTTATTTATTTCAAATTGTGTCAAAATCATCAAACATAGACACTCCAGCCAACGCATTTCTTTCCCATACTGGGAACTTCATCAGGGCTGAAAAAGTAACAAATAACACAAATATTACTTCAAATGAAAAGACACAGAACTAACATAAAGCACATATATATACACAAAAGATAAACATAACAGAAGTATAGACATTCCTATTTAAAACGAATCAAAAACTCAAACGATCACAAAAGACTTAACACATGGACTACATATATAATGCACACTACACATAATATTAAAATATTAAAACACCCTCGAAATACGATGGGACCTGGTACTTGGCGCAAGACACTTCAACATAAATTCATGACAGCAAGTATCATAATCCGCCCCATCATTTCAACACAGATTCAATATGGTTTGAATGATGCATACAATCAGCATAGATTGAAAGGCTGAAATCAGCCAGTAACCCGTATGGACACCCCTATACAACAGAACAAAAGGGAGGTAATAATACATTTCTTACCAAATGAAAAAAGTAAAAAACTGCTTGTAGCTATCGCCTCACACTGGCAAGTTTTCACGTTCCGTTATCTTAATTGAGGTGGACTCTCCCCAGGTAAATGTACGTCTTAAAATGTGCCTAGAGGGTAAAATATAGGATTTAAAAACTAAGCAAGGCAAATCTGTATCCTACTCTATTCATGTTTGTTCAAAGGCTGGAGATATGCAGGGAAAAAGAGGGAGGTAAAACTGTATGGAAAGTAAAAGCCATTCATACTATGCTGCGTCAGCTCCATCATTGTGTAATAAAGTAAATAACAACTTACTATATATTTCAAACAACATACCTAATTGGCCATTGCCCGATTGTAATAGTCTAGGTAGACGTGGCGCGTTGTAAGATGAAACCCAACCGACAGAGAGCAAATACGCAGACTGTATCTGTAATTGAGAAAATAGGGTAGGGGTAGTACACACTCCTATATGGGTTGGCCAATGAGCCCAAATAAAATGTGAAATTCACATCTAACCACCAGAGAGCTAATGCTCAACACCCCTATCCTCTTATCACCGACCCCAAGTAATAGTGTGATGACGTACCTCAAAACGCGTCGATTTCTTTAGGCAGTATTCTGATTATTCAATTTTGCTCAGTCCCGTGTATTGCACTGGGATTCAGCACAGCGATAACAGGTATGATAATTCCTATATAAAAAGACAGGAAAACGAAAAGGGACCCATTATAATCTGAGTCCCCGGGTGTAGCAAATCTTGTGCGGATAAAACCCGCACTGAACATAAGTTATCTGTATCGCTATCAAGTAGATGTTTCACGCTATTCTAAACAAGCCCACTCCTGCTGGCTGCCCCACTCCCTATTAGAGAATATTGAGACTGCCCATGTGAGCCCCAGGCCAAGATGCTAGCCTGCATGTCTGCTCTATTAGATAGTTCCTACGCCCACAAGATGAGTTTCCTAATACCTAGATCAAAATCTATGTAATACAAGCCCGCTATAAGCAAAAAGTAAACTGTAGAGTAAACTACTAAAGCATGTGCTTCCCAGTAGCGGTAGCCCAAAGCTTACTGTACCCTTAAAAGCAACCCACACTATAAGTCCAGCCACCGACCTAACAGGGCCCCAATACCTGCCCAGCGTTTAAGGGAATCGAAAATAGCTATAAACAACGAAAAAATCAAAATCCCACAGTGCTGCCCTGCCTTAACCCTCTTACCTTAGTGCAGAACGGGTGTTTCTCCCTCTTCGTGTACAAACTGAACCTTCCCACCATCGCTGTAAATATACGGGGCTCCACCCTCCACCAATTAGCAGCATCCAATGCGCGACGTCATTCTAGGAAGTGAAAATTCTACCATATTGGTATCGGAAAAACGGGGGAGAGTGCAGCCGCCATTTCTAAGAGGTATAATTCGCCCTTAAAAACCATTAAATAAACACTCTCAACCATGTGTTGAATTGACTTAAAACGGAATGCCGTTTGTACACCAACCGCCCTTAAATGAATAAGTACGGTGATCAATATTTCACGAAAGTTAGGTGACGGGCTGTTAATAACCACGCTCCTCCGTCGAGCTGGAACATCTGGGTGGCCGCCATATGTACGAGGTCTGACCACTCCTCGAAATAAATACATTTTTGTAAAATTACCGAAAATGACAAGGGGAAAACAAAAACTCCCATCATTTTTGAAGAGTATAATCCGTCCCAAATTTGGTCAATATACACGCGCCCATCCGAGACCCTCAAAGCAGGGAGGCGGAAATTAGATAACGAAAACACGGGGGAAAGAACGACCACCATTTCTAAGTGGTGTCGTTCCCCATTGAAACTCTATGAAATAAACACTGTCACCTGTGTATTAAGTTCAATTAAAACGAAATGCCGTTTGTACAGCGACTACCCATAAATGAATAAGTACGGTAATCAATATTACGCGAAAGTCAAGCGACGGGCTATTCATAACCATGCACCTCTGTGGAGTTGGTACCATGGGGTGGCCGCCAAATATAGGAGGTCTAACCACTACCCGAAGTGAATACCCTATATATACAAATATCGAAAAGGGGAAAACAGAAACTACAGTCATATTTAAAACTTATAATATGCCCCATTTTTCCGATACCAATATGGGAGAATTTTCACTTCCTAGAATGACGTCGCGGATTGGATGCTGCTCATTGGTGGAGGGTGGAGCCCCGTATATTTACAGCGATGGCGGGAAGGTTCAGTTTGTACACGAAGAGGGAGAAACACCCGTTCTGCACTAAGGTAAGAGGGTTAAGGCAGGGCAGCACTGTGGGATTTTGATTTTTTCGTTGTTTATAGCTATTTTCGATTCCCTTAAACGCTGGGCAGGTATTGGGGCCCTGTTAGGTCTGTGGCTGGACTTATAGTGTGGGTTGCTTTTAAGGGTATAGTAAGCTTTGGGCTACCGCTACTGGGAAGCACATGCTTTAGTAGTTTACTCTACAGTTTACTTTTTTCTTATAGTGGGCTTGTATTACATAGATTTTGATCTGGTTATTAGGAAACTCATCTTGTGGGCGTAGGTACTATCTAATAGAGCAGACATGCAGGCTAGCATCTTGGCCTGGGGCTCACATGGGCAGTCTCAATATTCTCTAATAGGGAGTGGGGCAGCCAGCAGGAGTGGGCTTGTTTAGAATAGCGTGAAACGTCTACTTGATAGCGATACAGATAACATGTTCAGTGCGGGTTTTATCCGCACAAGATTTGCTACACCGGGGGACTCAGATTATAATGGGTCCCTTTTCGTTTTCCTGTCTTTTTATATAGGAGTTATCATACCTGTTATCGCTGTGCTGAATCCCAGTGCAATACACGGGACTGAGCAAAATTGAATAATCAGAATACTGCCTAAAGAAATCGACGCGTTTTGAGGTACGTCATCACACTATTACTTGGGGTTGGTGATAAGAGGATAGGGGTGTTGAGCATTAGCTCGCTGGTGGTTGGATGTGAATTTCACATTTTATTTGGGCTCATTGGCCAACCCATATAGGAGTGTGTACTACCCCTACCCTATTTTCTCAATTACAGATACAGTCTGCGTTTTTGCTCTCTGTCGGTTGGGTTTTATCTTACAACGCGCCACGTCTACCTAGACTATTACAATCGGGCAATGGCCAAATAGGTATGTTGTTTGAAATATATAGTAAGTTGTTATTTAGTTTCTTACACAATGATGGAGCTGACGCAGCATAGTATGAATGGCTTTTACTTTCCATACAGTTTTACCTCCCTCTTTTTCCCTGCATATCTCCAGCCTTTGAACAAACATGAATAGAGTAGGATACAGATTTGCCTTGCTTAGTTTTTAAATCCTATATTCCACCCTCTAGGCACATTTTAAGACGTACATTTACCTGGGGAGAGTCCACCTCAATTAAGATAACGGAACGTGAAAACTTGCCAGTGTGAGGCGATAGCTACAAGCAGTTTTTTACTTTTTTCATTTGGTAAGAAATGTATTATTACCTCCCTTTTTGTTCTGTTATATAGGGGTGTCCATACGGGTTACTGGCCGATTTCAGCCTTTCAATCTATGCTGATTGTATGCATCATTCAAACCATATTGAATCTGTGTTGAAATGATGGGCGGATTATGATACTTGCTGTCATGAATTTATGTTGAAGTGTCTTGCGCCAAGTACCAGGTCCCATCGTATTTCGAGGGTGTTTTAATATTTTAATATTATGTGTAGTGTGCATTATATATGTAGTCCATGTGTTAAGTCTTTTGTGATCGTTTGAGTTTTTGATTCGTTTTAAATAGGAATGTATATACTTCTGTTATGTTTATTTTTTGTGTATATATATGTGCTTTATGTTAGTCCTGTGTCTTTTCATTTGAATGTAATATTTGTGTTATTTGTTACTTTTTCAGCCCTGTTGAAGTTCCCAGTATGGGAAAGAAACGCGTTGGCTGGAGTGTCTATGTTTGATGATTTTGACACAATTTGAAATAAATAAAATATTTTCTCACCAACATTTGACTACTGGACTTTGTGAGCTGCGCACCCCCTTTGGACATAAAAACGATTTCTTGATCTGGAGCACAGTGACGTCACGCAACGGCTGGCATTGGGGGTGTTTTGCGCGGCTAACTCACTTATTGGAACTGGCGTGAGGTGCGGAACGAGTGGTCCGCCGTTGCTCAACTGGACTAGCATTTATTAAATTTGCGTTTAAGAACATTCAGCAATAGGAAATTAAAATGGGTGCTAAACATTAGCGTGGTAGTGGTATACGTGGTAAATGTATGCGTGATAATGGTACTCAAAATGTACCTCTATGTATGTTCTTTGAATAAGATGTGTGGTAAAGACATGCGCGGTAGTAGTATATGCATGGTAAACACTGCATGGTAAAGGCATGCGTGGTAGAGGCATGAGTTGTTCCACCATACATCATTGTTCTAGATAATGGCACATAGTATTGTTTAGCCCCGATGGACATCTGTTCCTCGCACCATGGGCCATATTATCAAGAACAGCGATAACATTATCGCCGCTTTAGCGGCAGGAAACTGCTGCTAAAGCGGCGATAAGGGGCTTGATAATATGCCCTATAGAATTCCAATAGAAGCCCAGGTTTGATGTCCTTCACACCAGAACCTGGGCTTCTATTGGAATTCTATAGGGCATATTATCAAACTCCTTATCGCCGCTTTAGCGGCAGTTTCCTGCCGCTAAAGTGGCGATAATGTTATCGCCGTTCTTGATAATATGGCCCCATGTTTTCCCACAGATGGATCAATGTTGAATGGCTTGCAGCACACCTGGAGTTACCGGTGCACCCGTCACTGTGAGCATCAGGAGTGTAGGACCAGGCAGATCCAGGCTAGGATAACATCTGCTCCCCACTGAGGGGGATCACCCTCACCTCATCATCATCATCATCATCATCATCTATACTTTATTCGATTTTAAGAATAAAATCATACAAGTCACAGCAGAAAGATGATCAGCATCACAATTGCACAATAAAACATACAAAATATAAATACTAACATAAGCTTACATACAAACATCAAGAGCCACATCTCTAATAACTAACTTCCCCTATCACGCTGCTCTGTAAACCCCCATAAGAAACATTGACACATTGTAACACATTTTATGAGATGCTAAAAGTTGTAAATATAAAAGGGTAGGCCTAGCTAAAGAGTTAAAAAAAGAGTTTTTAAAAACGTTTGCCGAAGAGATTTCTAAAAGGGACATATCAATACGATGTGCAAAGTATTGCAATTAGAGAGAACATCACAAGTACATATGGGTGGAAAGAGTACTGATACAAAATTCCATCAGGGGTAGAGCAACCAATGGAACAAACCCAGCTTAAAAAAAGTTAAAAGATGACACTGGTTGGTAGGTATTCCAAAAGAAGATATGGCTCTAACCATAACAAATTTCTAGTATAATGGCTTGGCTAATGCTAAGGATTATCTCTCCAATGTCATTCTTAAGTGAAAAGACACTTTAACCATACAACATCTTTTTTAGTAATACTTTGAGGATTGAAATATAGCTCCAGTCTCCCTAAAACCATAAGGGCCCGATTACGAGTTAGGCGCAGCTGCGCCAGCTCAAAGCTGACTCCACTGCGCCAAACCTGCGCATGGACCGCCGGCCATATTACGAGTAATAAAAGTACAACTTGTAATACGGCCATCGGTCCTTTGGCCTTTCCCATGGGGGTGCCTTGAAAACAGGCACTGCAATGGGAACGGCCAAAAGGTTCCAGCACGGCATGGACGCTGACGTCCATGGCATGCTGGAACTGGGGGGAATACAAACAGGGGGCACATGTTGTGCCCCCCTGAATGTATCCACATGGCGGGGGGACATGGGGGCCCTATAGGGCCTCCTTTGTTCCTGCACCGCCAGCTTTTTCATGGTGGGGCTCCGCCATGAAAAGGCTGGCAGTCCAGGAGCTCGAAATATGCTGAGCGGAACTGAGCCAATCCCTGCTCAGCATATTGCATTGTGGCGCTCCTGCGCCACCGCCAGGGAACTACTGTTCCCTGGTGCAGCTGGTGGTCCACCATCCCTACGACTTTAACAGTCGTAATATGGCAGACAGTGGACAACCTGGACGAGTCTGGCAGTCGCAAGACCATCAGACTCGCAATTGGGCCCTAAGATTCTCCCTAATATATACCAACCAGGGAATATTACACATGTTGTCCAGTTTCACACAGTCTAAAATAACTAATCTGTTCAGACTTAGAGCATCCTTTAGCCAAACAGGACACCACAACAAAAGAGGTCGCAACTGAATATAATTTACAATGTAACTCATACCTAGCTCTTCCTCTAGTATTTCAGTGGGGGTATATTGTTCAACACCTAAAATACACCTAAAGTATTTGTTCTCTGCTACCCCTAGAGGATCTAGATTCACATAACCCCAGATAACACACCCAAAGGTAGAAATGGGAATAAGTTTAGCTTTGTAAACCTCCAACATTGTTTTCAGTGGCTTATGACCAGTTAGAAGGAAAAATCATCTACAACGGCACACGTTCTCATATGATTTCCGGTATTCGTTTTTATTACGGTTGCCAGCTGAGTCTTGAATCTATGAAGATACCTAGGTATGTAAAATTATCAACCTTGCTTAAAATATGACCTTGAACAGAAAAGGTAGCACTTTTCGTATTTTTTGGCCCCAGGACCATCACATGTGACTTGTTAAAATTAGTATGCAAATCCAGGCTACTCATAAAATTAACAAAAAGATCTAAAAGCCACTGCAGACATCTAGCTGTGCGGACAATTAAATCAGCATCATTAGCATGTAATATAGCTGGGAGCAATCTGCCCCCAGCTCTTGGCACATCTATGCCCGGTACAAGGAGTGCTTTCCCCTAGTCAGTTACCGTACATAACAAAAGAAAAAAAAGGCCAAGATGCATCCCTGCAGTACCCCCTTACTAAGAGCAAAGTGCTTAGTGCATTCGCTGGTGCTGCCAATAAGGACTGAAGTCATCAACCCACAATGAAGATCCCTGAGAAAGCTAACCAAAGTCACATCCACCCACATGGACCGCAGCTCAGTCCAGAGCTTCTCTCTGTTAATCAAATCAAATGCACAGCTGAGGTCCATGAAGGCTAGATGAAGGGAACTCTTTTTTGCCCGGACATATTTATTAATTAGGATATGAAGATTAAAGTTCTGCTCCACAGTGCCACTCCCACAGCGAACCCCGTATTGAATATCAGACAGTATATACCGTTCCTCAGCCCGCTGAGTTAATCATTTCAGTATGACCCTTCCTATGATCATTTCATCCACCTCAATTAAGGAAATGGGCCTATAACAGGAAAGGGTGTTCCTATTCGCCTTCTTGAACACAGGTATAATAAAGGAATGACCCCATGACTGTGGGAGGGAACACCTGATGGCAGCATTAATATATAGGGTAAGAAGAGGGGCCCAAAGACACACACATAACTTAAATAGGTCTCCTAGAACCCCATTTACCCAAGGAGCCTTACCCACTGGCAAAGACACAATTGCATCTCTGACCTCCTTCCATTGCAAGGTCAATTTAGCACTCTGTAATGGAGAAAAAGCGTTAGTAAAATGGTCCTCCCACGCTGGGCAGGGACCAACACAGCTTGGTCAACCACCCTATCCTCCTTAAAAAAAGGGTGGTTGAATACCTTCCAGAACTGGGTGCTGTCTTTCGATGTACTGGCCAAGAGAAGGTCCTCCCACAGCTCATTCTTTAATTCCTTCTTCCTATTTTTAACTGATGCTTTATAAATTGCCCTATATTCTCTGACCTCCCTCTTCTCCCGGGCTTTTTTTTTTTAACTTAGCTAGAAGTGCCTTAGGTGCACTGGTACAATGATTATCGAACCAGCAACATGGTGCCAAAGAGCCCAAACTTGCTGATCTTGAAATGGCAGTATTAATGTAAGAACCAATCTTATCACACACTAGTAAGATACTATGACAGGAAGCCTCTACATTCAAGCAGGTCTGAAATTATAAATGGCAAGATGTGACCAACTTAGTGAGAAATGTTTTAGGGCTAATTTTGCACCATTCAGTCTGCACCCCTAAGTTGTCTTAACGTGACCTGGAAACTGGCAACACGTGGATTATGGTCGCGGGATACATTCCAGTCCATTGAGAAAGAGTTAAGACAAGAAAATAAACCAGCTGGCACATAGTTATGCTCAATATGGGATCCATTACCAGAACCCTTAAAAGTAGGGGCATTATAGCCTGCAAGAAGGCTCTCTAAACTCATTAGGTTCACCAAATTATATTCAATAGACAACTCGTTCATAATTTACCCATGTGGGGTATGCTTAAGATGAATTTGGTCATGATGGTCATCTTCCTCAGGACCCCTACCCTCCTATAAATAACAGCCACTACAGAGGTGTAAATTGAAATCCACTAGGATCAACATAACAGTATAAAAACTTGAACAACCCAAAAAAGGAGTGCAAAAAAGTGCTGAGTAAAACCATCATGTCCTCAGACGCCTTCCCATGTATTGCAAAAGAAATTTAGACAAAATATTCTAGTGGTGTTCTTAAAGGAGAGAAGGACACCAAGAATTTGGGGAGAAATACCCTCAGACTCTTCCACTTTATAAGATAATTCCAGTTTAATAAAAGTCACAAGATCCCCACTTGCTCTTCCACTAGACGGGGGGGAGGCCTTAATTGTGAAAAAGGCATAACCATCCAAGTAGATCCCCCCTCGTGTCCCATGTCTCCTGCAGAGATATAAAATCATACAGGACATGGGTCTTGGTCCAATCAGGTTCATCGAATTTCTCCCGCAGACCTGCTATGTTCCAGGACATGATCTGAAGTGGCCTGTCAGTGGTCGAACCCTTATAAGTAACACTTGAAATGGACTCCATCCCCAGTCAGTCTTAGTCGTTCAGTCCACTTAGGGGTTCATATTGATCGGACAAGGTAAGATTTAAGATAGGGTTCACAACATTGCTTCTACTAGGGGCCCTGGTGGCATCGCGAGCATTCCCTATCCTGCCCACCCTGCGTACTATAATTATTTGTCAAAAAGTATTGATCTGATTTCTGGGGGAGCCCTCCCTACCAGCCACTGAACTGCCTTGTTTTTGAGCTGTTGGAAATCTTCTTGGGCGGGTTGCACAACCAAGGGGACATTGGCCAAAACCAGAGCATAGAAGGTGCATGCCAGGGAGAGATGCAAAATAGCAGAAGTGGACCAGCTCTGAGAAATCCCTGCTGAAGCCTTCTGAGATAGCGGAGGACCCCCCTGCACTATGCTTTGTGCATGGGAGGCGAGCATGAACCCACCCCTTGAAACTGCATTTACATTTATCCCTAATTGAGGTCCCAGTGCATCGCCAGAATTATAAGAAGTTTTATTTGAATTTCTTCCAGCTGCTGCTGGAGCGCTCACACTTTCTGCCCTTGAGACAGATTCAATTATAAGAGGTGGACCCTGACTCACTCAAGAAGATGTTTCCGGGGTGGGCTTAATCACCTGGGTGTTGATAAATTGGGGATTCAGAGTGTGTGAGGTTCTACTCAAAGTGGTTTCAATCTGCTCTCTTAGGGACCCTATGGAGCCTACCAAGGAGCCATACTTTTCTTCTAGAGTGTCAAATCTAAGTGTAAAACTTTCAAGAACTGCTAAAATTTTAGTGATCATAGTACTAGTTACATTCTGTATAGAAAACTAATTTACAGCAGCCTGATGCCCCCTTTTGATTTCCTTAAAGTACTTGTGCTGGATGACGAGGGGAGCAAGGACACCCCACTGGTACTTTTACTTTTAGCTCTCAGGCCTCCCTTTACGACACCCCCTCAAGGTGCCCCCTTCTCCTGAGTTTCTGTTGGCAATATCATAGATGCACCGCCCAAGATACTTGCCACACTCCCACTGCTAGGCATATCTTCTTTGTTACAGGCCAAAACTGTTCCTGAGTCTGATGAAACAACAACCCCAGCTGTGGCCAGTGTGTCCAAGCTCTGTCTAGAATGAGTTAATTGTTCTTCGACAGACAAAATTTAATCAGCAAGGGCTCCCACAGCATTATTTAGAAAACATAAAATAAAACTGCTGGTCCTATGTTGTTTATCAAGAGAGTTTTTGGCCCCTGCTTTCCTTTTCCCCATGGTAAAAACGTAGGAGTCAACTATTAACCTATGTTATCTGAATGAAAGAGTCAAAAATAACCAGTACCAGCAGAGAAAGGACCATAAAGCAGTTAAAGAATACCAACAGTATCTTAGTCGAGCTGTTTAATTGAAGGACCATCTGGAAGATAAAACAAAAACCAAGACGGGTGACCCAGCTCAGCCTCTTCTGGGCTATCACAGGCGAAGACATGCCTGTCCTTGGCACTGGCTTTGCCCAGCCGTGGCCCATGCGCGTTCTACCTACTGTAACACTTCTCATTACTGTTGGCCCCTCTGGGGTATCATGCTATTATCACTGAGGTAAGGTTTGAATTTTGGTTGCTCTCATTGTTTGACTCTATATTGTGACCACTATTCAAAATCTTTGTTGTGCTTCTGAACCAGTCACAGCTAAATTAATAAAAACTTGCAGTACAAGAAAAGAAAAACAACTGTGGACGTTTTTCACTGCCAGGACATGTAAAACGAAAGCACGCATGTTCTACATCTAAATATCATGCACCCTGCCCTGTGAGCCTTTAGGGCCTACCTCAGGTGTGACTTATAAGTGTTAAAATGAAAGGTTTAGGCAGGTAAAAGTTTTTTTTTATTTTTCCAGTTCAAAATGGCACTACAGGCTGCAGTAGAAGGTCTGAGATATGTTTTACAGGGCTACTTTAGTGGGTGGCATAATGAGTGCTGCGGCCCACTAGAAGCACTGAACTTACAGGCCCTGGCTACATATAGTACCATTTACTAGGGACTTATAAGTAAATTAATTTGTGCCAATTGTATTTATACCAATATTACCATGTTTGGAAGGAAGAGCTAAGCACTTTACCAGTTATTAGCAAGGGTAAATAGCACAGAGTTCTAATGCCAACAAAAACGAGTTCAGTAAAAAGAGGGTAGTGAAGGCAACAAGTCTTGGGGAATATACGCTGAATGTGCTCTAACTGCTAGCAAAGAATTATTGGGTACGTTTGCACTGTCACTGACCCCAAAGTCAGTGATAACCTGCAACAATACCTGTACATGTGAACAGTTTTAGCTTAATCTACAGCGTGCATTTCCTTTGTCAGTAATAAAGTAAAAAAAAAAAATCTTCCAAATGGATACCAGAGTATATATATTTGTCACACTAGTTGTTCCAAAACTGTTCTCAACTGAGGGGCAGATTTACAAGCCCCTTGCGCCACTTTTTGCGTCACTTTTCCCATGTTAAAAGTGACGCAAAAGTGGCGCAAGGGGCTTGTAAATCTGCCCCAGAATGTCTAAAACATTTGTACCTAGACAGACAAAATTATACACTTATGTCCCTTTTTTAACTTTTAAGCAACCATTCTTTTGATTTCAACATTTGTATGCTGCCCAGAGAAGCTTTAAGTGGTATGAAAAACTGGGGTGGGGGACTCTGAAAGGGGCACGGCCAAAGAAGCATAACTAGGATTTTTTTACAGGAGTTGTCATCAAGGTAATTAAGGGCATGGCCTAAAATAAAACATGGGGACTGGAGTCCCATGCTTCACACAGCACGCCACCTGACCTGCATTTGGTGCCTCTTCGTGAGTTTGCTATCATTGCATTCAGAGGGGCTTATTTACAAGCCCCTTGCGCCACTCTTGCGTCATTTTTAACATGGGAAAAGTGACGCAAAAGTGGCGCAAGGGGCTTGTAAATCTGCCCCAGAAGACTGTTCACACAGTAACTAACTCACATACCTAAAACAAGACAGACCCATTTGACATATTTTGCAATTGCTTGGTAAGGTCATGGGGACACTGCCCAATCGGTGGTTGAACGAACGAAGGGGCATATTATCAAGCAGCAGCAATAATTATCGCTGGCCGCGCTTAGCGTGGGATTTTTTATATCCGGCTAACGCTGGAAATTATTGCCATGCTAGCGCTGTATTAACAACGCTTAGCGCAATGGCGATAATTATTCCAGCGATAGCGGTGTTTTCCATGGAACATCGCTGGTTTTCCAGCGATGTTCCATGGAAAACAGCAATATCCTTGATGATAGGGCCTGTGGTCTTAGCCACACAATCCACCCCCCATGTTAGGTATGCCTTAGTCTGGAATTTAACAGACGTTAAATTCCAGCGTTAAGGCATAGTTAACGTGATTTCATTTATCGCTACCCCTCGTTGATAATATCGCAAAGCTGGGTTAGAGATATTTTCACGTGGGGTTTTGTCAGGCACGCCTCCTTTGCATCCCATTAGCAATGCGATGCGAGGCGTGCTGAAAACGGGCGCTAAGGCAAGGAAACACGCGCTAGCGTGTCCTTGTTAATATAGCGATAATATTATCGCCGCTTTTCGCCCGAAAACGGACTCTAAAACGGCGGTAATCTTATCACGGCCCCTTGATAATATGCCCCGAAGTCATGCAGCATTTCATAACAATTCAAGACAAATGATCGTCTCCTGAGTAAACAGCAACCCTCCTGCCTGTTTCTAAACCTCTGCTTACACCCAGATCACGGATTTAAAATCAACAGTTCGAGTCACTGGTATTTTGCAGGAGTGGTGGAAAAACAAAACTAGTGAGCGATCACCCTGGAGCTTTGTGACTTTTCAGAAGAGCATCGATCATGGAGGCCGCCTGCAAGCTCAAGAATCAGATTCATATTTATAACAGAACACAGAGCTGTCCAAACTGAGTAAGACACGAACAAATCACACTGCTCTGCCTGCCTTTTTTTTGTCGGGAGCTGCATGACGTGTGGAGCAGCTGATGAGAGTAATTGGTGGACTAAACGTGGTAAGGTTTTTCGGAGTCTTTGGATAAACAGCTCAGACATTATTGTCACAGCTGAAAACGATATGACGTCCCCTCTGCAAAAACATTCTATTCTGCTCCTCAGTCCCCCCATTACGCCACAGGGAGCGTTCCCGCCATATACAAATACAACGGTACATTAATTTCCCTCTTGGTAAAGGATTTGATTCATCTTTTTTTTATATGGAGCTGACCTTTTCAGGTATGATTTAGGGGAAAGAGAGAGACACAGAATGCTCTGTTTCGCATGCAATTTTACCTCCGATTCATGATGCGTTTAAGTCATAAATCTCTGTGTTCATCTTTTCCAACAACGCAATATTCCAGAAAAAAATGTGCTTATATTTTGCTTCACGGACTCTCGTTTCAAGCAATCTCTTCTACACTTCGGGCACATGGCAACAACGTGCCTATTGTTGCATTGATATTGCAGCGCTGCATTCCCCTCTACCCTTAACATATCAAAATCGAGGTGCTTACCTGCCCTTCCATGTGAAATACAAGTTACTAAGATCCAATAACCGCATCCACCCAGATGGCAATATGAACAATCATTGGCTTTGACATTTATTTCTGTGTCAAAGTGCAGAGACTGAAGCTAAACTGTGACGACAAAGTTCCAATAATCGCATCCAACGAGATGCCACAATGACCAATCATTGGCTTTGACATTTATTTCTGTGTAACAGTGCAGAGACTGAATGTACGCTGTGACAACAAAGCTATTTTCCCAAATCCTGCAGTAAAAACAAATTCTCAGTACTATCTGCTGGTTTTTGCTCATCTTCCAAACTGAATAGATGAAATATCAAAATTTCTGGTTCATTTGAGTTCAGGTTGCCATGACATCACAACTGTGATAGTTAAACAAATATTAGAAAGAGCACATTGTTCCGAAGTGCAAACCAGTGCCGAGGAGTAAGCAAGGAATATAATGAATATATTATTATTGTTATTATTATTATTAACGTTATTATTATTATTAACGTTATTATTATTATTATCATTATTATTAGTAGTAGTATTAGTATTAACATTATTGCTATTAATATTATCAATATTATTGGTATTATTATTTTTAATATTATTATTATTATCATTAGTATTGGTATTATTATTATCGTCAGTATTATTAATATTATTATTGCTATTATTGTTATTATTATTATCATTAGTATCATTATTAATATTGGTATTATTATTAATATTATTATCATTAGTACTGGTATCATTATCAGTATTATTATTATCATTAGTATTATTAATATTATTATTGATTATTATTATTATTATTATTATTATTAATACTATGATGATCATTATTATTGGTATTATTGGTATTATTATTATTATTATTGTTTTTATTGGCATTATTATTATTAATACGATTATTATTATTATTATTATTATTATTTATTATTAATAATATTATTGTTATTATTATTATTATTAGTAGTAGTAGTATTATTGTTGTTATTATTATTATTATCAGTATTAGTGTTCGTATTATTATTATTATTATTATTATTCTTAGTATTATTAATGTGATGTTCTTTAATGGGTTTAGACTAGGAACAGTGGACACCTCCACGTTCAGAGACTTGATTTGAGGTGAGTGTGGTCGAGAATCATACCTTGGTTTGGTTGTGTGGAACGGTGCAGATATAATTTCCAAAGCCAGATAGCTGGCGGGTGGCTTTATCTTGATTGCCAATAGGTCTTGCTTTAATTACTAATAAACGCATCAAGCGTTGTTCAACCCTATGTGTTCATGTGTTATGTCATTAAAGCCAGACCCATTGGCTTTGCGTTTCGCACCATTTTATGACGATTTATTACGATCTATTACAGACAAACAGCCCCACCAATGCTGTGACCCTCCATTTGAGCCAACATACAGGCCCCACGGTGTGTCAAACAAAACTAAATCTGAGGACATTGGCAGGTTGGGCCATGAACTTCTTTCTGTGCAGGTAGAGAGGAGTGCATAGACAGCAAGCTTTGTGGGGAGGTTGTAGCGAATCGTCAGGCTTCGTGGGTGTAGGAGATGGGACTAATGACCATGATCCGAGCCCCCACTTCCGTTCTTCACTAAGTAATTCAAGCAGTGGTGAGTCAATCTGGAATGCAGCTATTTCTGGGGAGCACACACCTGTCTACAGGCAATGTGTTCACAGGAAGCTGTCTGTCTCTCCCACGATGACAAGTCGTCTATATCCAAGAACCGGCTGCTCTGTGCAGCTATATGGTGAAAAACATTCATCTTAGAGTGTGCTTTTATTACATTAATTGAAAAAAAAACTATGGGGGATATTCTCAAGAACGTGGGATAATTATCGCAAAATTAGCTTAACGCAACTTTACACATCGCAGTCCATCGCGGGAAAATAACACCGTGTTAACGTTGTATTCTCAACCCGGCGGCACCATGCGCTAGTCGCACAATAACGCGCAAAATGACCGCGTTAAAATCAACGCGACGCACAAAAAATGCGAAACACGAACACGAAAAAAGTTGCGATGCCCCAAATCGCGAAACAAAAATCAGCGATAACCAGCGACAGGCCTGCAATTCCCACGCGTCATGCGGGAAAATGCACCATAAAAGCAGAAGAAAAAAAAAAGTGAAACTGCGTAGCACCATGGATGCACCCGGACCGAGTGCAGAGGACAACGCGAACCCCACAAGCCCCACAGACGACCAGCAAGGAACCTCGGGGTCGGGGAAGGCCAAGGAGAAGAGGAAGATGCGGTTCAGTCCGCAGGAAAACAGGATCATCGTTACGGAGGTGATAGAACACTACCAACAACTGTTCGTCACCTCCAACGTGTCATTGGCAACAAAGACGCATACATGGCAGACTATCTTGGATCATGTGAATGCAGTTGCAGAGTTGAGGAGGACAATGGAAGAGGTCAAGAGTCGCTGGAATGGTGTGAAGGGGAAAGCCAAGAAGAAACTCGATGCCAACATGAAAGCAGCAACGCAGATTGGAGGTGGGGGTCCAGCGGCACACCAGGAGCTGGATGACATGGAGAAAATGGTGGCCACAGTCATCAGTCGGGATACGGTGCCAGGAGTAGTGGATCCGGACACTGCTCAACATGACCTGACACAACATCAACAAGGTGAGTACCGACCAGGGACTGGGGGGACGGGGGGAGATGGGCACAATGGCACACATGCACAATTAAGTAGAGCACACTGCACACTTACAATGACTCTGGATCATGTCCCTGATCTCCTTGGCATACTGCAGCACACATAGAAACAGCAAGAAAGCCCCCGTCGACAATGTGCCCGGAGGGGGCCCTCCCCACACATCACTAATCTCACAACAAACACATACACATGTGCTGAACCCAGCAAAGCTGCGGGTCCGTGTGCCACACTGACAATGCAAGTGACACTGCATGACCATTAGCATGGCTGCAGTCCAATTATCATGACATGGTGCACGCCACGACACTGAGGTGACTGAGTGTGGACCACATCCGGAAAGGAGCAGGTCACACTCTGACACATCCACGTGCACAAACAACCCCTGACGTCAACAACATATCTGCGGACAAACCATGCCCAAGAGTCACAACTCGACCAAGAGCCCAATTTACCCAAGTCCGCAAAATCTCAGCACTGTAGAAGCACAGAAGTCAACGGCACACCGCCTGAAACGGATAAGGGGCAGCCAAATCAGAGCTACAGGGGCGACTCACCCACAATGCAGCACACACACATAAGAATAAGAGCACCTCAACATTGACAACAATGTGATACAAACTGCAACACCTTCACAACAGAACACAGGACACAACTGGTGCCGCATGTGTGTACAAAATGGCCAATCACATCTGGCATAGCAGGAAACTGTGAGATGACAATGTACGAGTACAACCTCACATTCATGATGTAGTACAAATGTCCACTGTCCCGCTTCAAATAGGCATCTCCTCACGAACTGTCACAATGTACATTGTCATGCAGTCTGTATGCAAGCTCCGCCAATGCGTCAACATACATGGAACACACTGTGAAACTGCATCTCCCCTTTACATTGCAGAGGGACAATCAACACCTCCTGCAGAGCAGACCCCACATCACGTCAGCGATGATGGAGACAACCTCCAGTACATCGACTTTGACGAACTCCAACAGTTCATGGACGTCCTCTGCACCCCACCTCCAGTAGCAGGCCAGCCCAGCACCATCGAGGTGATCCCACCCCCTGCACAGACCACACAGCAGGAAGCACCCACCACCACGTCTGGCTCCCAGCACCTCACCGAAGAACACATGGCGTTCCAACGCTGTGTGTTAGACTGCCAGAAGGAGCTGGCTGAACAGGTGTGGGTGGGGTTCGACCTCATGGCAGCCAAACTAGCTGCCATACGTGGGTTTCTAAGTCCCATCAGGGACCACTTACACTCCCTAACGGACACCCACAGTCCCCCCATGCCCTCCAACAATCCATGGCTGGCGTCGCTGGAGCCATGACTCGGAGACAACAACAACTGTCTAGTCAGAGAGGCTACAGCGATGTCATCCGTGATTTGGGAAACATGAGGAGGGTCATGGAGAACATGGAGCGGATGCAGGCGCAAAGAATGGCTACCACGGCTGCACACGAGAAAGCTGTAGATGGGATCTTCCATGCCCTGCAGATCCTCATCATGGGAGTGATGCCACAAGACATTGCGCAGATGAATGCTGCTGCTACTTCTACATCCACATCTCCGGCCCCTGATGTGTCAGTGTCACACAGTGCTGCAAACCAAACACTACCACCCACATGTGAGGCACATGAAACGTCAGAGGATGAAGATGAGGATGAATCTGCCTTAGTGGTAAGGAGGAAGCAGTAGCATTCATCTCCGCCATATGGCTTGTTTCTGCTTGGGTCTGCCCTCTGCATCATGACCTGGAACAACACCTTCCACTGTCCCCCGACACACTCTGCCACACCAACCTTGGACCTCGACATGGACTGCCATATTTTGCATGCTCAACAATGACACAGCAAGCAGCCTGCGGACTGGACTCTTCCCCTTCCAAGTAACTTGTCAATCCCTAAAGGACTCTGGCTGGCCCTCCACGGGGCAACATTGTAAAGTGTTGTCTGCATGGCCCAGTACTAAGACAGCCTCAACACCCCACTGAACGTGAATAACACATTCTAATACGCACAGATGTGTCATGTCCCTGATTAATCAAGTATGAAAGCATGGACGAATGTAGGGGCAGTGATTCCCCCTTACGTCCATGCAGCTCATGTTGTGGGACTTGAGTCACAGGGTGCATCCCTGTATCATGGTGGTACATATTTGACCCCAAAAGAAGCCCTGTTTTCAATTGTAGGTCACAAATGACAGCCTACATGTAATGATTTGGAACACATGTGAAACGCTGATGAGTGGGATTCCGTACTATCTTTGACACACAGAAATGGCATTTCGAATACGTGACACCCTAAACAACCTCTCTGTACAGAGGTGACACACCCACCATCTATTTCCAATTTATAAGATTGTTAGCACTACATGTTGCACTTACACTTGTCAGAGTGATGTGCTTGTACAGAGTAGTAACATGCACACAGGGAATGTGTGTTGTAATGAATTTATTTGCACATGCTGTGCCTGTGGTCATTTTGTACTGTCCCATGATTGCTAAGGACTGTGACAATGTGATGTGCTCATGTGAAGAAATTGTCAATGATGGTGTCCTACGGGCTATTCCTGCCGCTGCTGCAGTGGGGTGTGGTCCACCTGCCTCATCTTCCTCATCATCGTCCGGTGCATCTGGCACTTGTAGCCATGGGGCATTGGTGCGTACACATATGTTGTGCAACACATAACATGCAACGATCATCTTGCACACGATGCCTGGGCTGTACAGGAGCCTTCCACCTGTGATGTCCAGGCACCTGAAACGTGACTTCAACACGCCAAATGTGCGTTCCATGATGCCCCTGGTGCGTTTGTGGGCCGCATTGTACTGCCTCTGGGCCTGTGTGTTCGGGGCTCAGAGGGGTGTCATCATCCAAGGGCAGAGTGCATATCCTTGATCACCTGTGACAGTGCAGAGAGACATGAGTCAAAAGTTGGTTCTGCATGATGTGTTGGCAGGATCACTAGTTCATTGGTGTGTGATATGTGTGACTCAGTTATTCCTGTTTGACAGGTACTGCTTGTAGCAAATGAGCGGCATCAATGTTTATTACGTAGCCTCACTGCTGCTCCTCCCTCCCCATGAACCTATTCACTAGTGTGCGCAGCGCGGTTGCATCACTTGCACTACTACAGCACACCATTGTCATGCCTGTCTGCGCATGTCCACAAGCCTGACAACGACACTGTGATGTTGTGCGCTGACGGTGGGCGGCCACATGTGTGTAGGCCTACGGTAAGGATAGGGCAGACACAGATGCAGAGTTCATGGCTGGCTGAACTCGCGATGCGGTTGAGGGTAGTCCTATGGCCTATGCTGCGGTAATAGCGACACACACAACAGTTGACATGTATGATCCCGGACCCCGAGCGGGCTTGTGCTCCTTCATTTATCCCTTAGGCCGAGCCCGCACTCCGGGGGCATGCTACATCGCAACATTGTCCATTGCGGGACGGGTGGCGTCGACACAACAACAGAGTCACACGCATTAGTTACTTCCTTGGCAAGGCCAACACATAGCAACGCCCAGAGCCCCGGGCTGATCATCCACACCCCTACGCTGGACTGTCATACGCCAGCCCACTCTGCTTACGCTTACATGGGGGTACGACACAGCTACATGTTCCAGGTCTTCCCCACTGCCTGAGGTGACATGGTTGCGTCCGCTGTACACAGCACAATGTAATGTGGTAGGGCCCGGGGCCCTCATGCATACACAATGACCACACGGACACACTTAGATAGTTTGTGGAACTGGCTATGGGCACGTGCGCCCGGCCCCTTTTATTGCGAGGGTCACATGTCCAGTGACGCCTGTGCTGGATGGGTGTGGGGTGAGTGTAAGCCAGCCCTCAGGGAGTGGTTGGTGCTGGCAACAACTACAACAGTGATCAGACAATCAGTAGTTCAAAGTCCAAACAGCAAGGGTCCACGACTTGAGCTGCACAGAGTTAGTGGCCCCGGATGCACTGCGGCCGGCACAGGCACAACGCCACGGGATGGTGACTTGCGGTGCACTCAGGTAGGGCCACGGGAGCTGAGCGGGTCCTCATCGATGTCCAAGTTGAATGTCACAGAGTGTTTCGGGGGACAGTGGAAGGTGTTCTTCCAGGGCATGATGCAGAGGGCATAACCAAGCATGAACAGGCAATATGGAGGAGATGAATGCTACAGACTCATTTTTAACACCAAGTCAGTATCAGCTACATGATGATGAAGACAATCCCCAGGCCATAGACTCAGACGCCACCAAAGTTCAAACAGAGAGTGTCCCTGAATTTCGGGACACAGAGTTAGTGGCACCAGAGCTGAAAGGGGATGCAGTCTGCGATGAGGCCTGTACAATGGTATGAACTCTGCCATGAAAAAAGCAAGACTCAGTTCAAAATGTGTGACCTACTTGACCGCAGTGTAGGCCGTAGGCAGTAGTCATCAAGGGCCCACAGACACGTGTCGTTGGCCTGCGATGCACAGAGTTGGTGGCATCAGATCGAAGGGAGTACAGTGATATAAATGCTGTCATTGACATATGAACTCGGCCATCATGAAATCAAGACTCAGTTCCAAATGTGTGACCTACTTGACCGCAGTGTAGGCCAGAGGCAGCGGTCAGCGGGGGCCCACAGCCACGTGTCGTTGGCTTGCGATGCACAGAGTTAGTGGCACCAGAGCAGTTGTTGGAAGTGTTCGATCACCTCCATAACGATGATCCTTTTTTCCTCCAGACTGACCCGCGTCTTCCTCTTACTCCTCTCCTTGCGTGCAATGATATGAACTCGGCCATTGAAAAATCAAGACTCAGTTCCAAATGTGTGACCTACTGGACCGCAGTGTAGGCCGGAGGCAGCAGTGGAGTACGTCAATGAGAGAGGAGTGCTGGGGGCCTGTGTCACGGAGGCCGTGATGGTCTGAGGAGGCTGCCAAGGTCGCGGGCCTCGGGCTTGGAGCTTGCACCGGCACGTGGTGGGCCCTCTTTGACACACGCCGGTGTCGGGAGGTGAGCAGTGAGGCCTGGTTGCACAGGGGGGGCCAAGACGGGTCAGGGGACCAGCGGCCTGGGGTGCAGCAGGATCGCAGGCACCACCGCTCACGGCGTCAGCCTCGTGGCGGGCTGAGAGGCGCCGCCCTGGCAGACACGTTGGCCATTCCGGAAGAGAACCACGCCCAGAGCAACTGGCTTTTTATTCACACCCCTATGCTGGCCAGGCGTATGCCGGGCCAGCCCACTCTGCTCACACTTACAGGGGGGGACATAACAAGCTACATTTCCGCGATCTTCCCCACTGCCTGGGGTGACATGGTTGCGTCCACTGTCCACTACACTCCAAACACCAGCAGTATATGTCGACATGGACATGTCTGTGGTCTGCATACTGCAGTCTGGCCAGCACATCCGCGCCACACTTGGCATTGTGTACAATCTCATTCATGGGTCACTTGCCTCCTTCGCACATGCCTGGTTCCCACCTCTCCCCACATTCTGCTATTGTGTGGCTGAGGTGCCATGCCGTTGATGGCTTGTGTACATGGCTAGCCCAGGTTACCACAGTAAGTTGTGCTGTCGTGTCTGGTAGGTGGGCATGTTGTTTGGCATGTTGTATGTGAGTTTGTAAAGTGTGCATTCCCAGAGTCGTGAGTTGCATGACTGTGTAGTTGAGGTGTGTGGTGTGTTCATTTGGTACTTACCAACGAGCAATGCATTCCCATAGGTGCCATCCTGAAAGCGCTGGTTGATGATGGACTGTCGGATGATGAAGGAATCATGCACACTGTCTGGGTAGTTGGCGACGACATTGGTGAAGAGTCCCAGGTGGTCCACTATTGCCGGCACATTGATGGAATGCGTGTGCTTCCTGTTGCGGTAATTGTGTGCAGTGGCGGCAGGGGGCACGAGGAGTACATGTGTGCAGTTGATTGCCCCCAACACGTGCGGGAAGCCAGCTATGGCGTAGAAGCCTTGCTTGGTCTCCAGCTGTTCCTGCGCAGTGTGTGGGAAGTGAAGGTGCTGGGGTATCAAGCTGATGATGGCATCCAAGACAGGTGTGAGGAACTTGGATAGGACTGGCTGTGAGACTCCTCCGACTCTGGCAGTTGTTGGGTGGAATGTACCAGAGGCCAACAGGTGCAGCACAGCCAGCAGCTTTGTCTGCAGAGGGATGTTGTGTGTCCGCTGTGTTGGTACCATCAGCCTCTGGGCAATGATGGTCAGGATGCGGAGTATGGTTGTCCTTTTGAGCCTGTAGTGGGCAATGACATCCTCTGGTGTTAAGTCTGTGAGGCTGGTGCGTTTTCTGAAGGTCCGCTGTCTTTGTCTGCGCTGCCTCTGTGGTAGTCCGGGGGGGTGGCGGGCCTGGGTGTTGTGGAGGTGGGTGTTGTGGCCCTCTTGGGGCTCCGAGCTGCATGATCAGTAGCTCCATGGCATCTGTTGTTCTTCAGGTGTGGCTCTGGTCTGGGCTCCCTTTTGTGGTGCAGGTTGTCGTCCGACTTAACACCAGGTAGGAGCAGGTGTTAAATCTCTGCTGCTAACGTGCCTTATCGCCTGTTTTGTGATCTTATCGCCGATCTGGCTGGTCGTAGAGAATATTGCGAAGTGGTGTTTTCGCAGCTTTTTGCACAGGAACGCCTACTCTGCATCTCATTAGCGTTAGTTGCCGGTGTCATCCGTGGCGATGTTTTTTGCATCTGCTATCGCAGGAAAACTGGCGATATCGGCTGTTAGCACCAGCTTGTGAATGGTGCGATAAATCTATCGCCACTTTGGCTGTGATAAAGTGCCGCTAACTCGGCGATAGGTCCTTGAGAATATGCCCCTATGTATCATGGCTTCACTGTATCCTTCTAATGGCATAGAGCCTGCATAGCCTGGGTTTCACATTCTGCTCCCTAGTATCAATGCTGCATAAGCAGAACACAGGCCGGGTGTGACTCAGCAGCTGCTGCCTGCCCGGGCTTCATGTGCACGGGAAGGACGTGCTGAGATGCAGTGCTGTGGCAGGAGTACTTTGTTCTGCTGATTACCACTGCAAAATGTAACACTGTGCAATACATCTGTGGACTTAATACAAACTGTGAAGGGCACTTCAAACAAACAAAGCCTAAAGGGTTTGCAAATATGTAATGTAATGTAATGTAATATAACTTATAAAGCGCAGTCTCCTGCCCTGGGGCGTCTTGGCGCTAGACCTACTTTTAAACAGAAATGTATTGTTTGTTTTTGAAGATTTCTATCTGCTTCTTTCACTATTTAAAAAGACCAAGCATAGCAGGATTTATTGGTAAAAGGGTCTCTCAATCAATTGGCCTGTGGGCATATTACTCCATTATGACATATGAATTTAATGCTGATCTTCTGCCTATATTTTCCAAATACCAATGATAAAAACTGGGATAGTATGATAATTTTCATGAAATGAATGTTAGAGGAACCTGGACATGCCACTTTTTGAAAAGAACCCTTTTCCTCTTCGAAATCTAGCTCAATGTTCCTGCAGAGAGACCTCGATAGGTTACCCTGCAGTGCAAATCAAAACATTCCAGTAAAATATAGAGATAAGATGGATGAATGTTCCCAATTTTGTTTATCTGGCTTGTTCCTGCAAATCAAACATTTATTACAAAAGGGACACCACCTAATGGATTCACGAAGTTGACTGGACCTAACATATGCCAGTGAAATTTGACTGCCAGCATCAAGACAAAGATCACTCTGGTGAAAGGAAGGATTTCGGGAAAAAAAGTTCTTTGCTTCTAGACCCCATTTCCTGGTCCTGTCCGCCAAGTCATCATGTGAGCTCAGATCTGGAAGAATGCCTTAGGTCTTGGCCAAAAAGTTTGATATATACTTCGTTATGCCCATATTCCTCTGCATAGTTTGCGAACATATATAGGAACATTTTTGAGAAAATATTGAGCAAAGAAGAGCCATCCAAATTAAACTACTTTATTGTGTAGTTAATTTAAACCATTACAATGTTAGCATAAAATGCGCCAAAATATGACAACGTACTTATTTACACTTAGAGTTGCGCTTACTTGTAATTGTGTGGAGCAACATTTCCTTTTGTGGTGGTTTTCCTCACCATTGCAAAGTTTAAAATGACAGATAATATTGTCCAGACTGATACTAAAGTATTGTTGGGTCAAAATCTCAAATGGAGCGCTATACATGTTACATCTAAAGTAATGAAGTGGGGTCTGTGTGCAAACAGATCCGGAATCACCACTATCGTGGCTTTAGGCTACTATGTACGTACACTGTGTCATTTGGGATACAGCCAGACAAGGGTTTAATGTGCAAAATAGCGAGTTAATTCGACCTTCTTAAAATAGGATGTTAAACATATTACGTCTGAAAACCAAGACAACGCATTTGTGTCCAAAATGTGCAAAGTGTTCGCTAACCTCGTTTACGTTGATTCTACGGATGCTTTTTTCAATTTGGGGCAGCCACTGGGCTGGCGTTTCATGTGCAAAAATTGCCTTTTCACTTTTAAAATCATCCCTGCTAATAAATAATTTCATTTTCAAGCACAAATCTTAAAATAAGGCATAATGCATCTAAAATCAGTGGAAAAAACAACTATGTGCAAGTGCGTGCCAAGTGTCCACTGTCTTCCATTCCCATTATTTGCAAACCTGTGCTGTACATTTGTGGCTGCCGCAAGGTTGAAAATGATATGCGGGAGTGCAGAGTCATGTAACGATCTTAAAGTTGGGAGTGGAGCATAATTACATCTGACACAGTAGAGTTGGGTCTGTGTACAAGATGTGCTAGATCTACGCTGTCCTCTTTTTCCATGACTATGGTATTGCACTTTGCAGTATGGGGTGAGGCAGCCGCTAGACTTAGGTCTGAAGTCATTAAAGTTGGTTCGATGTTGTCTTTAACAGTTTGCTGACTTGTTGCAAAAACTTTGTTGTCCTGCATGCAAGCTGTAGCGACTGGCTGTTTAGTAATGCTATTACAGTGGGTCGACATGATCGTATCCGAAGAGAACGGAGGGCTGGAAGCAGTGGCGGCTCGCATAGGGCGTGCTGCGGGACGGTGTGGCGGGGCGGGGGAGGGGCAAGATGGGGGTAGTGAACACGGACATACGACGGAACGGAGGAACGTAATAATTACTTTCCTCCGTTCCATTGTATGCCTGAGTTTACTACCCCCCCACCCTGCCCCTCCCCCGCCCGCCCCACCGCCCCTCAGCACGCCCTA
The DNA here is from genome assembly GCA_963921515.1 of Calotriton arnoldi. Taxonomy (NCBI): domain Eukaryota; kingdom Metazoa; phylum Chordata; class Amphibia; order Caudata; family Salamandridae; genus Calotriton; species Calotriton arnoldi. The sequence goes on from CAWUFW010005029.1 coordinate 582,144, forward strand.
TGCGAGCCGCCACTGGCTGGAAGTAGAAAGTGCCGTCTCCATGTACTGACAGCTGGGCGAATGCACAGGATATATAAGACTAACTCTTCCGCATGTCCGCAGAGACGCCACAGACTAGTCGGCCATGGTTGTCTCCATGTTGGGACTTGATCTTTTGAGCAAAAGGCTCCCAGTCGAATCAAGGGCAGTAAGTGCTGTATTGTTGGGGATATGTGATGTACGAGATATGGCTGTGGCAACCGGACCCCATACGAGGATAAAACCATCCATCCATGTTTCCTCTTTGCAAGCATTGCTTTGTCCAGTAGCCAGGCTTTGTGTTTAGCAGCAGAAGAAGAGCCATCCGTAAGCGTAGAATTTCCTTTCCAGTACTTTACATAAAGTAGATTTTAATATATTTTAGTATTAGTATGGAACTGCTGGACAAGCAGAAACTCCGACAGTGGTAGAAGGCGCCCATGTTACGGTAAATTTGTCTTCAATGTTGATATTGCTTCCCTCAAAGTACATTCACTTCACTGACCTGCTATAACAAAATATGTGCTATTTGGCTGATGCGATGCCAGCAACCACATAGCACAGACAAAGAAGCACCACCCAGATTAACTTTGGGAGCGGTAAACTGATCTACACAAATCCTCACAGATCCAAGTAATTCTTACTGGCACCGTAGCACAGATAATATGAATGAAACGTAATTCTCTATAGGAAGATGTAAGTGATACACTATGATTTTTTTTTATAGTCACCAAAAACTTTAATACTTCCTAATATAGGAATGACCTCTTCCCCTTGCCTTTTATTTTATGGTTACCAGCCTTATTACATTTAGATACTGAGAAATGATTTGTCATAAATCACTGTATTAACTAATTGTTGTAGTGATTTGTTTTTATCAACCGATTCTATACAGATGCATCTAAGAAGAACATTGCATGATACTTAAAAGAAGTACCATAATGGTAATTGTACCAGTGCAAGGAGTTAAAAACACCAGCAATGTTCTCACTTATAAAAAGTTAAGAGGTATCACCAATGTGAGGGTATGCCAATGATCAAGTTACTTTTTTTTGGTTGTTGCCTGGAGCACATGCATTAATCCTATAACCAAAAATGTCAATTATTTTACAACCACGGTAACAACAAATACGAAGGTCAGTGCCCTCTGGACACAGCCATGAATGACATGGAACTATTTGTGGATGGCGACAGATAGTTGTGGCAAATGGCGAAAGGGGCAAAATGAGTGGCACTTTATCAAAGCCAAGCACAGCATGAATGAGCAGCAATGTCACCATTGCATGTAATGACACCCCGAAATGACCCTGGATGGCCATTTAAAAACTGGTCCTACGCAAAGACATCCTATTTGGATCCCACCAGAAACTATGTATGCCCTGCTTCTATTGCAGGTGCAATCCCTCTTTGAAATATTGAATTGTAACTGCATACAGACAGTGATGCAGTTCCCCGTGGGTCACCTCAATGCACCAGTCTTTCAAAGCAGCGTCTTACCAAGTGGTACACATTGTGGGGAATTTATTTGTTTATTTACTAAGCGGTGCATGGATGCAGCACAATTTTGAGCTCACCCGTGGTTCCTTTCATTAATAAGTACACTGATGTAATAATGCTTTAGTTCGCTTTGGCCCAAACAACCACCCGCACAAATCATTAGGAAATAGACTCTCCTTCTTTTGGGGCAAATAAAGTTTTCCTGAAGAATGTGTAATTGTCCAATGTTCCCAGTTCCACAATCTGTAAAACTGAACATTTTATCTCTTACATGCTTTTCTAAAGAGACATCTAAGCCCGGAAACATCAACCTCTTTCGAACCGATTCAAGAAAACACATACATTCATAATATGATGAAAGGAAGATGGCGGATTGACTCCGCTGATCAAGACGCCTCCCGCGACTCTCTCCCGCAGAGTCCCGCCCCCCCGGGACCCCCCTCCTTTCTACCTCAATAGGGCAGGCATTTTGAAATCAGAGGAAAAACTGAGAAAAACACAATCTTAAAAGGATCGCTACCAGTGGTACAGCGGTTCAGGTGTCCGGATGTGCTTGCTTGATGCGGTAGTGGCTCACGGTTACATTCTTTCAAGTCGGTCAGCAAGGTGGGCTGCACTGGATTTCCATATTGCGGCTGGCTCCAGCCGATCGGACTTTGATTCTAATTGTCTACAGGCGGTGTCACGGATCAGGATGGCCCCGCAGCGACCTGCCCCCCAGAAAGGACGGATACAAGCTGACGGTGCAGCGGTAATGGCAACAACGGCAATGACTACAGCCCAGGGAGTTTTGCCACCTGCTGAGAGGCACGCAGGTTCAAGGAGGTGTAGTGTAGCTCCTATTTCCCTAATAGGCTCTGCGCATTGGAATAATATACCCTATAGGCTTGACATAGGACTGAGGTCGGTATGTCCCTATCGAGTATATTAAACTAAATTACTTGTGCCAGCTAGCTCAAAGGCCACTAGAAACTCCTTGGATAACAAGAAGGGAGTAGTTTCTGGCAGCCGCAAAACATGAAACTTTGTTTCCCTTTAGAATCAGAACGTGTCCCAGAGTCGTGGAAACAAATAGATAATCGTTTCACTCAGCTCAATCGTGCATGCTTAGTTTTCCTCAAAGTTACACAGAAAGAATAGACGGGCATTTCAATAAAAGGATTTATTGAACAGTCTTGTTTCTCGTGTAAGTAATATGTGCTGTTACGATCACAAGACAGTATGCGAGATAAATAATGTACAGCGTAAGCAGTAGAAATAAATAGTACTGCGTTAGCATTATCTTTTAGCGTATATTCACATACATAAATAACATGAGCTAAAAATGCGAGTACTCATACGATGCGTCTCTAAGCTAGTTCTACCCCAGTGTACCTAACCTAACCTATGTGTAGGGAGAGGTATGAAGTAGGTGAAGTATTCCTTACTATGGTATACTAAGAGTATGTTACGCCTAGTATGTCTAGTATGCCAAGAGTCTAGTATGCCAAGTTTGCCAAGAGTCCCTCTAGGTTCTAGTCAGCTCCATACCTTAAGAATGAGAGAGGTGGGAATCTCTTGCCAGACTCGAACTCCAACACCCCGCAAGGGAAGTCAGATCACTGGAAGCTGGACTCTCTGCGTGCAGGGATGACAGCGTCTTCTTAGTGCGTCAGGCCGGGATACGGGCTCCTCTGAAGTCGAGGTCTCCTCTGGTTTATAAGGGCTAGGGAAGGTATATTTATACCTGAGAGGTACCTCAGAATGTTAGCATTGACGTGAATCGGACAGCGGAAGACGTCATGAATGAACCCCTAAGGTATAACGGTTCATGCATAATAGATGAGTCCTTGAAGAAATCAATAGTCCTGTGCTAGGGAAACTCCCGAAGCCTAAGGGTCTGTTCTTCAAGAACTCGTTGTGATGTTAGGGTGGACGGATGTCGGAGACCATGCCTGTATTTGGAGTGCACGGTTTAATGCCTAAATAAGGACTGGGATTTTATGCCTATATAAGGGCAGGGCGAATTGTGCCTATATAAGGACATGATACAGGAAAACCTATATACGGACACCCTAAGAGGAATACAACACCCACTCCACTTTCGTGTGTATGATAATAATATAAATGCTAAACATTTAAAATGCTAAACATAAAATGGAATACCGCATATTGCTAAAACATTTCTTAAAAGCATTTAAAAAACCTATTAGAATGCAAAAAGTACTGTACATTTTAAGCATTGCTTCTCATTGCAGGCATATATTTGAAAATAAAATGCAATTGGAATGAAATAAGCAGTAATAATTACATGTGACAAAAAAATGTTCGATAAGTTGTTCAAAAATCAAAGTCATTTCATGTCATGGAAATTAATGAACTTTTTAGACTAACAAGATGACTAAGTGTCTGTGGAAGTACTCCGAAGTCCGTACTATAAGAATAGTTCTACTTCAAGCAGATTGTCTTGCCATTTGGTTTGAAAAATGGAAAAAGTTCAATTTGGGAAGAGTTCCAAGTTTTTGAAATATGAAGGCCAAATTGTTATTGCATCTCTGGAACACTGTGGGCTGAATCAGAGTCAGTGTATGGGTCTGGTGTAAACATGAGATCATCTATTTTTGTAGACAAAATATCGTCCACTGTAGTTGGTGACATTCGGAACACCTCGTGTAGTAGATTAATTGCACAGAGATGTGAAGCATCGCTTTCAGCATAGGATGCCGCAGCAATGTTCGCGTCCGTTGTTACCTGTGTGCCTGTAGATCCATCTCGTACCTCAGCAGCAGCCGGAAGCGTCTGTGAGATCTCAATGAATGCTGTCATCAGGATTGGTAGCCTCTGGGGACAACACAGAGCATGGGCCGTTATCGGGTCCAGCAGAGTATCGATATCCTTTGGCGTAGCTGATGGAAATGTTAGACAGGTGTCCAACACGCATTCTTTACCGCATAGCAGGCATCGTAGAACAGGTAAGATGCAATCTTGCCAGATTGGTCTGAATGACAGGAACCACGTGGTATTAAGTTCCCTTAGACGAGTCATGCCAAAAAGCTGTACTATTCGCTCACGGCACTTTCGTTCAAGGAGAGCTTTCTCCATTTCGCTCGGAGTGATGTCTGCGAATAGGCTGGCCATAGCGTAATAGCAGGAAGAGAAATAGAATTCCGGCAACAAGTGCTAGAATTAATGGTATGACACCAAACACCGAATGTGCAAAGTTTGGGATGATTCCGAGGACTGCCTGGAAAGGTGCTAACAGTCCGGAACAGATGCTCTTAAATACATGTACAATTCCGCTTGTATCAGACATGTTAAAGATACGTCCTATCATTTCTACGAAATGTATAGGGCAGTTTGTACGTATTAAAGTTTGTATCTCAGCCGAAGTCCTTGCAATTTGTAGATCATAGGTTTCTTTGGCCGAGGTCAAAGGCACTGTTTGTTGTAAAAGCATGGCTTTCATTCTGCTTAAAGTATCAAATCTTATAAAAGAGACGTTCAGCGAAGGCCACAAAGGCGACTCCCTGACTGTGTCTATTGGGGCAAACAATACTTACATTCAGCAAGTGACCCTGGAGTTCACCGTTACTAGATATGGGATGCCTGGCAACATGCCGCAGCAACTCTGATCATTCAACATGAGGTAACTCCCATTAGAAATTTGTCCAAACGTTGGATTAATCACAGCAGCTGGTGTACCCTGCTGATGGCAAGACAAATTTGCCACAGAGCCATTACAAGCCCCATGTATAGAAATGTCCTGACATATTAGTGAACCGCTCAGTGCATTTCTACAGTGTGTACCGCTCAGAAACACTTCACGATCCCCACTCCAACATCTATATGTGTATGGTAAATTCCAAGATGTCTTAATGTATTCCTTACCCAACCTTTCATATTTGCATGCTTGCATTTGTTTGAGGCAATACTGAAACTGAAAAGTAGTCACAGGTAGTGTGATTTTGCCATGAATAAGCCATTCTGTAGCTGTATTTTTTGCCACTGTGAATGGTAACTTTTCCAGTTTTTCAATGCCCAGCACTGTATACTTTGCTCCTCTTTGTGCCAGTTCGATCTGTTTATCAGTTAGATTGTATTCTGCAAACAGAGCCGTTGTGTTGATAAAACGCCAAGGCACATAGCCCGCACGCAAAGATTGCAGCGTCCAGCTTAATAACACAATAGAACGTAATTGAGATTGGCCCTGTTGTAACATTGCCAGATCTTGTTCTAGTATGTCGATAGCAGAGGATACAATGCCGTCCAATGAATATATTCTGGAGGACAAAGTTGTTAACCCATTGTCGACCACAGAGAGAGTTTTCTCTAAATTAATACGATCAAGTTCACGTATTCGTTCTGCGGCCTCTATCTGTGACACTTTCCATGCTTCACTATAGGCAGCATAAATGCCGGCATATATGAAACGTTTTTGACGCGGTTTTCTTGGTCCAAGCAAGAATTCCCTAAGGTCTGCGTCTTCTTTAAGTAAGGATAAGTGTTGTTTCACATCCTTAAGTGTAGATTTTTGTAGCCAATCGATGCATAATTTTCCTACACTGTATGTTGTTACTACCCCCGGATGCTGTCTTTGGACGTATCTTGGGTCTGGCCTATGAATAGTAAAGCCCTGAGTTTTATTCAGGAATCTTTCCTGACAGTTGTTCGTGTCTGTGGGCCAGATCAACCACTTTCTCCAATCAGGATTAGTTCTGTTGAGTTGTAGTATTTTTGTCAACTGTAACCGCTGCCTGTGTATTGTTATCACTTGCAGGTGTTGGTACAGAAGGTGTTTTCATCTCTTTGATCTTGGCTAGTCCAAGACAAGATGTTTGTTGGACAGTTTCATTCAAAAACATGATTTGTTCAGGGATGATGCAGGCTCTAAATAAAGCTTCTATCCCCTGCACTTGCCAATCTTTAGTACCCCAGACAGTTTTTGTGTCTATTTTGTCTTTCCAAAAGTCGAAACCCTGTATAGACATTTGGGCAATAAATGCTGCAGAATAAATCTGTTTTGTATTTGTTAACATAATTTTCAGTCCTGTCTTGTTTACATTTTTATAGTAAAACGTTTCTGGATCAGATGTATTGTAACCTGAAAAATATGGAAACTTATTAGCAAATGTTTTTGAACTACCTTTTGGTGGTGTAGGACAATGCTCCCATTGGTTAAACATAAACACATTTCTAGGGTATGCAGATTTATGCAAATAATGATGACCATAGTGGTTATAGCAATACAGCTGTTCATAGTGTGATGAACCCTCTAAATATTCATTTTTAGAAAATGCAGCAGATTTTTCTAGGTCAAACATTATGTTGTTAACAGTCTCAAAGTCCCAATCATCAGAATAGGTACTGGACAAAATAAGATCACTTAGTGAAATTTTAAATAAATGTGGAATGTTCAATTGTTCCGTTGGGCCGAAGATATCAAAATGAGTTTTGTCCCACACTATACCATCCTGTATAGGAACAGCTGTGATGTTCACTGTTGACAAGTCTCTTGCTTCACGATGGGAAGATTTATGAGGTTTCAAAAGTAAGTTCACATCTTTTCTTTCAGAGTTCACGTGGATGTATCTGCCATTTATAAGCACGCTCATAGTCATAACCAAAGGTAGCCAAAGCAGGAAAACAAATATTCCAGAAATAATCCAGAGTTCAATCCATGGTGAAACCAGATAAGTCTTTTTCAGAAAGTGAAGAAAGTCTTGTACTTGCTGTTTGAAAGTTAATGATGCTGGCGTCGTTTCAGGTTCACTGGGATCTTCTGAGAATGTATCAAAGTTAATGAAATAGCCAGAAGCAGTTCTGTCAATTGTTGAAATTGCATCAGGATTCGTTGAAATCGCTGGAACCAGTTGATAACTTGCTACATTGGTGTAGACAGGTGTATTTGGACGAACTGTTACTTGAGTTTCAAGAGGGATGAGTTCCATAGCATTGTTGCTCAGTCCTTCATCTATTACTGCTGAATTCACGATGGTTATCAGTCTTTCAGTCTGAACCTCTTGGATAGTAGCGAGAGGAGTGCGTCTGCTACTAGGTCGGAGTCCACAAGGCCTACTATTTAGTATTGGCCACATACTGTGGTTTGATGAGGTCGATGGACACAAATCTTTTCTCCTTTTTTCCAGCAAAGGGCGGCAGTAGTACTGTTCTTGTTCCTTGAACAGCTAGGACAGGTACTGGTTGCCTGTAAGAAGGTCCAAATTCCTTCTTGACCGCAATCTTTTCTCTGAGTAGATCCCCAACTTTTGGAATCCAGACAGGCCTTGCTGGGACAGCCGGGTGATCCCCAGTGGTGGTTGGCTGCAGGAACACGTTGCTTTGTTTCGTTCTTAATTTGTTTAAGTCCTGTAAAACAGCCAAACGATCTTTGATATCAAAGGGTTTATTTTCCACCACTGTGCCAACGTGATCGAGGTCTGGTACCCACATTCTTGTCCCAAATAGGACCTCATATGGAGTGACCCCCCCTAGAGAACTTCTTGGCAAGTTATTTAATGAGCGTTGGACCCCATAAAGATGTTTGACCAACCCATCACCCGAACCTAATACCCTAGCTGTTATAGACTGCTTTATGTCCTGGTTTTTCCTTTCCACAACTGAATTTCCCTCAGGATGGAATGGAGAGGAGTACCGCAATGCAACGCCCAGACTGGCCATGGCTTCTTTGTAAGCCCGAGAGCTAAACGCAGGGCCCTGGTCAGAATGTAGCGTGCCTATTGCGTATGTGCTGATAAAGACTCGCAAATCTTTTATAACAGTTCGAGCGTCAGCCGAGCGCTGAGGCCATATCCATAGGAACCTAGAGCTTGAATCCACTGCAACCATGATATATTTATAGTTACCGTCCCTTTGCAAGGGACCGCAGTGGTCCAGGTAAACACAAGCTAATGGTTTGTCTGAAATTAACAGGGGTGTCTGCGCAGGGCGTTTCACTGTGGAGACTTTCATCTGTTGGCATATATCACATTCTAAAACATAGTTCTTTGTTTGTTTTCTAATGCCAAGCCACCAATATCTTTGCTTGAGTAAAGATACTGTTGCAGAAACACCTGCATGGGCAGAAGCTATCCCTTCGTGTGCTGCTAGGATTAGTCCTAATCTACGTTCCTTGTTTGGAATTACCCTATCCCCCACTCCAGGGATTCGAGCAAAAGGAACGTTGTTCGCATCAATTACATAAGAGTACTTGAGTGGAAACTTTTTTGGTAACGCTGCACCACTGCCTTTGCTTGTAGCATTGACAGCCAACATTATCTCACTGTCTATTTTTGTTTTTGAACGAGTGATCGCAGCTACGGAAGCCATCTGAACACCCCTTTGCGGCTTCGTCAGCCAATGAATTCCTGCAACGTGAACGCCATCACGTTGATGACTCAGTGTGTGGATCACGTGAGCCTTTGGTAGTTCGTTTTCAACTGAACTACTTGTTCCCAAAGAGTTTTATGCTTTATTGTGCCACCTTTCGCATCTTTGAATCCATTTTTAAGCCAGTTTTGCATATATTCATTATATGACTGAACACAGTAAAAGGAATCGCACACTATTAGTGTGGGGAATTCTCGATCTGTACTTTCAAGTGCCAGTTTGAATGCTTGTAGTTCAGCTCGCTGAGCTGTATAATCTCCTAGAGATTGAGTTTTTGTGACCATAGGTCTGAAGATGCCATCTCGCATGCGACCTTTAACGATTGCACACGCTGCACTGTAAGCTTGCTTACCCCCTGTTGCGGGTTGTGCGGATCCGTCTGCGTAAATTATGAATTCGTACTGATCGAGAGGCAGAATTTCAGAGGGCAGAGGACATTCTTGTTCATATTGCAGGAATGCTTGTGTTTTTAAATCAGGATCAAAAACATATTCAACATCTGTTGCAGCAAGAGAATTAACCCATTGTATCCATCTTGGATGTAATGCTTTAGCATTTTGAATGCTCGCTTTTGTGACCGCTTCTAAAGCTGGTACTGGGGTAACGACAATAATGCGTTTCCCTTGGGCTAGAGCTCTTTCTTTTGCTACAGCGGTTTGAACTGCTGTCAGAATTTTTTCAGTTGAAGTGAAGCGCATTTCTGCTTGTGTATACAAATGGGATTTGTATGCAATTGGTATTTTTTCACCCTCATTAAATGTTAAGTAGGTGAATCCGCATTGACCCGAAATTATTCGGATCACTAAATTGCGTTGACTTACGCGTGTTTGTAAGTGATTTGTTGCTAACATGTTAGCCTGGAGTGAACGCAAGATTTCTGTGTGTTCTTGTGTCCAATTTTTGATTGAAAAATCAGGTTTGATTAGTGCGTAGAGAGGTTTAACCCTTTCTGCATAATTTAGAATGTATGTTCTTCCAAAGTTTATGAAACCCAGGATGGATTGTAAATTTTTTTGCGTTTTTGGAGGTTGGAGCAGCGCACACTTTTCTAAAAAGTTAGCTGCCAAGCTCTTGCCTTCACTTGAAAGCTCGTATCCTAGAAACAGGTCATTGAGATGGGCAATTCTGGACTTTTTAAAGTTGAACTTGTAGCCCTCAGAGGCGAAGCCCAATATAATGGTGCTTACCCTGTTCAAGTGTTTGTCCAGGTCATCGTCCGTCAGATAGATGTCATCGACATAGGACAATGCCTCATTGTCATAAATTTGTAGTAACTCTGTTACTCTCGCTGAGAATAACCCTGGGCTGTTCTTGAACCCTTGTGGGAGTCGACAAAATTGACGCTGGGTCCCCATTATGGAGAATGCTGTTAAGTACCTGCTTTCAGGTGCTATGTTTTGACAAAAGAAACCATTTGAGATATCTAATGTGGTTTTATATTTTTTACGCACAATGTTATTCATTAATGCTGTGCTATGTGCATTTTGTACTGCAAATGTTTTAGAACAAGTGTTTAAATGTCTGTAATCCAAAACTAGACAATAAGGGGCCGATTCCGATTCGGGCCGGAAATCTCTCCGACCGAGCCGGACCCGGAGAGAATTCCGACCGAATCGGACTCTGGCAGTCCGACCGAACGAGTACGATGCATTTGCATGCTATCGGACTCGATTCGGTCGGACTCCCATTGAAGTCAATGGGAGCCGGTCGTACAACGCGTACGCGGGCTCCCATTGACTCAATGGGTGCGAGGCGAACAAGGGCGCCCCCCACAGCGGGTACGCGGCGAAGCGCATCGTGCCGTACATGCACAGGTAGGGGGGACCCATGCGTCCCCCCTGTGTGCGACTCGCGCGGCTACGCGTACAGGGGGGTCCGACGTGGACCCCCAAAGTCCGGCTCCAACAGCTCTTTGGAGCCGGACGGCGCGAGTCGGTCGGACTGCTCGCGGTGCGCATCCTACTTACCCAGCCGGGGAGCGTCTCCATTGCGCGGTGCGAGTTGTGTCCGTGCGAGTCGGTCGGATCGTGTTGAAGCGCGTACGAGTCGGTCGGCGATTTCGCGTGCGCTTGCATCGTACTTGCTCGGCCGGACCCGCGTACGATTCGGTCGGGAAACAGGGCTCCGAATCGGATCCGGTAAAGCCGAATCCGATTCGGAGCACTACCGGCCGAGATCGGAATCGGCCCCTAGGTGTTGTCTGGTTTGGAGACAGGAAACAAAGGATTGTTCATTGAGGAGGTGGATGTTTCAATCACCGCTTGGTATTCAAGTTGATCTAAGATCTCCATGACCTGTTTTTTAGCCTCTTGCTTTATTGGGTACTGCCTTTGTGCAGTTGGTTCATGTTTCAGATGTATTTTATGGTGAGGTGAGTCCTCATCCCATCCTATATGATTTTTATATAATGCTGGGGCCTGGGCTACTGCCCATTTCCTGGCATATGTATATTTAAGATGAATTGGAATATGGTTAGAGAAGGCAGGCATAATAATGTCCTCGCCATGTGGGCACTCCCTGACAAATTGTGGTGGCCAGTCTTTTTCTGCTAGAAGTATGTCATAGCCCTTTGAAAGTTTTTCCCAAACGAGTGCTTTCACCTGTCTAGGTATGTCTCCCTCCATTCGGAGTGTTATTTCATATAACCTTTGTGGAGTACTAACCCTGGTGTCTACAGTCTCAACTGTAATGTACTCATTCAAGTCCACTATCTCCAGAAGTACCTTCACGTTCTGGCGAACTATTGTGACTTCTGCTGCACTGTCCAGCATTGTCTGAGCCCATTCTCCGTTCTTGAGTTGTGTTCTCAGTATTCTCGGCATGTCTGATTTTTAGACCTGCTTCTTTCTTTTTGGAGAATTGAGGTTTTGTTTTATTTTTTGGAGCGTGTTTATCTTCCTTGGATTTCACGCGTTCTTCTCTATATTCTGATGGTCCTCTTCTTTCCGAAGTCCGTGACGAGATCTGAAAGGTACGAGAGGAACGTGTATCAGTATCTTGATACCTGTCAGGTTTTCTCAAATTATCCCTATTCCTGAGGTTATACCTCCTTTCAGAGGGCTCCTTTTGAGGAGACCTACCTCGGGATTGAGAACGTTTCTCATTTGAATTTTGTTTAGTAGTTTCCCACTTCTTTTTAGAAGATGTAGGAGTTTGTTTAATAGAGTCCTTTTCAGGAGTCTCAGATAATTTTGGTTTTAATGGTCTTCCACCCAAACTATCTCTGCCTAATTCTAGGATTGTTCAATTATTCTGGGTAGCTCAGTTTGATGTTCTGTAACATCGAATTCCCTTAATCGTTGGCGGATCGCCACTGCTGCTGCCTCCCCTTTAATATTAGATAATATTATTGTTGAGACCTGGTCGAAATTTTTCAGTAATTTCATACCTAAATTCAGAGCAGGCTCTGCCCCGTATTCGTTTTGAATTTGTTTCAGGACATCAGGTATTACCGCAATTGATGGAATACCATGTGTTTTAGTATAGATGGCAGCAAAGACTGAGCCCCAAGTGGTGCAGTCTTCCAGTTGTGGTGTGATCCCCATTGGTAAACTGATTGTTAGGATTCTGTGTTTCTCATAAGGGCTAGTATTTGGAAATACTGCTTCGATTTGAGTAATCTTTTGAGCTATCCAGAATGGAATTTGCTCACGTTTTGTGGGCATTTTACCCATGACTGCGTTTAGAGTCTGTGGTGTAATTTTCAGTGTAGTCCCCGGATGAGGGGTCTGATTTGGAATTGTCAATGGTGGTTGGACTGTGAAAGTCCGCATGACATATTGGACCAATTGTCTGTAAATTTTTATTAACTCTGTAAGTTGAGTAAGTAGTTCCTCGTCTGACATCTCTTCAATGTCAGGATGAGGTGTGTAGCCGGCTAGAATCGGCCATGTTGCTCCTGGTCTACCTAGTGGACCGAGCCTGGTAATGTTTTGTGATGTTTTAGGGCGCCTTTAAACCAGAGCTGATGCTCCTGGTATGTTAATCGAATTTCAATATCCTCGAAAGGAATATATTCCTCTGGTGGATCATCTTCTTTGTAGAAGTGAAACAGTTTTGTTACTGGATTTGATTCTGGGAATATTATCCATGAATAGAATACCTCTGTCTGAAAGGATTCGTGTGCCTCTATCACGAAAACTGCTCTACCGCCTCTCGGTGGTAGGCCGTGTTTTATGAGTTTTAGAGTGATGGTTCTTCTTAAGTTTGGATGGATGTTTATAACCCCCTCCTCGGTTATAATTAAACCTGTAATGTTAAAAGCTGTTACGACTGGTTCAGCCGCAACTACACCGTTCTCGGTGTCAGGCATTTGTTTTTTGAAAAATGTAAAACAAGTCTCAAGGAAACAAAAAGATAAGGTGCACAATATTTTGGAACACTGTATCCTTCAACGTTGAGCAAACCAAACAGCTAATATGTAGGGTGTTTCCCTATGTAGCCATGGTGGATACTTAACCCTGCCCACTCCAGACGTCATTTGGAGTATATGGGTAGGGGTCTCTGAGAGAAAAAGCACAACTGAGTTACTCAGTATCTAGCGTTAAATTACCGCCTTACCAAACCGTTGGGCGCCATGTAGTGTAGCTCCTATTTCCCTAATAGGCTCTGTGCATTGGAATAATATACCCTATAGGCTTGACATAGGACTGAGGTCGGTATGTCCCTATCGAGTATATTAAACTTAATTACTTGTGCCAGCTAGCTCAGAGGCCACTAGAAACTCCTTGGATAACAAGAAGGGAGTAGTTTCTGGCAGCCGCAAAACATGACAACTTTGTTTCCCTTTAGAATCAGAACGTGTCCCAGAGTCGTGGAAACAAATAGATAATCGTTTCACTCAGCTCAATCGTGCATGCTTAGTTTTCCTCAAAGTTACACAGAAAGAATAGACGGGCGTTTCAATAAAAGGATTTATTGAACAGTCTTGTTTCTCGTGTAAGTAATATGTGCTGTTACGATCACAAGACAGTATGCAAGATAAATAATGTACAGCGTAAGCAGTAGAAATACTGCGTTAGCATTATCTTTTAGCGTATATTCACATACATAAATAACATGAGCTAAAAATGCGGGTACTCATACGATGCGTCTCTAAGCTAGTTCTACCCCAGTGTACCTAACCTAACCTAGGTGTAGGGAGAGGTATGAAGTAGGTGAAGTATTCCTTACTATGGTATACTAAGAGTATGTTACGCCTAGTATGTCTAGTATGCCAAGAGTCTAGTATGCCAAGTATGCCAAGAGTCCCTCTAGGTTCTAGTCAGCTCCATACCTTAAGAATGAGAGAGGTGGGAATCTCTTGCCAGACTCGAACTCCAACACCCCGCAAGGGAAGTCAGATCACTGGAAGCTGGACTCTCTGCGTGCAGGGATGACAGCGTCTTCTCAGTGCGTCAGGCCGGGATACGGGCTCCTCTGAAGCCGAGGCCTCCTCTGGTTTACAAGGGCTAGGGAAGGTATATTTATACCTGAGAGGTACCTCAGAATGTTAGCATTGACGTGAATCGGACAGCGGAAGACGTCATGAATGAACCCCTAAGGTATAACGGTTCATGCATAATAGATGAGTCCTTGAAGAAATCAATAGTCCTGTGCTAGGGAAACTCCCGAAGCCTAAGGGTCTGTTCTTCAAGAACTCGTTGTGACGTTAGGGTGGACGGATGTCGGAGACCATGCCTGTATTTGGAGTGCATGGTTTAATGCCTAAATAAGGACTGGGATTTTATGCCTATATAAGGGCAGGGCGAATTGTGCCTATATAAGGACATGGTACAGGAAAACCTATATACGGACACCCTAAGAGGAATACAACAGAGGGAAGGAAGGGAAGCAGCCGCAGCACCTGACAGAGGCCAAGGCTCTCTACTCGGTAAGCCGATACTCTGCTTACTTTGCTCTTGGAAGGCTGAGAGGTTGCTTCAATCCTGCGGTTCTGAAAACTCCATCCCAGGATCAGAGATAGCCGAAGTTCTTATTTCAGCTGTACAGGAGGGCTGGGGAGCTAAAGCAAATACCCTGGCTCACTCTACTGGTGGTGAACTGAACTTGTCTACTGAACTGCAATGGTCTGGTGGAGGGGCTTCTCCCTCCCCGGGTGAGCCCAGCATGGCAGAGTTAGAGGTGGCAGCCGGTGCTTTGTCTACATCCTTCAGCTCCTGCATTACTGCACCATGTAGTACCCTCCCTGCATTGCTTTTTTGCTGGCACCCTGGGGAGCATGGCTTGGATACAAAGATACCTGCGGGCATAAAGGTCGGGTCACCAGTCGATTCATCTCTAGGTTCTGAGCCTCAGGCTTTGAGCTTTGGTTTGGAGCCTCAGGCTCCATCTAGTATGGGCCTGACAGAGGCTACTGGCTCACATTTGACCGGGTCTGTAGCGCCCGCAGCGCCCGACAGCACCGATGTTTCTCTAATTCTCCCAAGAAATCTCCAACTCAATCAACCTGATCAGGGTAGAGAACAGAGCGGATTACTTGAAGCCCCGGAGACTGATCCTATGAAGGGCAGCACTATAGGGGGGACTGCATCTGGGAGAGGGAAAGGCGCTAAGGGAGTTAGAGGGGCCAGAGGAGGCAAAGGGCGAGGAGCTCCAAAATCCCTCACTACGGTCTTGGCGGAGCGATCAAAAAACCCTGCTGCAACCAAGGTTGGGAGAAGCGCTAGCCCTTTGCGTAAATGGGTCGCATCGAAAGGAGAGGTGAAAGCGATTGTCTCTTGACTATCCAACTCTGGACAAAAGAATGCTACTTTGTATGAGGAGGGGGGTCTTCCCAACCTATCGCAAACGGTTCAATCATCAGCCACTCCTAGCCCGGTGCAAAGGGGCAGCCTGGCGGCCCTAAATGGGGTCTGTAATCCAGAAGACTTTCCAACTTCATCCCCCTCACCAATGGATCGATCGGCTCCTGTAAGGGGGCCAGCTGTGGGAAATTTCAGCTCTACCGAGGCAGAGGATGGGGAGCCTTCTTTATCTAGAATTTTATACGCACTTACCACCCAGAGAGCGGAGGCTCAAAAATATTATCTACAAGCCAAGGTGGATAGTAGCGAGATCAAGCAGGCCCTGGCTGATGTTACCTCCATGGTTGCCTCGTTATCTTCAGAGGTTTTGGACTTGCAGCAACGTGTTGCAGCAGTTGAGGAGGTTAATACTTGTGCAACAAGATTTGTCAAAACTCAGGAGAAATGGCTTTCCTACTGATAAAAGTGGAGGACCTCGAAAACCGACAGCAACAACATAATTTGAGGGTTTTTGGTATACCTGAAGGGAGGGAAGGCTCAGACCCCAGGGCTTATATGGTCAGCATATTTAAGCAGGCATTTCCAGATCTCGCCGACTGGGATATGGACTCACAGGTTCAGCGGGCGCACCGATTGCCTGCCTTCATTACACAAGGGAATCAGGCTAGGTCGACTCAACCTCGTCCAGTATTGGTCTTTCTAGGCAACTTCTTGCTCCACCAGGCAATTTACTTTAAAGCTCATCCAACAACCCCCATTAAACTGGATGCTCTCTCTATTTTTGTAAGGTCGGACCTTTGTAAATCCACAATGGATAGACGGTGGAGGCTCCGTCAGCTAATCGATCCGTTCAAATCCGTTTGTTCGCAAGTTTTCTTGCAGGAGTCCGCCCGGCTGAAAATACTTAAGGACGGACGTTCCCACTTTTCAATACTGAAAGTGAAGCTAAACAAGCGCTTTCTAGATGGCAAACTAACTCTATTTAGAGATTGTGAGAACGATGTCCAATACTTTATGAGACAGGGTTTAGATTAGGCCATGGGTAACTTGTCACTGCTTCTTTTGTTAAGTATTTTGCCTTAAAAAAAAAAAAAAAAGGGAAAAAACAAAAAAGTATTTATTTTTCTATGGTGGGGAGGTGTTGGGGGGCCGAGGGGGCTGGGACTCAGGTTCTGGAGGGTGTTGGGGAGGATGTCTTCAGTAAGCTGCCAGTTAGCAGTAGCAGGGAAAAAGGGGGGATTCCTTTCTGTAGGTATGGTGGGGTGGGTCAAGGAGACTCATAGTAGGGGTGGATCTTAAGGGAGAGTAGTTCTCCATTAACTCACTGTTATGTCCGGGTGGGGGGGGTAGGGAGGGTAGGGAGGGGAGTGGGTTAAGTAGCCAGTCGATAGTCGGGAGTTTTCATGTAGAAGGAATCAGGAGAACCGATAGAATGAAGGGGAAGATAGCGGGATGAAGCAGGGTAATGGCTGATAGGAAATACATGTGCTGGAATGTTGCAGGGTTAAACCAAGCCAGAAAGTGGCAATTAATCCGTGAGGAACTTCGGGCATTCAAGCCACAGATTCTGGGGCTAACGGAGACACATCTGGCGTATAAGGACAGATCTGTTTTGAACCAGTTGGGGTATGAGGTGTTAATATTCACCTCTCCGACAGTTTCTATTCGGGGGTTGCCATTTTAAAATCTAGAGACTTAAAGGCCACTGTCCTTCGTAAGCTAGCAGATGCTAAAGGGAGGTGGGCTATAGTTCAGCTGACGATTTCGGGTTATATAAGTACTATCTGTGTAGTGTATGGCCCTAACTCTGATGACCCGGATATCTTCCACTATTTAAGCTCTGAATTATTGGATTGGGGCGGAGATCTCGTGATCATGGGGTACTTTAATTGTATCATGGATAGAAATATTGATACTACTAATAGAAACAAACAGGCTAGGATGGTTAGGACCCAAGAAGCCATACTTGAACTCTTACATATACATCAGCTAGATGATGCATGGAGGACACTGTGTCCAACATTGCCAGGGTTCACATTCTATTCATCCCCGCACAGACAATATTCACGTATCGATATGATTTTTATTAAAACATCACTCTTAGAAAAGGCTTACATTGAGGTCTGTCCTAAAATCACCTCTGATCATGACCTGGTGATGTTAACATTCCAGATGCAGACAACAGTTAGGAATGCCCGTCGTGTCTTTTCTTTTCCTCGACACTTACTTAACAACGCAGAGTATTGTGCACATCTTAGATCAGCAATCGGGGAGTATCTAGATAATAATAAGGGCATTGCTTCCACCTCAGTGGTCTGGGACTGTATGAAAGATTATATCAGGGGAACCACACTTCAGTTTATCCTAGCACAAAATAGGGGGACAGCTCAAAAAGCAGAACTATGTCGTTCGGAATATTTTAATTAGAACGTCAACATGCGCAGGCAATCATTACGAAGGATCCAACGGAACAGTTGATATTCTTGCAGCTCTTAGAAATTCGAGCTATTCTCAGTAGAGGGCTAAAGGAGAAAGTGGCTGCTAATTATCAAAGATATAAAATGCTTCAGTGCGAATACGGGGAGAGGGTAGGGCAGCTTTTGGCTACCAAGATTGCAGACAAGAAGGCCAAATCTAATATCAAATTGGTCAAAGGAGAGGGTGGAGTATCTTATTCTCTGCCTCGGGATATAGCTGAGCAATTCAGTTAATTTTATTCTAAAGTTTATGGGGAATCAACTCCCCATAGTAGACATTTGCTCACGGAATATTTACAAGAGAGCCATCTACCCTGGCTTAATGCAAGCGAGTCGACAACACTGCAAAAAGATATAGAGATAATGGAGGTAAAAGATGCAATTAAATCTTTGTCCTCGGGTAAGGCGGTGGGTGAGGACACTATTCCTCCTGAATTCTATAAAATCTTTCAGGATATCCTAGCGCCAGAGTTTATAGAACTAACTACCTGTATCATTAATGGGGGAGAAGTTCCGGTGTCCTGGAGCGTGACCAATATAGTGGTATTCCCCAGGAAGGGAAAACCACCCGAGGATAGAAGCTCTCACCGTCCAATATCTCTGATCAATGTTGACGCTAAAATCTTTTCCAAAATCCTTGCTGTACGTCTGGCTCCCCTTATCCATCAGTTAGTCTCCAATCAACAACATGGGTTTGTTCCTGGGAGAGACATGTCAGCCGATATCAATACTGCTATAGCTGCTTTTGATGTAGCTGGTAAACTGATTGAACACATGGGGATGATTTTGCTAGACGTCGAGAAGGCTTTTGACAGAGTAAATTGAGAGACACTCTGGTCAACTATGAAAGCTTTCGGATTTGGCATTCGGTTCATCTCTTGGGTGCAAAAGCTTTGCAACAACCCGGTCGCCATGATTAAACTGAATGGCATGTCATCAACATCCGTCTCTGTCCAAAGGGGTACACGTCAGGGCTGCCCACTCTCTCCTCTCCTTTTTGCCCTCTACATCGAGCCCTTTATTAGGCACTCACTGCAGAATGTGGGGATTTTTCCGGTACAGCTTAATGGTATAGAACTAAAGCTAACCGCATATGCAGACGATATTGCTGTGTTTTCAGCGGATCCGGTAGCAGCCTTAACCTGTATAACTGAAGTGGCAGAGCTTTTCGGCTCATTCTCAGGATACAATTTAAATTTGTCTAAGACTCAGACAATTTTGAACTACCAACCAGACTCAATACCAACGTCTCTTGGGGCTGTATGCTTGCTCAGCTACTTATCTAGGTATTCGACTCTGTAGTCAAGTAGAGGAGGTTTTTTCTCTCAATTACGAGCCACTCCTTAAATAAGTCTTAGTCAAGCTGCGTAGCTGGCACCGGCTCCCTCTCAGTTTCCTCAGCAGGTGTAACGTAATTAAGATGTGCATCTTGCCTAAATTCTTATATTTGTATCGGTCAATCCCTCTGCGAGTCCCCAGATCTTTTTTTAAGCGTCTTGAAAGTGCAATAGGTAGTTTAATCTGGGGCTATCGACGTGCAAGAAGGGCTCTAAGATATATTAGACTCTCTTATAAGCAAGGAGGATTCAGGCTCCCAGATTTTAAGCTGTACTTTTGGGCCGCATTTATCTGGCGGATTCAAAGTTTGTTAAACGGCTTCAAAGCAGGCCTGTCTTCAGTCGCGTATCAATTAGCCTGCAGACCTTCGATCGGATTTACTTTGTATAAAACAACAGACCCCCAACTTTTTCAAACGAGTCGCATTCAAGGTTATCAAGGATGTCACTAATATCTGGCAAGAAATCTGTAAGGAATACTCTCTGCCGACAATATATCAATATACTCCCTTATGGGGTAATCCAACGCTACCGGAAATTTTCGGGGATGCTGTTGGTAGAATCTGGCAGTGGAAGGGTATCAATAATTTAGGACACCTGTATGATGGTCAGGGTTTTCGCTCATTTGCTACATTAAAAGAAGCGTTTGGGCTTTTGCCCAGTTCCTTTTTTAAATATTTACAAATAAGGGATTATCTACTACATGGACAAAAAATCTCAGATTTACCCTATACGTCGGAAATACTGACAGGGGTATAATCAGGCTATCGGGAAAGGTGTTATTAGTGCAATGTATCAGAAGTTTATTGCAGCAGCCGGTGATGACAGTCGGCAGATTTCTACTAAATTAAGTAGTCTTCTCAAAACCCATATATCTGCAGAAGAAATACAAGAGGCGGTAGATACCCTAGATCAAGCAGTAACTTCAGTTAATTTGAAATTGCAGCAACAAAGGACAATATTTATGTTGTATTATACACCTAAGGTCATCTCCAGATGGGCAACCTCTGGATCTTCCATAAAAACATATTGTCCAAAATGTAAGCTGTTTGCTGCAGATTTAAAACATATGATGGTTGACTGTCCGGGGTTGAATCTATTTTAGAATAAAGTCTCTGCAATGTTACAGGGCATCTAGGCCGCGAATTTCAGCTTACGGACAAGGAAAGCCTTCCGGGGTGCAAACATGGGGCTAGTAGGCAAGAGAGGTCATTAAACTCTATCATTATCGTTTGTGCTCGTCTGTGTATCGCAAGAGCTTGGGTAGACTCTATCAGCCCAAAGGCAGACGAAGTCTGGTCACTGCTTAGACAGGTGTTCGAGTCTGAACTAGCGTTTGCTAAGGCCAGAGGCCCCCCGTGCTCGGCTTAGATTTAAACGGATTTGGGATAGTCTCCAATGGATGTAAACCTGCACCTATCAGCCTACTATATGTATTGGGAGCATGGTCTTTTTCTTTTTGGAGTCAGTTTTTCTTTTTATTAGGGCTGCATCGAATATGAACTAGAACTAAATAGTATATGTCTAATGTGTGGCTCAAATGCTCTCTCCTCCCCGATGCTTCTGTATGTGTTACGTTTCTGTACTGGTTCCATAGCTTCTACTTACTTTCTTTTTGTGTATTTTGTCATACAAGTGGCTAATAAATAAAAAAAGAATACAAAAAAAAACATTCATAATATGAAATGAAGTTAAATTAACACGTACAGCATTAATGAACAAAGCAGAAAACAAATCATACGAAGTACTCAAATGATCGTACACATATCAGATTCAACTGTTTTAAAGGAGTCGATTAAGTTTTCAGAGAGAATACGTCAACCCCCCAACTTTTTATAGTGCAAACTCGAAACAAAGTTATTGGAACACTTTGCATCAGCACTAGTTACATTACACAAGGTCACATTCATTTTTAGGCACGGAGAATTAAATTGTTTGCCCTGAATCACAGGATACAAAGACTCAAACTTGGTCCCACAGTTGAATAGTTGGCTGATCTGGCCATAATTCTAGTAAGTATATAGAGAAAGGAAACCGCTTACCATATCCTATTGGGTAGACTGTTCCGAAAACGTGGAGAACCACTAAAGAAAGATTGATTTTGACTTCTTTACACTTAGGATGCTGACCCAGTGAATTTCTTCATATTACAAACTAACCGTGTCTAGCGAAAAAGCACAAAAGCATGTTAAGGTAAATTCATATCCGAGCAACACAATAATTATATATTCCGCCTGCAACTGTGCCTTTTTTCGGAACACACATATTACTGATAAAAACAATTTCCTTATTTGTCCTTGCAGTCACTAGGGTCATTATTTCAATGGTACCAGGTGCAGTGGTACAGGGGCCAAAAGGTTTCGGGAACCCAATAAGCACTGATTATAGCAATATTTTACTACTAAATAAGAAGTCACAAGTGGAGTTACCTTGCAGGCACCAGGGTGATGAATTGAATGGTGCAGCAGGTGCAGTGGCACAGCACCAAAAGTTCTTGGAAACACGGTAAACACTATTATTGTAGATTTTACTACTAAACAAACAGTAAAAAGTGGTTACCTTGCAGGCACTAGGGTACGGATTTGAATAGTGCAGCATGTGCTGTGGCACAGAGGTCAAAAGGTCTAGGATACCCACTGAACAGTGACAATTGCTTTATTTTACTACTAAACAAGCAATCACAAGTGCAGTTACCTTGCAGGCACTAGTGTTAAAATTTGAATTGTGCAGCAGGTGCAGTGGCACAGGGGCCAAAAAGTCTAGGAAACCCAATGAACACCGATTATTGCTCTGTTTTATTGGTAAACAAGGAGTCTCAAGTGCAGTTACCTTGCAGGCACTAGTGTTAAAATTTGAATTGTGCAGCAGGTGCTGTGGCACAGGCGCCAAACGTTCTAGGAAACACTCTGAACACAGATTATTGCTATTTTTTGCTACAAAACAAGCAGACACAATTGCAATTACCTTGCAGGCACTAGGGTAATGTTTTGAATGGTGCAGCAGATGCAGTGGTGCAGGGGCCAAAAGGTTAAGGAAATCCACTGAACACCGATTATTGCTATATTTTGCTACTAAACAAGCAGTCACAATTGCAGTTACCTTGCAGGCAATAGGGTCATGATTTGAATGGTGCAGCAGGTGCAGTGGCACAGGGGCCAAAAGGTGAAGGAAAACCACAGAACACCAATTATTGCTATATTTTACTACTACAAAATCAGTCACAAATGCAATTATCTTGCAGGCACTAGGGCCATGTTCTGACTGGTGGTGAAGCAGGTGCAGTGGCACATGGGTCAAAAGGTATAGGAAACTGACTGAACAATGATTATTGCTATATTTAGTACTACACAAGCAGCGACAAGTGCAGTTATCTTGCAGGCACAAGGTATAAGATTTGAATGGTGCAGCAGGTGCAGTGGTACAGGAGCCAAAAGCTCAAGAAAAATCACAGAACAATGATTATTGCTATATTTTACTACTAAACAAGCGGTCACAAGTGCATGTACTTTGCAGGCACTAAGGCCATGATTTGAATGGTGCATAAGTTGCAGTGGCACAGGGGCCAAAATGTCTAGGAAACCCACTGAACACCGATTATTTCTATATTTTACTACTAAACAAGAAGTCACAAGTGCAGTTACCTTATAGGCACTAGGTCATGATTTGAATGGTGCAGCGGGTGCAATGGCACAGGGGCCAAGTGGTCTAGAAATCCCAATGAATACTGATTATTCTTATATTTTACTTCTAATCAAAGAGTTAAGTGCAATTATCCAGCAGGCACTAGGGACATGATTTGAATTGTGCAGCAGGTTCAGTGGCACACGTGCAAATGTTATAGGAAATCGTCTAAACACTGATTATTGCTATATTCTACTACTTAACAAGCAGTCTAGTGCAATTACCTTCCAGGCACTCGGGTAATATTTTAAATAGTGTAGCAGGTGCAGTGGAACAGGTGCCAAAAGCTACAGGAAACCCACGGAACACCGATTTTTGCTGTATTTTACTACTAAACAAGTAGTCACAAAAGCAATTACCTTGCAGTCATTAGGGTCATGATTTGAATGGTGCACCAGGTGCAGTAGCACAGAGGCCACAATGTCTAGAAAACCCACTGAACACTGATTATTGCTACGTATTACTACTAAAAGAGAACTCACAAGTGTAGTTACCTTGCAGCACTGCGGTCATGATTTCAATGGTGCAGCAGGTGTAGTGGCACAGGGGCCAAAAGATCTAAGAAACCAACTAAATAACGACTATTGCTATGTTACTATTAAACAAGCAGTCACAAGTGCAGTTACCTTGCAGTCATTAGGGTCTTGGTTTGAATGGTGCAGCAGGTGCAGTGGCACAAGGGCCAAAGGTAAAGGAAACCCACTGAACACTGACTATTGCTATATTTTGGACTAAACAAGCAGTCACAGGTATGTATACCTGTTAGGCTCTAGAGCCATGATGTGAAAAGTGCTGCTGGTGCAATGGCCAAAAGGTATAGGAAACCCACTGAACACTGATTATTGCTATATTTTACAACTAAACAAACAGTCATAATTGCAGTTACATTGCAGACACTAGGGTCATGATTTGAATGGTGCGCAGGTGCAGTGGCACAGGGGCCAAAAGGTCAAGGAAACTCACTGAGCACCGATTATTGCTACATTTTACTGCTAAACAAGCAGTCACAAGTGCAGTTACCTTGCAGGCACTAGGGCTATGATGTGAATAGTGTAATGGGTGCACTGGCACAGGGGGCAAAAGCTCTAGGAAACCCACTGAACACCAATTATTGCTATATTTTACTACTAAACAAGCTCTCAGGTGCAATTGTATTGCAGGCACTAGGGACATGATATAGATGCTGCAGCCAGTGTAGTGGAACATGAGTCAAAATGTCCAGGAAACCCACAGAACACCGAATATTTCTATGTTTTACCACTAAACAAGCAGTCACAAGTCCCATTACCTTGCAGGCACTAGGGCCATGATTTGAATGGTGCAGCAGGTGCAGTGGCACATGTGCAAAAATGTATTGGAAACCGACTGAATACCGATTATTGCAATATTTTACTAAGAAACGAGCAGTCATAAGTGCAGTTACCATGCAGGCAGTAGGGTCATGATTTTGATAGTGCAGCAGGTGATATGGCACATTGGGCAAAAGGTCGAGGAATTCTACTGAACACCGATTACTAGTATATTTTATTACTAACGAGGGAATGGTGCCGCAGGTACAGTAGCACAGTAGCCAATTGGTCTAGGAAACCCACTGAACATTCATTATTGCTATATGCTACTACTAAACAAGCAGTCACAAGTGCAGTTACTTTGTAGGCTATAGGGTCATTATTTGAACAGTGCAGCAGGTGCAGTGGCTCAATGGCAAAGATGTCAAGGAAACCCACTGAACACCGATCATTGCTGAGTGTTACAACTAAACAAGCAGTCAGATGTGCAATTACCTTGAAGGCACTAGTGCCATGAGTTGAATGGTGCAGCAGCTGCAGTAGCACAGGGCCAAGTTGTCTAGGAAATCCAGTGAACAGCGATTATTGCTATATTTGACTACTAAACAAGCAGACACAAGTATGGTTAGCTTGCAGGCACTTGGGTCATGATTTGAATGTGCAGCGGGTGCACTGGCACAGGGTCCAAATGGTCTAGAAAACCTACTGAATACTGATTATTGTTATATTTTACTACTAAACGGAGGGCATATTTACATGAAAGTGGCGGAGCGCATGTTAGCTCCAAAATTGCCAACGCTGCGCTGTGTCACTTTAGAAATGCAGGGATGCACCGTATTTACAAATAAAACAGCACACACCTGCTTTGGCGCTAAATTCAGCTGCCTAGCACCAATGCAGGCAACCTTGCACCACTGTGCAAGGATTCCTGCATTGAGGGAATGATTGTTTATGTGCAGGACGGTGTCCCTTCCTGCATATAATCCAGAATGGTGATTTGCAACTGATATTTGTGCCGCAATGTGCGGCACACTTAGAAGTTGCAAATTGTCATTTTTTTCATAATTTGTTTATGTGCAGAAAGGAACACCTTCCTGCACATAAACAATCATTCATGGCAATTTGCTGTTTCTATGTGTGCTGCACAATGCAGCACACATAGAAACAGCAAAAATGGGGAGAAATAGAGCATTTCTCCTCTTTTCACCATGTTAAGACCAGTTTTTCTCTGGTCTTAATTTTGGCGCTGCCTCCCATTTACGCCACCCTTGTAAATACGGGGCAGCGTCAAAATCAATGGGAGTTGCAGCGGAACGCCCACTGCAACACCCATGGCCCACCCCTTTCACGCTAAGTCTAGCGTGAAAGGGGGCCAAATTTACAAGGCGGTGTTAAGCCCCATTAGGTGGCTTAATGCCGCCGTATAAATAAGGCGAAGTCCCTATCGCCACAGGAACATCGCAATATGTGACGTTCCTGTGGTAATAGGGTCTTGTAAATATGCCCCAATAAGTCACAAGTGAAATTACCTTGCAGGCACTAGAGATATCATTTGAATGGTGCAGCAGATGCAGTGGCAGAGGGGGCAAAAGCTCTAGAAATCCCACTGAACACCAATTATTGATATATTTTACTACTAAACAAGCAGTCACAAGTGCAGTTACATTGCAATAACTAGTGTCTTGATTTTAATGGTGCACCAGGTGCAATGGCACAGAGGCCACAATGTCTAGAAAACCCACTGAACACTGATTATTGCTACATATTACTACTAAAAGAGAGCTCACACGTGTAGTTACCTTGCAGCACTGCGGTCATGATTTGAATGGTGCAGCAGGTGTAGTGGCACAGGGGCCAAAAGATCTAAGAAACCAACTAAATAACGATTATTGCTATGTTACTATTAAACAAGCAGTCACAAGTGCAGTTACCTTGCAGTCATTAGGGTCTTAGTTTGAATGGTGCAGCAGGTGCAGTGGCACAAGGGCCAAAGGTAAAGGAAACCCACTGAACACTGATTATTGCTATATTTTGGACTAAACAAGCAGTCACAGGTATGTATACCTGTTAGGCTCTAGAGCCATGATGTGAAAAGTGCTGCTGGTGCAATGGCCAAAAGGTATAGGAAACCCACTGAACAGTGACTATTGCTATATTTTACAACTAAACAAACAGTCATAATTGCACTTACTTTGCAGACACTAGGGTCACGATTTGAATGGTGCACAGGTGCAGTGGCACAGGGGCCAAAAGGTCAAGGTAACCCACTGAACACCGATTATTGCTACATTTTACTGCTAAACAAGCAGTCACAAGTGCATTTACCTTGCAGGCACTAGGGCTATGATGAGAATAGTGTAATGGGTGCACTGGCACAAGGGACAAAAGCTCTAGGAAACCCACTGAACACCAATTATTGCTATATTTTACTACTAAACAAGCTGTCAGGTGCAATTTTCTTTCAGGCACTAGGGACATGATATAGATGCTGCAGCAGGTGTAGTGGAACATGAGTCAAAATGTCCAGGAAACCCACAGAACACCCAATATTTCTATTTTTTACCACTAAACAAGCAGTCACAAGTCCCATTACCTTGCAGGCACTAGGGCCTTGATTTGAATGGTGCAGCAGGTGCAGTGGCACATGTGCAAAAATGTATTGGAAACCGACTGAATACCGATTATTGCAATATTTTACTAAGAAACGAGCAGTCATAAGTGCAGTTACCTTGCAGGCAGTAGGGTCATGATTTTGATAGTGCAGCAGGTGATATGGCACATTGGGCAAAAGGTCGAGGAATTCTACTGAACACAGATTACTGGTATATTTCATTACTAACGAGGGAATGGTGCCGCAGGTACAGTAGCACAGTAGCCAATTGGTCTAGGAAACCCACTGAACATTCATTATTGCTATATGCTACTACTAAACAAGCAGTCACAAGTGCAGTTACTTTGTAGGCTATAGGGTCATTATTTGAACAGTGCACCAGGTGCAGTGACTCAATGGCAAAGATGTCAAGGAAACCCACTGAACACCGATCATTGCTGAGTGTTACAACTAAACAAGCAGTCAGATGTGCAATTACCTTGAAGGCACTAGTGCCATGAGTTGAATGGTGCAGCAGCTGCAGTAGCACAGGGCCAAGTTGTCTAGGAAATGCAGTGAACAGCGATTATTGCTATATTTGACTACTAAACAAGCAGACACAAGTATGGTTAGCTTGCAGGCACTTGGGTCATGATTTGAATGTGCAGCGGGTGCACTGGCACAGGGGCCAAATGGTCTAGAAAACCTACTGAATACTGATTATTGTTATATTTTACTACTAAACGAGGGGCATATTTACATGAAAGTGGTGGAGCGCATGTTAGCTCCAAAATTGCCAACGCTGCGCTCTGTCACTTTAGAAATGCAGGGATGCACCGTATTTACAAATAAAATAGCACACACCTGCTTTGGCGCTAAATTCAGCTGCCTAACACCAATGCAGGCACCCTTGCACCACAGTGCAAGGATTCCTGCATTGAGGGAATGATTGTTTATGTGCAGGACGGTGTCCCTTCCTGCATATAATCCAGAATGGCGATTTGCAATTGATATGTGTGCCGCATTGTGCAGCACACTTAGAAGTTGCAAATTGTAATTTTTTTCATAATTTGTTTATGTGCAGAAAGGAACACCTTCCTGCACATAAACAATCATTCACGGCAATTTGCAGTTTCTATGTGTGCTGCACAATGCAGCACACATAGAAACAGCAAAACTGGGGAGAAATTGAGCATTTCTCCTCGTTTCACCATGTGAAGACCAGTTTTTCTCTGGTCTTAATTTTGGCACTGCCTCCCATTTACGCCACCCTTGTAAATACGGGGCAGCGTCAAAATCAATGGGAGTTGCAGCGGAACGCCCACTGCAACACCCATGGCCCACCCCTTTCACGCTAAGTCTAGCGTGAAAGGGGGACTAATTTACAAGGCGGTGTTAAGCCCCATTAGGTGACTTAATGCTGCAGTGTAAATAAGGCGAAGCCCCTATCGCCACAGGAACATCGCAATAAGTGACATTCCTGTGGTAATAGGGTCTTGTAAATATGCCCCAATAAGTCACAAGTGAAATTACCTTGCAGGCACTAGAGATATCATTTGAATGGTGCAGCAGGTGCAGTGGCAGAGGGGGCAAAAGCTCTAGAAATCCCACTGAACACCAATTATTGATATATTTTACTACTAAACAAGCAGTCACAAGTGCAGTTACATTGCAATAACTAGTGTCTTGATTTTAATGGTGCAGCAGGTGTTGTGGCACATTGCCCAAAATGTCTAGGGAACCCACTGAACACCGATTGTTTGTGTATTTTACTACTAACAAGCAGTCACAAGTGCAATTACTTTGCAGGCATTAATGTAATGATTTGAATGACGCAGCAGGTGCAGTGGCACAGGGGCCAAAAGTTCTTGGAAATCCACTGAACGCTGATTATTGATATATTTCACTATTAAAGTAACAGTCACAAGTGCAATAACCTTGCAGGCACTAGAGCCTCGATTCAAATGGTGCAGCAGGTGCAGTGGCACTGTGGCTAGGTGCTCTAGAAACCCACTTCACACCGATTATTGCTATATTTTACTACCAAACAAGCAGTCACAAGTGCTGTTACCCTGCAATCACATAGCCATGATTTGAAAGGTGCAGAAGATGCAGTGCCCAAAACGTCTAGGAATCCCACGGAACACCAATTATTGCTATATTTTACTACTAAACAAGCAGTCAGATGTGCAATTATCTTGAAGGCACTAGTGCCATGATTTGAATGGTGCAGTAGGTGCAGTGGCACAGGGGCCAAATCGTCTTGGAAATCCACTGAACACCGATTATAGCTATATTTAACTACTAAACAAGCAGTCACAAGTGCAGTTACCTTGCAGGCACAAGTGTAATGATTTGAATGGTGCAGCGGGTGCAGTGGCTCAGGAGCCAAATGGTCTAGAAATCCCACTGAACACCGATTATTGCTATATTTAACTACTAAACATGTAGTTCTAAGTGAAATTACTTTGCACTCACTAGAGCCATGAATTTAATGGTGCAGCAAGTGCAGTGGCACAGGGGCCCAAACCCACTGAACACCGATTATTGATCTATTTTACTTCTAAACAAGCAGTCACAGGTGAAATAAATTACCTTGCAGGCACTAGTTTATCAATATGAATGGCGCAGCAGGTGAAGTGGCACGGGGCTAAAGGTTTTAGGAAATCCAGTGAACACAAACTATTGCTATATTAAACTGCTAAAGAAGCAGTCAAGTGCACTTACCTTGCAAGCACTAGAGTCATGATTTGACTGGTGCAGCAGGTACAGTAGCACAGGGCAACATCACAAAATAAAATGATCACAAAATGAAATGATGGACGGAGTGTTGCAACTTTTCAAACACTCAAGCCGAGTCACAGATCTGGGTTAAATCCATCGTTATTTTGCTCACCACGTAACCCCAGTTTGGACCCAGCAAAATGCAAATAAGTCTTGACCCTGCTCCCCATGGAAACATGCCAGCCCGAACTGCCAAGCCAGGTCCTCCCTGGACCGGAAACAAGCATCCTAGGACCGGTTTTGGGGTATTACCCCTCATCAGCCTTGGTAGCTTGAATCCAGTGGAGCAGCAAGCAAGGGACCCATGTCTGGGAATACACTTAACCACGTAGGGTGCACATAGCAACATCACAAAATAAAATGATGGATGGAGTTTTGAAACTTTTCAAACACTCACCCCCAGTCACAGATCTGGGTTCATCCATTGTTGTTTTGCTCACCTCATCACCCCAGTTAGGACGCAGGCATATGCAAATAAGTTTTGACCCTGCTCCCCATGGGAACATTCCAGCCCGAACGGCCAAGCCAAGTCCTCCCTGGACCGGAAACAAGCATCCTAGGACCGGTTTTGGGATATCACCCCTTATCAGCCTGGCTAGCTTGAATCAAGTGGCGCAGTGAGCAAGGGACCCATGTCTGAGCATGCCCTTAGCCACTTAGGGCGCACATAGCAACATCACAAAATAAAATGATGGACAGAGTTTTAAAACTTTCCAAACACTCGCCCCCAGTCACAGATCTGGTTTTAATCCATTGTTGTTTTGCTAGCCACGTCACCCCAGTTTGGACCCAGCCATATGGAAATCAGTCTTGACCCTGCTCCCCAATGGATCAGTCCAGCCTGAACTGCCAAGCCAGGTCCTCCCTGGACCGGAAACAAGCTTCCTAGGACCGGTTTTGGGATATCACCCCTTATCAGCCTGGCTAGCTTGAATCCAGTGGCGCAGTGAGCAAGGGACCCATGTCTGAGCATGCCCTTAGCCACTTAGGGCGTGCATAGCAGCATCACAAAATAAAATGATGGACAGAGTTTTAAAACTTTTCAAACACTCACCCCCAGTCAGAGATCTGGGTTTAATCCATCGTTATTTTGCTCACCACATCACCCCAATATGTACCCAGCCATATACAAATCAGTCTTGACCCTGCTCCCCATGGGAACGGTTCATCCTGAACTGTCAAGCCAGGTCCTCTCTGGACTGGAAACAAGCATACTAGGACTGGTTTTGGGGAATCACCCCTCATCAGCCAGGCTACCTTGAATCCAGTGGTGCAGCGAGCAAGGGACCTATTTCAGACTGATTAGTGCTAAATTTTACTACTAAACAAACAGTCACTAGTGCAGTTACCTTGCAGGACCTAGGGACATATTTGAATGGTGTAGCAGGTGCAGTGGCAAAGGGGCCAAAATGTCTAAGAAACCCACTGAACACCGATTATTGCTACATTTTACTACTAAGAAAGCAGTCACAAGTGCAATTACCTTGCAGGCACTAGGGTCATGATGTGAATGGTGAGGCTTGTACAGTGTCACAGGGGTTGAAAGGTCTAGGAAACCCACGGAACACCGATTATTGCTATAATTTACTACTAAACAAGCAGTCACAAGTGAAGTTACCTTGCAGGCACTAGAGTAATGATTTGAATGGTGCAGCAGGTGCAGTGGCACAGGAGCCAAATGGTCTAGAAATCCCACTGAACACCGATTATTGATATATTTTACTACTAAACATGTAGTTATAAGTGAAATTACCTTGCAGTCACTAGAGCCATGATTTGAATGGTGCTGCAGGTGTAGTGGCACAGGGGCCAAAGCTCTAGAAACCCACTGAACACCCATTATTGCTATATTTTACTGCAAAACAAGCAGTCACAGGTGAAATAAAATCCCTTGCAGGCACTAGTTTAATTATTTGAATGGAGCAGCAGGTGAAGTGGCATAGGGGCCAAAATATTTAGGAAATCCAGTTAACACAAATAATTGCTATATTAAACCGCTAAAGAAGCAGTCAAGTGAACATATCCTGCAAGCACTAGGGTCATGATTTGATTGGTGCAGCAGGTACAGTAGCACAGGGCAACATTACAAAATAAAATGATCACAAAATGAAATGGTGGACGGAGTGTTTAAACTTTTCTAACACTCAAGCCGAGTCACAGATCTGAGTTAAATCCATCGTTATTTTGCTCACCACGTCACCCCAGTTTGGACCCAGCAATATGCAACTCAGTCTTGACCCTGCTCCCCATAGAAACATGCTAGTCCGAACTTCCAAGCCAGGTCCTCCCTGGACTGGAAACAAGCATCCAAGGACCGGTTTTGGGATATTACCCCTCATCAGCCTGGCTAGCTTGAATACAGTGGCGCAGCAAGCAAGGGACCCATGTCTGGGCATACCCTTAGCCACGTAGGGCACACATAGCAACATCACAAAATAAAATGATGGATGGAGTTTTGAAACTTTTCAAACACTCACCCCCAGTCACAGATCTGGGTTTAATCCATTGTTGTTTTGTTCACCTCATCAACCCAGTTAGGACCCAGTCATATGCAAATAAGTCATGACCCTACTCCCCAACGCAATAGCACACCCTGAACTGCCAAGCCAGGTCCTCCTTGGTCCGGTAACGAGCATCCTAGAAACGTTTTTAGGGTATCACCCTTAATCAGTCAGGCTAGCTTGAATACAGTGGTGCAGCGAGCAAGGGACCCACGTCTGGGCATACCCTTAGCCACTTAGGGCACAGATAGCAACATCACAAAATAAAATGATGGACTGAGTTGTGAAACTTTTCAAACACTCGCCCCCAGTCACAGATCTGGGTTTTATCCATTGTTGTTTTGCTTGCCACGTCACCCCAGTTTGGACCCAGCCATATGCAAATCAGTCTTGACCCTGCTCCCCAATGAATCAGTCCAGCCTGAACTGCCAAGCCAGGTCCCCCCTGGACTGGAAACAAGCATCCTAGGACCGGTTTTGGGGTATCACACTTAATCAGCCAGGCTAGCTGGAATCCAGTGGTTCATCGAGCAAGGGACCAATGTCTGGGCATACCCTTAGCCACTTAGGGCGAATATAGCAACATACAAAATAAAATGACGGACAGAGTGTTGAAACTTTTCAAACACTCACCCCCAGTCAGAGATCTGGGTTTAATCCATAGTTATTTTGCTCACCACATCACCCCAGTATGGACCCAGCCATTTGCAAATCAGTCTTGACCCTGTTCCCCATCGGAACAGTTCATCCTGAACTGCCAAGCCACGTCCTCTCTGCACTGGAAACAAGCATATTAGGACTGGTTTTGGGTAATCACACCTCATCAGCCAGGCTAGCTTGAAACCAGTGGCGCAGCGAGCACGGGACCCACTGTACACTGATTACTGCTATGTTTTACTACTAAACAAACAGTCACAAGTGGAGTTACCTTGCAGGCACTAGGGACATATTGGATTGGTGTTGCAGGTGCAGTGGCAAAGGGGCCAAAATGTCTGAGAAACCCACTGAACACCGATTATTGCTACATTTTACTACTTAGAAAGAAGTCACAAGTGCAATTACCTTGCAGGCACTAGGGTCATGATGTGAATGGTGAGGCTTGTACAGTGTCACATTGGTTGAAAGGTCTACGAAACCCACAGAACACCGAATATTGCTATATTCTACTACTAAACAAGCAGTCACAAGTGAAGTTACCTTGCAGGCACTAGGGTAATGATTTCAATGGTGCAGCGGGTGCAGTGGCACAGAAGCCAAATGGTCTAGAAAACCCACTGAACACCGATTATTGATATATTTTACTACTAAACATGTAGTTATAAGTGAAATTACCTTGCAGTCACTAGAGCCATGATTTGAATGGTGCAGCAGGTGTAGTGGCAGAGGTGCCCAAAGCTCTAGAAACCCACTGAACACTGATTATTGCTATATTTTACTCTAAACAAGCAGTCACAGGTGAAATAAATTACCTTGCAAGCACTAGTTTAATTATTTGAATGGCGCAGCAGGTGAAGTGGCACAGGGGCCAAAAGTTTTAGGAAATCCAGTGAACATAAATTATTGCTATATTAAACTACTAAAGAAGCAGTCAAGTGCACATATCTTGCAAGCACTAGGGTCATGATTTGATTGGTGCAGTAGGTACAGTAGCACAGGGCAACATCACAAAATAAAATGATCACAAAATGAAATGGTGGACGGAGTGTTTAAACTTTTCAAACACTCAAGCCGCGTCACAGATGTGGGTTAAATCCATCGTTATTTTGCTCAGCACGTCACCGCAGTTTGGACCCAGCAAAATGCAAATCAGTATTGACCCTGCTCCTCATGGAAACATGCCAGCCTGAACTGCGAAGCCAGGCCCTCCCTGGACCGGAAACAAGCATCCTAGGACCGTTTTTGGGGTATTACCCCTCTTCAGCCTGGCTAGCTTGAATCCAGTGGTGTAGCGAGCAAGAGACCCATGTCTGGGCATACCATTAGCCACTAAGGACGCACATAGCAACATCACAAAATAAAATGATGGATGGAGTTTTGAAACTTTTCAAACACTCACCCCTAGTCACAGATCTGGGTTTAATCTGATGTTGTTTTTCTCATCTCATCACCCCAGTTAGGACCCAGCCATATGCAAATAAGTCTTGACCCTACTCCCAAATGGAGCAGCACACCCTGAACTGGTAAACCAGGTCCTCCTTGGACTGGAAACAAGCATCTTAGGACCGGTTTTGGGGTATCACCCTTCATCAGCCAGGCTAGCTTGAATCCAGTAGCGCAGTGAGCAAGGGACCCATGTCTGGGCATACCCTTTGCCACTTAGGGCGCATATACCAACATAACAAAAAATATGATGGACTGAGTTTTGAAACATTTCAAACACTCACCCCCAGTCACAGATCTGGGTTTAATCCATTGTTGTTGTGCTCGCCTCATCACCCCTGTTAGGACCCAGCCATATGCAAATAAGTCTTGACCTTACTCCCCAATGGAACATCACACCCTGAACTGCCAAGCCAGGCCCTTCCTCGACCAGAAACAAGCATCCTAGGGCCGGTTTTGGGGTGTCACCCTTCATCAGCCAGGCTAGCTTGAATCCAGTGGTTCATCGAGCAAGGGACCAACGTCTGGGCATACCCTTAGCCACTTAGGGCGAATATAGCAACATCACAAAATAAAATGATGGACAGAGTGTTGAATCTTTTCAAACACTCACGCCCAGTCAGAGATCTGGGTTTAATCCATCGTTATTTTGCTCACCACATCACCCCAGTTTGGACCAGCCATATGCAAATTAGTCTTGACTCTGCTCCCCATGGGCACAGTTCAGCCTGAACTGCCAAGCCAGGTCCTGTCTGGACTGGAAACAAGCATCCTAGAACTGGTTTTGGGGAATCACCCTCATCAGCCAGGCTAGCTTGAATCTAGTGGCGCAGCGAGCAAGGGCCCCACTGAACACTGATTATTGCTATATTTTGCTACTAAACAAGCCGTCACAAGTGCAGGCACTAGGGACATATTTGAATGGTGTAGCAGGTGCAGTGGCAAAGGGGCCAAAAGCTCTAAGAAACCCACTGAACACAGATTATTGCTACATTTTACTACTAAGAAAGCAGTCACTAGTGCAGTTACCTTGCAGGCACTATGGACAAGATGTGAATGGTGGGGCTCGTGCTGTGGCACAGGGGCCAAAAGGTTCTGGGAAACTCACTAAACACTGATTATTGCTATATTTCACTACTATACAAGCAGTCACAAGGGCAGTTACCTTGCAGGCACTAATGTCATGATTTGAATGGTGCAGCAGGTGCAGTGGCACATGGGCCAAAAGGTCTGGGAAACCCACTGAACACCGATTATTGCTATATTTGACTACTAAACAAGCAGTCACAAGTGCAGTTATCTTGCAGGCACTAGAGTCATGATTTGAATGCTGCAGCAGATGCAGTGGTCTATGAGCCTAAAGGCCACTGAACACCAATTATTGCTATATTTTGCTACTAAACAAGCAGTCAGGAGTGCTTTGTTGGTTCTTGTTGTAACCATTGCACCCAAAGTAACACATAGCCTGAAGCATCACTGTACTAAAAGCTGTAACCTATTGGACTTTTCTTTCTACATAATACATATGTTACATTCAGCGTATTTATATGGCAAATTTTCACAGTTTTTGAATGGTCCTAAAATGCTTCCGAATGTGGACACACTAACATCTTCAGCCATTATAAACACTACATAAATACTTATAACTTACCATATGGCATTCCATAGCAAGCATTGGCAAAGCCAATAGGTCTCGCCTACGCGAGAACTATTGGCTTTCTCGATGTTTTTTTAGCCATACAGCAGCGTTAGCTTCAGTGCAGCATAACTGAATATAAAATGTAAGAATTGCTATAGCATGGACAATGCTGGCTGTGTCATAAACAAGGAGATGATGGACGGAGCGCTGAAACTTTTCAGACACACATCCCCAGTTACAGATCTGGGTTGAATCCATCATCATTCCTAAGCTCACTTCACCACCCCAGTTCAGACACAGCTTTATGCAAATCAGTCATGACCCTGTGCCTCATGGGAACAGTCCAGCCTAAACTGCCAAGCCATGTCTTTCCTGGACCAGAAACAAGCATCCTGGGACCGGTTTCAGGGTAACACCCCTCTTCAGCCAGGCTAGCTTGAATCCAGTGGCAAAGTGAGCAAGGGACCCACGTCTGGGCATACCCTGCCAACTTAGGGCGAACAAAGCAAACACAAGGAGATGATGGACGGAGCACTGAAACTTTTCAGACACTCACCCCCAGTCACAGATCTGGGTTGAATCCACCATCATTCTTTAGCTCACTTCGCCACCCCAGTTCATACACAGCTATATGCAAATCAGTCATGACCCTGTGCCTCATGGGAACAGTCCAGCCCGAACTGCCAAGCCATGTCTTCCCTGGACCGGAAACAAGCACCCTGGGACCGGTTTCGGGGTAACACCCCTCTTCAGCCCGGCTAGCTTGAATCCAGTGGCAAAGTAAGCAAGGGACCCACGTCTGGGCTTACCCTGCCAAATTAGGGCGAACAAAGCAAACACAAGGAGATGATGGATGGAGCGCTGAACCTTTTCAGACACTCACCCCCAGTCACAGATCTGGGTTGAATCCATCATCATTCTTTAGCTCACTTCACCACCCCAGTTCAGACACAGCTATATGCAAATCAGTCATGACCCTGTGCCTCATGGGAACAGTCCAGCCCGAACTGCCAAGCCATGTCTTCCCTGGACCGGAAACAAGCACCCTGGGACCGGTTTCGGGGTAACACCCCTCTTCAGCCAGGCTAGCTTGAATCCAGTGGCAAAGTAAGCAAGGGACCCACGTCTGGGATTACCCTGCCAACTTAGGGCGAACAAAGCAAACACAAGGAGATGATGGATGGAGCGCTGAACCTTTTCAGACACTCACCCCCAGTCACAGATCTGGGTTGAATCCATCATCATTCTTTAGCTCACTTCGCCACCCCAGTTCAGACACAGCTATATGCAAATCAGTCATGACCCTGTGCCTCATGGGAACAGTCCAGCCCGAACTGCCAAGCCATGTCTTCCCTGGACCGGAAACAAGCACCCTGGGACAGGTTTCGGGGTAACACCCCTCTTCAGCCAGGCTAGCTTGAATCCAGTGGCACAATGAGCAAGGGACCCACATCTGGGCATACCCTGCCAACTTAGGGCGAACAAAGCAAACACAAGGAGATGATGGACGGAGCGCTGAAACTTTTCAGACACTCACCCCCAGTCACAGATCTGGGTTGAATCCATCATCATTCTTTAGCTCACTTCGCCACCCCAGTTCAGACACAGCTATATGCAAATCAGTCATGACCCTGTGCCTCATGGGAACAGTCCAGCCCGAACTGCCAAGCCAGGTCTTCCCTGGACCGGAAACAAGCATCCTGTGACCGGTTTTGGGGTAACACCCCTCTTCAGCCAGGCTGCTTCAGTCTTAGCGTGGCTGCATGGGAACAACACGAACAACCAAAGTATGAGCAGCTATTCTTCGCAACACTTTTCTGAATTAAAATAAAGCGCTATACGCCAATTGTGTATTTTGTATAATTTTGCACAATTTTGACAAACCCCTAAAAATCTGTATTTTTTGGAAGAACTTTAATGGCAAGAAAGGTATCTTTTGATGTAGAGATGTGTAAAGAAGTCTCTGCTTTTCATTATGGTGCCCACCCTTACTTTTTTTATTTGTATTGTGACATGTTCAAGTCAATTAGTCCGTGCTACTCTATATTTATTGAGCAGGGTATTTTGATGCCATTAAAACAGGCCAGCTTCATATTGTTGCAGTATGTCACGTGACCCTAGTCTAACTCTGACTCTCTTGGAAGCATTGTGTAAGTAGTGGTTTGACTTCCTGGTGAGGTGGGAGTTACATGAATGACAGACAAAACAGTAGAGAATCAGTTATTTTTTATTCTGTACCCACATGACATCTGTCAAACCCCTATGCCACACCTTGCATTAACAATAGAAAGGACATTATGCTGAGACATTGAAAAATCTTTTCAAAGGTTCACTGTTGCAATTAAATTTCCTCAAATATTATGCAGTCTATGTTAGTGCTCGTTTAATAACCTACAGATGGTAATTTGTTTGCTGTGCACCTTGCAGTCCTCCTCGCCTGCTGGGCTGCTGGCTACTCTGTTGGTTGCCCGCTTGTTGGCTGCCTGCTTCTGCTCCCTTCTGCCCTATGTTTGGGATGGATCAATCCCCCTCTCCTATCTGTTTTATTTGTATATTGAGCTAGAGCTGGGCTCTTCATTTGCTTCCTTGAACCCCCTCAGGATGCAGTGGACATCTATCACCTGTCCTAGGCATATCATCATTAGGGTAGAGGACTGAGGTGTGAGGAAGTGGCCAGCCAAGGTGTTGAGGCGGTTTGCACACTATATACTCCTCCCCTGCCAAAAAGTAGTATTAAAAAATATATATACACTACCTCCTCGGTGCATAGAGGCAACTAGAGGATGAAAACTCACTCAGCAAAATCTGCAAACCAGCGTTCACACCATCTGAGCTCCACTGCCTTTAAAAGAGCAAGGAAACCAATAAGTGGTCTATCAAAGAAATCCATCACAGACACAACTAGGGAACAAAACACAAGGAGCTCAGACCAAGACTGCACAGTCAGGGAAGGTGTTGATAGAGGTCCAATGTCTAAAACAATACCAAAAGCAATACTATTTGTCTCAGCTGATTTACCACACACAAAGCAGCAATCAATCCAAGACTGCTTTAGGAGAAAAGAGGTCTTGTTTGGAATAGCTCACAGTGATAATTTGATGATAAGGTCACTGCCACCGGAAGAGAGAAATTCCTGGCCCATCTGGCCTATCCCCGGCATTGATTGCAACTCCACAAGTTCCACAAGTTACTACTGTCGAATCTGCCATTATTTCTGCTCTGTTTGTGAGATCTCCCCTTGCAACTCAACTTCCAGTAAATCAAGAAAAAAAATATCATCACGAAACTACAGTCTCAGCTAATAATGCTGCTGCGGAACTCAACTCAGAAACAGATTTGATACATACACACGAAGAGTTCGGTATAGCGGGGGACGGGGACACTGAAACTGATCTTGAATATGATCAAGCAGAAACCTCAGTTGATTCTTTCAACATTTCAGTATCATTTAACCAACTGCAGGAACTGGAACACTTAGCCAATCCAGTCAATTCTAACTCACATAGTGAGGGCCTGCAAAACAACAATTCACACAACAATTCAGATCCAAGATTAGGGCCCATACCATAGTCAAAACATCCAATCCATGAACGGGGATAAGCACAAATCTAAATCCTTAGGCGATGAAGACACACCTCTGACTTTTCCGGTGCAGACCACGATGGGAGCAATCAGCAATACATTGTCACAAATGTCAGATATTTTTAAAAATCAATCGACATTACTACTGAGCAGATCAGATTCCTCTAATAGATTGCTGTGGAACTGGTGCTGGTGAAAGAAAATTCTAAAGTATTATCATTGATCAATCAGAACCTGAGCGAATTAACAACTGCCTCAAAAAACCTTGAGCGGCTGGATGATATTGTTGACTCCCTAAAACTTCTACTAATAAAGGCAAAAAACCTTATAGCGGACCACACAAAGAACTATTTAACGTCTCCCACAACTGAGAGAACTGGTGCCACCAACAAAACAAATACTTTGAACCCCAATATCCATACAATGGTATCTGAGCTTGACTAGTTTGGCAGGAACTGTACCATTTCCACAATCCCTCCAAGCAGGATATACCACGGAATTGTGGACTCAGGAAGATTTACAAGCCCTTGAAGATGGCTTTGCCACTTAGTTAAGCAAGAGATGTCTTAAAAAGCTAAAAAACTTAAGAGGAACACAGGCATCAATCAAACAAATCCAGGCCCAACCATTCCAGAGCTAAGAGAAAATGTTCCTATATTGAACAAACCTTCAACAAAAACCATCGCTTGCAATACCAGTGACCTTCAGTGCTCTACAATTTCTGAAAATCCAGGGAAAACCGATATAACAAACCAATTTCAAGCAGATAAACTAACTATTGATGAGTTAGTCAAAAATACTTCTGTCGCAGGAAGACAGTTGACTCCTACTCAACACATGACAAAAATGACACCCAGTGCTGTTGAAAAGACATCAATCATAACTCTTGTCCTGGCCATTACAGCCGTGTCATCCACCTCTGGTACCTCAACGCTAGTACCACAACCATCATACAGCGAAGCGTTGCAGTCTAGTATAAATATTGCATGTTCTGTTAACAATCAAAAACCTATCCAAACCAAGGCTAATATGTTTCCACCACAAATCAATGACTCTGAGCTGCTTAAACAGATCATGGGCGGTATAGCCAGAACAGCATAATCACTAGATGACAAGCCCTCTAACTTACCTGCTTCAGTAAATTCAAGTCCTTTGCATGCAATATTGGAAGTTAAGAATCCTCAAGATCAAAAACTGAATCGAATGGTGGTTTCTTGTACCCACAACAGATTGAAGGCACGGACGGTGGCTACAAGCGGTCCAAGCCAGTGCACTAAAACAAATATCCACAACAAACTGTCAGCCAGTCAAGAGAAATATATAATAGGCTTTACATCTTCATATAAATCCGAAGGTCCTCATGACATATTAAATTGTCAGAACATATTATAGCTATTAAGTTCTTTTGAGGACCTAAAGGATCTTGACTCACAATTGCTGTTATGTCTTCGCTTTATCCTCTGTCATAAAATAAACTCGGACTCTGAAACCACTAGATTTACCTGGACCATGTAAATCATGGCCCAAAGGATATTGGCTTAAGAGAGACCTTAGCAGAATGGAGAATCATGGTCTTACAACCTATAAAGCCAAAATATCCATATGTGCTTAGGAAATCACATAGGCATTCTATGCCCCATAACCTCTCATTGATAACTATGCCGCATATAAAGGCCCAGAGACAACGACAAGGTTTGAAAAATTACAAATCACGGCAAGAGAAACTGCAACCAATGTGCAATCGATCACATGGCCAGCGAACTCACAATTAATTTATCAATCTACACTTCTAAAACAGTATACCTAATGAGTAGGAAGCAGGGGAATCTCAGCACAACTAATTTTCCGTCGTATCATGAAACACCGCAAGTTATTATCGGCAATTGAACCACTCAGGGACCAAGTTGTCTAACTTCATTCAAGCTCACTGTGTAATATGTTTTCAAGAAGCATGGCACCCTTCAACCTTAATAATCTCAAAGTAAACTACGCATGAAATAAAAGCAAAAAAGATCATCTTTGGAAGACTGAGGGGAGTGTTGGCAATATTAATCAGTAATAAACTATGTATCAAAAGCAT
This sequence comes from Calotriton arnoldi, assembly GCA_963921515.1. Classification (NCBI taxonomy): domain Eukaryota; kingdom Metazoa; phylum Chordata; class Amphibia; order Caudata; family Salamandridae; genus Calotriton; species Calotriton arnoldi. Next base: position 623,830 of record CAWUFW010005029.1, read on the forward strand.
AAAATTCAAATCATCTTGGTATAATATATTGGCAGTCCTACTCAAAAGCCAATCCGCCACAAAGCTACTAATCATAAAGATTTACCCCCCCATCTTGAAAAAATAAACATAGGTGTTACAAAACACTTGAAGAACTGGAGTTAATAATAGAAACATATGGACAGTTATTTGTAATCATTACTAGGGACTTCAACTAAACTTTTTTCCCACCAGCGAACCACTCTCCTGCTATAGAGGACCCAGACTTAGGCTATATATTCCTCACCCAAAAATACTACAGCAGGGAAAACAAAGGAGCCAATTCCCAAACTAGATTTACCTATAATTTTCTGGTAGACTCCAGATACAGAGCACTTAATCGGAGATTAGCAGAAGATCAGCACTGCACCTACTTTCCGGGGTCCTTCAACCGCCACCATCATTGATTACACATCTGTCCATTATTCCTAATATCACCTCTGCAAAGGATATGCTATTATTCAGAGGCCTGGGAGTGACCATGATCCTCAAAGGTTAGTTGTAAAGATCAAATATGATCCGTTGGAGGCTTCAAAAATGGCAAACAGTAACCAAATGATCACTGTTAATGGCAAATAGCTCAAATGGAACACCACTTCTAAAAAACAAAGCATCAAACCTCGGAGGACTCTTACAACCACTTTTTAAAAATGATCATTCCAAACCTAAGATAAGAGATGACTGGATGAACACCTGGCAAGCTACATTAGATTACATACTGTCTGTCTTGATGACAAAGTCAAAATTTATGGCTAACCACTTTTTATTCATCCAGAGCCCAGCAACTAAGCGAGTCAAAGAGAGCCTATCGTAAGTTACTGCGACACACTCTAAAATTACCTGTGTCCAAGGACCGCGATGCAAGACAAAAAAATCTGAAGATTGCATTCAAGAAGAGAAACATACAGATAAAACAAGACTGTGAAGAAATTGCCTCCTCGAAATTGTTCCATGCCATTTCATCGTGAAATGAAAGAGCCTTCTAGACTCTGGTGGGCTGTGGCTCAAGCTCATATCAGTGGCCCGATGACCTGTTTATCTTTAAGAGTAAGTGGGAAACTCATATAAAGTCCCTGTACAAAGCAGTTATCATCTGCTCATTTGAACCACTAAGAGATTGTGCAACATATCCTGATATTACTAAGGAGGAAGTATCAAAACGAATAAGAAACAAGCTCATCCAAAGAGCTGGTCCAAAATGCATACCAATAGATCTGGTCAAGTTAGATGTTGCCTTTTTGAGTACACTTTTAGAACATCTATTCTCTTATGTAATCGAGTCCAGTAAAGTTCCATTCTCTTGGAAAGGTGCGATAGCACATCCTACCTCCAAAAGGGGCCCAAAGCAAGACCCAACCAGCTTCAGATTAATAGCACTCTTAGATTTTGAAGGGAAGTAGTTTGCCAAGCACTTACTAAACAAACCAAGGAATTGAGCAGAAGAAAAATCATTAATGCCATTAACACAAACAGGATTCCGCACCGGTTGTTCAACTGTTGACAACATCACAATACTGACTCTACTTGCAAAAAAATCACTTATGCAGAAATTAAAATTATATGCCTGTTTCGTGGACTATTCCATGGTTTTCGACAAAGTAACCAGCAAAGGCTGTGGGCCAAGCTCATAAAGTGGAAAATTGATCCTTATCTTCTGCATTTTATTATTGAGTTGCATACTGATACATGACTACAGGAAAAGCTATCTACCGACAATACCTTGACTTCTAAATTGAGCACCGAGACTGCCTCAAACAAAGCTGTATTTTGGCCCCCATATTATTTTCCTTGTACATCGCTGACTTAATTGAGTCACTGGAATCAGATCAGGGTATTCCTCCTATGCTGGGAGATACAAATATAACATATTTGGCCTACGTGATTCTGTCACAAACGCCAAAAGGCCTACAACATTAATTAAATCATTTGCATAATTATAACTTGGAGAACAGATAAAATGCTAATCTGTCCAAAACAAAAGTCATGACCTTTGGGAAGAAAACTACATTTGTTGGGTGGGTCCTAGGAGATGCTACAATCGAAATAGTGAAACAATATGATTATCTCAGAGTGATATTTGACATCAAGATATCATGGTCAAACCATCTAGTCATTAGAAAGCTTAAGTCAATGATAATCACCAAATTGATGCTGAGGTTTGCAAATCTGTTCAGCGGGAAAGCAATCAGACCTTCATTGAAATCGTTAAACATGAAACTGATCCCATATTTGCTATATGCATCTCCTGCGTTGAACCACAAGACCATTTCCATTCTTGATAAAATGTTATGCAATGTGTACGCAACCTACTCCACATACGAACAGCAACCCCCTAATGTGTCATAAGACTAGAATTAATTCTAAAATCTCTAATATCACTCCACTACAGAAGCACCACAAATTACTTCTGTGATTGTACAAAACCGGATTCAAAATCACAAAAATACTTAATTTATCTGGAAGTAAGCAATTCTGCATGTAAAGACTTTGGGGCCGATTCCGATTCGGGCTGGAAATCTCTCTGACCGAGCCGGACCCGGAGAGATTTCCGACCGAATCGGACCCGTGCAGCCCGACCGAACGAGTACGATGCGTCCGTATGCTATCGGACTCGAGTCGGTCGGACTCCCATTGAAGTCAATGGGAGCCGGTCGTACAACGCGTACGCAGGCTCCCATTGCCTCAATGGGTGTGAGGCAAACAAGGGCGCCCCCTACAGCGGGTACGCGGCGAAGCGACTCACGCCGTACACGCACAGGTAGTGGGGACCCATGGGTCCCCCCTGTGTGCGACTCGCGCGGCTACGCGTTCAGGGGGGTCCGACACGGACCCCCGAAGTACGGCTCCGACTGCTCTTTCGAGCCGGACGGCGCGTGTCGGTCGGACTGCTCGCGGCGCGCATCGTACTTACCCGGCCGGGGAACGTCTCCATTGCGCGGTGCGAGTCGTGTCCGAGCGAGTCGGTCAGTGCGGTTAGACCCGGGAACGAGTCGGTCGGAGCAGTTGGGACGCCCGAACGAGTCGGTCGGCGATTTCGCATCGTATTCGCTCGTCCGGACGCGCGTACGAATCGGTCAGGAAATAGGGCTCCGAATCGGATCCGGTTATGCCGAATCCGATTCGGAGCCCTACCGGCCGAGATCGGAATCAGCCCCTTAGAGTTGCGTACTTACCGGCAAGCTTAAAAACTTACGATTCACCTGATCCAGAGACACTGGCACAGATGAATCGACAAGCCCGGAAATTCCTAATTCGTGGTACCTTTGCTCTCAAACAGAGGGACTCTGACCTGGCACAGTCCAAACAATACAATCATATGGACTTAGTGTTTGATACCTACTGTCTGCAGAGTCAAGAATATTTAGTGTCAAATTTGCCTGGCTATGTTAAAAAGAAATTTTTAGGGTTCAGATTGTTTTACATTCTGATTCATTAATTTGAAGGGAAATGGAACCCAGTTTTTAAAGATAAAACTGTTCATCGACTTTGGGGGCATGCAACCAAATCCCTTCTGCACATCTTATGTATTTTGCCCTAAACTGTTGCATTTAAGAAAAAAGCATTTACGCTCCATATTTAACAAGGCAAAATTAAAATCAACTGTGGAAGCTGTCAGGTACTGTTTTAGTGTTAGGGAAGATAGTGAAAGAATAACATTAACAACATTTTTAGATCAGGCTTATAAAGCCCTATCTGTATGATTATATCACTCATTTATATATCCTGATTTGTTTCTTTTGTATCTGGATTTAAGCAACCTGTTTTTATACAACCTGCCTTAATTTATATGCCTTTTTGCACATTTTGCGCACTTACACCACATCGCCGTTTGAAAGAAAAGTCAGCTAGTAGGTCAAACAAGATCAAAGGAAGAGACTACAAAAGTGTCCGGGTCAATAGTGCAATAATAAGGCTAGTGATGTTATTGGTCAAGATTTATAAAGCATCTCTTCTGCAAACACGTAAATGTCTACACTTTGCTTGATTATGCTTGCGTTGGACTTGGCTCTTTTTGCAGGGTCATCCCTAAACTTTTTGCCTCTCTCCTAGCCTTTTTTCTGACATGGTGGTGGTTTTAGGACTCTGGGCACTTTAGCACTGCTGTCCAGTGTAAAGTGCGTGTGCTCTCTGTGGTAAATATGGTAAGATTGGTCTACACCTGTTTGGCCTATTTAATTTACCTGTCAGTCCCTTGTAAAGTGGTATCTCAGATACCCGGGGCCGGTAAATTAAATGCTACTGGTGGGCTTGCAGCGCTGATTGTGCCACCCACCAAAGTAGCCTTTCAAACCTATCCCAGGCCTCTGCCATTGCAGGGCCTGTGCGCGCAGTGTTACTGCCGCTGTGACGTGGCACCTAAAGTGTGTGCCATGTCTGTGACCCCCCTTTTACTGCATGTCAGTCACCCCTAAGGTAGGCCCTAGCTAGCCCTATGGGCAGGGTGCATTGTAGGTAAAAGGTAGGACATGTACCTTAAATGTGTGACATGTCCTGGTAGTGACAAACAGCCATTTTGGTTTCTCACCACTGCGAGGCTGCCCTCCCATAGGAATGCATTGGGGATTCCCTGATAAGTGTTTCAGTGGTAATTCCTGATATGAGAGGAGCAGCGTAGTCAAGTTTGGTATATTTGGAATAGTGATAATAAATGCTATGCAATGGTGTGTGCAGATTTATTATAACTAATTTAGAAATGCCACTTTTAGAAGTTGGCATTTCTGTGTGCTATATGTCTGCCTGCCTGATGTGGATTGCATGTCTGGCTTTGGAGTGACAGGGGCTGGTGAGGTGTGTGTGGCTCCAGGGAGGGCAGGGTGAGTCAGCGCTAGGCTGAATAGGGCATCTGCATTTGGAGTAGTGGCAGGAGTAGTCCCCTGACCCTGAATAGGTCTGTGCCTGCCTAGGTAAATGCTGGCTCCGCCCCCCTGTGGTATGTCTGATGGCAGAGCCCCCATTTCACATAGGTGGGTGTGAGCACTGTACACAAAGTGCTTCTACACCCCCCAGAACCAGTTGAGACTGGTTCCCCCAAGCCCTGTGCCAGGGCAGACAAAGGAAAACTGAGTATAAATATTGGGGCTGTGACCCCATGAAAATGTTGTGCTTTGTGCTTCCAGGCGACCTGCTGCTGCTGGGCCCCAGGAGGAACCGCCACGAGGGACTGCCTCCCTGCTGGAGGGCCCTGTGTGCTGGCCTGCCTGGGCCCAGCCCTTTCCCTGGGACTGTTGGGGGCACAGCGCCTCGTGAGCGCTGCATCTTTATTTTCCTTGCCCCAGAACGAGAGATGCATTTTTGTTTGACTTTGCAGCGCTGGGCTGGAATGAATTTGGGAGGGAATCCTGACGTGGGGATTCCCCCGCATTGTGGTGTTCCGTTGCGGGAGCCTACCCCGCATTTTGCCAAACGGAGCGGGAGCCCACCCCGCTTTATGCATATTTGAAAAAAGCGGGTGCCCACCCCGCATTGATGCCTGTGGGGAGAGCGGGAGCCCACCCTGCTTTTATGCCTCTTTAGAAGGCGGGAGCCTACCCCGCACTGTGGCACCGAAAGGGAGAACCGCCGCGGCCCGAGACTAGCCGGAAGTCAGGCAGGATGCCTGGATGTGGGCGGGGCCTTGCGGGCGAAAGCGGAAGGAGGCGCAAAGAGAGAAAGTCGGCTCTTGCCCGAGCAGGGCTTCCGTGTGCCGGTGGGAGCCCTGCGTGTTGCCCAGGAAGTCTGCCGGAGTCCCGACGTTGGAGCCTCAAGAGGCTCCTGTGGCCGCAGAGGAGACCAGGCGAGAAGAAGGACCGGAGCCTCGCGGGTGACCGCCGACCACTCCAAGTTCCCTCTGCAGCAGCCCCGGTGAGTGGGGGCTGTCAGGATCATTGTAGGTGCAGATTGAGGGCACCGGGAGGAGCCCAGTGAATGGGGGCTCCCTAGGCACAGTATTGCCAGTGTTTGCCTTCTGCTGCTTCCAGCTGCACCACGAGAGCGTGGGCAGCTGCACCGAGGGGCCAATTGTTTGGAAAAGTCCCAGTGGGGGACTCAGGGCACAGTAGTGCCAGTGCCATTTTTCCTTTGGGGGCATTTCGTTTTTAATAATAAGAAAGGGGTGAGTTGCACCCCCCCACCCCAGTGCATGACGCACAGTGCTGTTGCTGCAGTGGCAGCGTAGCGCCCTGACACTCTGGACATAGGGCATTTGAGCCCCAGTAAAAGGCCAGTTGGCCTGGGGGTCAGGTTTATGTTGTTAGGGCGCGAAGCCCTAATGTGATGTCTACTGCATGATGTGATTTATGTCTACTGTTATTGCCTCAAGGTGATACCTATTGCGTAATGTGTTTATGCTTATGAGGTTATTGCATAATGTGTTTATGCTTATGAGGTTATTGCATAATGTGTTTATGCTGGTGAGGCCTATTGCGTAATGTGTTTATGCTAATGAGGTTTTGGCCTAATGTGTTTTATGCCTAATGTGATAATGCTGAGGTCATTATGGTACCAGTAGTTACTGGTTGTGTTTTACATGTGTTACTAGTACTTTCTAAAGGTTCTGACAGTGGCCCAATTGGCCCTGTCATGTATACATAATCCCCTGTGAATATTGCCTAGTGCCAGTTGGCACAGTGTATATGTGTGGTTATGATCTAATGTGTTTATGATAATACAAAGGCTATTTTTGATATAACCTTCTGTGGAATTTCTTTTGTGGTGTGCCTAGTGTGTTGCTGCAGTGTGTGTTGCGCAAACACTTTACACATTGCCTCTGGGATAAGCCTGACTGCTCGTGCCAAGCTACCAAGGGGGTGAGCAGGGGTTATCTTCAGCGTGTAACTCCCTTGCCCTGACTAGAGTGGTGGTTTCTGCCTGGCTTAGGCGCAAGCCCTAGCCAACCAGAAATCCCATTTCTAACATTGGTTGTCAGCGGTGAGGATAGGACTTGCGTTTGTGCAATACCACAGCGACAACTGGTTGCACTACAAACTCTGCATTTAGATAATCATAGGTTTGGGGATTATTTTTCCTGAGTTTTATTTCTCCTAAAAGTGTCATTTTCAAATTGTGTACTCTTGCTTCAGTTCTTATGCCTAGGAGTCTTGTGTTGTACTTGTATGGGTTTAAGTACCTTGCCAGAATGGAACCAACCCTTAACACATATGATCTGTTGCTGTTGAACTACAGTCTAGAGGAGCTAAGGGGGTTCTGTGATGAGAGAGGCTTAGCAGTGAATGGGGAAGACACTCAGGTATTCCTTACGGATGCCCTGCTACAATGGCAACAGGATACATGGAGATGTGAGGACTCTGAGTGGGAGAGGGCCCAGACCGCACACCAAGAGGGTGGTGGGTCTGAGGGTGGCCCTGAAAAGTCTGAAGAAGAGACAGAAAATGACAGGGCAGGGACGCCAGTAGATAGTGAGGATCCCATAGATAGGGAGTCCCTTGCTGGGTCCAGTGCCGGGGCAGTGCCCCATCCCTTTCCCTGTCCCCAGAGGAGTGGGTAGATAGGAGGGAAGAAAGGGAGCATCAACTGGCTTTGGACACGCTCAGTCGGAGTATGCCACGGAGATAGCGCAGCTGGGTTTGGAGGAGAAAAAGGCCTTGTGGGCCCAGGAGTTGAGTCTCAAGGCGTTGGTCCTTGAAGAGAAAAAGCTAGAGACTGAAAGGGTCTTAGCGCAGGAGAGGATGGCGGAGACAGAGAGGGCCTTCACCAGAGAGAAACTAGCTCTGGAGGGTAGGTTATCCCCTGAGTGTAATTTTAGTTGTCCGGATTCACCAGTGAGGGTGGGGTCCAGTGGTGGCAGCAATATGGAGTCCAGTGCAGGAAGTCCCACTCCCAGAGTCCAGAAGATGGTACCTAGTTCCCAAGAGGAGGGTGTCACACCTGAAGGGTATAGGTTGTGGTCAGGGGCAGCAGGAAACTGTCTCACCAGTCTTGGGGGGAGTTTGTGGATGAATGTTGTGATGCACTGAAAGGTTGGGTGATGGGTAGCACAGCAAATGATTTTGAAGGGCTGTTCAATCTGGTTGTCAGAGAGCACATGTTCAGTAATTGTTTTCCGGGGTTACGCCAACACCTGTTGGAGTGTGAGTTCTCTGATCCCAGGGAGCTTGCACGGGAGGCAGACCTCTGGAGTGCCAGAGCGTCTGAAGAGGCATTAGGGAGTGATCCTAAAAAGGAGTGGCTCAGGTATCTTCCAGACCTGGGTGGGGGAAGAGGTTCAGAGTAGCCCAGCTAGGTCCCAGTGTAGTGGGAGGGGTGTAGGGGCTCACGTCTTGTCTCAGTGGAGAAGGAGTGAGTGTGGGACTGTGTGTCCCAAGGTGCCCTAAACCCAGTCTCAGGGCCTGGAGGGTTCCCTAAGGGAACGCCAGGTCGGGGGCCTAGGCTGTACTAGTAGGCCATTTGAGGGGGATCTCCTAGTGTCAGGAGAACCTGGAGCATCTGTAAACGGAGCTCCAGTGGTTCTGGTGTCTGGCGGTGCCGCTCCTAAGTGGAGGGTGCAGAAGTCCAGATTGAGGGGTGAGAGGGGGATGTGTTCCCCAGTGGGAGAACCAGTGGGTCAGGGACCAGCCAGAAGGGCTGAGTCTCCTAGGAATGACCATGGTGACACCACTTCTGTCCTGGGGGATCTTTGCGTACTGTCAGATGGACAGGGGTCGGGAGATCTGCGCCAGGCAGACTGTCACACGACACATGAGTCATGTGTTACCCTCGGGGAGATACTGTGTGAGTCCCCAGAAGTCCTGGTGTGCCAGGCAAGTGTTCAACCGCAGGGTTTAGTCCCTGGGTTGGGAGGCCAGGTTCAGGTTCTGCCTGACCTGGAGGGAAGGACATCTGTAATCAGTGTCCTGACCGGGGGGATACTGTGTGAGTCCCCATAAGTCCTGGCATGCCAGGCAAGTGCTCAGCTGCAGGGTTCAGCCCCAAGGTTGGGAGGCCAGGTTCAGGATCTGCCTGACCTGAAGGGAAGGACATCTGTAACCAGTGTCCTGACCGGTTTGGCTTCCAGGGGTACCACTCCAGGTGGGAGGGTGCAGAACTCTGGAAGGGGGTGCAGAGGGTGGGATCCCTCGCCTCTGACCCCGGTTCAACCTGAGGGTTTAGACCCTAGGTTGGGAGACCAGTTGCTGGAGAGAGGTCCTGAACTGGTGGGAGAGTTGTGTTCTGAGGGTGCCTCTCCAAGGAGGAGAGTGCAGAACCCTAGAAGGAGAGGTAGGGGGAAGAGAGCCTCGCCCGTGACTTCTGGTCAGCCTGAGGGTGCGTACCCTAGGCTGGAGGATCAGTGGCAGTTTAGAACTGCCCTGATGAGGGGTAGAGTGGAGAATGGGTACTATGTGCCTGGGGCTACCGCCCCCCACTCTGTGAGATGGCAAGGACCAGATACATCTGGATGGCCTAGGGCCTGGTCCTGGCCATGGACAGCTAGGGAGTACCAGTGGGGTAGCCTAGTTGGTCCTGGGAGCTTTGACAGAGGGAACCACATGGGTTCAGAATGGCGTAGAACTGGAGTGTGCCCCTGTAGTTGCGGGCCTGCGTCCGTGTTCTATCGCCCAAGGCAGGGAAGCCCATCAAGGTGGTGATTGGTCTACCCTGCGTTTTGGCTGGAAGGGGGTTGTGTTGTACTTGGCCCTTTTTGCAGGGTCATCCCTAAACTTTTTGCCTTTCTCCTAGCCTTTTTTCTGACATGGTGTTGGTGGTTTTAGGACTCTGGGCACTTTAGCATTGCTGTCCAGTGTAAAGTGCGTGTGCTCTCTGTGGTAAATATTTTAAGATTGGTATACACCTGTTTGGCCTATTTAATTTACCTGTCAGTCCCTTGTAAAGTGGTATCTCAGATACCCGGGGCCGGTAAATTAAATGCTACTGGTGGGCAGCTTGTATCAAGATTCATGCAAATTTCCCCTATATACTGATTGCAAATTATATGTCTCTTGACGTTAGTACATTTCCCAAAAATTTGTAGTTAAGAAATGGCATTTTTTATGTCCATGAGGGCAAAACAAGATCTACCATTTAATCCGCCTGCCATTGTGATAGTCTCAAGGACAGTAGTGTAATAATATGCCAATGTAATTTTTTAGATCAGGTGCATACATTATTAACTATGTGATTTAAATATTCTGTCCATAGTCTCAATTGTATGTTCTGAGTTGACACGCAAAGAAATGTTCTCTTTTATGCCATGATTTTACAACATTATTACCTTAGAAATCTTTTATCCATCTTCCGGTACTTGTACTGATCGTAATGTTTTATACCTTTTTTGTAATCTTTTTGAAACTTATATTACTTACTACTACTACTACAGATGGATAAGATGAAAGTCGATATGTAACTAATCGTGGCTTGTTTTGCCAGGGAAAGTGTAACTTCATTTTATGTGCAGCTACAGAGCTTGCCACAATGTGTACTGTTCAATAGCGATGGTATAGGAGCACAAGAGAGTGATTTTTGTACCAATGGACCTATCTTCATGTCTGCTGGTCTGTGCGAATCTGTGCCTGAATGTATGTCGATATATGTGTGTTTATGAATAACTATGGAAGGTTTGCTGTACATCTGCATGTCAGCATGGGTATACCATTGCATATTTCTCTATGCTCCTTATTTACTCTTCGTAACACTGCCCCAGTGACCTTATGTGATCCTTAGCCCTGCCAAGTACCACGCATCAGGTTTTTGACTAACGCATTTTAGTGTGGTGGTGTGGTCCGCATCACCGCACTGAAATGAAAAGTCATGCATAATAGCCCTCCTGAGCTGTCAAGCAGGAGCGCTAGTAATGCACCATAGCATTGCAACCAGTGGCGGCTCGCCGAGGGAGTGCTGCGGGGTGGTGGGGCGGGGCAGGGGAGGGACAGGGTGGGGGGGTAGTGGAGTCCGACATACGACGGACAGGAGTAAGGTAAGTAATGAAATAAATAAAACAATTTACCTTGCGCGCGCTGCATCACCAACCAAATTAAAGTTATCCATGCCAAGCCAATGTCATAAAGTGATGTAATACTTATTTCACCAAAACAAGACAGCAGTTTATCACAATTACGATGGCCCCAATAATACATACACAGCCAAGTATAACCATAGAAATCATTGGACGCTGCACATGAGGGAGGCAAGATGGCGGCCGCGCTCGTGGTCGAGTAAGCTGGCTGTCACCCCCTGAGTAACTCTCCCCCTCCTACCTTTGGTTTCTGACAGAAATTGGTCTACGTTTGTTATTTCATCTGACATGATCTGGAGGCTCTGGTTGAAGTGCTGCAAGTTGCCGGCACCTTCGCGACTTGTCAACGCCCGTCCTTTTTTTCTTTGGGCTTGGTCGACTCACACAGCACTCCAGATGCCTCCGAAGACGGCGAGAGGCACAAAGAGCTACGGACCGCCCATAATGAACGAATTCCGCGAACTCCGTGAAGGCTACTGGCAGAGGGGCCGGAACAGGAGTCGGAGCGTGGAGCGCGGCCAGTGGTGTGTCCCCTGACCCGGGTGAGCCGATTTTGAAAGCAGGTGCCCCAGTCCACGGTAGGCAAATGGTGCCTGCGCTCTTCAAAGCGCAGATAGCAAGAACAAAGCAGGCTAGCGAGATGGCGGCTGATGACGGGACTGCAGTCAAAGCCTCCGTGATGGGGAGTCCCTCGTTGCACCAAGGAGGAACAAACCAGGTCACCTCTCCAATCTCTCTCTATGGCAAAGAGGTGAGTGTTGGAAGCGGGGTGACTGGGGATCATTGTAGGGGGAGCTCAGAGTGTGGGGAAAGCCCTGACATTGATGTGGGACCACATGCTGGAGGGGGGCTAGGGGGTGCAATGCCAGTAATCCCCCAAAGGAACTCTATGGAGACTGAATGCCTGCAAAACACCAGTTTAGAAAAGGGGGTCCTTGATAGATCCCATGGTGGCAGATCCAAGGGGAAAGGCAAAACAGGGAGCTCGAATCCCTTGTCGGGGGATCAAGTTGGAGGCTGGGACAATTCAGGACTCATAAAGGAGAGGGACTCCGGGGACAAGTTTTATTCAATGTCGGACCCCTCTAATTCCTTTGGCGATGAGAGCCTGGGAATGGGCTGGGCAGAAGAAGAACTAAGTCACGGTGATGAGAGTGACCCAAGCAGCCTACATGTGGAAGAGGGGGACACAGGTGGCAATTCCACAAGCGGCCCGTCAATGTGATCGAAAGCAGAAAGAGCACGGAGAGATCTCCGCAATTAAGTCTAAGGAGCCTGTTGGATCATTAGTATGGGACTACTCTTTTTCCCCAAATCTGGAAGAAAGCAGAGATGTGGTTACTGGAGGGGCGGCCACCGGTACCGGGATGCTGGAAAATCCAGAAGAAATCTCGCTCTCCACTATCTATCAGAGTATTATGGCCCATAGGGAGGAGACTCGGACGAAGAGTCTAAGGACCCAAGGTGCATGTCGCAAATTGCAAAACTCTGATCGCAGAGTTGCAAAGTCTTGTTCGGAGTTTACAGTAAGGATCGGGGAGGCAGAAGCCCGGATCTCAACATTGGAGGACGAGCTCGTCATTCAAAGAACCCTCATGGATTCTTTAAAAGCACAAAAAGATGATACTATATGGAAATTAACCGACCTGGAAAATCGTGCGAGAAGGAACAACTTGCGAGTCCTGGGTGTTCCTGAAGGCATGGAGGAAATGGATGTCCGGAACTTTATGGTAGAACCTTTTACGGAGGCATTCCCGGAACTCACACAGTGGGACTGGAAGGTGGAGATGCAGAGGGCCCACAGATTCCCCTTCAATCAGCAAAAAAGATCGGGACAGTTTACAACCAAACCCAGAGCTGTTTTGATATGTTTGAACAATTTTCTGGCCCGAGAAGCAATTTATGATTTGGTTAGACTAGATTAGAAAAGGGCAGGAAAGGGATTTGAATTTTTTGTAAGACCCGATTTTTGTCATGCGACAGTAGAGAAAAGATGGCAATTGCGGCAATTGATCCCAATGTTCCAGGCAAATGGAGCGCAGGTTTTTTTGCTCAACCCAGCCAAACTAAAAGTTATCTGCAAGGGCCAGACGCAGTTTTTTACTTCCGAAGTTCAAGCAAAAGAATTTTTGCAATAAATCTAGATTAGATAGGATATGTGTATATAATGCCGGTTTTGCATACGAATCTGGATTGGTTGATATCTATTTCGGAAGGCTTGTTGTTTTCTTTCTTTTTCTGTCTTTTCTAGGGGGGGTGCCAGGGGGTGTGGGGGCTCGCCAGCTTCTCATCACTGAGGACCTTTGGTCCTTATGCCTCACCAAGTGGGGGGAAGGGAGGGGAGGCACGGAGAGTGTGGGGTGGAGAGGGGTCTGGGGTAGAGGGAGGAGGGGGTCCGGGGAGGAAGGGGAGGACAAAAAATAATAAAAAAGTAAATATTATGGAAGAAGGAGGAGCATCACACAATGATTGAGTACGGAGAGTGGATGGGAAATTTTGAGAAAAGGTGTAGCATGGTGGATGAGAAGATTCAGATGCAGAAGGGACTTGAGAGAATCTGGCGGGATAGTCTCTGTTTTGGGAATGAGTAAGGTAAATATATGTACTATCAATGTGGGGGGCCTAAATGATAGGGTTAAGCGAGCAAGGGTTGCCGCATTTCTGAGAATGCAAGTGCCTGATATAATTTGTCAGCAGGAAAAACACATCCCATGGGGTAAGCGGGATATTTTGACTGTTAGCGGTTATACCTTGGCTGCGTGCTCCACCCAAACTTCCAATATAAGGGGGGTCGCTATTCATGTTAGAAATGGTATGGGGCCTGTTACTCGGGTATTGGAGGATAAATGGGGTAGCTGGGTGATTGTGTTACTGCCTATGGGATTGACAATCTGCACTATCCATGGATCGAACCAGGATGACCCAAAAATCTTTAATGACCTAGAAGTTGAGCTGGCATCCTGGCCAGAACCATTAGTTATCTCTGGGGATTTGAACATTAATCTGGATGTGCGCTGGGACCTTAGGTCAAAATACAATGGGAGGAAGCCATTTGTATATAAAGCTCTGGTTGCACTAAAAACAAGCTATGACTTAGTGGATGTGTGGGATGAGAAGCGCCCCTCAGATCCGGGCTATACGTATTTTTCATATCCCCACAGTAAATATGTTAGGCTAGACTATTTATTTGTATCGTCATCTATGGGTAATGTTGTAGAAATCAATAAGTTACCTAAACTACTATCTGACCATAACCCGTTCATTTTGGAGTGTGCAATACAGTCGGGTGCATGAGTTCAGTCCAAGTGGACATTCAACAGAAAATTGTTTTATAATGCCTCCTTTATACAACACATTAGGCAATGGATTGTACAATATTTTGTTGCGAACCGCTATAGTACTTCTCGAGGTATGGTTTGGGACAGTTTTAAGGCTGGTCTGCGGGGGAAGTTATTAGTTTTGTTGGGAAGAATAGGCGATTGGAAAAGGAGGACATAGAGGGTCTGATTGGTAGACTTACAGTTTTAGAAAAGGACCATACTCTAGCGATTAGCCAAAAGCAACAAGCGACAGTATTATCCTTGCAGCAAGAAATTGCAATGACTAAAGCTGAAATCAGCAGCTATTATAACAGGAGGTGTGCAGCAGCATATCAGGCACATAAAGAAGATAGCTATGAATATGGAGAATCTGTGGGCAAACTACTTGCGCTCCGTACAAAACAGAAGTCAGCAAGGAATAATATTTTGGGAATTAAAGGGCAGGATGGGCGGCATGCCACAAATTTAAAAGACATTATTAAAGTATTTGAACGCTTTTATCAAGATCTATACCGGCAGGAGGATACACACCCCTCCTCCCCTAATTGGATTGATAGTATGAGGGGTCCACAAGGGATTGATGATGAGAGGCGACAGGAGTTAGAGGCAGAGATCACATTGGAAGAAGTGGTAAATGCTCTACAATCTATGGCCACAGGAAAGGCGGCGGGTCCTGATAGAATCCCCTTAGAAGTATATAAGGTATTCTAGTCGGAACTCGCGCCTTTACTCCTAGACTTGGTAATTGGGGTACAACATAGTGGCCCTCCACCGGCTTCATGGGAAGGGACGGACATAGTTATCTTTTTGAAAAAAGATAAACCCACAGATAGTCCGGCTTCGTATCAGCCTATATCGGTCATTAACGCCGATGGCAAGCTTTATTCTAAAATCTTTGCGTCGCGGCTAAGTAGGATTATAGCCCACATTGTTTCCCCCTGGCAACATGGCTTCATTCCGTGAAGGGGCACCACCGACCATATTAGGCGAACTATTAGGGGAGAAGATGGCCTTGATTCTCCTGGATGCAGAAAGGGCCTTCGATCGTGTGGCCTGGCAGCATCTATGGGGAATTCTGGAGTATAAGTGGTTCGGTCCGGGTCTTATTACAGCAATTCGAGAAATGTATTTTAGACCCTATGCTAAGCTGCAAATCATGGGCCAAGAGTCTGTATTCAGGTCGCCAGGGGAACAAGGCAGGGTTGCCCCTGCTCTCCAATCCTGTTCGCCTTATACATTGATCCGTTTATTCAGCAATTACTTCAAAATCGGTGTATAAAGCCAGTATCCATCAACGGCTTTGACACCAAGGTAATGGCATATGCGGATGATATCGCCATCGCGACTTCAGATCCTGAGATGGCGGTGTCAGAAATAGAAAGGCTGGCTGAGGAATATAGTAGGACCTCAGGATATCTCCTGAATGCAGGGAAAACGCAGATTGTCTGCAACTCTAATACTTTGTTTACGGATATTTGTAGGTCGGATGTAGCAGTTTATCTTGGGGTGAGAGTCAGCAGTAGGGTTTGTGAAGTGTGGTCAATAGATCTATGCCCCATGGTTAACAAGATCAGTACAGATCTAAAACGCCTGGATAGGCTACATCTCACAATAATTGGAAGATGCAACATTCTCAAAATGATGATTTTCCCTAAGATTTTGTATCTATTTCGCTCCATCCCTTTGGAGATTGAAAGGCATTTGTTAAAGAAATTAGACTCTCTCGTCATCAACTTTATTTGGCGGTATAAGAAAATCCGCAGATCTTTAAAGTTTTTAACTCTACCACAAGACCGTGGAGGATGGGCGGCTCCTAATATGCTCTGTTATTTTTATGCTACCTTTTTACAACAGATGGCGGAGCTGTTCTTAGTGGATAATGCTGGTGCTAATATTAGGGGCCAGGAGTATGACACAGCTATTCCTTCTAGTTATGAGCTAGTCATGGGCCGATCGGCGCGTGGTATGCTTCTTAGACAACTTGAAGCTAGTTACTATAAGAAAACACGATTTAAGTGTGTGATCGCAGTATGGAAAGTGTGGTCTACAGTGGTGAAATTTATGAAGATACCTATCTTTAATAGATATTCGCTGCTGTGGCGGTCCTCTTTGTTTCCTTCAGTGCCTTATGACGCGGTGGGTAAACAGTGGGAACAAAAAGGTATAATTAGAATTGGGGATTTATATCGGGCTAATCAAACCCGATCATTCTCTGATCTTCAGGAGGGGTATGGTGTAACGGTAGGATCATATTTTAAATATATCCAGATTATCAGCTATCTCTCCCAACCCCGGAATAAACAACTCTCTTAATAAAATTTCCACTATTGGAGGTAGTTATGTGCCCCTGCTCTAGAATCAAACACATTTATAAATTCTTACTGGATACAGTTCCTTATGATCTAGAGCAGGTTGAAGCCAATTGGACTCGGAAGCTGGGAGATGGTGATGTAGATTTATATAGGTCAATTGCATTGGGATCGGAAATCTTTTTTGCTGCCAATCTAAAAGCCCAACACTATCAAACTATTTTTAATCTCTACTTTACGCCGGCTAAACTTTTTAGTTGGGGTAAGAGGGAGGACGATCGATGCCCAGGTGTGCTCAGGGACCAGCTGACTTGATGCATATGTACTTTTTGTGTGGGAAATTGATACATTTAATAGAAGGGATTGAGTTGTTTCTGTATGAAGCACTGGGCAAGAGAGTTGTCATAACTCCATTACTGATGTTTTTGGGCCATGATAGTAGTGTGCAATTGGATAATCATCAGGTGAACTTTACATTCATTGTGGTCGCCGTTGCTTGGCTGCTTATCGCCACTCAGTGGAAAGATGTTGAGCCCCCTACCTACCAGGCTTGGTTAGGCCGCTTGCTCGCTATCTATAATCTTGAACAAACACTACATAACTGTAAGGGTAGCCGTACTCGTAAGAAAGGCCGTAAGATCTGGGCTCCAATGAACAAATGGCTTAGAAGGCGCAGTGGTGGCAGGGACTGGTTAGACTCTGTTCTTTTAGAGAGGGCTGACTGACACAGAAGGACGGGGCGGAGCTCCGGGTATCAGATTTTGTGTAAAAGCTATATTTACTATCTGTTGTACGATACCCGAATTATTTATTTTTGTTGTGTTCCCGTCTCCTTGTGTAATGAAAAGTTTAAGGAATGTATATCTTATTTATGATGAAATACCTGTATATATTAATTCGTGATGCTCCAATGCTTGGTTTATAATAAATCGATTTTTAAAAAAAAGAAATCATTGGACAAAAATTTGGAAATTGCAGTGCAGAATGGCTTGGTAAAAAAGACATAAATAATATATCACTTACCTAATCAACATACCTCGGTTTGGGGCTCTTGTCTGGAAGTCACTGTGAATTGGTAGGGTTTTAAGTGCATGATCCAACATTGAATCCGCCATTAACCTGTGCAATCTTTGTGCGAAATTTGGTGTCCTTTGTATTTTGGGATGCCATTTGAAAGGGCAAGAAAATGAGAAATCAGAAATGGGAGCATATGCATCTGGTATAATCTCAAATCTGCCACCATCTTGAAGTGGATAAGTGGTGTGGGGTTCCCATATGTTTAATTGTACAACAAAGCAAAAGTACAAAAAGAGTACCCCAGTATACCTGTTACAATATGAATGAGAGAAAGTTAAAATAATTTTAATAGGCCTCAAATGCAAAAAGTAGCCTAGAAAGTACAAAACACATGTAAATCTACAAAGAAAGAAAATAAGTTAACTGTGCTCCTATCTTTGAATGGATAAATGGCAAGCAGTACCTGCGTACTCAACAGGACAATGATATCACAATTTGAAAAATTGGAAAATAATTCATTGCGAGGGAATATCTCCTATGAGCAGGGCTTACAATGTATTTTATAATTGTCAAACCTACGAGGTCCCTGAATTGTGCTTTTCAAAAGTACAACTTAACTCATTGTTGAGGAAAGGGAAACATAAGAAATTCCTGGGCAAGTGATATGTCTTCTACACTAAATACAGTGTATTAGTTATTTCTACTGAATCCTGAAAGGGAGTGATTCATCTAAGTGCATGGTGTAAGCTTATGAAGTCTTTAATATACATTTTATTGATCAAATATGGTTGCTATTAGTTAGAGTTCAGGATACTTATCTAAACGTGACACCGCCATATAGCTAGAGCAATATGTTGCATATGGGAAATGGCATTCCATTAAATCGAATCATTAAGGCCAAACGTATTTGTCGTTTATGAGAAAATCCATCAAGCGTCTTTCTTTCTTTTAAAGTAGTTACTCTGCCACATGTGCTGACTGAGACACTTGTTCCAGTATAGTTCATTGGTTCATGGTAGGTTGATGCCCAGCTCCTACAAAGTAGGAGATCCATTTTGTTTTTGACCTTTAATCTCTGATGGAACTGCATGCTCCTGTATTCATCATCTGAGTTTATTGTTGTGGGGCCAATGTAATGTAGGCCACCAGGGTATTGAATCCTGTAGATTACAAAAGCGGTGTGGCTATTAATCAAACATCGTTGGTGCCAATTTCTTTCATTGCTCCCCATGACTTCCTTTCTTGGCTTTGTCAGGGCACTTACACTGGTGCAGCCACGTGGGTGAAGTCCAACTAAAGGGCTAGCTTCCACATTTAATGCAGGAGTGTGGGTGTGCAGGCGGGTGTTTACGGCCTAGTTTCTTAGGTTGCTAGCACTTTTGAAAGCAAACCCAGGTTTTGATATTTTACTATCACCTGATTCCAAAACATATAATTTTTTTTCTAATTAGGTTGTGATTTTGGATCTTTAAGGGGTAAAAAGCAGAGACAAAATTGAAACAGTCCTGTTCCGGTTTGTTTGAGTGAATATTCCAATAGTGTCGAATGAGGAGTGTTGAGTGCCTGTTTAAACGCTTAGCAAATTACTTTTCTAAGATACTCTCATTCTGATGCGCATTGTTGTAGTGTAGTGGCTTGTACGTAAAATTCTTGGGCACTGCTATAGTTTTGTATGTTTCTGAAAAGGTGTCCATCTGAAAGGTAATCTCCTTCTGGGATGAAATTATCTATAAAGTGGTGCACGGTGGTGGTAAATGTAGAAGCACCCACTTTGATGTCCAGGCCAAGACATGAAACCTTACACCTGAAGTAAAGTATAAGTGAGGCTCTTGATTATTCAATCACTCTGTAAGTTCAGTCAATTCAGTCCACGTACCTTCCCACTGAGAGAGGATTCTATCACCGTACTATTTCCATAACCATTATTGAGTATTGTAAGTATTGTAATCATTGTATTTTATTTATATATTTATTTAAAAAGTTTTGTATAGCGCGAACATGACCCAATAGGGTATCAGAGCACTTTACAGAAGAGTTGCGACAAACATAGGGGGGACAGTTGTGGCACGAGAGGAGCAGTATACATGAAAGAAAATAACAACAGGTACATAATGAAGTAATAATGGAGGGCATCAGAACCATAACATTGCAAAATATCATAAGTGAGCAGAGGAGCAAGACAAGTAAGTAGAGTAAGGCAAAAGGCGTCGACATGACACTAGATGAGGAGGAACAGGCCGTTGGTCTTGGGGGACCAGCAAGGACTAGACTGGTATGCTGAAAGGCCGCGGCTAAACTTCTAACTCAGAAAGGTACTGATCAGTAGAGCTTTCACTTCCTTTTTGAAGTACACAGTTGATGGAATCAGTCTAGTTTCCGAAGGTAGGGAGTTCCAGATTCTCAGGGCAATATCTGAGAAGGATCGATTGTATGTTTTAATTTTTTTAAATTTCTTTGGTTTAAGCAACAAGGTACTGGAGCTCCTGGAAGAACGGGCACCGCCCGAGAGTTCTAGCTTATTTGCAAGGTACAGAGGAGTGTTTAAATGAAGTGCTTTGTGGGTCATGCAGGCATGTTTTAGTTGAATCCTTGCTTCAAAAGGTAGCCAATTTAGAGATTTCAAATCCGGGGAAATGTGGTTGGTTTTCTTGGAGTCTGTGATGAGCCTCGCAGACACATTCAGTGAGGCCCTGAGAGGGGCAAGTCTGTACTTTGGTAGACCGCAGAGGGTTGCACTGCCATATTCCAGCCATGAGATGACTAATGCTTGCACAGCGGACTTGAAGTCATCAAGGGGAAGGAAAGGTTTTAATTTCCTTAGGATGTTCAGTTGGAAGTTCACTTCTTTGGTAGATGCGCTGATGTGATCTTGCATGTTCAAGTTCTTATCCAGCACTATTCCCAAGGATCTCGTAGAGACTATGTTGTGTGGTGTGTAGCTGATTGTTGAGAGATTTTTCATATATTTCTCCACGATGGGGGCGTGCTGGGGTGGTGAAATATGGAGGAATTTCGTTTTGAGGGCGTTCAGTTTGAGATGGTTGAAGGTTAACCAGTTTTGGGTTTTGTGCAGGGTACCGTTGAGTGTCTTGCTATCATCCGGAGAAGAGATTTTCATGTACAATTGGGTGTCATCCGCATACATGTGGTACTGGATGTTAGATGCTTTGAGGATTTCAGTCAGAGGTTCCATGAATAGGTTGAAAAGTGTGGGTGAGAGATAGGATCCTTGGGTAACCCCCAGACTTCAAGGACTGGGATTGGAGAGGGTTTGATTGGATTTCACTCTCTGAGTTCTGTTATGGAGAAAAAGAGGCAAACCATTTTAGCACTGACCCGGAGAGCCCCATCCTATGTTCCAGAAGGCTCAGGAGATTGTCATGTTTGACAGTGTCAAAAGCTGATGAGAGGTCGAGTAGGATTAATAGGCAGGATTCATTCTGGTCAAGCAATGTAAGAGCGTTGTCGATTATATGAGTGATGGCTGTTTTCATGCTGTGGCCCTAACGGAAGCCCGATTGGAATTGATCAAGAAGTTGGAATTCCTCAATGTGGTTACACAGTTGTACATGAACACATTTCTCAAGGAGTTTTGCCAGAGTAGGGATGTTTGTGATAGGTCGGAAATTATTCAGATCCTCTGCGTCAGCCGTGGGTTTTTTGAAAATAGGCAAAACCAGGCCGGACTTTAAGCAGTCAGTGATGCAAATGTCTTCAATGTAGTTGAAAATGTCTTCAAATTGGCCCATGTAAATACAGGCAAGGCTGCAAGCAAAATTTTCTCCCATAGAAGTTCCTAAAACCTGTAAAAATAAATTCTGTTCAAATTTGAAATGGTTTCTAGTGAAAGCGAGATCAATGCATTGCAAAATAAAAGTTGATAATGTGTCATAATACCATTTGATGGATCTGATAACATGCCCAGCTGCTAACCACATGGACATTAGTGGTATAATAGTTTACCATGAGGTTATGTCCATTGCAACTAATATTTGTGAGGTCTGGCTAAACTGCAAATCTTCCAGTAGATTACGGAGCTCTGTAGTAACTTTAATGTAATGTATGTTTGTTGAACTGCACATTCCCTAAGGAAGTCCATTAAATTAAATAAATGTTCTAGAGCTGAACCAATACCAGAGACTATGGGGTGTCCTGTGCTGGAGTTGTTTGTTGTGAATTTTTGGGTGAATATAGGAGTGTGGATACTTGAGTACTTGGTGAACAAAAAACTGCCTCCTTCTGAGAAATCCATCTTGTTTGAACTGTTTTAATACGATATTTCGATCATTTTTGGAGGTAAGGTCTCCCACAATCAGGTGGCAGTTCTTTCTGTTGTTCAGAAATCATCTAGTTTCATCGCATTACACACATTCATGATCATAATGTCACTACATTTGTGTGACAGGTTTTTGAGTATCTGAGAATAATTTTGAAGATTTCAAAATGTTAACTTTTCTGTCCTTGTCATTTGTGTTGTGGTCTTGTTCCACCTGATTTAGCTACACTGGTTTTACTAAAGACTATGGGCCTGATTTAGAATTTGGTGGATGGGTTACTTCATCACTAACGTGGCAGATATCCTGTCCGCTTTATTACAAGTGTATTATATCCTATGGCACTTGCAATATGGTGGATGGGATATCCATCATGTTTGAAATGGAGTAACTCACTCGTAAAACTTTAAATCAGTCCATATGTTCTCAAAGGTGGTGGTCTCAGGTCCAATGGTGGATGGAGGTGGTGGAAAGTCAGAAGGGATCCTTAAGTCGATTGAACGGATACTGTGTGAAGTCTTTGGTTTATCCTGACGGTATTGGTGTAGTCTGAGTTTTCTCATGCTGTTTTAAAATTCCAACTGGAATTGAAAAGGTTCATGGTGGAGTTTAGGAGGAAAAATTAAATCTTTATTTAGAACTCTTGCTTCTGTCTCAGAACGTTGGTAGCAAGACAGATATACTATGATTGAAGTTTCAGGAGCTGCTCCTTTTACATCTACTGGTGACTCTGAGATTGGTTCTGCAACTCCTGATTGAGCTGGATGTGATTTCTCCCTCAATGTGTTACTCTGCCTCAGTTGTTTTTCTGTGACTGTTTGGAAAAAGACCGTAGCAGAAATCCTAAATCCTGCTCCAGTTGTCGTGTTTATGGAGCAAACTGAACTCTAGGATTTGAAGAGGTGGATAGGAATTCTTTACCATTCTTATCCTCACTGCTAGTATTGTCAAAGGTCCAGTTTGAAGGTGTGTGTGATGATTAGTTGGTCCTTGTAGATTTCCAAGGTAAGGTGATCTTTGAGGTTCAGACTGACCAATAGGAGTCAAAGGTGTAAGGAAAGACCCATTCATAAGTAAAACAGTCCATGTTCCAGTTGAGGCCATTGATTTTTTTGATTAATGAAGGTCTTGTATTCAAAGATTTCACACTGGATGCAACTGAGTTATTCTTTTATGTTAGCCAGGGTAGTACAATTTTGTATTTGGTCTTCCTATTCAAGGATTTATTTCAACAGCTGTTCACTTAACCTCTTGGATTTATTAATGATAAGGACAAGCCAGTCCCTGGTACACTTGTTACCTAAAATGTTTTTGGTTCAGTTTGAACCATCAGACTGGTAGGTGCTGCGTTCATACCTAGGTATTCTGTCAACAGAGCACGATGTAGTGCAAACCTGATAATTTATTTTTTTGAGTGGAGTAAGCTTTTCCTGTTTGTTAAAAATGGGGGTCTCTAGATGGCAATGGTTTGCACCTTTGTCCAAGTAGAGACCCTTGCTTGTAGTCAGGGTAAGGGATCTACACCCTTAGACAACCTCTGCTCACCCCCTTGGTAGATTGGCACAAGCATACAGGCTTATCTCAGAGGCAATGTGTAAAGCATATGTGCACACATACAGTAACACAGTAAAAACACTACAAATAGACACCACACTAGTTTAGAAAAATAGGTAATCTTTATCTAAACCAAACAAGACCAAAACAACAAAAATCCAACATACAATAACCAAAATATGCACTTTGTAAGAATAACCTTAAAAATGCAGTTCCTTGAAGTCAGTAGCTCAGTCCGCTGCGACTGCGGCGCTGAAAACAACCAAATCCAACTGTTTTGGTCAACCTCGTCGATGCGGACCAGCATTAGTGTCATAAGTCTTGTGAACAGTATTTGGTTCCGGCCGACCCCATTGGTGCGGGCCAGTTGTGGCTATCTTCGCAGTTTCAGTGTGAAGTGGAGCGGTGCAGCGTGCAGTGCCCTCAGGATTGCGGTGCAGGCAGTGGCTTGGTGATGATCGTCCAGCAGGGTCGGTGTGACCGGGGCTGCGTTGCAAAGTGGGGCGGTGCTCGTTGTGGTGCTGACAGGTCACGGTGCAGGCGGCGGTGCCGGTCGATGTCAGCTTGCAGCGTCGTTGTCAGTGAGACCAGGGCGGCGGAATGAACTGAGGCGGTGCGGAGTGTGGTGCCCACAGGTCACGTTGCAAGCAGCGGCTCGGTGGCGATAGCTGTCGTCGTCGGTGAGACAAGGGTTGCGGTGCGAAGTGTGGCGGTGCCCTCTGTGGTGTCTTTAGATCACGGAGCTGATAGTAGTGTCAGTGATGGCGTTGGGTTGTGGTTTCCCTCTGTAGCAACTGGAATGCACAGTCCCAGAGGCGGTACCTAGAGGAAGGTGAAGTCTTTGCTGTTCCTGAGACTTCTTGAACAAAGGGCAAGCTCTGCTTTAAGCCCTTGGAGATACTCAGTAGAAAAAGTTACAGAAATTTCAGTCCAGTCCTTTCCCTGTCCAAGACAGAAGCAGCTACTGCAGGTTAACACAGCAAAGCACACAGCAAAGTAGTAGTCTCTCCTCACAGCTTCCCCAGCTCTTCTTCTTGGCAGGTTCTTTGATCCAAGCGAGTTCTAAAATCCTGGGTCTGAGCCCCAACATTTATACCACATTTCCCTTTGTTCTCTTGTGGCAGGAAGTGTCTGTGTTCAGTCCAAATCAGTTCTGTCCTCTCTGGCCCATCTTCCTGGCAGGAGGTGGAGACAGCATTGTCCAAGGAAGATGAGGTCTATTCAGGTGCAAGGAAATCTCGTCCCACTACTCTAAATGCAGCCCGGTCTATTCAGCCCTGTCCTGACTCATCCCGGAAAGCAGGACACAACTCAACACCCCCAGTGGCTGTCTGAAGAGAATGCACATCCCCAGCCCCTGTCACTCCAAAGCCACAGAGTCAATCCACACACCAGCAGAGGCACCCAGGATGGCTAAGCAAGAAAATACCCACTTTCTAAAAGTGGTATTTTCAAACACACTATATAAAAATCATCTTTACTAAAAGATGCATTTTCATATTCTGAGTTCGGGCATACTAAAGTCTACCTTCCTACCTGGTCCCAATGGGTAGTTAAACGTATAAGATGTTATAAATAAACTCCCATTCTATCCTATGGGACAGATAGCCTTTCCATAGTGAAAAAAGCAATACACTGTATTTCACTATCAGGACATGTCACACACACCAGCACATGTCCTACCTTTCACATACACTGCACTCGCCCACAGGGGTACCTTGGGCCTACCTTAGGGGTGTCTTACATGTAAGAAAAGGATTGGTTAGAGCCTGGCAAGTGAGTGCACTTGCCAAGTTGGCATGGCAGTAGAAACTGCGCACAGACACTGCAGTGGCAGGTCTGAGACTCTTTTAAAAGGCTGCTTGTGTGGGTGGCACAGTCTGTGCTGCCCTGTGCACACACAGTGCACTGTACTAGGGGCTTAGTAGTAAGTCAAAAAAGCCGATCATGGAAGCACCAATCCATAAACACAATTCACATAGGAGCACTTGCACTTTGGCACTGATCAGCAGTGGCAAAGTGCCCGAATCATTTAGACCAGCAAACACGAACTCCAACACACAGCAAAAAATACAGGAAGCAGAGGAAAAAAGACAGGGGAAAACCACGCCAAAGATGCCAGGTCTAACACGTGTCCCTTCCAGCTGAAAAGTGGGGAGAACTACCCACCCTCCTGGGAGTTCTCTTCACCAAGGCGGAAAAATCTGGACAGGCCATCAGCGTTCTGTACCAGGGCGATGTTCCACCATAAAGTCCATCCCCTGCAGAGAAATGGACCACCTCAACAGTTTTGGGTTCTCACCCCTCATTTGCATCATCCATCTGAGGGGCATGGGGTTGGTCTGAACCCAGAAGTGAGTCCCAAACAAGTAGAGCCTCAGCTTCTTCAGTGCCCAGGCCACAGCAAATACCTCACGCTCAATCGCACTCCACCTCTGTTCCTAGGGATGTAACCTCCTACTAATGAAGGCTACGGGTTGGTCTAGGCCCTCATCATTTAGTTGTGAGAGAACAGCCCCCACTCCGTGCTCTGAAGCATCTGTCTGCACCACAAATTCTTTTGAGAAGTTGGGCACCTTGAGCACGGGCGACATGCACATGACAGATTTCAGGGCATCAAAAGCTTTCTGACAGGCGTCTGTCCAGCTCACCTTTCTGGGCTGCTTCCTGGAAGTCAGCTCAGTCAAGGGGGCAACAATGGTGCCATATCCCTTAACAAACCTCCTTTTGTACCCGGTGACTAGGCTCTCACCTCTGTCTGGGTCTTGGGGGGCTCCCAAGCCAGGATGGTGCCAATCTTAGGCTGTAGGGGCGGCACCTGGCCGCTTCCTACCTGGTGCTCTAAGTACACCACTGATCCCTGCCCGATCTGGCACTTGATGGCATTGATCATGAGGCCTGCTCTCTGCTGGACCTTCAACACTTCCCTGAGGTGTCGAAGATGTTCCTCCCAAGTGGCACAGAGCACTGCAATGTCTTCCAGGTAGGCATTGCTAAAATCCCCTGGTCCAGCTAACACCAGGTTAACCAACCTCTGAAAGGTGGCAGGGGCATTCTTCAACACAAAGGGCATCACCTGTAACTGGCAGGGACCCTCTGGGGTTAAAAATGCAGACCTCACCTTGGCCCCATCAGCTAAGACAATCTGCCAGTACCCAGACACTAAAGGGCCGATTCCGATTTTGGCTGGAAGGGAACCGAACGATGGTCGGAGCCCTTCCGACCGAATCGGAACGTGCCGGCCGGATTCCTTTCCGACCGAGCCATTCCGATGGGCTCGGTCGGAAAGGAATCCAACTCGGATTTCCGGATGGCTTACGACGGGCTCGGAGAGCCCGTCCGCCGTCCGGGAATCCTTCAGTACTCCCCCGGCCACCTCTTCACGACCGAGGGAGTACGATGGCAGTATTTCACTGCCTTTTCGTGCTGGTCTTTCCGGCATGAAAAGGCAGTAGGTAACTGTCTTTGGGGGCCCCCAGTAGGGCCCCCATGGGTGCGAGCCCGCCGAATGGCGGCCTGGGGGCACCTCAGGTGCCCCTCTGTTGATCCCTGCACCCGGTGGCAGGCACCTTGGGGTGCCGGCCACAGGGTGCAGGGATGAACTGCACCCCTGCTTTTCACAATGCAAGCATGCATTCCACTTGGAATGCATGCTCCCATTGTGAAGTATACGAGTGCGACCGAACAGGGTTCGGTCGCATCGTACTTGCAGGGCCGTAACCTACGACAGCAGGTCGGTCGGTTACGGCTCCTGGACGATGTCGGACGGACCTGAGTCCGTCCGACATCGGAATCGGCCCCTAAGTCAAACGTACTGAGTTGCTAGTCAGCTACCAACCGATCTATGAGCTCATCAGCTCTGGGGATGGGGTGTGCGTCAGTCCTGGTGACGTAATTGAGCCCTCTGTAGTCCACACAGAACTGGAGTTCTGGGGTGGCACCGGGTGCGGCAGCCTTTGGGACCAAGACCACTGGGCTGGCTCAGGGGCTGCTTGAGGGGTCAATCACCCCTAGTACCAACACCTTGGAGACTTCCTCCTTGATGCTAACTTTGACCCTGTCAGTCAACCTGTAAATTTAGAATTTAACAGGAGTACTGTCCCAGTGTCCACATCATGGACACACCACTTAGTGACACCTGGGGTCAGGGAGAACAGAGCGGCAAACTGCCCCAACAGCTGGGGGCAGTCCCTCTGCTGTTCAGGGGTCAGGGCGGGGGAGAGGTTTACACTGTCCACTGACCCATCATGTTCCTTGGCAGACAGGAGGTCCGGTAGAGGCTCAGTCTCCTCTTCCATTCCATCATCTGTTGCTAGGAGCATGCTCACTTCAGTCCTCTCAAAGTGAGGTTTGAAGCAGTTCACGTGTAGGACTGACAAAGGGTTCCTGGGAGACTGCAAGTCCACCAGATAGGTGATGTCACTCTTGCACTCCACCACCTCAAAAGGCCCAGTCCACTTGTCCTGGAGAGCACAAGGCTCTACTGGGGCCATGACCCACACTCTCTGGCAAGGTTGAAACTCAATCAGAGTGGCATTCTGATCATACCAGCGTTTCATCTCCCCCTGGCTGGCTTCCAGATTCGCCTGAGCGAGTTGCCTGAAGTGCTTAGTCTGGTTTCTAAAGGCCAGCATGTAGCTGTACACATCCTGGGGAGGTTTACAGGGAGCTTTCTCCCAGCCTTCTTTGACCACACTCAGAGGTCCTCTTACAGGATGCCATACAGGAGCTCAAAGGGGCTGAACCCTAAGGACTTAGGGTAACTCTCTGTAAGCAAATAGCAGGCATGGTAAGAGGACGTCCCACTTACGCCTCATGGGTTCTACAAGACCATCAATCATGCCTTTGAGGGTCCGGTTGAATCTCTCAACCAGCCCATTCCCTTGAGGATGGTGAGGAGTGGTGAACTTGTAGGTAACACCACACTCCTTCCATAAGGACGTCATATACTTTGATATGAAGTTTGTACCCCGGTAGGATACCACCTCTCTGGGGAACCCCACATAGGAAAAGATCACCATCAATGCCCGGCTCACCACAGGGACTGTCGTGGTCCTGAGAGGGATAGCCTGGGGGTACCGGGTGGCATGGTCCACCAAGACCAGTATGAACCTGTTTCCCATGGCTTTCTTGGGATCCAGAAGCCCCACAATGTCAATACCAATCTCTCAAAGGGGGTGCTGACCACAGGAAAAGGTTGGACAGGAGCCTTACACTTAATCCCACTCTTACCGCTTGCCTGGCAAGTATGCCAAGACCTACAATGTTTAATTCTTGCACATTTGGGGCCAAAAGAAGTGGGTGACAAGCCTTTCAAAGGTCTTATCCTGCCCCAAATGCCCTGCCAAAGGCACATCATGAGCCAGACCCAGTAGGAGGGCTCTGAAGCACTGGAGTACCACCAGCACATGGGCTGACGGAGGGTCAGCAACCTTAGGCTCGCTACACAGGAGACCATTCTCCGAGTAAATCCAATGTGATCCAGACTGATCACCTGCTGCCTGGCTTTCAGCCTGCTGCCGCAAACCAACAAGAGAAGGGCATTCCTGCTGCTCCTTGCAGAATTCCTCCCTGGTGGGGCCCCCTTCCTGCTGCCAATGGGTCAGCAAAGGCAGGTCCCACAGTTCAACCACTTGCTGCCCTGTAGGCTCCAGGGCATCCCCCTCAATGTCTGCCTCCACCTGGACTGTGGGAACTTTGGGGCCAGTTTCCCGCGCCCCCTGCCTCTTCTCTTTCTGGCAGGCACCTGGGCCACTCTTTCAGGCTCCAGGTCCTCTTGATTGCCCTTACCATCTGCTATTGATTGAGTGGTCACACACGCCCACTCAGGTAGACCCAACATCTCCAGATGAGACCTGTGTTCCACCTTCTCCTAAGGGGAACTCTCGAGGTCATTACCAAGCAGACAATCAACAGGCATGGCTGGTCTCACAACCACTTTCAAGGTACCTAAGACCCCCCCACTCAAAAGAACCTGAGCCACTTTGTAGAGGCACTCTGAGTTGTCACCTGACACTACTGAGTGGAATACATTAGGGATCACCTGCTCCTCAGATGCCAGTCGACAATTGACATCTGTCACACTGGCCCCGGTGTCTCTCAAAGCCTGCACCCTATGGCCATTAATGGTCACCCATTACCCGTATTTTTTAGTGTTAGTGCACAAGTGGGTCCTTGGGACCGTCTCACTGTCCCCTAGTGAGACAAGGGTCCATTCTGCTAGCTCCCACGCCTCCTGTGGGCCCAACTCCTCCCCCAATGCTACACTAGTCAACCCATGGCGCAGTGCACCAGTGGGTGTAGGTGTAGACTTAGGACACTTAGGATCCCCAATGAAGTGACCCACCTGCTCACAAACAAAAAATGTGCAGGCTCCCCTGAAGAGACCCATGGCTTCTTACCACTGGGGGTCTGGGAACCTTTCCCTTGGGAATTATTTTGGGGCCTTTTTTGGAACTCCTTTTATTTACCCTTGTTCCCCCCATTCTTCTGCTGGGGACCCTGCCCACCCTTGGCTGAGTCTGCCGCATACCCCTTGTGGAACCTGGTGCTAACCCAGCGGTCCACCTCTATAGCAAGCTTCCTGGGGTCAGTCAGCTTACTGTCAATCAAGTGCTGGCGTAGCTCTGGAAAACTATTAACAAACAAGTGCTCCCATGCCATTAAATCATAGAGCCCCTGAAAATCAGTTACCTGGCTACCCTTCACCCAACCATCCAGTGCTCTGCAAAAGGAAGCAACATACTCACACCAAGTTTATGACTCAAGTTTCTTACAGGCCCTGAACTTCTGCCTAAACATGTCTGGGGTTAATCCATACCTTCTGATCAAGGCATCCTTCATGGGAGCATAAACCATATTATCCTCCTCAGGCAAGGCTAGCAAGATGTCCCTCCCTTCTGCAGTGAAGCGGCTCCACAACCCCAGGACATGTCCTATCTTTCACATACACTGCACCCTGCCCACAGGGGTACCCTGGGCCTAACTTAGGGGTGTCTTACATGTAGGAAAGGGGAAGATTAGGGCCTGGCAAGTGGGTGCATTTGCCAGGTTGACATGGCAGTAGAAACTGCACGCAGACACTGCAGTGTCAGGTCTGAGACCCTTTTAAAAGGCTGCTTGTGTGGGTGGCACAATCCACTCTGCAGGCCACTAGCAGCATTTGACTTACAGGCCATGGGCACACACAGTGCACTGTACTAGGGGCTTAGTAGTTAGTCCAAAAAGCCAAATCATGGAAACACCAATCCATAAACACAATTCACATCAGGAGCATTTGCACTTTGGCACTGATCAGCAGTGGCAAAGTGCCCAAAGCATTTAGACCAGCAAAAACTAACTCCAACACACAGAAAAAATACAGGAGGCAGAGGCAAAAAGACAGGAGAAAACTATGCCAAAGAAGCCAGGTCTAACACTGTTACTTTTTGAGGACCTGTGTCATGGAAAGCTGAGCATCAGGTGTTCTGGAGCACCCAAAAGAATTTGGGAAATTTGATTGTCAGTAAGTGCTAGACGCTGGTCCATACTCAAAATGGCTATTTTGAAAGAAATTAACACATCTTAGTGTGATTAAAAATAATCGTTCTAGCTGTGGAAATAAATACTCAGCTTGCTCTCTGTCATCCTATGAGCTGGATATCAAATATAAGCTTGCCATTGTGAGAAATGAACTTTTGAATGAACTATGAATTGTTCATGCAATATTTTTTGCAGTTTTCCATGGAGAAAGAAATAAACAAACTTTAAATGAAAATTTTAATTGTCAATATTACTTGCATAATAAAGACATTCTAATTTTGGAGTCTCTCTCCCCACCCCGGTAAATACAATGTATGTACTAATTTTTTTATTTTATTTAGATTTTAGAAATTGAAAGTTATTATTCTACAATATGTTCCTAAATTTTAAATCGTGAGTGAAAATGTCTGCAAGCTGTAAATGATTTCAAAATGTTTAATTGGACTTCATGAAGTGGAAACATCAAGTGCCCCACTATTGCAAACACCGTGAGGCTTTTTCACAAACTTTTGAATCTTTCTGAATCTGGAAGTGAGTCCTTAACACGTGTGGTCTCAACTTCTACAGTGTCCAGACTCCAGACCATAGCAAAGGCTTCCTTTTTGATAGTACTCCATCTCTGTTCACTAGGAAGTAGCCTCCTAGAGATGAAACCTGCAGGTTGGTCTAGGCCCTTCCTATTTAGCAGTGATAAGACTGCCCCTATGCCCTGCTTTGAGGCATCAGTCTGCAAAATGAACTCCTAAGAAAAGTCAGGGGCCTTGTGTACAGGACCTGTACCCATGGCCTGTTTCAGTATGTCAAAAGTCTTCTTACAGGCCTCTGTCCAGACAGGGGCTTTCGTGGTCCTGAGAGGGATAGCATGGGGGTACCGGGTGGCATGGTCCACCAAGACCAGGATTAACCTGTTTCCCATGGCTATCTTGGGATCCAGAGGCCCCACAATATCAATACCAATCCTTTCAAAGGGGGTGCTGACCACAGGAAAAGGTTGGAGAGGAGCCTTACACTTCCTCCCACTCTTACAGCTTGCCTGGCAAGTATGGCAAGACCTACAATGATTAATTCTTGCGCATTTGGGGCCAAAAGAAGTGGGTGACAAGCCTTTCAAAGGCCTTATCCTGCCCCAAATGCCCTGCCAAAGGCACATCATGAGCCAGACCCATTAGGAAGGCTCTGAAGTGCTGGTGTACCACCAGCACATGGGCTGACGAAGGGTCAGCAACCTTAGGCTCGCTACACAGGAGATCATTCTCCCAGTAAATCCAATGTGATCCAGACTGATCACCTGCTGCCTGGCTTTCATTCTGCTGCCGCGAACCCACAAGAGAAGGGCATTCCTGCTGCTCCTTGCAGATTTCTTTCCTGGTGGGGCCCCCTTCCTGCTGCCAATGGGTCAGATCAGGGAGCTCCCCCAGTTCGGCCACTTGCTCCCCTGTTGGCTCCAGGGCATCCCCCTCCATGTCTGCCTCCTCCTGGACTGTGGGAACTTTGGGGCTGGTTTCCCATGCCCCCTGCCTCTTCTCTTTCTGGCAGGCACCTGGGCCACTCTTTCAGACTCCAGGTCCTCTTGATTTCTCTTACCGGCTGCCATTGACCGAGTGGTCACACAGGCCCACTCAGGTAGACCCAACATGTCCATATGAGACCTGTGTTCCACCTTCTCATATGGGGAACTCTCGAGGTCATTACCAAGCAGATAATCAACAGGCATGGCTGGTCTCACAACCACTTTCAAGGTACCTAAGACCCCCCCACTCAAAAGAACCTGAGCCACTTTGTAGAGGCACTCTGAGTTGTCACCTGACACTACTGAGTGGAATACATTAGGGATCACCTGCTCCTCAGATACCAGCCAACAACTGACAGCTGTCACACTGGCCCCAGCGTCTCTCAAACCCTGCACCCTATGGCCATTAATGGTCACCCATTGCCCGTATTTCTTAGTGTTTATGCACAGGTGGGTCCTTGGAACCATCTCACTGTCCCCTAGTGAGACATGGGTCAATTCTGCTGGCTCCCACCCCTCCTGTGGGCCCAACTCCTCCCCCAATGCTACACTAGTCAACCCACGGGGAGGTGCACCAGTAGGTGCAGGTGTAGACTTAGGACACTTAGGATCCCCAATGAAGTGACCCACCTGCTCAAAAGCAAAAAATGTGCAGGCTTCCCTGAAGAGACCCATGGCTTCTTACCACTGGGGGGCTGGGAACCTTTCCCTTGGGAATTATTTTGGGGCCTTTTTTGAACTCCTTTTATTTACCCTTGTCCCCCCATTCTTCGGCTGAAGACCCTGCCCACCCTTGGCTTAGTCTCCCGCATACCCCTTGTGGACCCTGGTGCTAACCCAGCGGTCCGCCTCTTTTTAAAAAAAAAATTCTTTATTAGTTTTTTCAAATAGAATAACAAACAGAACAAACATCAAAGCCAGTTGCTTACAGTCGGAACAAGAAGCATCCACGTATACATAATGATCATTTGCATCTTAGGAAATCAGAGTACATGTCACCAATATGAAAGGATGACAAGAGTGGCAAGCAATACATCACAGTACAGCTGGAGACATTATCGTTACGATTTACACACCATTATAACAATAACACCCCACCAGACATGGCCTTCTGGTGCCTACCGAAATGCATGTGGGACCTGTGTATAATGTTCCTCCTGGTCCAGTATACCACCCACCTTGCAACCTACAGATTCGTGCCTACGACTCACCAGGTAGCCCCGGGGAGCTCGCTCCCTCACCCTGACATGTGCGCGCCCACTCCAGGAATGGTCCCCATATGTCCCTAGGCCTGGATGCTGATGGCATCAGCTCCCAGAAGATAGTCAACTGTGTATGTCGAACATCACATCCGTAATCCACTCTTTCATGGAAGGGACTCCCCTCCTCCCCCAATGCATGGCCACCCGGCGCTTAGCAAACAGTAAGAGCATGGCATGTAGTCTGCGAGTTGCGACCGGTGTGTCCTTCACATATCCCAGCAAACCCAGCAAGGGGTCCGGGTCGTCTGCCACACCTAATATATCATGTATTGTAGTAAAAATGGTGGACCAGAATGAGGTCAAACGTGGACAGCTCCATGCCATGTGCATGAACGTATCCGGGGCTAGGCCACATCTCCAGCAGCTATCATCTTCCTTAAAACCCATGCGGTGTAACTGGGAGGGGACCTATAAAATCTATGAAGATATTTAAAATGGATCAAACGAAGCTTATAATTTGGGGACAAAGCCGTGAGTTGATTACAGCAATAGGCCCACTGCTCCTCCATGATTGGGGTCTGCAATTCAGCATTCCACACCTGGAGAGCCCTAGGTTTCAACAGGGGAGCTGAGCTCTGCATGTTGTTATAAATACGTGTAATGAGTCTGCGAGGAGAGTCCGACCTGAGCACGTTTTCTAGGGCTAGCAGCGTGGGTGGGGGGCTAGGGAAAAAGTCATGCAAAGCTCTACACGTGGCTCAAAGTTTGTGATATAAAAATAATTCCGAAAAAGGTACTGGTCGCTCCTCTATGGGTTCAGGGGGGGCCCTAAATGACTCCCCAGGATATAGATCTGCAAATGTGCGCAGGCCTATCTTCTGTGCTAATGCTTTGCTTGCGCCCTCCCCCATTGTGGGCAGCATAGGGTTGTGTGCCAAAGGAATGGATGGGGCATATAAGATTTTATGTTGAGCTCTTTCCCTGAGTTTATCCCATGCCCACCTCAGGGTCTCAACCGTGTCAACGCCGTCACGAGGGCGCTTATAGGCCTGATACAAGGCCACCTGAAGAGGAACCGGCGCTGCAACGTCCGTCTCCACGGCAGAGTGAGGCTGAAAAGGGGTTGGGTGTACCCAAAAATGGAAGAACTGAGCCTGTGCACTCAGTGCATACAGTTGGATATCCGGAGCTCCCAGACCACCCTGGTGCAAAGGAAGGGTCAGAAGTTCCCACGAGATCCATGCTTGCCGACCTGCCCAGATCAGGGAAATGAATAAAGAGCGGAGAGATTTGAAGAAGGCCTGTGTGAGGGGAATCGGAATATTTACGAACAGATACAATAGTTTCGGCAATACCACCATCTTAGCAATTGCAATTCTCCCAGCCAGGGACAAGGGGAGCCCAGCCCACGCGGTAACCTTTTCCTCCAACCATGAGACAGTACGCCTGTAATTCATATCCCAAATATCTTGCATATTCCTACTGAGCCATACACCAAGGTATTTCACTGGACCATTGGCCCATTTAAGTGGAAAGTCAGATTGGACAGGTGTAGTAGCGTCAGTCAAGGGGAATATAGTGGATTTAGTCCAATTTATGGAGACGCCAGATATACACCCAATTTTATGAATTAACGAAGAATCGGTGCCATATTTGTCTTCGGGTCATTGATGTATAATGTCACATCGTCAGCGTATAACGAAATAAGGAGGCCCGCGTGCTAAACCCCAGTCCCCTAGCAGTATGATGTTGTCTAATCCATGCCGCCAATGGCTCCATCGCTATCGCGAAGAGCAAGGGGGACAGAGGGCACCCCTGCCTTGTACCACGCGATATATTGAACGGATCCGATAACATGCCATTTACACGAATCCTCGCAGAGGGCCTCGTGTAGACCAAACGCACCAGGCTAAGGAATAGCTGGCTGAACCCCATTCTGTCAAGAACGGCAAAGAGATATGACCACTCCAGCGTGTCGAACGCTTTTGTAGCATTGAGAAACACAGCTACTGTGTGCGAGTCAGGATGTAGATAATAGGCCACAGTAAAAAAGGTCCGCAGGTTATGTGCAGTGGAATGCCCAGGAATAAAGCCAGATTGATCTGGGCGAGCTATCAATGGGAGTAATGGTTGCAGATGATTTGCGACCAATTTTGCCAAGATTTTAGCATCCACGTTTATTAAGGAAAGTGGTCTATAAGAGTCGAGTTCATCTCCAGGTTTCCCTGGCTTCAGTAGGGTGATAATGATTGCCTCGCGCATCGACAGTGGTAAAATACCCGAAGTTTGAGCCTCCTCATAAATCAATTAAATGAGGAGCCAATTCTTTCGCAAATGTTTTATAGAAAGCCGTGGTTAGCCCATCGGAACCTGGGGCCTTCTCCAACGGTAGACTCTTAATTACCTGGGTAACATCTTCCACAGTGAATGGAACATCCAAATATTCCCTGTGTCCCCGGCCCAACCACAACAATTCCAACGATTCAAGAAAGGGCTGGAGGCCCACATGTACAGAGTCTAGTGTAGTCGTATAAAGTTTAGCATAGAAATGTGAGAACCTGTGCATAATTTCTCTCGGGCCTCTAATTATGTGTGTGTTATCTCCTTTGAGCTCCGTGATATAAGCAGTGGACCTAGGGGCACGAAGCATTGACGCCAAGGTTCTCCCAGGCCTATCTCCCTCACCGTATCTCCTAGCCTGTGCATGTCTGCCTAAGAACTTCACCTCGCGTTGGGCTTTCTCCTCAAACTCCAGCAGTTTTTCCTTCAGTAGGGCTACTACCGTATGATCATCAGTGTTGTAGGACTGTGTTTCCAGCTCCTTGATCTGTTTCTCCAGGGAAGCACGCGTACCACGTATGGCCTTCAATACTCTAGCCTGACGTGCTATGCAATTGCCTCTAATCACCATCTTAAATGCCTCCCATAAGGAGGCCTGGGTTGAGACCGAGCCAGCATTAAGAGCAAAGTAATCAGTTATGTCCCCTCTAATCTCTTCTTTAATAGCCTCATCTAAGAGGGCATTGGGCGGAAGCCGCCTGCTGAACATTTTGGGTAGTGAGTTTGGTAACGCCAGGCATAAGAGACTGGGGGCATGGTCGGACAAGGACCTCGGGAGATGAGAGACCCCGGAGGTCCACGTCGCAATGTCCCGGGACACCAACCAGTAGTCCAACCTAGACCAAGCCCTGTGGAACTCCGAAATGCATGTGCCTTCCTTAACCTGTGGGTGATTATGTTGCCATATATCAATCAGATCGCCATCTGCTATAATAGCATTGAGTACCGCACTAGCGGAAGGGTGTAGTGAACGGGATTGTCCCCTCCTGTCTAAAGCATCATCTAATATTGCGTTAAAATCTCCCCCCCATATGATAGTGTCACAACCAGTTGTTCTCACTTTGGCCCATACTTTCAGGAAAAAGGTCCAGGGAAGACATGGCTTGGCAGTTCGGTTTGGACTGTTCCCATGAGGCACAGGGTCAAGACTGATTTGCATATGGCTATGTCTGAACTGGGGTGGCGTGGTGAAGCAAAATAACGATGGATTAAACCCAGATCTGTGACTGGGGGTGAATGTTTGCCAATGTGCAACATTCCGTCCATCTACTTGTGTGTTTTACATTGGGGCCATAAACTACCACTATGACCATCCGGACCCCACCTAGGACACCAAGTAATTTGATAAATCTGCCCTCTGGATCGGCGTGAGACTCACATTCCTTCCACTCAAGCCCATGCCTAACGAGCACAGCTACCCCTCGGGAATAATTGGAATAAATGGATGAATAAACATGTCCCCATCGTCTATGCTTTAGCCTGGTGGAAGGTGTAGTGTTCAGATGTGTCTCCTGTAATAAGCACACATCAATGTGGTGACGCACTAAGTAGGAGTGGACCAATCTAGCCTTTCTATGGTCATTTAGACCTCGAATGTTCCAAGTTAAAAAATTAAGACTGGACATATCTAACCTGGCGGGTTCCGGAACAATGACCCGACGAGGGCCCCACAATCCACAATGCCGACCATGGTCCAGCGTCCTGACAGTAAACAGTAATAATGGACTAGATGCCCATTCCCAAGACGTTCTAACGGCTGTAGGGATGTAGACAATAATGCACAATTATGATTTCCAAGACTGTATAGCAAAGAACTGGCTAAAAACAATATAGTATACCTCCCCCACTCCAACCCCCCAAACAAGTTGTGAATTACCCACCCGCGTCAACATATAACAGAATACGACATGCCCCAAAGAACACAGAACAGCAATCGGGAGAACCCCGTTAGAGCAACAAAATAACTTACAGGAGCTCACCCTGGGGGGCGTAGTAACACCAGCATTCTCCCCTACCAAAAGCAGGGTGGCCAAGAGAACTGCTGAGGACCAAGCCTAAACAGGAAGGATTGTACGGGATACCAATGCACAGCGGCTAACATGTTAAGATAAGGAAACAAAAAGGGGAGGGCGACCCCCGACATCAAAATCCCCTGTGGGCCTCGGCCCGGCCCATGTCAACAGTAAACACAGTTACAGGCATATAGAAACTGAATACCGGTTAGTCGTTTTCACTCAATCTGTCCGCAGATGAGCCCTCGACGTGGGGACCTGGTTTATGCTTCTTCCCACCAACATGCTTCGCCAATTTCAATGCGGACTTGGCGTCCGTGAAAAAGTGAGCCATGCCCTCGTGCGAAACCTTGAGTTTAGTGGGATACAGCAAAGAGTATGGAATCTGGGCCTGGAGTAGAATGCGTTTGGCAGGCAAGAATTCTCGGCGTGCGGCCTGCACCGCCGGTGTGAAGTCTGGATAGAAAGAGATGGTGTTACCTTTGTGTGTTATGGCCCCTCGTTCACGTGCAAGGCGGAGGATAAGGTCACGGTCTTGGTAGTTCAAGATTCTAGCCAGGATGGGCCGAGGTGTAGCCCCAACCGGGGGTTTAGGACCTAAAGCTCGGTGAGCACGCTCCACCGCGAACACGGCAGATAGATTAGGGCCAAACAGTTCACGGAGCAAATCAGTGACATATACTTCCATCTTGGAGATAGCCGTCGTTTCCGGAATCCCCGTGATCCTCAGGTTATTGAGGTGGGACCTAGCTTCCAAGTCCTCATTCTTTGCCCTGATCAGTCCCAGCACTCTGTCCATGTGCAGTAGCTGCTCCTTGGTTTCGACCTGGAATTCGTGGAAGTTGGAGTTGCGATTCTCGAGCACATCCAGCCGAGTCTTGTGTGCTCCCACCTGTGTTTTAACTGCGTCGAGCTGTGAAGTGAGCACATCTAGTTTAGTATCTATGGTGCGAAGGCTAGATCTCATTTCCAACATTAATGTATGTAAATCTTCCCCACGATCCTCCGTCTGAGACTCGGGCGGACGTTCAGAGCTAGCTTCCGGGTCAGACTCTGTGAGTCTGGTGGTTCTCCTACCTTCGAAGGTCAACTTCGGCTGCTTAGCATCCTGTTTGCCCATTGTGGCTGGCCTGTGCAAACTCCAAACAGCCCCCAAGTAATCTCTTACAAACCAAAGCGCAAATCCCCACTTTGGTGTGCACCAGACCGTAGTTGGTTCTGCTGTCGTAAATGACCCTCAGTGTTGCAAGTGAGGGGGGAGGGAAGGGGAATCACCTGGCTACCCTGCGACGTTCAGCCCCTACTGCTGGGCATTAACTGTGCTGCTGCATGACTGTCCCAGCCTACACTATGTCAGACCATCTGCCCCAAATGGTCATAATATTGCAGGATGGCCACAATGCTGTAAAACAGGCCTCCCCCTACACTGGGAACCTCACCTTAATATACTGCAACCAGGACCGGAACGCCGTTTACTTCCTGCTGTTGTAGATCCTCAGGTGGTAGCTCCGCTCCGATATTACGTCCCCACGGGACCGAGCAACACCGCCAAATCAGCACTCCGGCCCCCCGATCACCGGGACCCGATGCACCTGATCCTAAGATGGCAGCACGGCCTTCTCTTCACGGGCCTTCCACCGCACCGCTCCTGGCCACTTACATCCAGCTAGGCTTTATAGGGGATGCGCACTTGATTCTAATGCCACCTCCGCGTACCAGCACCGCGGGAGCCCCGGCCGATACACCCCTCCTACAGCGCCAGGTGCTGAAGCGCGGACGGGTCGGTTGCCAAACTCTGCTGCTTTGGGACTCCCGCAGCTGGTATATTCAGCCCAGTATGGGCTACAACATGCAAATAGTCTACACGGGCACCACCACAGCCGTGCACTGGAGGATCGGAGCAGCCCCGCTAACCCCACAATGCCTCACCGACCTCCAGAATGGGCACCCACTTCAGCCGCAAGCGGTGCAGTAGCTTCATGCCAGTCCGGGGATGCACCGTGGGCGACTAGGCCGCAATATTCCGGGGCCCGCCTCACGCCACAGGGACGACTTGCTGCCGCAATGATCAGCTCTCCCGATGCAGCGCCCCACAGGCATTGCCTGGGGGCTCTTCATTCACAGCGATGGCCCTCAATTTGCCTGGATAATTGCAGGATCAGGTCTCGGCCGGCAGAGCACGCTCAGAAAGCGGCCATCACGCAGCGCGGCAGACCACGCCCCCCAGCGGTCCGCCTCTTTAGCAAGTTTCCTGGGGTCAGTCAGCTTACTGTCAATCAAGTGCTGGCGTAGCTCTGGAAAACTATGAGCAGACATGTGCTCCCATGCCATCAAATCATAGAGCCCTGAAAATCAGTTACCTGCCTACCCTTCACCCAACCATCCAGTGCTCTTCAAAAGGAAGCAATATACTCACACCAAGTTTAGGACTCAAGTTTCTTACAGGCCCTGAACTTCTGCCTAAACAGTTTTGGGGTTAATCCATACCTTCTGATCAAGGCCTCCTTCATGGGAGCATAAACCATCTTATCCTCCTCAGGCAAGGCTAGCAAGGTGTCCGTCCCTTCTGTAGTGATGCGACTCTACAACCCCAGTACATATCCTATCTTTCAAATACACTGCACCCTGTCCACAGGGGTACCCTGGGCCTAACTTAGGGGTGTCGTACATGTAGGAAAAGTGACGATTAGGGCCTGGCAAGTCGGTGCTCTTGCCAGGTTGACATGGCAGTAGAAACTGCCCACAGACACTGCAGTGGCAGGTCTGAGACCCATTTAAAATGCTGCTTGTGTGGGTGGCACAATCCGTGCTGCCGGCACATTAGCAGCATTTGACTTACAGGCCATGGGCACACACAGTGCACTGTACTAGGGGTCTTAGTAGTAAGTCAAAAAAAGCCAATCATGGAAACACCAACCCATAAACACAATTCACATCAGGAGCACTTGCACTTTGGCACTGATCAGCAGTGGCAAAGTGCCCAAAGCATCCAGACCAGCAAAAACTAACTCCAACACACAGAAAAAATACAGGTGGCAGAGGCAAAAAGACAGGGGAAAACGCCAAGGAAGCCAGGTCTAACACTGTTACTTCCCGAGGACCTGTGTCATGGATATCTTAGCATCAGGAGTACTGAAGCATCCAAAAGAATTTGGGAAATTCGATTTTCAGTAAGTGCTAGACACTGGACCATACTCAAAATGGCTATTTTTAAAGAAAATAACACGTCTCAATGTGTGATTAAAAATAATCGGTCTAGCTGTGGAAATTAATACTCAGCTTGCTCTCTGTCATCCTATGAGCTGGATATCAAATATAAGCTTGCAACTGTGAGAAATGAACTTTTGAATGAACTATGAATTGTTCCTGCAATTTTTTTGCAGTTTTCCATGGAGAAAGAAATAAACTAGATACACTTTTAATGAACATTTTAATTGTGAATATTACTTGCATAATAAAGACATTCTAATTTTTGAGTCTCTCCCCCACCCCGACAAATACAATGTATGTACTAATTTTTTTAAATTTAGATTTTAGAAATTGAAAGTTATTATACTACAATATGTTCCTAAATTTTAAATCGTGAGTGAAAATGTCTGCAAACTGTAAATGATTTCAAAATGTTTAATTGGACTTCATGAAGTGGACAACTGCAAGCGCCCCACTATTGCAAACACTGTGAGGCCTTTTCACAAACTTTTGAATCTTTCTGAATCTGGAAGTGAGTCCTTAACAGGTGTGGGCTCAACTTCTTTAGACCATAGCAAAGGCTTCCTTTTCAATAGTACTCCATCTCTGTTCACTAGGAAGTAGCCTGCTAGAGATGAAACCTGCAGGTTGGTCTAGGCCCTTCCTATTTAGCTGTGATAAGACTGCCCCTATGCCCTGCTTTGAGGCATCAATCTGCAAAATGAACTCCTAAGAAAAGTCAGGGGTCTTGCGTACAGGATCTGTACACATGGCCTGTTTGAGTATGTCAAAGGTCTTCTGACAGGCCTCTGTCCAGATCAACTTTTTGGTCCGCTTCTTTTAAGTTCGCTGAGTTAAGTGGTCAAAAATGGTGCCATATCCCATAATAAACCTCCCATAGTACCTACTGAGGCCCAGGAAGGCCCTCAATTCAGTCTGAGTTTTGGAGGCTCCTAGGCCAGGATGGTCTCTATTTTTGGCTGGTGGGGCTGCACCTTAGCCCCACCTACAAAGTGTCCCAATAGTCAGGCCTGCCTGTTGCAGGGCCTGTAAAACTTCCTCTAGGTGAAACAGGTGGTCCTCCCACCTGCTGCTATAGACAATTATGTAATTCAGTTAAGCAGCACTGAAGGCCTCCATCCCAGCTAAGACCTGGTTCACTAACCACTGGCTGGAAGGTGGCAGGTGCATTCTTCAAACCCAGTGGCATCATTTTAAATTGAAAGTTGCCCTCTGGGGTAGAGAATGCTGACCTCTCCTTGCCCCCTCAGTTAGGGCAATTTGCCAGCACCCTGAAGTACGGTCAAATGTACTTAGGAGCTTGGCAGCCCCTAACTGATCAATGATCTTATCAGCTCTGGGGATGGGGTGAGCATCATTCTTAGTGACTGAGCTGAGGCTAAGGCAGTCCACATAGAATCTGAGTACTGGGGTGGCGCCCTGTGGGGCAGCTTTTTGTAACAGCACTACTGGGCTAGACAACAGACTATTGGAGCGCTCAATCACTCCCAAATCCAACATCTTTGAGACTTCCTCATTAATGCTGGTCCTCACCTTGTCTGACAGCCTGTAGATTGTATTCTTGACATGCAGGCTAACTCAAGTATCAATATCATGCGTACACAAGTGTGTAAGCCCAGGAGTGAGGGAAATCAGTGTGGCAAACTGCCCCATCAACTGGTGAAAGTCCCTCTGCTGTTATTGAGTCAGGGTAGGGGAGAGGTTGAAACCTTCCACTGGCCCATATTTTCTTTGGATGACAGGAGGTCAGCAAGAGGTTCACTCTCCTCTTCCTTTCCATCATTCGTTACTAATAGCATGTTGACCTCAGACCTCTTATTTTCGGGTTTGAGGCTATTGGTATGGAGGACCATTACGAGTGCCTAATGGTCTTGGAGTCTAACAGGGAGTCACCCCCCCTTCCTCTCAATCACCTCATAGGGCCTGTCCAAAGGTCTTGGAGGACCCTGGGCTCCACTGACTCCATAACCCACACCTCTGGCCAGGTTGAAACTCCACCTTAGTGGCCTTCTGGTCATGCCAGAGTTTCAT
Source organism: Calotriton arnoldi (assembly GCA_963921515.1). NCBI lineage: Eukaryota > Metazoa > Chordata > Amphibia > Caudata > Salamandridae > Calotriton > Calotriton arnoldi. Next base: position 667,072 of record CAWUFW010005029.1, read on the forward strand.
GACTTCCCTTCTAGTCTCCAAGTTCTCATAAGACTTCTTCCAGAACTTGGCCATCTGGTTTCTGAGGGCTAGCATGTAGCTAACCACATTCTGGGTTGTTTCTTGGGAGCTTGCTCCCACCCCTTCTTCACCAGACTGAGAGGGCCCCTAACAAATTGTCCATACAGAAGTTCAAATGGGCTTAACCCATCTCCCTTCTGTGATACCTCCCTGTAGATAAAGAGCAGGCATGGTAAGAGGACGTTCCACTTCTGCCTCAAGGGCTCAAGGACTCAGGCAGGCCCATAACCATGCCTTTAAGATCTTGTTGAACCTTTCAACAAAGCACATTGGTTTGGGATAATAGGATGTGGAGAACTTGTAGTTTACTCCACACTCTTCCCACATGGACTGCATGTAGGTAGACATGAGATTAGTGCCTCTTCCATATACCACTTCCTTGGGGAACCCTACCCGGTTGGAAATCCGCATCAGGGCCCTTGCCACTGCATGTGCAGTCACAGATCACAGGTGGATTGCCTCTGAATATCTAGTGGCATGGTCCACCAAAACCAGGATAAATGTTTACCTAAGACAGTTTTGGGATCCAAGGGTCCACAACGTTGATGCCCACCTTTTCAAAGGGAGTGCCTACAACAGGTAAGGAATTCAGGGGAGCCTTCAGCCTTTTCCCTGTTTTCCCACTGGCCTGGCAGATGAGACATGTCCTGCAGAATGTATCTGAGGATATCCTTACCCGAGGCCTATACAAATGGGAGACAAGACTGGCAAAGGTCTTGTCCTGCCCAGTTGTCCTTCCTGGGGAATATCATGAGCCAGTCCTAGTAGGAAGGCCCTGTATCATTGGGGGAGCACCAACACAGGGGCCGCCCCATGCACAGGGATCGCAGGCTCACACTACACAGGAGGTCATTCTCCCAATATATGAGGTGATCTCCAGAGGTGTCACCAGCTGCCTGGGCTTCAGCTTGCCACCTCATTCCCTCTAGGGTAGGGCACTTCTTCTGTGCTTTTGCAGAACTCCTCCCTTGTAGGCTCACCCTCAGCTTACAATCCAACAAGCTCCAGTAGGCACATAGGGAGGCAATGTCCTCCTCAGTAGGCTCAGGGGCGGCCTCCTGTGGCACCCTATCCACCTGTAGCATGGGAATTTCAGGGACTGGTTTCCCACACCACCTGCCCTTTATTTCAGGCTCCAGGCCTCCTTGGCCCCCTCCTGGGCACCCATGGACCTTGTGGTCATACAGACCCATTCAAGTAGCCCTAACATTCTCAGGTGTAACCTGAGCTCCACTTCCTTCCAGGCAGTGTTCTCCAAGTCATTACCAAGCATAAAATCCACAGGCATGGCAGAACTCACATCTATATTAAGAAAACCTGAGACTCCCAATTCAAAGGGAACTAGAGCCATTGGGTAGTGGCTCTCACGGTTGTCTGTTATCAAAACCTGCTCTAAGGGCACCTGATGACACCTGACAGTAGTCATACTGGCTCCTGTGTCCCACAGAGCTTCCACTCTTTTTCTATTGATGGTGACCCTCTGCCTGTACTTGGAAATATTTGAAAGCATGTGGGTTTTGGGCACTATCTCTCTGTCACTCAGGGACACTGGAATAAATTCAGCTGTCTCCCCCATACTGACTGGGGCCATCTTCTCCCTATTTGTTACACTGGCCAATCTCAGGGTATGCTCACCACTGGGGGCTATGCCCTCTTGGGGCACTTGGAATCCCCCTTGTTGTGCCAAAACTGGTAACACTCATAACACTTGGGGGCAAATTTACCAGTGTTCTTGTTTACAAACCCTTTATTTCTGGTTAGATTTGGACTGGAACCCTTTATGCTAAAAAACCCTTTTGAGGGGCTAGCGAGTACTCCTTCCAAGTTTTATCTACCCCTTCCTTCTTCCGATGGAAACGCACACCACCCATTTGGGGGTACTCCCCAAATACCTTCTTTTGGACCCTGGTGCTGATCCAGCGGTCTGCCTCCTTAGCAAGCTCTCTGGGCCTGCTATCCACAAGGCGTTGGTGCAACTCTATAGAATGGAGACTGAACATGTGCTCTCTAGCAATCAAATTGTACAGCCCCTTGTAATCACTCACTTCATTACTCTTCTCCCAGCCATCCAGTGCTTTGCAATATCATCCACATAAATCACCCAGGTCTGCTGGGGCAGCTTCTGGCTGTCCCTGAACTTCTGCCCAATCTCTCTGGGGTTGTCATATTCCTTACCTTGGCGAACCCTGTCTTGCCTTTTCTCTTTGCCGCATACCGGAGTTCTAACTCTCTTCCGGGCTCCTCGGAAGACACGTTCAACGCGACGCGACGGACTACGACTCCCATGAGCCTTTGCTGAGTCACGTCGATGTCGAGGGGAGGAAACGGTCAAAATCACATCCGCTTCCTCGCAGCGCTGCCGAACATTCAGTCTGGACGCAGACCGCTACTGGAGACACTGATGATTGCTTCCTGGGGGTCTGGTAAGGGTGCAACGGCACCACCATTTTTGCTACATTGGATCCTTAACTTGACCACCCATCTCTCGTGGGTGGATTACGTTTCCATTGTGAACCACCCTATAACTCTTAGCGCTTGTTGCGTTAGCACGGTGTTCCTCCCTGTTTGTGAGACACACGTCTGTAGTCTCGTGCAGGTAGAAGGGATACCGGCGCTCCCCCCTGACATATATATATATATATATATATATATTTTTTATTTCAAAATTGTTCCCAAAATGAAAGACGCACTCAACAAGAGAATCTCGGCAGAGTTCTTTTATTGCAAGGCAATACCTGGCATCAGTGCTCGGATGAAAAATTAATCGCCTTACGCGTTTCGGGCCGCATGGCCCTTGGTCACAGGCTTGAAAGAAAAAAACGTTGCACCAACATCCAGAGGCTCCTTCCCCATGATTTTATTTTCCTTTCGTGGGGCCTCTCAGGTGAGTTCAATTACCAGCATGCAAGCTGGGATTTGTAGTGCCTCTGAATTAAATCATACCCTCCAGTGGGTGTGCTCCGTATTTCCACAATAAATCAAAATTTCTGCCCTCCAGTGGGCCTCCAAGCACTGAATGCCAAGTTAATTTCACATTCCCTTGTTCCTGCTGCGAGGCTGCGAACAGTTCTGTGCCTCTATATATATATATTGCGCAGTCCCTGCCCATCCACACTGTTTCTCTGGGCTCGGGGAAGAAATGAATTTGGCAACCGCATTAATATATTGACTTGCAATCAATATTCCCTTCCTTGGCGAATTCACGTTGCGTGGATTCATGCGAAGGGGAGTATTGAGCTACACTATTTCGCATATGAACTAAAGACCAGTTAATCATGAACTAACACTGTACTGCGTATCACAAGGTGTGGATACCTGTGCTGTGTGAGTATATTCAGACACTGTTTGTTTGTTTGTTTGTTTATGTGTTGTTTTTTGTTGCATTCTGTGGCATATCGCACAGAGAATCAGACCCATGTCTACAGGGGTTATAACTCACGCAGGCATGGTGAGTGTACTGCCGGTGGCTTACAATAAAGCATTTTTGTTTATGAATGCCTCTCTTATACGAAAGAGAGGATATGTCGTATAAGTTCAGTTAGTACCACTACGCTGTTAACAAATAATTATTTTCTATGCTTAGACCTCACATGTTAACAGGGGATTGTGGAAGAGAGTTTCCCTGCAGCCTCTTACAACCCTGTGGAGTGAGGCAATTGTCACACATGGGTAGGTGAAGACCATGATATATATATATTTACATGGAAGCCAAGGTTAATGTCCCAGTGGAATTATTTCCGTGTGTAAATTGAGGTTATATTTCCGTTGTGTCTCCCACAGTGTAATCATAGTGGGATCTTACAAGAAGGTTCCTGGCAAACGCTACCAAACTTGTGGGCTCATCTGAACCGTTAACCTTTCTTTCCTTTACAGGTAGTTATTGTTTGTTTAATCATGATAGAGGTACATAGGAAGAATACATACCGTTACTTATAGGTTTTCTCTTTCTGTTTCCTGTTGTTTCAGGTCTCCTTCCCCGCTGTCCCCACCCTTTCCTTCCCTCGCTTGATCGCTTCACTGATCTGTGCTATAACAGCAAGCAGACCTAAAGCTATCGAGAAGTGGACCATTTTTGAGCATCGTTCCCATCCCGAGGAGTTGGTGACATGACTGGGGTAAGCCGACATTTCCTGGTCAGAGCATCCTTCATGAGGGTATACTTCATCCTATCTCTCTTCCCTAGGGCTAAGAGGCCATCCCTCCCTTCATTGTGAATGTGCCTCCGTAGGCTGCCCCCCTAATCTTCCTCAGGGACCCTGTGCATCTCTCGGGCTACCGCATAGGCTTCAAACTAATTGTCTATGTCATCTCCTACAACAAAGTTAGTAACCAGATCCTTTGGGATGTGGCCTATTTTTCCTCTAGTGTTCACTGGGGGTAATGTTGCCACCATTGCTGCTAGACTCTGGGGGTTGCCTGGCTTTGAGCTCCAGCTCCTTCAGGTCCATCTCATGTGCTAGCTGAAGTTTCTTTTCAGCCAAGACTCTCTCTGTATCAGCATTCTTCTCCTCTAGTGCCAGCCTTGCAGCAGCCTTCTCCTTGGCTACCTCTAGCTTGAGCTTGGCCAGCTGCAGTTTAAACTCCCTGTCCTTCAGCTCCTCTGGGGACAGACCCTGGGAAGACACACTGCTTCCTGCCCTATCCTGGGCATCCTCTGGGGTGAATTGTGCTCCACCTGCAGCTCAGGACTCAGATTTTGGTCTTCCTCATCATTTTCATCCACGTGTACCCCCTCTTCCTCATCATCCTCCTCTGGGGTGGACTGCCACTTCTGGACTTCCTCATAGGCTCTGGGGGCTACTGGGAGGTCCAACTTTGTGGTCGTCTTGCTTGCCTTCAGCCCCTTTTCCCTGCAGAGCTTCTGCAGCTCAGCCCTGGTGATGGTGTTGACTTTGAGCCACTCCATCTCCATAGTGCAAACAAGGGAGGTAGGGCACTTAAATTTAGAAAAAGAAAAACACAGCCAATGGAAAACTAAGGAGAATTTAAAGAGAGGTCAACTCTGGTGTCAAAATATTTATATGGGATTTTTGTGCTACATATATCACTGTATGGCACTGCACAAATACAAGTTCTGGACCCCATCACTGAACATGAAATGAAATAGTTTTATAAAGCGTGCAATACTTGAAGGTGTCTTAGCGCTATATGGAGCAAAGAACCGGGACAAAACCTAGAACAAAGACAGATCTGGGAAAGCAATTAATCTATTGGGTAAATAGCCAGGTCTTCAACTGCATCGTAAATTTCTGCAGTGTAGCCTGCGAAAGTAGAGCAAGCGGCAAAGTGTTCCAGAGTGTCCCTCCACAATAAGAAAACGTTCTTCCCCCCATTTCACTTTGTATATTCTCAGGCCTTAACCTTTCGTGCCGAGCTCGACCAAAGGTTTCTACTGGGGGTATACCAGGAGAACTGTTCCTGGAAATATGTACAGCCGGTCCGGTAGAGGGCCTTATGAATTATGCACAAGGCCTTAAAGGAAATCCTTTTTTCCACTGGAAGCCAGTGTAGACTGTGCATTAGTTGAGATATCGGTGCAAACTTTGGAACTTTCAGCAGAACTCTCGCTGCCGCCCTCTGCAATGACTGCAATTTCCTTATCAGATGTTTATGGGTACCTAGACATAAGGCATTGCAGTAATACATCTTAGAGAAGATGAGGGCCATCATCACTGTCTTTTGTAGATTAAAAGGGATAAATGGGAGGATTGTTTTAAGAACTTTCAGCATAGAAAAACCTGATGAGGTAACAGCATTGATTTGGTCTACAAAACATACTTCGTGTCAAAGGTAACACCCAGATTTCTTGCTTTCAGGGCTGGCCTCTGTAGCGTGCCTAGGTCTGAAGGCCACCATGATGAATCCCAAAAGATGGTCTCATTTCCAAAGAGCATTACCTCCGTCTTTTCTGAATTCAGCTTAAGACAGTTTCTCTGCATCCAGCTGGCAACATGGGACATACATCTACAGAAATTGCTTGCCTCTGTTTTGGCATCCAATGAGACAGACAATACAATTTGCGTGTCATCTGCGTAAGAGAAAACCGTCAGACCATAACTACGAATAAGATTAACAATGGAAGTAATGTACATATTAAACAATGTGGGGCGAAGAGCCGACCCCTGGGGCACACCACAGAGAGACGGAAAGGCCTGGAACTTGCATTTCCCATCTCTACCCGATGCTGTCTATCTTTGAGGAACAAGCTCAACAATGTTATAGCAGTGTTCCTGAAACGAAGCAAGTGTAGCCATTTGATGAGAATTGCGTGGTAAACTGTATCGAAGGTGGCTGAGAGGTCTAATAATATCAGTACTGCTCTTCCTCCCTTGTCAACTGCCCTTTTTAGTTCCTCCAACACTGCTACCAGAGCTGATCAGTACTATGGTTTGCTCTGAAGCCATCCTGGAACGAATCAAGCAATTGGTTAGCATCTAAAAATGTCAATATTTCCTCATTCATAGCCCTTTCTGATATCTTGGCTGGAAAGGGTAGACAAGATATGGGTCTGTAGCTTTCCACCTTTTTTGGATCCAGAGAGGGTTTTTTCAACAGAAGGATAGAAGCATTTTTCCTTATAGTCGGAAAGAGCTCTAAAAATAAAACCTCATTTAATAGGTCCATGAGAGGTCCCGCCAGCACACTGGCCACTGAGTTGATTACCTGAGGAGGACAGGGGTCAAAGTGAGCACCAGATTTGATTAAGCTAATAAGATTTAGTATTTTTTCTTTAGTAAGAAAAGAGAACCTTTAAAAGTGAGGTGCGTTACAATACTCCCGATCTGATCCTGGGTTCAATCCCACAGTCTGCCCTGCATCATCCTCTAAACTTAGCGTATTTGAAGAGGCGGAAAAAGCTTGAAAGATAGAGTCAACTTTAAGTTGAAAGAATTCAGCCAGCTGATTACAGAAATGTCCGTGTAGCTTAAAACTGTTGCTGTTATTCCACTTGCACAAGGATTTAACAGTTTTAAAAAGTTCCCCAGTGGAATTTGTCGCTGAGCTTATTTTTTAAGCAAAATACTTAGTCTTGACTGTTTTAATTAATTCTTTAAAAGTATTTTTTTTATACTTAATCTTTTCTTCAGGACAATATTCCTTTCAAACATCAATGTGAGACTTTGGGTAGTTGGTTGACTGTGGTGTTATCCGTGCCCCAGTGACAGCTACAAGACCTGTCAGGACGCCAGAGTGACTGCAATTTACTTATCAGTCCATAGTAAAGTGGTATACCATATACCCTGAACCTGTAAGTTAAATGCTACTAGTGGGTCTGCAGCACTTATTATGCCACCCTCTTGAGTAGCCCTGTTAAACATATCCAGGGTCTGCTATTGCAGCCTGTATGCAGTTTTAAGCTGCCTATTTGACTTGGCAAAAAAACTCCCTTGCCAATATTTAAACTCCCCTTTTAGTATATATAAGCCACCACTAATGTAAACCCTAGGTAGCCCATATAGCAGGGTGCATTGTAATTAAAAAGATGGACATGTACCTTAAAGTTTCACATGTCCATGTAGTGAAAAACTCCTAAATTCATTTTCCACTACTGTGAGGTCTGCTCTCTCATAGGCTAACATTGGGTTGCCATATTACAGTTAATAAGTGCTACCTTTTGATTAGGAACAGGTAAGCATTACATATTTGGTGTCTGAGAAACTGTAATTTAAAATCCTCTTTAATGGTAAAGTCAGATTTTAAGTTTCAATTTTGAAAAGGCCACTTTTATAAAATTGGCATTTTCTTGCCCTAGCTATTTGGTGCCTACAGCCTATTCCTGGGTCACATGACTGGGTGTTCTTGGCAGTAGGACTTTGTTTATTCCTCCCAGACAGCCATACAATAGAGGGATTAGTGGGGACTGTATGGCACATCAGTGGCAGGATAGGGGTGTTGAGCTGGGCACAGCCTCAATTGCGAATTAATAATCTATGCCTTGCCTCCATACAAAGAACTTGTCACCACTGTATTGTTCATGCAGACAGCTTGGATCCAGGGCAGGATAGGCATGAATCTTCAAGCATTTCAAAGGCAATTCCCTAGAAACTTCTCCCACTTCAAAGAAGACGCCAGGTATAAAAATAGGACCTTCAGACCCACTCTTTAATTCACTTTTTGGACCTGTGGAAGGACTCTCAGAGGACCTCCTGCTGCGGTGGCCTGCTGTGTACTTTTGCTGCACCAAGAAAGACTGCTTTGCTTCCTGAAGCCTGCCTTGAACCTTCAAAAGCCTGCACTGGTGTGGATCAGTGTTCCAATTCTTGTATCCAGGACTACCAGAGTGACTCCAAGGACAAGATGCCTGGCCTCTTGATTGGAGCCTCAGGGACAGAAAAGGCTGCAACCATCTTGAACGTGCACTTGGACCCAGCTTGAGTGAGTCCTATACCCCCAAGTGGTGCCCCTCCAGGCTTGGACTCTTAGTGGTGCTGCTAAAGGTTCTTAAAATCTAGAACTTTGGACTTAATTTTTTTTTGCTAAAATTTGCTCTGAGTACCGAGAGGAGACTGGGACAAACCTGCTCTTCTAACCGCCTAAGGTGCATTGCCAGTCGGCCTGACTCTGCAGCAGTTCTTCCTACGTTCTTCTCTTCACCAGCAAATCCTGTTCAGTGGTCCTTTGCCAAACGTGTATCATGCCTCATAGAACTCTCATTGGCTATAGCCTCCAGCTTTATCCAGCTGGAGATTTTTGACTTCCAAAAAAGAGACTACATCAGAACGTAGAAATCTTCACTGCAAATTTGTCCTGCAGCTCGCCGATGACAACACCTTCACTTCAGACACTGCCTGCAGCCTTGTCTCTCTGAACTTCTATCTTCTCAGTGACTTTTTCTTCAAATTTCTTCTAAGACCGAGGGTAAGCGTTGATCAGGCCCAATCCACTTTTTGTATTTGACTAGCGCACCATTGCGGTCAGCCATATTTTTTAACCTTGTCTAGGTCTCCCACAACTAGATGCTCACGGTTGGTGCTTTGATCTTTTAGGTGCTAGTTCTTACCTTAAACTTTAAAAATCTATAATGCCAGTTCTACTGATTGGATTTTTGATGTTTTCATGTCAGATAATTTATTAATATCTACTCTATGGGCTATATGTACGAACATAAAGATTTTCAATTTCTTAATAACGAATCTCTGAGAATCGCAAATAGAAAATTGCAAATCTTTATGTACATACCATTTGAGCTCTCAATTTGCGAGTCGCTAATCAGCCGCATCGCTATTTTGGAAATCGCAATTAGCAATTTCCAAAATTGCAAAGGAGGTCGCAAATTTGGAACGTGAACCGCAGATAGAGGAAAAACACTTCCTGGTCATTCGTAATCACCACTGAACCAGGAAGTGCCTCGCAGTACATGCCTGGAGACCAGCCTGAGTGGATGTGTAGTGGAGGTGGAAATCAGCAACCATTTCCAGCAAAAATATCAGCCCAATCAAAGCAGTATCATCAGCATGAATGGCCAGCCAAAGTGCAAAAAAGTATGCAGGAGGCAGAAAAAAATGAAGTTTTCTGAGAAGGAGCAGGAGATCCTGACCGATGAGTGCTGTGACAACCATGAGGTACTAATTGGAAGGGCATCCATGACAGTCCTGGATTCCCAAAAGAAGAAACTCTGGCAGGATATGTCACAAAATATGAATGCCTTAGCAGTCACCCACTGCTCCATCGATGAGATCAGGAAGAAGTGGTATGACCTCAGGTCGCAAACAAAAGAAAAGGTGGCAACGTGATTATCAGAATCCCCGACAGCAGGAGGTGGCCCCCCAAATGTGTCCCCATCCACTGCACTGGAGACCATGGTTGAGACTACCCTGGAGCCTGAGGCTGTTGTGGGAATCGGGAACAGTGACACCTCCGCACCTGGAACCTCACAAAGTAAGTGTGACTAATTTACTATTGTCACATCTCAGAACTTAAATCTATGTCCAAGTCCACATAGAACTGTAGCATACATCAGACTTTTTTTCTAAAATTAGATAAAAATGTACCTTCATAGAGCATCATGGGACATGTAGTCAAAAAGTCAGCACTGGAGTAACTTGTATACATTTATTAGGCTAATGCTCTCAAAACTGAAAACTGAAATATTGATATTCCATCATATCAGTGATTAAGCAGATTTTCATTATTTTACACAGATCTCCCTGAGGAACATACTGATGACACCAATGTGGAGGGAGTGGAGGACTCAAACGTGGCAGCTGAAGAACTCATTCCCATTGACAGTCACCTGAGCACACCTCCAGCCCAATATAGCTCTGCCTCATTGTCACCACAGGCGCCAGCAATGGAGGCTGACGATGTGACTCTGCCTAGCAGTCCCCTCCAGCACCCAGGTGTGAGGCAAAGACACCTGCGTAATCCAGGGCGTGTGCACAGTCAGCACCGTGAGGCACATAATGCTGCAGATCCTGAAGCCACTGCACAGGTGTTTGGAGGCCTTGAGGCATCGATGGTCCAAATTCAGCATCTGCAATACAAGCAAATAAGACTCATGAACAGAAAGATGCAGACCATGCAGCAATGCATGGCATTTGGATTTGACAACATTGGCACACAATTGGCAACCATAAACACTAAAATGGACAGCCTCACAACCGCTATTGAGAAATTATGATGTTGGTATTTACTTATAGGGACCCAGAGACGATGAGAAAATGTTTGGAAATGTGATGCTTACCAAATAGAGAAGAACTATGAATAACATTCCTATAGATAAGATGGACCAGGAATTTTTGAAGAAGATGCTTTATAGGGTAGGAACAACTTGTGTTATAGGGTGGAAATTTGGTCAACTCTATACCTTGAATGGACTTGTAGATATGAATAAAGACATCTGTATTTGTATAAAAATGTATTTGTAGATACGTTGGATGAAGTGAAATTTGGCTTGATAATGGGTCTGCATCATGTGTAGTGTTGCATCTCTCCTTTTGGGGAATTTCTTTAAGAGATTTAGGACTGTGTCATCAGACATTGTTTATTGATTGAAAGTAGTCATTTTGATTTGTTTTTTGTTATTGTTTTTATAACAGCCCTGAAGAAGTCCCCTATGTGGATGGGGACGTAACGCTTAGGGTGTGTGTTTTTATTCTGCAACAAAAATTAAATATAGAAGATGCTTTAAACAACAATCTGGTTTGGCGATATCATTGAAATGTATTCATGATTGGACTTCTTGTTTAATTGGACATCAAATTATTGGTGTGCCCCTTAAACTATATAATCATTGTAATTCATATGCAGGTCTTTGGTACGGTTGATCTGGGTTAGTAGAGCACTCGCTTTTTAGGAACGATTTAGAGTGCAGCGACACATATCACAACTGTCCTATTTGTTGATTTAAGGTATATGTACCTGTTGCTATTTAGGAGCATGGCGTTTTCAAACTTACAAAAAAATGCAAAAGGGCATTTTGAGACACCCCACCAGCAACAGCAATCACACCCTGGTAGCTGCAATGATCAACACCTGCACATGTGTGTGGATGGAACTGCTGCATATAGTACTGTTTCAACATGTGGTTTCAGCGTTTCAATTAAATATAACACTGCACTACTTAGCCTATATTTCTCTAAGCTTTCCTCCTCTGTCTATTGGAAAATGGTAAGCCTCGTTCTGAATATACTCTCCTGTCTCCTCCTCTGCCTTTGCTAAACATCCAGTAGTCGCATACTCCTCACAATCACATAGAGAGCGACCATTGTGGAAACCCCTGATGCATCCTGGACCAGCTTTTGTAGTATGCACATATTTACCACCTGTTTCAAATTTGTGCTAATTTGCATGCACAAAAGGGCATTTTTGTGACTAGACGCTAATTGCAGCAGCCTCAAAATAAGGTTTGTAAGTCGCCAACATTGTGACTCACACATGTCGGTCACTAAAAATACCAATTCACAAATCAGTCGCTTTGCAAATTTGGATTTGCGAAAGGCATTCGTACATCTCAAAATACCACTTTTCCTGTCGCTAACCTTTTTCCAACCTATTTGAGAGTCGCATAATATCCCTACATCTAGCCCAAAATTCCTAAAGTACTGTGGCATCTTTCTTGTGTTGTGTTTTCACTTTATTACTGTTCGTGTGCTACATAAATACTTTACATAACAATGGGGAAACCCAGTAATCCGCTGGACCTGGGTCAGGTAAGTTACAAAAGAATTGGTCCAAACGGAATATGAAGACTTAAAAAATCTACAACACCCAAAATAAACACATTTTCCAAAGGGTTTTTGAAAATCAATTTCACAAGTTTATATCATATTCATCATGACAAAATTAATTCATACAGCATATTTTATAAATGGTGCTCCAAGATAAGTGAGGAGAAGCAGGTGCTCAAAGAAGTGCTCGTGAGAGGTTAGGGATGAGGGTAAAGAGTATAATGAATTACAATATTTGCATTCAGTAGTGAAAAGACCTGTTTAATAATCTAATATATATTTATAACTGAAGAAAACCACAGTAAAGAGATACAGTAAACAAATTGCTGTTATCTACATGTTGATGAAATTGTAGTACAGGTTGGTGTAAGAGAAAGTCGACGTTTCGACCCCAATGAGGATGGGAGGGACAATGATCCCTTAAAAAATGGTCTTCATCAGGAGAAGAGGAGCAACCTGCAGGTTTTTTAAGGAAATGGCACAAATTAATATGTGGGTGACTGTTAGGTTCAAATAAACATAATTAGTTGAATACGTAGCACAACCAATTACCTTACTACCACTGTAACAAAAACAGTGGGCAACTGATAGTTGGGCCCATAGGCTCCATTGTCAAAAAAACGACAACCTCAAAATATTTGTCAGTGGTCCATAATCGATAGAAGAACCAGTTGTTATGGTGAAATTGAATAAGGAGTGCACATCAACACTAAGAACTGTAAATAGCAAGTATGAAAATCGCTGATTAAATCTAGCACTTACATTAAGGGGCCACAAGAAACTAGAGAACCTTAATTGCAAGAACAGCAGTCTCTTGGCTCATTACACATAACGTCATGCGTTGCAATGTACATATAGTCAGAACGAATCTGATCCAAATCTAAAAACGGGACAACACAGAAACAGAGGTGCGTCTTTTATCCATAGCTACTGATTGAACAGAGGGATGTAAAGTTCTAAGTGAAGATTTAAGTTTATGAATTAAAAGCTCTACAAGCTTAAATAAAAGGACCGAGCCAGGCTGGAGTGGAGAACGTTACTGTAGTTTTGGGAATCCTACGGAAGCGTCTTGCGTGTGTGCGAACCTTCCAGAGAGCATGTCTAAAAATTGACACGAATAGGTCAGCTTGCACGCGGCTGTGCTCACGTTGGGGCCGATTCACAGAACTAATCTGAGATAAAATCCTAAACTTACTACTTTTGGTATTCACAGAGGCATTTTGTAGTAGTAAAGTTAGGACTCCTAACTTTACTACTACTAAATGCCTTCTGTGAATACCAAAAGTTGTAAGTTTAGGATTTTATCTCAGATTAGTTCTGTGAATCGGACCCAATGAGAGCACAGTCACTAGCAGCTAAGACAAATGACCTAGCATTGGGTATAGGGCCGCTGCATGCCAGTGTGAGGCAAAGGCGGCCTCTGATGTACGCTAAGACATTCAGATGCAATATTGGGGGTAAGCCTCTCTAATACTTAATAGAAAACAGACAGAAGGAATAGTAACAATGATATTGATACAGCCTCAGCAATCGCGCTTGTTAAATAAAGGGCAAAACTCAGTCAAACAGCGCCTCTAATACGTGATCTGGCAAATGAGACATATTAGTGTTGTACTGTAGCTAGGGCATCCCAACATACAATAATAATAACAGAGGTCATTCGAGATCATTGCGAACTTTCAATGATTTCACAAAGTGAAAACACGGCAAGGGACAACAGTTCTCTTCCCAATACATACATAAAATGAACATTGCATACAGGGAATGATTGCCAACATATTGTACACAAGCGTAGATCAACAACTATGTTCCCAATACATGAACCATTTCATACAAAGAGGGATTTCCAACATATTGTAATCAAGTGTAGGTGGTGAGACAATGTAATGATTGCATATATGGTCACTTTGAGAATTTCAAAAGATGAAGTAGAATACATCAGTACAGTACCTAACAATTTAACAATTTTATTAATCACAGATCGTACAAGTTTGTTGAAATAGTAAGTAGTTTGCAAGATGTCCAGTTTTATACATCTTAAATGTATATGCCATTTCCAGGTATGATGAGCAAAAAAGGGGTTCAATGTTGAATGGATTACATTGGTAGACAGAGTAGTAGGATTCAACCAGTATTAAGAAAGGGTATCTGCCTTTTGATCTCCTCCTGTTCATTTAAAACTTTCTGGAGAGTGTCTAAGATGTGCATCCACTTACTCTTGCGCAAATTGAGAATATCTGCTATGTCACCACCTCTAAGACCAAGTATAAGCTTCTCAAGGACCACCCATTTGAGACTCTCTGCTGGGTAGTTGAGTGTTTGAAAGTGTTCTACTAAAGGGGCCCCCGGAACATTACATCTCACAAGACTACATAGTTGCAATATTCATGCTTTTACTTTCTGGCGTGTCTGCCCAATGCACAATAATTCACAGGGACAAAGGATGCCATAAATTACGCCAGTACTGTTGCAATTAGTCTGATTCTTGAGTTCAAAGGTGTGTTCCTTGTAAATGAATTGTTTGGTCTCAATAGTGATGTTACAGGCCTTACAGTGACCACATTTGTAATGTCCCACAATCTGAGGTAAATTCCACATGGTGCAGATTGAGGGCTGTGTAGGGATTCCCAGGAAGGAACAGACCACATGGTCCCTGACGCTTTTACCCTTTTTAAAAGAGTGCATCGGTGGTTCATCGAGCTCAAGTTCATCAGAAATCAATCTCCAGTAATTATTGACGATACGTCTAATGTCATTCCTGCATGTGCAGTAAGTAGTGACACAGATCATTCTGTCCAAAGGGTCACCAGTACGCGATTTTTGTTCTAGTAAGGTTGCTCTGGGATTAAACCAGACCCTCTTACATGCTTCTTTGAGTAGTCTCTTGGGGTACCCTCTGTCTAAATGTCTAGTGAGTAGACCTTCTGATTCTTTGAAATAGTCGACCCTCCGGGAACTGTTCCTACGTATCCTTAGAAATTGCCCATAGGGTAAGTTATCTCTCAAGCCCCTGGGGTGGTGGCTACTGTATCTTAACTTAAGAGCATGTTTCTTTCAGTACTCTTCTTAAACAGAGTGGTGTAGAGTTGATCGTTCTCTACCTCAATAGAAATGTCGAGAAAATCGATCCCGTAGGGACTAAAATGTATTGAAAATTTGATATCTGTAGACCTTTCATTTAGCCATAGATGGAATGCCTTGAATTCAACCTCATTGCCTGTCCAGATAAGGAGGACATCGTCTATGTACCTCGTTGAAAATAAAACTGTTCTCAAAATCATCCATAAACAGTATAGCTAGGTCTGGTGCAAAACTTGCACCCAGAGCGACGCCTTGTGTTTGAAGGAAGAAGTCCCCCTGGAAAAAGAAAACGCTTTTCTTCATAGCTGCTTCAAGTAACTTTAAAATGAAATCATTGGGAACCTGAACCTGTTGGGGTCTGTTATTAAGAACTGCCCTGATAAGTTCCAAAGCTGGCCTCTGCGGAATGCTGGTATATAGGGATACAATGTCCAGTGATACCAATAGTTGATGCATCGGGATAAAAGCCAATTTGTCAACCAATCTGATTGTTTCCATAGTATCTCTCAGATATGATTTTGGTGGCCTCTGCACAGGGTTTCAGAAAAAAATCCACGTATTTACATAGTGGTTCCAATATGGATCTACATCCAGAAACTGTGGGGCGACCCGGTGAGTGTTCTAAGTTCTTATGAACTTTGGGAAGAGTGTAAATCACAGGTAAATGGGGCTGTTTTTTGTTTTAGATAGTCATATTCCAAATCTGACAAAAACCTTTGATTAAGACCAGAATCTGTGATACCCTTAGTGAGTTTGCTTATTTCCTTTTTAGGGTCTGAGCTCAACTTTGCGTAACTCGCCCCCTACCGTATTTGGGTATCAATTTCCATTTTCTAATCCGTTGTGTTCTGAATCACAATCGCTCCACCCTTGTCAGCCGATTTGATGACAATGTTTTGATTTTCTTTCAAGGATTTGAGTGCTTCGCGTTCAGCCTTAGAGATATTGTAACTCACATATTGTTTATGAGAGCACAAATTCATAACATCCCTCAACACTACATTCTCATATGTCAATATTTTGTGAGACATTGAATGTGTCAGGGTGTAAAGGTCGAGGGACACCATAGACCAGTATCAGAGAGGGCTGGGTGTGAAGGTATTTTGTTAAAGTAATAGCGTAGCCTGATTTTATTAAAAAACAGTTAGGTAGGGTAGTTGGGACGAAAGAAAGTCCTTTGCTAAGCAACTGTTGTTCATCACTGGATAGCTCATAGTTAGATACATTGATAATGGGATTGATTTTGTCATTTCCTGCCAATGGTAAGATTGCCTCCTGGTCTGTATCTCCCCGTGGCTCTCTTGTGAGAAACAGACCTGTTTCTGACCCCTGTTTCTGCCCCCACTCTAGTCCTGTCCTCTCTGATGGGCTTGGTTCCAAAAATTGCCTCTGCCTCTGGGTGGTCTTCATTGGCCATCCCCTCAAAACGCTTGTCCCTGGGGTTGTGCCTGATATCTGTTCTCTTGATTGTAGTAGCCTGAGCTGGTACATGGTTGTTCAGTGTCACTGCCTGTGCTGTTGGTTCCTGAAGAGTCTGAAAAGGTAGTGAATCTCCTGTGGCCTCTGAATCCCCCTCTGCCTCTGTTGAAGTACCGGCCCTGTGAGTGTTGTTTATAGTGGTCCTCCTGTAAATAAGGGTATGTGGTATTTTTATCATAAAACCTTATATCTTTTGCCAATTTATCCATTTTACGTGCATGTGTGTTGGTGTCAAACTGACGCATTGTTTTTTCTAAACGTTCAAGGGCTTCCCTTGTGTTGGTCAATGCTGTATCCTCCGTGATCTCACGTTTGAGGTCAGCAATTTTTCTACCTGTTCCTAAGCTGTTTCTACTCCCAAGACCATACAATGACTGGAACAATTGTTTGCAGCAAAACTAAAGTTCTATTTGAATTTAGGGATGTCTACAAAAATTGCTGGTTTGTTCCTAACAGGAATGATATTAGCCTGTGTTAAACCTGGCATCATTGGCGTGGGTCTCCCTTCCTCTTTTCGCTTCTGACCTTTTATGTTGGCTGGATTTAGATGCTCTGGGCGCTGTGCCACTGCCAATCAGTGACACAGCGCGAATGCTCCCTGTGTAAAGATAACTGTATGAATTGGGATAACCATAATTGGCTCGGTTGGTTTACCTGTCAGCCCCTAGTATCAGTTAAGCCTGGGCGTAGTTCGCGAAGTAGCGCTACGCGAAGCTACGCAAAGTGCAGTTCGCACTACGCGAACTGCGTAGTGCACTGTTCGCAATGATTGCACAGTGCCGGATGCTTGTCCGCACTGTGCAATCATTGAAAACGGCATCTTGCACAGTGCGAGCTGTCTTTTACTGCCGCTCGAGTAGATTTTTACTCGAGCGGCAGCTTCTCAACGCGGACTGGTAGTTTCTCATCGCGAGCGGTCGCGAGCATACGCGACCACTCGCAATGAGAAACCTGACCTCCCCGCGTTGAGAATCTCGCCGGGAGGTTTATTTTCCACGCTCGCGATCGGCAACTTGATGTTGCTGATCGCGAACGAGGAAAAAGTCTCGCCGGGATGTCATTTTGCTAGCTCGCGGTCGCCAACTTGACGTTGAGGACCGCGAGCAAGCAAAAAATGACCGCTGCACTACGCTACGCTACGCTACGCGTGTTTGCACAGCGCTACGTGCAATTCGCGTTGTGCGAAGTTGCGCAAACTTCGCAAACTACGCGAGCGTAGCATAGTGCTTTGCCCAGGGTTAGTATCAGTGCACTGTGTGTGCCCAGGGCTGGTAGACCAAATACTGCTGGTGGGCCTGCAGCGCTGATTTGCGCTACCCACCGAAGCAGCTTTTAAAGTATGTCTGTGTAGCATGTTCTAATAGCGAGTTACCCTCCATTTCCCTGTTTACTATTGTGAGGCTATCCGTTCTCATAGGCCAGAATGGGCAGGCTGAGCATTACATGCCCTAGTCCTACCTGCCCCCAGGAACCTGATAGGAACGTCGAATTTGATATGTTTAAGTTCAGAACAGTGAGATACATCTTTTAGTAAGGATTATTAGCGTAGCCCGTGTTCGAAAATGCCTCTACTAGAAACGAGGTATTTTCTGGCCTAAGCTTTCCGGTAGGCTTTGCTAGCGTGTGTATTGGCCGTCTGGTTTTGGAGCAGCAGGGCCAGCTGGGTCAGACTGGGCTGGAGAGAGAGATTGGCATTTAGAGTAGGGTGAGGGGTGACTCTTTGATCTGAGCAGGGCCGTGCCTGGCAAGGTGAATGATGGCTCCACCTCCCACTGGGCGTCTGATAGCAGACCCCCAGATTCTCAAAGGGCAGGATGTCGCCTCGTAAACCAAGTGCTCCCCGACCCCACCGAACTGGTTCTGGCTGGATGCAGTGATTTGTGACTGCAGAGAACAAAGACTTTTTAGGTATAAAACGCTGCGCTGAAACCTTTTTCAAGTGTGTTCCTTCTGGATGTCAAGACGAAACTCTGTCCGAGCGGACAGAGGAAAGGACTTTAAAACTTTCACCAAGCTTGCTGAAGAAACTACCCGAGGGCCTGAATTGAGAGCGCCTCCTGCTGAAGTCTCAGGGACATTAGACTTCACCCCTTCAGCCGCCTGAATTCCTGTGCTAGGGATTCTACTTGCAGGTGAGGCCTCCGTTGAGTAATCCGGAACCTCTAATTCTACTGTGAGGAACTCGGACTGGTAACCCTTGTTAACTCTGTGTGTGGGCCGCCGCAGCTAAGAGAGAGCTGCCGCCGTTGAGCGCCTGCCTTAATTTGAATCTTCTGAACCTTCGCTGAACCTGTGTGGGCCGCCACAGCTAAGAGAGAGCTGCCGCCGCTGAGCGCCTGCCTTAATTTGAATCTTCAGAACCTTCGCTGAATCTGTGTGGGCCGCCGCAGCTAAAAGAGAGCTGCCGCCGCTGAGCGCCCGCCTTAATTTGAAACTTCAGAACCTTCGCTGAATCGGTGTGGGCCGCCGCAGCTCAGAGAGAGCTGTTGCCGCTGAGTGCCCGCACTTGTGTCAGCTGTGCATCATCGTGATTTGTCCTGTGGGCCGCCACAGCTAAGAGAGAGCTGTTGCCGCCGAGTGCCCGCACTTGTGTCAGCTGTGCATCATCGTGATTTGTCCTGTGGGCCGCCGCAGCTAAGAGTGAGCTGTTGCCGCCGAGTGCCCGCACTTGTGTCAGCTGTGCATCATCGTGATTTGTAATGTGGGCCGCCGCAGCTAAGAGAGAGCTGTTGCCGCCGAGTGCCCGCACTTGTGTCAGCTGTGCATCATTGTGATTTGTCCTGTGGGCCGCCGCAGCTGGGAGAGAGCTGTTGCCGCTGAGTGCCCGCACTTGTGTCAGCTGTGCATCATCGTGATTTGCCCTGTGAGCCGCCGCAGCTAAGAGAGAGCTGCTGCCGCTGAGGGTTCGCACCTTGGCTAACTGTGCATCATTGTGACTTGTCCTGTGGGCCGCCGCAGCTAAGAGAGAGCTGCTGCCGCCGAGTGCTCGCACCTTTGCCAACTTTGCACCATTGTGATTTGTCCTGTGGGCCGCTGCAGTTAAGAGAAAGCTGCTGCCGCTGAGTGCCCGCATCTTTGCCAACGTCGCATCATCGCGAATCGCCCTGTGGGCCGCCGCAGCTAAGAGAGAGCTGCTGCCGCTGTGCGCCCACCATGGAGCTGCACGACGAGAGTCATCGCCACCACCAGCCCGGGCCACCACAGCCGCGTGCTGCTGCCGCTGGGAGCCCGCCTGTCCCTGAGTGCCCGAATCATTGTGAGTGCACGCTGCGGACCACTGCAGTCGAGAACTGTGGTCGCTGGGAGTCCGCCTGTCACCGTCTCCGCTTCTTCGAGAAGCTACGTACTGTGTCCCCGTCCAACGGCAGGTATGTGGTGCGCAACGGGTCACGTAGACCCAGGCCTTGAACTCAGTCAGTGCCACGTTCTGGTGAATACGTTATTGCCTTTTTTTAAGTCCCTACTGATTTACGTGCATTGTGGCTGGTTAAAACGCTTTCAAGAGTCTCGTACTAAACCTTAGATAAAGATACTATTTTTCTATACCTCCTTGAGTTGTGTCCTTTTGTGGTGTCGTTACTGCCTTATTGTGCATGGTCATAAATGCTTCACACACTGCCTCTGAGATAGGCCTAACTGCTCGTGCTACGTTACCACAGGGTTGAGCAGGGGTTATCAAAGGGGTAGCCCACTTGCCCTGACTTAGGAAGAAGGGTCCCTATTTGGGCATTGGCGCCAGCCATGGCCAACTAGAGACCCCCATTTCTAACATTGGCGGTCAGCGGTGAGGATCAGGACTTGCATTTATGATCCACGTACAATAACTGGTAGACACCACTAGTGAGTACAGACCAAAGCGCAGACACGCGTGGATTTTTTTTTTCCTCTTTGAATTTTTTTTTCATTGGTTGTTTTAGTATTGAATTGTTGATTGCAGCCATGAGTACTGCTAATATGGGAAGGCCAACATCCAATGCTTCGGAGGATCTCGCCTTTGAGGAGGAAAGATTAGATACCTATACTGCCAAACAGCTGAAGTCATTTTGTAAGCAATTCGCAGTCCCCGTGGTAGGTCTCTCTAGGAAGGAGGAGTACCACAAGGCGCTGAAGGCCTGGTGGGAAGCCAGAGGGTCCGCTGGGGATGAGGAAGAGAATGCTGGAGGGCAGCAGGATGATGCAGTAGAGGGGAGGGGAGATAGAACACCTTCCAATCCAGGTACTAGTGTAACCCAAAGGAGCCTGACCCCAGAAGAGCTGGAGGACAGGGAGAGAGATAGGAGGCATAGTTTGGAGATGGCGAAATTGGAAGGTCAGAAGGACCTTGAGAGTAAGAAGTTAGACATTGAGAAGAATCGATTGTCAATTGAACTTGAGAAAATGAGAATGGAACATGAGAGAATGTTGAGGGAGATAGAGATCAGGGCGAGGAGTGTCCTGGTCTCCCCCTCTGGTGGCAGCATACCTTTAGTAACTCCTGAGAGTATAGTTTATATTCCTAAGGATGTCATTAAGGATTTTCACAAGAGTGAGGATATTGGGCAATGGTTTGCCGCATATGAGATAGCAATGGTGTCCCACCGGGTCCCTGAGCAGGATTGGGGAGCGGGATTGTGGGGGCGCTTTGTGAGTGATGGTAGGGATACCCTGTTGGACCTGGCTGAGGAGAGCAGGATGGTGTATGCCCATATGAAAGAAGCTTTGATGACCCGTTATGGTTTGACCCCAGAAATGTACAGGCAGAGGTTTAGGACCTGTAAGAAGTTAGAGGGTACCACGTGGGTTGAATATGTGTCTTTTTCTGCAGAGCAATGGATCGCTGGGTAAAGGGTAGCAAAGTGGAAACTTTCGAGCAATTGTATGATTTGTTTGCGTGGGAGCATTTTTCTAGTAACTGTTTTCCAGAGCTACGCCAGCATCTGATTGATAGCAAGCTGACTAACCCTAGGAAGCTTGCTGAGGAGGCGGACCGCTGGGTGAACACCCGGGTCCGCAAAGGTTTTGTGGGAGACTTCGCCAGAGGTGGGCAGGGTCCCCAGCAGAGAAGTGGGGGGACAAGGGTAAGCCGAGGGAGTTCCAGAGAGGGCCCCAAAGTAATTCCCAAGGGAACCAAGCAGTGGTGTCCCATCCTCCCCCTGAGAAGAAGCCAGTGTCCCCGACGGGTAGGCCTGTTCAGAGGGGGCCACTCACCTGTTTCAAGTGTGGTCAAGTGGTCCACCGGTATTATGATCCCCAGTGTCCCCAGAGGGACCCCAATGCATCCCCTCGTGCACCACCCCATGCACCATCCCGCCAGATTGCCAGTGTAGCCCTGGGGGATAGGAGGTAGAGGTCCAAGGTGGGTAGGATCCCATAGAGTTAACCCTTGTCTCACTAGGAGACTTTGAGAAGGTCCCTAACCCCACACTGCCGAATAACACTCAGAAGTACCGGCAGTGGGTGACCATCAATGGCCATAGGGTGGATGCTCTCAGGGACACCGGCGCTAGTATGACTGCTGTCAGTTCCCGGTTAGTGTCCAAAGAGCAGGTTGTCCCCCATGCATTCTGCCCCGTAGTGTCAGCGGACAACTCAGAGAGCCAGTGTGAAGTGGCTCAGGTTCCCTTCGAGTGGGGGGGTCTCAGGAACTCTTTAAGTGGCTGTGAGGCCCGCCATGCCTGTAGACTGTCTGTTGGGCAATGATCTAGAGAACTCCCCGTGGGCTACGGTGGAGAGAAAGTCTCATTTGAAAATGTTGGGTCTGCCTGAGTGGGCGTGTGTGACCACTCGGTCCATGACGACTCAGAAGGATGTTCAGGAGGGTCTGGAGCCTGAAAGTATGGCCCAGGCCCCTGCCTCAAAGAGAAGGGGTAGGGGGCGCGGGAAACTGGCCCCGCGGTTCCCACGGTCCCGGAGGGAGCAGACCTTGAGGGGGATGCCCTGGCACCTACAGGGGAACAAGTGGCCGAACTGGGGGACCTACCGGAGCTGACCCATTGGCAGCAGAAGGGGGGCCCTCCAGGGAGGAATTTTGCGAGCAACAGAGAACCTGCCCTTCTCTTGAGGGGGTGCGGCAGCAGGCCGCCGCCCAAGCAGCAGGTGACCAGACAGGGTCACATTGGATCTATTGGGAGAACAACCTCCTTTACAGCGAGCCTAAGGTTGCTGAGCCTGGGTCAGCCCGTGTGCTGGTGGTACCCCAGCGCTTCAGGACCTTCCTACTGGGGTTGGCTCATGATGTGCCACTGGCCGGACATCTGGGGCAGACCAAGACCTTTGAGAGGCTGGTCACCCACTTCTATTGGCCCCAGATGTGCAGGAGCTCAGATGCTCACTTCAGGACGTGTGAGACTTGCCAGGCAAGTGGGGGGAAGATTAAGTCCCCACTACAGCCCTTTCCCGTTGTGAGCACCCCATTCGAGAAAGTGGGCATTGATATTGTAGGGCCTCTGGATCCCAAGACAGCCATGGGCAACAGGTTCATCCTGGTCTTGGTGACCATGCCACCCCTTACCCTGAGGCCATCCCGCTCAGGGCAGTGACGGCCCCGTGGTGGGACGGGCACTGATGGGGATTTTCTCCTGTGTGGGATTCCCCAGAGAGGTGGTGTCCGATAGGGGAACTAACTTCATCTCTAAGTACATGAAGTCTCTGTGGGAGGAGTGTGGGGTAACGTATAAGTTCACCACTCCTTACCACCCCCAGGGGAATGGGCTGGTTGAGAGATTCGACCGGACCCTCAAGGGCATGATTATGGGCCTAGGTGAGCCCATGAGGCATAAGTGGGATGTCCTCTTGCCATGCCTGTTATTTACTTACCATGAGGTGCCACAGAAGTCCTTAGGTTTCAGTCCCTTTGAGCTGCTCTATGGTCACCCGGTAAGAGGGCCTCTGAGTCTGGTCAAGGAAGGCTGGGAGCAATCTCCCAGGGAACCTCCCCAGGATGTGTATAGTTACATGCTGGCCTTCAGGAACCAGACTCGGCGTTTCAGGAAACTTGCTGAGGCAAACCTGGAAGCCAGCCAGGAAGAGATGAAACGCTGGCACGATCAGAATGCCACTCTGATCGAGTTTCAGCCTGGACAAAAGGTTTGGGTCATGGCCCCGGTGGAGCCCTGTGCGCTCCAGGAAAGGTAGACCGGCCCCTTTAAGGTGGTGGAGCGCAAGAGTCCTGTTACCTACGTGGTGGACTTGCAGTCTCCCAGGAACCCCTTGCGGGTCCTGCATGTTAACCGCCTGAAGCCCCACTTTGAGAGGTCTGAAGTGGGCATGCTTCTGGCCACAGATGCTGGGATGGAGGAGGAGAGCGAGCCCCTTCCTGACCTCCTGTGTGCAGGGGAGCGAGATGGGTCAGTGGAGGGTGTGGTCCTCTCCAACACACTGACCCCTGAGCAGCAGGGGGATTGTCGCCAACTGTTGGGGCAATTCAGTGATCTGTTCTCCCTGGTACCTAGTGTCACTGATTGGTGTGTCCATGACGTGGACACTGGGGACAGTCCTCCCATTAAGCACAAGGCTTACCGAGTGACTGACCGAGTAAGGGCCAACATTAAGGATGAGGTTACCAAAATGATTGCCCTTGGGGTGATTGAGTCCTCTAGCAGCCCTTGGTCCAGCCCAGTGGTCCTGGTACCAAAAGCTGCAGCGCCTGGTACCACCCCAGAACTTCGGTTCTGCGTGGACTATCGGGGCCTCATTTCAGTCACGAAGACTGATGCGCACCCCATCCCCAGAGCTGATGAGCTCATAGATCGGTTAGGGGCTGCAAAATACCTCAGCACATTTGATTTGATGTCTGGGTATTGGCAGATCGCCTTGACCGAGGGAGCAAAGGAGAGGTCAGCCTTCTCCACACCCGATGGGTACTACCAGTTCTGGGTGATGCCCTTTGGAATGAAGAATGCCCCTGCCACCTTTCAGAGGCTGGTCAACAGGGTGTTGGTTGGGCTGGAAGACTTCAGTGCTGCCTACCTGGATGACATTGCGGTGTTTAGCTCCTCTTGGGAGGACCACCTGCGCCACCTCTGGGAGGTATTGATGGCACTGCGGAAGGCAGGCCTCACAATCAAAGCCAGTAAGTGCCAGATTGGGCAGGGTTCTGTAGTGTATTTGGGGCACCAGGTGGGGAGCGGCCAGGTGCGTCCCTTCAGCCCAAAATTGAAACTATCCTGGCGTGGGAACCCCCCAAGACTCAGATGCAGGTGAGAGCCTTCTTAGGACTCACGGAGTACTACAGGAGGTTTGTCAAGTGATATGGCAACATTGTTGCACCCTTGACTGAGCTGACTTCTAAGAAGCAGCCAAAGAAGGTAAACTGGACTGACACCTGTCAGAACGCTTTTGACGCCCTGAAGACTGCCATGTGCACTGCACCCGTGCTTCAGGCGCCCGACTTTTCAAAGGAATTCGTTGTCCAGACAGACGCCTCAGAGCATGGTATAGGGGCTGTTCTGTCACAGATCAATGAGGAGGGACTAGACCAACCAGTAGCCTTCCTAAGCAGGAGGTTACTTCCCCGGGAACAGAGGTGGAGTGCAATTGAGCGTGAGGCATTTGCTGTGGTCTGGGCGCTGAAGAAGCTGAGACCATATTTGTTTGGGACTCACTTCCGGGTTCAGACAGACCACAGGCCCCTTAGATGGTTGATGCATATGAGGGGTGAGAATCCCAAGTTGTGGAGGTGGTCCATTTCCCTACAGGGTATGGATTTCACGGTGGAACACCGCCCTGGTACAGAACACGCCAATGCTGATGGTCTGTCCAGGTTTTTCCGCCTTAGTAATGAGAACTCCCAAGGGAATGGTTAGTTCTTCCCACATTTCAGCTGGAGGGGACGTGTGTTAGACCTGGCATTATTGGTGCGTGTCTCCCTTCCTCTTTTCGCTTCTGACCTTTTATGTTGGCTGGATTTAGATGCTCTGGGCGCTGTGCCACTGCCAATCTGTGACACAGCGCGAATGCTCCCTTCGTAAGGATAACTGTATGAATTGGGATAACCATAATTGGCTCGGTTGGTTTACCTGTCAGCCCCTAGTATCAGTGCACTGTGTGTGCCCAGGGCTGGTAGACCAAATACTGCTGGTGGGCCTGCAGCGCTGATTTGCGCTACCCACCGAAGCAGCTTTTAAAGTATGTCTGTGTAGCATGTTCTAATAGCGAGTTACCCTCCATTTCCCTGTTTACTATTGTGAGGCTATCCGTTCTCATAGGCCAGAATGGGCAGGCTGAGCATTACATGCCCTAGTCCTACCTGCCCCCAGGAACCTGATAGGAACATCGAATTTGATATGTTTAAGTTCAGAACAGTGAGATACATCTTTTAGTAAGGATTATTAGCGTAGCCCGTGTTCGAAAATGCCTCTACTAGAAACGAGGTATTTTCTGGCCTAAGATTTCCGGTAGGCTTTGCTAGCGTGTGTATTGGCCGTTTGGTTTTGGAGCAGCAGGGCCAGCTGGGTCAGACCGGGCTGGAGAGAGAGATCGGCATTTAGAGTAGGGTGAGGGGTGACTCTTTGATCTGAGCAGGGCCGTGCCTGGCAAGGTGAATGATGGCTCCACCTCCCACTGGGCGTCTGATAGCAGACCCCCAGATTCTCAAAGGGCAGGATGTCGCCTCGTAAACCAAGTGCTCCCCGACCCCACCGAACTGGTTCTGGCTGGATGCAGTGATTTGTGACTGCAGAGAACAAAGACTTTTTAGGTATAAAACGCTGCGCTGAAACCTTTTTCAAGTGTGTTCCTTCTGGATGTCAAGACGAAACTCTGTCCGAGCGGACAGAGGAAAGGACTTTGAAACTTTCACCAAGCTTGCTGAAGAAACTACCCGAGGGCCTGAATTGAGAGCGCCTCCTGCTGAAGTCTCAGGGACATTAGACTTCGCCCCGTCAGCCGCCTGAATTCCTGTGCTAGGGATTCTACTTGCAGGTGAGGCCTCCGTTGAGTAATCCGGAACCTCTAGTTCTACTGTGAGGAACGCGGACTGGTAACCCTTGTTAACTCTGTGTGTGGGCCGCCACAGCTAAGAGAGAGCTGCCGCCGTTGAGCGCCCGCCTTAATTTGAATCTTCAGAACCTTCGCTGAATCTGTGTGGGCCGCCGCAGCTAAGAGAGAGCTGCCGCCGCTGAGCGCCCGCCTTAATTTGAAACTTCAGAACCTTCGCTGAATCGGTGTGGGCCGCCGCAGCTCAGAGAGAGCTGTTGCCGCTGAGTGCCCGCACTTGTGTCAGCTGTGCATCAACGTGATTTGTCCTGTGGGCCGCCGCAGCTAAGAGAGAGCTGTTGCCGCCAAGTGCCCGCACTTGTGTAAGCTGTGCATCATCGTGATTTGTCCTGTGGGCCGCCGCAGCTAAGAGAGAGCTGTTGCCGCCGAGTGCCCGCACTTGTGTCAGCTGTGCATCGTCGTGATTTGTCCTGTGAGCCGCCGCAGCTAAGAGAGAGTTGCTGCCGTAGAGTACTCGCACCTTTGCCAACTTTGCATCATCGTGATTTGCCCTGTGAGCCGCCGCAGCTAAGAGAGAGCTGCTGCCGCTGAGGGTTCGCACCTTGGCTAACTGTGCATCATTGTGACTTGTCCTGTGGGCCACCGCAGCTAAGAGAGAGCTGCTGCCGCTAAGTGCTCGCACCTTTGCCAACTTTGCACCATTGTGATTTGTCCAGTGGGCCGCCGCAGTTAAGAGAAAGCTGCTGCCGCTGAGTGCCCGCATCTTTGCCAACGTCGCATCATCGCGAATCGCCCTGTGGGCCGCCTCAGCAAGAGAGAGCTGCTGCCGCTGTGCGCCCACCACAGAGCTGCACGACGAGAGTCATCGCCACCACCAGCCCGGGCCGCCGCAGCAGTAGGAACTGTTCCCGGAGGGTGGACTATTTCAAAGAATCAGAAGGTCTACTCACTAGACGTTTGGACAAAGGGTACCCCAAGAGACTACTCAAAAAAGCACGTAAGAGGACCTGGTTTAATCCCAGAGAAACCTTACTAGAACCAAAATCACTTACTGGTGACCCTTTGGACCGAATGATCTGTGTCGCCACTTACTGCACACGCAGTAATGACATTAGACGTTTCGTCAATAATTACTGGAGATTGATTTCTGATGACCTTGAGCTCAATGAACCACTGATGCACTCTTTTAAAAAGGGCAAAAGCGTCAGGGACCATGTGGTCTGTTCCTGCCTGGGAATCCCTACACAGCCCTCAATCTGCTCCATGTGGAATTTACCTCAGATTGTGGGACATTACAAATGTGGTCGCTATAAGGCCTGTAACATCACCATTGAGACCAAACAATTCATTTACATGTAACAGCCCTTTGAACTCAAGACTCATACTTATTGCAACAGTACTGACGTAATTTATGGCATCCTTTGTCCCTCTAAATTATTGTACATTGGGCAGACATGCCAGAAAGTAAAAGCACGAATATTGCAACATTGTAGTCATGTGAGATGTAATGTTCCGGGGGCCCCTTTAGTAGAACACTTTCAAAAACTCAACAACCCAGCAGAGAATGTCAAATGGGTGATCCTTGAGAAGGTTTCACTTGGTCCTAGAGGTGGTGACATATCAGATATTCTCAATTTGCTCAGTGTGAGTGGATGCACATCTTAGACACAGTCCAGAAAGGTTTAAATGAACAGGGGGAGATCATAAGGCAGATACCCTTTCTTAATACTGGTTGAATCCTACTACCCTGTCTACTAATGTAATCCATTTAACATTGAACCCCTTTTTTTGCTCATACCTGGAAATGACATACACATTTAGGATGCATAAAACTGGACATCTTGCAAACTCCTTGCTATTTCAACAAACTTGTATGATCTGTTATTAATAAAATTGATAACTTGTTAGGTACTCTACTGATGTATTCTACTTCGTATTTTGTAATTCTCAAAGTGACCGTATATGCAATCATTACATTGTCATACCACGTGCACTTGATTACAATATGTTGGAAATCCCTCTTTGTATGAAATGGTTCATGTATTGGGAATAGAATTGTTGATCTACACTTGTATACAATATGTTAGCAATTATTCCCTGTGTGTAATGTCCATTTTATGTATGTATTGGGAAGAGAACTGTTGTCCCTCACCGTGTTTTCACTCTGTAAAATCATTGAAATTTCACAATGATCTCAAATTACCTCTCTTATTATTATTGTATGTTTTGATGTCTGAGCTACAGTACAACACTAATATGTCTCATTTGCCATATCACATGATTGAGGCTCCATTTGACTGAGTTTTTCCCTTTATTTGACAAGCGTGATTGCTGAGGCTGCATCACTATCATTGTTAGTATTCCTTCTGTCTGTTTTCTATTAAGTGCTAGGGAGGCTTCAACCCCATTTTTGCATCTGAATGTCTTAGCGTACATCAGAGGCTGCCTTTACCTCACACTGCCACGAGGCGGCCCCATACGTAATGCTAGGTCATCTGTGTTAGCAACTAGTGACTGTGCTCTCAACATGAGCACAGCCACGTGCACGCTGACCTTTCCGTGTCTATTTTTAGACACACTCCCTGGAAGGCTCGCAGAAACGTGAGATGCTTCCGGAGGATTCCCAAAACTAGAGTAACTTTCTCCATTCCAGCCCGGCTCGGTCCTTTTATTAAAGCTCATAAAGCTTTTAATTCATAAACTTAAGTCTTCACTTAGAGCTTTACATCCCTCTGTTCAATGAATAGCTATGGATAAAAGACGCACCTCTGTTTCTGTTTTGTCGCGTTTTTTAGATTTGGATCAGATTCGTTCTGACTATACGTACATTGCAATGCATCACGTTATGTGTAATGACCCAAGAAACTGCTGTTCTTGCGATTGAGGGTCTCTAGTTTCTTGCCGCCTCTTAATGTAAGTACTAGATTTAATCAGCGATTTTCATACTTGCTATTTCCAGTTCTTAGTGTTGATGTGCACTCCTTATTTAATTTCAGCACAACAACTGGTTCTTCTATCGATTATGGACCACTGGAGAATATTTTGAGGTTGTTGTTTTTCTGACAATGGAGCCTATGGGCCCAACTATCATTTGCCCACTGTTTTTGTTACAGTGGTAGTAAGGTGTGCCGTTGTGCCGTTGTGCCACATATTCAACTAATTATGTTTATTTGCACCTAACAGTCACCCACATATTAATTTGTGCCATTTCCTTAAAAAACCTGCAGGTTGCTCCTTTTGTCCTGATGAAGACTCCGTTTTAAGGAATCATTGTCCCTCCCATCCTCATTGGGGTCAAAACGTCGACTTTCTCTTACACCAACCTGTACTACAATTTCATCCACATGTAGATAACAGCAATTTGTTTACTGTATCTCTTTACTGTGGTTTTCTTCAGTTATAAAAATATATTAGATTATTAGACAGGTCTTTTCACTACTGAATGTAAATATTGTAATTCATTATACTTTTTACCCTCATCCCTAACCTCTCTCGAGCACTCCTTTGAGCACTTGCTTCTCCTCACTTATCTTGGATCACCATTTATAAATATGCTGTATAAATTGATTTTGTCATGATGAATATGATAAAAACTTGTGAAATCGATTTTCAAAAACCCTTTGGAAAATGTGTTCATTTTGGG
The DNA here is from genome assembly GCA_963921515.1 of Calotriton arnoldi. Taxonomy (NCBI): domain Eukaryota; kingdom Metazoa; phylum Chordata; class Amphibia; order Caudata; family Salamandridae; genus Calotriton; species Calotriton arnoldi. The sequence goes on from CAWUFW010005029.1 coordinate 697,420, forward strand.
TGTTGTAGGTTTTTTATGTCTTCATATTCCGTTTGGACCAATTCTTTTGTAGCATAAATACGTTACACATTGCCTCTAAGTTAGGCCTGACTGCTTTTGTGCCAAGCAACCAGAGGGTTAAGCACAGGTTAATTTAGTAACTTTTGCGGTTCACCTGACAGAGATTGTGGCTGTTGCTTGAGCAGGGTTAACATCCCAAGGAACCAACAACCATATTTCTCACATATACTAATTTGTGCAAAGACTCCTCAGTTGGCATAGAGATCTCTGAAAACAAAGAGATAGAAGAGGACAAGGCGGAACCTCTGCACATAGCTTTGTGAATTGCATTTTGGATTACGTTCGTGGTAATTTTGTAGTCCTTCTAAATGTGCTACATAATGCGGTTTGTGAATATGCCCCCCATGAATAAACTTACACATGTAGATTTACTCATAGGTAAGTTAACATTTCTGGACAGGTCCCATGTTTTCCCCACCAAAAGATAGGGCCAAATATATGTACAATGCATTTTTCAGGTCACAAACAGTCCAATTCGCAGAATCGGGCCATTTGCAACTGGAAATATTTTGTTTCTGCAGTACAAAATGTGATTCGATAACTTGTTACTGAATTGCAATTTGCATTTGAGATTCGGTATTTGGATGGGGCATGTTTTGGGTGTCTCTTCCAAATACCGAATCGATATGGTATATATTACTGTTTTACGATCCAATTCTGGTTGCAAGACAGTAATACTTCACCACCATTTTAACAGTGGTAGTAACCCATTCACAAATGGGAAGGGATCCAAAAGACCCCTTCTCCTTTGAGAATGTTGAAAAAATGATTTTTAGGAGCAGTAAGTGCTCCCACGGACCACTGCCATCTCTTAAAAAATGAAATTTAAATGTTTCATTTTTTTCTTTTTAAATGCATCCTATTTTCCTATAAGGAAAATGGGTTGCATTTAAACAGAAAAAAAAGTCAGCTTTATTTACCCCCCCCTCCCTGTGCAACACTGTTTTTTTTACTATTTGGAGTAGTTCTCACTTAGGCCCACATAACGTTTTGTCCACATAAGGTATCCACACCAAGTTTGCATCCTTTTCTTCCAACCTCCTGAGGATTCTACAGTTAACAGGGGTTTGTAGATTCCCCTGGAGGGAACCGAGAAATTAGGCAAAATACAGCTACATTTTGGATTTTTGGTGAAAAATGAGATAAAAGTGCTGCAGAAGACAGCGTCTGGTTTTTTCCCTGCAAATGGTATCAACAAAGGGTTTGTGGTGCTAAAATCACCATCTTCCCAGCTTTCAGGAACAGGCAGACATTTGTCAGAAAACCAACATTTTCTACACAGTTTTGGCATTTTACTGGGACATAGTCTATTTTTCCTATCTATTGTGATTTCAACCTCCTTCATGTTAGTGGTAGAAATGGGTATGAAACCAATAATGGATCCCAAAAAGCTATACTTTCTTAAAATTAGTTAAGATTCTGAATTCATCAACGGGCCATTTGTGTAGATCCTTCAAGGTTTTCCTATAGAAAGCAACAGTTTAAATAAAAGAATATTGAAATTTAATTGAAAAAAAAACAGTCCTTTGTGCATACATTTTCACCTGTAACTTCTTCTAACTGTGGTAGATGTTTGCAAGCTATATACCGGTACATCCACTGGACGCTTCTGGTTGCAGGAATATATAAGGCTTGTATGTTCACCAAGAACCCGAGGTACCCAGAGCCAATAACTGAGTTGCACTTTGCAATGGTTTTTCATTGTATACCGGATATACAGTAATTCACTTGGTAAAATATAAAGAGTGAAAAATAGGTATCAAGGAAACCTATATATTTCTGAAATGGGAACAAGATAAGGAGTTTAGAAGCAGTGGTTATTTGTGCATCTCTGAATTTGTGGATACCCATATTAGTATGTGTATTAGAGGGTATTGTTCAAAATGACTTCTTTTTTACACACTGTCTTACATTTGGAAGGCAGAAATGCATAGAAAGACAAATGGAAATAACATGTGTTCTACTATTCTGTGTTCCCTTAAGTCTACCGATAAAAATGGTACCTCACTTGTGTGGGTAGGCCTAGTTTCTAAGACAGGAAACGGCCAAAAACGCAACATGGACACATCACATTTTTTCACTGAAAACGTACCCATTTTTCGCAATGTGCCTAGCTGTGGATTTTGAGCCCTAGCTCAGCCGGCACCTAGGAAAACCAGGCAAACCTGTACATTTTTGACAACTAGATACCCAGGGACATCCAGGATGGGGTGACTTGTGTGGCTCTAACCAGGTTCTGTTACCCATAATCCCTTGCAAACCTCAAACTGTGTAAAAAAATAAAATCCTCACATTTCTGTGATGGAAAGTACTGTAATCTGTGGGGAGCCAAAAACTTCCACCCACCAAGCATTCCCCGAAGTCTGCCGATAAAAATGGTACCTCAATTGTGTGGGTAGGCCTAGTGCCTGCAACAGGAAATGACCCAAAATTTTTTGTGGAGACAACAAAATTATTTATCACGAAATCACCTGGTTTTGCAAGGGAGTCACCTGCGTTTTTGGTCCGGGATCATTGGCCATCTAGGGAAACCTACCAAACCCAGACCTTTCTGAAAACTAGACACCCGGGGGAGTCCAGAGAGGTGTAGTTTGCATGGATCCCGCAATGTTGTTTTACCCAGAATCCCCTGCACACCTCAAATTAGTTTAAAAAAATCAAATTTTCCTCACATTTCTGTGTGGGAAAGTTGGGGGATCACTAGGCTGACACAAATTTCCTACCACATAGCATTCCCCCAGGTATCCTGATAAAAATGGTACCTCACTTGTGTGGGTGGGCCAAGTACCCGTGACAGGGATGGGCCCAAAACATATTGTGGAGACATCAAAATGATGTATCCCAAAATGACCTGGTTTTGCAAGGGGGACACCTGCGTTTTTGGTCCCGGGCTAAGCAGCCATCTAGGAAAACCTACCAAACCTATACATTTCTGAAAACTAGACACTTGGGGTAGTCCAGGGAGGTGAGACTTGTGTGGATCCCCTAACGTTTTCCTACCCAGAATCGTCTGTCAACCTCAAATTTAGCTAAAAAAATAAAATGTTCCTTACATTTCTGTCTGGGATCACCGCGCTAGCACACATTTCTTAATCCCAGCATCCCCTGTGGTGTCCCGATAAAAATTATACTTCACTTGTTTGAAGTCCAATGCAGAATCGCCTAAAAAGCTTGCTGTGCTATCACCTCAATCTCTATGTTATTGGCCTTTCCCAGTCGCAGTCCCTTGGCCCACCCACACAAGTGAGGTATCATTTTAATCGGGAGACTGAGGGGGAAGGTAGGTGGTAGGAAATTTGTGCTGGCGCTGTGATCCCAGAAAGAAATGTGAGGAAAATTTTATTTTTTTAGCTAAATTTGAGGTTTGCTGGCGATTCTGGGTAAGAAAATGATGGGGGATCCATGCAAGACACACCTCCCTGAACTTCCCCGGGTGTATACTTTTTTAGAAAAGTCTGGGTTTGGTAGGTTTTCCTAGATGGCCGCTTAGCCCTGGACCAAAAACGAAGGTGCCCCCTTGCAAAAACTAGGTCGTTTTGAGCTACATAATTCTGATGTCTCCACAATAAGTTTTGGGCCCTTCACTGTCGCGGGTTCTTGGCCAACCCACACAAGTGAGGTACCATTTTGATCGGGAGACCTGGGGGAACACTGGGTGGTAGGAAATTTGTGTCGCCTAATGGAACCCACAACTTTCCCACAGAGAAACGTGAGGAAAATGTGAGTTCTTTAGCTAAATTTGAGGTTTACAGGTGATTCTGGGTAAGAAAACGTTGGGGGATCCATACAAGCCACACCTCCCTGGACTCCTCCAGATGTCTACTTTTCAGAAATGTCTAGTTTTGATAGGTTTCCCTAGATGGCTGCTGAGTCCAGGACCAAAAACCAGGTGCCCCCCTTGCAAAAACAGGTTGTTTTGTCATAGATAGGGGGCACCTGTGTCTTTGGTCTGGGGCTCGGCGGCAATCTAGGGGAACCTACCAAACCCAGACATTTCTGAAAACTAGACTCCCAGAGGAGTCCAGGGATGTGTGGCTTGTGTGGATTGCCCAACATTCCCTTACCCAAAATCCCCTGCAAACCTCAAATTGTTCTAAAAAGTCACTTTTTGTTCACATTTCCGTGTGGCAAGGTTGTGAGATCACCGCGCTGGCACAAATTTCCCTCCACCCAGTGTTCCCCTCAGTCTCTCAATAAAAATTATACCTCACTTGTGAGGTTGCCCAAAGCAGTGTCAGCCTAAAAATGTCTGAAAACAAACTGCCCTTCTGGACCCACTTTAGTTCCCCCTCAGTTTGTCATTTTATAAGTTTTTAGGTTCTCTGCTTTGGGTACCCACACAAGTGAGGTATCATTTTTTTCAGGAGAGCAAGGGAAATTCTGGGTGTTGGAAAATTTGTGCCAGTGCAGTGATCCAACACATTTTCCACACTGAAATGTGAGGAAGGTGTGAATAGTTAGCTAAATTTGAGGTTTGCAGGGGATTCTGGGTAAGAAAATGCTGGAGGATCCACGCAAGCCACACTGCCAGCAAAGTGCCATCCGTACATACCACTAGCCAAGCGCCATCCACGCACACCACCAGCCAAGCATCATCCATGCACATCGCCAGCCAAGCGACAGTCCACGCACACCGCCAGCCAAGTGACAGTACACACACACCACCACAAATGTGCCATCCACGCAGATTGCTAGCCAAGTGACAGTCCACACAAAATGTCAGCCAATCACTATTCCACATATACTGCCAGCTAAGCACAAGTCCACACACACCACCAGCACAATGCAGGTTCACACACAGCCTGCCAAACGCCAGTAAACACAGACCATCAGTCTAAATGTAGTTCACACACAAAAAGATACTTTCACTAGTGTCTAGTGGTTTTCTATCCCCTTTGGAAGCAGATGTGCCTAAAAATATCACTGATCTGCCCCCAAGGGGAGCAGAAGCAGGCAAAATGTGTTCACAAAAAAAGAGGAGCAACCCTTGCCTAAGGGGTCGCTCCCTGACATGCCTATAAACATATCTCTGGTGCCTAGTGGCCATTCTGGGGGGGGGGAGAAAGACTGTGGCTATTTTTGGGCCCGAGTTGGGGCATTGGCATCACCCATTATGGGCAGCAGCTCCCTCGTCTTTTATAAAACATATCCTGTTGTCTAATGGGCTTTTAGCCCCCCCAGGATCAGATCGGGGGTAATAGCCCCTATCTGCCCTCCAGGGAGGGCAGAAAGACTTTCCCTTTTTTGTTTGTGGGTGGGGGCATTGGCATGCCCATTTTGGGCAGCCCCAATGCTTACATATTCAAAACAAAAAATCCCTGGTGCCTAGTGGGCTTTCTCTCCCCCAGGGTGGTTCAGAAAGACTTCGGTTTTTATAATTGTGGGTGTGTGCATGGTCTTACCCATTGTGGGCAGCCCCATCCCTCTTTTATAATAAAAAAAATCCCTGGTGTCTAGTGGGCTATCTGCCCACCCTGGGGGTCGGATCAGGGGTAAGAACACCCATCTTACCCCAGGAGTGCAGAAAGACTGTCCCTTTTGTTTTGGGTGGTGGGGGCACTAGCACACCCATTCTGGGCAGCCAGCACCCCTCTTTTAGGAAGAAAAAAAATCCCTGGTGTAAAGTGGGCTTTCTGTCACCTGGTGGGCAGGTTGGGGGTAATAACCCCATCTGCCTCCTGGGGGGGCAGAAAGACTGTCCCTTTTGTGTTGCAGGTAGGGGCATTGGCATGCCCATTCTGGGCGGCCACCACCCATCTTTTATTTTGAAAAAGTAATAATCCCTAGTTCCTAGTGGGCTTTCTGGGCCCCCGGAGGGGACAGATCATGGGCTCTTGCTCCCATCTGCACCCCGGGGGGGCAGAAAAACTGTGAAAATTTTGGGGAGGGGAGGGGGAAAACCCCTACGTTTTCACAAAAAAATAATCGATAGTGTCTTGAGTGCTTTCTGCCCCCAGGGGAAGCAGATTCGGGGCAACTGGCCCATCTGCTACTGGGGGGGCAGAAAGACTGAAAATGGCCAAATATATATGGGAGAGCAAATGTCCTTGCCCATGGGGTCACTCTGTCCTCCCTGGTGTCTAGTGGGTGGATCCCTGCTTGGGAATTGCCCTCCAGCAGGGATCCACTGGAGAAGAGTACCATTTGAAAGGAGAGATTCTCCCCTTTCCAATGATACCTCTCCCATCTGCCTACATGCTCGAGGGATGAGAAAGCCCCAGGAGCACGTAAGCAGTGAAAGTGAAATGATCTGATCGGCTCATTTCACTTTCAGTTTCAGTGTAATGACATCAGAGCGCCATGCACGCCGATCGTCACTACACTGAAAAAAAATTCCTCAGGCAGCTGGGGCAGCTCTTCCCCAACTCCAGAGGCTGAAAAAGATTTAAAAAAAGAAATCCCTCTGCTGTTTACAGAAGAGGGATTGCTGACTGCTGTGCCGAGGACGTAATGGTTACGTCCTTGGCACAGCAGCACTGCAGCCGAGGACGTAACCATTATGTCCTCGGCATGGAAGGGGTTAAAAGCAATCACAGACATGGTGGTCTGCTGACCCCAGCAGGCCATCATCCTTGTGACCCTAATGGGTCATAAATTGTGACCTACCTCATTAACATGCATGAGGCAGGTCTATTTGCGACCCTATGGAATCACTACGTAAACTCAGAAGAGTTTCATACATTAGGAATAATGATTTCCTAATTACGATTCACAGGAAATCGCTATTCCTAAACTTTGTACATCTGGCCCATAATTCGGTACACTGACAAAGGTTTCATCTAAAACCTGTCTTGTTGTACAGTCTACAGTATCTCAAATAAACAGTTTTTTCTGTCCTATCCGTGCCTTTGCTGGTGGAGTTTGGAAACGCTTCACGACATTCTGGCCATTCATCAAATTCCTGTATTTGTTGGAGATTGTAGTATGTTACAGATTGGAAAGGAAATGCCAATTTTGATGTCGGTAAAGTACATACCATCGTCAACTCTTTTGCTAGCTCTTTTATTCAGATTCCTTGAATACTGATATATAGGATTTTGTATGGATAATGCCATGTAGAAGATGGATTAAATACGCTGGGTTTTTTCAAGGATATAGAAATAAAGGTGTTAATTTCAGATTTCATTTACATGTATAAACAATTACTTTGTGAGGAATGACGCCTACACAAAAAGCAGATAAACATAACGATGCATTTCTAATCGAGTTACATCTTAATTAATGAGACATAGTGAATACCATGCTTAAAAACAAAGGAACACAGTCTAATAAAAATGTCACAATGGCAATGTTGCTTAATTGGGGAAAACCAATATAGAGCTTCATCATTGAGCAGATGGCTAAACAACTTCTAATGTATTTCACTGCCAGTAAATTATGATTCAACATCTGTCAATACCACATGTGGCATTTACTTTAAGTTTTTGCATTTAAAAGGTTGCAGAACATTGGTTTTGAAGTTTTTGTTTAATAATAATGAAGAATTATTTTTCTTGTTCTCTTCAAATCTTCCATATCTACAAATTTGAATGGAATGAGGAAGGACCAAGAGCAGTAGGTGCTATTGGTGGTGATCGCATGAATGGTAAGTTTGGCAGTAAAGTTATTGCAAGTAACTTTACATGTTATAGTATATGCTTGTCAGCTTATATTGGTCATGTAAGTAGAACTTAAAAAGGAAGAGAATTGGAAAATAACCATAACATAATGAACTCATGTACACCTGAGAACCAACTTCTGTGGAAACACAAATGTACAGATCACACCTGGGGTCCTGACTGCTTTACACCTGTATATGTGTTCTTTTCAAGGCTGCAGACCAGCTCCCTTCTACAGGATGCAACTCAACCCACTAAAGAGGAAGGGGAACATCAATGAGGAGGAAACAAATCTTGGGAGATATCTTTACTGGGAATTACATGATCTGCCTTCGCACAGCCTTAGTGGTGGTGAGAAGAAGGCCATATGGAACCAGGTCATTGACATGGTGAATGTATTGAGGATTGATGTACAAATTTTGGAGGCCTAAAAAAGCAATGACAAATGATAGGAGGCACACAAAAGAGATGTTTTTCAGAATATGGATGGCAAATGCCCTTAGGGGTGGCAGACCAAGATCCTGCCTTCACTTCAAACCCATTCATGAACCTATCCTCTCTACAATACATGCTGACCTGTTATACTATGTAAGAACAATACACCTTTTCTTTTAACTACATCACAACACCCCTTTCATCTCACACTGCTCTAAAAACAGCTCCCACCTGACAGACTGATACAGACACTCACACAGATTAGTCATTCACCCATGCATTCACTAAGGCACGTTTAATCACTCACTTATACAGTCAGTCACACTCCCACTAAATCTTCCATTCAGACACTCATACACCCACTCATTCTTCTATACACCTGGGCCTCTATATATATAACATACTTAAACTTTTTAGAAACACACAGTCACTGGATGATGTCATCAGTGGTCATCAGTGATGTCATTTGAGATGTCATCAGTGATGTCAATGACTGTTGGAAATGGCCCTTTTTGCAGGGTTATCCCCAAACTTGTTGCTTCTTCCTCCTATTTTTTCCTGACCTGTGTTTGTTGACTATAGGACTCTGGGCACTTTACCACTGCTGATCTGTGCTAAAGTGCATATGCTCTCTGTGTAAATTGTTATTGTGATTGGTTCTCCCTGATTGGCATATTTGTTTTACCAGTAGGTCCCTAGTAAAGTGCACTGAGTGTGCCAGGGCTGGTAAATCAAATGCTACTAGTGGGCCTGCAGCACTGATTGTGCCACCCACATGAGTAGCTCTGAAAAGATATCTCAGGCCTCCCACCACGGTGTCTGTATGCAGTTTGTTAACTGCCATGTCAACTTGGCAAGTGCACCCACTTGCCAGGCCCTAACCTTCCCTTTTCATACATATAGGGCACCCCTATGGTAGGCCCAAGGTACCCCCCTGGGAAGTGTGCAGTGTATGTGAAAGGTGGGACATGTACTGGTGTGTATAACATGTCCTGATAGTGAAATACTGCCAATTTTGTTTTTCACTATTGAAAGGCTGTCTTGCCCCATAGGACAGAATGGGGAATGCTTTGTAACATTTTACAAGCATATCTTCCCATAGGGATAAGATGCAAAAATGGAGTTTGGTATCCCTGAACTCAGGATTTAACAACACATCTTTTAGTAAAGATGGTTTTTAAATTGTGTGTTTGAAAATGCCACTTTTAGACAGTGGCTATTTTCTTGTTCAACCATCCAGTGCGTCTCTGCCTGTTTGTGTATTGACTGTCTGGCTTTGGAGTGACAGGGGCTGGGGAGGTGCAGTGGCTCCAGGAGTCTGGATGAGTAAGCACTAGGCTGAATAGGCCTGATCTGCATTTGGAGTGGTGGGAGGAGTAGCACCTGTACCTGAAAAGGGCTGTGCCTGCCTTCCACAATGCTGGCTCTGCCCCCCTGTGGTGTGTCTGGAGCCAAGGCTCACACTGACAATGGATGTTGTTGTGCACTTGCAGACTGCCCCCCAGAACTGGTTTGAACTGGGCTCAGAGCCCCTTGCACAAAGAGAACAAAGACATTTTGGGGTATACGTATCAGACCCAAAACCCCAGACTTTAGATCATTCCTGGAATTCAAGAGAAACCTTTGCCAAGGAGCTGGAGAGACTGAGGAGAAGTACTGCCCGTGCTGTGTGTCTGGGGTTGGCCTGCATTTGCTTTTTCTGCCAAGGAAAGGAGAAGGACTTTGCTGTGTGCTGTGTCCCCTGCTTGAAGGAGATCTCCAAGGGCCTGAAGTGTGCTGGCCTCCTGTTCTGAAGTCTCAGGGACACAAACACTTCACCCCCAGCTCCCCTGACCTCTGCTGCTGTGGGTTCTGACCTGCCAAGAGGTGCCTGTGTCAGTTTTGGGCCTCTGGAGGTTGTTGCTGATGTTTGGGAGCTGAAAGAAGAAACTGAAAGAACTACAGAAATTGACGCAATGCTCTTCTTGCGGCAGTTTTCCCGACGCATCTCCACGGCGCCAGAAGAATTTGTACGCATCGCTGTGCTGCTGCGGAAACCGCCGCAGCGCCTGTCACCGCTGCAAGAATCGACACATCGAGGGATCGCGGCTGAAGACGACCGACGCAGCACCACTCGACGCTGCCGCATCGATCGCCGACGCATCCAGGATTTCCACGCATCGTGCCTGTGTGGCAAGTTCGTCCGATGCATCACCTGCGGACCAGAACCGTCACGAAGAATCGACACATCACTCCCCATACAGACCGGATTCGTCGCAACCCTTCCTCTGCGTGCAGCGGAACTGTCGCATCACCTCCACAAGGTCTCAGGAGTGTCGCATCTCTTTGTTTTCCGACTCTGCGGCTGTTTGGCTTTTGGAACTTTCACACATCTACAGGTACTTTGGTGAAAAATCACGCATCCATAGTTTTCTATGGTACAAGTTCTTGAAACCTTTTGAAAGTCATATTTTTAACACTGTATGTTGGATTTTGTCGTTTTGGTCTTGTTTAGTTTAGATAAAGATATTTTATTTTTCTAAACTAGTGTGGTGTCCATTTGTGGTGTTATCACTGTGTTACTGGGAGTGTTGGTACAAATACTTTACACATTGCCTTTGAGATAAGCCTGTCTGCTCGTGCCAAGCTACCAAGGGGGTGAGCAGGGGTTATCTAAAGTGTGTATCCCCCTGACCCTGACTAGAAGCAAGGGTCCCTATTTGGACAAAGGTATCTACCTCTGCCAACTAGAGACCCCCATTTCTAACATTGGTGGTCAGCGGTGAGGATTTGAACCTGTATTTGTACTTGACCCACAGTGATTGGTGTACATCACTAGTTTAGTGCAGACCACTACGCAACCACATACTGTGTTTTGTTTTTGGTTTGATTTTTGAGGAACCCTTAAAGTATCCACGCATCATAACTCAGAAGGGTAAAACCAGCAAGTGAGATGGCAAAATTGGAGTTTGATATTGAGGTTTTGCATACCTACAGAGTAGATCAGCTCAAGCAATTTTGCAAAGATTTTGGATGTCCCATGAAGAGCAGCTCCAGGAAGGAGGAGTTATAGACGCCTTAAGGGCCTGGTGGGAGGCCAAAGAGGCTGGGGAGACAGGTGATGCAGAGGTGGATGAGGATGCACAAGGGGATGGTTTCAGGTCACAGGATCTGCCTGTGGGAAGAGCAGCCTCCAGGGCTGGCAGCAACCATTCCGCTAGAGGTTTTTCCCCAGAGGAGTTGGAGAAAAACCAAAGGGTTTGTTCAAGCTATGAAGGGGGTGAGCAGGGGTTATCTAAAATGTGTATCCCCCTTACCTTGACTAGAAGCAAGGGTCCCTATTTGGACAAATGTACCTACCTCTGCCAACTAGAGACCCCCATTTCTAACAATGACCATGTCATGAGTGATGTAATATGTGACGTCACCAGCAGTGCATTGCGTGGGCGTGAGTTATAGTTAGCTCAGCTAACTATAACGGCCGAATTTCTCTGGTTTTGTATGAGTGAAATGTCAGCTAAACTATAACGTCCCTGAAACCTGTGGTTTTTTCAGTGAATTTGTAAGGTTTTTTAAATGCTAATTCCTAACTATAAAGTCCCTGAAACCTCTGTTTATTTCAGTGAATTTCTAAGGTTTTTAAAATGCTAATTCCTAACTATAACGTCCCTGAAACCTCTGTTTTTTTGCAGTGATTTTCTAAGGTTTTTTAAATGCTAATTTATAACTATGCCTACATAGGTAGGACATGTTCAGAAAGAGGAAGAAATGAGCAGAAAGGAGCAGAAACAAGCACGAGAAGTGCAGAAAGAGGCAAGAGAGGTGCAGAAAGAGGAAGAAAGGTGCAAAAAGTAGCAAGAGAAATGTAGAAAGAGGCAACAGCAGTCCAGAAAATGGGAGAAAAGTACAGAAAGAAGCAAGAGATGTACAGAAAGAACCAACAGAGGTGCAGAAAGAGTTCTACTTTGACTGTACCTTACAACAGACTCATACAAAGCAAAGTAGCCTAATCACTAATCCTTCACCCAAGATGTCTTAAACCTCACTTTTCTCTTGAAGGTTCACTATTAATCAACTGCTCAGAATGTTAGGCCTACCAAATATAAAACAGCAATCCTAAGCATATCACTGTTGTAGGTCTGACCAAGTTTGAGAAGGTATGCATGTGTGTCTATGCTTGTACCTAGTGACATGTTAAATGAAAATAAACATACAAATACTTGAATACCTGTGTTTCAAACAGCATACTCTATAAATTTGTGTACAAAAAGGTGTATGCATTCCTTTCTGCTCACAATACAGGGCACATGGGTATTCAATAGTATATTTGAGGGGCTCTCTAACACATATATACATAAGACATGTCTGCCTGTGCAACCGAATGACAGAGCAGAAATGAGAAGGTTTGACCACCTATAGGAGAAGTTACCCGCTTTTTAAGCTACCATCTTCAGATGCATAACACATGTAAGAATACATGTACAAGTCGACATATACCTCAGTCATGAGAGCACGCAGACCTTTAAACTTGACAGCTTGCACTTCCCATTTGAGTACAGAAAGAGGCGAGAGAAGTTCAGAAAGAAGCAAGAGAGTTGCAGAAACAGGCAAAAGAGGTGCAGAAAGAGGGAACAGGAGTGCAGACAGAGGCAAGAGAGGTGAAGAAAGAGGGAAGAGGGGTACAGAAAGAGGCAAGAGGGGTGTAGAAATTTGCAAGAGAGATGCAGAAAAAAGCAAGAGCAGTGCAGAAAGAACCAACAGAGGCAAGAGGGGTGCAGAAAGAGGCAAGAGAAGTGTAGAAAGAAGCAAAAGAGGGGTGCAGAAAGAGGCAAGAGGGGTACAAAAATTTGCAAGAGAGGTGCAGAAAGAAGCAAGGGCAGTACAGAAAGAACCAACAGAGTTGCAGAAAGAGGTAAAAGGGGTGCAGAAAGAGGCAGGAGAAGTGCAAAAAGAAGCAACAGAGGTGCAGAAGGAGGCAAGAGAACTACAGAAAGAGGCAAGAGAGTTGCAGAAACAGGCAAGAGAGGTGCAGAAAGAAGCAAGAGCAGTGCAGAAAGAAACAACAGAAGTGCAGAAGGAGGCAAGACGGGTACAGAAAGAGGCAAGAGGGGTACAGAAATTTGCTAGAGAGGTGCAGAAAGAAGCAAGAGTAGTGCAGAATGAACCAACAGAGGTCCAGCAACAGGCAAGAGTGGTTCAGAAAGAGGCAAGAGAAGTGCAGAAAGAAACAACAGAAGTGCAGAAGGAGACAAGAGAACTGCAGAAAGAGGCAAGAGAGTTACAGAAACAGGCAAGCGAGGTGCAAAAAAAGGGAACAGTGGTACAGAAAGAGGCAAGAGAGGTGCAGAAAGAATCATGAGAGGTGCAGAAAGAAGCAACAGAGGTGCAGGAAGAGGCAAGAGGGGTGCAGAAAGAAGCAAGAGAGGTACAGAAAGAATCAACAGAGGTAAAGTAAGAAGCAACAGAAGTGCAGAAAGAGGCAAGAGGGGTGCAGAAAAAGGCAATAGAAGTGCAGAAAGAAGCAACAAAGGTGCAGAAGGAGGCAAGAGAAGTGCAGAAAGAGGCAAGAGAGTTGCAGAAACAGGCAAACGAGGTGCAGAAAGAAGCAAGAGTAGTGCAGAAAGAACAAAAAGAGGTGCAGAAGGAGGCAAGAGGGGTGCAGAAAGAGGCAAGAGGGGTGCGGAAAGAGGCAAGAGGGGTGCTGACATTTGCAAGAGAGGTCCAGAAAGAAGCAAGAGCAGTGCAGAAAAAACCAACAGAGGTGCAGAAACAGACAAGAGGGGTGCAGAAAGAGGCAAGAGAAGTGCAGAAACTGTCAAGAGAGATGCAGAACAAGGGAACAGGGGTGCAGAAAGAGGCAAGAGAGGTGCAGAAAGAGGGAAGAAGGGTGAAGAAAGAGGCAAGAGGGGTGCAGAAAGAAGCAACAGAAGTCCAGAAAGAAGCAAAAGAAGTGAAGAAAGAAGCAACAGAGGTGCAGAAAGAGGCAAGAGGGGTGTAGAAAGAGGTAATAGAAGTGCAGATAGAGGCAAGAGAGTTGCAGAAACAGGCAAAAGAGGTGCAGAAAGAAGCAAGAGCAGTGCAGAAAGAACCAACAGAGGTGCAGAAGGAGGCAGGAGGTGTGCCGAAAGAGGCAAGAGGTGTCCCAAAATTTACAAAGGAGGTCCAGAAAGAAGCAAGAGCAGTGCAGAAAGAACCAACAGAGGCACAGAAACAGAGAAGAGGGGTGCAGAAAGAGGCAAGAGAAGTGCAGAAAGAAGCAACAGAGGTGCAGAAGGAGGCAAGAGAACTGCAGAAAAAGGAAAGAGAGTTGCAGAAACAGGCAAGAGAGGTGCAGAAAAAGGGAACATGGGTTCAGAAAGAGGCAAGAGAGGTACAGAAAGAGGGAGGAAGGGTGCAGACAGAGGCAAGAGGTGTGCAGAAAGAAGCAACAGAAGTGCAGAAAGAAGCAAAAGAAGTGCAGAAAGAAGCAACAGAGGTGCAGAAAGAGGCAAGAGGGTGCAGAAAGAGGCAATGGGAGTGCAGAAAGAAGCAACAGAGGTGCAGAAGGAGGCAAGAGGGGTGAAGAAAGAGGCAAGAGAAGTGCAGAAAGAAGCAAACAAGGTGGAGAAAGAGGCAAGATGGGTGCAAACAGAGGCAAGAAGAGGGGTACAGAAAGAGGCAAGAGGGCTGCAGAAATTTTCAAGAGAGATGCAGAAAAAAGCAAGAGCAGTGCAGAAAGAACCAACAGAGGTGCAGAAAGAGTCAAGAGGGGTACAGAAAGAGGCAAGAGAAGTGCAGAAAGAAGCAACAGAGGTGCAGAAGGAGACAAGAGAACTGCAGAAAGAGGCAAGAGAGTTACAGAAACAGGCAAGAGAGGTGCAAATAAAGAGAAGAGGGGTGCAGAAAGAGGCAAGAGAGGTGCTGAAAGAGGGAAGAAGGGTGCAGAAAGAACCAAGAGTGGTGCAGAAAGAAGCAAGAGAGGTGCAGAAAGAAGCAAGAGAGGTGCAGAAAGAAGGAACAGATTTGCAGAAACAGGCAAGAGAGATGCAGAAAAAGGCAAAGGAGGTGCAGAAAGAAGGAAGACCAGTGCAGAAAGAACCAACAGAGGTGCAGAAGGAGGCAAGAGGGGTGCAGAAAGAGGGAGGAGGGGTGCATACACTTTCAAGAGATGTGTCAAAAGAAGCAAGAGCAGTGCAGAAAGAACCAACAGAGGTGCAGAAACAGACAAGATGGGTGCAGAAAGAGGTAAGAGAAGTGCAGAAATAAGCAACAGAGGTGCAGAAGGAGACAAGAGAACTGCAGAAAGAGGCAATAGAGTTACAGAAACAGGCAAGAGAGGTGCAAATAAAGGGAAGAAGGGTGCAGAAAGAGGCAAGAGAGGTGCTGAAAGAGGGAAGAAGGGTGCAGAAAGAACCAAGAGTAGTGCAGAAAGAAGCAAGAGAGGTGCAGAAAGAAGCAAGAGAGGTGCAGAAAGAAGGCACAAAGGTACAAAGAGAGGCAAGAGGGATGCAAAAAGAGGCAAGAGAAGTGCAGAAAGAAGCAACAGAGGTGCAGGAGGAAGCAAAAGAAGTGCAGAAAGAGGCAAGAGAGTTGCAGAAACAGGCAAAGGAGGTGCAGAAAGAAGCAAGAGCAGTGCAGAAAGAACCAACAGAGGTGCAGAAGGAGGCAAATGGGGGGGGCAGAAGGAGGCAAGAGGGGTGGAGAAAGAGGCAAGAGGGGTGCAAACAGAGGCAAGAGAGGTGCAGAAAGAGGGAAGAGGGGTACAGAAAGAGGCCAGAGGGGTGCAGAAATTTGCAAGAGAGATGCAGAAAAAAGCAAGAGCAGTACAGAAAGAACCAACAGAGATGCAGAAAGAGGAAAGGGGTGCAGAAAGAGGCAAGAGAAGTGCAGAAAGGAGCAACAGAGGTGCAGAAGGAGGCAAGAGAACTGCAGAAAGAGGCAGGAGAGTTGCAGAAACAGGCAAGAGAAGTGCAAAAAAGGGAACAGAGGTACAGAAAGAGGCAAGAGAGGTGCAGAAAGAGGGAAGAAGGGTGCAGAAAGAGGCAAGAGGGGTACAGAAAGAAGCAAGAGAGGTGCAGAAAGAAGCAACAGAGGTGCAGAAAGAGGCAAGAGGGGTGCAGAAAAAGGCAAGAGAAGTCCAGAAAGATGTACCAGAGGTACAGAAAGAGGCAACAGGGGTGCAGAAAGAGGCAACAGAAGTGCAGAAAAAAGCAAAAGAGGTGCAAAAAGAGGCAAGAGGGGTGCAGAAAGAGGCAAGAGAGGAGCAGAAATAGGCAAGAGAGGTGCACAAAGAGGCACAAGGGGTGCAGAAGTTTGCAAGAGAGGTGCAGAAAGAAGCAATAGAAGTGCAGAAAGAAGCAATAGAGTTGCAAAAAGAGGCAAGAGGGGAGCAGAAAGAGGGAAGAGAAGTGCAGAAATAAGCAACAGAGGTGCAGAAAGAGGCAAGAGAAGTGCAGAAAGAAGCAAGAGAGGTGCAGAAAGAAGCAAGAGGAGTGCAGAAAGAAGCAACAGAGGTGCAGAAAGAGGCAAGAGGGGTGCAGAAAGAGGCAAGAGAATTGCACAAAGAGGCAAGAGCGGTGCAGAAAGAGGCAAGAGAGGTGCAGAAAGAGGGAAGAGGGTGCAGAAAGTGGCAAGAGTAGTACAGGAAGAAGGAGGAGAGGAGCAGAAAGAAGCAAGATAAGTGCAGAAAGAGGCAAGAGAGTTACAGAAACTGGCAAAAGAGGTGCAGAAAGAAGCAAGGGCAGTGCCGAAAGAACCAACAGAGGTGCAGAAGGAGGGAAGAGTGGAGCAGAAAGAGGCAAGAGGGGTGCATACATTTTCAAGAGAGGTGCCAAAAGAAGCAAGAGCAGTGCAGAAAGAACCAACAGAGGTGCAGAAACAGACAAGATGGGTGCAGAAAGAGGTAAGAGAAGTGCAGAAAGAAGCAACAAAGGTGCAGAAGGAGACAAGAGTACTGCAGAAACAGGCAAGAGAGTTACAGAAACAGGTAAGAGAGGTGCAAATAAAGGGAAGAGGGGTGCAGAAAGAGGCAAGAGAGGTGCAGAAAGAGGGAAGGAGTGTGCAGAAAGAACCAAGAGTGGGGCAGAAAGAAGCAAGAGAGGTGCAGAAAGAAGCAAGAGAGGTACGGAAAGAAGAAACAAAGGTGCAGAAAGAGGCAAGAAGGATGCAGAAAAAGGCAAGAGAAGTGCAGAAAGAAACAACAGAGGTGCATAAGGAGGCAAGAGAAGTGCAGAAAGAGGCAAGAGAGTTGCAGAAACAGGCAACAAAAGTGCAGAAAGAAGCAAGAGCAGTGGAGAAATAACCAACAGAGGAGCAGAAGGAGGCAAGAGAACTGCAGAAAGAGGCAAGAGAGTTGCAGAAACAGGCAAGAGAGGTGCAGAAAAAGGGAACACAGATGAAGAAAGAGGCAAGAGAGGTGCAGAAAGAGGCAAGAGGGCTGCAGAAAGAAGCAACAGAAGTGTAGAAAGAAGCAACAGAGGTACAGAGAGAGGCAAGAGGGGAGCAGAAAGAGGCAAAAGAAGTGCAGAAAGAAGCAACAGAGGTGCAGAAGTAGGCAAAAGAAGGGCATAAAGAGGCAAGAGAGTTGAGGATACAGGCAAAGGAGGTGCAGAAAGAAGCAAGAGCAGTGCAGAAAGAACCAACAGAGGTGCAGAAGGAGGCAACAGGGGTGCAGAAGGAGGCAAGAGGGGCGGAGAAAGAGGCAAGAGGGGTGCAAGCAGAGGCAAGAGAGGTGAGGAAAGAGGGAAGAGGGGTACAGAAAGAGGCAAGAGGGGTGCATAAATTTGCAAGAGAGATGCAGAAAAAAGCAAGAGCAGTGCAGAAAGAACCAACAGAGATTCAGAAAGAGGCAAGAGGGATACAGAAAGAGGCAAGAGAAGTGCAGAAAGGAGCAACAGAGGTGCAGAAGGAGGCAAGAGAACTGGAGAAAGAGGCAAGAGAGTTGTAGAAACAGGCATGAGAGGTGCAAAAAAGGGAACAGGGGTACAGAAAGAGGCAAGAGAGGTGCAAAAAGAGGGAAGAAGGGTGCAGAAAGAAGCAAGAGAGGTGCAGAAAGAAGCAACAGAGGTGCAGAAAGAGGCATGAGGGTGCAGAAAAAGGCAAGAGAATTCCAGTAAGATGTAACAGAGGTGCAGAAGGAGGCTTGAGGGGTGCAGAAAGAGGCAACAGAAGTGCAGAAAAAAGCAAAACAGGTGCAAAAAGAGGCAAGAGGGGTGCAGAAAGAGGCAAGAGAGGAGCAGAAATAGGCAAGAGAGGTGCACAAACAGGCACAAGGGGTGCAGACATTTGCAAGAGAGGTGCAGAAAGAAGCAAGAGAAGTGCAGAAAGAAGCAACAGAGGTGCAAAAAGAGGCAAGAGGGGAGCAGAAAGAGGCAAGAGAAGTGCAGAAATAAGCAACAGAGGTGCAGAAAGAGGCAAGAGAAGTGCAGAAAGAAGCAAGAGAGGTGCAGAAAGAAGCAAGAGAAGTGCACAAAGAGGCAAGAGAGGTGCAGAAAGAGGCAAGAGAGGTGCAGAAAGAGGGAAGAGGGTACAGAAAGAGGCAAGAGAAGTGCAGGAAGAAGCAACAGAGGTACATAATGTGGCAAGAGAGGTGCAGAAAAAAGGGAGGTGCAGAAAGCAGAAGAGATGTGCAGAAAGAGGCAAGAGAAGTGCAGAAAAAGTAAGTAAGGTACAGAAAGAAGCAAGAGAAATGCAGAAAGAGGCAAGAGAGGTGCAGAAACAAGCAAGAGTGGTTTGCACACCATTTGTGCCAATTTAACACCCACATTTAGCAATAAGTAAGAGGTGACCATTCTAGGTTTGCAAAGGGCCTTCCACCATGCTATAACACTTGTCGCTGCATTTTTGGTAATGTTTGAGCTAGAAACAAGGTTTTTTTGTTCAAATCTGCAGATTATGCAGCAAATGATGGATTATGTGGCAAATGCTGAAAATGTATAATAGTGCGAAAGTTGGTGCAGCCAAACAGTTGCATAATTCCAGTGGCCCTGCTCATACCTCTGACTAGGTCCAGTAGTGCTCCTCAGTGATTCCTTCTTTTTTTGTCTCATTGAGTTCATAGTTTAGCTACTAAGGAAACGAGGAAGACTAAACCTGAGGTTACCACTCCACAACACAGACTACCATACCACATAATTACCTGGGAGGTGGGGTTGCCAAAAATGCAGTGTCAAGTGTTACAGCATGGTGGAAGGTCCTTTGCAAACCTAAAATGGTCACCTGTTACTTATTGCTAAATGTGTTTGTTAAATTGGTACTAATGGTGTGCAAGCCACTCTTGCTTCTTTCTGCACCTCTCTTGCCTCTTTCTGCATTTCTGTTGCTTCTTTCTGCACCTTTCTTTCTTTTTCTGCACTTCTCTTGCCTCTTTTTTTCCAAGTCTCTTCTACTTTCTTGTTCACAGGCATCTGATGTGAATCTGGCAACACAACAGCACTTCCAACTCCTCTGCATACTCATTAAGTAAATGCCCTCTAGTGGGCGTCTCCAGTGCGTTCTTTTTCTCAAGGCATGCTGGAGTTTGCAGTGCATATTTATTTAACCCTCCAGTGGGTGTGCGCCAGAAACAAACAATTGACAGTTCTTTTTAAAGCCCTCCAGTGGGCCTCTCAGTGTTAGATGCTGTTTTTAAATCTATTAGTCTGCCGTACCATGACAAAGCTCTAAACAATTCAGATATGTATATGTGAATATCACCAGCTGAGTTACTCCTTC
The DNA here is from genome assembly GCA_963921515.1 of Calotriton arnoldi. Lineage (NCBI taxonomy): Eukaryota > Metazoa > Chordata > Amphibia > Caudata > Salamandridae > Calotriton > Calotriton arnoldi. Next base: position 717,183 of record CAWUFW010005029.1, read on the forward strand.
CGGTTGCATGTAATCAGTCATAGGTAATATGCAGCTTAATGCTGCATCAACTCTAGTGAAGTAGTGTGATGGTGATTCTACCTTACTGGTCTTGTGTGTCATATGCATTGCTCATGTCTGGTGCGCGCTGATGTATATTCTAGTTATTGCCTTCCCCTGATTAGTGGGATGTTGGCCTGTTAGTTACCCCAGCAGCATCTTATCTCGCAAGGTAGTATGGTGGTAAATTTGCCTTGCAGGCCTTATGTAACAAGGGCTCTGTTCAGCTCTAACCTCTGCACAGCAAAATCCGTGCCGTGATATACCGTTGGTTACTGATTTCACTCTGTGTCTTTGTGCGGGCTCGTCCCTCCCGTGTGCTTGCCCCCCAATTGTCTTACCTTCACTGTGTATCCCGGGCCCGGGATAGCGTGAGGATCGATGTTTCTGGGGATCCGGGACGCTTCTTACCAGCTACACTTCTGTGATGAGCTTTTCTGTTACGGCCGGCCCTTGATCTCCTCTGTCAATATCACCAGCTGAGTTACTCCTTCCGGAGATCCCGGGCCCGTGGAGGGGTGGCGCGATGACGGCGGAGAAAACCGGTTGTATTAATATAATCTCAGAACGGAGTCTCAATCGCGCTCTCAGGTCTTGCAAATAACCAAACAGTGCACCAAAGTCAAATGAGGGGGTTTATTCACATCATAAACCCTCTGTGACGCGTTTCAACCTCGAAAGGTCTTGATCACACAACGGACTAGCAGGTTACAGTTACTTTCATACACTTCATGTTGTGATGTAAACATAAACAAAGGACATAATCCTGAGTCTCCGAGTATACAACTCTATACATGGTCGCCATCTTAGTATAGTCAACAGTTAGTTCATCAGTGCTGCCAAATAACATTGCATAAGTGTATAGGTACGGTACCTAGCCCATCTTTTGAACATTTACACCAGACTAAAGGCAGAAACAGCAGGTATTGTGTACTGTGTACAATCAGTATGCTGTCGCAAAGCAGTGTCCGTGTTAGTGCATGCTGGTAATTGTAGTTGTACATTAGCAGAGTCATGATTCCATGGGTGCATGTAGCTCATTCTATATGCAAGCGTAAGCCAGTGTCCATGTAAGTGCATGCTGGTAATTGTAGTTGTACAATAGCCGAGTCGCGTTGCCATGGTTGCATGTAATCAGTCATAGGTAATATGCAGCTTAATGCCGCATCAACTCTAGTGAAGTAGTGTGATGGTGATTCTACCTTACTGGTCTTGTGTGTCATATGCATTGCTCATGTCTGGTGCGTGCTGGCGTATATTCTAGTTATTGCCTTCCCCTGATTAGTAGGATGTTGGACTGTTAGTTGCCTCAGCAGCATCTTATCTCGCAAGGTAGTATGGTGGTAAATTTGCCTTGCAGGTCTTATGTAACAAGGGCTCTGCTATTGTCTGGTACGCGCTGGCGTGTATTAAACCCTCTGTTTATGTGCACTTAATAGGTGGGGTAGGGGGCATTGGATATTGACGGGTTACAGATGTTACTGGGCAGAACTTCTGTTACATGAGCCACGAGCATTGCTTTACTACATATCCCAACATGGGAAGTACGAATCAGAGCATTGACTATAGAATGAGCCATGCTGTAGGGTAACCATCAGCCTTTCATTCCCACTAATCAGGGGTAAAACAGAGGGTTTAATACACGCCAGCGCGTACCAGGCGATAGCAGAGCCCTTGTTACATTCCTTATGGTGAGCTATTACGTGCAAAAAGGAATTGTAGCACAGAGGAGGGATTTCAGAATGAAAAGAGAATCATGGTAGAAAGATTTGTTGAGAGAGCATATTCTAAAAAAAACTATCCAACAAGCAAGCAGTAAGGTTGACAAACTTAAACGTATTGATCTACTTATACCAAAAACTAAGACACAGGATGATAATGATAAACAAATCAGGTTTATTACATCTTTTAATAACCAATCCTGGGAAGTAAGATGAAGTCTTAAGAAATACTGGGAAATATTGAAAACAAACCTATTGGAGAAAGCCCGGCTATCACCCTTAGAAAAGAACGATCCCTTAAGGATACATTAACTCATTGTCTGGTAACTCCAGAAAAGAATACTAGTGACATCAAGGGCTTCTATACATGCAGAAACTGCAAGGCCTGTAAGTTTAGTGACAACTGTAAAACAGTAAAATTATCTGAAAAACAACCAGCCCATCAAATTCTCAAACATGTCTCCTGCAACACAGAATTTGCCATTTATGCTCTCAGATGCCCATGCAACAAGTATTATATTGGAAGTACCATCCATAAAGCAAAAAAGCGAATATTGGAACATATGCGGGCGATTCGCAATGATGATAAAAATTATCCAGTTGCGAGACATTTTAAAACTTCCCATAACCAAAATTGTAACTTACTTAAATTTTGTGTACTGGATAACATTCCAATCAGGGAAAGAGGAGGAAATAGAACTTTAGAGTTAAGAAGACTTGAATCAAAAATGATTATCAGGTACAATACCCTACACGCTGTAGGCCTCAACCTTGATGAGGAATTGGCGGTGCATTTAGGTTGATTGGGATTTCAGAAATTGTAGCTAGATCTCTCTTCAGGAACAAGATGTTTTGGTTTATATGTTTTTAAATTGAAATATGTAGCTGCATATTTTATTTTAATCACTGTCTTTTGTTCATCATTTTTTACAGTTTATTTGAAGACAACATGGAGATGCAGGAGAGCTATTATATTGGACTACTGTTGTACAGTAGAAGTGTTATTTCCGCATTTGTTTTCATACATAGGAATGTAGAACATTCATTGATGTGTGGGATATTTCCTAATCCTAATACAATATTATATGAATACAAAGCCCACATGGGCTGAATTGAATGGTAGGTGGTCTGAAAAATAAGCAAACCCATTGGGGCATGATTATGAGTATCAAAAGGCTTATTGTCCTGTATTTGAGTGAACCATCTAATTTAATTTGGTAGAAATGGTATTTGGATAATGAAATTATTTAAATCGAGTAATGCCCACTGGGGCAGAATTGTACCGATTAATGTGATATTTTTTCTCATTTCGTAAATGTAAATTCCTTTTTTATCAAGTGTAAAATGCAATGTGGGATAAGATAATATGAATTAATGTCTCTCCAAAGCGTATAAATATACTGCAAACACTTTTCTCCTATCAAGAGAAAACCCGCTCTCGAATCCTTAGGAAATATCCTTTTGTATTTTCTGACAGCACTTGCCAATAATATAGGAATGCGTTTCGGCTGATCACACAGCCTTTGTTAACCTAACAAAAAGTGTCATTTCACTTCAGATTTAAGCCTTCACAACAGGTGAAGCCACTTACATAAACATAAACGAGTCACTTTCAATTTCAGTCTTTCTTTTTAAATTCACCATGTTTCTACCTTTCCATCACTTGTAATAAAAATGAATAAAATTATTATCAGCGCAATGGGCAATTCTTGCAGTTCATGTATTTACAATAGAGCAATTCTTGTTTTCAGTTAATTCGTAACATGAGCACTTCACACTAATACATGAAATTATCAGCACAATAAGCAGTTTTTGTCATTTTCACTTCCACTGTGGAAAAAATACTTGTTTCCAATTTGCTCGTAATGTGAGCACTGCACATTTTACAAGTAACTTGCTTAACATCATAGTCTGTTCAGCTCTTCACATGCATCTGCAGAGACTGGATGTGTGAGTGGCTGTATGGGTGTATGAGTGGGTGTATGAGTGAATGTATGGGTGAGTGGGTGCGTGCATGAGTGGGTGTAAGGATGAGGGACTGGTTGTATAAGTAGCTGTATGGATAAGTGAGCGGTTGTGTGTATGGCTGCATTAGTGAGTGAGTGGGTGTATTAGTGGCTGTATGGATGACTGCATGGTTGTCTGATTACTTTTATGGGTCTGTGAATGGGTGTGTGAGTGTATGTTTAGGTGTGTGAGTAGGTGTATGAGAGGTTGTATGGGGTGGGAGTGGTTCTATGGATGATGTCATCAGTGATGTCATTTGAGATGTCAGCAATGATGTCACTGACTATGTCATGAGTGATGTAATATGTGAGGTCACAAGCAGTGCATTGCAGGCGCGTTAAGTTATAGTTAGCTCAGGTAACTATAACTGGGGATTTTCACTGGTTTAGTTCGAGTGAAATCTGAGCCTAACTATAACGTCTCTGTAATCTTTGTTTTTTAAGTAAATTTCTATGTTTTTTAAAATTTTATTTCCTAACTATAACGCCCCTGTAAACTTTGCTTTTTTGACTGAATTTCTATGTTTTTTTAATGTTATTTCCTAACTGTAACCTGTAACCTTTGACAGTGGGTGTGTGAGTGGCTGTATGGGTTTGTGAGTGGCTGTATGAGTCTGTGAGTGAGTGTGTACGTGAATATGTGGGTTTGTGAGTGGGTGTGCAAGAACTGTATAAGTCTTTGAGTGAGTGGGTATGTGAGTGGCTGTATGGGTCTATGAGTGGGTATGTGAGTGGATGTATGAGTCTGAGTGGGTGTATGAGTGGCTGTATGGGTCTGTGAATGGGTGTGTGAGTGGCTGTATGGGTCTGTGAATAGGTGTGTGAGTGGTTATGTCGCTGTGTGAGTGGGTGTGTAAGCAGCTGTATGAGTGTGTGAGTGGGTGTGTGAGTAGCTTTATGGGTCTGTGAATAGGTATCTGGGTGGTTATCTGGGTGTGTGAGTGGGTGTGCGAGTGACTGTATGGGTATATGGGTATGTGAGTGGGTGTATGAGTGACTGTATGGGTGTGAGTGGTTATGTAGGAGTGTGAGTAGGTGTGTGAGTTGTTAGGTGGCTCTGCGAGGGGCTGGATGAGTCTATGATAATGTGCTAAAACCTGTGCTTTACTTGGTGATGATGTGGCTATAGGAATTTAGGGCAGTACTGCTCCTTTGATTTGTGTGATCATTTGTTTGTAGTTTTCATTTGTGCCGCATATTACATTTAATGTGTGTTCTGGTCTAATATATGGTATTTTCATATATTCTTTATTGTCTTTGTGAATTACTTAGTGTGTGTGCAGTTTTAGACATTAGACCTGTAAAGCAGTTTTTTTCTGACATATTTTTTATGTGTGAGTTTTGCAGTGTAGTCATGAGTAACCCTGGGTGGAGTTCGCGGAGTTGCGGTACGCGAAACTCCGCGAAGTGGAAAAAAAACTCCGCCGCACTACGCGGAGCTCCGCAAGCGGCGGAGTGCGATAGAAAAATGTCGTTCGCGGAGATTTTTAGTGCCGGATGCTTGTCCGCACTGTGCAATCATCGCGAACGGCACCATGCACAGAGCAATCGAGCACTGCTTTCTTTTCTGCCGCTCGAGTAGATTTTTACTCGAGCAGCAGCTTTCTCAACGCGAACCGGCAGTTTCTCAACACGAGCGGTCGCGAGCATTCGCGAGCACTCGCAAAGAGAAACCCGACCCCCCCGTGTTGAGAAATCTCACCGGGAGGTTTATTTTCCACGCTCGCGCTCGCCAACTTGATGTTGACGATCGCAAACAAGGAAAAATCTCGCCGGGAGGTGGATTTTCTTCGCTCGCGCTCACCAACTTGACGTTGGTGAACGCGAGCAAGGAAAAAAACTCCTCTCCGCTGTGCGAAGTGGAGTTTTTGGGAACTCCGCAAGCTCCACGTAACGCGGAATGTGGAAAACTCTGCAAACTCCTCGAGCGGAGCGGAGTTCACCGCCCAGGGTTAGTCATGAGTAGTAGGTGCTAATTATATTCTTGCCGGTGTTCATTGCTCATTCAGATTCTTTTGATTTCTTTGGTGGACATGGTCATTCAAATGTTTTTTTTCTTTTGTGAGATTTATGCTTCCATTTGAGTTGGTGAAGGCTGTGTAATGGGCAAGGTCTATCTTGTTTATTCAATTTGATGTCTTTTCAGTGCATGATTGCTGTAGATTTTGTTATTATGTTTAGATGTGTGATTTTTTTATTCATAATATTTGGTAAATGCTGCTAGTTTAACAGAACTGATGAATCCTACTGCTGAAAAAAACATATGTCACAAAGAAATCTAGTAGAAACCATTTGCAGCAGGACAGCTAGAATTTGTAAAAGGGTAGTCAGAAATATTGACATAATTATGGGACCACACATATTTGTTAGACATTTTGAATGTGAAACTAGGCACTTGTTCAATGTTCTTCCACTCGCATCTTTCCTTCCAATCATGCGCTTTAGTACACTGTTCTTGTTTTTCACTCCATTAGTTTATTTTCCTGCCATGCCTCTCAAATACTTGAAGAAAGAACACCATTGGTTCCCTTCTGAAATGCGGCCCCTTCCTTTTGGTTCTGTTTTTGGCCCAGTTCTTTGCCTTTTCAAGAGGATAAAAGAGCATGTGGAAGTGCTCCTTTAGTCGTTTGTCCACAATCCCATTCAATCAATCAATCAATCAATCATGTCACTTATAAAGTGCACTACATACCCGCGAGGGTCTCAAGGCGCTGGGGGAAGAGGGGGGTGGTGCTGCTACTGATCGAAGAGCCAGGTCTTGAGGAGTCTTCTGAAGGCCAGTAGGTCTTGGGTCTGTCGGAGGTTGGTGGGGAGGGTGTTCCAGGCTTGGCGGCGAGGTGGGAGAAGGATCTGCCGCCGGCGGTCGTTTTACGGATGCGGGGGACTGTGGCGAGGGCGAGGCTGGTCGAGCGGAGCTGGCGGGTGGGGGTGTAGAAGCTGAGTCGTCTGTTGAGGTAGGCTGGTCCGGAGTTGTGGAGTGCTTTGTGTGCGTGGGTGAGGAGCTTGAAGGTTATCCTCTTGTTGACAGGGAGCCAGTGCAGGTCTCTCAGGTGGGGTGTGATGTGGCTGCGTCGGGGGATGTCGAGGATAAGACGTGCAGAGGCGTTCTGGATGCGTTGCAGCCGTCTCAGGAGCTTAGCCGTCGTTCCTGCGTAGAGGGCGTTTCCGTAGTCCAGCCTGCTGGTGACGAGGGCCTGGGTGACTGTTTTTCTTGTTTCGGTGGGGATCCACTTGAAGATCCTGCGGAGCATTCGGAGGATGTTGAAGCAGGATGAGGAAACGGCGTTGACCTGCTTAGTCATGGAGAGGGTGGGGTCGAGGATGACCCCTAGGTTGCGTACGTGGTCGGTGGGTGGCGGGGCTGTTCCCAGTGATGTTGGCCACCAGGAGTCGTCCCAGGCTGAAGGGTTGGAACCAAGGATGAGGACCTCCGTCTTGTCCGAGTTCAGCTTCAGGCGGCTGGTCCTCATCCATTCGGCGACGGCCTTCATTCCTTCGTGGAGGTGGGCTTTGGCGGTGTGAGGGTCTTTGGTGAGGGAGAGGATCAGCTGGGTGTCGTCGGCGTAGGAGATGATGTTGAGGTTGTGCTGTCGGGCGACGTGGGCGAGGGGTGCCATGTAGATGTTGAACAGCGTTGGGCTGAGGGAGGAGCCTTGGGGTACACCGCAGATGATCTTGGTGGCCTTGGATCGGAAGGGGGCGAGGCGGACGCTTTGTGTTCTGCCGGAAAGGAAGGATGTGGTCCAGTCCAGGGCCTTCTCTTGGATCCCGGCGTTGTGAAGGCGTGTTCGTAGTGTGTGGTGGCAGACCGTGTCGAAGGCGGCTGATAGGTCCAGGAGGATGAGGGCTGCTGTTTCTCCGTTGTCTAGCAGGGTCCTGATGTCATCGGTGGCGGCGATGAGGGCGGTTTCGGTGCTGTGGTTGCTGCGGAAGCCGGACTGGGAAGGGTCCAGGATGTTGTTCTCCTCGAGGTAGCGGGTCAGTTGTTTGTTGACGATTTTCTCGGTGACCTTCGCGGGGAACGGGAGCAGAGAGATGGGTCGGAAGTTCTTGAGGTCCTTGGGGTCTGCCTTGGGTTTCTTGAGTAAGGCGGTGATCTCGGCGTGCTTCCAGCTTTCCGGGAAGGTTGCTGTCTTGAAGGAGATGTTGATTATTTTCCGGAGATGGGGCGCGATGGCTGTACTGGCTTTGTTGAAGATGTGGTGAGGGCACGGGTCTAGCGGTGAACCGGAGTGGATGGTGTTCATGATCTCGCTGGTGTCCTCGTCGTTGATGTTGGTCCAGGAGAGCAGGCGGTTGGTGGTTGTGGGGGCAGTGGTCTCGGTGGTTGCCGGGGCGGTCGTGGTGTTGAAGCTGTCGTGGATGTCGGCGATTTTGCGGTGGAAGAAGGTGGCCAGTGAGTCGCACAGGTCTCGCGACGGCTGGATGTCGTTGGTGTTGGAGCTGGGGTTGGAGAGTTCCTTCACGATGTTGAAGAGCTCTTTGCTGTTGTGTGCGTTGTTGTCTCAGGCGGTCTTTGAGTGAGGCCCTTTGGCGGATCTGATGAGGTGATGGTGACTGCGGGTGGCGCTCTTGTGGGCGGCGTAGCTGTCCGCTGTCCGTTCGTGGAGCCAGATCTTCTCCAGTTTTCGGCATGTTCGTTTGGAGGCCTGGAGGTCTTCGGTGAACCAGGTGGCTTTCTTGCTGGTGTGGCTGTTGGGCGGATTCTTGAGCGGGGCGAGGGTGTTGGCGCAGTCGTCGATCCACTGTCTGAGGTTGCGGGCGGCGGTGTCGGGGTCGGAGGGTTCGGCGGGTGGGCTCAGGGCGAGGGTTGTGGTTAGCTGGTCTTCCGTGACTCTGCTCCAGCAGCGGCGAGGCATTTGTTCGGTGCGGTGGTGCGTGGTGGGCTTCCTGTAGGTGAAGTGGATGCAGTGGTGGTCAGTCCAGTGGGGTTCGGAGGTGTGGTTGAAGGAGACGTGTGGGCTTGCGGAAAAGATGGAGTCTAGCGTGTGGCCGGCGGCGTGGGTGGGTGTAGTCACGAGCTGTCTGAGTCCGAGGGTGGCGAGGTTGTCAATCAGGGTGGTGGAGTTGGTGTCCTTGTTGTTCTCGAGGTGGAAGTTCAGGTCCCCGAGGAGGATGTAGTCCGTGGAGGCAATGGCGTGTGTGCTGACGAAGTCAGCGATGGAATCGCTGAACTGTGGTCGGGGTCCAGGGGGTCTGTAGATGAGGGTTCCTCTGAGGGTGGTGTTGGGATCGGTGTGGATCTGGAAGTGCATGTGTTCGGCGGTGCTGAGGGTGTCGTCGGTGTTGGTTGAGACTCTGAGGGTGTTCCTGTGGACGATGGCGATGCCTCCTCCGACTCCGTTGGTGCGGTCCCTGCGGGTGATCTTGTATCCGTCCGGGATGGCAATGGCGATGTCGGGGGCTGAAGCGGGATTCAGCCAGGTCTCCGTCAGGAATGCGACGTCTGGGGAGGTTGAGTCGAGAAGGTCCCAGAGTTCGATGGCGTGTTTGCGGGCGGAGCGGGTGTTGAGGAGGATGCATCTGAGGTAGTTGGGTTCTTTCCTGGGCGGTGGTTTGGCGGGGCGGGTGCTGGCGAAGCTGCAGTTCCGGCAGGTGAAGGGCCCTTGGGTGCGCTTCGGGGTGGCCTGGTAGCAGGCGTGATCTTTTCCGGGGTTGAGTGCGTGGAGGGTGCTGGCGTCGTATCGGCGTCTGTTGATGTGGCGGGCGCGGGGGATGCCCGGACCAGGGGGTCTGGCGCTGGGCGCGGTCACGGCGCGGACGGGTGCAGACGGGCTTGCCTTAGGCGCAGCCGCGCAGCAGCCGCCATAAATGGGGAGGTGGGAGGGAGGAGCAGGGAATGGGGCAGCGAATGGGCAGTGAGGGGGCGGGGCCGCAGGGGCGCAGCGGCGGGAAACAGGCACAGAAGGGAGAACGAGCACAATCAGGGCATCAAGGGGGCACAGAAAGGAAAAGAAATCGAGCACAATCAGGGGCAGCAAGGGGGCACAGAAAGGAAAAACGAGCACAATCAGGGGCAGCAAGGGGGCACAGAAAGGAAAAACGAGCACAATCAGGGGCAGCAAGGGGGCACAGAAAGGAAAAAACTAGCACAATCAGGGGCAGCAAGGGGGCAAAGAAAGGAAAACGAGCACAATCAGGGGCAGCAAGGGGGCACAGAAAGGAAAACGAGCACAATCAGGGGCAGCAGCAGGGCACACAGACGGAGCTGTGTGGTGGGGGAGCGACCTACCAGTCAAGGTCAGGGGTCGCTCTCTTCACCACGCAGCGGCCGCCATAAATAGGGAGGTGGGAGGGAGGAGCAGGGAATGGGGCAGCAAATGGGCAGTGAGGGGGCGGGGCCGCAGGCGCAGCGGCGGAAACAGGCACAGAAGGGAAAACGAGCACAATCAGGGCATCAAGGGGGCACAGAAAGGAAAAGAAAACGAGCACAATCAGGGGCAGCAAGGGGGCACAGAAAGGAAAAACGAGCACAATCAGGGGCAGCAAGGGGGCACAGAAAGGAAAAACGAGCACAATCAGGGGCAGCAAGGGGGCACAGAAAGGAAAAACGAGAACAATCAGGGGCAGCAAGGGGGCACAGAAAGGGAAAAAAACGAGCACAATCAGGGGCAGCAAGGGGGCACAGAAAGGAAAAACGAGCACAATCAGGGGCAGCAAGGGGGCACAGAAAGGAAAAAAACGAGCACAATCAGGGGCAGCAAGGGGGCACAGAAAGGAAAAAAACGAGCACAATCAGGGGCAGCAAGGGGGCACAGAAAGGAAAAACGAGTACAATCAGGGGCAGCAAGGGGGCACAGAAAGGAAAAAAACGAGCACAATCAGGGGCAGCAAGGGGGCACAGAAAGGAAAAAAACGAGCACAATCAGGGGCAGCAAGGGGGCACAGAAAGGAAAAAACGAGCACAATCAGGGGCAGCAGCAGGGCACACAGACGGAGCTGTGTGGTGGGGGAGCGACCTACCAGTCAAGGTCAGGGGTCGCTCCCCCACCACAATAAGTAAGCATGGCAGCAACACACAATAAAAGAGGAACAGTAAAAAAAAGAAGCATGGCCCTGACAGACATGAATAATGTTAGCGTGGTCACCTGTGGGAATGAAATGAAATTCCTAGTGCCTTATACTGAATGGAATCTGGCTCTGCATTCGAGGTGGCGATGGTTTTGAACTCAGAGTGTTCCAGCACAGGCAGCATTGCTCTGGGAACCTGTAAACCATTTTTTGACATGTGTGATTGGTCACTCGAGTTGTACTGTCCTTAATGCCATCTTGAAATACCAAAAAAAGCCATGCTAGAGACAATTAACGCAGTAAGTATATGGTGCGCTTAGAACGTGCAATTGTCGAAGGGGTTTTCAGAACGAATCGAGGAAACATAAAGTAGAATCTAAATCTGAAATTTCTCCAGATGTTGTTGCAAATCTCAGCTTTGCTTGGTAATTAACCATATGTAGCAGAAATTAACACTGATAAAAATAGAAGGTTGCAATACTTGTGGTGACATAAACTGATTATTTATTGGGGTGAGAAAATTTGTATCAGAGGAGCCAAGCATTCCAGCCATGTATATATATTTGGCATAGCTTCCAAGTTTCAGATTGCTTATGTGTGACATTTTTTCAGTGTGCTATGGGGGGAGCCTCAAGGCTGCTGCAGTCCCATCTGGCCCCCCACCTCCTGCAGGAGTCGGCATTGCAATTACACTGGTGGAAATGCAGTTCCCAGATTGCAAGAACAATAGTTTTGTCAATTTCCATGCCCACATGTATTGAGTACAGGGAAAGAGATGAAACTTCAACTTCCAGCAAGCCGGAGCATTTTGAAAGCTCCCGCTTGTTGAAAGCGGAGTGTTTGCTTTTGCTTGGTGGAATCTGTCAGCTCCTGCCAAGGAAAAACAAACAGTCATGTCCCAGGGGTGGGCATCCCAGGACATAGCAGTAGCTGGCCCTGGAGGGGGGCCGGGATGCCCACCTCCTTCTGCTTGCATGGGCTGGCCAAGGGGAGGTGGTGGTACCACGGTGCTCTATATAGCCCGGGAGGGGGTCCGCACAACCCCCTTCCTTCATTTCTAAGAAGCATTTGGCTCCAGGAAGGTGGAGTTCCCTGGGGTCGGGGGTCATTACAGCCCCCCATATCTATGAATATTTAATTTAAAGCCCCAGGGAGGTGGTGGTCCTTGGGGCCCGGGGGTCGATGTTGCCCCCCCATGCAATTTTTTTAATTAAAGCCCTTGGGAGGTGGTGGTCCCCGGGGCCCGGGGTTCTGCAGAACCCCCCCTGCGATAATAAAATCATAAACTCCAGAGAGGTGTTAGTCCCTGGAGCTAAAATAGTCTCAGGAGGGGGGCCCATCCCCCTACTTTTTTATAAAAAGCCCCCGGGACCTGGCACACCCAAGGGCCATTTGCAAAGCAGACGCACGAGTCTGCATTGTTTTAAAACAAAATTGTTAAAAATGTATGAATGTTCATGATTTTACGTCAAATTTGTTTTTAAAATGCTTTTTGGTCTGGAGGGGTCCCTCTGGAACCCCAGGACCAAGTTCAGGGGTCAGGGTATTCCTACCCTGCCCCCTTTTCATTTTTTTGCATTTTTTGTGACTCTCAGCTGAAGCTGAGTCCCAAGATTTCTGCCAATACTTCCTGGTTGAAGTGCTGGCAGCCAATCAGATATCGGAAGATATCAGCACAAGCTCATTATTATTCGCTAAAGCTTCAGGGCCACAGATATACAAATTTGGATTTCCTTAAATTTCTCAACAACTACTGAACGGATTTACACCAAATAACTGAAAGCGAGATCTGCGGAACCAAATCTACCTTTCTGCCAAATTTGATATGATTCGGTACAGTGGTTCGGGCCATAGTCATGTTCAAAACTCCTTTGGGAACTAAAATGGGAAACTCACTTTTTTACCCCTGCCTTTTTCTCAGCCCCCGCTTGACAGTTCATCCTGAAATTTTCCATGCACAACTAGAATAAACGGTGCACTTTATTAGGAAAGTTTTGTGAAGATTCATCAAAAGGCGCTAAAGATTTAGGCAAGTCAAAAAATTACTACTTAGTAATATATATATGACAAAGGCAGCTAGTCTGTCGAAACGCGTCTCTCTTATGTGCTCGGCCGAGGGAGGCCCAACAAAATAAAGATATTCGTTGGATTCTGGAGACTTCATGTGCGTGCCCTCTCCTTTTGGGAAGCAGGATGTGTTTGATATATATATATATAAATATATATATATATATATATATATATCTATCTATATATATATCCATACGAAAAGTGCTCTCACAATGAAGTCGCCACACACGACGTTAATTTCACCTTGTTTATTCAGCAGGCAGCAGCTAAACTGATCGTGCCTTCCCAGCGTTGTGTCTTCAAGCCTTGTGCCAAACGCATTTCTGGAAATGTTTCCCTAGATCACTGGCTGGCCTTGGGGGAAAGAAACAGCTGCGCTAATCGTCTCGCGCTTGCGATTGAATTTATAGTCCCGCCCTTAGGGGCGTATGCATCCAGTGCATCTTGGTTCATGTAGTTTCAGTAAGTATCTTCTCCATAGTGGATGCGGCTGTGACTTAAACTTCCCACAATAAAATTCCTTCGGGTTGCTTGTTCTGGGCAAAACCGTTTAGCTGCTCTACTTGTGCCTGACCAAATGGGACATGTCGTTCCTTATGGAGCTCTGCTCTCAGAGCGACCGGACCTGCTCTGTCAGCAGTGAGGCTTCTTCGTGACCGGAGCGGGCCACTACAAATCCATACGAAAAGAGCTCTCACAATGAAGTCGCCACACACGACGTTAATTTCACCTTGTTTATTCAGCAGGCAGCAGCTAAACAGATCGTGCCGTCCCAGCGTTGTGTCTTCAAGCCTTGTGCCAAACGCATTTCTGGAAATGTTTCCCTTGATCACTGGCTGGCCTTGGGGGAAAGAAACAGCTGCGCTAATCGTCTCGTGCTTGCGATTGAATTTATAGTCCCGCCCTTAGGGGCGTATGCATCCCATGCATCTTGGTTCATGTAGCTTCAGTAAGTATCTTCTTCATAGTGGATGCGGCTGTGACTTAAACTTCCCACAATAAAATTCCTTCGGGTCGCTTGTTCTGGGCAAAACCGTTTAGCTGCTCTACTTGTGCCTGACCAAATGGGACACGTCGTTCCTAGTGGAGCTCTGCTCTCAGAGCGACCAGACCTGCTCTGTCAGCAGTGGGGCTTCTTCGTGACCGGAGCGGGCCACTACAAATCCATACGAAAAGTGCTCTCACAATGAAGTCTCCACACACAACGTTAATTTCACCTTGTTTATTCAGCAGGCAGCAGCTAAACAGATTGTGCCTTCCCAGCGTTGTGTCTTCAAGCCTTGTGCCAAATGCGTTTCTGGAAATGTTTCCCTTGATCACTGTCTGGCCTTGGGGGAAAGAAACAGCTGCACTAATCGTCTCGCGATTGAATTTATAGTCCCGCCCTTAGGGGAGTGTGCATCCCGTGCATCTTGGTTCATGTAGTTTCAGTAAGTATCTTCTCCATAGTGGATGCGGCTGTGACTTAAACTTCCCAAAATAAAATTCCTTCGGGTCGCTTGTTCTGGGCAAAACCGTTTAGCTGCTCTACTTGTGCCTGACCAAATGGGACACGTCGTTCCTAGTGGAGCTCTGCTCTCAGAGCGACCGGACCTGCTCTGTCAGCAGTGGGGCTTCTTCGTGGCCGTAGCGGGCCACTACAAATCCATATGAAAAGTGCTCTCACAATGAAGTCACCACACACGATGTTAATTTCACCTTGTTTATTCAGCAGGCAGCAGCTAAACAGATCGTGCCTTCCCAGCGTTGTGTCTTCAAGCCTTGTGCCAAACGCGTTTCTGTAAATGTTTCCCTTGATCACTGGCTGGCCTTGGGGGAAAGAAACAGCAGCGCTAATCGTCTCGCGCTTGCGATTGAATTTTAGTCCCGCCCTTAGGGGCGTATGCATCCCGTGCATCTTGGTTCATGTAGTTTCAGTAAGTATCTTCTCCATAGTGGATGCGGCTGTGACTTAAACTTCCCACAATAAAATTCCTTCGGGTCGCTTGTTCTGGGCAAACCCGTTTAGCTGCTCTACTTGTGCCTGACCAAATGGGACACTTCGTTCCTAGTGGAGCTCTGCTCTCAAAGCGACCGGACCTGCTCTGTCAGCAGTGGGGCTTCTTCGTGACCGGAGCGGGCCACTACAAATCCATACGAAAAGTGCTCTCACAATGAAGTCGCCACACACGACATGAATTTCACCTTGTTTATTCAGCATGCAGCAGCTTAACAGATCGTGCCTTCCCAGCGTTGTGTCTTCTAGCCTTGTGCCAAACGCGTTTCTAGAAATGTTTCCCTTGATCACTGGCCTTGGGGGAAAGAAACAGCTGTGCTAATCGTCTTATATATTCCAAATAATCCTTATGCACGCGAAAAAGCACTGATGGCAGTGATTTTCAAACTTGACAAAGGCCGCCTGGCCGAAACGCATTGTTTTTTTGCACATTAAAACTGCCTGTGGACAGAAACGGTGTGCCGCTTCCTTTTCGAGTGCATAAGGATTGTACGGCGTTGGGCAAACTGCTTGGAAATCATATATATATATATATATATATATATATATATATATATATATATATATATATATATATTCACTGAAAAAACCATAGGTTTTAGGGACAGTTATAGTTAGTTGGACATTGCACTCGTACAAAACCCGTGAAATTCCCCGTTATAGTTAGTTCAGCTAACTATAACTCGCGCCCGCAATGCACTGCTGATGACGTCACATATTACATCACTCATGACATGGTCAGTGACATCACTGATGACATCACTGATGACATCTCAAATGACATCACTGATGACATCATCCAGTGACTGTGTGTTTCTGTAAAGTTTAAATATGTTTAATATATATAGGGAAAGGCGTATTGAAGAATGAGTGGGTGTATAATTGTCTGAATGGATGATTTAGTACGTGCGTGACTGACTCTACAAGTGAGTGATTAAACGTATCTTACTGAATGCATGGGTTAGTGACTAAACTGTGTGAATGTCTGTATCCGTCTGTTGGTGTGTAAGTGGATGCATGGATTTGCGAATAGCTACATGAGTGTCTATATGGGTTATTGATTGGTTCTATGAGTATCTGTATGGGTGCCTGAGTGTTTGTGTGGATGGGGTGTGTGCGACTGTGCATAGATGTGTGAGTGGGTGATTCACTGGGTGGATGGTTTCAAGAGTGCATCTGTGATAGACTGTATGGGTGGGTAAGTGTGTGTAAGAGTGTGTTAGTGAGTGAATGTATGTCCCAGTGGTACATGTGTGAGTAACTACATATGTGAAAGGCAGTATATATGTGTATTGGAGTATATAAATAGCTATAAGCGAGAGTGAGTGATTGTGATAGTGGCTGTATGGATGAGTGTGTGCTTGTATCAGTGATTGTATAAGAGCATAACAATGTGCTAGTATTTGTATGATTAAGTGAGCTGGTGTGTGTATAACTGTATAGGTGAGTAAATGGCAGTGTGTTTAATTATTTGCATGACTGACTAGGTGTGTGAGTACCTCTATGGATGAGTGGCGGTGTTTGAGTGTCTATATAGGAGTAAGAGTGCATATGATAGTCCTGTACTGAGTGACCATAAGTATGAGTGACTGTACGGGTGAGTGAGTGGATGTGTGTGTGTAGACCTAAGAATCAGTGAGTGGGTATGTAGTTATTGGTGTTGGAGTGTCTATGGTTTTGCGAATGGCACTCTGTAATTTAGATTGGGTGTATCAAAGGTTATATTAGGGTGTGAGGAGCTGCATCAGATTATCACGTGGATGATGTCATCAGTGATGTCATTTGAGATGTCATCAGTGATGTCACTGACCATGTCATGAGTGATGTAATATGTGACGTCATCAGCAGTGCATTGTGGGCGCGAGTTATAGTTAGCTGAACTAACTATAACGGGGAATTTCACGGGTTTTGTACGAGTGCAATGTCCAACTGCCTATAACTGTCCCTAAAACCTATGGTTTTTTCAGTGAATTTCAAAAGTTTTTTAAATGCTAATTTCTAACTATAACGTGTCTGAAACCTCTGGTTTTTTCAGTGAATTTCAAAGGTTTTTAAAATGCTAATTTGTAACTATAACGTGCCTGAAACCTACGGTTTTTTCAGTGAATTTCAAAGGTTTTTTAAATGACAATTTTTAAATGTATTAATTTTTATATTAATTTTTTTCACACTGATTTACTACATTTTTAGAAACAATTTCTTTTACATATTTTATTTTTTAAATTACATTGTAATTACATTATACATTACATTACAAAAATACTTTCTCAGAATGAATTACTTTAGTTTAAATACTTTGCACATAGGCAATAGACTTTTAAGTACAGTAGTTACAGTTGTTGCAATGGGCAACACATTTTCATACACAATGCAACATTCAGCTCAATGTGAATTTCTAGTTAAATGCAATTAGTTACTTTATGGATTACTTTTCTAACCACAGGACTGGATCCTAGATTCAGTCCTGGTACATCTCCTGTAAACAGTTGAGTAAAAGCGTTTTGGTTACAGTCGTGATTTTTAAGGAATATTATTGTATTTTAAAAGTTGACACTTTGAAACTTTTTCTCATAGAATCACCAATGTTATCCTATGGAAGGAAATTCACTTAGCAGGTAAAAACTGTTATCGTTACTTTTTCTTACTCAGTGTTGGATCCTGGATCCAGCACTGGTGCATCTCCTGTAAACAGTTGAAAGAATGCGTTTAAGTCATACAGGCGATTTTTAAGGAATATTTGTAGTTTGTGAAAATCGACACTTTGAAACTTTTCTGCTGAAAACCAGACAATGGATTCCTATGGAAGAAAATATAAGTTACTGGTAAGTACGGTTAAAATTACTTTTCAGGACCAGTACTGGGCTGAAAGATACAGCACTGAGGTCTCTCCTTATAACAGGTGAGTAAATCGGAATTCGTATTTCGGCTGATTTTAGAGGAATATTTGTATGTTTCAAAAATCAACACTTAGAAACTTTTTCAGCAAAAAGCAGGCAATGATATCCTATGGAAGGAAATTCAAGTTACTGGTAAGTACGGTTAAAATTACTTTTGAGGATCAGTACCGGGCTGAAAGATGCAGCACTGAGGTCTCTCCTGATAACAGATGAGTAAATCGGAATTCGTATTTCGGCTGATTTTAGATTAATATTTTAAAGTTCCAAAACTCCACACTTAGAAGAATTTCCAAGTGAAACCAGTCAATGTTAGCCTATGGAAGGAAATTCAAGTTACCGGTAAGTATGGTTAAAATTACTTTTCAGGACCAGTACTGGGCTGAAAGATACAGCACTGAGGTCTCTCCTGATAACAGGTGAGTAAATCGGAATTCGTATTTCGGCTGATTTTAGATGAATATTTTAAAGTTCCAAAACTCCACACACAGAAGAATTTCCAAGTGAAACCAGTCAATGTTAGCCTATGAAGGAAATTCAAGTTACCGGTAAGTACGGTTAAAATTACTTTTCAGGATCAGTACTGGGCTGAAAGATGCAGCACAGAATTCTCTCCTGATAACAGGTGAGTAAATCGGAATTCGTATTTCGGCTGATTTTAGAGGAATATTTTAAAGTTCCAAAACTCCACACTTAGAAGAATTTCCAAGTGAAACCAGTCAATGTTAGCCTATGAAGGAAATTCAAGTTACCGGTAAGTACGGTTAAAATTACTTTTCAGGATCAGTACTGGGCTGAAAGATGCAGCACTGAAGTCTCTCCTGATAACAGGTGAGTAAATCGGAATTCGTATTTCGGCTGATTTTAGAGGAATATTTTAAAGTTCCAAAACTCCACACTTAGAAGAATTTCCAAGTGAAACCAGTCAATGTTAGCCTATGAAGGAAATTCAAGTTACCGGTAAGTACGGTTAAAATTACTTTTCAGGACCAGTACTGGGCTGAAAGATGCAGCACTGAGGTCTCTCCTGATAGCAGGTGAGTAAATCGGAATTCGTATTTCGGCTGATTTTAGAGGAATATTTTAAAGTTCCAAAACTCCACACTTAGAAGAATTTCCAAGTGAAACCAGTCAATGTTAGCCTTTGGAAGGAAATTCAAGTTACTGGTAAGTACGGTTAAAATTACTTTTCAGGATTAGTACTGGGCTGAAAGATGCAGCACTGAGGTCTCTCCTGATAACAGGTGAGTAAATCAGAATTCGTATTTCGGCTGATTTTAGAGGAATATTTGCACAATGGTGAAGGGAGGGGCGGGGCCTTAGGTGACATCTGTGCAAAGCGCCTCGTGGCGCGTTTTAAGTTGGGGGATTAAGTCCCCTTGAATCATGAGGGTACCTACGGGCCAACTAGCCCACCAGGAACCTCCAGTATGCGCCAGGGGCTGCGTTGCAGAGACATGTACAGAGGCCACACCCCTTTTACACCTCTCTGCAACGCAGCTCTGTGGCGCTTTCTGGACGTACCTGTTGGGCTAGTTGGCCCCAGGGACCCTCAGGATTGAAGAGGATTTAATTCCCCATCTTAAAACGCGCCACGGGGCCTGTTTGCACACATGTCACCTGAAGCCCCACCCCTCCCTTCACCACAGTGCAAACGCGCCCGTGGCGTGTTTTAAGTCGGGGGATTAACTCCCCTTGAATCCTGAGGGTCCCTGGGGTGCAACTAGCCCACCATATACCTCAAAAAGCGCCATAGAGCTACGTTGCAGAGAGGTGTAAAAAGGGGCGTGGCCTCTGTACACCTCTCTGCAAGGCAGCTCCCTGGCGCATACTGGAGGTTCCTGGTGGGCTAGTTGGCCCCAGGGACCCCCAGTATTCAAGGGGACATTGCCTCTCTGCAAACGCGCCAGGGGCGCGTTTGCAGAGTGGTGAAGGAAAGGGGCGGGGCCTACGGGCCCGATCGTTTTTTTTGTTTTTTTCCCTGAAGGGTGGCTGTGTGGCCCCCTTCCTTTTTCCTATTTTTAGGCCCTGGGGACCCCATCCCCCAGGGCCTTACCCTCTTTTTAAAATTAAAATAAATTTAAAAAAAACGAAGGGGCCGCGTGGCCCCCTTCCCTGGGCCTGTATTGGCCCCGGGACCCCATCCCCCAGGGCATGGCCTCTTTTTTTTTATTTGGAGGGGGCTGCGTGGCCCCCTCCTCAGGCCATTTAAGGCCCCGGGGACCCCATCCCCGGGCCGGCCTTGCACTTTTAAAAAAAAAAAATCCTTTTTTACTTTGGGGAGGGGGCTGCGTGGCCCCCTCCGTGGCCACTTATGGCCCCGGGACCCCATCCCCGGGGCCTGGCCTCTTGTTGGGGACTGTGGGGGGTCCCCAAGCCCCCACAGTCCCGCCGGCTCCCCGTGTCCTACGGGAGCCGGCATTGCTGTACACATGGGGAGCAGCTAACATGCTGCTCCCCATGTGGAAAGCAATCGGCTTTGGATATTGGAAGAGAGAGCAGGTTTCCTGCTCTCTCTTCCAATATCCAAAGCAAGTTTGCAATGACAGGACGGAGCCGCGAGGCTCCCGTCCTGTCATTGCAAACAGCAGTGTCCCGGGGTAGGCACTCCGGGACACTGCAGGAGCCGGCCCTGGGGGTGGCGGTCCCCAGGGCCACCACAGGCTCCAGGAGGGGCCGCGCGGCCCCCTCCCTACATTTTGAAAGCCCCGGGAGGTGGTGGTCCTCGGGGCTTGGGGTCCAAAACGGACCCCCATTTTAATTTTTCTTAGTGCCCCGGGAGGTGGTGGTCCCGGGCGTGTGGGGGCTGGAGCCCCCACACAGGTTTTTAATTTTAAAAAAGAAGCCCTGGGGAGGTGGTGGTCTCGGGGCTGCGGGAGGGCTCAGAGCCCTCCCGCACCATTATACATAAAGCCCCGGGGAGGTGGTGGTCCCCGGGGCTTGGGGGTCCAAAACGGACCCCCATTTTAATTTTTCTTAGTGCCCCGGGAGGTGGTGGTCCCGGGCGTGTGGGGGCTGGAGCCCCCACACAGGTTTTTAATTTAAAAAAAGAAGCCCTGGGGAGGTGGTGGTCCCCGGGGCTGCGGGAGGGCTCAGAGCCCTCCCGCACCATTATACATAAAGCCCCGGGGGTGGTGGTCCCCGGGGCTTGGGGGCCCTTAGAGGCCCCCACACATAAAATTAACCCCCCCCAGCATGCCCCCGGGACTTGGCCCACCCGGGGCCAATTACATCGAAGCGCGGGAGACCGCGCTTCAATTTTTTTTTTTTTCGGCAGGATTCGCACACCCTGAGCGCATCCTGTCCTTGTGGGACCCCCTGAGCAAACCTAGGGGGTCAGGGTGTTTCTACACTGCCCCCTTTGTGCGCTTTGCGCACTTGTTTCTGTCCCTCGGTTCTACCGAGGGACAAAATGGCTGCCAACATTTCCTGAATCGGAATGTTGACAGCCAGCTGACAGCCAATTAACATGCAGCTCGTGATCGGGAGGGTACGCGGACCCTACTCGGCCATAGATATCACTATCTTTTTACTTTTGATTTTCTCAGCAACTACTGAACGGATTTACACCATTTAACAAAAAGGGTTCTTTCTGAACCAAGAACTACCTCTTTGCCAAATTTGGTGTAATTCCGTTCAGCAGTTCGGGCTGTAGCCGTGTCTAAAGTTTCCTATGGAAAATTGCATGGGGAAAACGCGTTTTGGGACCCCCTTTTTCTCGGCCCCCGCTTGACGAATCCCCCGAGACTTTCAGGGTAGGAGCGGACCGGAGCGGGCCACAAAGTTTGAAAATTGTGCGAAGATACGTCAACCGGCAAGAGAGTTATTTCAAATAGAATGTCGCGGATTTCCTATGGATAATAGGTTGTAACTATAACTATCTACTGGCGACCGCCAGTAGATAATATATATATATATAAAGTCCAATACAAACAATACAAACACCCGGTGGTGTCTCAATCCTGTTGGTTCACGGACCTCACTCCACTGCAGCTGCAGATCTCTGTGAAAGAAATTACCAAGGCTGAAGCCACTTGTCACCCCTACAATAAGTACTGCTTCCTATGGGGAGAGAGGAGGCAGTACTTACTGTGGGGTGACAAGTGGCTTCAGCCTTGGTAATTTCTTTCACGGAGATCTGCAGCTGCAGTGGAGTGAGGTCCGTGAGCCAAGAGGATTGGGACACCACCGGGTGTTTGGATTATCCCACTTACTTAATGGGTTTCCATGTCGGACCACTGGTCCCAGCATGCAGCAGTTCGAAGTGCAGCGCGAGGTTTAATATAGCTTTAAAGCAGAGGAGGGGCTGAAACATCAAGCCACTGGGTGTGGTATCAGCAGCATCACAAGATACAAATGACCCCCAGGTGAAAGGATCTGCTTAGAAACCGGCACTGATGAAAGCCTTATGGCTGAAACACGTCTGCCACAGCGTTTCTTGGACACAAATAACTACGTGCTGAGTTTTAATGGCTGAATAAATCCGTTTGTTTCACCCTAAGCAGTGTCAGACTCATTTGGATGTGTGAGTGAGTATTGGACTTTATGTTTAGTCAGTATTGCAGGCACTGGCAACCGTCACGCCCTCCCGGTCTGGTGCAACGCGTGAGCCAGCAGGATTGAAATTTATATATATATATATAAAGGGATGTTATACTTAGGCTCAGATTCCTCTCATACAAAACCATAGAAATTCAGCAGTTATAATTACCTGAGCTAACTATAAGTTATGCCCCCGCAATGCACTGCTTATGACCTGACGTATTATATCCCTCATGACATGGTCAGTGACATCACTCATGACATCACTGATGTAATCTCAAATGACATCACTCAAGAAATCATTCAGTGATTGTAAATGTTTATGAGCGTTAAACATATATAGTAAGGTATCACAAACGTTAACTTAGTATACTTTCTGCACTACTAATGAGTGATTCCATTTTTAAACATAGATTATGTGAGTGGCTATGTGACTGTGTGTCTGAGTGCATGTATTGGCATGTGAGTGGATGTGTGAGTAGCTTTATGGGTGTATATGTGGGTGTGTGTGAGCAGCTGTGTGGGTGACTTAGTGGCTGTGTAAGTGGCTGCTTTGCTTAGTGACTCAGTGTGTCAGTAGCTGTATGGGTAAGTGAGTGGCCAAGTGAGTGGCTCTATGGGTGAATGACTGGGTGTGTAAGTGGCTGTATGGGTGAGTGAGTGTCTGTGTGAATGGCTGTATGGGGGAGTGAACAGATGTGTGAGTGATTGTATAGATATGTGAATGGGTATATAAGTGGTTGTGTGGGTGTGTGAGTGCTTGTAGTGTGTGAATGGCTGTGTTGAGAGGCTGTATGGGTGAGTGAATGGGTTTGTGAGTGGATGTATAGGTAAATAAGTGGGTGTGTGAACACATATATGGGTGTGTGTGTGTGTGGCTGTGACTGGCTGTGTGGGAGAGTAACTAGTTGTGTGAATAGCTGTATGGGTGAGTGAGCGGTTGGGTGAGTGACTGTATGAGTGAGTGAGTGGATGTGTATGTGACTGTGGATGAGTAAGTGGTTGTGTGAGTACTTGTATGGGTCTGTTTATGGGTATGTGAGTGGTTGTGTGGGTATGCAAGTGGATGTTTGAAAGGTTCTAAAGGGGTACGAGTTGGTATAAATATATGTGTCTGTGTGTATATATATAGATTAGGGTAAATAGCTGTATCCACGGCTTGAAAATCTATTTAAGTAATTTTTGCACATTTAGCGACTTTTGCACTTTTTCTTGCACTTGCACTTTAGGTGTAATAAGTACCAATAACAATTGGTGTTGTATTACTTGGGACCCCTTGTGATGCTCATTGACTAATGGAATTGACTATTCCTATAAAAGACTTGGTTTACCATTTTAAGGGTTAATAGTGCCAACCAAATTGGTTTGTAGGTGTTTTAAACACAAGTCTTTATAATTAGTTACAGCATTTTGTGAAAACTGATGTGTATTTTTAGCTGTAATAGATTGTTATTCATGTCAATGTTGAGCATACAATTTAGAAATTATTTTCTTTTTAATGAGGAATACCCAGGTTAATATAAAGTCTTTTTACCATTGTTATTATTTATGGGAGTGGCTATGTTGGTGGATTTCACTATAAACTTGATTTCATTGGTCCAGCGCGTCATGTGAACAAGACCGCGGTAACGCGGTCGAAACGCGTCAGGCTGGACACTTGTCTTTGTATCATGGGAGCTGATACGATTTCTCTGCAATAAAACTTCACTGCTAATTGATTACGCTGTGGTCCATACCTGTCTATTCTGCCATCCATATGGTAATCCAGGAACTTGGTTTCTTCATATATATATATATATATATATATATATATATATATATATATATATATATATATTTTCACTGAAAAAAAGGTTGCAGAGACGTAGTTAGGGAGCACAAAGTCAGTAAAATTCAGCAGTTATAGTTAGCTGAGCTGACAATAACTTGCTCCCCTGCAATGCTCTGCTTATGACCGCACATATTACATCACTCATGACATGGTCAGTGACATCACTGATGACTTCTCAAATGACATCACTGATGACATCATCCCATGACTGAGTGTTTTTAAAAATTGTATGAGTGTTAAATATATATACCAAGGTGTATTGAAGAATCAGTGGGTGTATGAGTTCCTGTATGGATGATTCAGTGGGTGCGTGACTAACTGTATAAGTGAGCGATTGGGTGTCTCAGTGAATATGTGGGTGAGTGACTAGGTTGTCTGAATGTCTGTATCAGTCTGTCAGTTGGTATCTAAGTGGCTAAATGAGTTTATTGAGTGGGTATGTGAGTGGTTGTATGGATGATTGATTGGTTGTGTGAGTAACTGTATGGGTGTATGAATGTCTGAATGTGTGGGTGAGGGTGTGTGTGACTGCCTGCATGGATGAGTGAGTGGGTGAGTCAGTGGCTGTATGAGTTAGTGAGTACGTCTGTGAGGAGCTGTATGGGTGAGTAAATCTATGTATGGCTATGTTTGTGAGTGAGTGGATGTGTCAGTGGTATATGGGTGAGTAAATGAATCTGTGAAAGGTAGTAGAGGTGAGTGTTGGACTATATGAGTGACTGTATGTGTGAGTGAGTGATTGTGAGAGTGGCTGTATGGGTGAGTGTGTGCTTGTGTCACTGATAGTATGGGTGAGTGAGTATGTATTAATATCTGTATGAATAAGTAAGTGTGTGTGTGTATAACTGTATAGGTGAGTAAGTGTCTGTGTGATTGACTCTATGGGTGAGTGAGTAGGTATGTGAGTAGCTCTATGGGTGACTGACAGTGTGTGAGTGGCTGTATGGGTGTATGAGTGGATATATCAGTGGCTGTATTAGTGAGTGAGTTGGTGTATGAGTAGCTATATGCATGTATGAGTGGATGTGTGTGTAGACCTATGAATTAGTGAATAGGTGTGTAAGTAATGGTATGAGTGTGTCAATGGTTTTGAGAATGGAAGCTTGGAAGTTGGAGTGGGTGCATCAGAGATTCTGTGGATGATGTCATCAGTAATATCATTTGAAATGTCATCAGTGTGGTCACTGACCATGTCATGAGTGATGTAATATGTGAGGTCATATGCAGTGCATTGTGGGGGCTTGAGTTATAGTTAGCTCAGCTAAATATAACTGCTGAATTTTTCTGGTTTTGTATGAGTGAAACCTGAGCCTAACTATAACATCTCTGTAACCTTTTTTTTCAATGAATTTCTAAGGTTTTTTAAATGCTCATTTCTAACTATAATGACCCTGTAACCTTTGTTTTTTCAGTGATTTTCTATGGTATTTGAAATTGTATTTCCTAACTATAATGTCCCTGTGACCTTTGATTTATTCAGTGAATTTCTAAGGTTTTTCAAATTTTATTTCCCAACTATAACATCAATATAACCTATAATGTTTTATTAAATTTTTTAAGGTTTTTAAATTGTATTTTGTATCTAAAATGGCTCTATATGGTGTATTTTATAAGCTTGTATTTTCCTCAGTGGATTAATAAGTGTAGTTTTTTCTCTTTAAATTTTATATATTCAGGACGACATTGCGATTCCCACGGTGACGTTGTGAAAGGCAAATGTTTTTGAGGAAGGCTTAAACATATATATAGACAGATTTTACTTGATAGCAGACACTAGTTGTTTAGTAATGTAGAGTTTATATTTGAGTTTGTGTGATGGGTTTGTGAAAAAAACCTCTTCAATGTGGTGTTTTATATATTTGCAGTGACTCTGTAGACCGCGGCGGCGTCGGCAGTCATGAAGTGCGCATGTTTTTTAAAAATTCAGGGACACATACTTAGACATATTTTAATTAATATTTGACACAAGTTGTTTATTGATATACTCTTTAAACCTAACTTTTGGAAGAAGATGCGATGATGTCGGTAACTGCGATGATTGCTTGTTTTTGGTAAAGTGCATAACACATATTTATACATATTACATTGTATGATCCACATTTGGGGTTTAATATCATTCAATTAACACATATTTGAGTACTTATTTTCAAATAAAATAATATTCTGTTCGATTTGCGGTCTTCGCGAGGACGCCGATCGTAGCGAAGATCATGTGACCGGGAAAGAAAGCAATATTATTGGATGATACACTTTTCAACTATAAGAATAGTAAGAACACGCCCATTTATCTTGAACATTCTTTAAGAGGAGTTCATTGTAAGCAGCTTTTTTTCCAAATGTTTGCAAAAATGGCAACTCAGCAAGAAGAGCGAGATCAGGTGGAACAGCAGGTGGACGAGGTAGTCTAAGAGGTGGATTCTGGTGACTCTGGAGATGAGGGGCCTCCCCAGAAGAAATCAAATATTGCCTGTGATTTCTTCAGGATTCCGTCGGGAGAATCAAAAACAGTCATCAAATTTTGGCAATGCATAATATGTGAGAAGACATTGTCAAGGGGTACAAACAAGAAATATTCTTGCTGGACTACATCCATGCTTTACTATCTAAAAACATACGACAGCAATCAGCTGAAAGCAGCAAGAAGACAATGTGAGGCTGAAGGACCCTCAACTTAAGTAGCAGCCGCAACAGCACCGGGGCAGAGAGTCCCTTCAGAGATAAATTAAACAAGTTTTCCCGCATAGCCTCATGCTGCATGGATTGTGGAATTGTAGTGAGTGATGGAGAGCAGTCCAGAACAGTCCTTTGCAATGCTGCAAAGAATCACAAATGTTGATGTTTCATTTTTTACTTTTGGACCTTCATAGTTTTTCTACATTTTTGAGTGTGTGTTGAAGTTTTTGCACTCCCAGTTATCATTTTTGTTTCCAGCAAGAAAATAAAACAATTTAAAACTTTGAAAATCACAAAAAAAACTCCCCCCAAAAACCCATCTATTCAGTTAAAAAATGATAAGCTGAATGAATCAGTGTATCAACATGTTTATGGTGATTGAATGAGTGCATGGGTAGTGCATTGGTTATTGAATGAGTGTATGAGTGGTGCATGTTTGATTGAATGAGTGTATGAGTGGTGCATGGATGACTGAATGAGTACATAAGTGGTGCATACATGCTTGAATGATTACATAATGGTGTATGCATTATTGAATGAAAACATAATCGTGCATGGATGATGGACTGAGTGCATAAGTGGGCATGAATGATTAAATATGTGCATGAGTGGTTGGGAAACTACATGTTGACTGCCTGGGCAATTGGATCAGTGCATGTGTAGTGCCTGGGTGATTGGATGAAAGCATGGGCAGTGCATGCATGATTCGATGAGTACATGTGTTGTGCTTGGGTGATTCAATGAGTGCATGAGTAGTGCCTTGGTGATTGGATATAAGTATGGGTAGTGACTGGGTGATTAGATGAGTGCATGGGTAGTGCCTAGGTGATTCGATGAGTGCATAGGTACTGCATGAGTGATTGTATGAGTTCAAGTGCAGTGGCTGGATGATTGCATGAGTGCAAGTACAGTGCCTGGATCATTGGATAAGTGTAAGTGCAGTGCCTGGGTGAATGGATAAGTGCAAGTGTAGTACCTGGGTGAATGGATGAGTACAAATGTAGTACATGGGTGAATGTATGGGTGCAAGAACAGTGCCTGGAGAATGAATGAGTACAAGTGCAGTGCCTGAGTGATTGCATGACTACACAGGTAGTGCCTGAGTGTATGAATGAGTCCATGGCTACCAGATGGGTGACTAATTAAGTGTCTGAGTAGTGTCTGGGAGATTGGATGAGTGCCAGCACAGTGCCTGTCTAATTGGATGAGTGCAAGTGTAGTGCCTGGGTGATTGGATGAGTACATGTGTAGTGCCTGGGTGATTGGATGAGTTCATGGGTTGTGCCAGGCTGATTGGATGAGTGCCTCGGTATTGCCTGGGTGGCTTAATGAGTTCAAGTCTAGTGCCAGGGTGAATGGATGGCTACAACTTTAGTGCCTGGGTGAATGGTTGAGTGCATGGGTAGTACCTATGTGATTATATGAGTGCAAGTGCAGTGCCTGGATGATTGCATGACTGCATGGGTAGTGCCTGATTGAATGGATGAGTGCATTGGTAGTGCCTGAGTGAATGGATAAGTGCAAGTGTAGTGCCTGGGTGAATGGGTGAATGCATGGGTAGTTCCTGGGTGAATGAATGAGTACAAGTGCAGTGCCTGGGTGAATGCATGAGTGCAAGTGTAGTGCCTGGGTGAATGAATGATTGCAAGTGCAGTGCCTGGGTAAATGCATTAGTGCAAGTGTAGTGTCTGTGTAATTCCATGACTCCATGGGTAGTGTCTGAGTGATTACATGTACATGAGTGCAAGTGCAGTGCCTGGGTAATTGGATGAGTGCAAGTGCAGTGCTTGGATGAATGGATAAGTGCAAGTATAATGCCTGGGTGAATGAATTAGTGCAAGTGTGGTGCCTGAGTGAATGGATGAGTACAAGTGCAGTGCCTGGGTGAATGAATGAGTGCAAGTACAGTGCTTGGGTGATTGCATGACTGCATGGTTAGTGCCTGAGTGAATGGGTGACTCCATGGGTACTGCCTGGGAGTTGGATGACTGAAAATGTAGTAGTGCGTGGATGAATGGGCAAGTGCAGTGCCTGGATGACTGAAAGAGTGCAAGTGTAGCGCCTAGGTGATTCCATAACTGCATTAGTAGTGCCATGGTGAAGGCATGACTCCATGGGTACTGCCTGATGATTGTATGAGTGTCTGAGTAGTGTCTGGGAGACTGGATGAATCCAAGGGCAGTACCTGAATGATTTAATGACTGCCTATGTTGTGGCTGGGTGATTGGATGAGTGCAACTGTAGTATCTGGGAGATTGGATGAGTATATGAGTAGTGACTTGATGAATCCATCACAAGATTAGTGATTTAACACATGTTATATATTCCGCTCTCCAACCAGTGTGAAAAAATAGAAACAGAGAAAAATGTGTTAGGATTTCATTTTGAACATTAGGCAACCAAAAATACACACAATATTTTTTTCCCAGAACTTTAATTCAACATACACAAATGTTTTATTGTTTTTCACTGTTTTCAGCTTTCATACTTCTTCACTTTCAACAGTGGTCTGTATGAAGCATCATCATGAAACAGTGGGGAAAAACAATCAATGGTTGTAAATAAAAAAAATGTTCACAGTACATCATTACAAAGATGTGATACTGTGGAATTCGACTCACTACAAGTTTGTTAATAGTGGCTTGCTGATTGGTTGCAAACTTAATGAAAGCAAGTATATGTTAGAACTGGTTCTGATATTTTTATATCTGTTACAAACTGTCTAACAATTATGAAGCAGTCTTCAGTCTTGGATATCCTTTTGTAAACATCATCCTGCTAGGCCAAATGATGTCTAAATCTTTTTTGGTCCATGTGTGAAAAACATAACACACAGTCCTATGTAGAAGTTGCTGTAGCAGAAACAAACGGAGAGACTTCTTAGATGCAACTTAAGGCTGCTGGTATTATAGTACCTCCATTTAGTTTTTATCTGTAGTAACAGAATGAAGTCCTGTAATGTTTTATAAAAACAATTCCCACAGTTAAAAAGAATCCTTCATTTCTAATAGCTTGCCTTAATCGGCCGAATAATGTATCAAAAACACATAATCCATATATATGTCAACACAATACCACATTTTGTTATCCTAAATTCTCCTTAGAACATCGGTTCTAGAAATAGTAGATATGAGTTTGGTAACTTTTTAGGTAGTCTTGATTTGAATGTCACTTATATAACATTGCACTCTGTCCATCCTGCTTGACATCTTAAATATATTGTGTAGTGTCCAGAGGTTATATTAACTTGTCCATGAAATATGATTGCTATAGTTGTGAAAGTTCTTTTAAAATGGAAATTTGCCCAGCTACAAAAATTTGTACTTTCAGTTTCGAATTTTATACCATCCACTCTGCATCATTGTAGCATGACCTTGACATATTTTCCATACCTTTGTAGAAACAACGTTGATCTAAGCTCTGATCTGCATTTTGGATAGGTCATATCCTGATGGGCCTTTCTAGTTACATTTTCAAAGGGCACAGCTTTACAACATGGTAATGTCAAGTAGAGGAATCGTTCTGAATTGATTTCAGTGCTAAACGTGAATTCACAATCTTCACAGTTATGGTTCCATTTTTTAATTAGACCAAATAATTCTTTGATATTCACATCTTCTTCCTCTAATATTCCTAGCATTACCATTAAAAATTCTTGAGCATCCTGCCGAAAATGTTGAGAAAACACTACTGATCCAGTACAGTCATCTGTGAGTTTTCTTATTCCAGTAGTAAAATGTATAATACTTCTGTAACTTCTTTATTCTTCAAGTAAACTACATAGTTGTGGAGACATTCTTTTATCTACCTATTCTTTAATAGAATTTGTAAAATGAGGCAAATGGTATAGTCCATTTAACACTACTTTTGCACAACAGTTCACTCCATATTTATTATCAAAGTGATACCCTTCTATTTCCTCATTGTGCTGTAGTTTTCTTTTCTTAGGTTCTTGTTGTTTTTGTTTTTGTTCATCTTTATCTTCAGCTCTGATAGACTGCTTTAATATTTTCCACTTTGGACACATAATCAGGTTTTCAAACACAGGAAATTGGCTTAAATAAGGAGCATATTGAGCTCTTAACCAATTATACTCCCTTACACAGCTCACATCAGCACTTACTTTCTTCTCATCAGAATCAATCAGAAATAAACCACACAATGTTCTAATTTGTGACAAAGCTACAGATGACATTCCTTCTTTGAATAAACTACTACTAATATTTAAAACAACTGTATTTACACTTAAACCTTGCAATTTGTGGGTAGTTACTGCATATCCTAAAGACACTGGGAACTGCTTTTGCTGCACATACAAGTCTTTCACGAGGATGAAACGTACAATGCATCTACCAATCTGCTTAATTTCACCAACTTCATCAGTTTTTATGGTTAATTACTCCACGTAATTTCTGTTCGGATAATTAATACATTTCATAACTTTACCCATTGCGCCATTCACTAGCCCTTCTTCAACATTTAAAGTACGACCTAAGATTGCACGATGATTTTTACCGACACGTAAGTGTTTTTCTAATCCTGCAGTTTTTGACACAGACTTTTCAAAGCTATCCAATTTTGATGACAGTTTTTCTGTTAATAGCACTGTAACTCCTTGATGTTCCATTTTATCATTTGGTTTAATTTCGATGATTTCTTCTTTTTCCAGTTGCAATAATTATTCATTGAATTTACTACACTCCTCAAGAGTTGGCATCAAATAAACAATAGACTTCTCTGCCTGAAGAAAATTATACATTACTTCTGCAGCAGAAACATTACTTGGAAATAGATTTTTGATGAGACGGGTTTCTAATACTCTCTTTCCTCTTTTGTGAGGACTCCCACTCTTATGTCCTTTAGTCTGTCTCCATAATACATATCTGATGTTTGTCGCATATTTTGAATTACCTCTCTGTATTCACAGTTTTCCCAAATGTGTATATTTCCAATACTTCCTAGTGAATTCCTTGTGTCATTATGTAGTAGTTTTCTGAAGACAGTTTGTCCTCTGACTGGAGTTAGTTGTAGCAGGTCTATTAGGTGTTTTCCTCCAAAAGGTATGCCATAGTCAGTCTTTAATATTTGCTGCATTCTTAAATGTATAAAAGCTAGTATTAGGTTAGACACCATGCTGACTTATTCAATAATTAGTAGCTTTAATTTCTTTAATACTTTGGGCTCTTCATGAGAAGCATCACCAGATA
Organism: Calotriton arnoldi; assembly: GCA_963921515.1. Lineage (NCBI taxonomy): Eukaryota > Metazoa > Chordata > Amphibia > Caudata > Salamandridae > Calotriton > Calotriton arnoldi. The sequence continues at coordinate 749,173 of CAWUFW010005029.1, forward strand.
ATTAGTTTTATTCTAATTTGTTGTCATGTTCAACAGGCAGCATTAATACTCCTTTAATATTATGTACAGCTAAGCCTGTTGGTGCAGTAACTACACACAACAAGTTGGACTCCATTGTCTTCTGTAGATAATTTGTCAGTACTTTAATCAAGAAACTCTTTCCAGTTCCACCTTGACCACATATGTGCAATAGAACTCCTGCTGTATCGGCTAAAGCCAGGTGTTCAGGAGTCAACGCCCTTGCAGGGAGTATATTACAATTGTCAATAGGAAAGCAATGTGACCTACTAATGCCCATTCTTGCTGCCATTGGGAATCCACGCTCAGTGACCGCTGCCACGTTCCCTCCAATGGCGGTCTTGGAGTGGGCACGGGTGATCTGTGCGGCTAGAAAAAACATTTCATATTTTAAATACCAGATACACCTCCCTCTATTTTTCCTTAATCAAAATACAACCTCAAAACATCACTACTGTTCGGTTACAGTATCTTCTATCAAAAATTCAAAACATCACGTTGGGCATTCTGTTGGTTGGCAATGTTTGAAAAGCCAGGTCGTCAAGCCAACCAAAAGCTTTTTGCAATGGAGGGGCAGAGCCATGATGAATCTGAGTTATTGAAATGCAATGAAGGGGTGCAATAATTGGTCAATGCAGGACATATGGTCTTAGTTGGCAAATGCAATGGGGCCATCCTCCTCATACTTCCAGCCATGCTGCATGGTCATTAACTGCTGGTATACTATGATAATAATACATACACAACATGGGGGGGTCCACCATGACCATGGCCACTTTCTCGTTTTACTGTTTGAGCATGAGCAAGAAAAAGAAAGCCTTCTCAACAAACATGCATGGAATACCTTAATTGGGCATGCAATCTTCACAGTCTTGTACCTGACCTAAAATGGGTTCTCTGAGTCTTACAGTACCACCAGTTTACAAGATATGTAAGGGGAGAGGGAAAGCTTACAGACAAAGCAGAAGAAAAAGGAAGCTACAGACAGACTAGTACAGATGTTTTGAAGTCAACAAGTACAGAAACTTGAAATTTTAAAAATAAGTAAATAGGATAATGCAGGGATAAGAAGAATTTGGGAAACAGATAGATGGAAGAGGAGTTGGAAAACAATTAGGAGACAGGCACAGTAAAAAAGAAAAATAATAATTCTAAATGTGAAGCTGTAAAAAGTAGGAAAATAATAATAATTTTAACAACCGGAGGACTTACTGGGGCCAGCACAACAATCTCCAACAGCACTTGTGGAGGCACCACCAGGTCCCTCACCTGCCGGCGCCTCAGTGGTATCCCTCTTGCCCCTGGATGCTGATGTAAGAAATAAAATAAAGAAAATAAAGAAAGATTAGTGGAACAGTTAATCTCCCCAAAAATATTTTGACAGGAAGAGGCAAACGCAGTAACAATTAACTTTTCAAATCAGATCTCCTCTCCTATTAGTGTCGTGGACCTATTCTTAATTTCCCAACCCTATTCCAAATTTCCTAAACTACATTTTGGAACTACTAATAAATTGCAGTGAATGATCTTTGCTTCTCATCTCATTCTCTAAGTCTCTCAACTCCCTTTGATGGGCCAAATCAGTCTGCATTTTTTTCAATGCATAAATGCATCCATAGTGCATACTGTACATCACTGGAAAATTGCTTGGGGTTGGGACTGTACGAACTACAAAAAACAAAGGCACAGAGAATGTGTTAACTCACTAATAATAACTACCACTATCTTAGAGACAGGACAGAGGAGTCTCTGCATGACTTCTTAAATAATGAGCCCAAGTAAACGCAATTGGTAGGATTAGGTAGCAATGCCAAACACCAGTCTAGATGATGATCACATAATATTTGTAACATAAACTTCACTTACCTGATTGTAAGCATGCAGCATGCTTGATATTTGGGAAATAATATTAGCATAGCACACAACAAAGAAATAATTATTACTCACCGAGCCCCGCAACCTCCATGCCCAGCAGGTCGAGCAGGTCCTCGTCCCTATCCAAGACATTGGCCCACTGGTGCATAAGCTGCTGTAGGGTGCGCTAGACCCAGAGCTGTGGCGCACAGCCGGGCGCACCCTCTCCCAGTGCTGCCGACACTCCCTGAGGCCGTCTCCCCTGCCAGGCCTGCCACCTGCTGCCAGGGTGGAGGGGAGGTGGCGCTGCACATAAAAAACAAGCGCAGTCACCTCCACCACAGAAAAAATGGCAAGGGGCTGTACCCTCTTGGGGTGCTGCAAACCACAAGGTAGGCAGCTGGTGTTACCTCTACACTGCTGGCTGGTTCATGTGGGTCTGGCGCTACCACTCCCCTGCTCTGCATGGTGCTGAGTGGAGGGGAAGAGAAGAAACAGGAAGGAAAATGATGGAAGGAAGGAAAAAAGAAGAAAGTAAAGTAGAAAATAAAAAAATACGAAAGTCAGGCAAAAACACCCAAAATTTGAAAAAATGTAAAATACAAAAACACATAGACACAGGGTAAGGCAATTAATAAAAATGAGGGGTAGATAACTTTCAGAGGGGTATGATTAAAGAGATTGGCAGGGATTGGAAAAGTAGGCCCCAGCACAATAAACAGAGCCAAAAAGAAGAGGGGCTGTCCTGTGCAAACTGCGTGGTGCAGTTTGCGTGCGAGTTCTGGTGCGAGAATGAACTTGTTGTGTATGATAGAAAACGTCACGCTAATGGGTGCGGCAAGCAATTCCGCGCGCTCATGGTACTCCGTGTAGTGTTGCAGAGGCTTTTTTGCACGTAGGGCGGCTACACAAACTCCACTCGGGCCTACACTGAACCATAAGCTCAGCCACTGTGAGTTTTTCCACGTTAGCCAGATCTAGCTCCATGGTATCCCTAGTTTTGGGTCACAAAATACTTTACAAATCAGAAATATAACAAATTTAGAAAAATCGAAAAAATGGATTAAATTTTTTTTTCAAACTTAAAAAATTCAAAAAATCTAAAGTTTTGTTCTAAGTCAATTTAAAGGATTCTTAAAGATCTTAATTTACCATATAGTGTAATATAAAGCATGTATATAAGTGGTTTATTAGTAGTGATAAGAAGGGACCTGCCAACCTACTACTAGCAGTATTGCAACAAACACAGTAAAAGGTTTAGTCAATGTCTCAATAAATTTTTCCCTTGCTCAACCCTTAGTAGGTGGCAACAAGCAGGCAGGATTAGTTTAGGAGGCAGGTGTGTAAAGCATATAAAAACAGCAATACATTAAATAAGTAGGACACAATACACAATTAAAATCCAACACCAATTTATTAAAATAGGATATATTTTAATGAAAAAATAGACACCAAAACGACATATATCCAATGTAGGGAACCTGAGATATGAATTTTAAAGAATAAACACTTGCTAGTGCTTAAAAACCAATAGCGCAAACTTGGGACATCTGGTCGCACTTTACCGGGGCAAAGTCAAAGTTTGAGGATGAACACGATGGAGCCCTAGTTGGATACACTAAGTTGGAGGCCTCGGTCAAATTTTTACCTTCGCACTTAGAAACGTTTCTGGAGGATTTTCTCTCGTCGTCAAGCGAGGCTCTTCTCCAAACCAAATCCACTTTAACATCATCGGCTTGATTCTGCACGAGGCCTTGGTCAATTCCTGGAAGTCTCGTTGGCAACTGGAGCTCCGGAGCTTTTAGCAGGACAAACCTGAAATCCAGGCTGGGTCGCGTTTCGACGTCAGCAGCTTGGCTCTCGTCGACGAGTCGGTCACCTTATGGAGCTTTTTCCAAAAGTTGCTCAAAACGTCTCCAAACTTCTGGATCCTCTTCCTGAAGTTCCTCTTGTGGGTTCAAAATGTCCAAAACACCAATTCAATGTTCTAGAATTCCCATAATCACCTGGCCAAATCCGTAAAAGTCCAGGAGGGGGACTTCTTGGTGGAGATGATGCAGGTGGGCTCTGTTAACCTGTAGCTGCCAGTGAATCCACTCCTTAGTCCTTGTGAAGCCAGGCAAAGTCCTTTGGGCTAATTACCACCATTAATAGCACTGCAACCATTTTTACAGAAACCCGACACACCCACACTAGCACTCACTTTATTGATGACCTAGTCCTGCAACATTATAGCATCAGGCATCTCCCCTGACGAAATTAATTAATTGTGTTGCAGTCATTCAGAAAGCATTACAAATATGCCCCTCGCCACTAGCTACTAATGTTCACAAATTTCTCGGCCACTTTTTTTGAACACCTCACAGACCATTCTAGTCAATATCATCTAATAATCATCTGGTTTTAAATAGCATTCAATATCAAAATGTTCATTTTCATCTCAGCATCCACCAACATCTTTGAAAACATCTTCTTTGGTGACTTTGACCTCCTAAGTGACATACGATTTGAGTTGACACTGAGGCTTAACTTCCAATCCATCAGCTCACTAATGCTACCCAGATGTGTAGAATCTTACAGTGAACGGAGAAAAGCAGGATGCATAGGGAAAGGATCAAACAAATGCAACATGGATCATCTTGCTGCTGTCTTTGTCAGACTGTGCCTAAGGACACAAAAATATACAACTACAACACTCTTGTGCAGCTTACCATCTGACTTCCCAGCCTTCCCAACAACACATCATAACATGTCCAGGTATCTGTGGGCTTCCTATTCCTTGGAAGATTGAGCAACCAAAGCAAATGTCATTTTTCTGTCATTAGCCGAAGCACCCTTTTCACACAGTGTTCTCAGGCAAACTGAAATGTGTTTCTTTGGGTAACTAGAATGAGCAGCTTGCTACTGCTATTTATTGTGCAGTAGCATTGCATTATCATTTTTTGTTGGGCTCCACAGCACCATTCAGAGGTTTTTTGCTTGCTTTGGAGGTGAGCTTAGAGCAGTGCTCATATCAGGAGGATGCCCCTGAGCGCTTGTGGTTGCTATGTCTTATACATCTGTCACTAACATTTTTTTCTTATTTTTACAAGGTTTGGTACTTCAGAATGAGGTTATGTTCTGTGAAAGTAGTACTGGAACAGGACCAGAGATGCTTCTTCTACTGATTGCTTGTGGAATTTCAACGGGTTTGGTCATGCCCGTTGCTTTTATCTGCATGGTCTATAATGAGATTCAAAACATCTCACAAGAGTTTTATAGTGTTTGGATTCTGGAAGTAACTTGTGCAGTCCTGATACAGAAGATGTTTAGTTTAATATACTTTTTTTGTTGTTTTGACATTAAAGTTGGCCTTCCAACCCGTTTTGATGGCCACGAATTGACATGTACAAGCAATACAGAGTTCTCTCAACAGAAGTGATCTATGGTGACATTGGTATTTGTAATGGTACTGGTACTTGGTGTTGGGAGGATGATGTTGACTTATTAATTTGGATCCAGTCACAACAATACCTTTCTTGACCTGGTTTGCTTGCCAAACATTGCATAGTTTTTCACCTTGCTAACCATCTTGAAGTGTAACATCTTGCACCTTATCTGCAGCATGATGATGAACATTATCTGTTAGACTGCCACAATATCATAAGGGCTGATGAGGACTGAATATGCCTATGCTACACTTGATCTAACCTACTACTTGCCGATTCACAAAGACCAACCAAAGCTGGCAGTGACTATGAAAAAAGTCCTCTGTGAATGCCCCAAAAGATGAAGTGTTCAATCTGCCTCTATTTTCTTCTTGCCTTATCTCATTCTCTCTCAGATCAGTCCTGTTTCTATGCTTTCTCTTTACTTGACCCTAAGCAAAGGAATTCTCTTGTCCTCTACCTGATCTGCCTCCACCCTACATTGATTTTTCTCTATATTAAAGGACTGTCTTCTTTCACTTGGTCCTTCTTCCTAAGTTGTAACATACTGTATGGTTTAAAATGTTGTTGTACTGGTTCTGCTTTACTTGTTTGTTTATTTATTTATTTAAAAGGTTTTATATAGCGCTGGCTAGACCCGAGGGTATCAGAGCGCTTTACAATGGTAAGGCGAGGACAATAATTGCATTATAACATTGGTACAAAAAGGTAAAATACAGGACAATAAGAACAATATGCATAGGACAATTATAACATGAGCAAGAAAAATAATAAAAATAATTAGGTCATAACAAATATTGGATAATTCAGCTATGGATGGAGGTCAAGGATGAGGGGGGAGAATCTAAAAGAAGGAGGGAACTGAGGCGGGTGATGGGAGAGGAGAAAGCATGCGGGAGTAGACAGTAATTATAGGAGAACTAGAGGGGGAGGTTATAAATATATGAAAAAGGGTAGAGAGGGGGTAGTGAGTCAGGAATAAAGGTGCTGGAGCATAGTACAGTAGGGAGCAGGTTGAGACACCATGCTAGGCGGCGGTGGTTAAGGACCCCAGTATTTATTGAGAAGGTGCAGCTTGAGGTCTTTTTTGAAGCTGAGGTAGGAGGGGTTGCAACGAAGATCTTTAGGGAGTGAGTTCCAGATAGTAGGCGCGTTTCCGGAGAAGGAGCGTGATTGAGTAGATTTCTTGTTTAGCAAAGGAGGAACTAGTATGAGAGCATTGGTGCTCCTCATTTCTCTAGCGCAGCCAGCTTTGTGGAGTTTATCTGAAAGATACAGTGGGGTGTGAAGATGCAAGGCTTTATGCGTAATGCAAGCGGTCTTGTATGTGGTTCTGCCTTCGATGGGAAGCCATTTGAGACCTTTGAGGACGGGGGAGATGTGGTCAAACCGTCTACAATCGGAAATAAGCCTGGCCGCGAGGTTGAGGACTGATTTGATTGGTGCTAAGTTGACTTTCGGTGTTCCAGAGAGAGCGGCATTACCATAGTCCAATTTAGACAATACCAGTGATTGAACAACTAATTTAAAGTCATCAGCAGGAATGAAGGGTTTGATTTTCTTGAGGTGATGCACAGTGAAGAGAGCGCCTTTGGCAGAATTTTTTATGTGGGGAGTGAGGCTGAGGTTCTGGTCAATGTTGATTCCGAGGGATTTAACTGAGTTAGAAGTGGAAAGAGAGCAGTTGAGAGCTTTAAGGTCGGAGATCCATAGATGAATGGGGAGCCGGTTGTTTTTAGGAGCGAAGAGAATGATTTCTGTTTTCTTAGGGTTGAGTTTAAGATGATTGTGATGGAACCAATGTAGAATCTTAGTCAGGGCCTTATTGAGGTGTAGAATGTCAGCTTGGGATTTAATCTTGTAGTAAAGTTGGGTGTCATCAGCATAGAAGTGGAAGTTAATTCCATGTTGCTTAAGAATGAGGGTGAGGGGTTCCATGAAGAGGTTGAATAGGGAAGGTGAGAGAATAGAACCCTGAGGAACACCCAAGGAGACAGAAATGGGTTTAGAGAGGCAATTGCTGATTTTAATTTGTTGGGTTCTGTGTTGAAGGAATGAGGTGAACCATTTGAGGACAGGGCCGTTGAAGCCGAAACGAACATTGAGGGTATTGAGTAAGGCGGAGTGGTTAACAGTATCAAAAGCAGCAGAGAGGTCAAGGAGAATGAGAAGGGAGGCCTCACCCTTGTCAAGGGATTGGTGGATGTCATCAATAACGTTGAGCATGGCAGTTTCAGTACTGCAGCCCTTTCTAAAGCCTGACTGGTATGTGTCCAGAAGGTTGTAAGAGTCAATGTGCTTGTCCAATTGTAGCAAGGCGCATTTTTCGAGGGCCTTAGATAGAAGCGGAAGATTAGAGATAGGACGCAAGTTGTTGAGGTCGTTGGGGTCGGCAGTAGTATTTTTAAGGATGGGAGTGATTTGGCCAAGTTGGAGGGAGACCGGGACACAACCCGTGGCCAAGGAGGAGTTGATGATGGTGGTCCAATATGGGGCAATAATGTGTTTTAAGTCTTGAACAAGTTTAGCGGGAAGAGGGTCCATGGTATGAGAGGAGGGTTTGAGCTTGGAGATGATGTTGAAGACTTCAAGCTCTGTAACTGGGCGAAAGGTAAGCCAAGAAGCATTGTTTTTTGGCAGGGGATTGTCGAAGAAGTGATCAGGAGGGCGACAGCAAGTTGGAGATGAACAGAGTCAGGGGAGGAAGAAGGCGTGAAAGGAGACTTGGGGGGCGGTCATGGAGGGAGATAAGCAATGTGGAGGGGGTTAAGCTAAAGGATTGATCGATCTGGGAGATTTTTTCAGAGAAGAAGTTAGCAATTTCTTCACATCTTTCGGTAGAGGCCATCAATTTGGGGGGGGCAGAAGCAGTTTGTTTTTTGATGATGCTAAATAGCTCCCTGGGTCTATTTGCCCAGTCGAGTTGTGCGCGGAAGAAGGAGGCCTTCTCATTAAGGATGTGCTTTTTGTAATTAGCCCTTGCGGATCTGAGGAGAGCAAGATTTGAGGGGGAAGGGTGTTGTCTCCACATGCGTTCGGTCAGTCTAAGCGAGCGTCTCTCATTGTTGAGTTCAGCATTAAACCAGGATTTGGCGGGGATGTTTTTTTGCAGTTTTAGTTTGGCTGGGGCGATTTGGTCAAGGACCTCGATGATGGATTTGTTGTAGTGTTCGGCAAGGTCATTTGCATTTAGTGAGGGAGGTGTAAGTTGAAGTTTTGCTTTAATCTTAGTTTCCAGCTCGCCTGGAGGAATAAGGTGAAGATTTCTGGTTAATTTCCTATGTTTGATGTTTTTAGGGGAAGGGGGAAGCGCGGCGCAATTAATGGTGAAAAGGATGAGGAGGTGGTCAGACCAGTCAATGGGGACAATGTGGGAGAGGGAAGCCAGATCTTTGCTAGTGATGGATAGCATCGAGAGTAGCCCCTTTGGAAAGAGTTTCTCATAAGCACCGTGTAAATTAAATTAAATCAAAATGAAGTGGCACTGTCAACCTTCAGGCCTTCCTTGTCTCTCATGCACACTGGATGGACTTAATGTGAATTGTCCCTTGGTGCTCCAGTTCTTACCAAAATGAAAATGCTCTTCTGTCCCAAACTGATTCCTCCAAGTTTCAGATCATCCCCATATCATGTGGTTTGACACAAGGCTTCTTCCTCTTGCCAGTAATTTTCAAATTGTACATGGAGCCCTAGGAGTCATATAGGTTGACAGAGAATCAGCATTTACGACATTACAATGACATTCAGCTTTGACTGAGTGCATTCTCTTGATGTGACATTACCAGGCTGAAGAATTTTATCCTAATTGTCCAAGCTTGAATGTAAAAGGCCTATCTCAGAATGGTATTAACATCGATAATGTACTCATTTATTATTGCTAACACCGGCATGCTACATAAATCACAGGGATGGCTCTCAATTAAATGAATCACGATGTATTTGCATCAATAGCCATCAAAAGCACCAAACCCGTAAGCTTCTACAGTGTCCACAGGGACATCAATACCACCTTCAAGAGGCACACCACGCACAAGACAACTTGCCAAAATTGACTTTTGTAGAGTGAAGCTGAGTGGGAAAAACAGAATGAGTGATGGGAGAGCACCTTGCTTTGACATCTGACCGAGGACATTAACAAAAAAAAGTACAACGGTGAAAAGGGTAGAGAAGTGGTGAAAAGCATAGAGATGAGAAGATACATTTGGGAAAGGGGAGAAAGGAGGGATGGGTAAATATAGCACTCAAGATGAAGTGAGCAGAGGAGTGGATAAGACAGGAAGAGGATGGGAGGCAAGAGCAATAGAGATTGGAGCACACTGCAAGCACACTTGGAGAAATGGTGTTCCACAGATGATGATGCAGTTTGAGGTGAAGTAGAAATTGTCATCAAAAATGATGGAGAAGATAAGGGTGGGGAGAGGATGAGAGAGGGCAATTGGGGCAATAGCGTGGCAAGGCAAGCTTTGGTGCAAATGCAAGCCCGTAGCCCCCTGGTTGGGTAGTAAATGACAGCTATAATTTGGTTGCTACATGTCCCTCACTGGGCACCTTTGAAGCTGCACATGCCACACTAATGCCAGCTATGCTCCTAGGTTGGGATTCACAATAATAGAGATGGATTGTAGTGCTACAATGGGGATGGAGAGACAGAGGGCTGCACTCTCCTGATTGTAATACATGAGAGATGCAGACTGGAGAGGGGGAAATGATGATGAAGAACACGATGGCGAGGATACATTTATATTCATGATTATTGTAGTTATGTTTATTTAGACCTAAATCCTAAAATCAAGACTACTAAGAGTTGAGAACTACTCAGATTACAAATAAAACAGGCCAAAATTATCGTTCGTTTTGATCAGTCCTGTATCACTTTCTTACATGATATCAAGTAATTTTACCAACTGTTTTTCAGTATCTAGATTATCCCTCTGACTAAGAAGGCCACATGCTTAATATCATTTTTGTACATGACATTTTAAAAACAAGCATTGCAAATGAATTAATCAAGCAGATAAAAACAGCTGGATGTCAAGGAGTAAAATGAAAATCCCTTCCTGACTCACTACAATTTCCATAACCTTCAGTTTGCCATGCAGGGTTTAAACTCACTATCCATTTTGAATCTCCAGCATTGCAATAAATAATTAAAAAACCCTGGAACTCTGAAAACCTATGTGGCTGACATCACAGAGCACTTCTTTACTACTTAATCTTAGCTTCGAGTAAAGTACAACATTTTATTCATAAGACTACCCTTCTAGCAAAAATGTCTATTCGAGAGGATAGAAAGAGCAAATTTCAATTGTTCCGATACCTGAACTGGCAAAAAACTAGAAAATATATTATGACCTTTTTCAGTGTCATTTCTAGTGGTGAAGAAGAATGAACTGATGGGTAAAAGGACAAAGGGGAAATGGGAGGAGACAAGTTGAGTGAGGAAAAGCAAAAAAGGGCATTGGGAGGGCTGGAGATGGACGAGTCAGAGCACGATTGAAGAAGTTCAGCTGGATAGATCAGCTTAAGGACAAGTGGATGATGGGCAAAAGAGATGAGTAGGCGAGGCATGAGAAGAGGTAAGGGGGACAAGCATGAAAAAAAAGAAAAATGGACATATACAAGAGGAGAGCTAGGATGAACAATGATAAAAATAAGATAAAGAGAGTGAGAGAAAACTGCCAGAGTAGATAAGGCGTTATGTTTACAAGGATCAAAGCCAAGTGAGGGAGGACTCATTAAGGGCAGCTTGACGGATAGTGAGAACCAGCACTACAAGTAGGAGGAAGTGAAGTGAAAAGGTTTGGACAACAGGAGGAAGAGCTATTAAGTTAAGACTGGCAAGCGAAAGGGAGAAAGAGAAACTAGAGTGAAAGAAAACTAAAAGATGAGAAGAAGAATTGAGTAAATGTGGTGATAGGATGAAAAATGGGTATGTTTAAGAGTATAACTGGAAATAAAGTTGAGAGGGGGAAAAGAGCTCAAAAATTAGAGGTCAGGAGAAGAAATGAAGTTATAATAAGGATGTGATTAAAAAAAGAGAAGTGAAGAATTGAATAAAGTTATTGTAATTGTATTTATATAGCGCTTACTACCACATACGAGGCATCAAATCACTTTTTGGCGAGTAGCACGCTACTCCGGAACCCAAAAAGGATTATTAGTGGATTAATATAGGGAAATGTGAGTCAATTTGAGTGGTGGACATGCAAGTGTGTTAGTTAGATTGAATAGGATAATAGAGGGCTAGAAGAGGGATGAGTCTAGAACGTGTTATTTGGGAGATAATAGTAGTAAGATGAGGTTTAGGATGAACAAAAGGAGATATTGAGGAGGGAAGAGTCTCTAGAAAGGAATTAGGGAGATCATAGTAGTAAAATGAGGTTTGGGATGAGTTAAAGGAGGGATACATGAGGGAAGAATTTAGAGAGAGTTGTTCGGAAAATCATAGTAGTAAAATGAGGTTTTGGATGAGCCAAGGAGGGATAGAGGAGGGAAGACTCTAGAAAGGTTTTTTGGGAGATCATAGTAGTAGAATGTGGTTTGGAATGAGTCAGAGAGTGGAGGTATAGGATACATTAAGAGAGGTTTATGGTCAAACAGAGTAGTACATTGGGGAGAGCTAAAGGTTTTTTTTTTCTACAGTAGGAGTAAAGTAATAAATATATAGATAGATAACTACATATAAAGGGTATACATGTATAAGGAATATATTGAGATTAGAAGTTGGATTGTATAAACTCAGACTTTCAAGTGTTGCTGCACTTGAAGCTAATTTATTCGTGTGTTTTTATAGCTATTGTTTTTACATTTTAATTTGATCTTTTTCTCAATATTTCAATAGTGAAGCAAATAGTTATGATAAAATTTACAGAGTGTGATATGCAAATAAAACAGAGACCAATAAGTATCTATCAAATAATGTATATGAAAACTATGCAATGGCCTAGGAATGGGCGGAACACGGAAAGGAAGATGGCAGATTGAGTCCGCTCTGGAGAGCGCCTCCCGCTGACCTCTCCTGCTGACATCGCAGCCCCTGGCTCTCCCCGCTCCCCCATGGTCATTTTTCGAGTGTGAAATTACTCGGCACAGCGAGGGGGGTCTAACCTTGCTACTAACGATGCTCCCAGTGCACGGATAAACTATGGAGTGTCGGCTAACGGGACTACTGCGGGTACCTTGAAAATCCCGATATCCTGATGTGCTGGCTTGGCTCGATAGCCGTCTGCAACTTCATCTACACGAGCAGAGCAACGCGGTGGCACCAGATCGAGTCACTCCCCTTTCACGTTCCGAGGTCCACTCTCTGGGTCCTCGGTTGCAGGCAGACCCTGGAAAGTAATGGCTCCACAATGACCCACTGCCTAGAAAGGACGCGGACGCATCGGGGAGTCAGTAGTGGCAACAACAGCGGCAGCAACAAGCTCCGGGTGTGAGAGCACCGCTCTGGTTAGGGGAGTGTCGAAGCCAGTAGCGAGACTGCAAGGGATTCAGCTGCAGTCTCGAACGCGGCAGCCTCCTCCCAGCTCGGAAAGCCGATTCTCCGTATGCTGCGCTCAGGCAGGGCAGGCGGGTTGCTCCAGTCCTGCGGCTCAGAAACATCCATTCCGGGCTTTGAGATGGCCGATGCTCTGATTTCTGCAGTGCAGGAAGGCTGGGGGGAAAAGGGCAACCCCCTGGCTTGTTCTGCTACAAGTACATCATTTTCAGATTTCGGACAGCAGTGGAATGGCTCCCCCTCAGTATATTCTAACACTGTAGAAGTAATTACGGATATTGGGAAAGAAAGAGAGAATCACTTAGAACAAATGCAACCTGTTGGTTCAGAATCAGTCGGTTGTAGCTTTCCTGTACAGTCTGCCATTTAATCTGGTTTGTCTATGCAATTACAGTCTCACTCACAGTCTTGTAGAAGCAGCCTAAGCATGACTATGCCCGATAATGTGGACCTTAGTCCTCAAACTGACATTATTCCTGGTTCGGAGTGCCAACTACAATCGAGTATACCAATTAGCAATCTTGGGCCAGAGGCAACTGCAGGTTTTGGGCATATCCATCTTGCTAATCCTCTCTTAGACACTCGCGCTTCTACCCAGTTGGAGTCCACGGTTCAGCAGATGGATGCCACCGATGAGGCTGGCAAGACCGACGAGATCCCAGAATAGAATATATTAACTGTACGCACCCCGATGGGGGAGAAGTGTTTAAAGGTGAAAGGTCCCAAAAGCTTCAGAGGGGGTAAAGGAGGCAAAGACCGCCACCGCACTAAACTCCCACTTACTACAGCAGTGGGGTGACTCAAGGACGCTGCCCCGAGTGGCACCAAGGCTGGTCCTGGCTTTATTCCTCTACGCAAATGGGTGGCATCAAAGGGAGAGGTCTAAGCCATCATCTCTCGACTCTCTAACTATGGCAATATGGAGGCTGTGGCATTTTCGACGTCTGCAGCAGTTGATGGGGAGACCCATTATCATTTTCTCACTCTCGCCCGAACACTGCGGGCTTGCAACCAGGCAGCTCTGAGGGGAACCCGGGCAGAGATCCTGAAGCACTTGGCTCTGTATCCGCCCCTCCTACATCAACTGAGCATATCGGTCCTATGGAAGGGCCATCTACTGGTGACCTGCAATCTCTCGAGCATGATGAGCCCTCCCTGTCTACAATCTTGCAGGCACTGTCTATCCAGAGAGCCGAGGCTCAAGAGTACTACCTCCAAGCTATAGATGATAGCGAGGATATTAATCAGGCATTCACGGATGTCACCATTAAAGTCGCCTCACTGTCCTCGGAAGTTGCAGATTTGCAAGAGTGGGTCGCAGCAGTCGATGAAGTCAACACCTTCACCTCAAGAGTAGCTAAAACTTGTGAGACTCAGATGGCATTCCTACAGGCTAAAGTCGAGGATCTTGGAAATCGCCAACGGCGACATTATCTAAGGATCTTCGATATACCGGAAGGGAGGGAAGGTTCTGATCAACGGGCATACATTGTTAATCTATTTCAGCAAGCGTTCCCAGATCTGGTGGATTGGGATATAGACTCACAAGACCAACGGGCGCATTGACTACCTCTCACTCTCCCACAAGGGAATCAAGCCAAGTCATCTCGTCCACGCCCAATTTTGTTATTCCCTGGCATTTTTTTGCTACGTCAAGCAATTTATGTCAAAGCCCGTCCTTCCACCCCTGTCAAACTAGATACAATCTCTATGTTTGTGCGTTCAGACTTGTGTAAATTTACAATGGACAAGCGGTGGAAGCTTCGTCAGCTAATGGATCCCTTCAAGGCAGTCTGCTCACAAGTCTTTTTGCAGGAACCAGCCCGCCTAAAGATCATTAAAAACGGACACTCGCATTTTTTCTATACTGAACATGATGCTCTACAAGCGCTTTTCAAAATGGCAGTCTGAATCTGCTGGCTAAATGCATAGAGAAGGGCAGGCATTTAAAAGGAGCACGGAGCTGCTTTCTTTTATTTATTTTTCTCTCTCAGTGCCCTACATTCTCAAATATCTCTCAAATATTTTTTTTTTTTCACTTTAGGCACTTACATCTTTTTTTCTTACACACTGGTGGCGGACACGGGGTGGGGGCTGCGGGTCTCGGGGGCGGGGAAGATGCTCTCCTCAGGCTGTCAGTCAGCAACAGCAGGGAAGGGGATGATTCCTTTCTGCAGGAACTGGGGGGTGGGTCCAGTAGGGGTCGGGTGGGGGGTGGTATTGTCGGATAGCCGCTTTTCATCATGCTGTCGGAGGGTTGGGGTGGGGGGTGGGGGTTGGAGGGGATTAAGTAGCCAAGCAACAGTTAGAAATGTAGCAGCAGAACAAAAGGCGCAAGACGACGGAATCAGGTGGGAAGCGGCTGAATTAAAAATATGCAATGTCTGATTTAAAACTTATGTGTTGGAATGTTGCGGGGCTGAATCAAGCTCGAAAGCGGCGACTAATTGGGGAGGAACTTCACGTATTCAAACCACATTTACTTGGCTTAACCGAGACTCATCTTGGATAGATCACTGCTGAGACAACTTGGATTTGACACACTAATATGTACCTCACAAGCAGTCTCTATCTGTGGGGTTGCTATACTGAAATCCAGGAATTTAGCATTCACTGTTCTGCGCACATTAGCCGATATTAAGGGAAGATGGGCGATAGCTCAGCTGCTGATTTCGGGGTGTTAGTCTACGATTTGTGCAGTGTATGGCCCTATTACAGACTGTCCCGATGTCTTTGACCACTTAAGCTCCGAATTGTTGGGGTGGGCCGGGGACTTGATTATCATGGGCCACTTTAACTGTATTATGGATACTAAAATAGATACTACTAATAGTAAAATACGGGCCAGAATGGTTAGGACCAGGAAAGCTATTCTGGAACTACTGCATATACATCAGCTTGATGATGCCTCGAGGACACTGTTTCCAATGATGCCAGGGTATACGTTCTACTCTCACCCACAAAAAACTGAATTTCCAGTATAGACATGATTTTTATTAAGAGATCATTATTGGAAAATGCACATATAGAGGTTTGTCCTAAAATTACATCTGACCATAATCCATTAATGCTAACCCTGCAGAAACAGCTCAGGGCTAGAGAGGTTCCTCAGGTTTTTTCATTTCCTAGACACTTATTAAGCAATCCTGAGTATCAGGCACACATTAGAAGAGCATTGAGGCAATACTTAACTAACAATTTGGGTACTGCTTCTATCTCAATGGTATGGGATTGCATGAAAGTATTTGTCAGAGGGGCTACTGTCCAGTTCATCTTAGCACAATATCGGCGGGCAACCCAGAAGGCAGAACAGGATTGTCTTGACTACTTAGACTTGGAATGCCAGCATGCAAGGACAATTGTAGCAAGGGATCCAACGGAGCAGCTAATATATCTTCGCCTCCTAGAAGTCTGATCCAAACTCAACACAGGGCTAATAGATAAAGCTGCCACCAATTATCACAAGCATAAAACCTTGCAGTATGAATACGGAGAGAGGGTAGGGCACCTGCTGGCTATTCAGATCGCCGACCAGAAGGCTAGATCCAACATTAAACTGATTAAAGGAGATGGCGGTCTGTCTTATACTCAGCCACCGGACATAGTCGAACAGTTTAGACTATTTTAGGCCAACCTATATTGTGAGTCAGCCTCATTTAATAAACACACTTTTCTTGAGTACTTGCAGGAGAGTCATTTGCCTCATCTCGACCCTCTGGACTCTATAAGATTACAAAAAGAGATAGAGCTAGTTGAGGTAGAGGAAGCAATTAAGGGGCTGATTACGATGGCGGGCGGAAAAGCATTCCGACCGCCGTGCTAGCGGGAAATTTCCACCCGCAGGTACCGCGGCATAACCGCCGGCCAGATTAGGATACACCGCCAGAAACTCCCCCAGCGGACTGGAACACATGGAGCTATCCGCAGTATTGCCACTGCCATCCAAGAATGGCCGGATCCTCCGCAGCGGTGTGGTGGGCTGTTTGAGGCATCATGATTTGACCGGCGGTCGTGACCGCATTCCGCACAGCGGTCCCTCTCTTTTGGCTCCGTCCGCTACTGGTGCGGACGGAGATTTTCGGCGGAACCCGGAACACCGCAGCGGAAGGAAAATGGGCTATCTATGCCCATTGTAATATGGCGGACGGGAGGACCACTGCTGGAGTGCAAAAAAGGGCATTTTCCGCCATTGCCAGCCCGGCGGATGTGCCTCCGCCATCGTAATCAGCCCCTAAGTCTCTACCTTCAGGAAAGGCGGTTGGCGAGGATACTATCCCACTCGAATTTTCCAAACCTTTTAGGGATATTTTAGCCCCTGTCTTCATGCAGTTGAGTATTGGTATTACTAATGGGAGCGATGCTCCTGCCTCATGGAGTACTACTAATATCATGGTATTCCCTAAGAAGGGGAAACCGATTGATGACAGAGGCTCTTATCGTCTAATATCCCTAATTAATGCCGACGCCAAAAATGTTTCTAAAATCCCGGCTTCACGCCTGGCTCCTCTTATCCATCAGTTAGTTTCGGAGCAACAGCATGGCTTTGTCCCTGGCAGAGACACGACAGCTCATATCAACACAGCTGTTACCACCTTTGATGTCTCAGGCAAACTCAATGATGGTTATGCTTGACGCGGAAAAGGCGACCAAGATGGTCACTTCTGAAAAGTTGCATCCACTTCAGGCAGACCAGTTCAGGGGTGGTACTCGCCTGAGGGTGGACACGCCTGTCTTGTCTAGCTAATTTTCCCACCTGTCCAGGTGGCAAAGTGTTCTGGACAAAGGGGTTATTTTTCTCTCTTGTGAGAGAAGCCAGATTTGCATACAAAGGCAGTGGGCCCTGGAATGCTAATCCGCAGGTCATCCTGTGGGTGGGGGGTGCAAAGCACCCTCTGCCTGAGCAGTTTTGGTTTATGGCCCCCTGAGAGCAAAGGCCCTCATCCTTGGGGTTCAGAAACCCATCTCAGGTGGCAGGCTGGTGAAAACCAGTCAGTCAGCACACCATGAACTGGTAGGCCTTTAAGGGGCACCTCTAAGGTGCCCTCTGGGTGCATGTATTATTAAACCCGACACTGGTGTCAGTGTGGGTTTATTATTATGAGATGTTTGATACTACGCATCCCTATTTTCAGGGAAGCCATCATGTAGCTTGGGAACTCGTTTTCACCAGTGTCCAGCACATGCCTTTGAAATGGCCTCCCTGATCACTTGTTCTGGCAGCAATGAAACATACCAGTGCATGGGCAATTCTGCTCATGCAGGTATGCCCTCACATGTAGTATAGTGCACCCTGCCTTAGGGTGGTAAGGCCTGCTATAGGGGTGACTTGCTTTTACTGCATGCAGTGTCGGCAGGCAGGACACACTGGCTGTGTGCCATGTCGTGTTTTCGCTTTTGTCTGAACCAAGACACACAGCCTGCAGTGGCAGTTTACATGAGCTTTGTTAGGGGTCCCTTAGATGGCACAATTTGTGCTGCAACCCTTGGCCGTTTTTAGTATCCCAGGACCTAGGTACCAGAGTACCATTTACTAGGACTTACAGCGGATACTAAAGGTATAATCAATTGGGGGAAACAATTCCACAGTTTTGGGAAAGAGACCTGCCACTGGGGACCTGGTTAGCAGAAACCCAGTGGCCTTCCAGTTGAAATCACATCAAATACCAGGCAAAAAGTGGAGGTGACCATGTCAAAAAGGGCACTTTCCTACAATAACCAGTTATACTATTGTGTATTCGTGATAGAGGCTTCCAAAGGAAGCCATACATAACATATAGAATTATAGATGGGTAACTGTATCGAATAAGTATGTTTTTCACAGAGGGGTTCTATTGACATCAAATAGTCAATGAGAACCAAGGTTGAGTTGCCTGTAATGTAACACGTAATGCTGAAGTCCATAATTTTATGTGATACATGGGTTCCCAAACGGTCCACTATTGAGAGCAGACTTTTTGAACCGTGGCATTTTAAACAAAGAAATAAACATGGATGGAACGACTGGTCATTGTGACATCACAGCAGTGGAAAGAAGCTTTGTTTCTTGTTGCTGTGATGTAACTGCAATTAAAACCAGCAATTTCAAAAGCCTGTTCCTGATAATAGATAGATAAGGGTCCTATATATAACAAGCATATAGAAGTGCAAACTCAAAATTTAGTCTTGAGTGTGAAACATTACCTAATCTTGGACCTCCTTCAATGAATGACAAACTGGTTTCCCTTTTATGTTATATATATTTTCTTATTGTCTAGCTTGCATTGCTCATTCCTTAAGTAAGCTTTGATCAGGGCTGTACTGGGGAACCAAAAACAGCCCTGGCAAAAATGCTCAGACCAACTTCCTTGCTCTCCCCACTTTATTCTTCTCTTTCCATCCATCCATTCTGTGTCCTCTGTGATCCCTCACTCTCTCCATCCCTCTCTCCTCCTCTCCCTCTCTTTTCCTCTCTTTCTTCAAGCCTCCCCGTGCCTGCTGCAATTTATCTCAGAAAGCTGCAGAAAGTGACGGAGGCACCAGCAGCAGTCCTAGGCTTTCAAATTCGGCCCCCAATGGCTCCCTCCCACTGGCAAAATGCCCGATGGAATAAAAGGCCAGTCCAGCCCTGCCTTTAATATTGCTAGTTGGTCTTTGCTCAGTACTAACTGAGCCCTGCTCATTTTCCACATTGGTGTGCTTGCCCTTGGTAGTACATGCCCATTTAATGTTTTCAATCTTAGGTGAGAACTGTTCCTTCCTCCTTGAGTCTTGATTAACCCATTCCTAACTGTTGTGAATTAGCTCTGCTCTTTCAGCCCTTTTTCTTCTCAACTCGGGCCCTTATTTATGGGGATTTGGCGTAGGGCAGCACAATAAATCATCTTGCTGCGCTACCCCATGCCAAAGTGAAAGGGCAGGAATGCAATACAGTGCATTCCTGTCCTTTTCCCCTGCAGTGGCGCTATTTTGGCAGCCTAGCACCAATGCAGGCAAAAAGGATGCCTATGTTGTCAACAGCATTGTTTTTGTGCAGGTAGGGGCACCTTCCTGCACAGAAACAATCCTAACAATAGAAAGAGGAATAAACTAGGAGAAATAAAGTTATTTATCCTCCTGATGCCTCACCTCAGAAAGCGTAAGGTTTACATGCTCTCTTAAATCTGGGGAAGAATCAAAATCCCTTGGTGTTGCTTGAGAAAACCCACTGCAACGCCCATGGAACGCCTCCTGAGCGCAGAGTAATGCAACGCAGTGACTTGCACTGCCTTGTCTTAGTCCATATCTATGAGGCCATTCAAAGCCACACATAGTGGTTTTGCGTGGCCTCATAGATATGATTTTGTGATTTGCGCCACCAGAGCTTCACAAAAAGTGATGCTCCAGTGGAGCAAGGGTCTCGTAAATATGCCCCTAAGTCTCTCTCTCTTCAAGGTGGCCTTGGCATTGATGTTAATTGACCAAGGTGCCTGAGATAGTGAAAGCCACAGTGCACTGTTGAGACCTTGTAAATGTGGAGTTCCTGATCAACCTCTTTATTGTTGCTGAAGAGCTAGGAAGAGGGCAAATAGTGGAAACACAGAAAGTAAACCAATTTGTTAGAGCCCGGTTAACTTTTTGTTTCTGGCACTGCCTTCGTGAACATTGACTTCCGTAGCTCCTGTTACAGTCATCAACAAGTACTGGGATTTCGTAGCAGAAGAGGCGGGCACAGTTGAAAAACCACTGTTCACCTACAGGAAAGGACACAATGTGAAGGACTATGCTGTCAGTTCCCTCCTCAAGACTCCTCGCACCACTGATTTGAGAACACAACTGGGTTTGTTGCCTCTAGTGGGGCATTTCAAATGCTGGAGTTGCAAGGTGTGTGAGACGACAGCGACAGTAAAAGACTTCACACACTCAGGACATAAATACAACCTACAACACCATACCAATTGTAACAGTACAGAACTGATACATGCAATACATTGTCCATGTGGCCTGTTATATGTGAGCCAGACAAAACAAAAGGTAAACGCGTGCATTTTGCAGTACATCAGTCGTATTAGATGCCAGGTACAGGGAGCCCCGTTGGTAGAGCATTTCCACACAAAGGGACACCATCCAACAAGTCTGAGATGGTGGGCTTTGGAGATGGTGACACTGAGCCCTAGGGGTGGTGATATAGCATCAGTAATGTCCCTGAGAGAGTGCAAGTGGATACACATTCTTAATACAGTGAATCAGGACCTCAACGAATTTGAGGAGACAAATAGGCAAGCCGGCTTGCTGACTAATAGCTAAACGTATTATATACCATGCCCTGAAATGTAATCGTGTATGCCAATGCTAAGGGTATTTTGTAACATGCCCATTACCTCGCACTTTTGAATAACAGAAATGTAATTGTGTATGCCAATGCGAACACTGGAGAATTTAATATCATTAGAATTGCGTTATGTCCTATGATATAAATTTTATTGTTTCAATTAATTAAAATTGTTACAATGGAGAACCAGCGGAGATGTTCCAGCGCTTAATTAATTCAATTATGGTCGGTATCTATTCAACAAATAATAAATACCACATGAATAAAATAGATTTAAAATGTTACATTTGACGCTAAAATAAGTAAAACAGTGCAAATAGTCGGATGTCAATGCCTTGAATTAGTTACAATCCCTGATTAGACGATGATTTAGAGTTTTTTCATTGAAGTGCAAACTTTCGCTCATTTTTGAGGGACCTAGAAAAGTTTCCATTGCGACTGTGCGGGTACGTATTCGGTGCTTTAGCCGCGAGGAATTCAATTAAAGTGCAATGTGCAAGGCATTAGCTAACAGTTCTTTCACCTTGTGTGCAAATTTCGCAAATCTTGCCAGTTCCGTTGGAATGTCCAAGCTAAAGAGAAGTTCCATCGCATCTTGACATGTACGTGTTCCATATTTTAGAAACAATGGTTTTAGTAAAGTGCGGCGTGCCTGTGCTAAACAGTGGCATATGCAAACCAGGTGAGCCATGGTTTCCTCATACTGTTGGCACAGTCTGCAACTACTGACCACCTCTAATGATTTCCAGCGCATGTTAATGTCTTTTATCGGCTGCACCATAAGTCTCACTGCTAGGATTCGCTTTAAGATTGACTTATTTAAGGCGGCGTCAAGGTAAGGCTGCTTTAGGCGGTCCTCATAGGAGGTGGCAAGAATCCTAATGTTACTACTGGAGAGCCTCAGTTCCTTCATATCCTCTTCCTTAGAGAGTAATCTAACTTGTTTTCTTAAAATCGATTTTAGGATACCGGGCTGATGGATAAAATCCTGCCAGTTGGACATGTCAAGATGCAATTCAGTACAGGCGGTGTGCAGGCTGTTGGACCACGAGTTATTTTCTTCCTCAAAAAAAGTTTTTAAGATTGCTTTCATTGAGTGCGGGGGAGCCGCACATACCCCTCGATAGAACCGCACAATCGAGGCCCAATGCTCGTAGCTCTGTTTGTTTAGCCCGAATTCCAATCGGAGCAGTGCATTCCGGGCATATGTTAGTATTTGAAAGATTCGCTTAAACGCTCAACAGTTGGCTTGTTCCAAGATGTTACTATAAGCCGCTGGGAATGCTAGTTGGCCATATGTAAGAGAGGGTAACAACTTAGCGTTTATGACCTTTCTGATAGATTTGGTGGATGGGCCACTTAATTTAGAATTCAGCATGCATAGGGCATATGACACCACCTTAGCTTTTGTTTCCATGGAAGCGATGTGTGCCGTGGGTTTCGCATTGCTCGTGAGCCAGACCCCCAGGTAGTTATATTTGGTCGTTGTTGCAATATTCAAGATGCCTAGTCTCCAGTGTTGTCTAAGTTTATTGGCATACTTCCCAAATATTACCACCTTCGTCTTTCCTGCATTTGCCCTTAGGTCGTTGTTGTTGTTGTACTTGTTTAGAGCTTCCAATAGTCGTTGCATGCCTGTTTTGGTGTGGTCCAATAACACCATATCGTCCGCATACTGCATTAAGAATAATCTAGTCGAGCCAATTTTAGGAGACAGAAGGTTAGCCTTGGATAATGCATTGCCAAGGTCTGCCGTATATAAGTTAAAAAGGAGGGGCGCCAGTACGCAGCCTTGTTTCAGCCCTCGATCTGTTGGGATCTTTTTAGTGGCTGCATTTGTCGTGAGTTTCACCTGCACCCATGTTCCGGTGTAAAGGCTGATTATTGCTTTTAGCAGTATCGGAGGTACCCCCCCGTTTTGCAATTTCCGCCACAACAGGCTCCGGTTAACGCCATCAAATTCTGCAGAGTAGTCCACAAAACATGCAAAAAGTGGCAGGTGCTTTTTCTGAGTGGACTGTTCTGCTAGGTAAGCGAGAGCTAAAATATTATCCATCGTTGATGCTCCAGGCCTAAAACCGGATTGGTAGGCTGGAAGGATTTCATTGATGTCGGCCCATTCCTGTAAATCTTGCAGGAGGAGGCTTGCATATCCTTTTGCCTCGATGTCCAGGAGAGCAATCAGCCTATAGTTAATTGGGTCCCCAGTGTCTCCCTTTTTAGAATGGGTTGCAGCAGGGAACCTTTCCAGGTCTCCGGGACTGTTGAATTGGTCAGGCAATAATGGTAGAGTGGTGTAAGTATGGTACCCCAGAAATTGCAGTCTTCTTTGAAGAGGTGTCCTGGTAAACCGTTGGGACCCGGTGCTCCATCCCTTCTGATGTTCTTTAGGATTAGTGTGACACGGTTCGCTTCGACATGATGAGCTGATGTTTCTTCGCAATTCAAGGGTTTCCCCGTTACTGGCTGTACTGCTGAATCTTCGATGGTTGGAGCGAGGTTATTTCGCAAATCATCGATGATATATAGATGTAGCTGATGAGGCTGAACCTGACTTGGCACACAACAATACAATGCGGCCACGTGGGCAATCCATGAATAGCTGGAGACCACGTTGCGCCTATCGTGGCCGTGCCCAGAGAGCCTATTGATGTATGACCAAAATTCTGCCTGTTTATTTGGGGTCAGCAGGCTGTGGATTTGCAACCATTGGGACTCTTGCTGTTTTCTTTTGCTGTCCCATACGTTTTTCCTGTGTATTTTCCTAGCTAGGAGTTGATTTTGGAATGTTTTGGCCTTTCCCTCTCGTTTATGGATGCGAATGGCTGATCTCAAGGCCCGCTTGCTTTGCCCCACTTTTGCGCACCGGGGTTGTGGTTGGCAACAGATCCCTTCTCCAGATGTTCGTCGGTGGTTTATTTGTCTGAATGTCAAAAGCTCATACACCTCTGTCGCCAGTTTGATCCAATTTTCGCACACGTTGCCTGCTGTAAATTCGTGAGCAAGACTGGGCCAGATCGTTTTCCACCTGCATAATGCTGTTGTATCTATTGTGTTCCATTTTATTCTCCTCTGTAAGGTGTGAATTTCCTCCCCCTTAGTAGAATTGTACATGCACAACAATGGGGGCGTGACAATCAAGCAGTACCAGCACTGAAATGTAATTGAGTTTGTCACTGTGAGCACTGGATATCATTGCAACTATATAAGGAATGTATGGGGTCAAAATGATGACTAATAGACCCCTTGTGAGGATTTGAATATTATGCATTATTTTTTTCAGGTGATGACAAACCATAGCATTTTTGTTTACATTGATTCATCCCACTAACACCTACAGTACTTAACCCCCTTCCAAGCATTCCAAATACCCAAAATTTGCACAATGCAAATGGATGACAGAATGAGTTGCCTGGAAATATTCTTCGTCATTTAAACTAATTGAAGCACTCTGCGTTGCATATTGCAAGTAGATGACACTCTGGTTTTCATGTATTACACACTTGCCAGAGTTTTTCTTTTCCCCTTAGAGAGGTCAATGCCTGTTTCTCTACACAAGGAAAGGGTTAACAGAGACTCGAGCCTAAGTCAGACGTCAGCTGAGGAATCTGGCATTCACAGAGGCATGCCTTCCACAACGTGCACGCTGACGCCAGCCTCTTCAGGATGCCATAAAACTGCCCGTTTGAGCGCCCGCGCTCACACGCAAGAGGACAGCAGACAAGAAAGGTGCTGCTGCTGGTCACACTCTAAATTCAAAAGCAAATGAAGCAACAGTATGTAAAGAATATTTTTAAAAGTCTAGCAAAGTTTTTCATTGGTATTCTTTGCTTGTGCAGGTGATAGGCTCAGCACACATAAACATAGAGCGCTTTTTCCATTTAAATAGCACTGGGTCCTTTCATTTCCCTCACACGATTTACTCGGTAAGCAAGTCTTGTAAATAATAGGGAATTGCCATTCAAATGCATGAACACAGCTGTTTAACCTGCTTTCAAGCATATTATTTTCTTCAAAGATTGGTGTTATTTGAGTCAGGAGAAGTTCCCCAGATGTTGAATGGGTTCGCTTATAGGCCCTTCCAGTATCTAATGTATAATGAACACCATTATTTACAATTCCTTTACCTGACAGAACTGTTAGTAGCTCATAACTGTATACCCATGTTCTGAGGGACACAGGGTAACCCCATTATATTTAATGGCCTGTTACAGTCAGGGCATGTTCAGGGGCTGTCAAAGGGCAAGGCAGATGTAGCAACAACGACTCCTTGCTACCCCTAATTAACAGTCATGGGCTTTTCTTATGTTTATTGCTTATATTTTAATAGTTATGGGATCTGAGTTCAACCAGAGTAAGAACTATGCAATAAATAGTAATTTTTTAAAACGAAGGGTCTCCACTATGTAAAAAGTGGACAAAAAAGGTCTGTGAAGGAAACGGTTAAGAGCTTCCTCCAGCAATGCTCAACAGGAGTCTAAAATGCTGTTTCTGTGTCAGGATGTTATCCAGAAGTAGACAAGGGAGTGTGTGAATTGTTTTACTACTTATAGGCCCAGTAATAAAAGCATGTCGTGCGGTTGATAATTTATGTCCTATATTTACAAATACAGTACGAAATCTATTCGAAATTGTATTTGTGCACAGAGTTCAGCACATAACGGACACGTCTGTAGCTCAAGTTGTTTGTTTCCTTATTTTTTACTAAGAGGACTCCCCACCAGGCTCTGTGTCACAAAGTTGCTTTTTACTCGTTCAGTAAACGCAAATCATGCCCTCACTTCAGCTAATAGCTTCTTATGATATCATATCCCGTGGACATCTTTCTCTGCATGTGTTTACTTCAGAAACGCCTAATCAATCCTCCGTGGTATTAGCTCAGCGGCTTGGATTCTTCTCGACTATTTATGTTTCTCACGTTCCAGACAACAAGTTTCCAGTGTGCGCGTCTGAGCGCATTTTCTTTTAATAAACACAAGTGCACTAAAAATCAGCCAAGAATACGGGATAAAGAGAACAGAATAAATAACAGCCGCAAGAGAAGTCATTCATGTGTAGTTTGAACAAATCCAAGAAAGAAAGATGCACAGAGCGCCTCGCCTCATCCACGACCCAACTGACACTTGCAACAGGTTGAATCAAAATAAAAGACAATTCCCAAGGATAGAAAACATTCCCTTGATATTGATTTCCTCTGGAGACATAAATTAAAACCAAACATATTGCAATTTGGTTAAAAGTTAATGTTTTGAGTAAAAATGTCTCTAAGTGTACGTGGTACCAGTTTTTAGATGTCCACCCTGTGATTCATCTTTCAGTTTTGTTTTCTGTTATGCTTCCCTTTTGTGAATGTGCATAGATTGTTTAGCTTTCTCGCCTTAAATGGAAATTAGGAATGTAAAAATTAAGCCATACCACGTTATTTATTATATTTCATTCAAGCTTCTGGAGGTGCTACAGGTGAGATCTGAGTTCAACCAGAGGAAGAACTATGCAATAAATAGTAATTTTTTAAAACGAAGGGTCTCCACTATGTAAAAAGTGGACAAAAGGGCCCCCTAGGAGGGGGCCCGAGTGAAGAGGAGAGGCGTCCGAGGCCGCCGATGGCAGCGCGGGACTCCCATGAGTGAAGGGAAGCCCCGCGTGCAGGAGAAGTGCTGGCGCTGGTCGGCGGGGCTCTCGTAGCGAAGAGAGAGCCCTGCATCTTGCTGAGCCGCCGCACTGGAGAACAGCCCCGGTGAGTGGGGGCTGCAGAGGGCACACGGGGGGGACAGAGTGTTTTGGTCCCAGGAGGAGCCTGGTGAACGGGGCTCCTCAGGCAAACTTGGTGCCAGTGCCTATTTCTTGAGTGGCCCCGCCTGCCAGAGGGCGGCTCCAACGTTGGGCATGATTTATTCGTAGGGCCCCAGTGGGGGTCCAGAGGCACAGTGGTGCCCGTGGTTTTATGGCTGATCCCAGCTGTCCTGAGAGAGCACAGGCAGCTGCAACGATGGAGGCAGAGTTATTTAAGAGAGCCCAGTGGGGCCCAGTGGGGCCCAGAGGGCACCGTCGTGCCAGGGCCCATTTGCCTTGTCCCCAGCTGCGCCGCACCAACGCGGGCAGCTGCAGCGTTTTTGCCCATGTGCTCAGAGGGCACAGGGAATGCCCAGGCCCACGTTCTGATCACAGCTGCATGGCAATTAGCGTCAGCTGCAACGTTTAGGCCAACAGTTCTTTGGGGGGCATGTTGAAGGAGATAGGAGTGAGATGCACTCCTATGCCCCAGCGCAATTGTGCACGTGGATACTGCTGCATTGGCAGCCGCCCTGACATTTGGGACATAGGGCATTTTAGCCCCTTTGAGAAGGCCAGTTGGCCAGGGGGACTGTTAGGTTTGTAGGGCGCCAGGCCCTAATGTGATTTATGTGGTGCTAGGAAATGTGATTTATGTCCTGAGAGTTATGCACCATGATTGATGCCTCTAATATGATTTATGTGTATGAGGTAATTTGCATTCTATGATTTATGTTTAGGAGGTTATTCCCTAATCTACGAGTTCTGTGTATGTACTACTGCATAATGTAGTTATGCTGGTGAGGGTATTGTCTAATGCGTTTAGACTTATGAGATGATTGCATAATGTGTTTATGCTGGTGAGGTTGGCGCAGAATGTATTTCACGCCTAAATGTGATACTGTGCATAATATGGTTTTTGTTACAGGATGATGCTGAGTACAGTGCTGGCCAGTGATTACTGGTTGTGTTCTACGTTTATGATATGTCCTATATTTACTAAGTTCACTTTGTGATGGTTCTGACAGTGGTCCAGTTGGCCCTGTCAGGTGTACATAATCCCTTGTAGATATTACCTAGTGCCAGGTGGCGCAATGTATATTATGTGATTACTATTCTAATGTGTTATGAGAATACAAAGGGTATTTTTGATATAACGCTGTGTGGAGTTCCTTTTGTGGTGTGCCTAGTATGTTGTTGCTGTGTGCGTGTTGCGCAAACGCTTTACACATTGCCTCCGGGATAGGCCTGACTGCTCGTGCCAAGCTACCAAGGGGGTGAGCAGGGGTTATCTTGGGTGTGTAACTCCCTTGCCCTGACTAGAGTGGTGGTCTCTGCCTGGCTTTGGCGCAAGCCTTAGCCAACCAGAGAACCCATTTCTAACACAGAACAGCTGAGGTTCTGCTGTTAGAAACCTAGCACTTTGCCGACCTCTTTTTGAGGGAACCGAACTATCAGAATTGCGGGGCCACAGCCCCGCATATTTACCACGGGTTCCTTCCCTGCAAGACTTTAAATGTGGCCCTAAAAGTATTATAAGGTCAGTTAATTTTGTAAAAATGCAAGACATGTGTAAGTGATTAGAGTAGAAAGAAAGTTTAGGGATTTGTGGACCATAAAATAAAAGGCAGAGTTGGCCTCAATAGACTAGACAATCAGTTACTACAAAATACAAAAAACTTTATGTTCCTATGGAGTTGTAGTTATCTGAAAACATAAAAGCAGTCCCTAAAATGCCATTGAATATATGCGGGAAGCCTCCCCGGCGATGCGCTCGAAGATGTCGTTAACTAGAAACAAAATAATATATAATTTGAGACACACTACGAGGACAATTTTTTTTCCCAACTGTATTTATTAATGGTTCTCCTTTATCATTCGACTGATAGAAATGTTTAAGAAGGGCAGAAAACACGCAGCTCATTAAAGGAAAATTGTTTCCGGATAGTGCTTTATTTGTGAAAGAATGAGTGCTGGTGCCCACAGCTCTGCTCAGAAGCCCACACCTGGCGCTATTAAATGTCAGTTTGCCAAAAGTGAAGGCTGCGTAGTCTTGAATCCACTTCATGTCTCTTTAGTCTACTCCCAGCAACACTACCTACGCTATAATCTCACTCTTGTAAGTTCCTGGTTTCTCCCTCTGTGATGGTTTTTCTTTCTTTCTCTTCCTCCTTCTTTTCCCTTTGTGTTTTTTTGCTCTCATGCTCTCTGTAAAAATCTGATGAGGAATAATATGTGCCAGTCTTCATAAATGAGTGCAGATGGACGGCAAACACAGGCTCAAATTTAGGGCCTCATTTAAAAGAAAATTTTGCATCACTATCAATAGGTCAGTTTCCTTGCACCTCCGCCAAATGTCCTTGCGACACCATGGATGCACTGTATTTACAATACAGGGCTCCATGGCACAAGGATTCACAGATGTGTCAGCAATTCTGATACATTGTTGGCGCAAAAGTGACACATTAATGGAGTTGGTCATAAAAATGACCTAACTCCAGCAATGCATCAGAATTCATAGGTGAGTCCCACTTTAAATAGCCTTGAATCATTCGTTGCGACTGGACCAAATGGTGCAAGTTAAAGCAAATTTCAGAAAGCGATAATTTTTATAAAGTAATTGGGAATGTGTAGTCTTGAAATAATTAAACACATTTAGAACTGTCCCATATCTTACTGTATTCCTGCTTCCACCTATGCCATCCATTTAGCCTGACTGCAATATTTTAAAACAGTAGGGGTGAAAATAATAGTCTAATGGACGTCACCCTTCACTTAGCAACACACATAGGCTTGTCTTGAAAATGTAAGTTAAAGATCAGTAGCTCACAAATGTCATTGGCGCTCGCTGCAAACAAACCAATTGCCAACATTTTAAAGTGTCCTACCTTGGACTAGAAGAAACCCCCAGTCGGCGCTTCACAGCTCAGCAGCTCTGCTGAAATCAAATGCTGGTTTTCCTTTCAGGGAAGCATAGACAACTACAAACGAATGCAGGCCAGGTCAGAGATTTAATTTCCATTTACATGACGATGCTATCATTCTTTAACTTTTTTTTACTGTTGTTGGCACAGTGCACTTGGCGCTTTAATCATTATCTGCAGTGAGGCTGCCCTCACGTTTACAGGGAACAGCGTGACACAGGGCAAAAGGAGGGCTGGGTTGGACCTATGGATGACTCACCTGCCCTATCTCAGTAAAGAGAGAGGTATTAGCACCTAGAGGGTTGTGTTAGAGCGAGGCTGGTGCTATGGACGACCCATCCCTCTGCACCTGATGAATGGGTGGCAGGAGTCAGTCTATGCGGCACTGGAGGAAGAGAGAGAAAGAAGAGTGGAGGGAGAGAGCAGAGAGAGGAGGGAGAGAGCAGAGAGGAAGGGTGAGAGCAGGGATAAAAGGAGGAGGGAGAGAGAGGAGAAGGGTGAGAGGAAATAGAGGATCGCCAGGACACCAGAGCAAGCATCTGTAGCTTTAAAAATCCTTTGCGATCGCAATACAAGGCATGAGTAACACTTTAACATAACACTTTTTTAATTGTAAAACCAGTACTTACTTTACAATGTAGAGTGACTGGTGGAGACAGGAGTGCAGCCAGAACATGGGCCACACTGAGGGGCAGATTTACAAGCCCCTTGCGCCACTTTTGCGTCATTTTTCTCATGTTGAAAATGACGCAAAAGTGGCGCAAGGGGCTTGTAAATCTGCCCCTGAGACAGGAGTACTGCATGACTGATCACAGCTTCCCTGGGCAGGCATACATCCTAAAGTAATATCACCTGAGCCTGAAATAAGATCACCCTGGGGCAGGAATGCAGTTTGAACACAGATGTAGAGCTATGTCAAAATAAACGTACAAATATTGGATGAAGTCGCCTCTTTTAATATATGGGGCCCAGTACCCACGCTTTTAGAGTTCACTCATTTGATTTGGAAAGAGTTTTTTTCGGCTGCGGTTTCGTCGCTGCCTTTGTATCGATTTCTTCTTGTGTAATGGAGAGAGTAGATTAAGTTAGTCTCTCTCAGTCAGGCTGCCACCTCGCCCTGGCCCTCGTCTTCTTACGGCCAATGTTTCACCAGGGGCATAGAAAATAAAATAACCAGCTCGGGGAGGGAGGCAAGTCCTGCTGGGTTCTAGAACACCTAGCTCGGGTTGGGGAGGTGGAAGATTAAAACATAATGCATAGTATCTGGTGGGAGCTGTAAAGATTGACTATTGGGGTAAATGTGGGACGCTAAAGGCTGTAGCCTCATTATTGTCGGGAACAAAGGCATTATTCTGATCGTTTGGGTAACAACCTTTTTTTATTCCTTCTTGTGTCTTGCAAACTAGCCCCGGCTTGTTGTGATATCGGCTGTGCTAAAGGAGTCCTTGTGACTCTCGTCACCAGTAATTCTCTGAATTTTGCATGTTTTACATTACGGTTTCAATTGCATTAGGGGCCACACTTTTGCTGCCCAATTATGTATTACGGCAAGCTGGCACAGACCCGGGGACGGCTATTTCTTTAAAAGGCCTTCTCCACATACACCAGGTGTGCTACTTGGGTCTGCATTTTGCCCAATAGCTTTTTGCCCCGAGCCTCCGCGATAGTGCGTTTCCAGATTCAATTAACTCCATTACCAGTTCTGTCAGAGACTCAGCAAATCAATCTTAGATATCCGTGAAAAATTCCAAAGGGGTTCAATGTATTGTTGCGTCGAGTTTTACAGCCAGCGGGCCTCACACATTGCAGTTCCTATTTACAGATGGCAATGTCTTACTCTAAAACAGTTTTTACAGTGCCTCATTATTTCTCTTAATTCCAGTGGTTTCAGTCATGCAGCGTTTTTCTCCCATGGATTTTGTTACCAGAATCCACTTGTTACTCTCCCACCAAGAACCCTTTAACCACACGTCCCTACTGTGTTTGCAGCGCTGGCAGACAATTTACATTGCAAACAACTTTTACATTACATAATACCTCAATCTGTGCCCGGCTGCACCTCCTGCTAGACTCCGAGACCACACAGAGCCCCGAGTCGGTATCTCATACAGACACCGGGCTGGAGGGGGGGAAAGGAATAAAAAAAAAAACGTATCTCAAGGCCGGGTCCCGCGTCTTCTCCGCTCCTGCTCTCCTGCAGGAACAGAAAGCAGGCAGCCAGGCTCCCTCCTCTAAGCCAACACACAGTGCTGCAATTGCAGCTTTGTTATTGGTCTGAGCGCCGTGACACGGCGCTCAGCCAGGGGCTGGAAGGGTGGGCATGTTCTCCATGCAGGCTGTAATGCAGTGGTGGCTGGTGACATTTGAAAGTGGTGGGGCGTAAAATTATTGGCATACTGCACTGCAGCGAGCGAGCGTAGCGAGCTAGCCCGAACAACCTAAGGGGGTTCGGGGGTTCTCCCCCGAGAAAATTTTGAAAAAGAGTGGACAAATGGTGCATTTTCAAGCAAATTTGAGAAAGCAGGATGGTTAATAAAGCAATTGTGAAAGTGCAGTTATTACATTAATAAAGAGATGTCATAACATAGGTAGCTGCTTATTCAAGCTTTCTTTCACCCCATAGTCCAGCAGGGTCTTGATACAAGACAGATAAGAGAAAAGCAGTGTGGTCCTCGACCAGGAAGACACTCATATTTTGTTGGTAAGAAGTCAAAGGATTGGTCAAATTGAAAACCTGAAATGCAATATGCAATCAAACAATTTGCAAGTACATCTCATCTATGTTCAACAAGCCATGTTTTACCCATGATTGGAATTGTGAATCACCAAATAAACTGAGCCACTGCAATCAAAAGCAGAGGGCCTCCTCAAAAAGTATGCCCTTAAGAGAGTTCTCTCATCTCATGTCCTCTCTATATTTTCTCTGGAAGTTGAAAACTCATCACATTCTACTGCACAAACCTGAACCCTTCTGCA
Source organism: Calotriton arnoldi (assembly GCA_963921515.1). NCBI lineage: Eukaryota > Metazoa > Chordata > Amphibia > Caudata > Salamandridae > Calotriton > Calotriton arnoldi. Next base: position 781,930 of record CAWUFW010005029.1, read on the forward strand.
TATTCCAACACCAGAACTCATTCTTGGCCATTTAGTTTGGAGCCATTCATACCAGGAATACAGAAAATTCCTTTAAATAGAGTAGAAGGTTTATGAATACAAGCACTTACCAATTGTACATATACTATGAATGAGAGCCAAAGGAAACAAAAAGGAATAAAGAAGGAAGCAACACTCAAACACAACTCATGCTCCGGAACGCCATAAAATTCTCTATGTGGCAAGTTCATCACCTATAGCAGAACACAGTACATTTAATGTCTCCCTCAGTTTAGCATATTAAACAATAGCAAGTGGTAATTCTTGTGATATGTACTCATCACTGTAGACTATTGTAGAGTCACTATATAAATACAATTAATACAATATGTGGTGTTAGGTGTAGAAAATCTAGACTCACACCTGTCTATATTTTTTTTGATGTTTTATCCTTGATAATGTGCCCTATTGACACTCTGGGGACCATATTCAGTGTGCGCGCCCTGAAACCGCTCATAAACTCGAAAAGTAAATAGAAATGCCCCCTTCTCCTTCCATGTTTCACTACCCTTCCCTTCAGCTTGTCTGTGCACTGTCTCTCTCTCCCTGGCAGTCTCTCTCCTGCCCATGTCTCCCTCCTTGCCTCGGATCTGTGACTGTAGTATGATTCCAACTGTCTCCTCCCTCTATTCAAATCCTCATGCTCATTCCTCTGCTCTCCCCTGTCACGGCCACCAGTCTGTCTGTGCCTGTCTCTTTCTCTGTCTTACTCTCTCTGCACTCAAGTTAATTCCTATGTGTTTCTTGAAGCGTTCAAGCTTTCCTGACTATAGTGCAGTTCGCTGCACAGCAAACAGAAGGACCCCTCCTGCACACTTGTTTTTATGCAGTTTGTTTTGCGTTTTTTAGCAGTGTTGATATAGCGCAAATTCAACTCAAAGTTATAGGAACGCTTAACATGGCACCAGTTACATTACACAAGGACATGTTCGTTTTTGTAGGCACGGGAAGATTATGCGATTTGCCCAGAATCACAGGATGTCGAGCCGACACCGAGATTAGAACCTTGTTCCCCCAGTCAGAAGTCGCAGCCCGGGCCGTGATGTCACATTCTCTCCCCATGGCCGAAGCTTCACAAGCCCGTGTGACATCCCAGGGGAAGCTGCGAGGTTTAAAGGGCCCGGCTTTCTCTTTCTGTAAAACGTCTGTTCCAGCACTACTTATACTGTAGGGTTGTTTCCTTTTAATAGTATCTTTATTTATTGTATGCAATTTTATATAGCGGGGACTTTACCCAAAGGTGTCAGAGCGCTTCACAATAGAACCACGTAAGTTACATGAGGAAATTTACATACTTACACCTTACAGATACAAACGAGATAAATGAAAAAGTACTTGGCCTTTGCAATTGTAAACTTATGCACGGGGCTGTATTATTTAATAATAAACAAAGAGCATGCATGGCGCCAGTGGGGTTTATTTCTTGGGTGGTGTGCCTCCAGGCACAGAGAGACCGAGCCGCTCCAGTCTTTATTTCAGGTACCATACAACAGCACCCCTTGAAAAAACGAATACCCGTCAGAAAAAATACATTGAATTGCCCAGTACATTTATAGTAGACAAAGAGGGATAAATGTGGGGAGCAGTCTTGTTTGAAATAAATAAAAAATAAAAACACGCAAAAGTATTAAAAGTCTTGTGAGTAATAAAAACGATGGGTTTGGAGGTGCAAGAGGTTCAGGGATGGGCTGCTGGTGTGTTTGTGGATACAGTTTTCCAGCACTGCCTGAAGTCAAGGGAAAGGCACAAGAAGTCACTAACGCAGAAACTGCCTGCTTGTCTTCCCCTGTCCCTACCTCTGCATGCCATTTCCGCCACTGGGAGCCAAGCCAAAACCTCTAACTTACTCAGCAGTCTGTGCAGGGTGTAATCACAATCAGCCTCGCCCTCCTCCCATCTCTCCCACTCAACATCGACTACGGACCCCACACACTGGTCAGCATGACTGCAAACCAGGAATTGGCTGATGAGTGATGAGGTGTTATATTCGCGCCTAAACTCTGCCCTCCTCCCCTTCTTCCCCCTTTGTCTGCAGGTGTAGTATATTTTGGGACAGGTGCCACGAAAATACTTATGCTGGCAATGAACAGCACGGATGCCGAATTATCTCTGGTTTATATTTCATTCAAGCGCACCGCATGCACATCTTTTACATAATGCAAAAACAATATTTTCTTGAAGTATCTATCTGAAACGAAGAGTAACATCAGAATGTCTACTTTAGTATGGCAAATTCATTTTCCTTTACAATTGCCTTCCAAAGAAATACATTAAACGACAAAATTATCAAGGATAAAACAATTTTACTTTTATTCCGCAATACACCTTCAGGGCTAACATAATTTCAGAGAACCTGGTACCTAATGTTTGAACACGAATATTGCACTTTCAATGGAATTAATCGCTTCTCGCTATTTCAACCGCGGAGACATAAAATGGTTGTAGGCCAAACTTTTCATGTTGGATGGTGCGCATTCGCAGCTTTGATGTAAAACAGAATTTCGTTTTAATCATATTAACGCTATTACGCTATATAATTGCAATTTCTAATGCCTGTGCTCACCAGCGTCACACTGTACACCTCCATCTCTCGGTGTTTACATGGGAAGTGTGCACACGCACAGCTGCTGCCTGCGCCTCGACTCTTTGGCTGGTATCTCGGCAAGGACTGCACAGGGTTTCCCGGTGCGCGTACTCGGGAAGCGTGCATCCCCTCTGCTGAAATGCCTCCAGAGAGGGCTCTGGGGCAGAACTAGTCGCGAAGAATGCTTATCTCCCCAGTTGTAATCCGCCTGTACCGCGCCTGCAGGCTGTGTGTGCTGCGTGCTTTGCAACGGGGAACGGTGTAAACAGACATATACGATGCGTTGGCCGACGCGGTCTCCCTAGCCCATGCTATCGGTTGGCTCGGTGCTGTGCTGCCTTACGCATGTAGTATGGTCTGAGCTTCCATATCGCGCATTGCGAGCTAAATCCCCTCTAGGCGCTGCCCGCTGTGTGGTATGGGCTGGGGACAGGTAAATACGGAGGCATGTGTCCAGTGGTGGCTGGTGACATTTGAAAGTGGTGGGCCGTAAAATTATTGGCATACTGCACCGCAGCGAGCGAGCGTAGCGAGCGTGCCCGAACAACCTAAGGGGGGTTCGGGGGGGTTCTCCCCCCGAGAAAATTTTGAAAAAAGAGTGGACAAATGGTGCATTTTCAAGCAAATTTGAGAAAGCAGGATGGTTAATAAAGCAATTGTGAAAGTGCAGTTATTACATTAATAAAGAGATGTCATAACATAGGTAGCTGCTTATTCAAGCTTTCTTTCACCCCATAGTCCAGCAGGGTCTTGATACAAGACAGATAAGAGAAAAAGCAGTGTGGTCCTCGACCAGGAAGACACTCATATTTCGTTGGTAAGAAGTCAAAGGATTGGTCAAATTGAAAACCTGAAATGCAATATGCAATCAAACAATTTGCAAGTACATCTCATCTATGTTCAACAAGCCATGTTTTACCCATGATTGGAATTGTGAATCACCAAATAAACTGAGCCACTGCAATCAAAAGCAGAGGGCCTCCTCAAAAAGTATGCCCTTAAGAGAGTTCTCTCATCTCATGTCCTCTCTATATTTTCTCTGGAAGTTGAAAACTCATCACATTCTACTGCACAAACCTGAACCCTTCTGCATATTCCAACACCAGAACTCATTCTTGGCCATTTAGTTTGGAGCCATTCATACCAGGAATACAGAAAATTCCTTTAAATAGAGTAGAAGGTTTATGAATACAAGCACTTACCAATTGTACATATACTATGAATGAGAGCCAAAGGAAACAAAAAGGAATAAAGAAGGAAGCAACACTCAAACACAACTCATGCTCCGGAACGCCATAAAATTCTCTATGTGGCAAGTTCATCACCTATAGCAGAACACAGTACATTTAATGTCTCCCTCAGTTTAGCATATTAAACAATAGCAAGTGGTAATTCTTGTGATATGTACTCATCACTGTAGACTATTGTAGAGTCACTATATAAATACAATTAATACAATATGTGGTGTTAGGTGTAGAAAATCTAGACTCACACCTGTCTATATTTTTTTGATGTTTTATCCTTGATAATGTGCCCTATTGACACTCTGGGGACCATATTCAGTGTGCGCGCCCTGAAACCGCTCATAAACTCGAAAAGTAAATAGAAATGCCCCCTTCTCCTTCCATGTTTCACTACCCTTCCCTTCAGCTTGTCTGTGCACTGTCTCTCTCTCCCTGGCAGTCTCTCTCCTGCCCATGTCTCCCTCCTTGCCTCGGATCTGTGACTGTAGTATGATTCCAACTGTCTCCTCCCTCTATTCAAAGCCTCATGCTCATTCCTCTGCTCTCCCCTGTCACGGCCACCAGTCTGTCTGTGCCTGTCTCTTTCTCTGTCTTACTCTCTCTGCACTCAAGTTAATTCCTATGTGTTTCTTGAAGCGTTCAAGCTTTCCTGACTATAGTGCAGTTCGCTGCACAGCAAACAGAAGGACCCCTCCTGCACACTTGTTTTTATGCAGTTTGTTTTGCGTTTTTTAGCAGTGTTGATATAGCGCAAATTCAACTCAAAGTTATAGGAACGCTTAACATGGCACCAGTTACATTACACAAGGACATGTTCGTTTTTTGTAGGCACGGGAAGATTATGCGATTTGCCCAGAATCACAGGATGTCGAGCCGACACCGAGATTAGAACCTTGTTCCCCCAGTCAGAAGTCGCAGCCCGGGCCGTGATGTCACATTCTCTCCCCATGGCCGAAGCTTCACAAGCCCGTGTGACATCCCAGGGGAAGCTGCGAGGTTTAAAGGGCCCGGCTTTCTCTTTCTGTAAAACGTCTGTTCCAGCACTACTTATACTGTAGGGTTGTTTCCTTTTAATAGTATCTTTATTTATTGTATGCAATTTTATATAGCGGGGACTTTACCCAAAGGTGTCAGAGCGCTTCACAATAGAACCACGTAACTTACATGAGGAAATTTACATACTTACACCTTACAGATACAAACGAGATAAATGAAAAAGTACTTGGCCTTTGCAATTGTAAACTTATGCACGGGGCTGTATTATTTAATAATAAACAAAGAGCATGCATGGCGCCAGTGGGGTTTATTTCTTGGGTGGTGTGCCTCCAGGCACAGAGAGACCGAGCCGCTCCAGTCTTTATTTCAGGTACCATACAACAGCACCCCTTGAAAAAACGAATACCCGTCAGAAAAAATACATTGAATTGCCCAGTACATTTATAGTAGACAAAGAGGGATAAATGTGGGGAGCAGTCTTGTTTGAAATAAATAAAAAATAAAAACACGCAAAAGTATTAAAAGTCTTGTGAGTAATAAAAAACGATGGGTTTGGAGGTGCAAGAGGTTCAGGGATGGGCTGCTGGTGTGTTTGTGGATACAGTTTTCCAGCACTGCCTGAAGTCAAGGGAAAGGCACAAGAAGTCACTAACGCAGAAACTGCCTGCTTGTCTTCCCCTGTCCCTACCTCTGCATGCCATTTCCGCCACTGGGAGCCAGGCCAAAACCTCTAACTTACTCAGCAGTCTGTGCAGGGTGTAATCACAATCAGCCTCGCCCTCCTCCCATCTCTCCCATTCAACATCGACTACGGACCCCACACACTGGTCAGCATGACTGCAAACCATGAATTGGCTGATGAGTGATGAGGTGTTATATTCGCGCCTAAACTCTGCCCTCCTCCCCTTCTTCCCCCTTTGTCTGCAGGTGTAGTATATTTTGGGACAGGTGCCACGAAAATACTTATGCTGGCAATGAACAGCACGGATGCCGAATTATCTCTGGTTTATATTTCATTCAAGCGCACCGCATGCACATCTTTTACATAATGCAAAAACAATATTTTCTTGAAGTATCTATCTGAAACGAAGAGTAACATCAGAATGTCTACTTTAGTATGGCAAATTCATTTTCCTTTACAATTGCCTTCCAAAGAAATACATTAAACGACAAAATTATCAAGGATAAAACAATTTTACTTTTATTCCGCAATACACCTTCAGGGCTAACATAATTTCAGAGAACCTGGTACCTAATGTTTGAACACGAATATTGCACTTTCAATGGAATTAATCGCTTCTCGCTATTTCAACCGCGGAGACATAAAATGGTCGTAGGCCAAACTTTTCATGTTGGATGGTGCGCATTCGCAGCTTTGATGTAAAACAGAATTTCGTTTTAATCATATTAACGCTATTACGCTATATAATTGCAATTTCTAATGCCTGTGCTCACCAGCGTCACACTGTACACCTCCATCTCTCGGTGTTTACATGGGAAGTGTGCACACGCACAGCTGCTGCCTGCGCCTCGACTCTTTGGCTGGTATCTCGGCAAGGACTGCACAGGGTTTCCCGGTGCGCGTACTCGGGAAGCGTGCATCCCCTCTGCTGAAATGCCTCCAGAGAGGGCTCTGGGGCAGAACTAGTCGCAAAGAATGCTTATCTCCCCAGTTGTAATCCGCCTGTACCGCGCCTGCAGGCTGTGTGTGCTGCGTGCTTTGCAACGGGGAACGGTGTAAACAGACATATACGATGCGTTGGCCGACGCGGTCTCCCTAGCCCATGCTATCGGTTGGCTCGGTGCTGTGCTGCCTTACGCATGTAGTATGGTCTGAAGCTTCCATATCGCGCATTGCGAGCTAAATCCCCTCTAGGCGCTGCCCGCTGTGTGGTATGGGCTGGGGACAGGTAAATACGGAGGCATGTGTCTCCAAAGGCAGGAGGTCTCGGGTCACGTGCATGCAGTTGCTTAGTTTGATGCGCTTGTTTTTCTTTCGCCCATCACCCCCACCTACTGAATATGGACACGCGCACGCCCACCCTGAATAGGACAGTGTTATCGTAGGGCACCCGCGGTGCAGTGCCATGCTGTTATTATTTGTACGTCACAAGGCATGAAGTGGCGCTATAGGTGGAGAGGAGCATAATTTAACTTGAAATCTTCTGTCTTCTCTTGCAAACGCTGGTAGACTCACTTTTATTTATTGAAAGGTTTTACCTGGGGGGGGGGTGCCGGGGGCCCCGGGGATTTTTTTAATAAAAAAAGAATATCCTACCTGAGGAGGTCCGAGGTCCGCCGTCCGTGCCGCCTCGGGTCCGACTCCGTTTGGCCCTACAGCCCCTCTCAGCCAATCCTGGCGCTGCTGGCAGCGCCAGGATTGGCTTAGGGCACGGTTACCCCTCGCCCGCCTGCCCATTAGGAGACCGAGGTTTGAGCCTTTGCTCAACCCTCGCTCTCCTAATGGGCATGCGCAAGCCAGTGCACACACAAGTGCGCATGACTGGGCACGGCGCGAAAATCCGGTGCCCTTGCCCACTCATGCGCACTTGTGCTGCAGTGCTGCCTGCTGCCCCTGCAATCATGTCAGACAGTCAACATGACGCAGGACCGCCCACCCCCTTCAGACTCTGAAGGGGGTGGGCGGTCCGACGTCATGCTGACTGACATGATTGTCAGTTCTCCCTCGGCTCTTTGAACTTAAGTAAACTGATTCAGTTTACTTAGGTTCAAAGACGCCGAGGGAGCTGCGGGCGGGGGGGCTACGCCCCAACGCCCCAATGCACGCACCGCCCCTGACTAATCCCCCTTAAAAGTGCAGATGGGTTTACTGCATGCACAGTGAAACACGGAGTAGCTTTGAAGCAGACGCTCCATATTTCATTTAAATGAGCTGCCCCAAGGGCAGAATGACTTTGCATCTGGGGACAGCGCATTCAACATATTATGGCACACTATTTGTGTTAGTGCAGAGTGCATCTTTTCAAAGGTGCGCTCAGCACTAAAAAGGAGAGTGCACCGTATTATATATTTCGGTTCCAGGCAATTTATTTAAAAGAAATATAGGAGTGGGGACTGCCCATCATTGGCATGGTCATGCCCAAACTGCAAAAACAAGGCAGACAGTGATTACCCCCACCTGCACCCCTGAGGGAGGCAGAAAGCCCACTAGGCAACAGGGTATTTAAATAAAAATTATAGGGGTGGGGCAATTCACAATGTGCCAACAGTCTTTCTGCCACCCTTGGGGAGACAGATGGAGGTGATTACCCTCAATCTACTTCCCCAAGGGGTAGAAAACCCACTAGACAACAGGGAAATATTTTTTCAATAAACAAAATATAGGGGTGGGGGATGCCCACAACGGTTAAGGCCATGCCCCACCCCAAAAACAAAACATGCAATTTTTCTCTGCCCTGGGGTGGATGGGGGTGATTACCCACAGACTGCCCCTCAGGGGCAGAAAGCCCACTATACACTAGTGACTGCATCCATGCATAACAATTTTGAGGAGGAGCGGCCCTACCTGGGCAAGGGTCCGTTCTCCCACTACCCTGGGACCCAATAGGTTTTCTGCCCTTCCTGGGAGGTGGATAGGGGTATTTACCCCAATCTGCCCCCTGGGGGCAGAAAGCCCCCTAGATACCAGGGCTTACAAAATGGCACCAAAGCAAAGAACAGAATGGGGCAGCCTACCCTGACATTGAGCCATACCTCTGCCTCTGTGGGTTCAGTAGTGTCTTTAAGACTCCTATTTGTCTCAGTTGGGGAGATTGCCCTAAATCTGTCCCTTGGTGGGGGTAGAAAGCCCACTAGTCACCAGGGATTTTGCATTTGGGGCAAAAGATAGGGATGTGAGCATTGCACTCTGGTATTGGCCATATCCTTACCCCAAAAGGTACAAACCAGTCTTTCTGTCCCGCTGTGGGAGAGAAAGGGTTTGCCTTCAGCTGTCTCAGCAGAGAGGCCAGTATTTCCTCACACCCTACTATGCAGACCTGTCATCCAAGAGAGGAGTCTCAGCAGGGAGGTGAGCCCCTCCACACACCCTCCTAGGCTCATCCATCATCTGAGGTATCAAAGGAGAGGCCAGTCCATCTACACACCCTACTAGGCACACTTGTAATCCAAGAGAGGGGTCTCAGTGGAGAGGCTATTTTCTCTGCTCACCCTACTACGCATAACCATCATTCCAGAAAGCGGGCTTAACGAATAGGCCAGAACCTCACACGCCCTGCTAGGCACACCCATCATTTAGGAGAGATGTCACAAAGGAGGGGCCAGTGCAACCCACACCCTACTATGTACACTCATCATTCAAGAGATGGGTCTCAGAGGAGAGGCCAGTCCCTCCTCACACCCAACTATGGACAACCGTCATTCATGAGAGGTCTCAACAGAGAGGCTAGTCTCTCCCCGCACACTAAAATGCATGCTTATCACACTGAGGAGGGGTGCTATTGGAGAGGTTAGTCTCTCCCTATACCCTACTACGTACACCCAATGCCCTGGGGAAAGCTATCAACAGAGATGCCAGTCCCTCCACACACACTACTAAGCACATCCATCATCCTAGAGAAAGGTCTTAGCAGAGAGGTCAGTACCTCTCTACACCCTACTACTGACACCAATTATTATGGAGAGAGGGCTCAGCAGAGAGGCCAGTCGCTCCATACACTCTACTATGCACATCTTTCATCTGACAGAGAGGTCTCATTGGAGAGGTTAGTTTTTTCCTTCACCCTACTACGCACACCTGTCATTCCAGAGTTAGGTCTCAGCAGCCAGGCCATTAGCTCCTCACACTCTACTATGTATATCTGTTATCTGATAGAGGGGTCTCAGGGAAGAGGTCAGTCCCTCCACTCACCCTACTAGGCTTAACCATCATCTGAGAGCAGCGGCGTCACTAGGGTTGGTGTCACCCAGTGCGGTAACTCATGGTGTCACCCCCTCACGACTTACCCCATGACACCATCACATGGGGTGACACCTTTCCCAAATGAGACTATTTAGTAAATAGTCTCATTTGGGAAAGGTGTCACCCCATGTGATGGTGTCACCCGGTGCGGTCCGCACCCCCCGCACCCCCCTAGTGACGCCACTGTCTGAGAGACAGGTTTGAAAGGAGAGGCCATTCCCTCTGCACACCGTACTATGCAAACTCATCATCCAAGTGAGGGGTCTCTGCGGAGAGGCCTGTCCCTTCACACACTCAACTATGCACACCAGTTAGCCAAGACAGGGGTCTCAGCAGAGATGCTAGTCCTTCCCCACACACTATAATGCATGCTTAGCACACTGTGCAGGGGTGTTATTGGAGAGGTTAGTCCCTCCCTATGCCCTTCTACATACACTCAAAGCTCGGGGGAAAGCTGTCGGCAGAGAGGCCAATATCTCCTCAAACCCTGCTACATTAACCTGTCAGCCCAGAGAGGAATCTCAGGGGGAAGACTAGGCCCTCCACACATAGTTAGGTGTGAAAAATAGATCTGTTTTTAATCCTTATAAATTCACTGAAAAAAACAAAGCTAAGCTAATGTTATAGTTAGGTGAATATGTCAGTGAAAACATTAACGTTTTGAAATAAAAACAAAACACAGAAATTCACCAGTTATAGTTAGCAGAGCTATGACTTGTGCCCCTGCCATGCACTGCTTATGACCTCACAAATTATATCACTCATGACATGTTCTATGACATCATTTTTTACATCATTGATGACATCTCAAATGACATCATTGATGAGATCACTGATGACATCATCCAATCTTTTTTGTACACGTTGCTCTATAAACTAGTATGGCAGTAGAGCTATGAAAGTAAGGACAAAATATTTCAGAATAATATGAAGCATCATTATTGCTATCATACATACTACCCCGATGGGTAAAGCAAGCTTGTGTGATGTGCAACATTGACCCTGTACCAAACACTTAACAGGTAGCCAAGTTAATTTTCCCTAAAAACCATGGATTAATGGGTAACCTATCCTGCACATGGTGTTCAATCTGTATACAATTGTTCAGGGAAAACCAAGTTCCTCCAGATACTGTAGCCCTCTCAGATAACTAATGCACTGCTGCGGACAGTCTTTACCTGTATCAAACCCCTGATAGTCACTGAACCTCCATTGACAAAACTAGTCGGTATGAGAAGAAAAGTGGGTACTGTAAACATGGTTTACTCTATGGAGAGACTTTACTCTGTACCACACTGTTTGCAGACAATGAAACTAATGAGAAATACTCCACAGAGTACTAAAAGGTATCTACCAAGAACAGTTTGTAATCTATGCAATACTTGTAAAAAAAAACACAATTAGCTCAAAATACCGAAGGTCTGAAGGTGCTAAAGATCATGCTACATGCAACCATCATACTGTGGTGAAATATTTACAGATAACCCATCTTCTGAAGAAAAAGAAGTATGTGTACATAGGTTAGCACCTGGTGCACACAGTCTTTTTGCTATGTAGAAATCATCAAGCAAAGACGATTCTGTCCAATAACTCAAGGCTGCTAGCAATACTTAGTATGTATTACAAAGAATCTTTGCCCCGCTGGAAACATTTTGCCATCCACGTCAATCTAGAAAGGGGCAAAGTCTTTTACCATTTCTACAGCAAAGTCTCTAAGTATAGGATTAGCACAGTGCCATCCACATCCAGCTGTAAAATCACAAAAGCCTTTTACCTGCCTGAAAGGCTATTGTTGTGACTCATACTGGATGTTCCATTGTGTCTGGACAAAGTTAAACCTCTCTGAAGAGTTACAATGATAGTGAAAAATATGTCATGGGTTGCTCATATACCCACCCACATACCCACTGATACACTAATGCACTCACTCAGACTCACTCAGAGATCCATGTGTGTGCTCACATAAGCATCCAGAGGCTCATGCACCCACTCACAGATGCAGTCAGAGACTCATACACCCACTCACAGACCCACTCAGACACTCATGCACTCACTCACAGATGCTCTCATAGACTCATGAGCCCATTCACATACATAGTCAGAGATGTATACACCCACTCACAGACCCAGTCAGAGACTCATATACCCAGTCAACAAACCACTCAGACACTCAGGTACCCATTCACAGACCCACTGAGAGACTTATGCTTCTACTCACACACCCACTGATAGATTGGTGCACCCACTCACAGATCCATTCAGAGACTCATGAACCTAGTACAGTCCCAGTCTAAGACTAATACACTCACTCACAGACCCACTCAGACACTTATGCACCCACTCATAGATCCAGTCACAGACTCATCTACCCATTCACATACCCACTCAGATACTCACACACCCACACACCCACTCACATACCCAGTGAGAGACTTACACACCCACTCATAAACTCACTCAAAGACTCATGTGCCCACTCATATCCCACTCAGAGACTTCTACACCCACTTATAGGCCCACTGAGGAACTCATGCAGCTAGTCACAGACCCACTTGGAGACTTCTGCAACCATTCACATAAACCAGAGAATCATTAATACACACTGTAATAGAGATATTGAAGGTTTTTATAGAGTTATTTAGATAGTGATTTATCTAGTGTGATGGTTAGAATGAATTATATAGTTATAATTTTTTAATGCAGTGGTGGCAATTGAATTCTTGCTTTTGCTTTGCATTTTAGAGACGTATCCATGGTGATCACGGGTACCGATGTCATCCTGACTCCCACGGTCACCGCGAAAACGGAAAATTGGTCTTAGAGATGGTTTTTATAGAAACTCACTAGAAAAACATGACTTTTGACAATACAGTAATAAAACTCTAGTGTGTAAAATACTGTAATATGTGTGCATAGATGTGTTTTACTTTATCGAAAAGGCACGATCATCGCGGTTAAAGACGTCATCACTACGCCCTGAATAACTGTGATTATAGAAAATAGTTTTGTAGAGATTTGTTTTTAAAGACACTTTGTACAAAAACATGGATTTAAATTTTTTTTTAAACCTGGAACTCCCCCCACCCCCCCAAACCCTGTCCCCCAACACCCGGGAACCGCCCCCCCACCCATCCACCCAGGCACTAGATATGTGTGTAAAAACCACAACTGCCTCTTAAGGTGCAGTCGGTGAAGGCTCCGTGAGTCATAGAAGCCGTAGATACATAGGACATGTAAGTTCATGGAATTCCGTGGTGAGCAGTGATAACAACGGGCACCAAAGGTCTGGGAACGAGGCCCCCTGACTGGAAAGGGAGAGAGAGATACGTTCCATGCCCAGTATATACCATATGAGATGTAGCCATCCCACCTGGGTAGGAAGATGTCCCAACCCCCTATTTGCCTGGATGTTTTGAAAGGCTGCTCCCAGTGCCAAGCCTATCTGTCGCCCCCCTACAGGACATAAGAGGGTATGTAAGGGCATTAGGTAAGCCTAAGAGAATGTAGGCTGGGAAGCGGGGCAACTGTGTGTCGAGGTGAGTGTCGATGTTGTCCAGTAGGTAGCTATTTTGGGGCAATCCCACAGCAAGTGTGTCATTGTGCCAATGGAGAGTTCCAGCGCTGACACGTCGGGACTCATTAACGACGAAAGACGGTTTCACCGAACAGAACCCATATAACAATGGGCTAGAATTTTTTTAAAAACGAGCTGCGGAGACAGCCAGTTATCTCATATACCCGTGGCATTTCTTAGAAAAATATTCCCCATATGAAGGGTTTCGACCCGAAATGCATTGGGATGATTGAAATGTTACGCATGATAAAGTCTATACTATGAAGCCGCTTTAAATGAATTATATGCTCTATATTCACATGTGAAAAATAACATTGTGATTCCATAAGCACAAAATAAAAGGAAGAAAGGAATTTCTTTGGATAAAGCGAACGAGATCGGTTTGAATTTAATTTGAGCTTTAGAGCAAGGGTTGTTTCAACCCCCAGGAGTGCAATGCGGGGACACTAAGTAGGATCTACCTAGTGCTTCTTATCCAGTATCGTGCCAATGGAACCACAATCAGCCAATACAGAGACCTACAAGCGCGGTTCCCTCTATGGAGTCTGGGAGGAGTGAGGTACCAATAAGTAGCTATTTTAGTGGCTGTCTCTATGCTTGCCATGTTACGAGCTGTGTGGCATGTGCAGTAATAAATATCCTCCCATTCCCGCTGTGTGAAGGAGCAGCCCAGTTCGGTCTCCCATCTCCTCTGACCCTGGGATTTAATAACAGTCAAGGAGGGGCGAAGAAGGCTGTGTATTTCAGAGATGAAGCGTGTGTCTGAGGTTTTGGATAACAACCACCGCTCAAAAGAGGTGAGATGGCACTGCGCCTGGAGCCGAACTGTGGGCTGCCTCACCCAGTGTCTGATCTGTTGGTACTGAGAGTGCTTGGATTCAGGGATTCCCTGTTGCAAATGGAGGTCCTCAAAGGACAGGGGGCAGGCCTCATCAAAGAAGTGGCCAAAAGATCTACAGCCTTCCGGAATCCACTGAGCGAAGGCCCCGGTACCGAAGCCTAGAGTAAAATCACGATTGTCTACTATGGGTGTCAGCGGCTAATGGAATGTAGTTAGATCTAACCCTGGGCGAAGTGCTACGCTACGCTCGCGTAGTTTGCGAAGCTTGCGCTACTTCGCACAACGCGAATTGCACGTAGCACAGTGCAAACACGCGTAGCGTAGCATAGCGTAGTGCCGCGGTCATTTTTTGCTTGCTCGCGGTCCTCAACGTCAAGTTGGCGACCGTGAGCAAGCAAAATGACATCCCGGCGAGACTTTTCTCGTTCGCGATCAGCAACATCAAGTTGCCGATCGCGAGCGTGGAAAATAAACCTCCCGGCGAGATTCTCAACGCGGGGAGGTCAGGTTTCTCATTGCGAGGTGGTCGCGTATGCTCGCGACCGCTCGCGATGAGAAACTACCAGTCCGCGTTGAGAAGCTGCCGCTCGAGTAAAAATCTACTCGAGCGGCAGTAAGAGACAGCTCGCACTGTGCAAGTTGCCGTTTTCAATGATTGCACAGTGCGGACAAGCATCCAGCACTGTGCAATCATTGCGAACAGTGCACTACGCAGTTCGCGTAGTGCTACGCGAAGCTCGCGTAGTGCGAACTGCACTTTGCGTAGCTTCGCGAAGCACTACTTCACGAACTACGCCCAGCCTTAGTTAGATCTCTTCTCCTGGCAACTTTGTCCCATGCCTCTAGAGGGGCCCGCATGGCAGGTGACAGATATAGACTTTTGGGGCGTACCGATTTGAGAAGGAAGGGGAACTTCCATAGAGATTGTCCCGTTCTGCCCTGCCATGAAAAGCCAATGCTTTTCAGATTCGGAGCGAGACTACTCCACAAACGTCCTCAACTGTCCCGCCCAGTAGTACTCCTGCAACTTGGCCCCCTGAGACCTCCCTCTCTCAGAGATCTGTAACACAGATGTAGGCAATGTCTCTTGTCTGCCCATATAAAGCAGTCTACCTCTCGCTGCATAGAGCATAGCGAACCGGGGGGGGGGCTCCAACGGGAGAGTTAGGAAGAGGTATAGTATTTTTGGTAGTATAGTCATCTTTACTGCTGCCACCCGACCGAGCCAAAATAGGGTGTGCGGTCTCCAGCGGCGCAGGTCCACTTGTACCTGCTGGAGCAGGGTAGTATAGTTAAGGGACACCATGCACTGTGTGTTTGCGGTGAGCTGCATCCCAAGGTAGGGTACTGCAGTTGGGGCCCATTGAATAGGATAGGTGCATTGTAGCTCAACTAATGTGGGGGCCTTGAGGGATAGGTTAAGACCATGGGATTTATGGATGTTGACATTGAAGCCCCTGGCCTGTGCGAATTGGTCCAGTTTGGTCATGAAGGCCGGGAGAGAGATCAGAGGATCTTCCAATGTAATTTCGACATCGTCCGCGTATGAGGTAATTGTGTGCTTGTCCCCCCCAAAACTAAGCCCTGATATAAGAGGGTTATTGTGTGTTCTTTGAGCCATAATCTCCCTGTGTAAGTCAAAAAGGAGGGGAGAGAGCGGGCAGCCCTGCCGTGTGCCTCTTTGGATTGGGAAGGGGGCGGAGGAATAGCCATTTACTTGTACTGTTCCTGAGGGCCGAGTGTAACTACTCAGGACCCATTGTGTAAACCTAGTGGGGAATCCTAAGTGCCCAAGGGTCTCTCTCAGGTAGGGCCAGTGGACCCAATCGAACGCTTTTTCTGCGTCGATAGACAGCAGCATCCATTCAGTATCAAAGCGTTGTGCCTTATCAATAATATGGAGCAGCCTTTTTGTATTGTCGCCACATTGGCGATTGGGTACAATTCCCGCCTGGAGGAGAGGGGTCAGTCGCGAGGCTAAGATCCCAGTAATCAGCTTTAGGTCTACATTTAATAGAGAAATTGGCCTGTAAGAGGCGCACTGGTGCTTATCTTTGCCAGTCTTGGGTATAACTACAATTGAGGCTTCCAGCATAGTCGGTGGGAGTGTGGAGGAGACCCTAACGGCATTGTAGACTGGTGAGAATGGGGGCCAGAATGGGGCAAAATGTCTTATAAAAAGGAGCAGTGAACCCTTCAGGATTCGGGGATTTAAGCAATTTCTCCTTGGCAGATACCACTTCCTCAATTCGGATCAGGGAATCTAGAAACTCGGCCTGGTCATGCGTTAATCTGGTGATGGCAGCTTCCCGGAGGTAATGGGCAGGGGCGTCTGGGGAAAGATCCTGCGCCTCATTGAGTCCCGCATAATATTGGTGAAATGTTTCAGCAATGTGCAGGTCTTCTGTCTGTCCCACCCCTTTCAAATCAACCACCGATGAGACCCCGGACGCCTGTCATTGGGCATGCACCCAATTAGCCAGCAACCTCCCACATCTGTTACCCCCGGTATAGAAGGTGTGTCGTAATCTATGCACTGTGAATTCTACCCTTCCAAATCTATGCCGGACAGTTGGGCGCACGCGGCCTCGAGCTGTTGCCAGATCTGGGGGGCCCCAGTCCGTTGGTGTATGCGCTCCAGCTCTTATACTTGTCGCATGAGTTGGTCCCACTTATCTCTGTGAATCTTGTTATCCGACGAGGCAGTCGCGATGAACTCCCCACTGATCACTGCCTTCAGGGTGTCCCAAAGAGTGGTGACAGAGGTCTCAGGATTATCATTCGTAACCAGGAAGTTTGTAAGGCCTTAGAAGTCTGTTGGACCTCCTTAGGGCAGTGCAGAAGCATGTCTCTGAGGTACCAGGATCTGGGTGGGGTGAGAAGAAAGGAAGGAGAGTTCTACTGTCACCACCAAGTGATCCTACAGTAAACAAGGCAATATGTTCACATTTTGGGTCTTGGATACAATACCTGGGGTGCCCAAGAAGTAAGCTATCCTTGCATACATCTTATGAGAGTGGAATAAAAGGTACAGTCATGGGCCGTGGGGTGCAGAGTCCTCCAAATGTCTATCAGGCCTGCCTCTTCTAACAGTTGTAACCCCTTTCCTCAAAGAGCCCCAGATTTCCCCTGGTGTTGGGCTGAGCGATCAATAGGCAAGGTTGAGGTCACCCCCATCAGAAGCAGCCGGTCCGTTGACCTAGTCACCTCGGTCACCGCCCTGCTCAGAAAGCTCTTCTGGCCATCATTTGTGGAGAAGTGTGGCTCAATGGTTAGAGCGGCAGACCCTGATGCAGAGATCTGGCCCGGGACCAGGGTTCAATTCCCGCCTCGGCGGGTCTTGGGCTCAATTTCCTCGGACCTGATAATTCTCGCCTCGGTGCCTATTCTAATCATGGGTCCCACTCTGCAACTCTGGGCAATAGCTTGCTTAATCTCCACAACGGCCCCACCAGCGCTGGGATGCCTGGCTTCACCTTGGGGGTGCCCAGGAGTGGACATCTCACAGGGAATAGCCAGGAAGGGTTCCACAGCGGTATGCGTATAGCGCCAGGACGCCTCTGTTGGGGGCAGCAGTGCGCTTTACAAGTACAAATTTCATTTCATTTCATTCATTTCATTTGGGGCATATACTGAGCCTACTGTAAGAGTGTGAGAACCCAGCAAAAATGAATGGGCCCATAACCTGCCCTTGATTTCTGCCTGCTTGGGACTGATCTTCCCGGGGAAGGTGGAAGAGACAAGGATGGCCACCCCTGCAGATTTAGTGGACTGGGATGAAAAGAGTTGATGGGGGAATGCCCTAGAGTGAAGCCTATGGGTGTCGCCAACAAGGAGATGGGTCTCTTAGAGAAGGCAAATACATGCCCCAGAGTGTTTGAGGTAGGAAAGGATGGTGCACCTTTTGACTGGGTTGCTGAGTCCTTTCACATTTAGTGTGATTATTTTAAGATGCAGAGTCATTGCGGGGGTTACTAGGTAGATCTAATGGAGCTCGCCGCCTAGAAGGGAGGGGAGCGTGATGACCGGGGATCGGAAGGTGATCCGCATGGAGCCAGTAGTATAGCAATGTGTCGGTTGGGGGATCTTCCCCGGGAAACCCAAGAGTGGGGGGAAGCACAACAACCCAAAACAAACCCAACAAACAGGTAACATTGTAAGATAAACATTAGTAATGTCCTGGGCAATAAGACCCATGAGAGAGAGGTGAAAGTGGTCATTGACAATCCACCCCACCCCCATCCCGCCTGGACTCACCTCCCTCTTTGAGATTTGAAAAGGAGGACCAGAAGAGAGCAAAATCTGTTCAAGACCAGTAATCAAGGAATACCACAAGGATGAAGCTACACTGGAATGGAGGTGTCTTCACCGAGGGAGTCCAGCTCCGCCCGGCGCTCTCTGGACATTGTCTCTGGGTCTGGGTGAAGAGGAGCTGGGAGCAACCCACAGTCTTCCATTTGCGGCCTCCCCGGATCGTGCCCACCCCCTCCGTTGGAGGGGACCTCTCCGGGGACTCGGCTGTGATGTCCAGAAGCTGGCAGGCCTGCTTTAATGAACGAAGCTGGTAGATCTGTTCATGTAAGCAGAAAATCAAGCAGAAGGGGTGCCCCCAAGAGTAGGGGACTCCAATGTAGCGGAGGTGAGACGAGATCGGTCGGAATGCCCTCTCTATTTGAAGTGTGGACGCGGCGAGGTCCTGATACAAAGTGGATTGATATTCCTGGAATTGCACTGGGTTACTGTCTCTGGCCTTTTTGAGGATGCACTCCTTCAACTGGAAATAATGGACGCATGTGAGGATGTCAGCAGGGGGTGCTGCGGCAGGCCTCTTCGGACCGACACGGTGTGTGCAATACAGCTTGATCTCCAGATCAGAATGAGCTTCCAGAATTTCTCGGAAGAGATCACTGACAAAGGAGATGATGTTCAAGCCCCCCGCTCCATTTGGAATCCCCCTAATGAGAATGTTATTAAGTCAGGAATGGTTCTCAATATCTTTGACATGTGCCTGAAGGTCTAAGTGCTTGTCTCGAAGGCAGATTACCTCCTGCTGGAGTTGTTATATCTCTTCATCCCTACCCGTGTGATGTGCCTCCAGTGTGTCCACGCTGTCACCCAGCGCATCCACATCACGTCTCACCTACATGGGTTCCTGAGTGAGTTCCTTCTTAATGGTTTGTAGGTCATCTTGTAGGGAGGTGAATAGCATTTCTATGAAGGAGCAGATGAGCAGGGCCTCAGCGTCACTGGTGTCCATAGATGCAGTCAGTTCGGGAGCCAGCATGGAGCTCTCAGAATGAGAGCTGGGGTTTTTGAGAAGCAAATCCTTGACCGAGCGGTCTTTCTTCCCCTTACTTGTGGCCATGAGGCGGGAGTATGGAGTATGCGGTGCAGGGAGTGTGCTCTAATGCTGTCTACTAGGGCAGCACCCCCCCAGTCAGATATGGGAGGTCCATGCACTCAACAGATCTTGCCAGAGCCAGGGGCCGCCGACCGACTCTAATCCCGCTCCCCGAGGAGATCCGATACCGCCAGTAGAAGTAGACTCCTTTCCACTAGGGCTTTAAAGAAATGCTTAACTGGGTGTGGAGAACCAGCTGTGGGAGAAGGCTCCAAGCATTACAGCTACCAGGCCCGCTGCTCCAAGATCAGAGGCAGGCCTCCAGGGCCTCAGACCAGACTGAGTCCCTCCCAAGGGGTGCCAAGACAAGGTCCCCAGCAAAGCAATCATGCCTCTAGATTGGAGCCAGTGCAGATTCAAGTGTGCCTGGGCCATAATTATAGTCCTCGGGACAAAGGGCAAACAGTGCCTGGTCCAGCTCGGCCCACGTTAATCGCCACCTCTCGGTCAACATGGCCGGGGTGCAAACGTAGAAGGGCAGCCAGAGATGTCCCCATCCAGCCAACAGAGGCACCTGAAAGCTCCAGCCGGCCGGGGCTGCATCCCGTGCGCTGTGCCCACAGGGAGCGGCAGAGTGAGAGTGCAGGCCCGGGCACTGGCGGCTCCCACTTTCTCAGTATTTTGGCTTTGAAGTGTTTGGCACAATTTCAGGATCTCCGGAGGCCGCACCTATCTAAGCGGTGTATTTCAACCTCAGCAGGGAGGACCGTCATGGGAAGGCACCCCCTCGGTCTTCTCACAGGCAAGTCTTTTGGTCATGGGTGGTTGGGGCCGCAGCACACCAGCCACCCCCGGGATACAGCACAGGCTGGGGACACCCCGGGGGTCTGTTGTCTCACCTCCAGTGGGGCAGGCCCAGCAGGCCCGGTCAGGTCTGTCCTCTCCACTCTCCTGGACCACCTCCAACTCTGCGCTCCGGTCTCTACGCGGCAGGAGAAGCCTCAGGCTATCGGCCCTCTCTTGTGTTCCTGGGGCCTGTGGAGATCTCAGCTCTGGGCCGGGCAATCAGCCACCACTATCCCATCTCCACTTTCCTAGTGCTGAGTCCGCGCCCAGTCCTTGGAACCCAGCCCCAGACCAGGCTCCCCATTTCGCGCTAGGTCCGCCACCTCCTCCGAGCCTCGGTCACCTTGGGCAGCTGCAGGACCTCCAGTATGACAAGACCGGGCTAGTACAGCATTGCGATAGCCCTGTGGTCCAGTGTATCCAGGCATGGGCACATAGGCCTTGTCGGTGAGACCAAGTGACGAGAAGGCACATCCTACTTGGTCGCCTTCTTGGCCTCACCCCTAAATATGTTTTTTAACGAACCATGTATATAGTAATATGTGTAGTGCAATGTTTGAAATGGCTTTTTTTAGTTCTTATTTTTGCATGTGCTGGCGGCTGTTGAATGTCTGCTTTTGTTTTCTGTTTTCGCGACGTCTCCGCGACTATGGCAAAATCGTTGTGAAGATTCCCAAATACTAAAAAAAAAAGGATCTTTATAAAGAAAATTAACAATATTTTGGGTGCTAGGGTGGTTCTGACAGGAGCTTTTGTGTTGATTGTGTGTATAAGACAGCTACATATAAGACCAGATACAGGGTTTCAAGTTACTTAGAAATACCCTGTTGCCTTCGTCTGTAAAGTGCACTCCATCATTTCCATAACTTCCATGCATGTCAAAGCGCAGGTTGTTGTTATAGGTTGAGCCCATGTTATGGTCGCTGAGGAATGCAGAAACAGTTTAATTAACATGTTTCCTGGTTTGTCAATCTGTGGATAGAATTGATTTGACCACTTCCATTTCTGTCTTCGGCATACATTAGAGAACAACAAGACAGTGTGAGGGAAAAGCGACATCAGTTCTGCAAAGGTATCCTTCATTAGTATTTCCAGCCCTACCTCAGTCATTGTGCCTAGGTCAGTGCCACCACAGTGCACAATCATGAGGCGAGGAGCTTGACAATCCACATTGGTTTTAACCAAAGCCAGCAACTGATGAAACTTTAACATTCTCTGGCCAAACAAAATAATCTCCACATTTGGCAAACCCAAGTCTGTGTCAATACCTCTCTTCTTTTTTGCAGCCTTTTTAGCCCAATAGGCATAGCTGTGGCCAACAATCCACACTCTAAGCATTTTGAAGTGAAGGAGCAATAGCAGTCAGGGGAAGGCTGGAGCTGAATGAGGTAGTTTTCTAAATGAAAAGCAGTTAAAATGGAGGTGTTTTTAAAAAAAAAAATGTAAAAGGTATATTTCATTGGATGCTGTCAGCATGTAAGTGAATAAAATTAGGTAGTGTGTTGAATGCATTATCAAGAAGTCCTATTTTTGGCTGTTGTTTAAAAAAAGAATATAATGCAAACATGGATATGCTTTTGAATCTTTGGAGTAAACCACACCTGCTGTATCTCTTTTGGAAGTAGCATGTCATTCTAGAATGCGCTGTGAACTTGTGAATTACTGGTTCAACTGGGATGCTAGTTACACTGAGCTAAGAGTGTACTGGGGGAAGGGTGTTAAAGAGACAGAACATTTTTTTTAAAGTTGAGGAGTTATGACATAATTTATGTGATGATAAACTTTAATTTACAATTGAGGACTATGTAATAAACTGTTTTGCAGTATTTACATTTTAAAAAACTGAAGCTAAAAATTGGTTTGGACTTTTTGCAGTTACTCCGCGATGATCGCGACAACATCGCGAACAGGCGGAGACCAGAACCTCATTTTGAAAGAGAAGGAAAGGCTTAACATATGCTAACCATTCACAAGTGGTGATAGAGTAGTCTAAAGTGAAAGACATGATTTGATGTACTGCCTTTCTCATGATCACAGAGTGGAAAGTTAAAGAAGTTGCCAATTTTATAGTTGCTTTGTATGAGAGTGATGTACCATTCTTGTGCTTAGTTTTTACAAATCTTAACAGTGTCAAAACTATGCAGAAAGTGCTAAAATAACAATATATTCTACAAACTCAATTCACTGGTATGTATATGACTGTTTTAATTATTTAAAAGTTATAAAGTAGTAATACTTGTTAGGTGTGCATTAGGAAGTGTTTGTCTATGTGATTTGTAACTTATATGACCGGTTTGCATATGTTTAGATAGTGAGATATGGTTTTTCTGGTTGCAGACAATTACATGTACGATGAGACTCTTGAGTGTACTTAAAGATGTAGAGAACTATATATTTTTGGAAAGATGACCTGAAGGTGTATATCTATTACGAAATCACATATATGTTTACATGGTTCTATATGTTCTTTAAGGTTGTTGAAAATTTCATGTTTATGGTGAGGGTGGTGAATTTCTGCAAACATACTTCGTTTAAAATTGAGGAGGATAACAGTGTAGAATGTCTCTTGAGAGTTCTAGTGCTAGGTTTACTTGGTGTGTAACTTTTTTTTTAGAAATGCTGAATATATGTTTTAAAGACACAAGAAATATTTGAGAAATGATGTAGGTATGCCATTAAGAAAAGGTTTTGTGCTATGAAAAAGTGAGACTTGTCTTCAGTTTTAGAAAGTTACTGATGCATGTGCACGCTGAGTAACAGAGCAATGTAAGCTCCTAGAGATTGTATCCAATTATTTATCAAGTGTGATATCTAGACTTCACCCACACATAGCTCAGTAGAAAAGGATAGATACACTAAAACAGGTAGTTTCATATTGAAGGACTTAAACAATGTCTACACACTTATTCAATTACCGAGGCATTACATATGCACTCTTGCAATCACGCAGGCACTAATTATGTAGTCATTGAATTATGCAGGCACTACCCATGCATTTATCCAATCACCAGGCCCTAACCATTCATTTATACAATTGCCAAGGCTGTACCTATGCAGTCATTCAAACACCCCGGCACAACCCATGCACTCATCCAAACACCCACTTACAACCCATGCACTCATCAAAATACTGAGGCATAATCCATGCACTCATCCAAATACGCAGACAGTACCATTTCAGTGAACCTATCACCCATCCAGTACCTATGCACTCATTCAATTACTGAGGGAATACTGTTGCACTAATACAATCTCCCCAGTAGTACACTTGCTTTCATCCAATCACTCAAGCTTTAACAATGAACTCATGCAATTATTCAGGCACTAGCCATGCACTCATCTAATCAGCCAGGCAGTACTGTTGCACTCATTCAATTATTCAGGCACTATCCATGTACTTATCTAAACACCCAGGTACTACCTGTTCACTCAACCAAAAACACATAGGCAGCAGCCATGTACTCATCCAATCACTGAAACACTACTCATGCACTCATCCGATCTGCCAGGTGCTATGTATGCACATAAACAGTCACATTTGCAATATCCTTGTATTCTATAATCATGTATATACTATGCATCAACTCCTGCAATCCTCCACTAGAGTTGCACTCATTTAATCATCCAATCACTATCTATGCATTTATTGAATTATTGAGGCATTACTCATGCACTTATCTAAGCATTCAGGCACTACTCATGTACTCATCCAAAAACCCAGATAGTAGTGATATACTCATGTAAACACGCAGGCAGTAACTATGCAGATATGGAACGACCCATGGAGTTCTCACATACTCAGGGAATATTGCAGGCACTACCGGTATCCTCAGGGGATTACCTAGGCACTACCTACGTACTCATTCAATCACCCAGGGATTATTCATGTATTCAAACAAATGTATTTACACAAAATGATACGAAGTGGTTCAGCACTCGATAATGTAATAATTAAGCTCAGTCACTAAATCAGTAAACACAGTCTTTTTATGCGCATTCACAAATTTCCACTGCAGTGTTTTCTTTTCTTCATTCGTCCTTTATTGAGTAAATCTTCACACAGAAACAAATCAGTCAGATAAAATCCAGTAGCCGACACGTTTCATCCACATGGGACATCTTCATGGCTTGACCATGTATGTGGGATTCGCCAAAACCAAATTATCTCTTGGCGCAGTTTATATCCCGGGTTCAGTCATTTTATGCAATATGTGCATCCGGTAGTTTCACTTCGTACCAGGGTGTCTGTCAGGGCGTCTGCTTCAAAGTGTTGAAACACTTACATTATTGAGTGCTGAACCACTTTGTATCATTTTATGTACTTGGAGCCTTTTCAAATGTTGGAGTTGATAGGGGTTGTACTCCATGGTTCTTTGCACCATTTGTAGGCATTATATATTAACCCCATATTAATAATATTGGCAGGTGCGGTTCTTCTTTGCCTCAACCCTCAAGTTGTGCTGGATATTAAATGTATTTACACGTTTTAGTGAGGAATATGAAGTCATTTAGAACCATCTGGTAAATTATATATGCAAGCTGTCACACACTCTTTGCATGTACTTGGAAGAACTAGTGAGCTAAAAGCTTTGATAGAGATTAATATGCAGATTTTTATATGCACTGTTTCCCAAAATTTAAATGTGATACATTTAAGTAGAAAAGTAGTGAGATACTAAATTCACCACTGACACAGTTGGTAGATGTTAGAATTGGGGGTCTCTAGTTGGCACAGGTAGGTACTTGTGACAAATAGGGACCCTCGCCTCTAGTCAGGGTAAAGGGGTACACTCCTAAAATAACCCCTGCTCACCCCCTTGGTAGCTTGGCACGAGCAGACAGGCTTATCTCAGAGGCAGTGTGTAAAGCATTTGTGAACACATACAGTAATCTAGTGACAACACTACAGATGGACACCACACAAGGTTTATATCGAAAATAAGTATTCTTTATATAGTTTTAACACAAGACCATAAACGACAAAAATCCACAATACTGTACTTAAAATGGTAGGTTTAGCTTAGTTCTCTTAAGTTCTTAAAATGCGACACTTTGAGTCAATGTACCTTACGATGCGTCACGTTTCTACAACGAAAGTGTTGCAGAGATGGAGATGCGACAAAGTTCTGGTGCAAAAATAATAAAGACGTCAAGTTCTTCCTGATGCGGCACGCTTCTCCGATGTTGCGAGAAGTCTCGACTCGATGCGTCAGTTGCAGCGGCGACACCCTTGTTCCGTGATGCGACGACAGCGGCTTTGGCGGCGACACTCTTCTCCGACGTTGCGAGACGCTTCCGCTCGATGCGACAACTGCAGCGGCGACACCCTTGTTTCGTGATGCGGCGGCAGCAGTTCCGATGGCGGCACGCTTCTCCGTGGATGCGAGGTGCTTCTCTCGATGCGGTGCAATGCGACAGCTACAGCGGCGACATCTACGATGCGACGGCAGCGGCTGCGACGGCGACACGCTTCTTCCTCGATGCGAGACTCTTCTCTTGATGCGGTGCAATGCGACAGCTACAGCGGCGACATCTACGATGCGACAGCAGCGGCTGCGACGGCGACACGCTTCTTCGGTGTTGCGGGACGTTTCTCGAGATGCGGTGCAAGGCGACAGCTACAGCGGCGTCCTCTCCGTGATGCGACGGCAGCGGCTGCGACGGCGACACGCTTCTCCCTCTTGAGTCGCGCTTCCAGCTCCTTGCGACACGCAGTCCCTTCAGAAGGCCCAAAACAGCAGCAGGCACTTCCAAAGGATTCTTGGGGAGCTGGTGGTTGAAGTCTGTTGTCCCTGAGACTTCAGCAGGAGGCACGCTCTTTTCTCAAGCCCTTGGAGATCCTTTACAAGTTGAATAAAAGTGCACACAAAGTCCTTTCTCCTTCCTTTGGCAGTCGGGCAACCACTGCAGGCAGATCCCTCTAGTTTAGGGATAGTCTTCTCCTCAGTTTCTTCTTGGTTCCGCTCCTCAGCAAAGGTTTCTTCTTGTTTCCCAAAGTGATCTAATTTCCTAGGGATCTGGGTCCCCTTTTTATACACAGTTTCTCTTTGTTCTCTGAAGGCAGAGAGGCCTCTGCCTAGTCCAAAACCAGTTCTGGTCAGTCCTGGAGCACTTTGTTTTTCTGACTCCTTCTTTCCTTTCAGAATGTGGGGCAGAGTGCTCAGCCGCCCGGCAGGAGGTGGAGCCAGCATTGTGGAAGGCAGGCACAGCCCTATTCAGACCCAGGTGCAACTCCTCCCTCCACTCTGGATGCAGATCTTTCTATTCAGCCCTGTGCTGACTCACCCTGTCTCCTGTAGCCACCCCCAGCCCCTGTCACTCAATCTCCAGGCAAGGAATACACAACCTAGCAGAGGCAGGCTTGGAAGTTTAGGCAAGAAAATACCCACTTTCTAAAAGTGGTATTTTCAAACACAGAATGTTAAAACCAACTTCACTAAAAGATGTATTTTATCATTCTGAGTTCAGGCATACTAAATTCGTTTTTCTACCATGTTCCCTGGGTCAGTTCTGACTATAAGGTGTAATAGTCAGTCTGCCCATTCTGGCCTATGGGGAGCAGGTAGCCTTGCAATAGTGAAAAACGAAAATGGCTGTAATTCACTATTAGGACATGCCACACACACCAGGGCATGTCCTACCTTATACTTACAATGCACCCTGCCCTAGGGCCTACTTTAGGGGTGACCAACATGTAGTAAAGGGAAGGTTTAGGGACTGGTAAGTGGGTGCACTCACCAAGTCGACATGGCAGCCCTAGGCTGCACACAGGCTCTGCAATGGCAGGCCTGAGACACATTTTACAAGCCGCTCCTGTGGGTGGCACAACCAGTGCTGCAAGCCCACCAGCGGCATTGGATTTACAAGCCCTGGGCACACTTAGTGCACTGTACTAGGGACTGACAAGTAAACCAATCATCCAATCATCGAGTCACTAATACATAACACAATTTATCATGGGGAGAGCATCTGCACTTTAGCACTGATCAGCAGTGGTAAAGTGCCCAGAGTCATAAAACAGCCAACAACAGGTCAGAAAAAATATAGGAGGAAGGCAAAAGTTTAGGGATGACCCTGCAAAAAGGGCCAAGTCCAACACAACCCCCTTCCAGCCAAAAACGCAGGGGAGACCAATCACTACCCTGATGGGCTTCCCTGCTTTGGGCGATAGAACCTGGACCCTGGCCCACAACAGCAGGGGCATGCTCCAGTTCTACGCCAATCTGAACCTATTGGAATCCCTCTGTCCATACTCTCAGGGTCCACCAAGCTAATCCATGGGGAACCCTTCTCCTCACCTGTGGACACCATTTGTGCAGCACCTAACCTTTACTTGCTCACAGGTGTGTCCCCACAGACAGACAGCAAGCCACAGTGGCCACTGACAGTGGGCAGGGATGAGACCCAGGCCTTATGCCTCTCAGGGCTCTCAAACCTCTGTGGCGTCAGAGAGCGGGGGGCAGTAGCCCCAGGTGCCTGGCACCCTTTGTCCACTCTCCCTCCTGTCAGGTCAGGTATGACATCCTGACACTGACCCACCAGCCCCAGGCCTGTACCCGGCGGCTGGACTGGAGACTGGGGTGGGCTTTCCCACACCCGGTCCTCCTCCTTGGGGCTCTGTACCCTCCCACCTGGAGCGGTACCCCCTTCCAGAATTGTCAGGGCACCTGTGGCCGGTGTCCTGCACAGCTCGCCCACCAGTTCAGGGGTTCTATCCTGCAACTGGGCGTCCAGGTCAGGGGGACACCCTGAACCTGGTCCTCCAATCTAGGGTCTAAACCCTCCAGTTGAACCGGGGTCAGAGGCGAGGACTCCCTCCCTCTGCACCCCCTTCCAGAGTACTGCCCCTTCCCATCAGGAGCGGTACCCCCTTCCAGAATTGTCAGGGCACCTGCGGCAGGTGTCTTGCACAATTCGCCCACCAGTTCAGGGGTTCTATCCTGCAACTGGGATCATAGCATAGGGTCTGTACCCTTAGACTGGGCAGAGGCCAGGGGTGAGGCTGTCCTCTCCCCGCCCCCCTTACTGGGGTCCTGCACCCTTCCACCTGGAGGGGTGCCCCCAGAAGACAAACTGGTAGGGGCACTGTTAGCAGCTGCCCCTTCCTCCAGGTCAGGGGGGACACCCTGAACCTGGTCCTCCAACCCAGGGTCTGTACCCTTAGGCTGGACCTGTGCCTGGCAACCCAGGACTTCCGGGAGGGTACACCAACCCCCCAAGGAAAACACACTCCTCTAGAGTTGTGTAAGAATCTGCCTGGCGCACCAGGACTTCCTGGGGAGCACGCATGCCCCCCCAGAGGGTAACACATCTCTCAGGTGTTGTGTGACAGTCTGCCTGGCGCAGATCTCCCGACCCCTGTCCATCTGACAGCATGTGAAGATCCCCCAGGACAGAAGTGGTGTCACCATGGTCATTCACTGGTGACTCAGCCCTTCTGGCTGGTCCCTGACCCACTGGTTCTTCCACTGGGGACTCTCTCCCCCTCTCACCCCTCACTCTGGACTTCTGCACCCTCCACTTAGGAGTGGCACTGCCAGACACCAGAAACACTGGAGCTCCATTTACAGACGCTCCAGGTTCTCTAGACACTAGGAGATCCTCCTCAACAGGCGGCCCATCAGGGCAGCCTAGGCTCCCTACCTGGTGTTCCCTTAAAGAACCATCCAGGCTCTGAGACTGGGTTTCGGGCACCTTGGGACATGCAGCCCCACACTCACTCCTTCTCCTCAGAGACAGGACGTGAGCCCCTACACCCCTCCCATTACCACGGGACCTAGCTGGGCTACACTGAACCTCTCCCACCACTCTGGGTTGGAAGACACCTGAGCCATTCCTCTTAGGGTCACTCCCCAATGCCTCTTCAGACCCTCTGGAATCCACCAAAAGGTCTGCCTCCATTGTGAGCTCCCTGGGGTCAGAGAACTCACACTCCAACAGGTGTTGGCATAGCTCTGGAAAACAGGGACTTACAATATGCTCTCCCACAATTGGATCACATAACCCCTCACAGGTGTTAACCAAACTATCCTTCACCTCACCATCCAGTGCCTCACACACGTACCCCACACCACTCTCCTGAGACTGGCAAGACAGTATCTGACTGTCTCTGTCATTCAACCCACACTCTTCTGGGCGGTCTTCACACTCACATACCAGGACCTCAACTGTGGGGGAACCACTCTCCCTGCACCTCCCATCTAGAGTCAGTAGAGTGTCCCTCCTACTACTAGGACCATGAATCCCTGTGTCAGTTTCCCTATTCCTCTCAGGGACACTGCGCACTACTGGAGCTACCTCATGTCCTTGAACCTCCTGGTGTATGTTAACCCCCTCCAAGTCAGGCGCCACATCTCTGGGTGTGTGCACTACTCTCTCAGCACTGAATAACTTAATTTTGCTGCCACCATCTGAGCTGGACTCCACCTCCAACTCAGCAAAGCTCACTTCCTGAGCTGCCCAAATTTCTTGTTGCTGGGCTGAGACACTCATGGCCTCCAGCCTCTCGAGCTCTAAATCAAGCTCCCTCATTCTCAACTCATGCTCCTGATCCATTCTTTTCTCTTCTAGGGCCAATTTCCTAATTTCCAATTGCCCATTCATTTTGGCCAGCTCCAACTCATGCATCCTATTTCTCTCCCTGTCCTCCAGCTCTTCTGGGGACAGGCCTTTGGCAGAAACACTGCTACCTGCTGGGGAAGGTGCTTTCCTTTCCCCTGGACCCAATGGCCCTTCCAGCTGCACATCTGCATTATTATCCCCTTCCTCATTCTCAGGGATTTTCCTTGCTTCTACCCAGGCCCTCAGCGCCTTCTGGAACTCATCCCTCTTGGTGAGCCCGGTAATTGCAACATTAAATTTTTTGCAGAAGTGCTTCAGCTGCTTCACTTTGTAGCATTCTAGTTTCTCCTCTTCCCACTCAAAATCAACAGATGCTATGGATGCTGGTTTCATGATGGCTGAACTTGGCAAAAATGGAACGTCCTAGAAAAACAATTCTACCAAAAGTATGTGGTCGCGTTTTGGTCTGCACTCACTAGTAGTGTTCACCAATCACTGTACATGAGTCACAAATGCAAGTCCAGAATCCTCACCGCTGACCACCAATGTTAGAATTGGGGGTCTCTAGTTGGCACAGGTAGGTACTTTTGACAAATAAGGACCCTCGCCTCTAGTCAGGGTAAAGGGGTACACTCCTAAAATAACCCCTGCTCACCCCCTTGGTAGCTTGGCACGAGCAGACAGGCTTATCTCAGAGGCAGTGTGTAAAGCATTTGTGAACACATACAGTAATCTAGTGACAACACTACAGATGGACACCACACAAGGTTTATATCGAAAATAAGTATTCTTTATATAGTTTTAACACAAGACCATAAACGACAAAAATCCACAATACTGTACTTAAAATGGTAGGTTTAGCTTAGTTCTCTTAAGTTCTTAAAATGCGACACTTTGAGTCAATGTACCTTACGATGCGTCACGTTTCTACAACGAAAGTGTTGCAGAGATGGAGATGCGACAAAGTTCTGGTGCAAAGAAATAAAGACGTCAAGTTCTTCCTGATGCGGCACGCTTCTCCGATGTTGCGAGAAGTCTCGACTCGATGCGTCAGCTGCAGCGGCGACACCCTTGTTCCGTGATGCGACGACAGCGGCTTTAGCGGCGACACTCTTCTCCGACGTTGCGAGACGATTCCGCTCGATGCGACAACTGCAGCGGCGACACCCTTGTTTCGTGATGCGACGGCAGCAGCTCCGACGGCGGCAGGCTTCTCCGTGGATGCAAGGCGCTTCTCTCGATGCGGTGCAATGCGACAGCTACAGCGGCGGCATCTACTATGTGACGGCAGCGGCTGCGACGGCGACACGCTTCTTCCTCGATGCGAGACTCTTCTCTTGATGCGGTGCAATGCGACAGCTACAGCGGCGACATCTACGATGCGACGGCAGCGGCTGCGACGGCGACACGCTTCTTCGGTGTTGCGGGACGTTTCTCGAGATGCGGTGCAATGCGACAGCTACAGCGACGTCCTCTCCGTGATGCGACGGCAGCGGCTGCGACGGCGACACGCTTCTCCCTCTTGAGTCGCGCTGCCAGCTCCTTGCGACACGCAGTCCCTTCAGAAGGCCCAAAACAGCAGCAGGCACTTCCAAAGGATTCTTGGGGAGCTGGTGGTTGAAGTCCGTTGTCCCTGAGACTTCAGCAGGAGGCAAGCTCTTTTCTCAAGCCCTTGGAGATCCTTTACAAGTTGAATAAAAGTGCACACAAAGTCCTTTCTCCTTCCTTTGGCAGTCAGGCAACCACTGCAGGCAGATCCCTCTAGCTTAGGGATAGTCTTCTCCTCAGTTTCTTCTTGGTTCCGCTCCTCAGCAAAGGTTTCTTCTTGTTTCCCAAAGTGATCTAATTTCCTAGGGATCTGGGTCCCCTTTTTATACACAGTTTCTCTTTGTTCTCTGAAGGCAGAGAGGCCTCTGCCTAGTCCAAAACCAGTTCTGGTCAGTCCTGGAGCACTTTGTTTTTCTGACTCCTTCTTTCCTTTCAGAATGTGGGGCAGAGTGCTCAGCCGCCCGGCAGGGGGTGGAGCCAGCATTGTGGAAGGCAGGCACAGCCCTATTCAGACCCAGGTGCAACTCCTCCCTCCACTCTGGATGCAGATCTTTCTCTTCAGCCCTGTGCTGACTCACCCTGTCTCCTGTAGCCACCCCCAGCCCCTGTCACTCAATCTCCAGACAAGGAATACACAACCTAGCAGAGGCAGGCTTGGAAGTTTAGGCAAGAAAATACCCACTTTCTAAAAGTGGTATTTTCAAACACAGAATGTTAAAACCAACTTCACTAAAAGATGTATTTTATCATTCTGAGTTCAGGCATACTAAATTCGTTTTTCTACCATGTTCCTGGGTCAGTTCTGACTATAAGGTGTAATAGTCAGTCTGCCCATTCTGGCCTATGGGGAGCAGGTAGCCTTGCAATAGTGAAAAACGAAAATGGCTGTAATTCACTATTAGGACATGCCACACACACCAGGGCATGTCCTACCTTATACTTACAATGCACCCTGCCCTAGGGCCTACTTTAGGGGTGACCAACATGTAGTAAAGGGAAGGTTTAGGGACTGGTAAGTGGGTGCACTCACCAAGTCGACATGGCAGCCCTAGGCTGCACACAGGCTCTGCGATGGCAGGCCTGAGACACATTTTACAAGCCGCTCCTGTGGGTGGCACAACCAGTGCTGCAAGCCCACCAGCGGCATTGGATTTACAAGCCCTGGGCACACTTAGTGCACTGTAGTAGGGACTGACAAGTAAACCAATCATCCAATCATGGAGTCACTAATACATAACACAATTTATCATGGGGAGAGCATCTGCACTTTAGCACTGATCAGCAGTGGTAAAGTGCCCAGAGTCATAAAACAGCCAACAACAGGTCAGAAAAAATATAGGAGGAAGGCAAAAAGTTTAGGGATGACCCTGCAAAAAGGGCCAAGTCCAACAGTAGAGAGGTACGCAAATAGCTCATATGTTGTCTTTTTGAATATACAGTATTGAGGCACTGTATGTACTTCTATACTTTGGCTGATGTTCATTTTAAAATTTATACAGAAGGGATAAACTGGTCTTTTACCATGTATTAGTGAGAACTGAGATATGGTGCAGCTGTGTTGTACGAGAGAGTGCTATAATGTTGAAAGGTAACTAATAAATAAAGTTTTGTGTTTTGCTTTGGGTTTGGTATATTGAAGTAAGTGCATGTAGTTATATGGCTAGGTTCAGCTGTAGATTTAAAACTGCCACATAACATAAAAGCTGTTTTTGTATTATGTGTAAGCCAGTAGTATTTATTAAAAATAGATGTGGATACCTGCAAGGATTGCAAAATAAGGGAAAAAATGGTATCTAGAAATGTAGAACGATCTATTGTGGAAGAGGTTTGGGGAAGGCGTAGTCAGGCCCTGCCTACAAATAAAATTGTAGTAGTGTTTGTAGTATTCTACATCAATCCATTGATATACTAAGAAAATGTCTACACATCTTTCCAAGGCAAAGTTTTAAACACAAAATAAGTACTTTACAAGGATTGGATCCTTGCAAGGTTAGAATGCATACAAATTTGTAGGAACACTCAATACCTGGCAAATCACCTTTCATAATTTCAGGATGTAAGTTGTGTACCTCTCAACAATGTGAACTTTAGTAAGGAGGTTGTACTATGAGATAATTCCTGCTATGTTTAGAATAAATGAATAGAGCATTTTTGTGTGTACTGTGGCAGAGATAGAAAAGGTTTGTGATGATGTGCAGTTTCGGTTTTTTTGTACAGAACAAGACTCTAAGGAAAATGAAGAGTTGATAACAGGAGGAGTTGCAGAACAGGATACAGGTATTATAGTTGATATCTTTGAAAGATAGATTACAAAATTAAACACAGTGTACTCTGAAAAACCAGAGTATCTTTATATATGTTGTTGACACACTCACTACAAGATTGAAACACGTACTGTTGACTTGTATTCAAAAAGTGAAAAAGAAAATAATGATAACTGAGAAAGGTTTGCTGTATACTTATTTGTAGAAGAACGCTTTATTTTGTCCACACAGCAAGTTGTATATAAGTACTGTTAGAATAAATTAGTTGATCATAAAATGTGTGCTAGGGCTGTGCATAACAAGTTAGTACTGGTTGCCATTCCAGAACCACTTCAAGGTGTAATTGTTTATGAGTGGATTCTTATCCAAAGTATACTTCCTTTTCAGGCTATAGTTTGTATGGAGCCAAAGACAGACAAGTTACTATCAATAGAGCTGCAGAAAGGTCTAAACGGTAGAGTAGTGTACTGGATTACTAGAGTTTTCTCAAAATATTCAGCAGTATGCTCAAGAATTTTTAATGGTAATGCTAGGACTATTAGAGGAAGAGAATGTGAATATCAATGAATTATTTGATCTAAGTTATAAATGGAACCATAATTGTGAACATTGTGAATTCACCTCTAGCATTGAAAATAATTCAGAAGGATTCCTCTTCTTGGCGAAACAAGGTTGTAAAGCTGTGGCCTTTGAAAATTAAACCAAAAACGTCCATCAAGATATGACCTGTCCAAACTGCAGATTAGAACTTTTGGTACGTTGTTAATACAAACGTATGGGAAATATGTCATAGTCATGCTACAATGATACAGATTGGATGGTACTAAATTAGAAACTGAAATTACAAACTTTGTATCTTTATAAATTTCCATTTCAAAAAGACATTTTACAACTATAGTAAACATATTTCATGAAGGAGTTAATATAACCTCCTATTTATCAAAAAGAGAGGGGGGACGGTGGGAGCTGATTGTTAGGTCCAGTGACCCTTGCTCCCGATTGGTAACTGATATATAAAGGGGGATCACTGTTCCTTAAGAGGAGAGTTCAAAGTGGAGAAAGAAAAAGGAAAAGGTGTCCTGTGCTACTCTATGTGTGGGGACAGTGTGTCCTCATCATGATGCCCTCACACACCCCGAAGGATGTCATGCTTCATCATTGGGCTTTTTGCTCCTCGTCGGGCCGGCGCTGCAATGCCCTACGGGTCCCCGAAGGGTCTCTTTTCGGAGATCTTTTGATGAAACAAGCCGTTAGGTGCGTGCGTGTGAGTGGAAGTGAGGTCTCAACTAGTGTGTTAAAAAATGACTGGAGGGAGAGTGGCTATTATTTATTAAAGTGGTCCCTCTGTCATTAGTAAAAGGTGTGTGGTGTCTCTAGTGGACCACTCAGGCAGGCAGTCACCCACCCCCTCACACAGATACTCATAGACCCATACAGGTACTAAGACAACCAATCAATCACCCATACAGTTACTCAAGTACCCACTCACCAACCCATACAGCCACTTAGACATTAACTGACAGACTGATACGGACATTCACAGAACCTAGTCATTCATCCATACATTCACTGAGACACCTAATCACTTACTTATGCACTCAGTCACACACCCACTGAATTATTCATACAGGCACTCATACACCCACTGATTCACCAATACACCCTGGTATATGTATTTAACACTCAAACATTTTAGAAACACTCTCAGTCACTGGATAATGTCATCAGTGATGTCATTTGAGATGTCATCAGTGATGTCACTGACCATGTCATGAGTGATGTAATATGTGAGGTCATAAGCAGTGCATTGCGGGGCACAAGTTATAGTTAGCTCAGCTAACAATAACTGCTGAATGTCTTTGGTTCTGTACGGTTGAAACGTCAGCCTAACTATAACGTCCCTGTAAACTTTGGTTTCTTCACTGAATTATCTATCTATCTATCTATCTATCTATCTATCTATCTATATACACACACACACATATATATATGTATATACATATATATGTATATAGAAATATATGAATATATCTACATGTGTGTGTGTGTGTGTGTGTGTGTATATATATATATATATATATATTCACTGAAAAAACCATAGGTTTTATGGACAGTTATAGTTAGTTGGACATTGCACTCGTACAAAACCCGTGAAATTCCCCCGTTATAGTTAGTTCAGCTAACTATAACTCGCGCCCCCGCAATGCACTTCTGATGACGTCACATATTACATCACTCATGACATGGTCAGTGACATCACTGATGACATCACTGATGACATCTCAAATGACATCACTGTTGACATCATCCAGTGACTGTGTGTTTCTGTAAAGTTTAAATATGTTTAATATATATAGGGAAAGGCGTATTGAAGAATGAGTGGGTGTATAAGTGTCTGAATGGATGATTTAGTAGGTGCGTGACTGACTCTATAAGTGAGTGATTAAACGTATCTTACTGAATGCATGGGTTAGTGACTAAACTGTGTGAATCTCTGTATCCGTCTGTCTGTTGGTGTGTAAGTGACTGTATGGGTTTGTGAATAGCTACATGAGTGTCTATATGAGTTATTGATTGGTTGTCTGAGTATTTGTATGGGTGCCTGAGTGTTTGTGTGGGTGGGGTGTGTGTGACTCTGTGCATAGATGTGTGAGTGGGTGATTCACTGGGTGCATGGTTTCAAGAGTGCATCTGTGATGGACTGTATGGGTGGGTGAGTGTGTGTATGGGTGTGTTAGTGAGTGAATGTATATCTCAGTGGTACATGTGTGAGTAACTACATATGTGAAAGGCAGTATATATGTGTGTTGGAGCATATAAATGGCTATAAGTGAGAGTGTGTGATTGTGAGAGTGGCTGTATGGATGAGTGTGTACTTGTATCAGTGATCGTATAAGAGCGCAAGAATGTGCTAGATTTGTATGAGTAAGTGAGCTGGTGTGTGTATAACTGTATAGGTGAGTAAATGGCAGTGTGATTAATTATTTGCATGACTGACTAGGTGTGTGAGTACCTCTATGGATGAGTGGCGGTGTGTGAGTGTCTATGTAGGTGTATGAGTGCATATGATAGTCCTGTACTGAGTGACCGTAAGTATGAGTGACTGTATGGGTGAGTGAGTGGATGTGTGTGTAGACCTAAGAATCAGTGAGTGGGTATGTAGTTATTGGTGTTGGAGTGTCTATGGTTTTGCGAATGGCAGTCTGTAATTTAGAGTGGGTGTATCAAAGGTTATATTAGGGTGTGAGGAGGTGCATCAGATTAGCACGTGGATGATGTCATCAGTGATGTCATTTGAGATGTCATCAGTGATGTCATCAGTGATGTCACTGACCATGTCATGAGTGATGTAATATGTGACGTCATCAGCAGTGCATTACGTGGGCGCGAGTTATAGTTAGCTGAACTAACTATAACGGGGGAATTTCACGGGTTTTGTACGAGTGCAATGTCCAACTAACTATAACTGTCCATAAAACCTATGGTTTTTTCAGTGAATTTCAAAGGTTTTTTAAATGCTAATTTTTAACTATAACGTGCGTGAAACCTATGGTTTTTTCAGTGAATTTCAAAGGTTTTTTAAATGCTAATTTCTAACTATAACGTGCGTGAAACCTATGGTTTTTTCAGTGAATTTCAAAGGTTTTTTCAATGCTAATTTCTAACTATAATGTGCGTGAAACCTATGGTTTTTTCAGTGAATTTCAAAGGTTTTTTCAATGACAATTGTTTAATGTATTAATTATTGAATTTATTTTTTGATATTGATTTACTACATTTTTTTAAACTATTTAATTTCAAATTTTTTATTTAAAAAAAAAATTAATAATTTTTCTATAAATTGAAAAAAAAATGTTTTAAAAAATGTTGATATTCTTTTTCATTTTTTTATTTTTTATATTTTTTTAAATATTATTATATATATTTTTTTTAATTAAATTTTTAGGAGTCGCGCACCCAAAGCGCACCTTCCTCGACTACTACACGGAACCTAACCGCCATTTTAGGATTCTTGAGTGGATCCGCGTACGGTGTGCGTTGGGTACGCATTTTACTGCGCGTTTGCTACGCGATCCGAAACGCGACTTCAAGCGCATACGCACAATATACGTTTACGCTACGTGACGCTTGCGCGTTTCCACGTGACGTCATATATATGTTCTACGCGGTAGGTGCGCAAATCCCGCGAAATGTTTTATTTTCTTAAAACATATATATATATGTATTTAACATAAATATTAACACAAGAGATTATCTGAGGTAATTATATAAATAGTATTTTGGGGGTTTTTAATAAACATTACTTTTAAATCCGTTTTCGCGAAGTCGCGCTGGGTGCGTGCTGCGTGCATGCACCCTACACGGATCCCATGTGACCATAAAAAAAGAGATTTGATTGGTTCATAACACTTCCTATTCTAAGTATTGAAGGACCCCACCCATTTTAATCACTCTTGTTAGATCTTCCTTGGGAGAACATCTTTACTTACAAGACTTCCATACTTTTGTGTTGGAGACCTGTACTGCTGATTTCACAATGGCTTCTGGACAGCAGCCTGCCTCCAACTCTGATCATTCATCAGATGATGAATTTGTTGCAGAGCCACCACGACCAGAAAAATACACCTCTGTGGTGTGGAAATTTTTCACCATACCTGAGGGGCAAAAAAAGTCAATGCAGTTAAGGTGACCTGCAAAATATGCAGCAGAGTATTATCTAGAGGAGACCCCACAAAAAAGTATTCATGTGGAACAGGAAGTATGCTTAAGCATCTCAAGACACTGCATCCAGTGAACCTAGCAAGAGAGGAGTGCCGAAGACTGCGTGTTAATCCAACAGCAGCAGTGGCCACTACATCTACGGCAGCTTCTTCACCTGGCCATCCTGATATCCGGCCTGAATTTGGCCAGTTAAAAATTGTCTGCATCAAATGTAACAAACTTTTATGCTATGGGGAGCAGTCTATTGACTTAATCTGCACAGCACAAAGAAACCACCGGTGCTGATTTTTTTTTGGTTTTGTTTTTCTAAAATGACAGTTTTTTCATCTTGTTGGCTTTTTTTCATGGTATTGTTGGTCCCGTTGACTTTTTGTTCCTGTTAAAAAAAAAATTAAAAAAATTAAAAATCGTTCAAAAAAATAAAAAAAAAATATAAAACAACAAAACAAAAAAAAAAGTTCTTTTCAGAACTACCTACTCTGGTTAAAAAAAGAGCTACATTTTTATCCTAGTGTGTGAAAGTTTAGAAGAATGTATCTGTAGTGCATAACTGACTGAAAGAATGCATTTGTGGTGTATGGTGAATGTATAAGTGCAGAACTATAAGGAAATGCTGCAGCATGACACTGTAAGCTCTTTAGCTGCAATGTACTGCAGTACTTCCTAAGCACAGGCATGCAACATATGTACATAAATATGTTGCAAGTCTGTGCTTCCTTCTGCACTGCGGCTTAAACTGCAGCCATGTGGTGACACAGGCACCCTTGCACCACGGTGCAAGGATAGCTGTGTCGTGTAGAGTTTGTTTTTGTGCAGGAAGACACAAATTCCTGCACAAAAACAATCAATGAAGGCATTTCTCTCCTTCTATGTATGCTGTGCATTGTAGCATATATTGAAAGTGAATAAATGAAGAGAAATGAAACCAATTCTCCAAGTTGTGCCTTGCTACATCAATTGAAGAATGGTGCAGCATTCACACACATGTCCACATTTATCATTTCTGGTAAATCAGGACATGTGTCTTCTTCTATGAGTGTTCTGTGCAAACACGCACAGCAACACCTCCAGAACGCACTTTCAACGCAAAGTGTGTGTATTATAAGGTTGTATTTACATGGAGAAGAAAAGGTACACAGAGTACCTTTTCCTCTCTTTGTAAATATAAAAGAGTGTTTTGCGCTATAACTATGTTACAAAAAGTGACATATTGTTAGCACAGGATGCTTCTAAATTTACCACACAAGTTGTAAAGTATTGGTAGATTGTTACAAAAACAACGTATTGGTAGTTCATTGTTTGAAAAATTGCATGACAGTGACAGGAGGTAAGCACAGAGTTATCTCTCCAAAGATGCTAAAAGAAGAATAATTGAAATAATTGTGGTCCTTCAATAGGTACAATGGGAAATATTATGAACAAACCAAAAAAAAAGTGCAGGGCACACAATATCCTATGACAGAGAGATCCCAAAAGTACATAGGTATAAACTGGGTGTTTTGAAGA
The DNA here is from genome assembly GCA_963921515.1 of Calotriton arnoldi. NCBI lineage: Eukaryota > Metazoa > Chordata > Amphibia > Caudata > Salamandridae > Calotriton > Calotriton arnoldi. The sequence continues at coordinate 821,917 of CAWUFW010005029.1, forward strand.
CTGTATTAATACTTTTTAGCTTCTTGCAGATCTGCTGCCATAATATATAACAAAATTAACTTGTACTAAGGTTAATGGCTAGGCCAATCCTTAACTATATGAGTAATAAGTAGAGTAATTTCAGTAGTGCAAAGACAGAACAAGGTAAATTTATAAGTACTTATGTTTTTTTAAAGTGATAGGACATATTTATAGAGTTGTAAAGGGAAGGGATGGGGCCTCATGTAACATGTGCAAACACATTCTGTGACATGTTTTAAGTTAAAGAACCTAGGGGCATATTAGCAAGACCCACGTTAAAATTATCGCCATTTTAGCGGCAGGAAACTGCCGCTAAAACGGCGATAATGGGCTTGCTAATATGCGTTATAGAATTCCAATAGAAGCCCAGGTTAGATGTGCAGGACATCTAACCTGGGCTTCTATTGGAATTCTATAACGCATATTAGCAAGCCCATTATCGCAGGTTTTAGCGGCAGTTTCCTGCCGCTAAAACGGCGATAATTTTAACGTGGGTCTTGCTAATATGCCCCCTAGTCTCTTTAAATCCTGAAGCTTCCTAGACCCTAGTAGCCCACTATGTCTCTCTATTGAACACCATATACCTTTTTTGCAGATATGTGTTCTGAAACTATATCCCATTTTATATGTCTCTAAAATACAACTCTCTGGCAGTTACTGCACATATCAGGTGGGTTTGTTGGCCCCCAGTGACACTCAGTATTCATGTTAACTTTATCGTGTAACTTAAAACATGCACAGAGCGTCTTTCCACACATATCTACTACATCCATCTCTCCTTTCTTCACCTGTGTGCAAACACAGGCTATTGTGCATTTTAATACTTAGTTAAACTTACCTTCACAGTAATACAAATAAAAAATGGTACACATTGTTTTTCAATTGTTTTTTATAAAATACATTTCTAAAAATGTGTTATTTTAGAATTAGGATCTGTGAAAGAGAAGAAAAATACAGTTATAATATATAATATTATATTTTTTACAATACAGCATAATTTTTACATTTTACAAATTATTTTTTTTTCCTTTTTTACTTTTATCAGAATAAATTGAAATTCACTACAAACAGTGTTTTCAATCATACTCATCACATAACAGAGGGCAAAAAAAAACAATAAATAATATTGTTTTAAAAAACCCAAGACTACATCCAAAAATAACATAGCATATAATGCAAATCACATATATATAAAAATGCTAACTCCTAAGAACATTTTCTAACGTAAATTTATATACACTGTAAATGTTGTTGGTTAAAAATATATGCAGAGAGAATGTGCGAGAAAAAGTCCACAATTGAAACATACACCTTTCCTCTTGGCCAAATGGTATTGTTGAAGTCCTTTATATTAAAATTGTCCAATAGTAATCGTATTAATACATATTAATAAATTCCTCAGAGGCCAAATTATGTTCCTAAAACTTTGGTTTTAAAAATATTAGGTAAGAATTTGGTAATTCGCTTAGCAAACGTTGTTTAAAAACCAACTGAGCATCATTACAATATGTCCAGCCTTTATTACATTTTAGATACACAGTGTAATGTCCAGATGTAGTGGAAGCACCAAGATGGAAAATAACTGCTACTGCAACAAAAGTCCTTCCTGATATTGATAGTTGAGTTGCTACAAAATGTTTTATTAAAGTGTCCAATTTTCTTCCATCAGCTGTACAACGTTGCATCATTAAAATTATATATTGTCCATATTTTTGTATAAATAATGTTGATAACATTTCTGATTTGCATTGGGTACACTTCATGTTTTGATTTGCTGCTTTAACTAGTTTATTAAAAGATACTGATTTACACTCTGGTAATATCAAATATATAAATCTTTCTGTGTCTATATCAGTGCTACATGTAAACATACAATTTTCACATACATGTTCCCATTTATAACAAAGGCCGAAAAGATTTTCAATGTCTATCCCTTCATTTTCCAAAACAGTAAGCATATACATTAAAAATTCCTGAGCATCTTGTTGCATATTTTGTGTAAATTGTGTTGATCCACAACATATATCCAAAACTTGACGAATATCAGAAACGCTTTGCATTTTACTTTTATCAGTTCTCAATTTTTCATAAACAGAATACAACAAGGAACAAAATATTTTTTCCCGATTCTCCATAATTTGTTGTTGCAAACTTTCAGGAAAAAAAACAACATTAACTACTACGTTAGCATAGCAGTTGATACCTGAACTATTTTCAAACTGATAACCAACAATGTCTTCATTAGCGTCCTTTGTCTTTTTGCTTGCAATTACAACATTATCTTTATTTTTTTTCTTTGCTATAACTTTACTACAAATATTGTCATGTGTTCTTTTTCGACCTACCACATGCTTTTCAAATACAGGAAACTGACCTAAATTGGGAGCATACGCTCTTCTTAATCTATTATACTCTTTTACACAGTTTGTATCTGCAATAATCTTTGAGTCATCAAAATCAATCAAAAACAAACCAGATAAACTTCTAACTCTGGACAAAGCAACATATGCCATACCCTCTTTAAACACGGTACTTCCAATGTTCACCAAAGCACTATCTACACTTAATCCTTGAGATTTATGAATAGTCACTGCATATGCCAAAGAAAGTGGAAATTGTTTTCTACGGACATATAAATCTTTAACAAGCAAAAAATGAACTGAACAACGACCAATTTGTTTTACTTCTTCAATTTCATCAAATTTGATTTTTAAAAATTCAATTCCATCTCTTTTTTGATAATTTACAAAATCCACAACTTTACCCATTGCTCCATTAACTAAACCTTTTTCTACATCCAAATTACGCCTTAAAATTACCCGACAGTTTATACATACATATAGATTCTTTTCTAAACCAGCAGTTTTAGATATTGAATTTTCTAAAGAATGCAATTTTGTTTTCAATTTTTCCGTCAAAATAATAGTGATTCCTTCATGCTCTATTTTATCAATGGCCTCCATTTTTATTATTTCTTCATTTTCCAGCTTCAAAACTTCTATGTTGAATATAGAACACTCTCGCAGTGTTGGCATTAAGCAGATTACAGATTTGTTTTCTGCAATTTTCATATATATTTTCTCCTGAACTATATTTTCATTTGGAAACAAATTCAAAAGTAACCGACTCTGTAAAGCCTCTTTCCCATGTTCTGTCAGTACTCCAATTCTTACATCTTGAAGAATAGTTCCATAATCAACATCATTTGCCTGTCGCATATTCGTAATGAGTTCTTTGTATTCAAAATATGACCAAATGTTAACGTTTCCAACACTACCCATAGACTTTCTGGTGTCTTCATGCACAAGTGTTTTAAATACTGGTTGTCCTTTTACGGGAGTAAGTTGCAGTAGATCTCCAAAAACTATAACATGTTTTCCTCCAAATAACACATCGTACTCTGTTTTAAGAATTTGCTGCATTCTTAAATGCACAAAAGCAAGCATTAAGTTTGAGACCATGCTTACCTCATCAATAATCAGAAGTTTCATTTTCTTCAGCACTCTTGAAACTTCACAACAAGCTTCTCCAGATAGCTTATGATATTCCAATTTGTTTTCATGCTCCACAGGTAGCATCAGTAAACGATGTAATGTAATTCCTTTAATGTTGTGTGCTGCCAACCCAGTAGGAGCAGTTACAACACAAGACAAATGTGACTCAGTTATTTTGTGTAGATAACTGGTCATTATTTTTATTAAGAAACTTTTTCCTGTTCCAGCTTGTCCACTCACATACATCCGGATAGGTTCAAAAGATGTGCATGAGCATTCTTTCTTTTCATGAAGTAATCCATGGTCAATCTGTTGCTTCACTTGCTGATATATTTCTTGCTGTTCAACATTTAGTTGTTCTTCCAAGTTTGTTAAGTCCATAATATCTTCTCGAGCTTGATGCATTGCTGTTTCCACTTCCTTCATAGCAATTGCTGCTTCATTTTCAACAATTGGTTGTCCTAGTGGATCTTCACTGATCGGAGCAGAAGTTTGACTGTCTTGAGAACTGTCTCTAGCAATCTCAGCTGCAATAGTAGCTTCTTGGTCAATTTCATCGTTCAACATCTTTACATAATTTGCAAAAACAGTGCATTGTATGGTATCTTTACAAGCATTGAAGGAATCTTCATAACTCTGAAATTCTCCAAGTAATTCCAATTCTGAACGCCACGGTTTGAACAGTTGCAAAAGTGCAAAATAGTAAAATTCTCTTTTATCAGCAGTGTCACAACTCAGTTTTCTGTGATTAATCAAATTTCCTTTCCTTTGTTTCACCAAACATCCTTCGGAACCAATCACTGCATATTTTCCATCAGTGATGTTTTCTGTAGTATTCCGTTTAAAAGTGTAGTTTTGCAGCACTTCATAGAGACATATGTTCTCAAGATGATGACTTCTATTTGGATAATATGTGTCCAACATATTTGTTTTCACAATATCTGTACTTTCCGGCTCTTTTTCTGCTAAATATTCAATTTCTTGAACAGATTTAAGTACTCGATTTCGCGTTGCAGCAAGACCTAGACTCACCCAAATGATTCTTCTAGAGTTTGAGTATAAACTTGCAGATGATAACCGATCTGAGCATTCATATGCTCCAATTTCTCGATGGGATAACATCTTCAAACTGAAACTGTATCATTTCTTACTTAGACTCTTCTCGTGAGAAATCTCTTCCCACATTTCTTTCAATTCTGTCTTTTCAGATTTTATTATATAAGATGTCACATACCGGGCAACAGCAATGGAATTATCCGCAACATACTGAGGGGCCGATTCCGATCTCGGTCGGAGGCGCACCCAACACCATTCGGTCGGGAAAAAAGCCATGCAAAAGCCTGTTTCCCGACCGATCCGTACAGCACACCGAACGAGTAAGTACGATGCGCACAACAGCAAAGAATCCGGCCGAGCCGTACTCACCCAAACCAAGTCCTGTTCCCCGACCGAGGCGAATCCGGAAATGCCGAATCGAGTCGCACGGAAGGAAAAATGCAGCCCCGTCCGGCCGGACAAGTACGATGCGCTTTCCGTACGCGCCGAACCCGTCGCTACGCACGGCACGTCAAAGCATCCGGGAGAGGCGCACATAAGCTCCGATTCGCGCCACAACACGATCCACGGCTCGGAGACGAACACGGCAGCCACGAGGACGACACGAAGCGACGAGGACGAGGCGAAGCGACGAGGACGACGCGAAGCGACGAGGACGACGCGAAGCAACGAGAAGGACGAACGTCACGAACCAACCATGAATCCCTTCGTCCCGATCATACCAATATTCTACATATACTACTGGAACAGGCACGGACGCGTACGGCGCAGAAGGTAAGCCAGACACCAACCACAAAACACATACAACACGTACACGACACATCACACACACACAGAGGGATGCAGAATATACTTACACCAGCAACAGCAGCACCATAGGGGCGGGATGCCCATCACCAATGCCACATATGCACACAGGGGCCTGAATGCGCACCACCACCCCTACCCAGGGGGGCTGGATGCCAACCACTACTACCACCCTCACCCAGGGGGCTGGATGCCTACCACCACCCTTAGCCAGGGGGGCTGGATGCCTACCACCACTACCACCCTCACCCAGGGGGGCAGGATGCCTACCACTACTACCACCCTTAGCCAGGGGGGCAGGATGCCTACCACTACTACCACCCTTAGCCAGGGGGGCAGGATGCCTACCACTACAACCACCCTCACCCAGGGGGGCAGGATGCCTACCACTACTACCACCCTTAGCCAGGGGGGCAGGATGCCTACCACTACAACCACCCTCACCCAGGGGGCAGGATGCCTACCACTACTACCACCCTCACCCAGGGGGGCAGGATGCCTACCACCACCCTTAGCCAGGGGGGGCTGGATGCCTACCACTACTACCACCCTCACCCAGTGGGTGCAGGATGCCTACCACTACTACCACCCTCACCCAGGGGGGCAGGATGCCTACCACTACTACCACCCTCACCCAGGGGGGGGCAGGATGCCTACCACCACCCCTACCCAGGGGGCTGGATGCCAACCACTACTACCACCCTCACCCAGGGGGGCTGGATGCCTACCACCACCCTTAGCCAGGGGGGGGCTGGATGCCTACCACCACTACCACCCTCACCCAGGGGGGGCAGGATGCCTACCACTAATACCACCCTTAGCCAGGGGGCAGGATGCCTACCACTACAACCACCCTCACCCGGGGGGCAGGATGCCTACCACTACTACCACCCTTAGCCAGGGGGGGCAGGATGCCTACCACTACAACCACCCGTACCCAGGGGGGGCAGGATGCCTACCACTACCACCACCCTCACCCAGGGGGCCGGATGCCTACCACCACCCTTAGCCAGGGGGGCTGGATGCCTACCACTACTACCACCCTCACCCAGGGGGGCAGGATGCCTACCACTACTACCACCCTCACCCAGGGGGGCAGGATGCCTACCACTACTACCACCCTCACCCAGGGGGGCAGGATGCCTACCACTACTACCACCCTCACCCAGGGGGCAGGATGCCTACCACCACCCTTAGCCAGGGGGCTGGATGCCTACCACTACTACCACCCTCACCCAGGGGGGCAGGATGCCTACCACTACTACCACCCTCACCCAGGGGGGCAGGATGCCTACCACTACTACCACCCTCACCCAGGGGGCAGGATGCCTACCACCACCCTTAGCCAGGGGGGCTGGATGCCTACCACTACTACCACCCTCACCCAGGGGGCAGGATGCCTACCACTACTACCACCCTCAGCCAGGGGGGCAGGATGCCTACCACTACTACCACCCTCACCCAGGGGGGCAGGATGCCTACCACTACTACCACCCTTAGCCAGGGGGGCAGGATGCCTACCACTACTACCACCCTCACCCAGGGGGGCTGGATGCCTACCACCACCCTTAGCCAGGGGGGCAGGATGCCTACCACCACTACCACCCTCACCCGGGGGCTGGATGCCTACCACTACTACCACCCTCACCCAGGGGGGCAGGATGCCTACCACTACTACCAACCTCACCCAGGGGGGCAGGATGCCTACCACTACTACCACCCTTAGCCAGGGGGGCAGGATGCCTACCACTACTACCACCCTCACCCAGGGTGGGCTGGATGCCTACCACTTCTACCACCCTTAGCCAGGGGGGCAGGATGCCTACCACTACTACCACCCTCACCCAGGGGGGCTGGATGCCTACCACCACCCTTAGCCAGGGGGGCAGGATGCCTACCACCACTACCACCCTCACCCAGGGGGGCTGGATGCCTACCACTACTACCACCCTCACCCAGGGGGGCAGGATGCCTACCACTACTACCACCCTCACCCAGGGGGGCAGGATGCCTACCACTACTACCACCCTCACCCAGGGGGGCAGGATGCCTACCACTACTACCACCCTCAGCCAGGGGGGCAGGATGCCTACCACTACTACCACCCTCACCCAGGGTGGGCTGGATGCCTACCACTACTACCACCCTTAGCCAGGGGGGGCAGGATGCCTACCACCACTACCACCCCCACCCATAGGATGGACAATGCATGACACAACCAGCACACCACAACCTAGGGAATGCAAGAAGAAGACATCCCACCAACACCATGACAAGCGTGTGTAGACTGTGTCAAATGCCTACAACACCGAACATGACTTCGAACATACAATGTGACCCCCTAGCACATGTGCCACACAAATATGTGTGTGGAACACACAACGCAAGCAGGCCATGACCATTGTGGCAATGGGGTCCAAACCCCCATCATCACAGTGACCAAAAGGTAAGTGTGGGGTCCATAGCTGCAGCACATTTTGAACATTTTGGCAATGGGGTCCAAACCCCCATCATCACAGTGACCAAAAGGTAAGTGTGGGGTCCATAGCTGCAGCACATTTTGAACATTGTGGCAATGGGGTCCAAACCCCCATCATCACAGTGACCAAAAGGTAAGTGTGGGGTCCATAGCTGCAGCATATTTTGAACATTGTGGCAATGGGGTCCAAACACCCATCATCACAGTGACCAAAAGGTAAGTGTTGACAAAGTAAGAGGTGCAACTGCCAAACTGCATGGATGATTCCTGGTCACAGAACAACAAACACATCAGTGGCAAAGTAGTGTATGTGTCCCATTGCAATATAAATTGGGGGAGCCAAATCCTGCAGTGCAAATAAGACATAACTTTGGCCATGTGCAGACAAACAACACCCATGGGGGCTGACACCGTCAACAATCATCAATGACACAATGACAGAAGTGACCATCCGAATGCAGACCCACATATTTGCACCAATGGGCACACACATGCAGATACCCTGTGGAGACTGCAGATGTGAGGTGAACAGATACCATACCATGGCAGCAATGGGACACACAATCAACAATTAGCACCAAATGAGGGCTCCCGTCCCATCAGCCTGGTCATGGAAGTGCCAACGGAATCATCAGCACAGATCCAACACACTTGTATAGCAATGTTGCACTGACAACACAGATGAGTCCTTCCCCATTGATGCCCAAACCTGCATGTTCACTGGAGATGGCCACACGGTCAGGGAAGTAGGCGAATAGAACAATGGCAGGCACAACAGATGTGCAGGGGTGGAAGCCACAGATGTGAAATTTCCAATCTAAGTAGGAAATCCCATTGCCAAATACTGAACACATGACACCCTCAGATGCTGCTATGGATGACATGGATACACCACAGGATAGGACACATTCCCCTGGACCACATGGGTTCCTGCACAGTAACACTTCATTATCATGAGACCAAATATCACCATCACTGCAGCAAGGGCATGGTTAGCATCATCAACATCATGTACATCAGAAGCAAAAGCACTAGAGAACAGAAAGTTGCTTTATTCAGCATATGTGGCATTAAAAGTAGAAGTCCGGTAGAACATAAACAAAGGCCAATGGCCAGTCCATCAACAAAGTCACAAGTGGGTGACAGTGGCAGATGCCACCCTACACATGCCTGCACAAAACCAGGGACAATCCACTAGGAGGGGCAACCGGGGGGTAGGCCAGGCACCGCAGGGACAGAATCAGGGCTCACCAGGAGGAAGCAGGGAAGGGGTGGTGGGTGCTGGAGAGCCACTGACAACTGCAGTGGAGGTGTCTGACATGGTGTGTGCCGGCACAACTGGGGGCATGGCTCAGATGTTGTGGGTGCCGGCACGACTGCAGTGGACCCTGCAGATGGAGTGGACAGGTCCGCCACTGCAGTGCCCAAGTCAGACAGGGTGGTAGTGGACTCCACTGCAGTGCCTACCACCAGGGGAGGAGAATGGGGAACAGGCAAGGTGGGCTGGACAGAGGGGAGGACACCCTCACCACATCAGTGGCACAGACAAGCGCAGCGGGGGTGTGGTGCCGGGAGAGCAAGTGGCAGGGGGAGAATGCCGGAGCCTCTTGGGGATGGTATATCTGTGGGTGGGGGAACCTGGGGCAGGGTGTGGTGGGGCACCTGTGGAGTGGGGGCCTGAGGGATGGAGGAAGGAGACCTGGTGCTTGAGCTGCAGGGCGGCGGCGGGGTCTTGCTCTTAGCACTCCGGGGGACTTGCGGGTGGGGGCCTCAGTCTGTCTGTTCCTGGGGGAGGGTGTCCGGGGGCGAGGGGCACTCTGCTCCATGTGGGGGGGCTTCCTCTTCCCCCTGGATGCTGGGGCAGCTGGATCGGAGGGGAAGAGGCCGAGGTCACTGAGGAAGAGGCGCTGGGTCTTTGGGGTTGCAGGTGAGGCAAGGGAGGGTGCTTTGGAGGGAGAGACAACTGAGGACTGCGCAGTGCCCATGGATGCGTGTGTGTGTACCAGGGCCCCATCCCCTGTGAGTCTGGTTTCAGTCCCCTGACTGTGCGTGCGTGTGCGTTTAGTTTGTGGCGTGTGTGTCTGTGTGCTGGACGTGTGTGTGCTGGTGTGTGCCTGTGCCGGTGTGTGTGTGCTTGGGATGGGTAAGGTGCTGGGGAGTGTGGATGGAGCAGAGGCAGGAGGGGTGAGGGACTGTCTGAGGAGGGACACTGCTGCCGTCAGGGAGGAGTCCATGGACCTGTTGCCCCTCTGTAGGTCAGACATGCCCGATGAGATGCCCTCCATGAACGACACCAGCTGAGTCAACAGTGCGGTGTGCGCATGGAGGACACTCAGCATGGCTGTCTGCCCTACATGGAGCTGGCGAAGGAGGTACACAGACTCCTCACTCAGGGCAGCAGGGGACACAGGGGCAGGGGTGTGGTGCCTGGGCCAAAGGAGACACGCTCCCGAACATGGGAGCCTCCACGGACCTGGGGAATGGGAGCCGATGGGAGGGCGGTGGTGGTGCTGGTGGTGGTGGGGACAGCAACACTAGCTGGGGTGTGGTGGCTGCTGACACCCGCCTCCACAAGGGAGTCATCCTCCGAGTTGCTCTGGTCCTCAGCTGAGGTGGATGGTGCTGAGGACTCCTCGGTGTGGCTCCCCTCGCCCTCCGTGCCACTGGGTCCCTCCGACCACTCCTCGGCTGCTGACCCAGTCTGGCTCTCTGGCTCCTCCTGGTCCGTGGAGCTGTCCCCTTCCGTGGCCGTGGATGTATCTGCAAACAATGGGGAAACAGACAGACATCAGTCACCTGCAATAAACGCACACACCACTGTGAGCACAGCACATTACAGAGCAAGCCCTGGCATCATTAGTTGTACATTGCTAAAAGTGCCCTAGCTGAACAGGAGAAGCCAATTGTCAGTCTGATGCCAAGCATGGCACTCACATCCCACATGGCCTTGCACCCATCTGTCTGGTGTCTGTTGGATTGCAACACCCCAGTGTGGACACATGCACCAAGTACACAGTAGTTGGACAGTGCAGAGGACACGGTGTGGCATGTGGACATGCACACATCACAGCTCTTGCCACTGAGTCAGTACAGGTTTCCGGATGAAAGGGATGCTCAGAGTCAAATAGGAAATGCATGTGATGCATACCAGCGACAGACACCATGATGCACCCATGTCCTGATAGCCAGCGCCACTATGGTGTGCATGTAGCACATGTCACTCCCCTGCAGGACCACCAATAAGTTGACACATGCCATGGCAGAGGCATGACTGCTAAGTCATACATCACTGTCTCAGTGATGTATGACTTGGCAGCCAGACAACAACACTATGCACTGTGTCACAATAGTAGGTCATGGGGAATGCAAGTCCTGGAGCTGCACAAGTGCACATGTACATCCCCCACACAACACATCATCTTAACCCTCATCTGTCCAGGTGACACCTATTGGACATATGGGAGACCTGTGACACTACCCTCTGAACCTGAGCCCCTCACAATTTGCTGTGAATGGGGAACAGCTGCCTGAACTTCACATTCGCATACCCCAGTCTGCATGGGCAGCTGATCAAACACCTATGTGACACACAAGTATCGTCTCCTATGGTCACATCTCCAGGGGCATGCTGAGCCCCTACCAAGAAACACCCCAGCAGTCCTGGCAACTAATCCACAGCACACTGACACAGAGGCAGACACCTGAGGGCTCAAATCACTGTGCACAATGTGTCAGCTGATACACGGGAGTGGGAGTACAGAGTGCATTGCATGGCCTGGAGTAGGCATGACTGTCCTGCTCCACATGAATGAGGGATGTGCCCTGGACAGTGGATAGCTGGCTATGTATGTGTGACACACGTAATCTGCACACTCCTGGGGCCCAAACATTGTTTCCACCCGCTGCATGGGCGTGTGCCACATACCCCAGGCACATGTGGTGGCTCAGCTCAGCAAGTGGACAGCATATCAAAGCAACACGCAGATCACATGTCCAAACCCAGGCGTTGTGTGAACAATGGACCCACCCATGATACCCACAACAGAGTTAGGGAAACAGATGCTGTCCCCCACCTTTAGTGAAGCAAACTGCAAGTGACACAATTCCCTGAATGTAAGGGCCACACCTGGGTATCAGATGAGCAGTGGGCAGTGCACAATAGAGGGACATGGCTCCTGGACAACATGACTGCTGCACTGTGGCAGTTGAACCAGGCCAGAGGAGGGCACAAAGCATGTAATACATAGTTCACAGTGCAGTCTTTGACTCACCCCTCCTTGCTGCTGTCTGGCCTTCAGCTGCCCATCCAGGTCTGGAAACACCACCGCCAGGATCTGGAGCATGTGGGGGTCAGGGTCCGTGTTCCGCCCCTCCTGCGAGGAGGCGACAGCTTCAGCTGGACCCGTGCAATCCTCCGGGTCCAGCCCCGAAGGTCCTGCCACCTCTTCTGGCAGTTGCGGATCCGGCGCTTGTAGACCCCCACGGACCGGACAGCCCGGACGATGTCCTTCCAGATTTCCTGCTTCTGATGGGCATTAACCTGTCAGGATGACAAAGTGAAAAGGCCATTACCACACATGCAACATATCCGTGCATGACACAGTTGTATATACATGTCTCAATCACAGGGGCACATGATGTACACAGGCAGTGCAAAGCTGACCATGGACAGTTTGCCAGACGTCACTACATGGTATCATTGCATGGGAAGTAAAACCATGTTCAAATGCACTGTCACTGCACCATACCTGTCCAGTGCAAGTCACTACACACTATGGGGGTGACAACTACTCAGTGAGCCTGCTAGCCAGTGGCGTGCAGACTCTCAGCCTTGCTAGTCACACAAAATGCACATTCAGAAAGGCAGTGCACAGAACACTCACCTGCTCCCCTGGTGTCCCATACAGCTTGCTGTACTGTGGAAGTAGGCTGTCCAGCAGGGCCTGGTTCTCTTCAAGGCTGAAGGCTTGGGCTCTCTCCACAGTACGTGCCATTGCAGGGTCCAGAGGGGCAGAGACAGCAGCAGTGCAGTGGCAGATGTCGTCCTGGAGCATGTAGTGCAGGCAAGTGAGCTCTCAGGGGAACAGCCAGCAATATATATGTGCTGGAGAGGCAGATACTGTCCCTTGTGTCCAAAGTGATAGGTCCAAGTCGTTTGCATCTTCTGAATCTGGCCAATCCATGGAATAGCAGCACCAAAACACGCCCACAGCATCCTTCAAATCTTCAACTTCATGACATACATGATTTTGCAACATTGTTGTGGGTGACCAACTGAATTTACAGCAACCGACTCGTTCGAAATTCAAAAACGCGTCCGTTGCCAGGCAAGCCCATGGTCAATGGGTGCGCACCGATCGGTCCATTGAGGTACAACGCGCACAGGGGTACAACGCGTACCCGCACACATTGAATGCAATGGGCCGGCCTGAGGCACCGATCGGTCCATTGCAGTTCAACGCGCACAGGGGTACAACGCGTACCCGCACACATTGAAAGCAATGGGCCGGCCGGAGGCACCGATCGGTCCATTGCAGTTCAACGCGCACAGGGGTACAACGCGTACCCGCACACATTGAATGCAATGGGCCGGCCGGAGGCACCGATCGGTCCATTGCGGTACAACGCGCACAGGGGTGCAACGCGTACCCGCACACATTGAATGCAATGGGCCGGCCGGAGGCACCGATCGGTCCATTGCAGTTCAACGCGCACAGGGGTACAACGCGTACCCGCACACATTGAATGCAATGGGCCGGCCGGAGGCACCGATCGGTCCATTGCGGTACTAACGCGCACCGGGGTACAACGCGTACCACGACACATTGAATGCAATGGGCCGGCCGGAGGCACCGATCGGTCCATTGCGGTACAACGTGCACAGGGGAACAACGCGTACCCGCACACATTGAATGCAATGGGCCGGCCGGAGGCACCGATCGGTCCATTGCGGTACAACGCGCACAGGGGTACAACGCGTACCCGCACACATTGAATGCAATGGGTCGGCCGGAGGCACCGATCGGTCCATTGCAGTTCAACGCGCACAGGGGTACAACGCTGTACCGCACACATTGAATGCAATGGGCCGGCCGGAGGCACCGATCGGTCCATTGCGGTACAACGTGCACAGGGGAACAACGCGTACCCGCACACATTGAATGCAATGGGCCGGCCGGAGGCACCGATCGGTCCATTGCGGTACAACGCATCACTGTACATGTGACTGGCATATGTCAGCATGCCTGTCTCAGATGGACATATGCCAGCCACAGATAGCTCCCAGGGAGTGAGGGGCACACCTACATCACGACAGCCTGTCCAAACCTTATCATAAGGCATGTAAGGCTGCATTTCCTATTGTGTGTATGTTGGTGTACATGTTGTCCTGTGGGTGTCACCTGTGGGCAGCCACCCCCAGGCTGTGCACGTGTTCATGGGGACAGGATCCTGGGTGTTACGTGTACGTGACCACTGTGATGTGCAACTGTTCATATCTGTGCATGTGCCATGGTCACATTTCACAGTGGTGTATGTGTATGTCATGTCACATACCCCGTGAGTCCCATGTGGGACGGTATGTTTGAGCCAGGGTGTCCCAGTGGCACAATAGTGATGGTCCTCCACAGTCTTTGTGCATGTAGTGTTTACAATGTCTCTGATTTCATGTGCACAATGGGAGACAGTCTCCACATTCACGTTGTGTGTGCATGGACTCTGATGTTATGCGTGTGTGTCACAGACGTCCATGTCTGTCCTGCCGTGGCAAGTGGGGCCACTACCTGTGGGGGTCATGGTTGTTTTGCTGTGGTGTATACATGATACTCCATGTAATGCCAGTGTCCATGTGGCATTACAGGGTCCCTGGGAATGTACCTGTCGTTGAGCTGTGGTGCCTGGGGCACATCTGTCCTCACATGTCACTGTGGGGGTTATTGTGACACGGCAGCAGGAGATGGGAACTGTGACACGTCCTCATGATATCCAATGGGCCAACCTGGGACTAATTGATGCCACCTGTTGGACCGTGTTGACAGATGTTGGCCATGTATGTACCATACATGTCCTTCCGGTACTGCACACTTCATGTAGTTGTGCCTCATAATGATGTATGTTGGGATCTTGAGTGTGTTCAATGCCGCATATGTGGGGTGACTGACAATCTTGCTTACTTCTCCTCTGCACTGCAGGGCTCCTGCTGTCCATCGGCCATTCCCAGACCTGGCAACGATGGTGGAACGGGACAGCATCCGACGGTACCGCTTCACCAGGCAGCTGATTGAGGATTTGGCAGTGCAGTTGTCCCCACATTTGCAGCCTGGCCGGCCGTATACTACAGTGCTGACCCCCAAGGTGAAGGTGATGGCAGCCCTACACTTCTTTGCCACTGGTACCTTCCAACAAACTGTGGCGACTGCTGGTGGGATGTCACAGACCATGTTCAGCCGTGTGCTCCGCGATGTTTTGGCGGCAATGTTGCTCTTCCTGAACCGGTACATCTATTTCCCTAGACTGCGACGACTCACTGATGTGAAGAGTGACTTTTATGCCCTGGGAGGATGCCGCATGTAATTGGCTCCATTGATGGGACACATGTGGCTTTGGTACCACCACAGGCCCAGGAGCAGGCCTACAGGAACCGCAAGCACTACCACTCGGTCAATGCACTGGTGGTGTGTCTTGCAGACATGACCATCACACACGTGTGTGCCTGTTTCCCTGGTTCAGCACACGATGCCTTTGTGATGAGGAGTAGTCGCATACCCAGGATGATGGCACAGATGCAGAACCAGCGTGCCTGGCTTGTCAGTGTGTACTGACTTTGTGCCATTGTGTGTGATCTGATCTGTAGTATTCCGCCCACTTTTCCAAGTCAGCTAATGTGCACTTGTCTGTCCGTAGGTGACTCGGGATACCCCAACATGCCGTGGTTGCTGACACCCCTCAGGAACCCTGTGACACCAGCCCAGATGCGCTTCAATGAGGCACATGGTCGGACCAGGAGAGTGATTGAGCGGACCTTTGGTCTCCTGAAGAGCCGCTTCCGCTGCCTGGACAAGACCGGAGGGTCCCTCCCATATGCCCCTGCGAAAGTGTGCAAGATTATCATCGTCTGCTGCATGCTCCACAACCTGGCAGTGCGGAAGGAGTTGCCTCTCATCCAGGATGACAATGACCAACATCCGCCACCTGTGGAGGATCCTGGCCTGGACCACGATGCCAGTGACGATGATGATGATGATGGTGATGGTGATGTCCGCACACAGCTCATCACCAACTTCTTTAGCTGAATGTGAGTATCCTGAGGTGTCATGTCAATGATGTGAGTTGGCATGATGTGTGGGTGGTGCTCTGGTGCTGTTGGAGTGTGTCCATGGGCTACTTGACTGGATGTGTGTTGCGATGTGTGGTGACAGGTGGGCTGTACTCCCCAACAGTGTTGACATGCTAACTTGGTTCTGGGTGGGTATCTTGTAACATGTATTGTGCATGAGTTTTGCTGTTCTGTCCTGTACTCCATTGCTTTTGACTGTGTGTCATTTCTGTCCTTCACAGGGTACTTTCAGATTCGTTTGGTCAACTGTGTCCACCGACGACGTGATTGCACATCCAGGCTGGTAGCTGTTGTGTCCCTACAGGTGATGTGCGCCACACCCATGGACTTCCTTCCGTCTACAGTTGTTGACTGTGTGCCCGCTGCCAGGTGGGATTACCTTGCATCTGTAGTGGTTACGGCATGTTGCAACTGTGTAATAAACCTGTGCTTCACTTTGTGATGTGCGTTGTCTGTGGTCACACATTTGACTGCCATTTGCTTACTGCACCTGTGGGCTACTTGACTACAACTGGGAATGGGTGTGGTGTCTGTGCATTGCACCGTCTTCCCTGGCAACATCAGTGTAGGCAATGAGTCAGATGGCCTAGGTGTGTATGTGTTGTGTAGCCCTGGTGGTGTGTCTCCCTCATGTGTGTCACGTTGCCTGTACTCACATGCCTGTGTTGTCCTTGCTGTTGCAGTTTGCATACACCGTGTAATTTTGCAGTTCATCATCCCCATAACAGCACCCACGTTGGAATCACGACAGAGGCAAGTATGGTGTATTAGTGTGTTTATTGTGATACATTTGTGTTAATAGTGCATAGGATGGGTAGTGCTGTACATAAATCTTGCAATCCCAAGTTCCTAGGTGAATTGAAAGTCCTGGTAGACAGGATCCCCAGTATCGGGGCCACAGTTGTCTGACACATTGGTCCAACTTGTACTCCCCATGCAATGTGTGGGAGTAGTGTTGCCGTCAACAGGGTGAACAGTCTGTGCACAAAGGCGAACATCCAGAACAGGTTCAGGCTTCCTGGGAGTTGCGCTTGGCCATCGGCCTCTCACTTTTCCCTCCTCGGACGACCCCTCTTCTTGGGGGGCCCTCAAGTACAGGCTGCTGCGGTGCAGGGGACTCTCTGCCAGAGTCCTCCTCCCTCCCTGTGGCAGTTGCAGTTTGTTCGGCACTAGATGTTGTTGGCACACAGGGAGGTGTGGACTGGTTGCTGTTCATCTGGCGGAGGCATTGTAAAATGTCCCTGTGCACCGCCGTCATCTCATGCAGTGCATCCCACTTGGACTCCATGTTGGACATGTGTGAGTCCACACGGGACATGTGTGACTCCACGTGGGACATGTGGGAGTCCAAGCGGGCATGATGGGCAGCCTGCTGCTGTTTCAGGTCTCTGAGGAGCCCCACTACCTGGCTGAGGTCTCCGGTGCTGGACTGGTACGCATCAGCTATGCGTACCAGTTGTGGGTCATCATGCACACCAGCAACGTCTGCAAGCAGCGACCTCTGTCTCCCACCCCTCCCACCACCCCTGCTGACATGTGCAGTGTGTGCAGTGGCACGCACAGATAACCCTGGTCCACCTTGGGGGTTGGTGGTGGTGGTGGTGTCCATGGCCCCAGGTTGGTCCAGGGTCCCTGTGCTGGTGTTGCTCCTTGTTCTGTCCATGTCGGCAGGGATGGTATTCGTGGTGACAGTCGTTGGAGGGGTGGGTGCAGGGGTGCAGCTGGTGGTCCTGCTGGTGCTGCAGCTGGTGGTCCTGCTGGTGCTGCATGTTGACTTGCACCGGATGTGCCAGGTTGTTCTTCATCGTCCGAGGAGGACAGAGGCTGTACGACGCCAGTGAGCTCGGCATCCTCTTGAGCCTGGGACTGGGACTCCTCAGCGTCTGCTGCTGTGTCCCCATCATCACCTGTTTTTGGGAGACACAAACAATGTATGTTATGTTTCTGCAGGCATCAATGGTTGACACACCTGACAGTTGTGACTGTGCCTCTGGGTGCGGGCCTGTACATTGCATTGTCCTAAGTCGTCACAGTCAGGGGTTGATATTGGTGTGGCACATTGTCCTGCATTATTTGGGCATTTCTATGTATTTTCTGGGGTGTGAACATGGTCTGCATTGGTTGTGTTTGGTTGACAGCCGGCCCTCCTTCCCACCCACCCAGCCAGTCAGTTATCCCACCATGGAACGTGCTTGCGTTGCAGGGAGTGTAAGTTGTCTCTCAGGATGTCACTCAGTGGTGTCCTGCTGTTTGTTGGTGCACATTTGCCAGCAGGGCCTTGTGCTCCCCACAGCAGTAGCCAGTGTCAGCCATCTTGTGAGTCCTTCTCCACTTCCTGTGATGTGAGCATGGTTCAGGGTGGTGTTGATGGGACAGTTGTGGGGGTGAGCTATGTCTGTGACTACGACTCCCATCATGCCATTGCCTCCACCCCACTTCCCAGCATTCCCATACTTACTTGCTTTTGTGTGGAGTTCTGTGTGTGTGGGTGTGAGAGCAATGGCAAGATGGCTGACAGTGGTGTCCTGCTGTTGGTTGGTGTGCAGTACCCAGCATGCCCTTGTGCTCCCCACGACACAGCAACAGTGTCAGACATCTTTGATGGGCCTTTCCACTCTCTGTGGGATGTGCATGCGTGAGTGTGAGCTTGCTGGGCCATGTGGTGGGGGATGTAGAGCTGTAACTACGACTCCCATCATGCTATTGCCTCCTCCCCCCTTCCCAGCATGCCCATGCTTCCTTCCTTTGACTCTGCTTCCCTGTGGGGTGGGCTGGCTGTGCTGACAGGATGGCTGGGAGTGTTGTCCTGGCAGTTGTTTGGCTAGAGGTCCCAAGAGTGTCCCTGTGCTTCACACAACATAACCCAGGGTGGTGGTTCTTTGTGGGATCTTGTGTTAGGATGGGGGCATTGCATTCTACCAGGTGGGTTCTGTGGAGTTTGTGTTGGGGGTGTGTGAGGGGAGGTGCTTGTGACTATGGACAGTGCTGCAAGTCCCCCTTCCCACCCAGCTAGCCAGATATCCCACCATGGAACGTGCTTGCATTGCAGGGAGTGTAAGTTGTCTCTCAGGATGTCAGTCAGTGGTGTCCTGCTGTTTGTTGGTGCACAGTTGCCAGCAGGGCCTTGTGCTCCCCACAGCAGTAGCCAGTGTCAGCCATCTTGTGAGTCCTTCTCCACTCCCTGTGATGTGAGCATGGTTCAGGGTGGTGTTGATGGGACAGTTGTGGGGGTGAGCTATGTCTGTGACTACGACTCCCATCATGCCATTGCCTCCACCCCACTTCCCAGCATTCCCATACTTACTTGCTTTTGTGTGGAGTTCAGTGTGTGTGGGTGTGAGAGCAATGGCAAGATGGCTGACAGTGGTGTCCTGCTGTTGGTTGGTGTGCAGTACCCAGCATGCCCTTGTGCTCCCCACGACACAGCAACAGTGTCAGACATCTTTGATGGGCCTTTCCACTCTCTGTGGGATGTGCATGCGTGAGTGTGAGCTTGCTGGGCCATGTGGTGGGGGATGTAGAGCTGTGACTACGACTCCCATCATGCTATTGCCTCCTCCCCCTTCCCAGCATGCCCATGCTTCCTTCCTTTGACTCTGCTTCCCTGTGGGGTGGGCTGGCTGTGCTGACAGGATGGCTGGGAGTGTTGTCCTGGCAGTTGCTTGGCTAGAGGTCCCAAGAGTGTCCCTGTGCTTCACACAACATAACCCAGGGTGGTGGTTCTTTGTGGGATCTTGTGTTAGGATGGGGGCATTGCATTCTACCAGGTGGGTTCTGTGGAGTTTGTGTTGGGGGGTGTGTGAGGAGAGGTGCTTGTGACTATGGTCAGTGCTGCAAGTCCCCCTTCCCACCCAGCTAGCCAGATATCCCACCATGGAACGTGCTTGCATTGCAGGGAGTGTAAGTTGTCTCTCAGGATGTCAGTCAGTGGTGTCCTGCTGTTTGTTGGTGCACAGTTGCCAGCAGGGCCTTGTGCTCCCCACAGCAGTACCCAGTGTCAGCCATCTTGTGAGTCCTTCTCCACTTCCTGTGATGTGAGCATGGTTCATGGTGGTGTTGATGGGACAGTTGGGGGGCAATATGTGTGACTGCGACTCCCATGATGCTATTGGCTACACTGACTTGGCCAGCATACACAGAATTCCTTCCTTTGAGTGGTCTTCACTGTGTGTTGGTGTTGTTGTGGTGGCTACATGTCTGGATGTGTTTGTTAGTTCTATTTGTGCCACTGCCTAGCTGTAGTTGTAGTTGTGTTTGTACATGTGTTGGCACAGTTGGATGTGACTTTTTTGATGGCATGTGTTGTGTTTATCTGACTGACATACACATTTTGGGATGATTCTGTTCTGGTTGCTGTGTAATTGCTATGAGTGCATGGTTTGACTCTCCCTTGACAGTGATGTGTGTGTTTTGTGGCAGTATATTGTGTACATTTGTTGTGTACTCACCAGGCTCTGGGATGTCCTCTAGTCCATATACGCTCACTGGCGGAAGGATGGCCCGCACCTTCTCCTCCCAGGGCCTGAGGTATATTGGCTTGGCAGGAGGGCCACTGCCGGTGTATTGGCTGTAGATGTAGTCTTTCTTCAGCATGTCCCGTACCCTCCTGCGCACGTCATACCACCTGTTCTGGATGTCGGTCTTTGTGCGCCGACATGGTGATTGGGCGTTCACCCTGTTGATGATCCTCTCCCACATCTTGGTTTTCTGCGACATGGGGGTCTGTTGGACCAGTGTGCCAAACAGCTGTGGCTCCACCCTGAGGATCTCGTCTACCATGACTTCCAATTCACTATCTAGGAACTTGTGATTCTTCTTGGGGGCATGGTGATGGGTGGTGATGGTGAGTGATGTGTGTGTTGGTGTGCAGGTGAGGGTGTGTGAGTGTGTGTTTTGCTGGGTGTATGTGAGGTAGGTATTTGTTGGTGTGCTGATGGTGTGTGGCTTGTGTGAGGGATGAGCTGTGGGTGTGTGGTTGCTTTCTCTTGGGTGCTGGCAGTGGAATGGCATTTGCAAAGGCTCATGGTTGTAATTTGTGTCTTTTATATAGGTGTGTCTTTGTTCTCTGTCCCCACCCCCCCCCCAGTATTTATTGGCTTGGTAATTGCTTGTTTGGCCTTTTTTGGGTGATTTTTCCTTTGTGCTGTTTGTGTATGTTGGAAACGTTCTTGTGACCGAGTCGGACCCTGCATTAGTCTCGTACGGTGTTCTCCGTTTCGTTCACGCTGTGTTTGTGCAGTTTTCTATGCTGCGTACGCGTCGGTCGCGGTGTTTTGTGTTGCTTCGGCTCGGTTTTGTATGTGTGTCGGTCGTACGGCTTGTCCTCCGTCCGACTCGCTCGTGGTTTTCGCGCCTTGCATCGTACTTTGCGGTTTGGAGTTCGCGTGTACGTTTCGGTCGGATTTGTTCCGGGTGCGTGTCGGTCGGTTGGATTCGCGTGTTTATCCGGCCGGATTGCTGTTTTCCGTGCGGCTCGGTCGGTCGACTTGGTTTAGGTACGTGTCGCTCGGATTTTTCGCGCCTTGCATCGTACTTGGCGTGTCGTGCACCACGGGTACGTGTCGGTCGGTATTATTTCCGGATCCGAGTCGGTCGGTGCTTTTTCCGGCCCGAATCGGAATCGACCCCTGAATATCCATATTAGCATTCCACATTGAGAGAATAACAGGATTATAATCATTTATATATTTTAATTCTTCACTTCTTCTCAAATTGTATGTATTTTTTGGAGACTTTCTAGTGATGGTATGTCTCATAGCTGACATAAAACTGTTTACTCTTCCTTTGGATATTACAGGACGTGGAAATCCAAAACGACATTTGGTATAAAACTTTTCCTTACACTTGTACTTTCGTCGACAGTATTTTCCGCATCGATGGCTTTGGAATCGTAAAACTTGTTGTCTTAAGTTGTTTTCTTCTGTTCTTTTGGGTATAGCACATGTGACATATTCTTCAATAAAAGACAAAACAGTATCATCAGAATCAGTTCCGAATTTTGGGGCATCTTTGATCCATATCAGCATATGTATATGAGGAGCACCTCTAGCTTGATACTCCTTTCTCCCAAAAAAATCCAGAACTTCTCCAAGAGGAGGATTCTTTTTATTGCAGATAAAAGACATCATAGCTTCAAATCTATGATTAAAATACCTGCACACATTAACAGGATCCAAAGAGCACAATTCTCCAGGTGTCTTGTATTCAATATTTTTACATTTGAATTTGCCTCACGAAGAAATTCAAGTAAATCATCCCAAGCTTATTCAGCACAGCTTAGGGTAACAAACCACGTAGGAGTTCCTAAGTTCCTTAGCATGCATTTAAGTTCTCCATGACGACGGTACCAATACTCATTAGTACCACGCTGACATGCCATCAAATTAATCAACTGAGATTCTAGATGATCGTCTCTCTGATGTACTTTATCCATAAATTGCTTTGCAGAAACATTTTGAAAATGTACTCCTGTTTTCAAAATGTGGTTGACTGCATATGAAAGTCTAGATAAGTCACTCTCAAACAAAAGATGAAATATATATGGGATACATTGTCGAAACCTTGGATCTTCTGCATACAATCTTGTTGTCCGATATTCAGATGCAGGAATCTGCACAGGTCGTTCATCATATCGTCCACCTTTTCCAGTTGGAAAAAGCTGCGGAAAACAACGAGCTTCCAAACTTTTCTCCCATACACTGATGGGAGTACCCTTTGCTTCCTTCATTTGGAATAACTCAATAGTATTCCCCATCACTTCTTTTGAATGAAGTGGATGTACACTATAATGTTCATAGATTTCTTCATTTTTCGACATGTCCACTTTTTCAATTTGACCACTTGACGTTTCAGTGTCATCATCTAAAAGTATTTCTTCTTCTTCCACATACACATTTTTATAGTACTCATTGTTTTTTATTAGATATAATGTTGCCTTTTGTACTTTTCTAACATCCACTAATTCTTGCCAGATTTTCTTACTCTTAGTAGGAACACCATTAACTAGAATAACTAATGGTTCACTTTCTACATTCTCTACACCAATAGTGTCAATATTTTTCTTTAAATCCAGTGGTAAATATACAACTCTTCCTTTTAATCCTCTCTGTAAATCACTCGGAGGCAATTTACCTGTTTTTGGCTCCATACGAACAATAGCCTGAAATGGGTGTACACATTGAATCAAAATAGACTCATACGTGTTTAAATCTATTAGTTCCGGAGGAATAGTTATCAACTCTAGATCATTATGAACAGCTCTAGCAGGCATTTTATTTTCATCCAATTTGTTATAACAATATTTACAAATACGTTGATCAGTACCCAAATCAAAACAATTCTCTACCCACAAATAAGTTGCAAAATTCTTCCACTCATCATTATTTTGTTTTTCACTTTTAAAATACAGATCAACACTCCTAGTCTGATTTCTATAGTGAGTTCGCCGGCAACAAATACAAGAATAATTTGGCCTTTCACCTGAAATCACCTTAAACTTTGTAATTTGTTCTTCAAATTTTTTTGGAGTAGTATGTTGCACATTCTCTTCAACATTTTCTTCTATCAATGTGTCAGTTTCTGCACTCTCTTCTTCCGGACCAAAGTAACAAAACTCAATTTCATCACAAACCTTCTTCACATCAGATACTGACCCACACAAAAGAGCACTGTTCAACTCATTTAATTTAAGTGCTGGACTTTTTGCATAATACAATCTTCTAACTAACTTCCGCATTTGAGAATAATGTACTGCTAACATCCTAAAATGATGAAAAACACTTTGACATACTTTTCTAGAAAGACAAGCCAGAGAATGACCTTGCAAACCAGTATTTTTTCTCACTCTGCAAGGGTCTAGTCCTTGCAACATCTTAATCTTTTGCTTAACACTTTTTTTAGTATACTCTCGTAAGAAATTGCGTAAAATATCAATAGATTCCTGTCGTACACTACAAATACTACTGCAATCCCAAGTATACACTGGGGCTTTAGGACGTCTCCCTAGAGCTTCATCAGCTATCACTTCTTCTACATTTCTGGGAACCATCTTCTCTTTCTCAATTGCACAACCATTTCTAACCTCATAAGCACGACCACTGGTATCAACTGCATGCAATAAATTATTGGTCTGAAAATAACTCTCTTCATTAAAGAACGGCTCTGAACTTGAACTATGTTTCCATTCACCCAAAAAAATTCACAAAAATTAGTTCTGTTAATTACTTTTTTCTTCTTACTTTTGGCCTTCAAAAAATGGATTGGTTTATGTAGTGATCGAATTCTATTTAAAACTAAAATAAATAATTTCCTTTTTAATTCCAAAGCTTTTTGAACAATGGATTCAATATACTTTTTCTTTTTATAAAATAGTGCTCTTCTTTTATATTTTTTAACATCTTTAAGCAAGTTAAAAACAACTCTATTATAAAAAATCTTTTTCCTGATTTCTTTATACTGATTTTGCCTTCTTTTACCATTCATTGTATCGTTTGAATGTAATTTTCCATTTACTCCTTTCTTTTTACTCATATTCTTTTTCTAGTTGAAGCATTGTTTTTACTTTGTACAATCTGTACACTATTTCTAGGCTTTGAAATTTTTTTAAGGAATTCTTTTGTTGTCTTACCGAAAGACTTTTTCTTTTTAGCCACATGATGTTGGTCATCCAATACTTCTTCTGCAGATTTGTTCAAATAATTTTCATTTTGCTGTCGTTTTCTCTTTCTTGATTTTTGAGGCATGATAAGTTTGTTTTAATGATGATAAACAATATCTGTAAGAAATAATTATAAATAAATTAATTTTAATAAATTTATAAATTATACCCTTCTATTACTATAGAAACACATTGCACGTGTTAAAACCTAGCTCACTGTATAAGTAGTTGGGTAGCAAAACAATCATTAGAGTACTACACGGAGAGTGCCTTGGTGAATTTAAAAGTGATTCAGTTTTTGCGCAGTGAATGGATTAGTACATAGTGTTGAATGGGTCACTACAACACTGCAAGGAGAGTTACAGGATGTTTGCTCGAGTGTATGGATACTGCCTGGGGAAATGAAGGTGTGTAAGATAAGTGTGTAGGTGATTAAAGGAGTGCATGCATATTCGATAAAGATTTGTAGCAGTCCATGTGCTGAAGCCAGAATCACTGCATGAGTACTTGTGTACTGATTAAATGATTAGAGTACTGCAAAGAGAATGCCCGGGTGAATTTATAAGCAGTTGGGTTTTGGCAGAGTGAATGCATTAGTACATGGTGCTGAATGGGTCAATACAGGATTGCAAGGGGAATGACAGGGTGTTTCTTGAAGTGTAAGGAGACTGACTGGGGAATTAAAAGCCTTAAACACAAGTGCGTAGATGGTTAGAGGACGACATGCATAGTGGATAGGAGTTTGAAACACTGTATGTGGTAAGGCTCTAAATCACTGAATGAGTATTTGGATAGTAACTGAATTTAAACAGTACTGTAAGGAGAGTGCCTAGGTGAATTTTTAAGTGATTGGGTTTTGGCGCATTGAATGGATTAGTACATGGAGCTGAATGGGTCACTAGAGGAGATTGCTAGAGTGTATAGATACTGACTGGGGAATTGAAGGTGTGAAAGACAAGTGTGTAGGTAGTTACAGGACTACATGCGTAGTGGATAGGTGTTTGAAGCATTCTATGTGCTAAGGCCTGGGTCACTTCATGAGTAATTGGGCACTGACTGAATCATTAGAGTACTTCAAGGTGAGTGCCTGGCTGAATTTATAAGTGTTTGGGTTATGGCGCAGTGTTTGGATTAGTATATGTGCTGGATGGCTGAGTGGAGGAGTGCATGCGGAGTAACAAGGTGTTTATTGCAGTGTATGGATAGTGCCTGAGAATTGAAGGAGTGAAAAACAAGTGTGTAGGTAGTTACAGGACTACATGCATAGTTGATAGGTGTTTGAAGCAGTCTATGTGCTAAGGCCTGGGTCACTGCATGAGTAATTGGGTACTGACTGAATGATTAGAGTACTTTAAGGTGAGTGCCTGGCTGAATTTATAAGTGTTTGGGTTATGGCACAGTGTTTGGATTAGTATATGTGCTGGATAGCTGACTGGAGGAGTGCATGGGGAGTAACAATGTGTTTATTGGAGTATATGGATACTGCCTGAGAATTGAAGGAGTGAAAGACAAGTGTGTAGGTGGTTAGAGGACTTCATGCGTAGAGGATAGGGATTTGTAGCAGTCTATGTGCTAAGGCCTGGGTCATTGTATGAGTACTTGGGTAGTGACTGAATAATTAGAGTACTGCAAGGAGTGTGCCTAGGTGAATTTATAAGTGTTTGGGTTTTGACGCAGTGTTTGCATTAGCACATGGTGCTGGATTGCTGACTGGAGGAGTGCATGGGAAGTGACAGCGTGATTCCTGGAGCATATAATACTACGAAAACTTAACAACCGGACATGTTTTAAAGCAGTTATCTGTCTGCAAAGACATTAAGTACCCAAATGCTTCTCTCACAATGGTTGCCCAAATGCAGACAGACTCACAGTGTGATTCTAGACAAGCAATACAGTTCCTTGGCCCTTTCCAAAACACATTCACTAGTCTGGAAGGGGTAAGGTGACTGCACACATTTTACATAATTCACTACTGCAGTCTACTGTGAATGACTGTCTCATTCCGCGAATGCACAAGCAATGACTGGCTTCAAATACTACGAAAACTTGACAACATGACAGGTTTTAAAGCGGTTATCTCTCTGCAAAGACATGAAGTACCCAAATGCTTCTCTCACAATGGTTGCCCAAATGCAGACAGACTCACAGTGTGATTCTAGACAACCTACACAGTTCCTTGGACCTTTCCAAAACACATTCACCAGTCTGGAAGGGGTAAGGTGACTGCACACATTTTACAAAATTCACTACTGTACTGTACTGTGAATGACTGTCTCATTCTGCGAATGCACAAGCAATGACTGGCTTCTAATACTACGTAAACTTGACAACATGACAGGTTTTAAAGCGGTTATCTGTCTGCAAAGACATGAAGTACCCAAATGCTTCTCTCACAATGGTTGCCCAAATGCAGACAGATTCACAGTGTGATTCTAGACAAGCAACACAGTTCCTTGGACCTTTCCAAAACACATTCACTAGTCTGGAAGGGGTAAGGTGACTGCACACATTTTACATAATTCACTACTGCAGTCTACTGTGAATGACTGTCTCATTCTGCAAATGCACAAGCAATGACTGGCTTCTAATACTACGAAAACTTGACAACATGACAGGTTTTAAAGCGGTTATCTGTCTGCAAAGACATGAAGTACCCAAATGCTTCTCTCACAATGGTTGCCCAAATGCAGACAGACTCACAGTGTGATTCTAGACAAGCAACACAGTTCCTTGGACCTTTCCAAAACACATTCACTAGTCTGGAAGGGGTAAGGTGACTGCTCACATTTTACAAAATTCACTACTGTAGTGTACTGTGAATGACTGTCTCATTCTGCGAATGCACAAGCAATGACTGGCTTCTAATACTACGTAAACTTGACAACATGACAGGTTTTAAAGCGGTTATCTGTCTGCAAAGACATGAAGTACCCAAATGCTTCTCTCACAATGGTTGTCCAAATGCAGACAGACTCACAGTGTGATTCTAGACAAGCAACACAGTTCCTTGGACCTTTCCAAAACACATTCACTAGTCTGGAAGGGGTAAGGTGACTGCTCACATTTTACAAAATTCACTACTGTAGTGTACTGTGAATGACTGTCTCATTCTGCGAATGCACAAGCAATGACTGGCTTCTAATACTACGAAAACTTGACAACATGACAGGTTTTAAAGCGGTTATCTGTCTGCAAAGACATGAAGTACCCAAATGCTTCTCTCACAATGGTTGCCCAAATGCAGACAGACTCACAGTGTGATTCTAGACAAGCAACACAGTTCCTTGGACCTTTCCAAAACACATTCACTAGTCTGGAAGGGGTAAGGTGACTGCTCACATTTTACAAAATTCACTACTGTAGTGTACTGTGAATGACTGTCTCATTCTGCGAATGCACAAGCAATGACTGGCTTCTAATACTACGAAAACTTGACAACATGACAGGTTTTAAAGCGGTTATCTGTCTGCAAAGACATGAAGTACCCAAATGCTTCTCTCACAATGGTTGCCCAAATGCAGACAGATTCACAGTGTGATTCTAGACAAGCAACACTACTCCCTGGACTTTAGCAGGAGAAAAACATTAGTCTTATTAAAAACAAAGGCACAACATACAACCCCTCACAAATTAATAACTCACCTTTCAAATTAATTTGTTGATTAAGAAGTATGTCAGTCACACACCAGATGTTCTTAAACCAAATGTCTGTACTGCACTGCTCTTAGCAAAACCAAAAAATGGCAAACTTTCCCTCTCTTTCTGCACACATATACATGTAAATATCAAATCACATTGCTTCCCACATTAATTCAAAAGCTAACACACATTTCTATTGGTTACACATTTCAAGCCTATCCAATTGATATAACTTTCAACCCTACCCCCAATCTGCTTACTGCCTGTTACCATAGTAACAGTTCATGGAACACTCAACTGAACTCACAGGTCACAAGTTCAGCACACAATGTTGCTAATCCAAACAACAAGTGCACTTGACTTTTCAAAATATCAGCTTATCCTATCTAATGTTCCTTTCAAACAGTTTTCATTAACCAATAAGAAACGTGCTCTTGAAACTCAGAAACATGCACCCTACTTTTTAGTCTATAATCTTCTCAAACAGCCAATCATTTGTTTGTTTTCTTAAAAACTGCATCTTATCCACCATTTTAGAAAAACTTTAGTAGTGAAACTGCCATTTCACATACAGACACCTTCTGAGTGCATCCAGACCTCCTTTCAAAATGCTTAGAGTGTGGATTGTGGGACACAGCAATATTTTCTGGAGCAAAAGGTATGCAGAAAACAGTGGCATTGACAAACACCTAGGTTTGCCAAATATAGACATTAAATGGATTGGACAGAGAGGATTAAAGTGGCACCAATTGATGCCATTGGTTAAATCCTTTTTGCATCTCCAACACCCTGACCTCATAATTGTGCACTGTGGTGGCAATGACCTAGGCACTTTGACTGGGGTAGGTCTGGAAATGCTTATGAAGGATACCTTTGGAGAATTGATGTCACTTTTCCCCCAAACTGCCTTTGTGTATTCTAATATATGTCAAAGACAGAAATGGAACTGGTCCAATCAATTTTGTCCACAGATTGAGAAAGCTAGGAAACATGTCAATAAAGCTGTTTCTGCTTATCTCAGAGATTATAGAATGGGGTCTATTTACAACAACAATCTGCGTTTTAATATGGACGGCATCTATAGGAGAGATGGTGTTCATTTTACAGATGAGGGTAACAGAGTCTTGCTCAACAACTTTAGACTCTGCATCGGTACTTACTTGTAGGTACCAAAATATCCCAAAAAACAGAACGGCTCTTTTTAGAGCCACCCAAGACCTAAACACCTAAACTTCATTTATATCTGAAATTTTTTTACATTTGTTTTGCTTGGATTCGCGCACCCAACGCGTTGGAATCGTGCACCAAACGCGTTAGGGGTCGCGCATCCAACGCGTGCACACCAGGGGCTGCTTGGATTCGCGCACCCAACGTGTTTGAATCGTGCACCAAACGTGTAACGGGTCGCGCATCCAACACGTGCACAGCAGGGGCCGCGCTGAGCGCCGCGCTGGATGCGCGACTCCTAATTTTACCGTAAAAAAAATTAGCACCTTGCACTAATTTGTATTCTCCCCGGGGACCCCATCCCCCGGGGCCTATATACAACGTTGGGGACCGTGGGGGGAGCCCCAATGCCCCCACAGTCCCAGCCGGCTCCCAGCGTGCTTCGGGAGCCGGCATTGCTTTTCCACATGGGGAACTGCTAACATGCAGCTCCCCGTGTGGAAAAGCAATCTGGTTTGGATTTTGAAAGAGAACAGGTTTCCTGCTCTCACTATCAAAATGCAAACCAAGTTTGCTATGACAGGACGGGAGCCCCGAGGCTCCCGTCCTGTCATAGCAAACTACAGTGTCCCGGGGTAGCCACCACGGGACACTGCAGGAGCCGGCCCTGGGGGTAGTGGTCCCCAGGGCCATCACAGGCTCCAGGAGGGCGCCGCGTGGCCCCCTCTCAACCATGTACAAACCCTGGGGAGGTGGTGGTCCCCGGGTGTCGGGGTCCGAAACGGACCCCTACATTTCTTCTGTTAGTGCCCCGGGAGGTGGCGGTCCCCGGGGCATGTGGGGGTGTCGAGCCACCCCACACAGATTAGTAATATTTAAAAAGAAGCCCCGGGGTGGCGGACCCGGGGCTGCGGGAGGGCGGAGAGCCCTCCCGCACCATTTTTCATTTAAAGCCCCGGGGGTGACGGTCCCCGGGCTTGGGGCCTTAGAGGCCCCCCACATAAAATCTAAACCCACCCCCGCATGCCCCCGGGACTTGGGCCACCCAGGGGCAAATTAGCATCGAAGCGCGGGAGACCGCGCTTCGTTTTGTTTTTTTTTATCGGCGGGATCAGCGCACCCTAAGCGCATCCCGCCGATTTTTTTTTAAAAAATGCTTTTTTCTACCCAGGGGGTCCTTGTGGGACCCCCTGAGCAGACCTAGGGGGTCAGGGTGTTTCTACCCTGCCCCCTTTGTGCGTTTTGCGCACTTGTTTCTGTGCCTCGGTTCTACCAAGGGACAAAATGGCTGCCAACACTTCCTGAATCGGAATGTTGACAGCCAGCTGACAGCCAATTAGCATGCAGCTCGTGATCGGGACAGTGCGCGCAGGGTGCGCTCAGGGTGCGCGGACCCTACTCGTCCATAGATATATATGTGATTTTATTTGTGATTTTCTCAGAAACTACTGAACGGATTTACACCATTTAAGCAAAAGGCACGACACTGAACCAAGGGCTACCTCTTTGCAAAATTTGGTGTAATTCCGTTCAGCAGTTCGGGCTGTAGCTGCGACTAAAGGTTCCTATGGAAAAATGAATGGGGAAAACACGTTTTGGGACCCCCCTTTTTTCTCGGCCCCCGCTTGACGAATCAACCCGAGACTTTCAGGGTAGGAGCGGAGCGGAGCGCCCCAACAAGTTGGAAACTTTCGCGAAGATTCATCAACCGGCGCCAACGTTATTTCAAATAGAATGTCGCGGATTTCCTATGGATAATAGGTCCTAACTATAACTATCTACTGGCGACCGTAGTAGATAGATATATATATATATATATATATATATATATATATATATATATATATATATATATATATATATATATATATGTGTGTGTGTTTACAGTGTCAATATAGTTAGGAAACATAATTAAAAACACCTTAGCAATAGCTATATATGTTATAGCTAGCTATAACTGATTAATTTCTATGGTTTTGTACGAGAGAAATCTGAGCCTAACTGAAATATCCCTGTTTCCTTTGTTTTTTTCAGTGAGTTTCTTCTAAGGTTTTTTAAAATTCTATTTCATAACTATAATATCCCTGTAACCGTTGGTTTTTGTAGTGACTTTCTATGTTTTTTTAACTGGTAGTTGTGTTTGCAGAGTGGTGAAGAAAGGGAGCTGGGCCTCCACCAGCTCTCTGCAATCCAGCTATGTGGGACTTACTGGAGGTAACAGGAGGGGTCCTTGTCCCCCAAAGACCCTCAGAATCCAAGGGGACTTCATCCCCCAACCAGTAGAGCACCAGGAGGTGAGTTTCCATAGTGGAGGAGAAACGGGGTGGGGCCTTCGACCAGCTCTCAGCAACCCCGCAATGAGGGCCTTACTGGAGGTAACAGGAGAGGTTCTTCACCCTCAAGGACCCTCAGAATCCAGGGTGACTTCATCCCTCAACCAGTAGTCCACCAGGAGGTACGTTTTCAGAGTGGTGGACAAATGGGGGTGGGGCCTCCGACCAGCTCTCAGCAACCCCGCAATGTGGGCCTTACTGGACGTAACAGGAGAGGTTCTTCGCCCCCAAGGACCCTCAGAATCCAAGGGAACTTCATCCCTCAACCAGTAGTCCACCAGGAGGTACGTTTGCAGAGTGGTGGACAAATGGGGGTGGGTCCTCCAATGACCTCTCAGCAATCCCAAATTTTGGGACTTACTGGAGACAACAGGAGGAGTTCTTGGACCCCAAGGACCCTCCGCATCCAAGAGAACTACATCACCCAACCAGTAGTGCACCATGAGGCAGGTTTGCAGAGTGGTGGAGAAAGGGGGCTTGGCCTCTGATGACCTTGCTGCAATCCCACTGAGTGGGACTTACTGGAGGTAACAGGATGGGTTTTTGGCCCCCAAGGAACCTCAGCAGCTAAGGGGACTTCATCCCCCAACCAGTTGTGCGGCAGCCAACCTCTTTGCAGAGTGGTTGATAAAGGGGCAGGGCCTCCAGTGACTTATCACACACAGAGAAGTGGGGCGAGAAACCTTTTGTCGCTAATCAAAGAGGGTGAGTCGACAATACACACATGTTATAAAAACTGCCCTCACCCACAAAAATTTGTGGGTGAAGGCACCCGACCCTGACCCCTTATTACTGTGTGTAGCCTCCAGCGACTTACCCTGGGGCTGACCATTTTAAAAAAAATGTTATTAGGGAAAGAAGGCTGCGTGGTCCCCCTCCCCGAGGCGTTTTTGGCCCAAGGGACCCCATCCTCTGGGGTCCAGCCTTTTTATTTATTTTTTAATTGCAAATAGGGGAGGGGGTAATGTGGCCCCCCTTCCCAGGCTGATTTCAGCCCGGGGACCCCATGTCTGGGGCCCGGCCTATTTTTAATAGGGGAGGAGGACGGCGCATCACACCTACCCTGTCCGATTTCTGCCCCGGGGACACCATCCCCCAGTCCTCGGCCTGTTCAATTTTATATTTTTTATTTGGGAGGGGGGCCACACAGCCCCACTCCCCAGGCCAATTTCAGCCATGCGGACCGCATCCCCAGGGACCCGGCCTACGGTCGCCAGTAGGAACTAGTTTCCGTAGGAAAAGTGTTTATTGTTTTGCTAATAACTTTGGTGCTGTTTGATGAATTTTCAAAACATGTTTGACTCTCACTTCAGCTGCTGTTTGGAAAGTTTTGGGGTGATCTTTCAGGTGGGGGGGAGAAAAAGGGGGTCCCAAAACCTGCTTTGCCCATGTTGATTCTCATAGGGATTTTAGACACGACTACAGCCCAAACCATTGGATGAAATGACATCAAATTTGTCAGAACGGTAGATCTTGGTCCAAAGTAGTGTCATTTAATAGATTGG
The DNA here is from genome assembly GCA_963921515.1 of Calotriton arnoldi. NCBI lineage: Eukaryota > Metazoa > Chordata > Amphibia > Caudata > Salamandridae > Calotriton > Calotriton arnoldi. Next base: position 855,409 of record CAWUFW010005029.1, read on the forward strand.
TGTAAATCTGTTGAGTAGTTTTATAGATATTAACCAAAATCCAAATTTGTATATATAGGGGTGCAGATCCTCCATGGATATGACAGTCTCCATTCTGTAATCTGATTGGCTGCCAACACTTCAACCAGAAAGTGCTGGCAGCCATCTTGGGACTAGGCTTTAGCTGAGTTCCACAAACACCATTATAAAATAGAAAAAAGGGCAGGGTAGGAATCCCCTGACCCCCCAGATGTGGTGGTGAGGTCCCAGAGAGACCCGCTGTTGTTTAAAAGCATTCTTTATCAATTTTGCCACAAAATCACAATTGGATATGCAGATTCTCTGCTAAATTGAAAAATAGACAAGCGCAGTCTCACATGCTTGTTTTCAAATGAGCCCCCAGGTGGGCCAGGACCCAGGGCATTTTTTTTAAAAGGTAGGGGCGTACTGGCCCCCCCTCTTATGGCTCTTAGAGCCCCAGAGACTACCACCTCTCCGGGGCTTTATTAATATAATTGAGGGGGCCACACTGTCCCCCCTGCAGGGCTTCCTCAGAGCTCTGGGGACAACCAACTTCCTGAGGCTTACATTATAATTATGGAGCAGGACCCCCTACTGGGCTTATTACAAGCCCCAGGGACCGCCACCTCCCCAGGGTTAAATATAAAAGGAATGGGGGCTGCACTGACACCCCGGCCCCTGGGACCATCACCTCTCCAAGACCGGCCTGTGCAGATAAAAGGAGGAGGGCCATGTTGCCTCCCTCCTGGAACTAATAGTGGCCCTGGGGACTGTCACCCCTCAGAGCCGGCTCCTGCTGTGTCCCAGTGTGCTCATTCCTGGGACATAGCTGAGTGCTTCGACTTGGCAGGAGATCTGACAGCTCCCGCCAAGTCAGATTCAATACAAACTCTGTTCTCAGCAAGCGAGAGTTGTGAAACTGCTTCTACTTGCTGAGAGCTGAGTTTTTATCTGTATCTCTGCCCACTCTCAAGTGGGCAGGGAAACAGACAAACAGATTACTGTCACAGACAGGGAGCTGCATGTTTAGTAGCTTCCTGTCTGTGAGAGCAGTTATGCCTCAAAAAAGGAGGCAAGGATCCATTTGGGACCACTTGGGCCTTGAGGCCACCCCCTGGTCCCAGGGGGAAAGAGGAGAAAGAGGCAAAATAAAAGTCGGAACAAGCAGAAATGAACAGAAAGAGACAGACTAAAGGTCAGCAATGAGCAGAAAAGTGTTAGAATAGAAAAATTCATGTTTGTGCATTGTTCTGTGTAAGTTAGCATTCGCGGCACCATTTTCTATTTAGACGCCATCTTGAACCAAGATTGAAACTAATTCCTTGCTGTTTCCGAGAAAAGGCCCCGTTATGTTTTGTTTCTGTAATGTTAGGTTTTGCTTCACTAATGAATGGACTATCCTTATTAGTGCATGCCTTTCCTACTAGATAGAGGCCTTCTCCCACTTGTCTAATGGCGGGCACGGGCAGAGCGACCTTGAGTTGTAGATAGTGTGTGCCCGGCCCCAGAATCGAAACTTATTCTCTGTACTTCTTTGTATAACTGCATCTGTCTGGAAAAGTCCATGGTGGGTGTGCCTTCATTGGTTCTGAAATGTACATAATGTATCTCTATGCTTGCTGATGTCAGTCCCTCTGCAGCACTCCTAAGCGACTGGGCAGACTAAGCTCCACTCTGAGTGTACCTGAATAAACAGATATAGGTTTGTATTGTCTACTGTCTGACCGACTCTTCATTTGGTATGGAAGGCTGGGAGGTGGTTGTGAGTGACCCGGGTGACCCTAATCAGGCCACTTCCTTCAAAAGGGAAAGATAAAGGTCAGAAACTAGCCAAAACAGGCAGGATAAAGGGCAGTAATGAGCAGAGAGAGGCCCAATAAAGGCCAGCAATGAGCAGAAAAGCTAAATAACAGTGAGAAATGAGAAGAAAGAGGCAGAATAGAGGTTAGAAATGAGCAGAAAGAGGCAAAATAGAGACCAAAAGTGAGCAGAAAGTGAGCAGAAAGGGGCAAAATAGAGATCATAAACAAGCAGAATGAGGCAAAATAGAGACCAGAAACTAGCAGAAAGAGGCAAAATAGAGATCAAAAACAAGCAGAAAGAGGCAAAATTGAGACCAGAAACTAGCAGAAAGAGGCAAAATAAAGGTCAGAAAGATGCAAAATAGAAATCAGAAACTAGCAGAAAGAGGGAAAATAGAGATGATCAGAAATGAGCAGACAGAGGCAAAATGTGGATCAGAATCAAGACGATAGGGCAAAATAGAGATCAAAAACAAGCAGAAAGAGGCAAAATAGAGGTTAGAAGTGAGCAGAAATAGGCAAAATAAATCTCAGAAATGAGCAGAAAGAGGCAAAATAAAGGTCAGTGACAAGCAGAGAGAGACAAAACTGAGATCAGAAACGAACAGAAGGAGGTGAAATAAAGGTCAGAAATGAGCAGAAAGAGGCTAAATAAATGTCAGTGTCAGAAATTAGGAGAAAGAGGTAAAGTAAAGGTCAGAAGTTAGTATAAAAAAGGAGGAAAGTAAGCAGATAATGAGCAGAACCCACTCAGGTACTCATATACCCACTCACAGAACAACTCTCATAGCCTCTCACAGACCCATTCACTCATGCACCCACTCACAGATGAACTCAGACAGGTACACCCTCTCACAGACACAGTAAGACATTAATAAACCAATATACAAAATCACTTATACTCTCTCTCACCCATTCACAGATCTATTCAAAGGCTCACTCACTAACTCACAGACCTCCTCAGAAACTCACACACCCACTCACAGGCCCACTCAGGCACTCAAATACCCACTTACAGTCCCATTCATACTCTCTCATACCCACTTACAAGCCTGTTGAGACACTCATGCACCCACTGAGACACTAAGGCACTCACTCCCACACTCTGTGTCAAAGGTTAGCATTTACAGTTAGGAAATAAAATTAAAAAAACGTACAAATTCACAGGAGCGGCCAGTGCAGGTAAGCGCGCTGGGTGGGGTAGAGGGAGTCGAGAGATGACGAGGGAAAATAACATAAAAAAAGAAAAACACTTCCCTTGCTTGCACCGCATCGCTGAGTCAGCGATGCAGCGAGCCCAAGGTAAGTGGTTTTCTTTTTTTTATGTTGTTTTCCCTCATCGTCGTCTGTCAACACCCCCCACTCCGCCCCCCGTGCTTACCTGCACTGGCTGCTCCTACAAAAGTCACTTAAAAAAACAAAGATTACAGGGACGTTCTGGTTAGGAAATAGAATTTTGAAAAATTTAGAAATTTGTTGAAAAATCAAAGGTTACAGGGACTTTAACATTAGGATATACAATTAAAGAAACCTTAGAAAGTCACAAAAAAAACCAAAGGTTACAGGGACGTTATATTTAGGCTCATGTTTCACTCATACAAAACCAGTGAAATTCAACAGTTATAGTTACCTGAGCTAACTGTAACTTATGCCCCTGCAATGCACTGCTTATGACCTCACATATTACATCACTCATGACATGTTCAGTGACATCACTCATGACATCACTGATGAGATCATCCAGTAAGTGTAAGTGTTTTCTAAGATTTATGAGTGTTAAAGATATGTACTGATCTATTACAAAATTTAGATTAGTATACTAAGTACACTACTAATCAGTGATACTACTTCAAACAAATATTATGTGAGTGGCTGTGTGACTGTGTGTATATGAGAGGGAGTGTGTGAGAGGTTGCATGGGTGTGTGCATGGGTGTCTGAATAGCTGTATGGGTGAATAAGTGGGTTTCTGAGTAGTTGTATGGTTGAAATTGTGGGTTTGTAGTAACTGTATGGGTGAGCAGCTTTATTGGTGATTGCGTGGGTGTGTGAGTAGCTGGGTGTATGAGTGGGTATATGAGTGGCTATATGGGTAAGGAAGTGGGAGTGTGAGTAGGAGTATCAGTGAATAAGGGGGGTGTCAGTAGCTGTATGTGTGAGTTAGTAGTTGTGTGAGTAGCTGTATTGGTGAGTGATTGGGTATGTGAGTGTTTGGATGGGTGAGTGAGTGGCTGTGTGAGTGGCTGCATGGGTGAGTGATTGGGTGAGTGAGTGGTTCTATGTGTAAATGAGTGGCTGTGTGAGTGACTGTATGGGTGAGTAAATGGGTTTATAAGTAGCTGTGTGAGTAAGTTAGTGGCTGTTTGAGTGGATGCTTGGTTAAGTGTGTGGGTGTGGGAGTGGCTGAATTGGTGACTGACTGTTGAGTGGCTCTATGGGTAAACGAGTAGGCATGTGAGTGCTTGAATGGATATGTGAATGAGCATGTAAGTGGTTGTATGGGAGTGTGAGTAGCTATGTTTAGAGGCTGTATGGGTGAGCAAATCGGTGTGTGAGTGGCTGTATGAGTGTATGAGTGGGTGTGTGAGTAGCTGTATGGGTGAGTGAGTGGCTGTGTGAGTGGCTGCATTGGTGAGTGAGTGGGTGTGTCAGTGGCTGTATGGGTGAATGATTGGCTGTATGAGTGGCTGTGTGGGTGAGAAGTGTGTGTGTGAGTGACTGCATGGATGAGGAAGTGGATATCTAAATGGTTGTATGAGTGAATGACTAGGTATGTAAGTGTGCTGTATGAATGAGTGAGTGGGTGTCTGAATTACAGAATGAGTGAGTGACTGGGTGTATAAGTGTGCTGTATGGGTGAGTGAGTGACTCTTTCAGTGGGAGTTTGGTTAAGTGAGTTGGTGTGTGAGTATCTGTATTGGAGAGTATGTGTATGTGTGAATGGCTGCCTGGGTAAGTAAGCGGATGTGTGAGTACTTCAATGGATGTGTGAATGGGTATGTAAGGGGTTGTTTGGGTGTGTGAGTGAGTTTGTGATTTGTTGTATAGGTGAGTGAGTGGCTGTGTTGAGAGGCTGTATGGGTGAGTGAGTGTTTGTGTGGGAGGCTGTATAGGTAAATATGTGGGTATGTAGTACCTGTATGGTTGAATGTGTGGCTGTCGGAGTGACTGTATGGATGAATGATGGGTTGTATGAGTAGCTGTATGAATGAGTGAGTGGTTGTGTGAGTGGCTATAAGAGTGAGTGAGTGGGTATGTGAGTAGCTCTCTGGAGGGGTGAGTGGTTGCATAAGTACTTGTATGGGTATATGCATGGTTGTGTAGGTGACTGTGAAGATCGGGCAACCAGGAAAACCAGAGCCACAATGACCAAAGGGATCATACCAGGATCAAAATGATCAGAACCAGCCCAAGAGAACCTATTAAGGAGGACCAGCACCAGTAGAGCAGTACCAGGTAGACACAGGGACAATGACAAGGGTAAGGAGAATCAGGATGACTCAAACCAGGAAGACTAGTTGTGCCAGCGCTAGGAGAACCAGGACAACAGGGCTAGGTGGAAATCGACCCAGCAGACCAGCAGGATCCAGGTGACATTCAGTAATACAAGGATTAGGAGGCCCAGGAAGGGCTAATACTATGATGAGTCAGCAGCAGGTCCAAGAAGACTAGGGTCATTAAGGACTACAGCAAGGATCCCTAGATTTAGGATACCAGTACCAGGGTGACCCGAAGTACTAAGACCAGGAAGAGGATCAGGAGAACCAAAACAACCCAGAAAAGGATGACTTGAAACAGGACTGGAAGGAGGACTGATGCCTAAAAGCACAGAAGTAACTAAAAGTGAGGGAAGAAGACCAGGAGCAGAATCACACAATGTGGCTCTAAGCCACATGTATTATGCTTCTTATACATGCTTCTTATACTGCCAACCCCTGGAAATACCGCTTCTTCAGTCCACGTGTAAAACTGGTAAGTATTTGCTGGTAAATCAGAGCAAGCAAAGTGAATTAAAATCAGGTACTGTTACACATTGACCTCTGAGTGTTTAAGATGTGGGCTGATCCTGGCAGAGTAGTCTGAGGTTGGATCTTAGTGCATAGAGACTGAAATTTGGCAGAGGAATTTGAAGATGGATGGGTGAAAATGAGGATGATCTGTGAAGGATGGCAGAAAGAGTTTGAGAAACTTAGATGGCTGAAGTCAGGAAGAATGGGCAGTGGCTAAGGGGTCAAAGGCATATGGCAATCAGCAAAGGGAATGTCAAGATCTTAAGAAGGCTCTGATGAGCAGAAGAGGGGGTGATGGGAGCTTGAGATAGATCACCTCAGATGGCCCAAAGAGGGATTCTGTGTGACCCCCAGATCTTTGCGTTGACATTACATGTGTGTGTATGTGAGGTGGTATGTAGGAAGGGGCAGATTTACTAATAAGTCATGCAACGCAATGCAGTGAGACAACTTGCTGTGCCACATTGCATGACAGGGAGAGAGCAGAAATGCACCATATCTACTAATAAGTGATGTATATCTGCTCTCTTCCTGGGCTAGTGTACTGGGTGCTGCCTAGCGCCAACACAGGCACCTGCACCGTGGGTGCAAGGGTGCCTTCATTAAGAGTAGGATTATTCTTCTGCAGGAAGGGGCATCTTCCTGCATAAAAACAATCCTTTGAGACATTTTCCTCTTTCTAAGTGTGCTCTGCTACGTGACAGGGAAAAAGCATACTCTCTACTAAGATATGATTTATTTGTGCTCTCTCCCTGTGCTGCCGCACAGTGTGCTGCCTAGTGCCAGCAGAGGCACCCTTGCACCATTGTGCAAGGGTGCCTGCATTGCAAGTATGATTATTTTTGTGCAGGGAGGGACACTTTTTTTGGCACAAAAACAATCTTTGAGGCATTTTCCTTTTTTTATGTGTGCTGAAGAATGCAGCACACATAGAAGGAGGAAGAAACAAGGAGCAATACAGATATTTCTCGTCGGTACGCCTCACCTGGGAAGGCGTACAATTTTGACACAATTTCAGGTTTACTCACATTAGTAAATATGGAATTTCATCAAAATCCATGGGTGCATGCATGAGAACCCCCCGGACCACCCATTGAATGCCTTCTCAACACAGGGTAATGCAAGGCAGCGATTTGCTCAGCATTGCGTTACTCTGGATTTACTAAGCCACACAGAGCCACGTAAGGTGGCTTTGTGTAGCTTAGTAAATCGCATTGAAATTCTTGTGTTGCCTTGAGTCGCCTTGCTTGATACAAGCGACACGCAAGCCCTTAGTAAATCTACCTCTAAGTGCGCAGTAGTAAGACTCTATGTGTGATGAAAGTCTTAGTTCATTGCTCAGAGGGATGCATTTTACGTGACATGATGGGGAGTAGATACAGCTACCCTACACAGAGGGAGTGGACTGCATCCCTGTGGATAGTGGGTGGAGACCCAAAACTGAAGTGAGGAAGAATGGAGAAATGGCTATTCAAAAACATTCTGTGAGGTCCTTTCTAGCAAAGGGCTGCTGATTAGTTCTTCCTGAGTCACGACACCGAGTAGGTGGTAGGAGTAAGGTAGGTCAGAGGTTTCTCTTGTTGAAGTGTCAAAGTTTGTAAGGAGATCTGCTCTTTTGTCTGTGCCTGATGACTACTCAGAAAGGTTGATGAGAGCCAGGTGCTGAGATCTCATGATGCATTGTGTCCTTGTTTTGGATACTTCTGCTTGGAGACAGCACTATTGCTACTGCTGTGAATGCCATCACCCAGCACTAAGCCTGAGTCTGCTCTACAGCCAGAAAATTATATCTGAAAGAGAAACACTCCAAATCAGTTCCATATCCTCAATAGTGGTCCACATCCACTGTCTGGAAAATGAGTATTAAAGTAGAACTGTGAAATGATCCATCAGTAGGTCACAAGAATGGGGGTTGACAAAATGATTCTGTTTATTCAGTGTCTTATTTCTTACAATATTTGTAATAGAGTCAATGAATAAAAATCTCTGTCAGTTTCTCTTCTTCTGTGTCTTTGATGTGTGTATGTCCTTCTCTGATTTAATAGGAAAATGCATTCATATTCCAAACACATTCTGTTCAATTATTGATAGTCCCATTCCTTTGCTTGTGGCTTCTCAACAGAATACTTCCGCTGATGACCTGACAAAGTATGGGCCGTCAAAGGAAGGAATCTATACCATCTACCCTATTTCTAGTAAAACTTGGCTGTAAGGGACAAGAAAAAATATAATGACCCTGTCACCCTGGGAGAAAACTTCCAGCATGTGAGACCATTCATTTTATTTTGGTTTTTAAAACAAAATCCTGGTTTGGGAGTTTGCTTTCGAAAAACACATTTTTTTAAAAATGTTGGTGGTAGCTGACCATCTTGTGTGACTATACTGTCCTTCAAATGTTTTGTGCATAGACAGGTGCCGCCATGACAGCAGTTCCTGTCAATGTAGAGAGTTGTCCACAGGGCCAGCGGACAACTTTAAAACTGGTGGGGCTGCGGTTCCTCAGGGTGTTTGCGGCATTGTCCTTCGCCATCCTGACAGAGTTAACTTTGTCCTTGAAACTCTAAATCAGGCCCATATCTTTTCTTACTTCTGTCATGGGATTGGAATGAAGCCTCTCAATTATAATGTGTTGGGCACTTTATAAGGGGCCCTATGCAATTGTTTCTGTTTTATATAAAATCACCCTAAATATTAGATGGCTCTAAGTTACTGGGATACAACATTTCCATTTACGGTTTTTGCTTTTACAAATCATTGTTTTCTGGTATTTTAGTCTGATTTGTTTAATTGGACTGAACAAGAATTAATAATTCCAGAATGTACTGATTGCTGCAGAAAAAGTGGTGTTCTCATACCATGGAGCCTTTCCGTAATCCTATATCTGGAGCTGGTACATTCCCATGGCAAGTATATAGCTTTGAAGAGTAAACAGCTTTTGACTAGTCTTGCAAAGGTTCTAATCATCTTTATCAAATATCACAACTGCAGGTAAATGTAAAGGAGCAGGAGTATATGTGGAGCATGAGACAGTTCTATGAAGGGCATTCTAAGTCACTATGTCTTGGCCCACAGTGTAATGGAGTGACATTCTGTGCCATGTCTGTCAAACTAACTAGGAAACATTTGAACATCAAAGTCAAAAGATACTTTATTTCGGCATAGCCATAGATGATTTCCAACATTACATTTTTTTTCAAATAGAAAAAAACAACATTCCTAATCCAATCAATACTAATAAGACGTGCCATATATTACAACTTAAACCCACATCACATATTGGTGTATATTAATAAATATGATAAAAATCTATTAAAATTACATAATTTACACATAAAATCAATGCTCAGCAATTATAATATAAACTAGCATAAAACATAATAAATTAATAGCTTCTTTTCTTATTGCCCACATCCGCCCCCAAAACTTTGCTGTTGTGCTAACATACAATGCAAAGGGATCTGTGCTTAGTGTCCTCAAGGCAGTACAATGGGATCAAGTCCCTATTAGCCTTCACACAGGTGCCAGACAAGCTGTGAGAATCTGGGTATAGGCCGGGCATACAAACAACACATATGGTATGGTCTCCTCCTGTTCAGCACAATAGGGGCAGTTGCTGTTCTCAGAGCCCGACCACTTTGCAGTAAAAGACTTTACAGGGAATGTCCCAACACTAAATTGTTGATAAAAATTCTGATCTAACAGGACCATGATTAAGTTTCACTACATCTCTAGTTCATGCACTGCTTTGAAGTTCAAAAATTCCCCTTTCAGAGAGGTGTTTGCCACTTTTTGTTCCTCCCTCTGTATTGCCAATGCCCAATACTGTTGTTTCAGTGCCACCTTAGTTGGAAAGGGATAAATAGCTGGATGATGACAGAGATTACCATGGCCAAGTAAGGTCAACATTTGAACATTTGGGACATTTATACCTATAAGTTAGTGCCTGTATCTAAGCTAGTTGTATCACTAAGTGCCTCATGTCACAAAATCACAAGGTATATGACCACAAAAGTACTTATCATAATGGGCAAACCCCATTTTATGAGCTGGATATTTCCTTAGTCTAGTAAAAGTACATTTGCAGTTGTTTCTGAATTGCAAATAGGAGGGTTCATGAAATGGGTCTCCTCTCCCCCTATCCAATTTGGAAAGGAGTTTATTGATAGTTTGTAACTGCAATTGCTTTCGCAAACCACTGATGAGCTAACGACTCCTGAGTTGGGGTGGTAGCTAATTTGCAGAGGGGAAGACGTTCCCTTTGCACAGGATGTTGGCAGCCTCGGGGGGGGGGGGGAGAGAAGATTTCCAAAAACTGCAGGCCAAACAGGGCAGAATCTGTACTATTCAGGCAGCGACTGGGTAAATAGTGACTTTTTTTGCTATTTGCATGGCTGCCAGCTGAACAGCACATAATCTCTATTATTCAGCCAGCAGCCGGGTTTACGTTTTCCTGCTATTTACACAGCTGCCAGGTGAACAGTGCAGAATCTCTACTATTTAACCAGCAGTCGGGTAAATGGTAACATTTTTCTGCTATTTGCATGTCCGTTAGCCGCACAATGCAGAATCTCTACTGCTTAGCCAGCCGCCTGGGTAAATAGTGATTTTTTTTGCAATTTGCACGGCCACCAGCTGGACAGCACAAAATCTTTACTATTTAGTCAGCAGATGGGTAAATATTCAAGTTGTCCTACTATTTGGATGGCCGCCGGCAAAACAGTGTAGCATCTCTACTATTTAGCCAGTGGCCGGATAAATTATGAGTTTTTCTGCTATTTGCACGGCTGCTAGTCAAACAGTACAGAATCCCTACTATGTAGTCAGTGGATGGGTAAATAATGAAGTTCTTCTGCTACTTATATGGCCAGCAGCCGATCAGTGCAGAATCTCTACTACTTAGCCAGCAGCTGGGTTAAAAGTGAAGTTTTTCTGCTATTTGCAGGCCGCCAGCCAAAGAGTGCAGAATATCTATTATTTAGCCAGCGAATGGGAAAACAGTAACGTTTCTTTGCTATTTTCAAGGCCGCCTGCTAAATAGTAAATTATTTCTACTATTTAGCCAGCAGCCAAGTACATAACAGAAATAATTCACTTTTTACTTGGCGGCCAGGTAAATAGTCGCCACCAATAGGTAATGCCTGTAGAAAAATAATGTTGGAAGGCATATGTATATTGTATGAACCGATACAAAAGAAAAAACTAAAATATAATTATTAGGAATACAGAAAGCAGAAGAAAACAGGATTTATTACCATAAATGAATATTTATATGAACTAAGAGAGATGACAGTAATGCTATTAGGTATTAAGAGACACTCATCAGCCGTTATGAAAGAATATTGCTCGAAACTGAGGGGCAGATTTAGCCCCCTGCGCCACCAGTACGTCACTTTTTGTGACGTACTGGAGGCGCATTCCACTTCTCCATATTTACAAGGAGAGGAAAAGCCACCCTGTGTGACTTTTCCTCTCCTTGTAAATATGGCCTCTTCACACGCAACACTTTGCGTGGAAGGGCGTTCCATGGGTGTTGCTGTGGGTGTTCCCACGCAACACCCATGGAACGAGACACATTTCCAGATTTTCGAGGAATCGTAAATCTGGAAATGCGTGTCAATGCTACGCCTCCCCAGGGGAGGCATAGTGAGGCGCAACGAGGAGAAATGTATTCATTTCTCCTCGTTTTTGTTTCCTGTTTCAATGTGTGCTGCATTCTGCAGCACACATTGAAAGAGGAAATCACCTCTGATGATTGTTTTTGTTCAGGAATGGAATCCTTCCTGAACAAAAACAATCTTCCCACGACGCAGGCATCCTTGCACCATGGTGCAAGGGTGCCTGCGCCGGCGCATGGCAGCTGTTTGTGCGCCAGCGCAGGGGGAAGCACAGAGATGCGACATATTGTTGTAAATATGTTGCATCGCTGTGCTTTCCAAACTAACGCAGCACGGCGCAGCAAAATGACTTGCTGCGCCGTGCTGCATTAGTTTATTGTAAATCTGCCCCTGAGTCTCTGTGCATGAGGCACCATACTTCTGATCTGTCTGCCACTCTCTAATAGTAAAAACTAGATTAGAAATCTTCGTAAACCTTAAACACGAAAAGATTAACATAAAAGAGAACAGAGGAAGAGGGAACAAAATATCAGAACAGGGCTGTGGAAAGCAGAAGTAGATTTTCAGAAAAAAAGGAACAGAACAAGAGCAACAATTCAGAAATAGTGCTGAGGAAAGGCAGGGCTGGTTTGTAAGAATTAAAGGTGGACAAGCTACTGGAGTCAGGGTTAGAAGTCTGTGGAAAAAACAAAAATGACTCTGGATTACCGGGTAACAAATCTACATAAAAACAAGCAAACAAGCAAAAGTTCATGAAATAGAAATCTTCACAGACATCTGTAGTTTAGAGCGTTATAGTATCACTTAAGAGCAGAAGAACCTGTAGATCAAGAACCAGGCTCGGGAAATGAAAGAGCTAAAAAGCAGGATAAAACACACAAGTCCCCAACTCTAGAACGTGATCTTTGTAAAGTTTGTGAAATTATAGATGGAATGACAAGCTTTGCATTAAGTCAGAACGTATTTTGTGGTAAAAAGAACTGCTGTCAGGATCCCATAAGATCCTCATGAGCGTGAACAGGGCGCCGGCTGGCCAAATCCTTACTTAGGCCTCCTAAGTTAAGTATGGAACCAATCAACCAATCAGGGCTTTTTAGAGCGCACTACTCACCCATGAGGGTCTCAAGGCGCTGGGGGTGGGTGTGAGCAGCTCCCTTTTTCTCTGCAAAGTGATTATGACATAAGTAAGTAAATGAAATAAACACATATGCAAAAAAATAAGTATTTTGGTTCTCTGAGAGAGTAAACAAAGTTTTCAAAAATAGGTTAATTGGTATTTTGGTAATAACATGTAAAGTGACCTTAGCGCTATGGCAATAAATGTGTCAATGTATGTTTCTTGGTGGTACTCTTGCGCCGAATGCCATTTTTATTGCGCAGCATTCAGTTTCTCCCGTAGTGCATACTTATATATACATATGTAGACAGGTCAAATGTATACGAACGCATATTTGAGAAGAATTACAGTTGTCATAGCCAAGGACCATTCTCCTAAATATGTAGCAATAAAACAAACCAGGAATCACAGGACGGCAAAGCACAGTCTGCATGATAAATAGTAGCTGTTATCTTCATCGGAAGAAACGTTAACATATAATGGAACTTAAATTAAAATTTCAGTAACCATCTAAAAGTGCGTGGGCAATTATACTTCATCCTGCAAGTAAACTGTAATCCTGCTAGATTGGCCCATAAAGCACATTTCATTATTTTTGTAATTTCTTTTGTCAAATAAGATGCTGTAATGTATTACAAATGAGAGCATAAAATGAGAAAGGGAGAAGGCAATTATAAAAAATTGAAAAATGATTTATAATAACATTGCGGATAAAATTACAATCAGTGACTCGGTGGATTAGAGAGCAGGGCTCCCATGTGCTTGTTGAATGGAAGTTCACGTTTCTTAGCTTTGCACGAATGCTTAATGGCCCTTTCCTCGCACAACGACTCTTCAGTCGCTTCGGAGTTCCTTTTTCAAACTGGGATCCAAAACAACTTCCATTTAAGGAAGTTCTTCTGATATAAGCAGTAGTCTTGACGTTCGGTAACTAACTCTGCTGAGTTTGGACCTTATTCAGGGGCATATTTACAAGGCCCTTGCGTCACTTTTGCGTCATTTTTAACATGGGTAAAGTGACACAAAAGTGGCGCAAGGGGCTTGTAAATCTGCCCCTTAGAGTTTAGCAGATGCAATACACGTCACAAACATGGCAGATATTGCACCCGCTTTAGAACAGATGTATTTAGTCTACGGCGGCGGATGGGAGAACCAACACGTTTTGACAGAGTATACCATCCTTTGTCTCACTATGCAGTGTGTCTTGTTGTTTTAACTTGCCCACATCGTCACTTCTTCCCATAAGGGCATGTCTGCTTCTCTCTTTCTCGCTTTGATTCTTTCTTCTCTTTTTCTCTCTCTCGCTTCTGCCTCTCTGCTTGCACGTCTGGTTCTTCACCCAATCTATCAACTTATTTCTTTTCTTCCTCTATCATTGGCTCTGGCCCTCTTATTCTTTATAATGGCCTCTCATTTTTTCATTATGTGCATTTCTCTGCCTCTTTGTCTTTTTCTCCAACTTCCTCTTCGTTTTCCCATGTCCCTCTCTCTCGCTTGCATTGTCCAGCCTTTCTTTCAGTCACTCTTTTTCTATGTCACTTCATCTATCATTCTCTCCATTTGTACCAATGCCTGTGTTGCTTTCTGCATCCCCTTGACCTTTTGGTGTCCATTTCGTTTCTCTCATTGTCTCACGCTGTACCTCAAAGTCAGTTGCTCCCCTATATGTATCAGTTTTCACATTTTACATATCTATCTTTATTTAATCTATTCTCTCATTGCAATGGCAACCACACATCACTCTTTTCTCCTTGTATTGGCATTGTCTACGTTGAATCGGTCAATCTTTCCCTGTGTCATTCTCTTTTCACCTTCTCTTTCATGCAGTGTCTGTTTCTTCCTCCCTTAGCTCCCTGAACTGCTTGCTGTCGCCTTCTTCCCTGTTCCTGCCTTCTTCTCTGCAACACCCTCCCCTTCACACATCCTTCCTTCCTGCCACCCACCCTCCTCTTTGCTGCCTCCTTCACTCCAAATGTCCTCCATCTTCACCCAACATTATAACTCCCATTTTCCTTCTCCATAGCCCATGCTCCCCTCCGCCACCACAAGTTATTCGCTCCCACACTGCCAGGCCCACTTCTTTTGTCTCTTTGTGCAATTTCTCTCTTTCCATCCTTCCATTATCTCTCTCCTTCTCTCATCTATCTCTTCTCCCTATCGGATCACTCTCTCTCTACCTTCCCCTCTCTTTATCCCTCCCCGTGCCTGCTGCGATTAAGCTTGGGGAATTGGGGAAAGTGACAGTGGCTGTCCTGGTCTTTGAAAACTGGCCTCTAAGGGCTCTAGCACACTGGGGAAATGCCTGGTGGAATAAAAAGCCTGTCTCACCGCTTCCTTCCATGCTATTCTACAGACTTGCCTGCCACCTATCCTCCTTCTCTCCCACCTTCTAATGCCCACTGCCCACTTTTCTCTTCCTCTAAACCTTTTCTCCATGTTCTTATCACACCTCCTATGTCCTTCCCTCCCTCCTTGGCCTGTTTTGTTTTTCTTTGCCCTGCTTGATCTCCCTATTTTCTTTCACATTCTATCTCTCTTTCTCTCGTTCTCACTCTCTCTTCCTGTCTCCATTTTTCCCTTATTTAAACAGGTGGGCCTAAAATATCTTGTGACTGTGGTCAATAGAAATGAAAATGATGAAACAAACATTGAAACGCGAGAGGGGAGCCAAATCAGGAGTCCTCTTAAATTAGGAGAGAAGGAAACTATATATTAACAAGGACACAAAATGTGATTTAAAAACACTGATATTGTCCCGTTTGTCATCCACTATATCTCACCGAAACAACTCCTCTCTTTAGTTATATGTTTTTCAAGTTTTTATTGTAATCATTGGCAGCGCACCAATATATTGATAAAATACTGTTTGTAAATTCATTCAGACCAAATAAACTTGAAAGCAGACACATTGTTCATTGAAGAAAATCCTATTATCTAAGTCAACATCTAGGTTAATATCTTCTTCAAGTAACACTAAATCCTCATGCCTCTTGAAAGTCATCAGAATATAGCCTTATAGCCCGCCGTAGCGGGCTATACCGGCTATTAAAGGCCCGCTCCAGCGTTAAAGGCCCGAGCCGAAGGCGAGGGACTTTAAAAAGGGAGCAGGACTTTAATAGCCGGTATAGCCCAGCTACGAAGGGCTATAAGGGTATTAGAACATTCTGCCACTAGAGGGCAGAAAGTTCTAACAAATAAAACAAAGGCCTCTTGGAGTTCGAGGGGGTTTAAATCCCCTCGGGCTCCGAGAGGCCTTTGTGAAAACAACATTGGAATGTTGCTTTGCGGGCCTTTACCGGCCCGTAGAAGCACGGAGTACTCCATTGTCTTCAATGGAGTGCTCCACATTCCATGTTCTAATATCTATTATTGCCCGCATTTTTATTATCCACATTAAACTGCCATATTTTACAATGCACACACACAAACAAACCTCTTTGATAAACAGTTGTTGGAAGTGACCATATTTTGCAGGGTATTCCCCCAGATTTTTGTCTGAACTGTTTTTGGTGACTTTTGGATGTTGCACACTCTACTCCTGCTAACCAGAAGTAAAGGGCTGTCTTCTCTGTTAAAATACACTGATATTCACATAAACCTTATTGGATCATTTAATTTACTTATAATTCCCTAGTATATGCTACGACATATCCTCAGGGCCTGTAAATTAAATTATACTAGTGTGCTGCAGCACTGGGCTGCAGCGCACATTGTGCCATTCACTACAGTAGCATTGTAAAACATGTATCCAGGCCTTATTTCCCAATAGGATAGCGTGAGAAAGTCATCCTTTTTTTTCCCTGATCACACCCATTTTTGTCTGATACTGATGGTAACTGACTCTGATTGTGCTCTGGGCTCTGCTACCCAGACCCATGGGCAGTGCTCTGTATAAAAGGTATATGATAATTAGGTGTAATTACAATTGGCATGACAGTCTACCTGCAATCCCCTAGTATATTGTAGGGCATGTAAGTTTAGTGGCCCAGCAGATTGAATGCACTTCAGTGAGCACTGCTGTGTTGTCTGCTGTGATTTTAAAGGCAGCCCTGCTTTGCAGGCTGCTTTTAAAATTAATTTTTATGCAAATTCAACTTTGGAATTAAAGGTACTTCCAAAGTTTTAAACAGCCATATTTTTACTTATAAGTCACCCCTAAGTGTCTCAGAGGTAGGGTCCTTGTAACTATAAGCAGGGACATTTTAGAAGATGTTTTATATGCCCTGGTGATGGCAAAGCTGCTCATTTCATGTTTCCCCATTGTAGCACATTGGCTCCATAGGCTAACATGGGACTACTTTAATAAAGTATAACTATTGATAGGAGTGAGCTAAAAATATACTTCAAAGTATTAAAATGATAGTTAGAATAAATCCAACAATTTGCCAAGGTTAGATTTATTATAACTATCACAAAAAACAAGTTATAGAACTTTCTTTTTTGATTAACCAAAATCCGGCCAAACTGCTCTGATGTGGTGTGAAGTGGCCTGCAGAGAGACAAAGGTCATCTGGTGGGAGAAGATCTGCAGCTGCTGAGCAAAAGGCAGGATGGGGGTGGAGAAGCAAAACTGGACTTTAAAGAGGGAATAACGGCCAGACAGGAGCCCCAGAAATTGAATTAGCAGAGGGGCTGGAAGGGGAGCGTTAGGGAAACTTAGCCACCCAAGTGGGTTGGCTTAGCCAGATCTTAACCTCGAGGACAGAGTGTCTCCATTTTGGATTTTAAAGGAATAGTGCTTTCTGGGACAAGAATATGCCACAGTTTGGAGGAAGTTGTCATACCTGAGGGTAGCAACTTGCACACCATTGATCGGGATGCCCCCTGCTTTGCACCCAAGAACACTGGATAAATATGGGAGAGCTGACCTGCAACTCAGATCCCTGCTGGAAACTACAAGAAGTAGAAGGACTGCCTGGCTGAAACCCCCGCCTGCAACAAGAGGATTGCACTCTGAATGACTGCACCTGCTGCACACCTTGGGACTACAGCCCAAAGCACTTTGCCTTGCTTCGAAAAGTGAAGGAATGGACTCCCTGAACGCAGCAGGTTAAAAGAGGTCCACCTGCATCATCTCCAGCAAGAAGAGACTAGCTGTCCACCTTCAGCTGTGCTTTAAAGGATTTGGTCAGGTGCATTGTGGGAGTCGTAAAAAAAGATTGGTCTTTACCAACAGCTTACTTGCACAAATAAATTTATGCTTTAAAAAGTGACTTCGGATCTCCTCAAAGTAATTTGGCTCAATGTCGTGACCAAAAAGGAAGATGCCAGTGAAGGGGAATATCAAGCTTTTCTTGAATTGTAGCCATGATGATCATATAAGGCATTTACCCACCAACAAGTACGGGGAGATAAATGGATTAACAAGTTATTGTTTGGGAAAAAGAAGATGGAGAGACAGCAGGCAACCTGTGTCCAATATTGATCTCTGATAACAACCAAATAAGGCCAACGAGGTTGCATATTTGACAGCCTTACCTAAGAAAGAACAAACGTTTCTGCCATGTGTGTTCAATCATCAAATGTCTTTCTCTAGAGGTAGTCGGGAAGAAATAATTCCTATGTGAAATCATCTACGCACTCTCTTCACCATTTCATTATTTGGGAGTCAGTACTTGGATTAATTTTGTGAAAGAGAAGATAATGGCTTTCTTTGTTCCACTTGGAGGGTGGCCTTTGAAATACATTTTGTACAGGACCAAATACAGAAGAGGAGAATAGGTTTTCAGAGCTTCCAGTGTGTCCAGAAAAATGGCAATTCCTTATTTGACTTTTCTGCCCATTTCTTCCTCTTTGTCCCATCCTTCCCTCCAAATGTCCCCCATCTTCATCCCATTATTCTCGATTTTGGCCTTTTCACTGGACCATTTTCTCCTCCACCACCCGAAGCTATTCTCTCCCACACCGCTTCCTTCCCTGCCATTCTGCAAACATGCCTGCCACCTATCCTCCACCTCATGCACTCTGCACCTTCTCCCACTGCTCACTTTTCTCTTCCGCTATCCCTCTGTTTCCATGTCCTTAACAGGCCTCCTGTATCCTCTTTCCATCCCTGGTTTTGTCTTTCTTTGTACTGTTTGATCTCCCTGTTTCCTTTCACCTTCAGTCTCTCTCTCTCTCGTTCTCTCCGTTTCTCTTCCTCCCACTCTTTCATTCATTTAAACACTTGGGCCTAAAATATCTTTGCAGATAATGTAAGAGAAAATTGAAATACAAGGATTAATGAAGAAAGATATTTGATGGAAACAAGAACGGGGAGAGAAAGTAAGAATCGACTTGATTTAGGGGAGAAAGAAACTATTTAATAGCAAAGGACACGAAATGTGATTTAAAAACACTGGCAGCGTTACTTGCTTGTGACACCAGATCTCACTAAAACATCTGCTCTCAGTTATGTATTTTTCAAGGTTTTACTGTAAGTACTGGCAGCGTACATACTATATAAATCCTGTTTGTAAGTGCATCCAAATCAAATAAATGTGAAAGCAGAAACATTGTTCTCTAAAGAAAATCCTATTATCTGAGTCAAAATCGAGGTTAATTTCTCCTCCAAGGAACACTAAATCGTCACGCTTCTTCAAAGAGATCACAATATCAATTACTGCTCACGTTTTCATTATCCCAATAAACTGACATGTTCTATAATAGACACTCACAAATAAACCTCTTTGATAAATAGGGTTATATGTTCTATAAGCGAAACCAATCTACAGCTAAGCAACGTCATGGACAAGCTCCAGTGGAAGCAATATTGACCCACAAGGAGCTATTCGGGAACGTTTAATTGAGGTTGTACCCTTGGATTCTTCGACTGAATTCACTTCTGATTTTTTTCTGCATCCAATGTCAATTTCAAGGGAACACTGGCAAAGCCAATAGGTCTGGTCTTTACAAGTTGGTGCTATTTTTTAGGCTAATATAGGCCACGGCAATAAAATAGAGGAAAAAGTAAAAAAAACATGCCACTCCATGTGCCCGGCAGCTATATAATTGCAATAAAATTTAAAAAATACAATTACATATAATTTTAATAGAATAGTACAGGGGAATCCAAATAAGAAATGAAACGTTTTTTAGTTGAGATGCACATCACAGGAAAATATGATTCTTATTGTAGGAAAGAAAAGCTACAATAGGCTTTCAATTATTGTAATCTAAAGACATGGGGGGCATATTTACAAGCCCCTATCGACACCATAACGCCACTTTTCTAGATGTTGTGGTGGCGATAGGGGCATCGCCTTATTCACAAGGCGGCGTTAAGCCACTTAACGTGGCTTAACGCCGCCTTGTGAATAAGGCACACTTTCACGCTATACTTAGCGTGAAAGGGGCGGGCAATGAGTGTTGTGGTGGGCGTTCCACCGCAACACCCATTGATTTTGACGCTGCCCCATATTTATAAGGGTGGCGTAATTAAGGGGCAGTGCCAAAATTAAGACCAGGGAAAACCTGGTCTTACCCTGGCGCAATATGGAGAAATGTTTAATTTCTCCTAATTTTTGCTGTTTCCATGTGTGCTGTGATGTGCAGCACACATAGAAACAGCAAAACGCAATTGATTGTTTATGCGCAGGAAGGTCTCCCTTCCTGCACATAAAAAATCATTTAAAAAAAATGACATTTTGCAATTTCTATGTGTGCTGCATTAAGCAGCACACATAGACGTTTCAAAAGCCATTTCAGATTGTTTAAGTGCAGGAAGGGTCACCTTCCTGCACATAAACAATCATTCCCCTCAATGGAGGCACCCTCGCACTATGGTGCAAGGGTGCCTGCGTTGGCGCTAGGCAGCTAAATTAGCGCCAGGACAGGGGGAAAGGCAAGGCTGCACTGTATTCTTGTAAATACGGTGCAACGCTGCGTTTCAGAAGTGGCGGAGCGCAGCGTTAAGCCAAGGAGGCTAACGCCATGCTCCGCCAATTCCATGTAAATATGCCCCATGGTTTAAACATACAAGAACGACAAGAAGCTAAGAAAGGAGATAGAATGGAAAGAAGAATGGTAGCCATCACAAGCCCAGGCACCGAAATCCACTCTTTTATCAGGATGTGCACATGATCAGGCAAAATGCCATAACTCACAGTTCAAGAGGGCCAGTGGCTGAAATGGACTGAAAAGGATGAATTCTATGGGGAGTGAAAACAAAATGTGAATGACAATTGAAAAGACCAAAAAATTAAGAGGGCTGACACAAGGCTTTCAATGTATGTATGTGTGTATGTGTTTTAATGTATGTTTTTTAAAAATGTAAACAGGGTCGCAATGCTCCTAAGGTTGTCGATGGCAGACCTAAAAAGGCTGTTCTTGAACAGCAGCATGCGTGCACAACTACATTTCTTCTTTAAAAAGAGACTTCTGGTCTCAAAGATCTTCAGCTCAATGTGAAGAATAAAAAGTGAGATGCTAGATAGGGGGATGTTATGCTTTTCATGCTGGGTCTTCAACTGAGGGTTAGCCACACAGATCAACATAAGACATTTCCCTGCCAACAAGTACGGGAAGATAAATGGCTTAAAAACGTCTTTCTTGTAAGAAGAAGATAAGGAGACAGCTGGCAACCTAAGTCTAATGCTGATCTCTGGCAACAACCAAATAGGGCAAATGAGCTTGCATATTTGACAGCCTTAGCTAAGAGTGAATAAACCTGACACGTGTGTAGAAACTCCGAACTTCCTTTTCTACAGGTACTATAGAAGCGATAGTTAAGGGATAGCTGTGTGAAAGCATCTGCACACTCTTTCGACCATTTCGTTATCTGGGAGTCAGCACCTGAATTCATTCTGTAGAAGAGAGAATACTGTCTTTCTTTGTTCCACTTGGATGGTGGCTTTTGAAAGACACTTTGTATGGGACCAAAAATAGCAGCAGAGTACAAGAGGTTTTCAGTACATCCAGTGTGTCCAGAACAAATGACATTTCCTGATGTGACAAAAAGTAGGAATGTGCAGGTTCCTTGCAATGCCCAAGCACCTAGTGATCCAGCGATCAGGGATCGATAATTTTCACAAACACAGGCCCATTTACACTACCCAACGAAATCTCTTCACGCTGGGGTTCAGTGTGATGCACGTTTATTCCTAACTCACTAAATACACTTTAGAACTTGCATTTCTCCTTACAAATAATTGTGACGACGGACCTAAAGTTGATAAGTTGATGTCAATAATAAGTAGTAAATCTATGCTACTAAATAATAACAGACTCAGTGTGATGTTTTTGTTGTTTATCGTAAAAATAATGTAAGAATAATGCTCATTCAAGTACAATTACACGATAGTGCATGTGAGAAGTTGGCCTGGCATATGCTGTCCACTAATTATAGTGGGCACCTTGCACCAGTCCAAACAACCCCTTATTGGAGATAGGTTAAAGACAACCTTTATTGAAAGCTATCCTAGTGGTAGCTATGGAGAGCAGCCGTCAGGCTAAGTCTTGAAGGAATGTAAAGCAGCTTGTTTTACCAGTCTATAATCTCTTGAGTGACCAAATGAAAGAGGACCACACCAGGTATATATTCAAAATATATGTATTTATTGCTAAACACACCCCTCTAGTCTCTTTATGAGGCTAGAGTTCGAAGTACATAAGTTATAAGTTAGTTATCTACAGTAATAGCACAAATACACGTTTGAGCCCTAGGGCGTACCAAACCATATACCAATAAAGTGGTATAAGAACCACGACTGAGCTAGACACAGGGCCTAGAGCCTGTAGAAGTGCTTGGACCACAAGGAACCACCCAAGGTAGTGACACAGGGGACCCACGGGGACGCGTGCAGTGTAAGAACACAGCCGCGAATCGCCGTTGACTTCTATGGGGAAAGTCGCGGTTGGAAGTTTAAAGAAAAGGGACACTTAGAGGAGGACTTGGAGCAAACCCTTTTAGAACTAGGCTGTTCTAGTGTCAATACCCACGGGAGCACCGGAGTACTCGAGTTACTTCACCCAGGGAAGCCGGGTGCATAGGTGTCTTTCGGGTCGGGTTTCGTCAGTCGTTTTCAATGGCGATCTGCTGCAAAGTGCTGCTGGCGGCCAAGTCGAAAGTGTTCGGGTGGATCCAAAGGTGGATCGAAGATCTGAAGAACCTGAAAGCAGAGGGGACAGAGTCTGGGTCACTAGCCAGTGACCAGGAAGGCTATGAGCAGATGCCCACCGATGTCGAGTGCTTCAGGTAGGTTTACGGTCGTCTTGACTCTTCAGCCACGAGGTCCAGGAGACGTCGACGACAACCAGGAGCAGGATTCGAGCTGTCCCATAACGTCTGTCGATTGCAGGAGTGTCGGCGACCGGATTGGACCCAACAAGCCTTGGCAACGGCAAGTCTTGTGGAAATGGAAGAAGGATGATGGTGCAGACCAGCAAGGTCTGTGGGACTCACCCAGCAAAGAAAAGTCAGGGCACGCCTGGAGAAACAAGGGAGCCCAAGCAGAAGAAGATTGGCCTTCGGGAGGGCCTACTAGCCAACGGACTAGCGACCGCGAAGGAGCCTCGAGTGGACGCACTTGGAGCTGGCTCACAGGACACTTGTGGAGTGGAAGCCAGTGATATTCGGTGCAGTCGGTGCTGGAGACTGGGGCTACTTGGAGCCCAAAGCAAAACTTCGTGGAAGACCCAAAAGAGGATGCACTTACAAAAGTACGCAGTGTCCAGGGGTCATGGTTCCACGTTACCCACGATAGCCACGGGCCTCAGCTTTGCTGGGGACTCAGGGTAGCCTCGGGGAAGTCTGGAAATCTACCTCTGGTGATGCAAAGACTTCGGCGTCCGGCGGGAGCTTCAGCGATGCAGACCGGACAATTGCTTCGTTGGTGCCTGCCAAGCAGGAGTCACTCCTCGACCCCAAGGGAGATGCTTCAGTCCTCTAATCTTAAAGTAGAGCGTCGAAGGTCCAGGATTCTGTGTCAGAGTTTCGTCCAGGTAAATCTAAAGTCCTAAGGACTGGGGTCCCATACTTATACCAAGTTAGGGGTGGGACATACTCTGGGGACCCACCTATGGGAGGGTCAGGGCAGAGGGGTGGTTACACCCCTTTCCCTTTGTCCAGTTTCACGCCAGAGCAGGGGCTGGAAGCCCCTGAGCCGGTTTGAACTGGGGTTTGCACAGGGACACCAAATGTGCCCCCAGTGCAGGACTTCAAAGCACCAGAGAGTGCTCCCGCCCAGCCCCAATACACACTATCCTGTCTGGGGAGGTGGTTACACCTCCCTGGGACAGGAAACCTATTGTCCAGGCCTCCCCTGCCGGAGTTTCGGTCAGCAGCAGGAGGCCAGACTCGTGTCTGTGGCAGCGGCATCCATTTTGTGATGCCAGGGCTTGGAAAGAAGTTACCGGGCAGGCCGGTGTGTACATGTCTCTCCTCTAGAAGGGTGGAATGCTACCCCCGCCGCCAGAACTGGCGGGGGTAGTATTCCAAGATGTTTGACACCAAACACGACATGTTTCCGTGCAGCCATCCCAAAGTTAGCATTTAACGCGAGGTTATAATGCGCTTAAGAGTATATGGTCAGGCTGCACTACAAACAGCATCAGAGAAGGGTCTCCGAACGCTGCAGAGGGGGCTCTGCTCATGCAGGGGCACCCTCTCACATAGGAACCAAGCACTCTGCCCTCAGGATTGATAAGGCCTGCCATAGGAGTGACTTATAGGTTTATATGTGTGTATGTATGTAGTGATATAGGTAGCCTATATCACAGTAAGGGGTGCATGCACCACCTTACCCAGGCTGCAGTAGCAGACCTGTGGTGTCCTTTTGGTTGGCCTTCCAGGGGTGGCACAATACATGCTGCAACCTCTGGTAGGCCTCTGAGGTACCTATGCCCTGGGTACTTAGTATACCATATACTAGGGACTTATAAGGGCACTCCAGATTCCAATCAGAGATGTGCCTAAGGCACATGGAAACTATTTTAGAGAGGAAGCAGGTAGGCTGGGGTTCTGATTAGCAGGGCTCCAGCCAGACTAAAGTCGAAAAACAGTGAAGCATCAGCAAAAAGTGGGGGTACCCATGTGAAGCAGATCCTACTCTCCTACACAACCCCCCCCCCCAAACGTAGGGACATTAAACTAACCTTGCCCAGTTAAGTCTTCATGTTCTAAGTGGAAGTACCTAGAGTCCATCTGCATTGGCATTGTTACTCTAGGGTCTATGTTCCACTGTGAAGTCCATCCCCTGTAGGGAAATGGACCACCTAGGCAGTTTGGGGTTTTCACCCTTCATTTGTTTTAGCCATAAGAGGAGCTTATGGTCTGTTTGAACAAGGAAGTGAGTACCAAACAAGTATGGCCTCAACTTCTTCAGAGCCCAGACCACAGCAAAGGCCTCCCTCTCAATGGCTGACCAACGTTTCTCTCTAGGGGTCAGCCTTCTGCTAATAAAAGCTACTGGCTGATCCTGACCTTCATCATTCAATTGTGACAGTACAGCCCCTACCCCCAATTCAGATGCATCTGTTTGGACAATGAACTTCTTGGAGTAATCAGGACTCTGTAGAATGGGAGCAGTGCACATGGCCTGCTTTAGGTCATCAAATGCCTTTTGACAGCTAACTGTCCACTGAACCTTTGTGGGCATTTTCTTGGAAGTTAAGTCATTCAGGGGTGTCACTATTGATCCATACCCCTTGACAAATCTCCCATAGTACCCAGTCAGGCCTAAAAAGGCTCTCACCTGATTCTGGGTAGTTGGAGCAGTCCAGTCCATGATGGTCTGGATCTTGCTCTGCAGTGGTTGAACCTGGCCTCCACCCACAAGGTGGCCCAGGTACACAACCTGACTCTGCCTATCTGGCACTTGGTGGCCTTGATAGTCAGGCCTGCTTTCTGAGGGCCTGCAAAACATTTCTGAGGTGGACCAGGTGATCCTCCCAGGTGGAGCTAAAGTCAGCAATATCATCTAGATATGCTGCACTATAGGCTTCCAGACCTGTAAGGACTGTATTCACCAACCTCTGAAAAGTGGCAGGTGCATTCTTCAGACCAAAGGGCATCACCACAAATTGATAATGCCCACTAGGGGTTGAGAATGCTGTCTTTGGCTTTGCATCATCAGCTAGTCTGATCTGCCAGTAGCCAGCTGTCAGGTCAAATGTGCTTAGATACTTGGCTGAGGCCAAAGTGTCTATTAGCTCATCTGCCCTAGGTATTGGATGGGCATCAGTCCTAGTGACTGCATTGAGACCCCTGTAGTCCACACAAAACCTCATCTCTCTTTTCCCACCATTGGTGTGAGGTTTTGGCACAAGGGCCACTTGTCAGGAATCCAAGCTTCAGGACTAAAAGACACCAATTAGTGGGAGCTACCTCTATTCCTTACAACAGAGTTGGCAAAATAAAATTCTATTTGAATCGCAATGACCAGTCCTGGACAGTACTGTTCAGGAAATATGCCTCTAAGATGGCTGGCTGCGCTAGGGTTAGCGCTCCAGCCTATTTTCAATAGCGCGTGGTTCCAAGCACAGCTGAGGCTCGCGCTCACCCTCAGCTGTGCGCACTTCACCAAGACCGTTACACGAGTAACAGTGCTTGGCTGCGCGTCCGTGTAGTTATAGAGTAGGTTTTAGGCGCTCACGAACTCCGTCGGAAGGATAAAGAATCTCCTAGCGTCGGGCTTCAATTTAGAGAAACAATAGCAGTGTTTGGCATTCCAGAGATTCCGGTGAAGTTTCAGCATTCTCCCTTCGGACCAGCTCCTAATACCGTCATGCAAGTACCTCATAGAGGAAGGCAGCGTTGTGTGTATTAGTTGCAGTATGGTGTATATTTGGATAATCAGTCAGTTAAATTCATTACCAGTTTAGACAGTTTGTCAAGTTAAAACGAGGGTCATAAATATCTAGTAGACTCACCTGAAGGTTTCAACTCCAGTAAGGCTCCCAGTTAGAACTTCCTGAAAACAAGAAAAGATAATATTAAATCATCACAAAGAAAACTAGGAAAAGGTAATTGAAAGGTTGCTAAGAATAAAATAATAGAAGAGAAAAGGGAAAAGGAATTATATAATAAATATTGCTTATCTTCACAGGTTTTTCCTTTTCCTCACACTATTCATTTCTGAGTGGATAAAAGTAGACACAGCAACTAGAAGAGGGGCAAACACCTAGCTCTTCACGGGTACGTTATAGGAGACTAGTAGAACACAGAAATTAAATAGAAGACTAATTCTAGTGGGACTGTAGTAATTTGTGTTTTGTGTTACAGCGCCTTGAAACGAGAGCAGTACGAAAGAAACAGTTAGAAGTAGCTGCATACAGAAGACGCCAGATATAGAAGACTAGGCAGTCTCTTCTCTGTCCCATACCCCTTTCCCCCCGGGACTGGCTTCACGCTACCAAGGACTGATATTGGGCGTGGTGAGAGTCACGAGGGGCGTTAGGAACAGTCGTCATTCTGCTCCTGTGAAGAACCTGGGAAACTTCAAGTAAGACTCTGACAGAGTGAAGTGCCCACGAAATTTTACTCACCTGAGCAGAATGACTGAGGGGTTAGATCTCCAGAATTTGGGCGGAGTATTAGAAGCTATTCAAAAGGAGCTAATGGGAGTTAGGGAGGAAAACAGAAGTTTAAGGCAAGACCTAATTGCCTCTAGAAAAGAAACCACTGACTTAGCGACAAAAATGGATAGTTACTTTTCAGGTACTAGCTTTTCAGTCTTTTCGCAGGGCACGCAGGCGTCAAGTTCCACCCCACTGATTCACTCTAGAACCCCCACACAGGTTGTACACTCCTTATCCCCAGTTATACCATTGGCTCCTCCAGAACGTTTTAGTGGGGACCCCAGAAGGCTCAAATTTTTCTTACCCAATGTTCCCTCCATTTTATGTGTCGTCCCGCCATTTTCCCTGATGCACAAACTCGAGTGGCCTTCATGCTATCATATTTGAGTGGTGACGCAGCGGCCTGGTCCTTACCATTGGTTACTAAGGATTCGGCAATTTTGTACGACTTTGAAGAATTTAAAAGGAATTCCTAAGAATATTTGACCGTAGGAAGGTGGCTCAAGCTACTGATAATGAGTTGCTCGAATTGAAGCAAGGAAACAAGGAACTGGTGGCTTATCTAGCCCAATTTAATAAACTCATTGTGGAGACAGACTGGCCGGAGAATAAAAGAGCTGCGCTGTTCTATAGGGGCCTGAAAGACGAACTTAAGGACGCCCTGTCTCAGATACCAAATAGACCAACAGAGGTTTCTGCCCTCATAGATTTGGTTTTGGAACTGGATTACCGGCAGACAGAGAGACGGGGAGAAAAACGGAGAGAGTTTCGCCCAAGTGTTCCTAGGTTTGATCGAATGAGATCTGAGGGCATTAAAACAGCGGAGGGCAGTCAGACAGTGGAGCCAATGCAAATCGGAGTAGTACGTGGCCCTCTCACTAAGGAAGAGAAAGAGAAAAGAAGATTAAACAATCTTTGTATGTACTGCGGCATGAGCGGCCATTTTGTTAAGGTTTGCCCGAAGAAACCCAAGGCTCAGTTGAAGGAAAACTTGCAGCACCACCAGTAGGACGGGTTGGACTGGTGGATGCTAAAGAAATCACAACCCCTGATACACATCAACTTGCGAACACCTTGCAATCAGCAGCTCCTCATTTGACTCTTCCAGCCACTCTTAAATATCGAACTTCAGTTCAAACTGACATTACAGTTATGGTTGATTCTGGTGCAACCGGAAATTTTTGTGATCTCAAGTTCGCTTCAAGAATTGGGTTGCAGGCCTTACGAAAACCCCGGAGTGAAGCTGTAAGAGCCGTGGACGGAACCAACCTATCTTCTGGTCCCATTGTCAGTCACACGGAAAAGGTGGAGCTGATCCTGCCAGATGGGCACCAGGAGCGTTTGCAGTTCAATCTCATTGATGCACCGCAATTCCAGCTAATTTTAGGTCTTCCCTGGTTAACTGAACATAATCCCCAAATCGATTGGGAGAAGCGTTCAATTAACATGAACTCTGATTATTGTAAAGAGGTGTGTTTCCATGGAAAAGAACCAGAGAAAGAATCCAGCATGTCTTACAGTTTATGTGACAACGGAGTTTCGTTGTGTGTCATTCACACTGAAGAGATTCCAGAAATCTACAAAGAGTTTAAGGACGTGTTTAGCGAAGTAGATGCCGAAAGGCTCCCTCCACATCGACCTTATGACTGCAAAATTGAACTGGAACCTGGGGCGAATCTTCCATGTAGCAGAATCTACGCTCTAACAGAGAAGGAGGATAAGTTTCTGAAAGAATATATCCAAACTTATTTAGAGAACGGTTTTATTAGACCTTCGCAGTCTCCTGTCTCCTCGCCGTTGTTTTTCGTGTCCAAGAAGGAAGAAGGCGATCTGAGGACCTGCATTGATTATCGCGCCCTGAACCGGATTACAATTAAGAACAGATACCCTTTGCCTTTAATCTCTGTACTCTTGGACCAAGTGAAAGGAGCGCAAATTTATACGAAGCTAGATCTGCGAGGAGCATATCACTTGGTCCGGGTCAGGGAGGGCGATGAATGGAAAACCGCGTTTAGGACCAAGTTTGGCTTATTTGAATACCAGGTCATGCCTTATGGACTCTGCAACGCGCCAGCCGCCTTTCAGTTTTTCATTAATGACATTTTGAATCAATATATTGACAAGTGTGCTATCGTCTATATTGACGATATATTAATCTACTCTGGATCTGAAGAGGAGCATCAAGAACATGTTAAAGGAATTTTGGAGAAGCTGCGCGAAAACAGTCTGTATGCAAAACTTGAAAAGTGTGCCTTTCATGTACGTTCAGTTGATTTCCTTGGGTTTGTCCTTTCTCCTGAGGGAATCACCATGGATACACGAAAGATTAAGGCTGTTACGGATTGGCCATCACCAACTTCTGTGAAAGAGGTGCAACGGTTTATTGGATTTGCAAATTTTTACAGAAGATTTATCCAAGACTTCTCTCTTAAGGTAATTCCAATTACTCGTTTACTTCGAAAAGGAGTTCCCTTTTCCTGGTCAACTGAATCTGAAAATGCCTTTCAATCTCTTAAGACGAGTTTCACTACTGCACCCATTCTCCTCCATGCTGATCCAATGGAACCTTTTATTTGGAAACAGATGCTTCGGATCAAGCTATAGGGGAGTCTTGTCGCAGAGACAAAGGAGACCGGCCAATTGCACCCCGTTGCGTACCACTCTAGGAAACTCCTACCAGCGGAAGTCAATTATACGATCACTGAGAAAGAACTATTGGCAATCAAGGATGCCTTCAAGGAATGGAGACATTATCTGATGGGAGCCAGACACACTGTAACCGTGTATACGGATCATAAGAATCTACAGTTCTTGAAATCAGCCAGAACTCTGACACCACGCCAACTCAGATGGTCCTTATATTTTGCGGATTACAACTTTGTGATCACCTATCGGCCTGGAAACAAGAACGGTAAGGCGGATGCCTTGTCTCGGCTGGGTACAGAAGGACAAAGGACATCAATTGAAGACCAGAAGATCATTCCAGAATCAAAGATAGTTGGACTCATCTCCCATGAAACTCTTGAGGAAAAAGTGAAAGGATCATTCTCGCCTGAAGACCTTCAGCAATGGGTTTCATCTGATTCATCTCGGGAAATCCGAAATGATCTACCTTTTCACCAAGGAGCTCTGTTCGTCCCTACTGTGGAATTACGAGAACAAATTTTGCATGACAGCCATGATCATCCTATGGCTGGTCACAAAGGAATTAACAAGACTGAAGAGTTGGTAAAGAGACAATTTTGGTGGCCCAATATGACGAAGGACATTAAGCAATATGTTTTGGGTTGTGGAGTTTGTGCACAGGGAAAACCTACACGGCAGGCCCCACAAGGTTTATTACAACCTATGCCGACCCCCCCATCCTTGGCATACGGTAACCATGGATCTGATTGTGGACCTGCCGTCCTGTCAGGGCTACAATACCATCCTGGTTTTTGTAGATGCATTTACCAAGATGGCTCATTTTGTTCCCCTCCAAGACATTCCTAGTGCTAAGGAACTAGCTACACAGTTCAGTTTGCATGTAGTAAGGTTACATGGGATTCCAAAGGTCCTTATTTCTGATCGAGGTTCTCAATTCCTGTCCCATTTTTGGAAGGCCTATACCAAGGAGTTGAATATAGAAACTAGATACTCTACAAGCTATCACCCCGAGACAGACGGGCAGACCGAGAGGGCTAATCAGGAGTTGGAGCAGTATTTAAGATTGTTTTTGTTAGACCAGGAAGGTGACTGGACAGATCTTCTCTGGGCTGCTGAGTTTGCACACAATAATTCCCAAAATAGTTCCACAGGTCAATCTCCATTCTTCTTAAACTATGGTCGACACCCAAATTTGATGTTTGGTAACTTTGAGGATTTGGTTCCTGCAGTCACGGACCTAGTTAAACATATGGGTGAGACCCATGAAGCAGCTAGAGAGAAGTTAGAAAAATCAAAAAAACTGTATAAACGCTTTGCAGACAGAAAGAGAAAACCAGAGGATGCCTATCCCATAGGTAGCAAGGTGTGGCTTAGCACAAACAATTTGAAGTTAAAAGGAACCCGAAAATTCCAACCTCGTTTCATTGGTCCATTTAAAATTGAGAGAAAACTAAATCCAGTAACCTATAGATTGAGTCTACCTTCTCAACTAAAAATTCACCCAGTGTTCCATGTCTCCTTGTTGAAGAAATCTTCACCATTTCTTAGGCCCTGTAAACCTCCCAAACCCATTCAAACGGAAAATGGGGAAGAATTTGAGGTAAAGAGAATTTTGGACTCTAAGTGGAAGAACAGAAGACTGTACTATTTAGTGGATTGGAAAGGTTATGGTCCCGAGGAAAGATCTTGGGAACCATGTTCAAATTTGAATGCCCCAAGGTTAGTGAAAACCTTTCATGACCAAAATCCACTTAAGGCGAAACCTGGGGAGCCCTCCTTGCGGAGGGGTACTGTCAGGAATCCAAGCTTCAGGACTAAAAGACACCAATTAGTGGGAGCTACCTCTATTCCTTACAACAGAGTTGGCAAAATAAAATTCTATTTGAATCGCAATGACCAGTCCTGGACAGTACTGTTCAGGAAATATGCCTCTAAGATGGCTGGCTGCGCTAGGGTTAGCGCTCCAGCCTATTTTCAATAGCGCGTGGTTCCAAGCACAGCTGAGGCTCGCGCTCACCCTCAGCTGTGCGCACTTCACCAAGACCGTTACACGAGTAACAGTGCTTGGCTGCGCGTCCGTGTAGTTATAGAGTAGGTTTTAGGCGCTCACGAACTCCGTCGGAAGGATAAAGAATCTCCTAGCGTCGGGCTTCAATTTAGAGAAACAATAGCAGTGTTTGGCATTCCAGAGATTCCGGTGAAGTTTCAGCATTCTCCCTTCGGACCAGCTCCTAATACCGTCATGCAAGTACCTCATAGAGGAAGGCAGCGTTGTGTGTATTAGTTGCAGTATGGTGTATATTTGGATAATCAGTCAGTTAAATTCATTACCAGTTTAGACAGTTTGTCAAGTTAAAACGAGGGTCATAAATATCTAGTAGACTCACCTGAAGGTTTCAACTCCAGTAAGGCTCCCAGTTAGAACTTCCTGAAAACAAGAAAAGATAATATTAAATCATCACAAAGAAAACTAGGAAAAGGTAATTGAAAGGTTGCTAAGAATAAAATAATAGAAGAGAAAAGGGAAAAGGAATTATATAATAAATATTGCTTATCTTCACAGGTTTTCCTTTTCCTCACACTATTCATTTCTGAGTGGATAAAAGTAGACACAGCAACTAGAAGAGGGGCAAACACCTAGCTCTTCACGGGTACGTTATAGGAGACTAGTAGAACACAGAAATTAAATAGAAGACTAATTCTAGTGGGACTGTAGTAATTTGTGTTTTGTGTTACAGCGCCTTGAAACGAGAGCAGTACGAAAGAAACAGTTAGAAGTAGCTGCATACAGAAGACGCCAGATATAGAAGACTAGGCAGTCTCTTCTCTGTCCCATACCCCTTTCCCCCCCGGGACTGGCTTCATGCTACCAAGGACTGATATTGGGCGTGGTGAGAGTCACGAGGGGGCGTTGGGAACAGTCGTCATTCTGCTCCTGTGAAGAACCTGGGAAACTTCAAGTAAGACTCTGACACCACTGGACTAGCCAAAGGGCTATCTGAGGGTTCAATAACTCCCAAATCCAACATCTTCTGGACTTCTGTCCTGATACAGTCCCTGACATGGTCAGGTTGCCTATAAATCTTATTTTTAATAGGCAGACTGTCCCCAGTGTCCACTTCATGAGTGCACCAGGTGGTCTGACTGGGTGTCAGTGAGAATATGTGCCTGAACTGATTGAGCACCTGTCTGCAAACAGTTTGATGCTGGGCAGTGAGGTTGCCTGCCAAGGCTACACCATCCACTGACCCATCATCAGGGTTCTGTGAGAGCAGGTCAGGGAGTGGGTCACTCTCTTCCTCCTGTCCCTCATCAGTAGCCATGAGCAAGCCCATGTCTGCCCTGTCCACATATGGTTTTAACCTGTTGACATGGAGAACCCTGTGGGGACTCCTGGGTGTTCCTAGGTCTACTAAATAGGTAACCTCACCCTTCTGTTCAACAATGGTATGGGGTCCACTCCATTTGTCTTGGAGAGCTGCTGGGGCCACTGGCTCCAACACCCACACCTTCTGTCCTGGCTGGTAAACAGTCAGTACAGCTCTTTGGTCATGCCAGGCTTTTGAAGTTCCTGGCTAGCCTCAAGGTTTTTAGTTGCCTTTTTCATGTACTCAGCCATCCGGGAGCGGAGACCAAGTACATAGTCCACTAAGTCTTGCTTTGGGGGCTTGAGAGGTAACTCCCATCCTTCCTTCACCAAGCACAATGGACCCCTGCCAGGGTGACCAAACAAAAGTTCAAAAGGGCTGTAGCCAACCCCTTTTGAGGCACCTCCCTGTATGCAAATAAAAGGCAGGGCAAGAGTATGTCCCATCTTCGCCTAAGCTTTTCTGGGAGCCCTTTAATCATGCCCTTCAGGGTTTTGTTGAATCTCTCAACTAAACCATTGCATTGTGGGTGATAGGGTGTGGTGAACTTGTAAGTCACTCCACACTCCTTCCACATTGCTTTCAAGTATCCAGACATAAAGTTAGCACCCCTGTCTGATACAACCTCCTTAGGGAAGCCCACTCTTGAGAAAATTCCCAGGAGGGCTCTTGCCACCACATGTGCTGTAGTGGTCCGGAGGGGAATAGCCTCTGGGTACCTGGTGGCATGATCCACTACCACCAGGATAAACCTGTGCCCAGATGCTGTTTGGGGATCCATGGGACCAACAATGTCAATCCCCACCCTCTCAAAGGGAACCCCCACCACATGTAGTGGTATCAGGGGGGGACTTTGTAGTGCCACCTGCCTTGCCACTGGCCTGGCAGGTTACACAGGAGCGACAAAACTCCTTGGTGTCTTCAGACATGTGGGGCCAGTGAAAGTGAGGGACAATTCTGTCCCAAGTCTTGTTCTGGCCCAGGTGACCTGCTAAGGGAATGTCATGGCCTAGGGTCAATAGGAAGCCCCTGAACTTCAGAGGTATAACCAACCTCCTGGTGGCACCAGGCTTGGGGTCTCTACACTCTGAGTACAAGAGTCCATCATCCCAATACACTGTATGGGGACCACTAGCATTCCCAGCAGCCTCAGCAGCAGCTTGCTGTCTGAGGGGTTCAAGAGAGGGGCAGCTCTGCTGCTCCTGGCTCAGATCTGCCCTGGAAGGGCCCCCTGTCCCCAAGAACTCAACCTGGTCAGGTTCAAGCTCCTCTGGGACAGTTCCTTCCTCAGGACTGAGATCATCCCCCTCAAGAGACTGATCTTCCTTCTGAGCCAAGGGGGAAGGCAATGCCTTTACCCTACTACTCCTCTTCTTGGAGGGCACTTGGTCCATTATTCCAGAATCCAAGGCCTGTTCTGTGTTAGACATTTTGGCTTGTGACCTGGTCACAGCAAACACATCTGCAGGGATGCCCAGCATTTCTGCATGGGTCCTGAGCTCCACTTCTGCCCAAGCTGAAGTTTCTAAATCATTGCCAAGCAAGCATTCAACTGGTAGGTCTGCACTTACCACAACCTTCTTAAGGCCAGTTACCCCTCCCCAGGAGAAGTTAACAATTGCCAGAGTATGGTCTGTTCTGACATTGCTAGCATTGGTCACTTGGTACATTTCACCAAGTATAATCTGCCCAGGATCCACAAGGTCTTGTGTCACCATGGTGACACTTGCCCCTGTGTCCCTAAATGCCAAAGCCTCTTTTCCATTGATTAAGGGCTGTTGCCTGTACTTGCCCAGATTACTGGGACTCACAGAGGAGGTCACATCCATGCCTCCATCACAGACTAGGACAGCCTGAGTGAGTTCTCTGACTAGGTCAGAGCTCATCTCCTTACCCAGGGTCAACCCTACTAAACCCTTGGCTTGTGTAGTCCCACCACCAACTGTAACTGCACTAGGGGGAGCAGGTGCCTTAGGGGCATTGGTGGGGGCTGGAGTAGAGTCTTTGGACTTGGTGCAATCACTGGTCCAGTGGGTCTTTTGCTTACAGACCTTGCACCATGGTTTCTTTTGGCCTTTTCCCTTGTTAGACTGTGACTCCCCCCTGAAGAAGATTTTTGGGGGCCTTGTGAAGACTTCTGGTCTTTACCCTTCTCCCCACCCTTATCAGACTTTTTAGAATCTGGCTTCTTAGGGTCACCACCTTGGTTCTGTACCTTCTGCCTCACCCTGGTTCTGACCCAT
Organism: Calotriton arnoldi; assembly: GCA_963921515.1. Taxonomy (NCBI): domain Eukaryota; kingdom Metazoa; phylum Chordata; class Amphibia; order Caudata; family Salamandridae; genus Calotriton; species Calotriton arnoldi. Next base: position 890,705 of record CAWUFW010005029.1, read on the forward strand.
TTGTCTGCCTTCTTTCCCAATTCTTGGGGAGAGGTCAGATCAGAGTCCACCAGGTGCTGATGCAACAGCTGATTTTGACAATTATTAAGAATCTGCTCCCTCATGATACGATTGTACAATCCTGTGAAGTCACATACCTTACTGCCCAATAACCAACCTTCCAGAGCCTTGGCAGAACAATCAACAAAGTCCACCCAGTCTTGAGTCTGTGCTTTTTGGGTATCTCTGAACTTTAACCTGTATTGTTCAGTGGTTAGGCCAAACCCATCAATCAGAGCACTCTTTAAGACTGTGTATTTATCAGCATCCTCCTCTCTAACAGTGAGGAGCTTATCTCTACCTTTGTCTGCAAAGGAGAGCCACAAGATTGCTGCCCACTGCTCCTGAGGGACCCTCTGTACTTTACAGGCCCTCTCCAGTGCAGTTATCCATTTGTGGATGTCATCCCCACTCTAGTAGGGAGGGACAATCTTGCTCAGGTTTCTATGGTCATAAGACCTTTCCCTATCTCTGGGGAAATGGCTGCCACCATGGGACTCTAGTCCCATCTTTTTCTCTCTTTGTAGAGATCTAGGGACTCCTGTCTATAGCCAACTGCTGTTTTCTGAGCTCAAGCTGGGCTTGCTCATACTGAATCAGTCTCTTTCTCCTGTCATGAGAGGATTATCTCCTATGAGAAGAGACAGAGGTCCCTATTGAGGTGTCAGAGTGGTTAGACTCCTGAGAAGGAGATCTATCCCTTCTTGGCACACTCTCAACTCTTCCTGGGGGGACAAAGGTGAGGTCATCCTGATCCTCCACTTCATCCACAGGAATAGCTGGGTTTTCCAGGTCAAGGTCATTGTCACCTTCCTGGCCAGTTTCAGAGGGGGGGCCTGGGTTTCTTCACCCCTGACCCCTTCCTCATTTTCTGCCCCACCCTCTCTGCCTACCCCTTCAGACCCTAGGGGCCTGCTGAGATCATCAGCTAGTAGCACCTCTCTGAGGTGTTGGGTGCTGGCACTTTTGCCTGCCTTCAGCTTCCTAGTATTGCATAATGCTCTCAATTCCAAGAATGGGAGTTTATCATACTTGGAGGGAAGAAGCCCACTGGCTTCTGGCAAGGACTTACTGGGTCCTGGCTTTGAAGACATTACTAGTGAGGTGTGGTGTATGCACTACCTACTCTAGTGTGGCCTACTAAACTCTCTTGAGTTGTAGAAAGGGTGCGCTATCCCTTAACACATAACTCTAAGTTCAGTAGAACTTACTGTATACTAAGCTTGATTTATATGTACCTTAGGTACCCTTAGTGGTTTTCAGTTGATCAATTCAATTGAGATTATCTGGTAAAACAATAGCAAGCTGGAATCCCACCCGCTGCACACCAATGTGAGAAGTTGGCCTGGCATATGCTGTCCACTAATTATAGTGGGCACCTTGCACCAGTCCAAACAACCCCTTATTGGAGATAGGTTAAAGACAACCTTTATTGAAAGCTATCCTAGTGGTAGCTATGGAGAGCAGCCTTCAGGCTAAGTCTTGAAGGAATGTAAAGCAGCTTGTTTTACCAGTCTATAATCTCTTGAGTGACCAAATGAAAGAGGACCACACCAGGTATATATTCAAAATATATGTATTTATTGCTAAACACACCCCTCTAGTCTCTTTATGAGACTAGAGTTCGAAGTACATAAGTTATAAGTTAGTTATCTACAGTAATAGCACAAATACACGTTTGAGCCCTAGGGGCGTACCAAACCATATACCAATAAAGTGGTATAAGAACCACGACTGAGCTAGACACAGGGCCTAGAGCCTGTAGAAGTGCTTGGACCACAAGGAACCACCCAAGGTAGTGACACAGGGGACCCACGGGGGACGCGTGCAGTGTAAGAACACAGCCGCGAATCGCCGTTGACTTCTATGGGGAAAGTCGCGGTTGGAAGTTTAAAGAAAAGGGACACTTAGAGGAGGACTTGGAGCAAACCCTTTTAGAACTAGGCTGTTCTAGTGTCAATACCCACGGGAGCACCGGAGTACTTGAGTTACCTCACCCAGGGGAGCCGGGTGCATAGGTGTCTTTCGGGGTCGGGTTTCGTCGTCGTTTTCAATGGCGATCTGCTGCAAAGTGCTGCTGGCGGCCAAGTCGAAAGTGTTCGGGTGGATCCAAAGGTGGATCGAAGATCTGAAGAACCTGAAAGCAGAGGGGACAGAGTCTGGGTCACTAGCCAGTGACCAGGAAGGCGATGAGCAGATGCTCACCGATGTTGAGTGCTTCAGGTAGGTTGACGGTCGTCTTGACTCTTCAGCCACGAGGTCCAGGAGGCGTCGACGACAACCAGGAGCTGGATTCGAGCTGTCCCATGATGTTTGTCGATTGCAGGGGTGTCGGCGACCAGATTGGACCCAACAAGCCTTGGCAACGGCAAGTCTCATGGAAATGGAAGAAGGACAATGGTGCAGAACAGCAAAATCTGTAGGACTCACCCAGCAAAGGTAAGTCAGGGCACGCCTGGAGCAACCAGGGAGCCCAAGCAGAAGAATATTGGCCTTCGGGAGGGCCTACTAGCCAATGGACTAGCGACTGCAAAGGAGCCTCAAGTGGACGCACTTGGAGCTGGCTCACAGGACACTCGTGGAGTGGAGGCCAGTGATCTTCGGTGCAATTGGTACTGGAGGCTGGGGCTACTTGGAGCCCAAAGCACAACTTCGTGGGAGACCTAAAAGAGGATGCACTTACAAAAGTACACAGTGTCCAGGGGTCACAGTTCCACATTACCCACGATAGCCACGGGCCTCAGCTTTGCTGGAGACTCAGGGTAGCCTCGGGGAAGTCTGGAAATCTACCTCTGGTGATGCAAAGACTTCGGCGTCCGGCGGGAGGTTCAGTGATGCAGACCAGACAACTGCTTCGTTGGTGCCTGCCAAGCAGGGGAGTCACTCCTTGACCCCAAGGGAGATTCTTCAGTCCTCTAATCTTAAAGTAGAGCATCGAAGGTCCAGGATTCTGTGTCAGAGTTTCGTCCAGGTAAATCTAAAGTCCTAAGGACTGGGGTCCCATACTTATACCAAGTTAGGGGGTTGGACATACTCTGGGGACCCACCTATGGGAGGGTCAGGGGAGAGGGGTGGTTACACCCCTTTCCCTTTGTCCAGTTTCATGCCATTGCAGGGGCTGAGCCGGTTTGAACTGGGGTATGCACAGGGACACCAAATGTGCCCCCAGTGCAGGACTTCAAAGCACCAGAGAGTGCTCCCGCCCAGCCCCAATACACACTATCCTGTCTGGGGAGGTGGTTACACCTCCCTGGGATAGGAAACCTATTGTCCAGGCCTCCCCTGCCGGAGTTTCGGTCAGCAGCAGGAGGCCAGACTCGTGTCTGTGGCAGCGGCATCCATTTTGTGATGCCAGGGATTGGAAAGAAGTTACCGGGCAGGCCGGTGTGTACATGTCTCTCCCTCTAGAAGGGTGGAATGCTACCCCGCCGCCAGAACTGGTGGGGGGTAGTATTCCAAGATGTTTGCCACCAAACACGACATGTTTCCGTGCAGCCATCCCAAAGTTAGCATTTAACGCGAGGTTATAATGCGCTTAAGAGTATATGGTCAGGCTGCACTACAAACAGCATCAGAGAAGGGTCTCCGAACGCTGCAGAGGGGCTCTGCTCATGCAGGGGCACCCTCTCACATAGGAACCAAGCACTCTGCCCTCAGGATTGATAAGGCCTGCCATAGGAGTGACTTATAGGTTTATATGTGTGTATGTATGTAGTGATATAGGTAGCCTATATCACAGTAAGGGGTGCATGCACCACCTTACCCAGGCTGCAGTAGCAGACCTGTGGTGTCATTGTGGATGGCCTCCCAGGGGTGGCACAATACATGCTGCAACCCCTGGTAGGCCTCTGAGGTACCTATGCGCTGGGTACATAGTATACCATATACTAGGGACTTATAAGGGCACTCCAGATTCCAATCAGAGATGTGCCTAAGGCACATGGAAACCATTTTAGAGAGGAAGCAGCTAGGCTGGGGTTCTGATTAGCAGGGCCCCAGCCAGACTAAAGTCGAAAAACAGTGAAGCATCAGCAAAAAGTGGGGGTACCCATGTGAAGCAGATCCTACTCTCCTACAGTGCAAATCATGGATTATCACAGAGAGATAACATTGGCAATGTATAAATTCAAACTCATGTCAAATAAACAATGCATTGAAGGAGTAGATGGGCGAAGAGAAAAAAGTTGCAGAGACAAAATACATTTGCAAATGAATATGCAAATTAGGACGATTATCTATACTAACCCAAGTAAGAATCAGGAAAACTACCCCACTGGCCGGTTAGGGCAGCAAGGCCACTCAAGTAGAGTCGAGTGACAAAGATTAGGTCAGGAGACAGAAATCAGGTAGGCCTCTATCTGGAAACAGCAAACCGACGACAGCGACGATCTCCTGCTAATTAGCATCAGCACCTACTCTAACTACACCCACCGGGGACCTTCAATTAAACCCTGAAACCTAAATGTCCAACCCACATTTGTTTCAATCTGAGCACAGTATTCATCTCCCATTGGCTAAAATTGGGGGTGTTCTGTCACACCACTCTCGTCATGTCCATTTTATTAGACATCTCTTTGTTTAAACATTAAGCATTACAACAGAATCATCCCAGGAAACAACTTTGAACACAATCATAGTAAACATTTCCTGCAGTTCCTTGAATGTTGCAAATTTCTACGCCTCTATTATTCGCCTCTGCCATCTCGTGAAGGAAGTTGCATCGCTTCCATTTGTAATCTTATTTTTCTTTTCCTCAACTTGGCAGACATTCAGCACTCCATGAAGGTCGCATTTTTCATGCCTTTGTACTCTCTTCTCATTCCAATCTTTCTTTTGGGACATTTAATGATTTTCAGTCATATTAACCCTCAAACTGTCATGCAGAAGTGTAGGCCCTTGATTGCCTTTTCTACAAAAACAAATACGAGCATTTATTATTTTCATGAAATGTAATTTCATTTTACACACCATCCCAGCATTGCACTAACCCATGCACAACCCATATTATTCCTAGCAAAATATTATTAACGTGCACAAAAGCAGCATTAGTTTTTATCAAAGCAGTTTTGCGGCCTAGTTCCATGCATTAATACACACATTAGTTTTACACATGCGCAAAAGCATTTCCCCATGTTTTAGCATTTATTAATAAAAATCTTCACCGCACACTGTTAATAATATATGTTACTGAGGGTTCAATCCGTGCAGGTTTTATTTACGCAAAACCCTGCTCCATCACTAGCTAGGAATAAATGAATGGACATTCACCTAACTGTTATTGTTGATGCTTGGATGTTGAATTAGTGTACTCGAAACATAATAAATGTCTGTCTGAATCTCTTCAGCTCCTATCATAGCTGTGCCATACCGCTGGTGTTCCTTAATGCCCTTTGCTAAATGATACAAAACTCAGCTGTATGCTTAGGTATTAACTATTTTCTTTGGGCATTTGGGGGCATATTTATGACTTTAGTGGCACAGGGCAAATCAGCAAGTCACCTTGTTATGCTGCCCTGTATCACAGGGAAAGGGAATGAATGTGCAGTATTTAGGCATATGATGCATTTCTGTCCTTTCCCCCTGTGTTGGCACACAATGTGCTGCCCAGCACCAATGCAGGCACCCTTGCACCATTGTGCAAGGGTGCCTACATTGCATGCAGGATTGTTTTGTGCCGGAAGGGGCACCTTCTATGTTTGCTACAGAATGCAGCACACATAGAAAGAGGAAGTAACGAGGACAAATTAAGATATTTCTCCTTGTAATGTCTCTCCTGTGGAGGCGTATCTTTTTGGTACATTCCAGGGTTTACCAGGTTTGGTAAATCTGGGAATGCATCAAAAACCATGGGATTTGCGTGGGGACACCCACTCATCACCCATGGAATGCCTCACTTGTGTAGAGTAATGCAATGCAGCGATTTGCATGTGTTGCATTACTCTAGATTCTTAACCCATTCAAAGCCACGCAAAAAGCTTCAAAAATCTGACTTAAGGTTTGTGTCGCTCTTGTGTTACATGGGGCAAGAGTGATGCAAACAGGTCATAAATATGACCCTAAATAATAAAGCCTAACCATATCTGCTTTAAAAGGCAAACGATTCAGTAAAATATTTCTCTTTATTTCGGCCACTCACGGCCATAAATAAATCATCATTAAAAACACAATAAAAATCCATCAAATATTCAGTAAAGTGCAAAAGACATATGTGCAAAATAATCGCAATTCAAATAACAGTGTACAGTAATTAAAAGTTGGCAGCATTAAAAGAATTAAAATGTATTAAAATAAGTGAATACATAAAACAGGGCCAAATACAGCTAACCATTGGGTGATCCAATCAATAAACAAATCATCATCATAACTAGGATAATTCCTATGAATTCAGAACAACATTCTCATGATTGCCTAGTGTCCAAATGGTCGAAGCTTATTTAGTTAACAACAATTCTTGATGCTCATCTCATGGGAAAAATTAGTCCACAGTTATCATATATCTTAAGTTCCAATCTACATGAAAATAATTAGCCTCAACATTGCTTATTAAAATAACTGCAGTCCTCTCTTTGGGACAATTCATCCACGCTAATCTTGTAGTTTAGCCTCCAGGGTTTACGCAAGTATTTGGCCACATCATTCACATACAAATCAGTGCTACCTGTAGTTTTAAAATCTGACTGAGTATGTTAGTTACAAAATGTCACAATAAAATATAAAACCTTACATTTAAAGAGGACCCAGTCTCCCTCATACAAACAAAGGGCATTTTAAAAAAAAAAGAACATACACTATGGAATATCTCAAGTGTGCTCAAAAACTGCAAATACAGTAGTGTTGGCCAGCACCTGGACAGACCTGAACCCCTCAAGGTGGGGATTACGAAAATTATAGTAAAAATGACAGTAAACCTTACAAACAATTTTAAATGAAGGAGACTTTGTTGGGATTTTTCATCACATATACAAATGACAATGGACAAGCTGTCATACTGCCCAAGGGAAAAACAAAGGTACCATCTAATAAGACCCATAATGAATCTAGTGAAAAGCGTCCTATCCCTTGCATTAGTCCCAAGTACTTCTCTAGACCTAAAGTGGTTTGGATTTAAACATATTCCTGCTTCCGGGTCTAGAGGAACTCTACCACCTCCCTTTCCCGCTGCCTCTAGTCCAAATAACACTTTATGATCTAAATAGTATTTGTTTTAGATAGTTCACATGGCTTAGAAAACATGGTTGGTCTACCCAGATTTAAACATATTCGCTTAGTATAATCCACCCAAGGGATACGGTGACCCTGTCTCACAGGACAAACAGTCCTCAATCATCTCCCTATTAAACGAAGAGTGCCGGTTTCACCAAATTGAACACAACAGTAGTAATGGGACCAAATTAATCTGATCTTTCACATCATCTAAAATCAAGCTCCTGATGGATAGCACAAGTGGGGGAACAGGGAGGGAGACCTTAGCACTGTCTACAGGCTCTATTCTCTTCAGACTGTAGGCCACTGACTACTTTGTAACCCTAATGACCTGCCCAATAACTGAGTACAGGTAAAGACTTCCCCCTATACACTTCTAGAAGAGGCACAGGAGGCTTCTTACCTATTTTCAAAGCCAGGTTGGACACAAAGCCCACAGAGTTTGAAAATCGTGTCCTGGCATTTACAATATATGGGATCCAAGTAATCCGTGAATCAAATATAGCTGCAAGGTAGGAGAACTCGTTGATTCTCACAATCGATTTGCCCTTGATGGTCAGAATCTCATTTTAGAGTTCGTTGCTCCACAGACCATAACATGGTTTTGGTGGGGCTGACCTCCAAATTCAATATGGCCTTTTAGTCGATGTAAGCATTCAAAAAGGGTTCTAATCCCATTGGGTGTTCTAGCCTATAGGACTACATCAACTGCATATGTTAACATGGGGATAGGCCTATTCATAATGATAAGCACATCACAATTCTTTGCAATTAATATCTCGCGTAGGCCATTTACATATTATAGGAATAGGATTGGGCCTAGAACACAACCCTGAGTAACCCCATGACCCAGGCCAAACAATTTGGTATATTGTCCATTTTCCCCCATACCTGACAGAGGCAGTGAGTTCAAAATGGAGGGCCCTCAATATATCCATCATTTCCTTTTCCACCCCCAATGGATTTCAGCATTGCCCAAAGCTTGGACCTGACCACGTGGTCGAAAGTGCATGAGAGATCCATGAAGGATAGATAAATGGGGCTATGTTTGTCTATGGTATATTTGCTATTCAGGAGGTACAAACTGAGGCACTGTTCCATTGCCCCTGACCAAAACCCATATTGCAGCTTGGAAAGAACCCCAGATTCGGAAACCCATGTAGATCATTTTTCCAATACAATCCTTCCATGTGAACAATGATGGCAGATCTTCAATACTGTGGAAGACTGGTTGTACAAGCCAAATTGATATAATTGGTAATGAGAGGAGCCCATAGATCTGAGTTGAGTTTATAGAGGTCCAATGGGACGCTATCCAGCCCAGGTGCCTTATTTATAGGGCTAGTTTTGTTTGCCTCAATGACCTTATCCAAGGAAAATTAAATGTTGAGGGGGAGATTTGACGGAAGCTGGTCAATCCCCTCCTCACTGGAAACATCTGAGGAACAGATATGACTAAAGTGGGATACCCATTGGGCAGGGCTTATATTTGTGGCTACAATTAAATTACCCCAATTTGTTAACAGTGCTCCAAAAGGACTTCGTATCTTTTGCATTGCAGGAAAAAACTAATTTGTCCCATGTATCATACTGAAGCTCAAGTTTTCTTTTCAAGAAGGGCTTGCTTATACTCCCTCATACAAATGACAATAGCTGCTCTGTCCCGCGGAAGTGCTTAAAGAGCACTGTGTAGGAGCGTACAGGCTTTCCTGCACCCATTATCAAACCAAGGCTAGTGTCAAGCAGCCTGGTGCCTATCAGACTATAACAAGGAAGCCCTATTAACATATTCTTGTTTTACAAAATCCTCAGTAGAGCCCCAGAAACCTAAATCAGGGGTAAGATCCATTTCACTCAAAGTTATGTTATCAACCAAAGCTTGCACTGAATAGCCACCAGGTCTACAGCTCTCCAAACCAATGAACGTCCACTAGACCCTATGGTCTACCGGGGTTCTTGATGACTTCCACCTTGGAATGGCCATGGTAGTGATGAGCATATTATGGTCACTATAAAAACTAGGCAAAGTAACCACTTCCAATCCTTCAACTAAGTGGGTCAGAAGGTGTCATGAAACAAAGATATAGTCAAATATGGACTGGGAACCTTCTGAGACCTATGTAGTAATTCAACCATGTCACATCAGCAAACTCAATGGCATTGCAGAGATCAAAACTTAAAAGGCAGGGATACAGCTAGCTGCCCCTTTGATCCCTTTCCTGTTTCTTACCCCTCCCCAGTCTCCGGACTCGAAAACCCTCAAGTCACCATCTAAAGTTATTTCTCCTATTTTTTCATTAAAATCCCTTCAAGTCCCAAATTAAGCCCTTAATCCACAATAGCACATCTACTGGCAAACTGGCCTATAAAGTCAAAGACCTGGACAAAATTTGGATTAATACTAGACACAAATTTATCAATGTAAATATTCATGGCAATCAAAAAAATGTTTCTTTTCAAGATAGATGAAATGCCTGAATTTGTCACTATTGGTAGAAATTGGGCTTATAGAACAACCTAGAGATAACTTAAACCATGAGGATGAACCCGTCTGCATGCGCCCTGCATGTAAATGAATGCAGGGGCTGGAACACAGGAAAACCTATCACAATACTCTTCACTAACAGACCAGGTTACCTGGAGTAAGACAATATAATTTTGCTTAACAGATTCCACACAACTTTCATTGCTCAGCTTGCGGAATACACTGGCGATGTTTCAATTCAAAATGGGCACTTCAGCTAGCTTGAACGCTGACCCTAGACCTGACACTGCCCTTGTAGTGTAGGAACACCATCAGCCAAACAAGGCTCATTGTAGGGCTATTGTTATCCAAAATAACGCATTTAACAGTAGAATTCTGAAAGGCCCCAGCCCTGGGACTCCTCTGTCTCTGATACGTACCCCAGTCAGTCATTCTCTGCCAGATTCTTTATTTGTAGGTACCAGTTAGTTTTCGGTACTGAAAGTTCATAGGGGGAGATATAAGTGGACTCACCTTATGTGCTAAGCCCCCTGGAGCCCTCCTCACGTTCCTATAGAAAAAACCTGAGGGTAAAACCCTTATGGTTCCTGCACCTGCCAAGCCAAGTTTGATAAATGTATGAAACCACCAGCAAGATTCAGCTCCCTAAAGTTAATGATGACCCAATAACCTATAAACTCGTTAGCCATGGGACCCACCCACCTCACCCTACGAGCGAATATGATGCTATTAAACAGCCACAATTGACTGTTAGAATTTCTGTGTAGCCAATGAGTAACTTTATTTAAATGCTGATCTGTGGGTTTAAGTGCCTGTTCAGCTAAACTAGGCACAACAGCTAACACTAGAACATATAGACAGGTGGCCAGAGGTAGGTGGCATACAGAAGTACTTTTAGATGTGCGCGACTTGGGATTTGCATCAGATGAGGCAGATGAGGCACAGGTAGGAGTTGTCCTGAACACCACCCCCCCTCCACCTAGGCTGTGCCTGTCACATGCAAGTTGCATTTGTAGTTATCATTGCCCCTGTGTTTGTCCCTTTCCCATTCCTGCTACCCATCTCAATCCCCAGATCCCTTTCCTCTGTGTTGAGGCAAAGATGCCATTTTATGCATAGTCAGGGGATTATCCATTATCTCATCCGCACTCAGAGAATGCAATTTAGGTTCTATAAATTCGAGGCAAGCAGATAGAGGGCATAAACATGTCTCTATTATGCATTATAGTGAGTCATTTATCTACACAACAGTTTCATTTTTCAAATTTTCCGGGGAGTCTTTGAACAGGCCAGAAGCGATCTGATTTGTCAAACAGGTTACAGTTCCAAAAGTTGACCCCTTGTTTTTTGACACAGGGGCTGGGTCTGATGGGGAGGAGAGGCAGGAGGAAATATCTGGATCAGTGTCCAGACTGGGAATGGCATCAAGATTGATACCAGCAGTCCTGTCACACCCTGGACCAGGAGCCTGAGCTGCCATTAGGGGATCAGGCCGGGAAACAGATGAAAGATGCAAGTCCAAAGAATCGGCTAAAAGTCGAAGACGCCTCTCAACTAGCTGTATTTACTTATTGATTACCTCCATGACTTGCACAAAGAAACTCTCCACGGTTGTGCTGCTGGGAACTTTATTGGGAATAATGGGAGTATTATATTTGGTGGGGCCCAGACTACATTTCCCCATAATAACAGCTACAAAAAAGTCCTCACTGAGGGGGGCATCAAGGTAAAGCTATGCATTACCAAAGCTGGCACACTGGATTCAAGGTCTGGCCGATGGGGTCCTTTCCTCTCAAGCACATGGCCCCCACTGCCCCCACTGCAGGGGTCCCAATGCATCAATATGGTGTAAGGTAACGATGGGAGGTCCCTTTTCCCAAGACCCATGGAATCCGGGTGATGTAATCCCTGTCCGTCCAAACTCACAAACCTGGCAATTTTTGATTGTATCAGCCCATGCTAGCTTCAAGTAGTCTATAAACAATAAAAATTGTAGGGCAGGGAGAAGTGGAAAACTGAACATTTGAGTCCACTTACCTCTAACCCTGTTCTTTGGAAGCTGCTGCCACCACCACCCACAGGCAAGAGTTGTTCCGCTGTTGTCTGAAGCAAGTACACTTCCACTTCCACATCCATGGCAGGCCTGAGCTTACATAGGAAAAAGAACCCCGGAGAGCCTCAGAGATTTAGAAACTGACCAAGTAGTTCCACCCCCCAGAAAAACATCTGCCACCACGGGCACAAGAACACCCTGCCGTACACCCAAAAACACACCGCTATGTTGGCGTGGGGTGAGGCACTGAAACTTCTCATTTGCATGCCTTGAAGCTTCTTTGATATAACTGGTGCAAGTCCACTACATGACTTCTAGCTCCTTTGCCAATAGATGTTATTCTAATGATCATGTTCTAATTTGTTTGCTACAAATATGCAAACTTAAAGTGCATTTTTTGTCCTAAGATTCACACTCATTGTGGAGCGTAGCCTGGCAATATGGCTGATTGCATGCTTTGAGCTTTGCTTTGGCAGCCGCTCAGGACATGCTCCATCATCCTGGCATGGGAGGTCCCTGTGAACCCTGAAAACGCATTGCATCTCAATAGAATGTGCACTGGCCAACAGTATCTGAGTCTGGGTCAAATATCTTGTGATCAGAGCAATTCAGACAAGGCTGCCTATGCCCGCCCTTATAAAATGGCAGTTGGTCGCGGCCGGCTGCTTGGAGATTCTTGACCCATGGGGTAGCTCCAGAGCATAGAGATGACATGGACAACGAGACAGGGATGGCAGACTGGCACCAACGTTGCCTTGGGCCACCGGATCACTGATGAGAAAAATCCTGGCTTGTCCTGATGGAAGGGATACGTGCGAGTGAAGCAGGGATCTCAGTGTGGAGAAGCTACTCATTCTGGAGCTGTGTAAGGCTCTCAGGGGCATATTATCAAGAACGGCGTTAAAATTATCGCCGCTTTAGTGGCAGAAAACTGCCGCTAAAGCGGCGATAATGGGCTTGATAATATGCCCTTGAGAATTCCAATAGAAGCCCATGTTGACACCAGAACATGGGCTTCTATTGGAATTCTCAAGGGCATATTATCAAGCCCATTATCGCCGCTTTAGCGGCAGTTTTCTGCCGCTAAAGCGGCGATAATTTTAACGCCGTTGCTTGATAATATGCCCCACGGTTCCCTTTGATCACCGAACGCTGAGCTTGGCTGCCCCTGTTTTGCTGCCCAGCCTCAGGGCTGCACACTGTGGCAGAAGGAGATTGGCTCCTTGCTGCCTGACTGGTAGAGGCAGCCACTCGAGAGGGTTTACAGCCTGCCCAGTGGCTCATCAACGCAATTGAGATACTCACTGGGAGCCCACAGAGGTGGCTTGGCATGTACCAGGGGCATGCCTTTAACCCTACTGGCAGCACAGGTATTCATGGACTGGATGGGGTACCAGGCTGTGTGCTGAGTTCTGGATGTACTGATACTCCTCGCGGAATGGTGTTGCTACTTAGTGTCCCCTCATGACACCCCACACCTCCTGCACAAGCAGTGTACTGCACATAGCAGCCCCTTGGCACTGGAGCTGCCTACTACGATACATGGGTGCACCATTGAGCTGTAGGAACTGCCTCTCTTTCTTTGAGACTGTGCTGAAAACCCCCAGATCACCCCCGAGCACAGGGGGACTTGAGTGAGTACAAGGAAACCGCTGTCATGCAACTATAACTGTCCCCCCAATGGCCATTGAGGAGCACAACATGGGGCGCGATAATCATACATACCCCACACAACAGACTCACATAGACCAGTATGTAGGGGGCACTAAGAGTGGTAAAACATGCCCTAAAGAAGGAGATAGCACTACCACTTGGGCCCTTGAGTTGCAGGAGCCTTCGGGTGCACATATTCTAGCAGCAATAGAACAAACAGGCCACAAGTTGGAAAAGAAAAATTGACACCCTGGCTCTTGGGATGAAAATAGTGAGGACTGACCGGCGTAAGGTGAATGAGCGCTCACTAGCAATGGAAAAGGAAGTACAGCTTCTGACAGTGGAGGAGGTGGACCTACGGACTACAGCTCGTACTGTGGCTGATCATGCTCTTTGGCTAGAGGACAAGTGTTAGACTTGGCACCATTGCCGTGGGTCTCCCTTCCATTTTTTTGGCTGTTGCCTCATCTGTTTTTGCTGGTCTAGATGCTTTGGGCACTTTGCCACTGCTGTTCAGTGCCAAAGTGCAAGTGCAAGTGCAAGTGCTCCCTTTTGTAAATTGATGTCATGGATTAGTGATTCCATGATTGGCTGATTTGATTTACTTGTCAGACCCTAGTACAGTGCACCATGTGTGCCCAGGGCCTGTAAATCAAATGCTGCTGGTGGGCTTGCAGCACTGATTGTGCCACCCACAGAAGCAGCTTGTAAAATGTGGCTCAGGCCTGCCATTGCAGAGCCTGTGTGCAGTCTGGGACTGCCATGTCAACTTGGCAAGTGCACACACTTGCCAGTCCCCAAACCTTCCCTTTTCTACATGTTAGTCACCCCTAAGGTAGGCCCAAGGTACCCCTGTGGGCAGGGTGCATTGTATGTAAAAGGTAGGACATGCCCTGATGTATGTGGCATGTCCTGATAGTGAAATACTGCCAATTTCGTTTTTCACTATTGCAAGGCTATCTGTTCCCATAGGCCAGAATGGGCAGTTAGTTTATAACATCTTATAAACATAACTGGCCCTAGGAACAAGATAGGAAAATAAAGTTTAGTATGCCTGAACTCAGAATGTTAAAGTGCATCTTTTAGTGTGGGTGATTTTTACATTCTGTGTTTGAAAATACCACTTTTAGAAAGTAGGTATTTTCTTGCCTAACCATCCAGTGTGCCTCTGCTAGGTTTGTGTATTGCATGTCTGGCTTGTGAGTGACAGGAGCTGGGAGAGGGCAGCGGCTACGGCAGTCTGATGAGTCAGGGCTGGGCTGAATGGGACCTGGGTTGAATTTAGAGTAGGGGGAGTAGGTTTCCTTTCACCTGCCTGGGCCAGGTCTGCTTTCAACAATGCTGTCTCCACCTCCTGCCAGGAAGCTGCACCAGTGAGGACAGAATTGGTTTTGGCTGGGTACAGACACTCTCTGCCTTCAGAGAACAAAGAATTTGTGTGTATAAAAAGGGGGACCCAGACCCCAGAACTTTAGATCACTTCTGGGAAATCAAGAGGAACCTTTGCCAAGGAGAAGAGCCGGAGAAGCTGAGGAAGATTACTGCCCCTGTGCTGTTTGCTGTTTGGGGTTGGCCTGCAGTGGCTACTTGTTGCCAAGGAAAGGAGAAAAGGACTTTGCTGTTTGCTTTGTCATCTTGAGGAAGTTCTCCAAGGGCTTGAAACTGAGCTTGCCTCCTGTTCTGAAGTCTCAGGGACACAAAGACTTCACCACCAGCTCCCCTGAATTTCCTTGCTGGGAATTCTAACCTACAGAGAGGTGCCTGCTGTTGTTTAGGACCTCTAGAGACTGTTTGTCGCTGGGAGCTGGAAGATCGACGCAACGAGAAGAAGCGTGTCGCATCTGCACCGATTCCCGACGCATTGCTGAGCCACGGGGAAGAAGCGTGCCGCATCCACACCGGGTCCCGACGCATCGCCGAGAAGACCGTCGCAGCACCTGCCGTGCGGCTGCAAAAGATCACGCATCAGACCGGACCGTCGCATCGCATCAAGCCGCCATTTTGTTGCATCGCACCGGATCGTCGCCACGCATCGAGGCGCCATCTTGACCCATCGTCACCGGAACGCAGTAAGAAACAGACGCATCCCCTCCTTTCCGGTAAGGAACAGACGCATCACCTCCCCTGCGCTGCAGTAAGGAACAGATGCATCGCCTCCCCCGAAGCAATGAACTGACGCATAACTTCCCTGCGACCCTTTTGTTTGTTTTGCGTGATGCATCTAAGGTACTTTGCGAGAAAAGGGTCGAATTGTTAACTTGTATTGAACTGAACTATTTCTACCATTTAAGAGCCTTATTTTTGATACTGTATTGTGGATTTTTGTCGTCTGGTCTTGTGTTAGTTTAGATAAAGATTACTTATTTTTCTAAACTGGTGT
This sequence comes from Calotriton arnoldi, assembly GCA_963921515.1. NCBI lineage: Eukaryota > Metazoa > Chordata > Amphibia > Caudata > Salamandridae > Calotriton > Calotriton arnoldi. The sequence continues at coordinate 906,518 of CAWUFW010005029.1, forward strand.
GGTGTCCATTTGAAGTGTTTTCACTGTGTTACTGTATGTGTTCACAAATGCTTTACACACTGCCTCTGAGATAAGCCTGTCTGCTCGTGCCAAGCTACCAAGGGGGTGAGCAGGGGTTATTTTAGGAGTGTATCCCCCTTACCCTGACTAGAAGCAAGGGTCCCTATTTGGACAAAGGTACCTACCTCTGCCAACTAGAGACCCCTATTTCTAACATTGGTGGTCAGCGGTGAGGATTTGGACTTGCATTTGTGATTTACATACAGTGATTGGTGTACACTACTAGTGAGTGCAGACCATTACGCGACCACATACATTTTGGCAGAATTTGTCCTTGGAACTTCTAATTTTTTGAGAACTGCCAGTTTTTTCACCATCAGCAAAGCAGCATCCATTGCATCTGTAGATATTGAATTTGAAGAAGAGAGGATTGATACCTACACTGTGCCACACCTCAAAACTGTTTGCAAGAAATTTAAAATCTCTATAAGAGGCCTCACCAGGAAGGATGAATACCAAAAGGCGCTGAGGGCCTGGTTGGAATCTAGGAATGCCAGTGAGCATACTGAAGAGCCTAGGGAGGAGGCAGAGAATTTAGTTGGGCAGCTGGAGGGGCCATTGGGCCTAGCTGGGGGGAAAGTGCCTTCCAGGGTGGGCAGCAGTGTTTCTTCAAAGGGCCCGTCCCCAGAGGAGCTGGAGGACAGGGAGAAAAGCAGAGTGCATGAAATGGAGCTGACCAAGCTCAAATTGGGGAGTCAGAATGACATAGAAAGTAAGAAATTGGAGTTAGAAAATAAGAGGTTAGCCATGGAGGAGAAGAAGATGCTTTTACAGCATGAGAGAGTGGTGAGGGAGCTGGAGCTGAAAGCAAAGAGCTTAGAGATCACTCCCTCTGGTGGCAGCACACCTTCTGTGCCTGTAGAAGGAAGAGAATATATTCCCAAGGATGTCATTAAGGAATTCATGAAGAGGGAGGACATTGGGCAGTGGTTTAAAGCCTATGAGATAGCGATGATGTCCCACCGGGTCCCTGAGAAAAATTGGGGAGAGGGGTTGTGGAGCCGCTTTATGGATGAAGGAAAGGAAACCTTACTAGCTCTGCCCAAAGAGGATCAGATGTCCTATGCTCCCATGAAGGAAGCCTTAATAGCCAGATATGGATTGACCCCAGAGCTTTATAGACAGAAATTTAGGAATTGCAAGAAGCTGGAGTCTAGCACCTGGGTGGAATATGTGTCTTTTTTTGCAGAGCATTGGATGGTTGGGAGAAGGGTAGCAAAGTAAATGATTTTCAGGAGCTCTATGATTTGATTGCATGGGAGCACTTGTCCAGTAGTTGTTTTCCAGAGCTACGCCAGCACCTGATTGATAGTAAGCTGACTGATCCCAGGAAGCTTGCTGTGGAGGCGGACCGCTGGGTCAGTACCAGGGTCCACAAGGGTCTTGTGGGAGACTCTGCCAAAGGTGGGCAGGGTCCCCAGCAGAAAAGTGGGGGGGACAAGGGTAAACAGGAGGAGTTCCAGCAAGGGCCCTAAAGTAATCCCCAAGGGAACCAAGGTTAGGGTTCCCAGCCTCCCACTGAGAAGAAGCCCGGGGCAGCCGACAGATAAGTCTGTTCAGCGGGGTCCCAAGACATGTTTTGGTTGTGGTCAGGTGGGCCACTTCTTTTAGGATCCTAAGTGTCCCAAAAAGGTTAACACCTGCACCCACTGGTGCACCGCCCCGGCAGATGGCTAGTGTAGCCCTGGGGGAGGAGTTGGGTGCCCAAGGTGGGTGGGATCCCGCAGAGATGTCCCTAGTCTCTTTAGGAGACAGTGAGATGGTCCCTAGGACTCAGCTGCCTGATAATACTAAGAAGTACAGGCAGTGGGTGACCATCAATGGCCATAGGGTGGAGGCTCTGAGAGACACCGGAGCCAGTGTGACAGCTGTCAGTTGTCGGCTGGTGTCTGAAGAGCAGGTGATTCCCAACGCATTCTACCCGGTAGTTGCCGCTGACAATTCAGAGTGCCACTGCAAGGTGGCACAGGTTCCCTTTGAGTGGGGGGGGGGGTCTCAGGTACCTTTCAAGTAGCTGTGAGGCCAGCCATGCCTGTTGAATGTCTGCTAGGCAATGATTTGGGGAGCTCCCCTTGGGCGAAGGTGGAGCGGAGGTTTCATTTGGAGATGTTGGGTCTGCCTGAGTGGGCGTGTGTGACCACTCGGTCAATGGCATCCGGTAAGGGTATTCAAGAGGACCTGGAGCCTGAAAGAGTGGCCCAGGTGCCTGCCTTAAAGAGAAGAGGCAGGGGGCACGGGAAACCGGCCCTCGAAGTTCCCACGGTCCAGGAGGAGGCAAACCTTGAGGGGGATGCATTGGAGCCTACAGGGGAACAAGTGGCTGAACTGGGGGACCTGCCTGAGCTGACCCATTGGCAGCAGGAAGGAGGCCCCTCCAGGGAAGAGTTCTGCAAGGAGCAGAAGAAGTACCCTTCTCTTGTGGGTTTGCGGCAACAGGCTGCAAACCAGGCAGCAGGTGATCAGTCTGGATCACATTGGATTTACTGGGAGAATGGTCTCCTGTATAGTGAGCCTAAGGTTGCTGAGCCTGGGTCAGCCAGTGTGCTGGTGGTACCCCAGCGCTTCAGAGCCTTCCTACTGGGTCTGGCTCATGATGTGCCTTTAGCAGGACATTTGGGGCAAGATAAGACCTTTGAAAGCCTTGTCACCCACTTTTACTGGCCCCAAATGCACAAGAATTCAGATACTCATTGCAGGACCTTTCAGACTTGCCAGGCAAGTGGTAAGAGTGGGAGGAAGCACAAGGCTCCTCTCCAACCTTCCCTGTGGTCAGCACCCCCTTTGAGAGGGTGGGTATTGACATAGTGGGGCCTCTGGATCCCAAGACAGCCATGGGCAGCAGGTTCATCCTGGTCTTGGTGGACCATGCCACCCGGTACCCCGGAAGCCATCCCTCTCCAGACTGTGTCGGCCCCCGTGGTGGGTTGTGCGTTGATGGGGATTTTCTCCCGTGTGGGGTTCCCCAGAGAGGTGGTGTCAGACCGCAGTACCAACTTCATATCTAAGTATATGAAGTCCCTGTGGCAGGAGTGTGGTGTAACCTATAAGTTCACCACTCCTTACCATCCCGAAGGTAATGGGCTGGTTGAGAGATTCAACCAGACCCTGAAGGGCATGATTATGGGTCTTGAGGAACCCATGAGGCGTAAGTGGGATGTCCTCTTGCCATGCCTTCTGTTTGCTTACAGAGAGGTGCCAAAGAAGTCCTTAGGGTTCAGTCCCTTTGAACTGCTGTACGGCTATCCTGTGAGAGGACCTCTGAGTTTGGTGAAAGAAGGCTGGGAGAAAGCTCCCAGTAAACCTCCCCAGGATGTATATAGCTACATGCTGGCCTTCAGAAACCAGACTAGGCGTTTCGGACAACTCGCTCAGGTGAATCTGGAAGCCAGCCAGGAGGAGATGAAACGTTGGTATGATCAGAATGCCACTCTGATTGAGTTTCAGCCTGGACAAAAAGTGTGGGTCATGGCCCCAGTGGAGCCTTGTGTGCTCCAGGATAAGTGGACCGGACCATTTGAGGTGGTGGAGCGCAAGAGTAACCTCACCTACTTGGTGGACTTGCAGTCTCCTAGGAACCCTTTGCGGGTCCTGCATGTGAACCGCCTGAAGCCCCACTTGGAGAGGTCCGAAGTGGGCTTGCTCCTAGCAACAGATGCTGGAATGGAAGAAGAGACTGAGCCTCTTCCTGACCTCCTGTCTGCAAAAGAGCAAGATGGGTCAGTGGACGGTGTGAACCTCTCTACCACCCTTACCCCTGAGCAGCAGAGTGACTGTTGCCAACTGTTGGGGCAGTTTCCTGACCTGTTCTCCCTGACCCCCGGTGTCACTCAGTGGTGCGTCCATGATGTGGACACTGGGGATAGTCCTCCAATAAAACATAAGATTTACAGAGTGACTGACAGGGTCAGAGCTTGCATCAAGGAGGAGGTCTCCAAGATGTTAGCGCTAGGGGTGATTGAATACTCAAACAGCCCTTGGGCCAGCCCAGTGGTCTTGGTCCCAAACGCTGCCACTCCCGGTGCCACACCAGAACTCCGGTTCTGTGTGGACTACCGAGGGCTCAATTCAGTCACCAGGACTGACGCGTACCCCATCCCCAGAGCTTGTTGTATTCCTCTTAGGGTGTCCATAAATGGGCTTTCCAGTATCATGTCCTTATATAGGCACAATTCGCCCTGCCCTTATATAGGCATAAAATCCCAGCCCTTATTTAGGCATTAAACCATGCACTCCAAATACAGGCATGGTCTCTGACATCCGTCCACCCTATCGTCACAACGAGTTCATGAAGAACAGACCCTTAGGCTGCGGGAGTTTCCCTAGTCCAGGACTATTGATTTCTTCAAGGACTCATATATTATGCATGAACCATTATTCCTTAGGGGTTCATCCATGACGTCTTTCGCTGTCCAATTCACGTCAATGCTAACATTCTTAGTTGCTCTCAGGTATAAATATACCTTCCCTAGCCCCTGTAAACCAGAGGAGACCTCGACTTCAGAGGAGCCCGTTTCCCGGCCTGACGCACTGAGAAGACGCTGTCATCCCTGCACGCAGAGAGTCCAGCTTCCAGTAATCTAACTTCCCTTGCGGGGTGTTGGAGTTCGAGTCTGGCAAAGAGATTCCTACCTCTCTCATTCTTCAGGTATGGAGCTGACTAGAACCTAGAGGGACTCTTGGCATACTAGGCATACTAGGCTTAACATACTCTTAGTATACCATAGTAAGGAATACTTCACCTACTTCATACCTCTCCCTACACTTAGGTTAGGTACATTGGGGTAGAACTAGCTTAGCAACGCATCGTATGAGTACTCACATTTTTAGTCTGTGTTATTTATGTAAACGCATATGTACTAAAAGATAATGCTAACGCAGTATTATTTATTTCTACTGCTCACACTGTACACTATTTATCTCGCATACTGTCTTGTGATCGTAACAGCACATTTTACTACACCAGAAACAAGACTGTTCAATAAATCCTTTATTGAAACGCCCGTCTATTTCTTTCTGTGTAACTTGGGGAAAACTAAGCATGCACGATTGAGCTGAGTGAAATAGTTATCTATTGTTTCCACGACTCTGGGACACGTTCTGATTCTAAAGGGAAACACAGTGGTCATGTTTTGCGGCTGCCAGAAACTACTCCCTTCTTGTTGTCAAGGAGTTTCTAGTGGCCTCTGAGCTAGCTGGCACAAGTAATTAAGTTTAATATACTCGATAGGGACATACTGACCTTAGTCCTATGTCAAACCTATAGGATATATTATTCCAATGCGCAGAGCCTATTAGGGAAATAGGAGCTACACTACAAGCTGATGAGCTCATCGATCAGTTTGGGGCTGCCCGGTACCTCAGTACGTTTGACTTAAAGTCTGGGTACTGGCAGATCGCCTTAACTGATGGGGCAAGAGAGAGGTCAGCATTCTCCACACCAGATGGGCACTACCAATTCCGGGTGATGCCCTTTGGGATGAAGAATGCCCCTGCCACCTTTCAGAGGTTGGTCAACCAGGTGTTGGCTGGACTGGAGGATTTCAGTGCCACCTACCTGGATGACATTACAGTGTTCAGTGCCACTTGGGAGGAACATCTGCACCACCTCTGGGAAGTGTTGAAGGCGCTGCAGAGGGCAGGCCTCACGATCAAGGCGAGTAAGTGCCAGATCAGGCAGGGTTCTGTGGTGTACTTGGGACACCAAGTTGGGAGCGGCCAGGTGGCGCCCTACAGCCCAAGATTGATACCATTCTGGCTTGGGAACCCCCCAAGACCCAGACAGAGGTGAGAGCCTTTTTAGGATTCACAGGGTATTACAGGAGGTTTGTCAAGGGGTATGGCAGCATTGTTGCCCCCTTGACAGAGCTGACTTCCAGGAAGCAGCCCAAGAAAGTGAACTGGACTGATGCCTGCCAGAAAGCTTTTGATGCCCTGAAATCTGCCATGTGCACGGCACCCATGCTTCAGGCGCCCCGCTTCTCAATGGAATTCATTGTGCAGACAGATGGTTCAGAGCATGGTGTGGGGGCTGTGCTTTCACAGATGAATGAAGAGGGCCTAGACCAACCTGTAGCCTTCATTAGTAGGAGGTTACTTCCACGGGAACAGAGGTGGAGTGCCATTGAGAGTGAGGCATTTGCTGTGGTTTGGGCACTGAAGAAGTTGAGACCATACTTGTTTGGGACTCACTTCCGGGTTCAGACAGACCACAGGCACCTCAGATGGTTGATGCAGATGAGGGGTGAGAATCCAAAACTGTTGAGGTGGTCCATTTCCCTACAGGGGATGGACTTTACGGTGGAACACCACCCTGGTACAGAACACACCAATGCTGATGGTCTGTCCAGATTTTTCCGCCTTAGTTAAGAGAACTCCCAAGAGGGTGGGTAGTTCTCCCCACATTTCAGCTGGAGGGGACATGTGTTAGACTTGGCACCATTGGCATGGGTTTCCCTTCCATTTTTTTGCTGTTGCCTCATCTGTTTTTGCTGGTCTAGATGCTTTGGGCACTTTGCCACTGCTGTTCAGTGCCAAAGTACAAGTGCTCCCTTTTGTAAATTGATGTCATGGATTAGTGATTCCATGATTGGCTGATTTGATTTACTTGTCAGACCCTAGTACAGTGCACCATGTGTGCCCAGGGCCTGTAAATCAAATGCTGCTGGTGGGCTTGCAGCACTGATTGTGACACCCACAGAAGCAGCTTGTAAAATGTGGCTCAGGCCTGCCATTGCAGTGCCTGTGTGCAGTCTGGGACTGCCATGTCGACTTGGCAAGTGCACACACTTGCCAGTCCCTAAACCTTCCCTTTTCTACATGTTAGTCACCCCTAAGGTAGGCCCAAGGTACCCCTGTGGGCAGGGTGCATTGTATGTAAAAGGTAGGACATGCCCTGATGTGTGTGGCATGTCCTGATAGTGAAATACTGCCAATTTTATTTTTCACTATTGCAAGGCTATCTGTTCCCATAGGCCAGAATGGGCAGTTAGTTTATAGCATCTTATAAACATAACTGGCCCTAGGAACAAGATAGGAAAATAAAGTTTAGTTTGCCTGAACTCAAAATGTTAAAGTGCATCTTTTAGTGTGGGTGATTTTTACATTCTGTGTTTGAAAATACCACTTTTAGAAAGTAGGTATTTTCTTGCCTAACCATCCAGTGTGCCTCTGCTAGGTTTGTGTATTGCATGTCTGGCTTGTGAGTGACAGGAGCTGGGAGAGGGCAGCGGCGACGGCAGTCTGATGAGTCAGGGCTGGGCTGAATGGGACCTGGGTTGAATTTAGAGTAGGGGGAGTAGGTTTCCTTTCACCTGCCTGGGCCAGGTCTGCTTTCAACAATGCTGTCTCCACCTCCTGCCAGAAAGCTGCACCAGTGAGGACAGAACTGGTTTTGGCTGGGTATAGACACTCTCTGCCTTCAGAGAACAAAGAATTTGTGTGTATAAAAAGGGGGACCCAGACCCCAGAACTTTAGATCACTTCTGGGAAATCAAGAGGAACCTTTGCCAAGGAGAAGAGCCGGAGAAGCTGAGGAAGATTACTGCCCCTGTGTTGTTTTCTGTTTGGGGTTGGCCTGCAGTGGCTTCTTGTTGCTTGCTTTGTCATCTTGAGGAAGATCTCCAAGGGCTTGAAACTGAGTTTTGCCTCCTGTTCTGAAGTCTCAGGGACACAAAGACTTCACCACCAGCTCCCCTGAATTTCCTTGCTGGGAATTCTATCCTACAGAGAGGTGCCTGCTGTTGTTTAGGACCTCTAGAGGCTGTTTGTCGCTGGGAGCTGGAAGATCGACGCAACGAGAAGGAGCGTGTCGCATCCGCACCGATTCCTGACGCATCGGCGAGCCACGGGGAAGAAGCGTGCCGCATCCGTACTTGGTTCCGACGCCTCGCCGAGCAACCAGGAAGAAGCGCGCCGCATCCACACCGGGTCCCGACACATCGCAGAGAAGACCATCGCAGCACCTGCCGTGCGGCTGCAAAAGATCACGCATCAGACCGGACCGTCGCATCGCATCAAGCCGCCATTTTGTCGCATCACACCGGATCATCGCCACGCATCGAGGCGCCATCTTGTCACATTGTCACCGGAACGCAGTAAGAAACAGACGCATCCCCTCCTCTCCGGTAAGGAACAGACGCATCACCTCCCCTGAGCTGCAGTAAGGAACAGACGCATCGCCTCCCCCGAAGCAAGGAACTGACGCATCACCTTCCCTGCGACCCTTTTGTTTGTTTTGCGTGACGCATCTAAGGTACTTTGTGAGAAAAGTATCGCATTGATAACTTGCATTGAACTGAACTATTTCTACCATTTAAGAGCCTTATTTTTGATACTGTATTGTGGATTTTTGTCGTCTGGTCTTGTGTTAGTTTAGATAAAGATTACTTATTTTTCTAAACTGGTGTGGTGTCCATTTGTAGTGTTTTCACTGTGTTACTGTATGTGTTCACAAATGCTTTACCCACTGCCTCTGAGATAAGCCTGTCTGCTCGTGCCAAGCTACCAAGGGGGTGAGCAGGGGTTATTTTAGGAGTGTATCCCCCTTACCCTGACTAGAAGCAAGGGTCCCTATTTGGACAAAGGTACCTACCTCTGCCAACTAGAGACCCCCATTTCTAACAACAAGTTAGAGGACCTGGAGGGCAGGTCCAGACGTAGCAACCTCGGCTTTGTCGGATTTCCAGAACTCACCGAGGGAGCAGCACCAAAGCTTTTCCTTGAGTGATGGATATGGGAGGCACAGAAATTGGCTTGCCTCTCCCAGATGTTTGCGATTAAGAGGGTGCACAGGGCCTTAGCCCTGATCCCACCTCCTGGAGCCCTGCCATGCACCATGATTGCTAAAATCCAAAATTACAGGGATGCTATCTTGCGAGCGGTGCAGGTTGATGGGGAACCCCGCTATGAGGCTGGAACCTTCAACATCTTCCCATATTTCACACAGCAGCAGTGTGAGACATTTGTGATTATGAAACAGAAACTGCAGGCCACTGGCCTGAATTATATGCTGCTTTTCCCTGCCACCTTTAAGGTCCTCCATGGGAGAAGGTCGCCTTTCCTCCTTACCCTAGACGAGGTAGGGGACTGACTGAAACTGGATGGGAGAACGGGGGCTGTGGCAAGGACTGGTGGAGTTGGCTGCCCCTGGGGAGACACTAGTCAAAGGCACCTGAAGTGCAAGAGGACCTGGCCTGGGGAAGCGATGGCTACAACGTAAGAGTGACTTGTGGTTTGTGACTTGGTGACTGGGCCCCCAGTCACTGAACTGCCATCTCCATGCAAGATGACATGACCCCTCCTCAAGTGGCAGAGAATATGGATGTGGATATAGAGTCAAGCCCTGGACAGTGAGTGAAAGACCCCCTCTGAATTAGGAGACATCAGGGGAAACATTACAATGCTGTCTGGAGTTGGATGTTGGTACAGATTCCAGGTGGGTGTGTGAAGGGATGTGAAGCATATCTTATATTAAAAAGTATGTTTTCAGACATTATTGACGCTTGATTGTTGGAGAGGTTCTATGACTGCTCGGTCGACTAAACACAGCTGGAGCATGGAGCCCTTACAAAAAGAGGGGCTGGCAGAGGTAAGAGCCATGGAGTGGCGAAGACCCCTATTACGTTGCATGCCAGTGCTTGCTCCACTCCCCCACTCCTAAGTAAGCACCTGGGCAATTGCTAGCCGGGTGGCACTTGGTAGGTGAGATCCTTCCACATATTGGGTTAGGGTTGCAGCTGTTTTAATTTGGTTGCATTAGGTTCTCACCATGGTTTGGATAAAATGGGGAAGCACCAGTTCGATTGGATGGCAGGGTGTTTATCCAGGGGGAGGGGAGGGTTGTTGGGAAGTTTTTAACTGTACATCAAGCACATTCAGCGCAGTAGAGGTAGCACATAGAGCAAATACTGCTCTGCCCAACTGGACTGTGGCACCCTTTTGGTAGTGACAGATGGGGAGGCCTCCTCCACAGACACTCACTTACATTAGGCATGCCTAATGACTGTCACACATGGGCCTTAGTAATGGTTATCCTCATGAAATGTATTTGGCCTTAACACCTACCAAAAACGACACAGGATGCATGTCTACCTAATGTGACATGGGATAGGTTAAGCCATGTTACAGGGGTCACAGATGAGGAAGCAGGGAAAATTAGGAGGAAATGGTGTGGTCAACTGTTCTCCTTCACTCACTCCTCCTATGCCAAGGGATTTGCTATATGGGTGATGCCTGGGGTGCCCTTTCAACATAGACACTCTTAGGTGGATGTGGAGGACCACGGTATTATGGTTTACAGATTACTGGATGGAGTGGAGGTGTGCCTGCTAAACTCATATGCACCCAACATTGACGACAAAGAGATCTTTCCTGCATTGTTACACATTGCTCTCTCATATGCTGATCTCCCACTAATTTGGTCCGGTGACTTTAACTGCATTTTAGATGAAGATTGAGATAGGCAACCCCCCCAGACACCACACAAAACACAGAATGTTGGAGGCTTTTCTAGGGGTCATAGAGCATCTAGACTGTGTGGATATATGGTGTGTCTCACACCCTGCACTTAAACAACACTCTTGTAACTCACTCACACGTAACACCTACAGTCGACTGAACCGTATCTTCAATCCTAGGGAGTTTAGCCCTCAAATCCATGCATCCTACTACTTCAACAAGTTCCTCTATGATCACTCCCCACTGGCTGCAGTCTATGAGAGGTTAGGGCCCTATGCACAGACGCTGTCTTAGCGGATGCACTCGGAAACCCTCACGGACGAAGTGTTTAGAGCCACAATACAAGCGACCACAGAGAATACATAGACACTAATTGAGAGATCACGGGAAATTCGCGATAGAATGGGATGGGCTGTAAGCAGTCCTCCATGACGAGAGCATGTCCATGGCATATGGTATCACGCAACAACTCCGATGTTCACTGACGCAGAAGGAGATTCAACTTGCGGGCTTGCCGGCCCAAGGGGGGATGGGTGATGAACAAAAGGAGGATGCTTTGACTCTTCAGAGAGACATAGGAGACAGGTGGGATGCACTGGATATGCACACGCTCGGGGACTATAGGCAGAAACTTCATCAAGCAGGTGACACATCGGGAAGACTGTTGCTGTGGGTGCTTAAACGAGAAGCCCCCACATCACTGATCCTAACTTTATATAGGCCAGAAGCAGATTGCAGTGGTAACACAATCTGCCATAAATTACACACTAGTGGCTTAATTGAATGCCTTCTATGTTAAATCAGACTCTTCAGATCTAACCCAGATCCTTGCTTTCCTACCGCCCCTCCGATTACCACGCCTCTTCCAGGCAGACAGTGATGCTTTGGGACTAGAGAATACTCAGGAAGAGTGATGGCTGGGATCGGCTCATCCTAATGGACAAACTTCTGGAAATGTATTTAGAGGCAAAAGATAGCGGCCATCTACCAGACACAATGAAAGAAAACACTATAGTTATGGTGCCTAAACCCGGCAAAGACCTGGTACGCCTAGGCGCCTACTGCCCACTGTCCATGCTTAATACTGACACCAAAAACCTTGCCAAAACACTAGCTAATTGATTACTGCCCAGAATAGGAACACTAGTGCATGGGAACCAGTGCAGCTTCATACCAGGCCGCAACACTCGCCTGAACATACACATCTTGCCCATGTCATAGCCTCGGTTGAACAGACGATGGATGAGTGCACCCTTGTGTCACTCAACACTGAAAAAGCATTGTATTTACTGGGATGGAACTATATGTTTGAGGTTCTCAGGGAGATAGGCTTTGTTGCAAATTTTTGCCACTGGGTCCGATTGCTGTGTAGACACCTGACAGCGAGTGTGCGCTCAGGTGGACGTACATCCTGCAGCTGGAAGGTTGAGAGGGGTACCAGGCAAGGCTGTTCATTGTCACCTCTGCTCTTCACATTGGCAATAGAGGCATTTGAAATTTGGCTCTGAAATTTGATAGACCCATGGGCATACGAGTGGGTGGGTGAGAGCATGTAGTATCGCTGTACATGGACGATGAGCTACTATATGTCATGCGACCCCGGGAGTCAGTACAAATGCTACGACAGTATATTGGACATTTTTGAGAGGGTTTGGGACCTGCATGTAAACAGGCACAAAACTCTACTCTACCCCTTTGCTGGACTGACTGTGGTGCAGCAATCACAACTGCCTGAACTGAGCCTTACATGGTAGTGCTCTACTTTTAGATACCTGGGGGCCTGTGTCGCCTATACGGCACCAACCCACTATGAGCACAATTTGGGTAAGATGCTGTGGAGGCTTAGTGTCTCCGTAGAATTTTAGATCTCCCTCCCTCTCTCAGTGAAGGGTAGAGTGGCACTAACAAAAATGGTTCTCTTCCCATGCTGCTTATATTTATTGCAGAATTCAATGTACCCCATAGAGCTGCCAGTATTTGAAGAGATTGATGGCTTACTAACTCATCTAGTCTGGGTGGGAAAAAGAAGTAGAGTGTGCCTGTCAGTACTGAAGCTGGACCAAGTGGACGGGGGCCTAGGACTGCCGGACCTGGAGCTCTACTGTATTGCTGCGTAATTACAGCATGCAGCGAAATGATGTTCCGTGAACCTGAATCGGGAAACTACAATGATGGAAGAAGCTCTCTTGAGTGGTGGCCTGCCAACCTATTTGATGACTAAGGGAGTTCACCAGGCCCCTCACACACCACGGCTGATAAAACAAGCAGATTCAGCATGGGAAGTGGCATTTAAAAGTGTACTGAAATACCCACCTTTTAGTAAAGCGCTTCTGAAAGACTGGCTACAACCGTTAAGGCACATACATGAAATCATGTTGTTGACGTCATGGATGGATGATGGCTGCTTAGAATTAGGTGACCTTTACCCGGGGGATATATCTATAACATTTGCGGAGGCCCTTGTAGCGTTTGGGATTGGACCGGGGCAGGTCCTCCAGTCCACCAAGCAGGCACGCACAGCTCGAAAGATGTGGACCTGCTTCCTGAGACCCCGGCTTCAAATAATTTCAATATTTACATGGAAATAATAAAGGAACCTGCCTAACAATATATAATGTACTAACTAATATACTTCATGGTAGCAAGATGCCATAAATGCATAATTCATCTGCATATGGGCAGTTACTAAAAGTACAGGTTGTGGTAGAAAGAAAAGTCGACGTTTCGACCCCAATAGTAGCGTCAGGGCCATTAGTTCCTTAAACAGGGGTCTTCATCAGGACAGAAGAACGAGCAACATACAAAGTAGGTAAAGATATACCATAAACTAATAATTAAGTGGCAAGGTAACTGCCCATATGCAGATGATGAAATATGCATTTACGGCATCTTGCTACCATGGAGTATATTAGTTAGTACATTACATATTGTTAGACAGGTTCCTTTATTATTTCCATGTAAATATTGTAATTATTTGAACTTACACTTTCAACTCCCATCCCTTCACGAGCACTCCCTTTAGCGCTGTTTCACTTCACATGCATGTGAGTAACCATTGAATTTGTTGTACTAATTGTTTATGACCTAATATTCATTCTATAAATTGTGTAATTGATCATCATTTTTGTCTATGTATGTTTTGTTTTGGGTGTAATGATTATCTAATGTTAACCTTTCTGGATGGACCAATTTTCTTCTGTACCAGTTCCTGCATATGGCATGGTCCTGCAGCAAACGTAGAGAGTATTGGGAAGAGGTGACCAGGCAGCTGGAGGGGATGAAACACATTGCACTTGCGGCGACGGCCTGCCAACCCCATTGGGCTTAGTCCATAATGCAGCAAAAATTTGAAATGCGAGGCCTACTACTGACTAAGTTTTGGATAGAAATACACTGGCTGTCCCCTAGGGGCCCAACAATTCTGAAATGGAGGCAAGACCTGAAGGAATGGGTGATGGTGGAGGAGGTCAGACAAAACTGAGTACGACAGTACGAGGGGGCAGAGGAGGACTTAGCTGACTAGAAAGACATGCTATTGTCCCTCTGTAAGGGCCATCAAGAAGGGAGCAATGCTGAGGACAGCCCTGCGACCTAAGGACAGCTGGGAGATGACGCAGACACATAATTAGACATTGCCCACCTATGGGGAGGATACGCGGAGGAGAGTAGACACACAAGGCAGACACTAGATGGCCATAAAGATGGAAGTGGGTGGACAACACAGGACAGGGTGACCTGGGATGCAGTAGGATACACAGCTTACAACTGTTACTGTTGTATAACTCTATGATGTGCTATATGAACATGTTAACAATATTCAAGCGCGGTGGTGGTGCAAGCAAATGTTACTGTATTTTCTGATATAGCTGCAATGTTGCTAAAAAGTCACAAAAATAAAGATGTTAAAAAAAAAAGGATTCACACTTATATGCACCTTTTGCTGGTGCATTGCAATTGGAAAGCCTTAGTCTCTTCGGGATTCAAGTGCCAATCAACCCCAAAGCCGACAACATCCAGCAGAGAAAACTCATTTACCCAGAATTTTTCCCCTTCACTGAAGTCTTGACAGTATACATTTAGTGGCAGCAGACCCTCATCATTCTCTTGATAAAACCCTTTAAGCAGGTACTGAAACCAGGTTCTCCACTACTAAAGGCAGCATTGCAGCATAATAAAAAGAATAACAAGAGTCAAAAAACTCTTTCCGCTTTCTTTGAAATGTAAATGAAGGGCTCATTTCTTTCCACTAGCGTCAAGGTCCCTGTTAGTTAGCTACAAACGACTCAGGGCTGTGCCGCCGGAGTCACTTTCATGATGATCCAGTGTAGCAGGCCTCTCAATCATATCTATGAGGTGACGCAAAGTCACCATGCATGGCTTTGCATAGCCTCATAGATATGGGGTAAGGCATTCCATGGGCATTGCTGTGGGTGTTCCCACTCAACACCCATGGATTTTGACACTGCTCCAGATATACAACATCACGTAAACCTGAAGCAGCACCAAAAACGTACGAGTCCCCAGAGCAGGCGTAAGAAACTGAAATGTTTACATTTATACTCATTTTTTCCTCTTTCCACGTGTGCTGCATTCTGCAAAATGCATAGAACGAGGAAAACGCTTCTCGTGATTGTTTTGGTGCAGGAAGGTGCCCCTTCCTGCACCAATCATGCCAACAACACAGATACCCTTGCACCATCGTGCAAGGGGGCCTGTGTTGACACTCGGCTGCAAATTGTGCGCCAACGCTGGCTGAAAGGACAGGAATAAGCTAATCTTGTAAATTCAGTGCAAATTTATGGCCCTTTCAAATTGGCATAGGGCAGCACAGCAAAATGACTTTCATATACCCACCCCTTCACCAATTCTTTGTAAATGAGGCCCTCAATTTTTACGACCACCTGTGCTTTAGAAAATGTTAATTATGGTTAATGAAATAATATTTACTCTACAGTCCAGTGCTGAGAGATCAGGCAGCAGTTGGGCTCACAAACATGTTCTGACACCATTTAGAGAAAACCGGACATAATTAATTTATTGAAATTTGAGCTAGACTGTGTCACTTATATGTAAAGCAGCCCAGGGAAGGAGAAGGCTTGCTCTGAGAGAGATGGCCTTGTCTCTTTTCCTTGTCCCATACTCACCAAATGAAAACTTGTTTTTCAATAAATACAATTGCTTGCTTACCCAAGCAGTATTTCTACAATACCATTTCAACATGGCTATTCCTTTTTTCATATACCCTTCCCTAGAAATATGAGGAAACCAGCCTCAAAACTTCTTGTGTTTGTTTACAGTCAAGTCAGACATTGGTTAGGCCTATCCATGCGTAACTTGGATTAAGGTAAAAAAAAAATGTTATTCATTTCTTTTACGGATTTAGTAGGTCTGATGCAGAAATTTGCTACAGCAGTTCCTATTATTTAAATTGTATCTATTATACCACGTATCTGTTATGGGGATAATGCTCAACGGTCTCAAGAAAGCAGATTGTAGCCGGCTGAAGCAGTTTATGCTTGTATATACTTCGGGAATGATTGTCCTCTTTTTAATCATTTCAGAGAGGCATTGGTTTGCTGTTTCGGGCCTGTGATATGAAGCATGACTGCGACTAATGCCTGGAGCCTTGATGATTGTAGGATCTGAAGAGTTTGGAAGGCTGCATTATTTTGTTTTCCTGGTGACAGGATAAAACAGAATCTGGTGCTAGGCGGGAGTAACAACGGCCTGATTCTTGCACTCCCCATTTAGATAATGGAGCGACCTAGGAAAGAAACCGAAAAGCACTCCCATGCAGAGGAGCAGAGATCTCCTGTCGCAGACCCAGACCTTTAATCAGAGTTTGTGCCATGCCTGGGGCCCATTAAGAAAGTGATTGAAAGTGCTGTGGAGACAAACTTCCAAGGTCAAAGAGTCTACCAACTTACAAGATGTCTAGATCTTCGTTACTCCAAGTTCTGTTCTTCCTTGTCCATCCTAGTTTAGGATTTCTTAGCTACTACTATTTAGAGTTAATTATAGCTTTAACATTATAGGAAGTATTGGGAATTGAGTTCTCCTACTTCTAGGGTACTGTCTATGAGAAATAGGAGCAGTCATGTTGGAATGTTATTTTTTACGAACACTGCCTGTCAGTAGAAGAAAACATTTTCTCATTCAGTAAGGAATGTGAAAGGGAAGGCCTATACTCAGAGTAACAAAGATTACCGGTAAGTAACTGGGCCATTTACAATGAAGGATGTCTCACTTTCATAGTGGATTACAAGGCCAATCATACTACCAAATAAAAAAAGATAGACACTCTTATATGCAAAGTAGCATCAGTCGTTGTGTGTATTTGTCTCAAGCAATAAATAAAGATATTGGTTTGACAAAGCAATGTAGAGTACACTGCTTGTGCCCATGGCCTGTAAATTAAATGCTGCTAGTGGGCCTGCAGCAAAGATTGTGTCACCCACACTAATATCCCCATACACATGTCTCAGACCTGCCACTGCAGAACCTGTTTGTGATGTTTTACTGAAACTTCGACTTGGCATTTAAAACCCCTTGCCAAGCATTAAACTCCCCTTTTATTACACATATGTCACCCCTAAGGTAGGCTCTAGGTAGCCCATAGGGCAGGGTGCTGTGTAAGTAAAAGATAGGACATGTATGTTTAGGTTTTGCATGTCCTGGTAGTGAAAAACACCCAGTACTGTGAGGCCTTCCCCTCTCATAGGCTAACATTGGGAATTCCTTAATACACTTTTAAGCTGTAATTCCAGATTAGAAAGGAGTGGCTCTGTCATGTTTTATATTTTTGGAATGGTAATGATAAATCCTCTTTACTGACAAAGTTGAATTTAACACTTTAGAAATGCCACTTTTAGAAGGTGGACATTTCTCTGCTCTTAAAGTTCTGTGTGACTGCAGCCTGTCCCCAATACAAGTCTGGAGTGGGTGACAACTTGACTTTGTGTATTCCCTCTAGAGAGCCACACACAAAGGAAGGTTAGGTGTGCCTGAGTGCCCATCTGCATCCTGATGGCTGTTCATGGGGAGGAAGGGAGGGAGGAGCTGACACCTATACCTGAATAGGCAGTGTCCTGTCCCCACACAAAGGGTTGATTACCCCCTGTAGTCAGTTGAGCCAGGGCTGGCAAGAAAGGACCTCTGTGCACTTCAAGGATCATTCTTTGAAGCCACCTCCACTTCAAAGGCACAACTGGGTATAAGTATTGGGTCTCAGACCCCACCAAATCAGACAATTCTGGACCTGTAAAGAACCTCTGTCAGAATAACTGTTGTGCTGCTACAAGGAGTGTCACTCTGTTGGACTGCTGCTGTAGAAGAACTGCTTTTTAGCTGTTCTGCCCTGCTGCTCTCTGACCCTACTGAAGGAGAGCTAGACTCTGCCTTGAGCCCAGAATGATCTCCATGGGTTTGCTGGCTTACCTCCCGTTGCTTGAGACTCAGGGATATCAATGTCTCATTACCTGCTACTGTGCCTGTTCCATTGGAAGTGAACCCAGGTGCTTGCTCTTGTCCGTGTGTAGCAGAACTGGCACATTGACCCTGTTGCTGGAACAGAATCAGCGCATCGCAGTCGGAATCAGCTCATCGCCTTAAAGAACTGACGTATCAGAATCAACGCATCACCGTCACTGCAGTGTGGGAAGATCAATACATCCACTTGACTGCGTAGAGAAACCCAGCTCATTGTTCTCAGAACCAATGCTCTTTGGCTCAGCGCATCGTATTTTAAACCAACGCATCGCAACCACTGTGTGAAGAAAATCGACGCATCCCCTCACTGCGGGATCTACATCAACGCATCAGATCAAGGTACTATGTTCAGCGGGCCTGCTTTGCTCCTGTATCCAGCCCGCTCAATCACGGTCGGATTGAACTTTTGACTTTTCCCTGGTCCAGCACAACCTGATAACCCCCATGGCACTTATTGCTTTTAAGCACTACAGATATTTTTATTCTTTAAAAATTCAGAAATCAACTTCTACTTATTGAATTTTTGTCATTTTAGTCTTGTTTTATTTATAAAATCATAATCTATTTTTCTAACCTGGTGTGGATTCTTTTTGTGGTGTTTTCATTGTGTTGTGTTGCACTGTTAATATTGAGGATGTCACTGTCAATATCAATAATGGAATAATGATACATTCAAGTATAAAAACAAAATTACATCTTTATTGACAAATTCGCCCGTTGTGATCGGCACATCAACCCTGTCTCAGAAATACATAGTGAAGCAGGTCCTCAGACCCAGACCCGAGGTTACTGATCGACAAATCACAGGTGGGGCAGCATGTAGCCAGCATACAAACACTTGAACAGGAAATCGCAGATCGATCCCAAAGATAGGCGCAACAATGCCACAATGGTCCAGGAGTTTGGTCCCAATAAATCACACATGGCCAGAGGGGTGCGTGCATTCCCAAAACACCATAAAGTCCAATGCCACATAAAGTCAGGAACAATCGAGACCCAGCATACACAGTACATGCAGTGATCACATGTTCTCCATGATGGACATCTGGACTCGTTGCCCACTGACCTCATTGTGTCCATACAAGATCGAGGCCCACCTGGATTCCTCAACCAATGCCCTAATTTATGGCTCCAAGAACAGAGGTACACTTCCTTACCAAAAAAGAATCACCTGAAACAATGAACTGTATAAAAGTCTGTGTTAGACTGATTATAAATTGAGACAGTCCTCGGACCTTATGCCTGTGACTGTGCTCCTGGTCGCATTGTTTAATTAAATGAAGAGTTCCTGTTTTGCGAAAAGCCTCTTGTCTCTTATTTTTTCAAGGTATTTCATTTTCAAGCAACATTTTGGCAAGCCACCATCAGAGGTGATTGGTATTTTGAACCCGACTACAGATAAAGGAAAGTGACCCCACCCAGACGGAGTCACATTTGCACAACAAGGAAGGTGAGCAGACACTACAAGTGGTTGAAAGGTTCTGCTGAATTCGGAGGGCGGGGGTCCGTCCTGAAGCAGCCGTCACAGAGGGTAAGAAACTACATCAGAACCTTAGTAAAGCATGTGGTGTATGGCAAACTAGGGAGAAGCGTACAAAGATTACCTTGAGCACCCTCCCACAAACAGAATCTGGGATATTGCCTATTTTATATGTCCTAGTTGAGTAGTTGCAAGGCGGCCTCAGTGGCCATCCCACGGAAACCACCTTTGTTTGATAATTAGCATGATACGAAAGGTGAATATTTATTGTCAGAGTCAACACCTCAATCTTATTTTTTAGTCTAAAAGGGTTTCTCAGTGCCACTGGTTTTCCAACCATATTGGTATCTGAAAAAAGTGAGAGATGTTGGTAGCTTGGACTGCTGTGTGTAATACAGATGGTAAGCTTTTTCCCCTGGGCGTGACACAGTCTGTATTCTTGAACCTCTCGGCACAACACAGATAGTACGCTTAGTCCCTGGGTGTGATACAGGGTGCGATTCGGACATTTAGGGAAAAGGTTTGAACCTGGGAGATAAGGTGTAACTTATGTTTGGCTAAGAGGGGCCTGTGGTTCTCGAATTATTGCTTTTCTTTCTGCAAACTATTGTTATTGTCTTTGTTCCGGGTTCAATAATGAACAGACTATCTGGCTCACTTAGTCCTGTGTGCCACGCAGAGCTTCCCCTGGTTACAGGATTGCATGCGCTAGGAGTGGGCTAAGTAATTAACTTTGACAACGCCATTTTTCTCTGTCATTTTTTTAGGTGTTGGTCGCTTAGACCGCTGGGCATGATACAGATGTTATGCTTAGCCCCTGGGTGTGATACAGGGTGCAATTGTTGATGTGACGTATATGTGTGATGTTGTGTTGCTGTTAAATTACTGCAAACAGTGTTTTGTCCTAAGTATTGCGTTTTTGTCATTACTCAATGTTTCATATGAAGATGCTGCTATTTTTCACCAACCGCAAATGATGCCAGGAGTCAATATCGTTCAGATACTGTTTTCTGGCCACTGTTTTTATTAATAAATTGCACTTTTTATGTTGCAACTCTTCATATGCATTGTTGTTTGTGTTTATGAATTGTTCGACTGTTGATGCATCTGTACATAGCGCTGAGCTCATAGTTACATAATTAGAAACAGTAAACCCCGTGTATATTTTCCCCACGATTCAGATCATAGCCAGAGAGTCCCTAAAAACAAAGAAGCTAGGGGTTTGGCTTGACGCCAGCTATGATGGACGCGTAGTTAAAGAGCTCCGCGGCGGCCCTACTCAACTCCTTCAAACATCTGACCGAATCCGCCCTGCTCTGCTTCTCACAGCGGAGTGGGGGCTCAGTGGAGCGAGCAGTCACCAAGGAGCCATCAGTGGTAAGGCAGCTGCGCCCAGAAGCTGCCAAAGTGACTGGGGCCTGCGCCGGCATGATGCGTTGCCGGAGACGAACTCCACATTGTCGTAAGGTAGGCCGAGTGATGGTGGCTGAGGACGGGCGGCCCCGGCGTGGAGTGGGGCCGAGCAAGATCCGTGGCCTGCAGTGGTGGCCCCGGGCGGGTACGCGCTGAAGTCTCCTGAAAAAATTTCCCTCCACCTCCTCCTCGGCCACCCGCTAGTGAATGCGGATGGGGTGTGACAGGCGCTGAGGGGAGGGACGCGGCAGAGATGGCGAGCTGCCGTCTAATATGCCCGGGGGAAGAAGGTGGAAGAGACTGCGCTGAGGATACCAGTAGTGGGACCTGGAGCACGATTGCGGAGACCTGCACCATCGGTGCAATATCCTGAAGATACTCAGCGAGGTGAGAGGGTGCTGATTCCGCGGGGAGGCCAAAACCGAGGGAGAGACTGGTGCTTCGTCCCTGTAACCAAGTGCCTGCTTTTGAAGCACTGGCCCACGGACATAGCGAATCCACAGTGGCTTTACAGCAGGCCCAAACGCCCCCTGGCATACACTGGAGATTGGGAGCCAGCCAACACCACAGGACTCAGCTTGCCAGGCCTTAGGAGAGTGAGCAATAGAGGTAACCTGCAAGCACAGGGCAGATCAGCAAGATAAAATGACATAATCGAGAAGAGCCAGGTGGGTCACTTAAGTCCTAAGACTCTGTCCTGAAGTGCTGGGGCCCAGTGCAGAGTGGAGCAGTGAAAAAGATGCCTGAGAAGCGGACACTTTGGGCACCCCAGCCCCGCCGCCTCGGCGGCAGCCTGATTTCCGCGGTCAGCTGTGGCCCTCAACCTGGGGGGGGTCCAGCACTACGAGAGGCATTCCACTGGAGTGCTGCCAATATGCGACCAAAGGGAGCTCCCCCCACCCAGTCCAACAAGCTGGACAAATATACGGTGCCCAGGCAGGTGGGCTCGGATGGAGGTGCGACTAGAGGGCAGGAGGTGGAGGGGATGGAGTCCTCGCTTGGTGTCATCATGGCTGCCATTCTTGAAATAGGAACAACCCTCAAAAAGAAAATAGATAAGGTCACGTTAGAATTGAATCTCCTTAGGGTGGACATGAATAAAACCTCAGAGAAGGTCGCAGTGGCAGAAACAAACATCACTGACCTCCAGTTGGTCACTCGGAAACTGGAGGATCAAGTACAACACCTAACCCATCAACAAAAGATAATGGCAGCGAAACTCAAGGACCAGGAAGGCCGGGCCTGCAGGAACTGCAGGAACAACATAACGGTGGTGGGGGTCCCGGAAGGGGTGGAGAGCCCATTTACGGACCATTTTATGGAGGACCTTATACTAAACCACCTAAAACCAAAATGTCTATCAACATTTTTCTCAGTAGAGAGAGCGCACAGAGTGCCTGTACCACCGCCGAGGCCAGGGGCCCCACCCAGGAAAATCATTGCTAGAATCCTAAACTACTGGGATCAAGATGCTATACTACAAGCCACGCACTTCAAGGGAGACCTGCCCTATGAAAATGCACTGATCCGGTTCTTTCCAGATTAACTCTCATAGTACAGCGACAACGATGCACATCTGACGAGGATAAGCGTGCACTCCGGGCAGAAGGCCTCAAATATATGATGCTGTTTCCAGCAAAGCTCAGGGTATTGGACAATGGCAAGTCATGGTACTTTACAGAGCCCAAAGAGGTATGGGATTGGCTTGAAAACAGATGAGGAAGCAAGCCACATCGACAACGAGATTGGCGGGGCAGCAGTAAGGAGGGTGGGGACACCTCACATAGAATACAAGATGCTACTTCGGGTGGGGTTCCCTCCCTGGAGCCTCGTTCGAAGCGCCTGGCCAGTTGAGCGCTTTCAACACAAGGATATACCAGTCCTCTCTCGCAGACTTGGGTCACAAAGAGGCAAGCCGCAATGAGAGAGGGGCCCTGGCCGACCTTTGGGCAGGATGAACTGAAGACTGTGATATGAACTCCTCCATACTTGAAGGTTTTGTAAGTGCAGCGGCTCCTGTACGCAAGTGTGGGATGGTTAAACACTGAACACTAGATTATTCGGGTGGGGGGAAGAGGGGCAGAAGGGGCTGTGGAAGATTAACAGGAAGCGGCGC
The DNA here is from genome assembly GCA_963921515.1 of Calotriton arnoldi. Lineage (NCBI taxonomy): Eukaryota > Metazoa > Chordata > Amphibia > Caudata > Salamandridae > Calotriton > Calotriton arnoldi. The sequence goes on from CAWUFW010005029.1 coordinate 929,530, forward strand.
CAGCCGACCCCAATGTTTAGAGGCTGTTTGATTGGGGGACAGGCGCTCTGCAAATTGAGATGTGGTTAGTTTTAGGCCCATGGTGCAGGGCAGCATGGTGGGGGGTGTTTAGGGAGGATGTTTATTCTTGTGTTAATATGTTGTAGCAATTGCATATTGTTTGAACTTTAGCTTCTGAGCTTCCACCACCTAACACAAGTAATATCCGAACCTATGGCGACAGGGGGCGGGAGGGGGGACATCAGGGAAGAGACAGGAATATTGCAACTTACCTCATCATGGCTATAGCAATGCCAACCAAAAATACCTTGCCGATCATGACATGGAACGTCAACAGCCTGCGGGATAAAATTAAGCGTACTATGGTCCTGCAATACCTATGCAGACACTCCACTGATATAGCACTCCTGCAGGAGACGCATTTGAAGGGTAACTAATATTTGGCATTGAATAGATTTGGATACATGCGCTTATCTCATGCAGGATTCACAACAGGCTGTAGGGGGTGGCAATCCTTGTCAAGAACGCACTACCTTTTCTGCCGCAGCGCACATGAGATATGTGGCAATCACGGGGACATGGGAGGGCCGAATCATTAACATTTGCTCCACCTACATCCCTCCGAGGCTCAGAGCGGAGACCCTTCCTGAACTCAGTACCTTATTACTAGACATGCCTCAAGGCATCCTAATACTAGGAGGGGACATGAATGCCACAATGTCAACGGAGCAGGATAGGGCAACGGTACCATCCCAGGGACGAGATCGCAACCACTAATGGCCTTTGCAGAAGCGATGGGGCTGACGGATCTATGGAGGGTGCATAACTTGAATGTTAGGCAATACACACATATATCGGAGGCCCACGGCAGTGGTTCACATTTAGATTATATCTTTACCCAGACTATGTACGCAGGGAAATTTTGTGGGGTACACCTTAGGGCGAGGGGCATATCCGATCACTCTCCAGTTGAAGTGTTGCTACAGGGCCCCACCCAGGATTACACTCTCCCGCCGCGTATAGACCCCTGGCACTTCAGAGACCGTGATTTCCAAGACAAATTCTGGGAATGAATGCAACAATACTTTGATGAAAACATGGGATCGTTGGGCTCCCACAGTACTCTCTGGGAGGCGTACAAAGTGGCAGCACGGGGGTACATGAAGGCAGTGGCGGGTGGAAAGAGAAAGCATTGGTGATCCTACTGTGACAGTTTAGAGCAAGAAATAACAGACATAGAAATGCAATTGGGGAGGGGAAGGGCAACAGACTCAGTGCTGAGACACAAATTTGCGACTGAAACAGGGAGAGCTCAGGGACTTGGAGAAAGATGCGGCCTGTGCATACACGGTAGCCACACAAAGACGAATATACGAACTTGGCGATACAGCCAATAAGATGATAGCATGGCTAGAGAGGAGAGATAAGGGCCGGAATCGGGTCTTGGAGCTTCACAATCTCGGCAACTCCCCGAGGCAGACAGGAGCGGAAATAGCCGCGGCCTTCGCAACCTATTATGAGGCAATATACCAGTCAGTCTCTAGCAGGTCGGCAGAAGACAGCGCTGAGCTGCTCAACAATATTCCACTTTGGACGGGAGGCAATGGATCAGGACCTGGCTATAGAAGAAATCGTCGGGCCATTCGAGATCTACAATCTGGAAAGGCAGCGTGCCCAAATGGCCTACCCGCAGAATTATATAAGTGTGTGGCACAGGGGGTGGCCCAGCCAATGCTTAACATGTTCACAGCCACACGAGATGAGGGACGACTGACAGAAGATTTGCAAATGGGAACTATTTTTGTCATTCCGAAAAAAGGAAGGCCCCCTGAACTAGGTAGCTCTTATAGGCCAATTTCGTTGCTCAATTTCAAGTGAAGGTCCTGGCAAAGATGCTAGCCAGTCGATTGGGCCTGTTGGTGTCCACGGTAATCTATCCAGACAAGTCAGGCTTTATGCCACACAGAAGTACCAGGCTGAACCTACGCCGTCTATATGGTGTGATGTGGGCGGTGGCGGCTTGACCGTCTGAGGTTGCTGCGCTGCTGTCGCTAGACACACAAATGGCATTTGATAGTATTGAATGGTGATATCTTGTTGCGGTCCTTCCTAGGCTGAGATTCAGACCAAAGATCTGTGTGTGGGTTAAACACCTTTATTGTGACCCAATGGCAAGGGTCCGAGTAAATGGGACAATCTCCAGACCATTCCAATTATACAGGGGTAGGAGACAGGGCTGCCCACTCTCCCCCCTGCTCTTCGCACTGGCACTCGAGCCTCTGGCAGTTTGGTTCCGGGGGGACCCGCTTGTTTGGTGTATACATGTGGGGGGGGACGACTGGGAGGAACACATCTCCCTGTACGCAGATGACATCCTGCTATATGCACAAAGGCCTGACAAACTTTCCACAGGCTTATCCACATATTTCATCTCTTTAGCAGCTACTCAGGCTACCATATAAACTGGGATAAGTCCCTTGTATTCTCCCTGGAGGGTGGGATCCTGGTTCTCACGTCCGCCTGTGCGGCCCTGGCTCAGCGGGAGGAGTTCAAATATCTCGGAATCTGGATCACCAGATCAGAAGAAGACTTCATGGCCCGTAATGTCTATGCCCAGCTTGAGAGGCTGCGGGGGGGACGTGGCCCACTGGCGGCGCCTCCCAGTCTCCCTTATGGGTAGGGTGGTTCTGTTTAAGATGATTGCCCTCCCCCGCCTACTATATGTGCTTCAAAATACCCCATGCCAAATGCCGGAGACCATTTTGCGGGTGCTTGAGGCAGAACAATCCAACCTGCTGTGGGGGAGAGGTAGCCCGCGAATAGCGCTGCATAAGCTGCAGCTGGGGTGTACGAGGGCTGCCTGGCAGTCCCGGATATCAGGAGCTACAATTTAGCAACTCAGCTTGTCAATGTTAATGACAGGGTATTAGCAGCACACAATGCGCCTGCATATCGAGTAGATCACCTAGCCATGGGAAACAGAGGCTATCAGGGTGTACTATACAGCAAAAAGCGAGATGGGCTGCTGCCGACACACACTCAGACAGTGGTGCAAGCATGGCATAAGGCCACGAAGATACTGGGGAGGGAAACAAATTGACAGAACAAACTCCACTCTTGGATAGTGACCTTCAGGGCGAGATTGGGCATTTAAAGCGTTTTTGCAGGTGGAATCTTATTGGGGTAGAGCGTCTGGTTGACGTTTGGCGCAGTGGGGCCATGACCACGTTTGAAGAGCTACAGACTGAATATAAAATGACAGATGGGGAAAGATTCCCTTATTTACAACTGAGACATGCTTTGAGATGCCACATACCAGAGGGAGAGCAAATACTTGAGTACTCTCCTCTGGAAAACAGGCTCCTACTTGACCCGATGATTGATAAAGCAGTCTCCCTCATTTACCGAAAGATCATGGACAACTCTCCCAACATACTGGGTACCCTGAGGGGTGTGTGGGAGGCGGATGTGGGATTGTTAAGGGTGACGATTGGGAAGACGCCATACAGTGCCATACAGTGCCCTAGTGAAATTGCCATACAAGCGGGGTTTCGGATGATAAAACTGCAAATACCGCCAGGACACTCCAGCACCGAATGGGCCGCTGCGGCTACATAGGGTGTGTTAGGGGATGCGGAGAAACAGGCACCTTCTTCCATATCCTCTGAGCCTGCCTTAAAATTCAGGAATATTGGATAAAAGTCTCCCGGGTGATGCCGGCGGTGGTGGGCTCCCAGGTGCCAGCAGAGGCAAGATGGCATATACTGGGGGTGACAGGGGAGACAAGCTGGCCACAATACACCACAATATGGCTCAAACTGGTAGCTGGGGTGGCCAAAAGGAAGATAACACGAGCATGGGGAGGGTCAACCACACCAAAGATTGAAGACTGGAAAAGAGATGTGGACTGGTGTCAACAAGCTGAAAAGGTTATCTACCAAAGTAGGGGGTGCCGCCGGAAGTGGGATAAGATATGGACTGCATGGACTAACTACAGAACTGCATCATGAGAGGGGAGGTTGGGAGGAGCAGAGGGAGGGGTGGGGCAAGCTGGGGTATGTAAGTTGTGCATTTGACGGGGACACTCTCCTCTTTTTACCTTATTATCTTCAAATGTGACCAAGTTACAGTTGGACCCCTTTGACTTGTTGCCTACTATTCTTCCTTCTATAAGTGTGCTATATGGAAATGTGCCAGAAGCAATGGTTTAATAAAAAGAATGTTTAAAAAAACAAACAAAGAAGCTAAAGTATCTTCTAAAACTACCAAACTTATCATGGAGATACCTTTAAAACATACGCAAATCCGGTTCCCCACGCAGGCTAAAAAACATAATAAGGTTTGCCAAGAATGGCATGCACACACATGGCACATACATTTCCCTGGCCAAAGGAGGGAACTATCGACACTAACAAACTTGAACACATGAGAACATACATACAAACCAAATACACAAGTAAAAAGAAAGATAAGAGAGAGGCATTATTAGAACTATGGGCTATCTTCGAGGAGGCCCAGATTGACAGTCCTGCACTACTGATAGCAAACAAGGTGACAGCACCTCCCCCACCATCTACAGGCAAGGAGTTGCTCTTGCCTGCTCTCCTTGCAGTAGGATACTCTAATCTGCCAGTTGAAGAAGTCAGCGGGCCCTCGAACAAACAGCGAGTGGTTAGGTCCAGACATGAGAGACTAACAGGCCAGCAGGACCAAGCAGTCACAGAGCAACCCCAGTCTGTTGAAAGGGCTCAGAGAAGTTTGACCCCCAGTTCATTGCGCCTGACACACAGAACCCCAGCAATGCAGAGAACACGCACCCTCACTGATTTAGGTGACCACACGTGAGTGACAGGGAGGTTTGTAGTTGACAGTGATACCGCTAGCTCAAGTAAGGAAGGGGGCCCCAGTTCTCCGGGATCAGATGACAAGGGTGAAGCTAAAGGACTTACCCAGGTAGCTGATGGTGTTCTCCATACATGGCTATGTGATTTACTATATGAATCATTGGAATTGTTATATCTTTTGGCTTTAATGTTATGCCAAGTGAATAGTAAAATTGTGACACGCACTTTATTCTAACCTCACGTACCTCACCATTCTCACCAAAGTCACCCACTTTTCCCTATTTCCTTTTCCCCTTTTTCCAGCTGGGCACTTGAAAAAGTTTTTGAAATGTTTTTTCAAATTGAAATATTTGTTCAGTGTGATTAAATAACACTGTTGCAAGAATACATTTACTTCTTGATTTTGTTTGTACGTTACTGTATGTTTTTTGACACTATTTGATGTATCAATACTGGGACCACCCCTTATTATACTGTCTTATACCCAGGTCCCAGTGATTTTGGGTCTACCCGTTTTTATAACGAATTATTTTTGTTGTCCTTAAAAATCTGATCACATTACCACTGCCAGCCAGTGCTAAAGTGCCTGTGCTTTCTCCCTAAATATGGTTTGATTGACTTATCCACAAGTGGCATATTTAATTTATCTAGAAGTCCATTGTAGAGTGCACTATTTGTTCTCAGGGCCTGTAAATGAATTGCTACTAGTGGGCAGGCAGCACTGATTGTGCCACCCACACAAGTAGCACTAGAAACGTGTCTCAGGCCTGCCACTTCAGAGCCTGTGTGTGCAGTTCTACTGTCATGTCAACTCAGCATTTAAATCTCCTTGCCAAGCCTTAAACTCTGCTTTTATTACATATAAGTCGCCCCTAAAGTAGGACCTGGGTATCCCACAGGGAAGGGTTCTGTGTATTCAAAAGTTAGAATATGCACTTTTACGTTTTTCATGTCCTGGTAGTGAAAAACACCCAGATTCGTTTTTTCAATACTGTGAGGCCTACTCCTCTCATACGTTAACATTGGGAATCCCTTATAAGCTGTAATTCCTGATTGAGAACGAGTAGATTTGTCATGCTTCAAATCACTGGAATGGTAATGATAAATCCTGTTTTCTGGTAAAGATGAATGTATCACTACCCTTTTAAAAATACCACTTTTAGAAAGATGTCAATTTCTGCTTATATCCCTGTGTGCGTGCAGCCTGTCTCCAATACACGTCTGGGGTGGGTGCCAGCTGGACTTTGTGCATTCCCTCTAGACAGCCACACACAAAGAGATCTTAGGTGTGACTGAGTGGTCATCCACATCCTGATGAACTATCCTGGACAGGATGGGAGGGAGGAGCTGAATCTTACACCTGAATAAGCTGTGTCCTATCCCCACACAAAGAGTTGCATACACCCCCTGGAGTGAGTCTGAAGCAAAAGCTTGGAGGGAGAACCTCTGTGCACTTCAAAGCCCCTCTTTGAAGTCACCCCCACTTCAAAGGGCCAACTGGGTATTAGTACTGGGTCTCTGACCCCACCAGATCAGACATTACTGGACCTGTGATAAACTCTGCCAGGAGGAAGGTCTGCTGCGTTGCTACAAGGACTGCCACTCTGCTGGACTGCTGCTCTGGAAGAACTGATTTTCTGTTGTGCTGCCCTGCTGCCTGCTACCCTCTCCCCTGTTGAGGAAGGACTGGACCCATCTCACTTGAACCCAGAGTGACTCCAAGGGCATTCTAGCTTGCCCCCTGTTCTAAGACTGAGGGACATCAAAGACTTCTCATCAACCTACAAAATCACCTGGACTTTGCTTACTGCAAGTCTTGCCCTGCCAAGTGATGCCAATCCAGTCCTGGGCCATTGGAAGTGGGTATAAAATGCTGCAACGGCTAAAATTCCAGGCATCAACGATGTTGCGCCAATAAGAACTGGTACATCTCCTTCTATGCCAATGCATCGCAGTTGCTGCAGGAACCGCATACCTCACATCACTGAGTGCATGGTGCATCGCTCCAGTTCCAGACTCATTGCCTACATCCAGTGGTTTGAAGACAACGCATCTTTGATTTGCACGACTCAACGACGAAGCATCACCTTCGATCATGCGGTTCGATGCTGGCGAATCACGTCTTTGCTTCTTGCATCGCGACTCTGTCAATGACGCATCCCAGATACTTTTCAGTTGGCCATGGCTGGTCCCTGTAGCCGACTCACACTCCATCACGGTCGGGCTGAACTTTTGGATTCACCCTGGTCTAGGGCAACCAGGTATCCTAGGTTGGTGCTTCAAGCATTTAAGCACTATATTTTAATGTATTCTTTAGAAATGTATAACTCTGATTATACTTATCGAACTTTTGTTGTTTTGGTGTAGTTTTGTTCATAAAAAATATAAGCTATTTTTCTAAACTGATGTGGAGCCTTTTGTGGTGTTTTCACTGTGTTAATGTTTGAAGTGTTGCACAAATACTTTACACATTACCTCTTAAGTTAAGCCTACCTGCTCTGTGCCAAGCTACTAGAGGGTGAGCACAGGCTAATTTATGGTGTGTGTCTGACTTACCCTGACTCGGATTGTGGTTCCTTCTTGGACAGAGAGCATACCTCTGCCAACCAGAAACCCAATTTCTAACAGCATCAATTTTGAACATTTCTGCAGTGATCCTGTGGACAACTCTATCAATATTTTCTAATCATTCCAAACTGTAACGATTAGAATTCAAGGCCCTATGCTTGGTTCATAAGGCACGATATGGAGGTGGCTCGGATGACATTCAGAAATTGTTTCCATGGTACACTCCTACGAGAAATCTGAGATCCACAAATGCGGGTCTCATTCATATCTCCAAAACTCGCAGAGTAAGATGGGGAGGTAGGAGTCTATCACACTGCGCAGCCAAACTGTGGAATCAGATGCCTATTGCTATGAGACTACAATCCAACAGGCAGCTTTTTAGGAAACTCCTAAAATCCTGGTTGTTTCCCCCTAACTGAGTCCGCAGGATGCAATCAGTGCAGTCCCTCTTCACACTCTCAGTACCAAGACACTGCGGCATTCGAGTGCTTTACAAACAAACTTATCTTATCATATCTTATCTTATCTAACTGCATTTGGGTCGGGGTAATGCTTAAATTAAACTCCTAGCAAACTTAATTGCTCGAATTCTGCTCTCCTCGACCTATTACTCAAGTTTTCTCCCTCTTGCCTTTTGTCTTCTTCCTGGAGAGGGGAGCTTACATATCGCAGCAGAAGAAGTTCTCTTTCCTTTACGTAGTGCAAGAGTTTGATCTTGGGAATAATTATGGAGGAAATGCTAACATGGAGAAGGATGGTGTTGGTAGGATACAGATCTGACATGAGAAGTGCAGCATCGAAGTGATTAAGATTTCCAAAGTATTTTAAACATTAGGTGATTCTACTTGTTATAAAGCCAGAGCAACGAATGGAAATTAATATTGAATAGGGGAGTCATTTCCCACCTGCAAGACAAGGACAATAATTGCGACCCTTCCTAAACTGGCAGCGTTTTTGGACAGTGAACGAACTCAGGGGCATATTAACAAGGCGGCGATAAACAATTATCGCCGCTTTTGCGGCCGATTTCGGCCGAAAAGCGGCGATAATTATATCGCCTTATCAGCAAAGACACGCTATCGCGTGTTTTGCTGATTTTGCTCCTGTTTCCAGCACGCCTGACTTCGCATCGATAATGAGATGCAAAGTAGGCGTGTCTGTGGAAACAACATGGGTAAATATCGCGAAGGCAGCTTCGCGATATTTACAATGCGGGGAAGCGATTATTTTAATCGCGTTAAGTATGCCTTAACGCAGGAATTTAGGGGCATATTAGCAAGGGCACTATCGCCGCTTTAGCGGCACTTTTGCCGCTAAAGCGGCGATATTTATATCGCCCTATCAGCAAACTGTCTCTAACAGCAGTTAGCGACAGTTTGCGGGCATTAGCGCCCGTTTTTTACCGCTTTGCATGTCAGCGATATTTATCGCTAATGACATGCAAAGTGGGCGTTCCGACGAACAAACCTGGGAAACACTCGCTAACAGGCCTATCGCCTATTAGCAAGGTGGCCATGGCCCCAGTTAGCGACGTGAAAAGTCGCGCTAACCGGGGTCATCGCCATTTATTTAACACCTGCAATTAGCAGGTGTTAGCCATACCTAACATGGGGGGGTGGATTATGCTGATACGACCACAGGGTCGTATCAGCAAGGTGTTCTCCCTTCTCCATGCAACATCGCTGGTTTTTCAGCGATGTTGGCCCATTTCCCCCGCTATCGCTGGAATATTCATCGCCATAGCGCTAATCGTTGCTAATACAGCGTTAGCGTGGCGATATATTCCAGCAATAGCAGGCGATAAAAAAAATCACGCTAAGCAGGGTTAGCGATGATTATCGCCTCTTCTTGCTAATATGCCCCTTAACGTCTGTTAAATTCCTGACTAAGGCATACTTAACATGGGGGGTGGATTCTGTGGCTAAGACCACAGGCCCTATCATCTAGGATATCGCCGTTTTCCCATGGAAAACGGCGATATCCACGCTATCTCTGACATTTTTATCGCCTCGGCGATGCGCGTTGTTAATAACGCGCTAACCGGGCGATAAATTCCAGAGATAGCCGGCGATAAATATGCAAGCGCTAAGCGCGCTTTGCGATATTTATCGCCGGCCCTTGATAATATGCCCCTCAATAGGCAGGAGCCCCACATAGACCTTAAAGAAAGTGTATGAAAAGAACATGAGGCAGGCAAATCGTAGTCACTAGCAAATAAACTATAGTGCAGCGTATTCAACAGAAGAAGATCTAAAAACAAATGAAACATTTAGATACAAAACGTGTAGTTTAAAGATGCGAAGAAAATGTGTCAACCGTTCATTACTCGGTCTTTATTAAAAACCGACAGCGCCACTGGTTAGGAGCCTTTAGAGCACGGTATTATTACGTGATATTAGAAGAGACATTTGTTGGAATGTATTGAAAATTGATTTTGGCAGCTTTAATAATTTTAAATATAGAAATACGTTGACGTCTTCGTCACGGTGGGTTCACATTTGAGAGTTATCGTTATCTCTCTTTTTCTTATATTCTCACTTCCTTTATGTCGTTATTACGTGGCTGTACAAAGCCCAACAAGCAGCCTTTGGCGAAACAAAGGTAATTCATCGCATGTTTCATTATTATGCCAATAGAACATGTTATTTACCGTGAAATTGCACGGATGCCCATGGGAAAGAAGAGGTCACGCGCCTACACACAGCTATCTCGGTGTCATTACGGTTAATTTAAAACATAAATCCTGGAAAGATGTCTTTCTCCTTCGTGATATCATGCATGGCACCCCAGGGTCTTAATGTGAGTGACACTGTCTGAATATTTCTCTTTTATTGCTCACGATCACTTCGAGAGCTGTTGATTACGTATTAACATTGATACCATGAATCAAATTTCACTCATGCCAGGATTTTAAAACATCTGTCTGATGGTACACCCATATTTTATAGCTGAACAATGTTCGCATTGGCAAACTGCAGTTTATAAAGTCAAATGAAGGCAATTTTGTGAGCAGAGCGCGACAGAGAGTCCTATTTTTTCATGCTAATTTTAACCTTCACTTCTGACTGAGATTGTGTTCGGAGTATAGTAAAATGTTTGCAGTTGTGAGTTAAGAGTGTCTGTGAATTAAGCTTCATTTAGAAGAACACTTCTAGGAGCCTAGCCTGGACCTGACCCAAATATTTCAGTTAATAGTGGGCATTTAGGGTTTGCTTCCACAGTCTTTTTGCTGTTTCTTAGGCCTCAATTATGGGTCACCTGGAAAATTCAGACCTAGGCACACTTTCCTGTGCACGGGAATAAAAATGGTAAGTTGTGGAGTTTTTATTGCAATGGATAATTACTGGCACCAATAAAGTCCAAAGCCTCCAGATACATTTTGGCAGATCAGGTATTTACTGGGAGATATTCGTGCGATAAATACTGAAAGCTTGAATGTCAGATTTTATCGGGTGCAACAATTATCCAATCCGACATCAAGGTGCTCGTAATCAAGGCCGTCATGAGGTAAATAACATACATTAATATTGTCGAATTTGTTGTTAGTTATTTTATTTACCTCAGAAGGACGGAATTGAGTCTGACCCTTCCCTAATGTGTGCCAATCAGGTTATGCTTGAAATTCGAGATTGGAGTGCATTGAAATTATCAATGATTTTATTTAAAAAATAAAAAGTTGTATACTGCTCTCCGTTCTTTTTAGTAACTGAAGCCTTTCTGAAGTGTCAGAAAATGTCCCTATTGTGTCAATGCTATGTTATAATTCTAGATTAAAAACAAGGAAGACAAAATATAAAAATGTAAACCCAAATCGTAATCTTGCAATAGAGAAGTCTTTGTATTATATTTTATTATGTGATGACGGGCCAGTGAAGCACCAGGGAGTCATCAGCACATTGCCTCCCTCACCAGCTGCCTGCCAGCACGTCACCGCTTTTACTTGAAAGTAAATGAGCTCACCAGATAGTTTGTTAACATGCAACAACTGTAACATGCTAGCATCTGTGCATGGATTCACTGACTCAACTGGTTTTCTGTGCCTGTATGACGGGACCTTTGAATAACACTTCTCTCACAAAAGCTAAATGTATAGATGGGATAATGTACGTGCCTTAAGTAGTATTTAGGGAGTAGATGTGAAATCTAATGGAGCTTTTGTGGGACTTGTCCATCAACTGCCCCTGCCCTATCAGGAGACAGAATGGTATAGGGGTGGGATGGAGGATGGGCAGGAAATGTTACCCACCTATTGTGCAATCTACTTCAATTCAATCTATGGATAGAAGCAGCTACACATTTCCAGTGACATGATAAGAAACCCCCCTTGCACATATGCCACACTTGCATTCCCACAACCTTTCAGCCAGATACATCAACACATTTTAAGCGTAAATGTCCTATCTCTGACTCTTCACTCTAATACACACACAGGTGGAGCAACCTATCACACTATCAGAGAATAATTCAAGTTATCATGCTTGGCATTAAAGCACCTCCAACAAAGGTCTCTCTACCAACCCCCATTTGACCAACAAATCACATCCCATGCCATTGAATGTTTCGCTTCCATCAAAGTGCATTGGTGTACTGTCAGGGTTATGAAGTGCTATAAAAGCATCTACAACACAATACAATATTGCAGCAATTATTGCTTGAAAATTCTAGCTCTCCTCGGCGAAACATCAGCCCATCCTTGACTTAATGAGGCCAATATTAACTTAATCCTTACTATCCCTGGCGTAATGAAATTGAAACAATTGCTGTTGGAAATTACCAGCTTTTATGGTATTCTCCCAGATTTGTGCCTTGACTCTTTTTGCTGCCCATAGAACTGTGTACACTTTACCCTGGTAGGCATTGGTAAAGTGCTTGTGCGTCCTGCTTTAAACATGATTAAATTGATATACACCTGATTGACACACATAACTTACCTGCAAGTCTGTAGTATATGATACAAAATTACCCAGAGCCTCTAAGTTAATTGTCACCGGTGGGCTGACGCACACATTGTGCTACCAGCTGCATTGACACAACAAATCTGACCCCAGACCTACCATTGTAGCATGGCAGAATGGATTTTAAACTGCACAATTTGATAAGTCAAAATAAACCCTGTTGGCAGGCCCAGCATCTTCCTTTAAAATAATAATAAGCGCTCGCTAAGGTAGGCCTTAGTTCCCATAGAAGAAGGGCGCGTAGTATTTAAAAGCAGGACATGTAAAGATTTAATGTTCAAAGCAAACACAAGGAGAGTCTTCCCATCATCATCATCTCCTTGTGTTTACTTTGTTCGCCTTAAGATGGCAGGGTATGCTCAAACGTGGGTCCCTTGCTTACTTTGCCACTGGATTTAAGCTAGCCTGGCTGATGAGGGGTGTTACCCCGAAACAGGTCCCAGGATACTTGTTTCCGGTCCAGGGAAAACCTGGCTTGGCAGTTCGGGCTGGACTGTTACCATGAGGAACAGGGTCATGACTGATTTGCATATGGCTGGGCCCGAACGTTGGTGGCAAAGTGAGCTAAAGAACGATGATGGATTCAACCCAGATCTGTGGCTGGGGGTGAGTCTCTTAAAAGTTTCAGCGCTTCGTCCATCATCTCCTTGTGTTTGCCATTATTTAATGTTCCACATGTTCTTACAGTGACTACCCTCATAACGGTATTTTCACTGTAGCAGAGCTGACTGTTCCATAGGAAAGCACTGAGATGCTATATTAAATACTGCATACTAATACTGCATCTCGGAAATGGGACTAGCTAGAAAAATGTTAAACATCTATTTCTAATAGTTATTATAAATCCAATTCACTGGTACTATTTCTTGATTTTACAGAGAAGTAACTTTTAGAAAGTTATTTTTTCTCTACCTGAAGTCCTTGAAAGCTAAATTTGCATTTTGCTCTCCTGCTTCTGACAGCCAGTAATTAACATTTCAATGGGTAGGAATGAGGCGAGAATGTACTCCCATAACAGGGAAAACAGTCCTTAGGTGTGGTGAGATGCTATTGGGGTCTTGACAAGATGGCTTATGAGCTGGGCCCAAGGACTTGATTAACATCAAAGAAACCAACCCTGTGACAAGCAGATGTAGCTAACACCCAGGACTGCACCCTTCTATTGTTCCCCCAGCCAGACCAGCCTCTATCCCAATGGACCTCTGTTGACATCATAGTGTCAGATCTTGCTGGAGTGTCAAGAACTGCTTAACGGGTCTGCTGGGGTTTTTCATATGCCATTTGGAGCGCACTTCAAAGGGGGTAACAGAAGGCCAAAACAATTTGTGTGTATCCACTGTCTGGTTGCTGAAAGCTCAGCTTTGTTATACCAGACTTCTGTCTCCAAGGTTGTTGTGGGCACAGCAGCTGCCTAAACATGATTGTAGTACCAGATGTGAAAGGAAACTAGGATTACCATTATACACTTCCCACAGACACCCCCAGACATCAGAACCCAAGTTTAGTATGGCCAATGATTTCGTACATTTTGGAAATTCCCAAAGTGTAGCTTAGCCACAGCAACCTTTACCTCAATGGGGTCATTCCCACCCACTTGCTGCTTACATGTGGTGTTTCCAGAGACCCCCATCAGGACACTCCTGGACCTAAGGAAGATCAGAAGAAGACTGAACCTACAGTCTGAAACCTGAGAAGATGCCTGGGGGACTGGACCTGCTCTCCCCATCTTGTGGATACAACAAAGAAGAGTCATTAGGCTGACCTCCTGTTCAAGCTGCAGGGATATAATAATCAATTAGAGGCGGTTCCTGCAACTGCACAGCTGACCAGAGGCAACTGGACCTGGACTGGACTCTGTATGCCTCCCCATCTGTCTGTAAGTGCCTCCCTGGAGGTTCCAGGGGCTTTAGAAGAGCACTCCTAAGGTGAGTTCGGACCTGGATGACTGAAATCAGAAGGTAAAATATTTGTTTAGGACGCACCTGGTTGGAGTATCCGACCCGTATTCCATCGTGGTCAGGGTCAAATTGCACATAGGAGCCGGGCTAAAGCGACCATTGACTTTCATTGGCACTTTGTACTTCTTGGCGCTAGTTCTACTTAAAACTTTAACAAATCATATCTCCGGTACCCCTTAGTGGAATTACGCCATTTTGGTGTCATTTTGTATTACATCTATTTTTCTAATTTGTTTTAGAATTTTTACTGTTCTTTATTTCAACTTTATTACTGTTTTAGTACTACAATAATACTTTACACATTGCTTCTAAGTTAAGCCTATCTGCTATGTGCCATAAGTGCCAGGAGGTTAAGCTCAGGTTTTTTAGTAATTTACCCTAACAAGGATTATGGTTATTACCTGAGGTGGATACCTACACCCCTCAAGTAATAGCCCAATTTCTTACACTTGCTATATGATGACCATCCTTAATATTTTATGAAGTTAACAGGAGCACATGCAATACAAACTCTATCCAAGAGTGGCAGTGATACATGTGAGAGTGTGTGTGCTTGCTAATTAAAAATATATTCTCTAAAATTGAAAATCTGCATCAGGGCAAAACGTTTGTTTTTATGAAAAGCCTAATCTTCTGTTGGAGGGAATTAAACTGTGTAGCCAGCATTAAAATATAGTTGTATGGCAAGCAAATGTTGCATACAAAATGGCTTTATTTCTGAGATATATTTAACACAGATATTTGAGCGAGAATTCATGGTTAGTGTGGGATGCTTATTGCTGATTTAGCTTCCTTGTTTTGAGAGTGCACATTCCTTTATGGTTGTCACTTTATGACTTGTGTGGGGGCATTTCACCATCCATATCGTTAAAGATTTGGTGATATTATCACTACTGCTTTCTATGCATGCAAGATTAGTGTAACTGGTCTGCATACTTAATTATTTAATCTCTGTATATTTTTTAGTAATTGCTGCATGGGCCTGTAAGATTTATCTCAGTGTAAACTCAGAAAGATATATCCCACCATTGTTAAAGTGCTCCAGCTGACACTGATTGTATCTAGGTATAGATAGAAATGTATAATGTGTCCTTTGAAGAACTGGTCTTCAAACGTTAAAACACTTCCACCAGAAAGCACATACACGCAATATAGAAACAAGTATTTTTGGCATCATGTGGCTATCTTTGAATATTGAAATTAGCGACATATTTCTGAGCATTTGTCACAACATTATGGCTCCGGTGTGACTTGAGTCTCTTGAATATGCAAGACACAGGAACTTTGCTTATAGGACAAGCTTTTTTATTTGCTAAATTGTAGCCAGCCCTCCTATAAGACCGCTGTCTATGCACAGGTTTTCTGTGCGGCCGCCAAGAGTATAGACAATGGGACAGAGTGGTGAAGGATTGATTTTTCTCAGCTGATTTCTCAATGATAATTGGTGTGTTTACTCTTTTTGTTCACTATCCATTACTTCAGCATCAGGATAAAACGTAATGTAACATATAGTTTGCAACATATGTTTGCACACTTTCAGAATACTACAGATAGCTATATAACATTCCAGTCAGTCTGTATGTATACAACAGTTTTGGAATATGAGATAAACTCTGCCTGTATTCACTTTATTTCAATCACATAATTGCATCTAGAATAAATTATGTTTCATACCTCATAAGTGTTCTGCTCTCCAACAGCCACATTAAAAGAGATCTCATACAATGCTCAGAATATCTCTAAGGAGTTGCCTGAGGCACATGAAGGAAACATTTGCTTATAAATGTACTCTGTAGCACATTTCTCATTTCAGAAAGTAGGCCTGATAGACTTACTGGTGGCTTTCTCTGTGGGGTCCCAGATTAGGAGTTGGATGGGGAGAGGTAATCATTTATGCTTCAGGAGATGAGGGGGTTAGGGGGACAACGGTGTAGTTTGAGAGGTAGACAAAAGATCTGAAGAGTTTACATTTCTTGACATTTAAGTGTACATAGATCTGAGAAATGTTTAATCCTACAATGCACATTTCCAAACCAGGGAAGAGATCACAATCTCTAAAAAGTTAGGAGTGGCAAGCATGGGAATTTTTTTAGGGGTGGTTTAAGGATCAATAGTGATATAGTGTACCTTTTATGAATCATTACAAGAGCAACTGCAAAGGGACAAGTTATTTAGAACTGAAGGATGATAATATTCTCCAGATCTAGCTTGAACATCTGCATCTAGTAGTTATCTTAAGAACTTGTAGTGCATGTTTCCCGCACTGGGTTCCACACTGACCTGCTTCAGGCAACTGCCTCAAGATGCATTTTTGCAGGATCTAGGAAGACTGTGTTTGCTACAAGATGCTGCCCTGGCAAAGAGGAACTTTCCATGATGCACCTTGGTCTAAATGGGCCCATAAGACAAGTGCTCTTAGAGTGCTACTTAGAAATATTGTTAACAGGGCTTAGTTCAGTTGGCCCAGCTGAATAACCTTAGGACCTGATTTAGAGATTTACAGATGGGTTATTCTGTCACAACCATGAACGATATCCCATTCATATTATTACAATTCCATTACATCCTATTGCATTTGTTAAAAACTGGAAGGAATATCCTTTCATTAACCCTGCGAAATTGGCAGAATTTTCTGACTTCCTGTTACTCTTGTAAAGTGGAGTTCTGGCCAAATTCTGCCAATCACGACTGGCGGTATTTTTTCCTGCAAGACCAAGACACCAGAAATGCGAATGAGATTTGGCATCCCCTAGTGCCATTTTCAAATGCGGGTGGTAAGGGGCAGTCAGGAGCAGTCACTCTTAGAGGGCTGCTTCTAGAGTGGATTGTTCCAGCTCGAGTAGTTTTTCTGTTGCAGCGCAAGCAGCACAAAAAAGCATATTTTCCTCCCATGGAATCTCATGGAGTTTTAGTGTAACTCCACAGAATTCCGCGGAGTGAAATTCAGAGAGTTCTGCCCTCTCCTACTCTAAATCAGGCTTTTACAATTGTAGTGGATATTTTTAGCACATCCTTGCAATTTGTGTTTTTGAACAGATATGACCCTCTACAATGTGTCAGTATTTAAGCCATGCTAATCATGAACTAGAATGAGGCACAGCTTCAAGGCGTGCCTACATTGGGTCAGAAACGTCCACACAACACTATATGGAGCTCAAGACTTAAGCTTCTTGCAGGTTACATCTCACCTTTCACAACTATTGTTCCAGGGCTCAGTTCACATATGAAACAGTCTTCTCAGCAAGCTGTCTCATTTTAAACCTATTAAAATCATAGACTTAACAAATGTGAACCAGATGCATGCGACAGTATCTTCACTGTGCATTTTTGTGCTTTCAAGCTGATGTACCCAGTGTTTGCAAAGTCTCACAGAGTAAGACAGTATAGTTCAAATCTTGGTTGTCATTAATGTTCTGTGTTTGCGCTGAACTTAAAGCTAGTGTTACTGTGGATTACTTTTAGCCCCTTTTTATCATTTCA
This sequence comes from Calotriton arnoldi, assembly GCA_963921515.1. NCBI lineage: Eukaryota > Metazoa > Chordata > Amphibia > Caudata > Salamandridae > Calotriton > Calotriton arnoldi. Next base: position 947,335 of record CAWUFW010005029.1, read on the forward strand.
CTCATTTTTATGAGTTTCTCAATGGAATTTTTTAATTATGGTTTTTCTTTCAAAACTATTGCTTTGGACATTTCAGTTCTTTGTTCAATATTTGCATTGTTGCTTAATTAGTTGTTGTACTCATTGCTAGCCGCAGCCGCTGCAGGTAGGAGCGGTGGGGCCAGGTGAGGTAGGATTTCGAGGGACGACCGATTTCGAGGGACGACCACGAGGGGAAATTAATTATTTATTTAATTTTCCCTCATGGTCGTCTCTCAAAATCCCCCCTCACCTGACCCCACTGCTCTTACCTGCAGCAGCCACGGCTGCTCATTGCACACACAATTGCTCTGAAGAAATTGCTGATACATGCCACGAGAAGTGGGAGGGGTTCACCTCTAAAACTTTGCTGATTGCCTTGTCTTTAGAAACATACTTCTATGCTGTGAGTGTTCTGCCATATTCTTTTGTACAGACATTTCATCAGATGTTCCTCAGTCTCTCTCCCTATTCCTGTGAGTGTTACTCTGCATGATTCTCAGGCTATTCAGATGAGAGTTTAGGTAACACACTACAGTGGTATGAATGTTCAGAGACACCAGATGGATTAAGCAGGATGTCAAGCATTCAATCACTCCTCTTGTTTCTACCATATAAAGACAACACCATATGTATGTGCCAGTGGGTGTGGTTAGTTGTACATTCATTCCTAATCAAGATGGTAATCCTCCAAGTTTGTGCTGCCAGAGTTTCCCTGTCCAAGATGTTGATTGACCATTTTCCTGTTAAGTCATTTCATGTTCTGTTCATATATAAAGGAACATGGATCCGGGGATTGAATCAATGTGAGCAAATTCCCTGCCGCCAACCACTTTTAAAATTGATTATTAAGACAGTAAAGGCAGTATCTGTTTTAAATGATGAAGAGAAATTTGCCAGCAGAGCCCATGCCTGGTCAGTGATTAATGAATACAAAACTCTACAAACTCAACCATATTTAGAAGCAGGCTGGTCAAGAATATTGAAAATTAATTTTATGCACTATCGTTTTGACAGAATCCCAGGTAAAGAGAATGAAAGGAATGAAGTATCTACAAAAAAACTCGTAGACTGTGTAACAAAGGGGAGGAGAACATTATACACATTACATGTGTATGCCTGGGACTGACAAACTGACAAACAAAAGCAGAAAAATGCAGAAAACATTTTTTATTGAGCAGGGTATACGCACTTGTAGGCAGGCTGTCATTGAATGTCTAAGATCTATAGATCCAATGATCAACTGCCGCTATATGAAAATTTTAAACAGTGCTGGAAAAAAACTTTTACATACAGCTGAGCTTTGGCTGGCACAGGAGATTGTATAAAATAAGTGGTCTATTCTGCAATATTATGATTCGTCATAACCTCATGTCTTATTTCTATATAACATTGCTAATATCATTACACTTTTAAAACAGCACAGCACATATGCACTTTAGGGATACAAAATACCTCCAGGGATCAGGAACTGCTAGAAAACAGATCTCTTCTCTGATATGTAGCACTGTTCACATTTTACAAACAGTATATGCTTTTATAAAAGCTTCCTTCTTTTTATCATTGTAAAATAATATTTGATGAAATATGTTTGCTGTATAATCTTTTTAAATTCATAGTTTTTTCTTTGGTGTATGCTATGTTTTTAAATAGGTATGCATAAATAAAAAAACTAAACTGACCCTGTCAAGGGAACATGAATCCGAGAAGGATGGGGCACAAAACTTTCAATTCCAAATTCTTCGGCTTGTTTTTCGGCCACCTGAGTTTTTGCTCCTTTTAAAACAAATATATTTCCATGTTGTATTCTGTTGGATTTTTAGGCCTGAGGGTTTATACAAGGCTCTTTTTCTACTCTGACTGGGGGTAGTTTTGGTGTCTTGCTTTCTAATGCTTGTAAAGTTGGTCATATACAATCAAGAACTAACCATAGTACTGAGGAAGTTTTCTGTCCTTTGTGACCTTTTCTCAGTAACTGAGACCCTTTGAAAGATACCTTTGACAACTTTCATGTATATGTTAAGCGCATTTGGCACCGTATCTACTGGTAACAGGCACCCTTTCTTTGGTAAATAATGAAGATAACAAGAGGAAGCTGCACTTCGTCCAGTCCTTTACAGCTACTAAGAATGAGAAAAGGATTCATTACAGAATGAACAGCCAGTTTGGGTTGTTTGCACTGTGGCATCTGTTTCTCATAACTTGACACACAAAGAGGAGTAGTGAAAAAAGATCAAAAGGTGGCACATGCTAAGTGGAGAAATTCTGCCCTCACTCACAAAATTGTGACATGCTTCATCATTGGGCTTGCTTACAATACACCCATTGCGCAGACCAATGCCTGGGGTTGAGCAAAAGGGAGGGGAAGACAATACATACATGAAAAAGAAATTCAAATTATATATCAATATGCTTGGGATCACCAAAAGAAAAGTGCAGTGAAGGTTTAAAACTAGCTCAGTGGTGTTTCTGTTCAACAATTTATTCCTGGACCCACAGTCTAGGTCTGAAAACGTGAAGGATGGTGGTGATAGGAGAGATTTAAGAGTTCCTTCACCCCTCCTTACTGCCAAAGTGCCAACATGTTTCTGCCGTGCTAAATGTGCCCACAGTATAGGGTCACACCAGCATTCTTCAGGACCAATCGGATCCCAAGTTATTTATTTACCCTCTTTACCAGAATAGGGTATCCTTGGAATCTGTAATTTCCAAGGGAGGGTACCCCTAAGTAACTCACACTCGTTTATCTGTAGGGGAAAGCACAAAGAAAATTGGTATAAAATTATTCGTGCTGGGGTAGCTCTTAGGTGTTTGTATTCAGACACTCGTAGTTCACTCTCATAGTACTCAACACACAAGGTACAAATGTTCCACCTAGGTATATTTCATAACCCAATCTGTTTTAGTGAATATCTATACGTCCATAATAGAACATACTATAAAGTAATGGGATGATTTATCTATAGACACACGCAGAAGATCGTACTTAACTGTACCGAAGTCTAATGTACTGTTGTTGCGCACAAACATGCTGTGCAGCGAGAAGCCCAACTCACAGAGTTTCATCAAAAATAATGCTAAAAATGGCGAGTAATTGGGAGAGACCCGCTGTAGTCAAACCCTGGGGAAAAAATGGAGACATAGATAGGATTAAATAGTAGCATGTAATGTTGTAATGATATGCAGGACCCGGTGGTTGGTAGCGATACAATTGTGGGATGAAATAAGTTAAAAACAATGTCTATGTGAGGCTATCTCTATTGTAAACCAGCCTCTCAGTAAAGCACCAACCAAGTACGGCCATGGTACGTACATGCTGCCCTTTTAAACAACTCGCCCTGACGTGAAAATGCATATCGAGGTACCTGTTAGCAGTAGTAGGTGGTAAAAGTAACCCCCGTGTAAAGCTGCGATCTCTCGTCGCAATGCCATACCTGCTCTTCGGGCAATTTTTTATCTCATTGCCACTCCGTCCCTCGGAGCTACTTCCCACCCAACTCCTTACTTTGTCAAGGTAGGTGCTCTGCCCAGGATATTTTCCACTTCTCGCCATGGAGGTGGCGAGCTGCAGAATTCCTTGTTCCTCTCATAGCGAGAGGATTTCCGGTCATGTGACACGCTCCGTGTCACGTGGCCGTGTCAGGTGATCATGACGTGTTTACGTTGTCCCTCTGTTGCTAGGAGCTCAGCGCGTCTTCTTTCATTTTAACGGGGGAAAAACTTTATTTAATACTGCAATATGTGTACTCTTGGGCCTAGCCAAAAGTGGAGTATAAAGATCCACCGCCAGATAAGTAAACTGTGGGTATTGTGGCGATTATTTAAATATTAATGAACTTGCCATTCAGCAGTGTGTCTTCTTTTATTTCAAGGGAGGAAAACTTTATTTTATACTGCAATATGTGTACTCCTGGACCTAACCAAAAGTAGATTATCAATGTCCACTGCCACTTAAGTAAACTATGGGTATTAGGGCTATTATTAAATTATTAAACTTGCCATTCAGCACATACGATGCGTGGTATGCCCCGGATCGGTCGTTGTGCAGAAATAAATAATCTAATAATCCAATGTGCCGCTCCACACATCTTGTAAATGGTGTTCACATAATCACTCATCCAGTAAAGATTAACTGTAGTGCAAGGGGCATAGATGTATGAGGATGGGGGTGGGTAACTAATGTGAATTTCTGATCGTGCTCATACTCGCAGTATTTTTCGAGTGGCTCATTGCTAGGCATGCGCGTGGTGGAGGATAGATGGGGACCCCAGAGTGTACTAGGTACTATCTATTCAGCGTGTTCCACGGGATGTCATCATTCAACCCAATTTCATGGCTCTTCAGTCTATATACCCATTTCTGTTCTCTCGCCAGGAGCAATCTTTTTCTATCGCCCGTGTTTGAGTTAAATCTAGGTTTGTCCAGCACAGTCCATGCTGCTGTGTGTTGTTTTTCCAAGTAATGTGTCGTAAGTTTAGTATTAGATTTTTGACATCAAATGGTGCTTCTATGCTCCATGATACGTGTTTTAAATTTCCTCGTGGTCATTGCTACATATTGCTTACTGCAGGGACATGTGATTAGGTAAATAACGTATTCCGAGTTACAGTTGGTGTGTGTCCTTTGTTCCCACAGATATTGTAGGCCCACATCCACGCTTTCTGTATTCTTTTTCAAGTGACACATGTCACATGAAACACACCTAGTGTGTCCAGTGATGGTAGGCAATGCCCTTGGATCTTGTGTGTTGGTAGGTTTTGAAACACTGGGTCTTGTGTGAACCAGGATATCTCTCAAATTAGCACTTCTCTTAAAGGAGAACAAGGGTTTTTCTACGGCAAGTCCATTTGAATTCAGTATGCACCAGTTTTTTAGTATTAACTGTTTTATCTGATGTGAAGCTGTATTAAAAGTAGTGACACAGACTGGTTTAGTCATAGGAAGTTTTTCCACCTTCTCCAATAGATTGTCCCTGTTGGTGTTGACAGCTCTTTTCTTTGCTTTCTTGACCACTCTATCTGGGTATCCTCTTCTGCATAGTTTTTCTGTCAGGAGCTCCGCTTCATTGTTGAAGGTGGTTCTGTCCTTGCAGTTCCGCCTGAGCCGGAAGAATTGCCCCACCAGTAGATTCTCCCTCAGGGATTAAAACTCTCAAAAGAGAGTAGGGAATTTTTATGTGTGGGTTTGTGTAAACCCTGGTGGCAAGCTTCCTGTCTTTGGGTTCTATCACCAAATCAAGGAATGGTAATTCTGTGTTGGTCACAGTAGATGTGAAATGTAGTAGAGGGTTGCGACTGTTCAACCACTCTAAAAATCTCTGGACCGCCTCATCTCATAGTCTAGTACCCTAATTACCTAAACATGCCTTCAACTAGAAGGTCCCTTTTGGCATAAAGAGAGGCTAGGCATTGGGAGAAAATAAATTGGATGAGGAAACTGGGAGTAGTAGGGCACTGGTCTCATCAGGATTTGCTACATGACTAGAAAGTACAACCCTTTGAGATTCTTCAAGGCAACTACTATCATCATTTAAAGACCATTAGAAATATTTTCAACTACACAATGTCTCATGAAGACAGTTATAAAGTATTCTGAAATGTAGAAACGTCCTCCAATAATGTCTCAAATTAATAAATTAGAGGAAGTTTACTTTGTTATTATATTTTTATTTGTTTTTCTTAGGATATATATGCCGAGTGGTTGTAAATTTTGTAAATTTCACCAGCACCCTGAAATGGTAAAATAAGATCGCATTGCACATTAATCATTATGTATTTTACATGTTTTACATGTATTTTACATGTTTTACAGGTCTATTTTGGCATAGCTTGAAAAAGCGTTTTTTTTCTATAGGTAGGAAAACATTGTCCCAGGGATGGCCTCCATGGGGTACACCGTTATAGCTGGCCCAAAGGATGCGGTCCCCAGGCCCTTTCAAGACTCAGGGAAGTGTGAGGTTAGGTACCATAAAATATTTGTTCCCTTGCCAAAGGCCCATTGGGTTGGTATTAGGTTACTTCATCATAAATTAAGCTGATGAAGACTGGTCTGGCTCTCAAAGTAGAAATGCTAGAGAAGTCAAACCTTCGTTAACACTTATCTTCATTTCAGCATAATCAAAGTGTGGTAGGTGTGTGCTGTCATATGGAGTCACATTCCTTTGCATCAAAGCTGCATTGCTTTTTGTGGCATAGGAAAATTCTTTGCGTCCTTCCTCTTTACATGCCTGGCTGAGAGTTTGTTTTCCTATATAAATAATTTCCAAGAAATCTCAAGCAAACAAATCTCTACCTGTTTGGACACGCTCTGATGTAGATATTCTTACCTGTTGGTCATATCGAGGAAAAGATGACAAGTTCCTGAAAACAACCCCAAAAAACTTCTTAATGATATTGTCTGGGTCAGGAATATATGTATTCAGTAAAAGTTTTTGCTACCTTTTGAAAAAAGGTGCCTACGTCTTAAAATATACTTTGACATTCTTTTCATCCAATGAGAACTTTTCCAGGAGTGTGTGTACACTCTCGCGGCATTGTACATTAAATAATTTTGAGTTAGAATGTTCTAAATATGAGATATTTATATTTTTTGATATTTCAATAAAAGTTTTAGAGTCAGGGTTTCGTTAAAGTGACTGTATTGCTATATTTTTTACTTTCTTTTTCATATGCGATTCTGCCAGCAACAAAATCAATAACTTTTTTTTTTCCAGTGAGCAAAAGAACTGCCCTCTGCACTGATGTATATGTCTTTGATACAAGAGGTCCATAGTACTATATGAAGAAGCAGTGACTTCTCTGTAGGAATACTGCTTTGAGTCAGATAGATATACTTACTAAACTATGCAAAGACACTGACCTCTCTACTGACCGTACCCCTGACACCTCTATTAGGGTGTGGAGAGTAACTGCTCTCCAGCGGAGACAATTCTTTTGGATGATGTATGTGTACCGTAGCATATATAGAAGGACTTTCCTCTCCTCTAACACTTGTCCAAACAGTAACATGTGTGTAGCAAGGTTTTGGGAGAGACTGCCTTCTGCAGTAATACTTTTCTGCCACCTAAGATATATGCTTACTAGAGTGTGCTTAGTAGAGTGTGTAGAAGGACTAATATCACCACTATGACTTGGGTGACCACTGTATATAGTAAGGTGAGAAGATAGAGTGGTCTACCTACTGACACTCTTCTACAGAGTGATGAGTTTGTCTGTTAGTGGGAGTTTTCTCTTACAGAATGAATATCTGTAGTACAATACGGAGAGGGACTTCCTTTGTGCTGAAAGTTAACCAGAGAGTAACAAATGTCGGTAGGAGAGTGTGATAAATATCTACACTCAGTATACAAATATTTCCCCAGGGCATGGGTCATATGTAGTAAGATGTGAGGAAGGAGTGACATTTCAACTAAGATCCCCTTGATAGGTGACAATCAAGGAATCTAAGATGCAGAGAGAAACTGGCATTTCCACTGAGAACTTTCACTGAGATGATAGCTGTGGATAGCACACTGTAGGGAAGGAGTGTCTTCTTTGTTGACACTCCTGCACAGAGTGACAGCTGTGTGTACTAGGATTTTGAAAGGCAGTGACCTGTCCAGCGATATTTATCTGATGTATAACAACTGTGCGTAGTAGAGCATTAAATGTTATTGGTCTCTGTGCTGAGCCCTGTCTTTTTGACTACAACTGTTTAGTGGAGTATGCGGAAAGAGTTGCCGCTCTGTTCAAATTTGTGTCTTCAATGCTGGATGCATGCAGTATGTTCTGTTGAATGATTGCCCTGTTCTCTGACACTTTTGTTTTGAATAACAAGTGTGTACATTAGTGTGTGGGTAGAGACTGGCCTCTCAGATACACCTCCATCTTTAATGACAGGTGTGCATAATTAGGTGTGAAAAGAGAGTGCTTTCTAAAATAAGACCTCTTCTCAGAGTGGTGACTGTATGTAGTCAGGTATAGAGAGGCACAGGCATCTCTCGTAAGACTTCTCCCAAAGCTATGGAATAGATGGTAGGGAGTAAGGAGAAACTACAATCTCTAGTGAAACTTTTTCCCGGGTAACAGGTGTGTGTACTATAGAGTGGGAAGAGAATTGTATATACAGTGAGATTCCTCAACAAAGTGAAAGATGCCTTTAGAGGCATCTGTGTACAAACTATCCTCTTCTTTCAGATCAGAGTTCCACCCTAGAATGATAGCTGTTTGTACTAGATAGAGCAAAAGCACAGTCCTGCTGGATCAGACCTTTCTATTGGATAATATTTCTGTCTAGTATCATGGTCAGAGGAACTATACTCTCCACTGAGCCCTCTGTGCAGGGAGACAAGTGTGTGTAGTAGTATGTGTAGAAGGAGTGGCCTCTCTGTTCTAAACTCTCCACAGGGAGATGGGTGTCTATGGTATGGACTGTGGATAGAGAGGCTTCTCCACTGACATATCTTTATAGGGTGACTGGAATGTGTAGTATTGTGTGGGAAGGGACTGCCATTGTGTTAGAAGGTGGTTCTGACACTCTGGGCCGCCCGGATTTTTCGCTTTTTGAGCACCTATTTGTTGAGCTTTTACTGTGGGAGAGCCTCATAAGTTGGGACTCACCCACAGTGAACTCATGATGAAAGAGACTGCATGTGGATTTTACTGGTGTCCCCCTAGCTTGACTAGGCCGCTGCGCAGCAGCTGGAGTAAGGGGCACCATGCTGGTTACATGCAGACACCTGTGTACATCTGTGTGCACACGTGTAGGGGCTGCGCAGGGGAGATTCCTGGCGTGCGCAGCCCAGAAGCAGATACAAAGTTAATGGTGTGGCAGGACTTATGCAGAATTGGGTGGTGACATGGAATAGGGTTTATACACTGGGAAGAAACATGCCAGGGAAAGTCAGTGTGTTTTACTGTGTTTTTCACTTCATTATTCCCCTATGGGGAAGTGGAGCCCATGGGCTAGTGTCACTTTCCTAAGGCCTACAAATTCCAGACACGCACTAAAGTCCACTGTAACGGGTGTGAGGAGAAGTATTCTGCAGAGTCCAAAGTCGTATTTGTACTGCTTTTGGGTCATCCAGAAATGTCATAATTCTGAGTCAGCTCATAACCAGGGCGTGGCTGGGGTCTGGCCCTGGCAGTTTAGATTAATGACCTTTCTTCCCAGAGCGAGGACCTTCCCTCCAAGGAGAGAAGATGGGTGGAGCTACAGGCTAATCCATCAGCAGCTGTCACTGGGTGCCAGGCACCAGGCTGCACCAGGGAGGGAAGGCAGCGAGGGGGGAAGGGGCTTTCAGAGACCATGTGGCAGGAGACCCTTGACGACGCCATCTTGAAGCAACCCAGAGGCCTGGGAAGGAAGGAGGGAGCAGGGGCAGAGAAGTGATGTGTCGCTGTGTGATAGGGCAAACAGAGATTTCCTTCCAGCCCCCTCCCCAACTTCTTAAAAGAACTTGCACAGGAAGAGAAGCTCTCTCTGGGGTGTGGTCTGCGGAGGCAGAAGGTGCTGGAGCCTGGCGCAATGGGCAGTTGGAAGGAGGAACCCCCTGACTGCCCCCAGGATCCTGAACAGCACCAGGAGAAGAGTCCAGGACCAGTGCGCAGAAGCAGGGGCCTCTGCGCAGGGAGAAGAGAGGCCCAGGAGAAGAGCAGGCGAAAGGCTGGTGCAGGGAGCCAGTGAAGACAGCTCCCTGATGAATCCTCCCTCTCAGAGACCCAGAGGGTGAAGGAGAGTGCTCCCCGTGGCTGGGGCTGGCCAAGAGGAGCGAGAAGAGGTGAAAATGGTGACAATCGGCCACCTGGGGGCCGAGATATGCCCCCCAGAAGGTAGGCGACTTTTGTCCTCTGTGATCGGACCAACGAAGCGAGTGGGGCTCCGCCGCCGGTCCTCCAAAATGCCCCCGGGGTGGGTCAGGTCCCGGGGGCTGCTCCCAGCAGAAAGGAAGCGAGGGAGCGCCGTCGCGCTCCCTGTGAAAATGCCCTGCAAGGGGGCCAGGAGCCCACCCTGGCCACCGCCGAAGATGGAGGCCGGGGAGCACCGTCGCGCCCCCGTGAAGAGGCCTCCAGGGGCCCGGGACCCCATCCCCAGGGCCGAAGCAAAGCCAGGGAGCGCCGTCGCGCTCCCCATGAAGATTTACACCTACGGGGTGCCAGGAGCCCACCCTGGCCCCCGCCGAAGAAGGGACAAGACGGGGAGCGCCGGCGCACTCCCCACGAAGAGGAGGAGGAGGGCCCCGGGACCCCATCCCCGGGCCCGGAAGCAAAGCCGGGGGGGGCGCCGTCACGCCCCCGTGAAGATGGCCCAGGGGCCCGGGACCCCATCCCTGGGCCTCAGAGAGAAGGCGGAGGCCGGGGGAGTGCCGCCGCACTCCCCCGAGGACTGGGCAGGCCAGCGCGAGTCTTTGGGTCTGCCCGCCGGAGCGGGCAGACCAGAAATGTGGTGCCGGCTCCCGTGGCAGCACGTGAGGGTGCTGGCCGTGCGGGGAGCCGGCGGGGGCAGCCGGGGGTGGGCTCCCCAGGCTGCCCTCCAATGAAGAAGCATGTGGGGGTCCCGGGTGGGACCGGGACCCCGAACCGGAAGAGAGGAGCTGCACGGGGCCCGGGTGGGACCGGGCCCCCCAAAACCTGCAGAGCGGCGGGGGGTGGGCTCCCCGAGTCGCATCCCCTTACCTGGGGGTCCGGGTGGGACAGGGCCCCCCAACGAGGGCTGGATGCTGCAAAGCCACCGGCGGTGCGAGCACGGCTCTCCCGAGTCAGCGGGGGAGCCGCTAATCAAATGTGCAGAGAAAGGAGCATGAAGCGCCCCATAATGCCTTGCAAGGCATGGGGAATTCTCATGTTCTTTGATGGTTGGTGGCCCCCAGAGGAGGGGGCTCACCCTCAATTGTGCTAAGGTGAAGGGGGAGCTGCCGGAGCAACACAGTCTCCCCTAGCACCAAGAGGATAAGTCCACCCTAAGTCTCATAGGGACTTAAAAGGAATAACCCCTCAAGGGCTCAGCCATCTTGTTAACTTCTCTTTGGCTGGAACTTTTGTTCTACAGCTGGAGGAGGTTTGAGAAGTGCATCACGGAGTGAAGGGCTGAGCTGGGGATGTCTGGACAAGGGCATCCCCTGAAGGTAAAGAGGTGTAATTGCACCCGTAGTGCATTTACTAATGTTATTTCTTTTAGAGGGACTGAAGGTCACATGTGTAATGTGAAGTACCGGTGTAAGGTGATATCATAAGCAAAGTGGGGTTATGTTGCCAGACATTCCTGCTAGGGTGTCTGGCTGTATATGCGTAATCTGGTGATTTCATCTGTGATGCCTTTAGGGGCTGTAATTGCAATGCATTCTAATGATCCACAGATGTGATGAGTACTGTCATTCTAAAGTGATGCTTACCCATGTATTCTTGCTGCTGCGCTTAAGTGAGGAACAACCCAGACTGTTAGCCCTGAAGATGTAGGGGTGCATACTGTATGGTCAATATAAGATGCTCAGTCAGGGTTATGTGTCACTATGGCAGGTGAACCTATTTTTAATGCGTGTTGAGGTAATGGGGTGGGTCGCCACTGGGATGGTGCCAGTGCGCAGGGCCCTCGCTCCAGGTTATGTTCAACTAACTGCATTGGGGGCAAGATGATGTGCATACATGGGAGTGGTGGTACTAGACCCCACCCCCCCCCTGTGGGAGGGGTGGAGATGTTATGCAATGTCACAAAGTAATTCCAACAGCTTATGTATATTTGTAAATTGGTGCATAGTATTGAGTAGTGTGTGTGTTTAATAAATGTACTCTTACTTTTATAAAGCAAAGTACAGACTGGACAATCAATTATTGAGTGTTATTTCTGCGCACCTGCAAATGGCGATTACTAGCCCACACCACCTCCCTTGAGTGAGCCTCAGACTGCTCTGCAACGCTACCCTCTGAGAGTCAGGCGCTACAATTGGGTGTTTGGTTCCCAGTGAAGGACAAATGCAGTCATGTTATTTGTGCAGGCCTCACAGATACTGCCTCGTTTTCCAACACATCTCTACTGAGACCTTTTCCCAGGGTGACAAGTGTGTGTAGTCAAGTGTGACGAGAGACCCTCTTCTCTGCTGTCAGCCTTCTCTAGTGTCACATGTATATAAAGTATGTAGTGGGAGGCAACTGGTATCTCTGGTGAAAGTTCTGCTCAGGGTGATGACTGATTGCATTAGGGTGTTTAAACAGATTGTACTCTTCAGAGAAAGTTCTTGGGCCACATAGTATGGAGAGTAAGCGGTCTCTGTGCTGAGATCTGTCCTTTTCACAAGTGTGTAGCAGTGTATCTGGGGGGAAAAGACATCTCCGCTCAGATCTCTGTCTTCAATAGTGAATGTATGAGGTAGGGTGTGTAGAGGGACTGCCTGGTCCACTCTGAGTTTTGTTTTCAATGGTAAGTGTGCACAGTACTGTATGCATAGAGGAAACCCTCTTTGGTGACCCACTTGTTCTTCAATGACATGTGTGAACACTTGGGTGTGGAATGAGATGTCCTTCTAAAATAAGACCTCTCCTCAGAGTGGTGAGTCTATGTAGTAGAATATGGATACATGGATACACATTAGCCTCTCTTGTGAGACTCTTTCCTGGAGTTAAATTGTACACAGTTGAGTGAAGTGAGAGACTATCTTTTCTGCTGAAACTTGTTCTGAAAGTAGCAAATTATATTTGCTAGAGTATTTGAAGAGATTAGGCTATGCGCTGAGAAATCTCCTGAAGTTCTTACACAGTATCCTCTTGTTTGACACTTTCCCCATAATGATGATGAGGGAAGCAGTTGAGATTACAAATGTTCTACCTCTTTCCTAAAGCCTTTGTTTTCAATAATATCTCTGCATACTACCATGTCAAGAAGGAGTGTACTGTCTGCTGACAGATCTCTTAAGAGTAACTCGGGTGTGTAGCAACCTACGGAGAGACACTACCCTATTTAATAATACTGTTCTGCAGGCTAACATGTGCACTTAGTAGGCTACGATCAGAGACAGGCATATATACAAACACCTCTCCAGTGTGATGACAATTCAAAGTAGAGTGTATAAAGGAAGTGAACTGTCTGCTAAGAGCTCTCTCTGAGGATTCTATTGGTAGCCGACCGTCAGCTAGTGAGCGAGAGAGAGAGGACGAGAGAGGACGCCGAATTGCTGCAGTTCACGGCTGCAGTTCACGGCTCGCTACCCCCGCTACCCCCGCCGCCCCCGCTGACTCTTACTCTTACGGTGAGGGCTCTTACGGTGAGGGCGTTAACAAACCAGGGGCTCTCCTAGTGCGGCAGGAGTGCGGCCGGGGGGCCGCGGCCGCGGGTGCTTGCGGCGGACGCCGCAAGTCCTTCACTGAAGCCTCGCTTTTGCCTTCGCCTTACCTCGCCTTGCCTTGCTGGTGACTTGCTGGTGCTGCACTGCGTTCTCCAAGACGCAGCAGGACCCACAGGGGTTTTGCCTGGAGCGCTGCCACAAGTCAATTTCCAGTGCAGCGGGAGCAGCAAGGCCTTTTTCAGGCGCGGCAGGAGCCAAATTGTGAGAGCAGCGGAACCCGGCGGAAATCTGTGAGTTTCTTTTTCTGAAGCGGCAGTAGCAAGGCAGTGAAGCAGCAGTGCAGTGCCATGTAAGCGAAGGATAAGTGACAAGAGAAAACAACTGAAGACAATTACTGGTGGGTTGGTGAGTCTAACGCAGCCACTTTCCAACTTAATTCAGTATATTCAGTATATTTCATCAGTGGGAAGGAGGAGGAAACTGCCATAGCCTTTCGGGTTAAGCTGGGTTGAGTCGGGTTGAATCGGGTTCAGTTGGCTGAGAAGGTCCCTGCTTTCCCGCTCTCTCCCACGCTCCCCTGCCTCCCTTTTTGCCTCCCCTGCTTCAACAGCATTGGTAGCATTACAATCCTATCAAAACACACTATTTATCCAGACAGTATCTGGAATCAAGAAAATCAACGTCTGAAATTAAGTAACCAACGGCTGGAATAGAACACAGTTGGAAAACGTTCAAAAGGTTTTCTCTCCTTCTAATTGAATTAGTACAGCCAATTAGGCTTGGTAAAGTGCAGTATGAGGTCAGGTCGTGTCCGAGGAGGTCCTACGGTGAAAGGAGCTACAAAAAAGCGTAAGCGAAATACCAAAACGCTAGAGGGCAACAGGGACGAACCACCATCTAAAACCAGGGCAGCAGTACAGAGCGACTGCTCCTTAATTGAAATAACAACAGATACAATAACAGATATAAACATTTCAGGGATGCAAAAGAGCGGACATCCATCAAAAATGAAAATAATTAATAAATCAAAATTTACCGGCAGGATTATCTGTGTTGTCATGGAATATAGCTGGGATAAAATCCAAGATCGTATCTCCAGATTGGCAGACATTTGTTGCACAACATGATGTCTGCCTTTTCCAGGAAACCTGGGCGGTGGATTCTATCCACAGTGCAGGCTACTTAAACTATTGTGTCCCAGCAATCACTGGTGGAAAAGGTCGACCCTCAGGAGGGTTAACAATCTGGGTTCGCCAAGAAATTGGCTTTGTTGTGCAGGTCCTCGAGGCTCATAATAAGGATATATTAGCTCTCAGGTTGAAGTGGGGAGAGCGCGAAAAGCTTGATATCTATAACATCTATGCAAGAGGGACAAAGGGTAGGAAATCTGAAGTTTTAGTAGTTTTGGACACTTTACTTGACCAATATTCTAGGGGTATAAATGTAATAATAGCGGGTGATTTTAATGCGACTTTTGAACCCCTCCTAAATGGGAACTCAAATTTTACTGATGATGTAGATGACTTGTGGAGAATTCCTAAATTAGATCTAATTCCAGTAAAAAAATGGACTGATGTGGTGGTTCAGATAAATTCCATCTGTATGGAGAAAGGATTAAGGGCTGTAAATGGCAGAACCCAATCAGATAGAGACGGTGCATGTACTTTTAACAATGGCTCTAGTTTTAGCCGCATTGATTACTTATTGATTAACTGTCAGTTTTGGCATGCATTAAGGGACATGAAGGTAAATGAGAGAATAGATAGCGATCACAATCCCTTGTGTGCAGTTTTTGAGGTAATGGTAGAGAAAGACGCCATTTACTCTAGTAGAGAAATGATATCCCTAGATTTAGTTCCCACGAATGATATGAGGCGCTTGAAATGGGTAAATGTAATAGAGAACCCTGAAGTCCTAGATAAAATCTCAATAGATGTTGATAATGCAATATTAAAATTAGAAGACCTTTTGGTCAACCTGGCACCTCCCGAGTTGGTAACTGGATTTCATGCTGAGTTTTTTACACAACTTCATACCTATTTCTATAAAAACTGTAAAATCAGAGGTAATCAACACAAAAAGGAAGTAAATGGTTTAACAAGGATTGCAAGGAGGCTCGTAGTTCCCTGGGGATAGCAATTAAGGATGGTGATCTGACTAAAGTGCGGTATGCCAGGCAAATTTATAAGAAAGTCCAGGAGACTGCTAAGAAATCTTGGGATGAGAATAGATGGCAGGATCTTAAATGTGCCTGCGAAAGCAAAAATCCTAAACAATTTTGGGATGTAGTTAAATGGGGTAGAGATGGCCGACCTGTAGAGCCGATAAATCATGTAAGCCAAGATCAAAGGGTAACGCATTTCCAATCTCAATACGCTTGTAGTATAGATGACAAGGATGCGTTTGAGTTCCCATATACTTACTATGATGGTCCAGCTTTTAATGAAGCAGATGTTGACATCGCTTTGGGTTCTGTAATGGGAGGTAAAGCACCAGGCCCCGACGGGATTCCAGCTGATATATTCCTTTCCAATAAACCAAAATGGAGCCGATATATCTTGATTATAATGAATGAAATTGCTAAAGGTATGCCGGTACCAGATTCATGGAAAGGAGCGGAGATAATTCCAATATTTAAAAAGGGGGATAAGTCACTGCCTGGGAATTATAGACCCATAAGCTTAATTGACTCATTACAAAAGATTATGGGACGCCTTGGCTAAATAAAATCCAAGATTGGATTGATGAGCAGGACATATTATCACCATTCCAGGCAGGTTTTCGGTCATGCACAAGTACCATTGACCAAACCTTTCGCTTCACATTGCTCTACTGGAAAACGGTGGTCTTAGGCAAAGGCAGCTTGTATGCTGCCTTTGTGGATTTAAAGTCAGCCTTTGACCTCGTTTCTCGTAGTAGATTGTGGAGAGTAATGCAAGATCTGGAGATGCCCCAAGAACTACTAACTCTCATAGCTAGACTCCATGAGGGAAACCACGCAAAAATCAGGTGGGGTACCCAGGGCCAGGTTACCTCCCCTTTTCGAGTGGAAAAAGGGGTGAGACAAGGTTGTGTGATGGCTCCAACGCTGTTTTCTATATTCATCAATGGTATTGTAAAATTTTTGGAAGCAAACACAACTGATGCTCCTATATTGGCGGGCGTGAAAATCCCCATCCTCATGTTCGCAGATGATACGCTGTTAATCGCTAAAACACCGAGCGGTTTACAGCAAGCCCTATCACTCTTCGAGGAATTTTGCCATCTGCGGGGTTTATGACATTTAACCCCCACAGATCTTATAGAGGAGTGATGGTGCTGAATAAGCGACCCCTAGAGCAGGTAAAAGATTTGACATATCTTGGGGTCATTATGCAGGGTGACATGAGGTGGGGCAAGCAACTGGATATGGCCACACTGAAACATCGGCAGTTGGCAGGAACTTTACTGGCTGAGTTTAATGCATCGTTTACAAAACCAGTTAGTCCAGTTTTGAACATTTATAATATGAAAGTTGTTAGTGCAGTATTATATGGGGCAGAGCTCTGGGGATTTAAAAATCTTTCAAAACTAACCACAGCTGAAAATAGTTTTCTACGTAAAATCACCAACCTTCCACAAAGCACACCGGTACGGCCATTACTCTATGATTTAGGCTGGAAGGCTTTGGTTGACAGTGCCAGATTACGCCCTTTGTTGTATTGGCGGAGAATCTGGTCAACACCTGAATTGACACCTAATGTTGAGGGCCTAAAAGATTTAATAAGAGCGGATTGCTATAAGAAAATCAAATGGCTACAGGAAGTTAGATCTATCCTAGTAAGTATAGGCATGGCCGCTTTATGGGAGAATCCTGAAAACACTCCGTTTCCCTCTAAAGCACAGCTGAAGGAAAGATATTGGGGATGGGTGTCTGTTAACATCTTTAGGAACAGTGATCCTTCGACACTAACGGGCCAATTCCTAGATGTAAAACCAGTGCAAAAGCTGGAACCATACTGGGACACCATAACGAAGCCTCACGATAGAAAGCTCTATTTCCAACTTAGAGTGGGCACATTACCCATAAAGTTATTTACTGCGAGATGGGATACAGTGGACGACACCTCCTGCCCTATTTGTCATGTAAACTTGGAGTCTTTGGCCCATTTGTTATTTGTGTGTCCCGCCTATAAAGTTCCGCAGCGTATTTGGTTGGCACCAATTTGTAGAGCTCTGGGTACCCGAAAACATGAGGTAGCTCTTAGATTAATTCGCACTGAAACATGGCTACCCCTTGCCATATCTTTAGCTACATTTTTAGGTTGGGCATGGGTCATTAGATCAAAAGCGATTGCTGTATTGTAATGAATGTGTACTACATGCCTAACTTTTTCTTTAGTTGCTTAAATGAAATTGGGGTTTGTTTCTCCTTTTATTTTTATTTTAATACTAAAAGGTAGTAAGCGTAAGGCAAGAGTTGAGTTGTCCATGGAATTTCGAGTCTTAATGTAAAAGGACTCCTTTGTATATATGTATATAACATTGAGAGGAGTTTAAAACATTTTATTGTTGTTTTTATAATATTTTATGGACTTCTATCTTCATGGGAAGTTAAAAAAAATAAGTTTTTAATATTTTGGTCATAAATTTTGTATTGTATTTCAGCTTTTATGACTATTTGTCGAATAAAGCTATTATGACTGACTGATAACAGATATAAACATTTCAGGGATGCAAAAGAGCGGACATCCATCAAAAATGAAAATAATTAATAAATCTAAAATCTCCCAAACCTCATTCCAACTAAAAATATACACATTTTGTTTTTTAAAAAATATGGGGGATACTCTACTTTCAAATGCCAGAGAAGTGCCGGGTCTTCAATCACCTCTTCAGCCATTACAACCGTTACAATTTACTGGCGCACAGGAAAACACTTACAAAAAGGAAAGTCCTAGTACGTCAGGTAGTAGTCCACTGCAAGTAACATCGACCCCACAATGTAACAAAATTCGGATGGCTCATGAGGCTATTACCACCAGTAAGGAAGTTGCAATTGACATCAAACTAATCCAAGTACATAGGTCTAACGAAGCACAAGAAATATGTGTGGATAAACTAGAGGAAAATCAAACAGATATTTATGAAACAGCTGGGGCCAGTGGATCACTTCACAGTAGAAATACAACTGCCAATTGCGCCACAATAGACGCACCATTGATCTGTGAACAGAGAAGTCCAGAGGAAACAAAGCACTCTAGGAATACAAAACATATACAAATGAGGGTAAGGGAGGAATGGAGAGAAAAGGACCTCTCGCTGGCAGACCCAGCGCCAGTTTCACAACCGAACGAACAAGTGACAGATTGCAATACAACGTTAAGATTGGGGGAAAAGAAGGAAAAAGAGGAAAAAGACGACAGGCCAGCAAATCATTCCTCAGAAGAGACAGAGGTCTCTTCATACCTGGGGAAAGGAGTGGGAAGATCTTATGGCCGCCTACTCCCAAGATAAGTGTAGGAGCGGGCCTACCACACACACTTCGAACATGACAACCGAAGGTAATCAGGAAAAACAGGTGGAGGGGGCGACCAAGGGAGACCAAAATGCTACATTAAACCCAGGAAGTCAAGAGGGATCACCAAAATATATAAATCATGAAAGTGCGTGGCCAAGTTTGTTAAAAACAATGCAACTTCTGGTAGAGGCCTTCCATTAACAATCCAACAAGATGGACACTCAATTGACGCTACTAGATACTCTGGCCATCTTTGTGGTCGCCATCGACGGGAAGTTGGGTACATTAAACACGCTTCTACAAAACAAGCATGAGCAATCGCAAGACGCAAACTTGAGTTGCGGATGTGGTCCAATTATTGATAAACTGGCCTCACTCCCAGGAATGCTGAGCGATCTGTGTACACAACTCAAAAGGTCCCCGCAGGGCCCACATAACCAACTTTTTGAGGTCCATCCGGAAAAAGAAAAACACGATCCGATAAATACAGTTATAAGTAAAGCCAATGAAAAGGGATATTCCGGGACAAAGGATACCCCGGCTCATACGATTAATAGAACAGATGGTAGAGAAACCAAAACATTAGTTGGCCAAACATCTGAAACCTCATCGGGAGACAATGTTGACAAACAAATGAATGCAAAACAAAGGCGAGCAAAAAAACGAAAAGGCAGAAATCAAAAAACAAATTTAAACAATGAAGGATTCATGCGTCTCTTCGGGACGTCATCACCATCAGTGCAAAGTGAACTCAAGCCTAGAAAGGACATCAGTTTAGCAGGGCTCCCTGTACAAAATACAGTAGCTGCAAAAGTAATCAAGCAGACGGTCAACAGAACGAAGGAGGTAATGGAGAAAACGCAAGTCCTTGGGAATACTATGAATGAAGATTTAGAAGGCCCACATCGAGAAGGGCCTATCACGATTCCCCAACTAATCAAAGAAGAAAAAGTATCTCTCGAGCCTGAACAGACCCAATTACAAATGTGCAATCGCACGACACGTTCTTCCGTCAATCGAACAACAAACTGTGAATACACCTCAGTAATAAAGCTTGAGAATGAAAACGACCAATGCACACGGACCAAAAAGCCAGGAGAAACAACACAGTGCAGCCCTAAAGAGTTAAACGATAGTCAATTGGTTTCCACTACTCACGCGACTTCATTGATATATAAAAGAGCCAATCAGAGACAAGAATCGCAGGCACACGTAAAAGTATTAGGAACCTCGTTAGATGTTCCTAGGCACGGAGAGGAAGGCCAACCGCTTATACTAAGACAGGAAACAACTTGCCAAACAGAGAGAGATGAAGTAGAATCTTCCATCTATTAGGTATCATTAACAGCAACACGAGGATACGATCCTACCAGGAGCACAGATGAATTAAGGAATGAGACAAGTGCTTTATGGTTTCGCCCGGATTATATCTCAAAAGGTAGGCATGATATACTGAATTGAGGTAATATTCTACGGCTGTTATCTCATATTCCCTCTTTGGAAGAAGTGACAACTTTGGACCTGGTCTTAATCGAATTCATAGATGACGACGGAACAGGTTGTGAAAAAACAAAAGCATCATGGACAACATCAACAATTGCACGCAAAATACTAGCAGAGGCTCACACATTTAAAAACTGGGGGATAACAATAACACCTTATAAAAAATCAAGATATCCAGAATTATTAATTCCGGCAGCAACGGTGGGAACTCAGGCGTCTGTGAACAGACCCGGAATATCGGTGCTCAGAGGAGCAGTGGGGAAATTCGGAACAAGTAATGAGCAACATCCTAGAATCATTAGAAGTATCCAAGACAGCACATCAATACCAACTGAATTAACTGATCTAAGATGGATCGCTAGAACAATAAATAATCATACAAATTGACAAATAGGCTCACATTTAAGATCGAGTAAGCACAATTATCTACGAATATGTTCATGGAACGTAAATGGTCTAGCTTCCAAAATGTCTGACTCAGATTTCGTTAACTACATAAGATCCTTCGACATTGTGGCATTACAGGAAACATGGCAGGCAGACCCCCCGCACCTTCAGGGTTTTTTGCGTTTCTTTACTGTTGCAAAAAGGATGGCAAAATACGGCCACCTCCAATGCGGTTTAGTAACCTATGTTTCAGCCACATGTGCCCAGGTGGTCAAAGAAGTTGGTCCAACCTCTTCAAAATCAGTGGCAATAAACCTTTTCACCTCGCAACCAAAACCAGGCACAGGGGGAATGGAACTTAGTTTGATCAATGTCTATGTCCATCCAAAAAGGAAAGCAAAGGCAGTAAAAGAATTATGCAACTTCGTAGAGGAGTGCATAAGGGAAAGTCCCACAACAGATCTTATGCTCACCGGGGACTTCAATCTAAATCTTATGGGAACCTCGTCAGATGAGGAGATTCTAACTCAAAACTCAGCTTGGGACATACCATTACAAGGGAAACCACAAGCTTCCAAACGAACCAAATTAGGCAAGCAGATATTAGAGGACCTCGAGCTTTTTAACATCAGAGCATTAAATGGAAGATTTGTTGGAGATAATACCCCAGCTACTACATTTCACTCCACAAGAACCAATACTATCCTGGATTATACTTTTATTTCATTACCTTTATTTCAGTATATGATTTCATTCCAGATAGGTGAAAAGCTGACAGCGACCATTGTCCCCAAGAAATGGTCCTCAAAATTAGCAGGCCTAAATTCGAGTTATCCGCGGTGCCGAAAGTGTCAGTGTATACTATTAATTACAAAAGGATTAAGTACTCAGCAGCAACCGATGAAAACATACTGGAAAAGGCTAAACAGCACTTCAATGCCAGAACCGGATCTAGTGAAGTTGAGAAATGGGAGCAATTTATAACATCTATGGCAGCTTATGCTACAAGATCAAAGCCACAAGGCCAATTGGGCCGCAGCAGCATGAAACACTTTTCACGAGAGTACAAAGAGAAGTTCAGGTGTATAAAAAATTCAATTTATCACACGATAAGACAACTTCGGTATAATCCTATGGATATAGTAAAACACGATCTTTTATGGAAACAAAAGGCAATGCTGAAAAAAATAAAATGGGAAGCCAACAGATCAATGGAGGACCATATGTGGGCAAAACAACACGCTGATACAAAATGGAACGATGGTGCAAGTTTTTGGAAAACCATAAACCACTTTATAAGACCAATGCATGACGGAGTTTCCTCCAATATTACCGAAAAGGTATGGGCAAGCCACCTTAGGAATCATTTTAATCAGGATATGGATGGTAAATGTAAGACAAAAACCGATAATGTGATAAAAAGTTTTGTTACAAATAAAGCACAGAAATTCCATAGGAGGCTCGGCAATCCAGAAGGTTACACATCAACCATAAATGATGGATTGTCAAGTATGCGAAACATCATTAAGCGCCAAATTAAAAAAGGAAGAAGAGAGGGGGCGCCAGGCCCGAACGGAATTCCGCCCATCTTTTATAAACAAGATGAGAATGAATGGGCAACAGCGCTCGAGCCTCTATTTCTGGAAATAAGACATTTTAATAGATTGCCTGGCTCCTGGAAGGGCTCAATTATCTCTCCGATTTTTAAGTCTGGGGACAAGTCTCTCCCGCAAAATTATCGATTAGTGGCCCTAATGGATAACGAGGCAAAGTATTTTGCAGGTACACTCTTGGAGGAGCTGCAGGCCTGGGCCTCAGAGAAATCCCTAATTCCGGTTAATCAGACTGGCTTTGCTAAATTAGTTGGGACAACCACTAATATCCTAACCTTGGGTATGTTAATAGATAAGGCTGAATCAACTAAAATGCCCATTCACTTCTGTTTTATAGACTATAGGGCTGCTTTTGACCACATAAATCGGAATATTTTGTGGAACAAATTGAATAGTTGGGGGATACCAAGACCTCTGTTAGATTTGCTGATCAATCTCCATACAGAGACATGGGTCCAGATAAAACTGGGTGACGGATCACTTCTGTCAAGACGCATACCAACCAACAAAGGCCTCAAACAGGGCTGTGTATTAGCCCCCACATTATTCAATTTGTTTGTAGGAGACCTCGTCCCGATCCTAAATAGCTGTGACTCGCATGCCCCCAAATTAGGAGGGCTATTACTTCCGTGTCTTCTCTATGCGGACGATATAGTCCTAATCAGCCATACAAAAGTAGGGCTACAACATCTTGTGAATGCTACACAGGGCTATTCAGAAGCAAACGAATTGACCATAAACCTGGCGAAAACGCAGACAATGACGATCAGTAAGAACAGGAAAAAATCGTCTATTTGGTTTTGGAACAATGTCCTTATTGAGGATACGTCAGTATATAAATATCTAGGAGTAAAAATTGACAACAGCGGTCATTTTACTGTACAGAAAACCAGCATCCGAGGTAAAGGCCTTGCCTTAGCAATCTCTTTAAAAGCATTAAACAGCAAGCTTACTGGGCCATCTCTCCTACCACTGTTACAAGTAATACGAGCTAAACTCCTGCCAACAATCACTTACGGGAATGAAGTACAGAAAGGCAGAGATGCAATGACTCTGGATAGTACAGTCATAGCTGCCTACAGGATTATTTTCAGCCTGCCCAAATATACTTCACCGGCTCAAATTAGGCTAGAGTTTGGCGTCCAGAAACAGCTCCTGATGAGACAGGGGGCGTATATAACTACCTGGGACAAAGTGCGAAAATCCAAACAAGGAACTCTAAATAATTATCTATGGATGGAGTTAGAGCAACACTCAGCGTCACCAGCTGCCAAGTATCTCAAAAGCAGCTTGGCAAATATTGGCTTAAATCAGCTCTGGGATACCCCCACAAATCATATAACGTTTAAAAAACTGGTTAGGAAAACCATCAAACATCTTTCGTGGGTTGAAGATAAGGCATCCCTCGCGAAAAGGTCACATGGCTGGATGACTCTGAACTCGTACTCCAAACAAGCACCACAGAGCTACCTTGATTTGGGTTATGTTAAAACTACCAAAATGAAGTTTTTAAAGTACAGGTTGGGCTTGTTACCCTGTATCCGGCATTTTCCACACTGGCTAAAGTATAAGGCGGGCTCCCTCTGCCGGTTATGTGGTTCAGCGCCGGAGGATATGCTGCATTTGCTTTGCTCCTGTGACAATCTGTTGGAAGAACGGAAACACCTGCTAAAATCCCATTTTAATCAGCGGGGGATACGCTCACGAAGACAAGCAGTCCTTGCCTGTTTTGCACCCCAGGATCCACAGCTGAACTGTAGTCTTGTGAAGTTTATGAAGGTGGTGGAGAGGAAAATGCCAAAACTTGATTCCTAACTGCCTTTTAGATAGTATTATAACATAAAACTGTATCTATTTCAATTTAAGGTCGCTAATAAGTATACATTTTTATGATTTTAAAAAGAAATGAAAAATTGTGATTTATGAAATTGTATCTATTTTGCACTTAAGGTCGCTAAAAAGTATAAATGTTTATGATTTTAAACAAAAAATTAAGATTTATGATATTTCGGTTTTACCAATGCATACAGAGCTAGTTTTAAATCTCGATGTTTGTATTGCAATGGTTTTAATTAACTATGCAAATAAAAAATTTACTATGTGTCTCTCTAGGGTGGAAATCTTATGTAGTAGCATGTGTGGTGAAGGAGTGAGCTCTACCATCACATCTCTTTTGAGATCTGCTTGACTGATTAAAAAAAAACGCATTATGCTATTTTTATTATGTGTATCTTATTACTGAATATTTTTTTTCAATTCTCAGAAATTGCTCTCACAATGAATATATATTCTTATCTCATATATAACATATTTCTATATCAGGATACAAACACTATGTTAACTGTGAAACATTCACAGTAATGTAGACCATCATGGAACTATGGGGCAAAACAACTCATTAAGATTTTTAAAAAAAACCCATATCACTACGCCAGACTACAATGCCAAAGAGTACTTACTGGACATCACTGCCACCAGTGACTCGTACATTTAACTTTAAGTTCTAGAGTAACTCTATTAGTAAAGTAACCGAAGATCTTTGTCTACTGTACAGTCATAAATATTAAGTCACTTTATAGAAACTTTCTTTATTATTATTATAAAAAAGTTCATTCATTAGATGGTTGTTATTCTAGGTAGGCCACATAATAGTGCTGAACATTAACTTTCTCACCTTTTGCCTGTTTAAAAGTACATAAAGTTATGTGATTCTTGTATTTTCTAAAACTTTGGTTCCAAATTTATGAAGTAAAAATTTTGACGTTTCCAGGGTGACTTTTGTTTTATTGTAAGACATGTGTCATTACATTCAGTCCACCCAGTTGAATTGTTCAGATACACAGTTTAATGACCATAGTATATTGAGTCTCAGTGGTGGAAAATAATGGCAACAGAAGTATATGTTATTCTGTAAATTGATATCTGACCATCTTTAAAGTTGTTGATATCAGTATTGAATTTAGTGCTACCTGCTCTACACCTTTGCAACACGAGACTAAGATATTTTGAACTGTGTCTAACAACTAATGTTGAGACCACTCCTTCTATGCACTCTGGACAGCAGTTATTCTGCAAAGCTCTAAGCAAAAGATTTTCCTGACTTGCAATCTGGCACTGCAAGGTACACAAATTGCTCTTAATCAATCTCTATTCTGCCTGAATAGGAACAATTAACACATTCATTATTTCATTAACAGCTTGTTCCAAAAAAAGTCATTAATTGCAATTCCCTCATGTTCCAACAGATTTTATACTAGCCTTAAAAATGCTTGTGCATCCTGTTGCACATTCAAAGTGCACTATGAAGCACCATTACAGCCATCAACAATATCACATATAAATGCAGTTGAAGAAGACTCATCTTTTTGAGTTTATACTAAACTGAGCAGATTTGGGAAAGTTTGGCTCAAATGTTTGTCTTTCTTTTTCAATGTTTTCAACCATCCGTTGTAGGTGGAATAGAACACTGATTACTATATTACAGTAACAGGAAACTCCTAAACTGTTCGAAAATGCAAAACCTACTACGTTCTCTACTTCATTCATTTTTTTTTTTAAACCTTTGTAGATACTTTACTTAGGGGCCCCTTATGATGGCGGAAGGACCGCCACTGCCGGGCCGGCGGTGGGGGTCCTTTCGCTATCATACAGAAAATTCCCACCGCCAAATTAGGATGGCGGTGGGAATCACAATGGTTCCGCAAGGGGGTCCTTTTCCGGCTGCCTTGCGGAACCTGGAACCAGGGCAACATTACGGTGGTGCCGTGCAGGCACCGCCGTAGGGATTACGGTATCCCTTTCCGCCTGTCTTTTTGCAGCGGATATCCCGCCGCAAAAAGACAGGTGGAGACTGGCTTTGGGGGCCCGTTGCGGGCCCCCTCTGTGTGGGGGGAGGGGGTGCACTGGGGTATCCCCCTGCAGTTCCATGCACCAAGTGGCAGGCACCGCGTGGTGCCACCCACGTGGTGCAGGGAAATGTGGTGCATGCACCTTTAAAATTGCGGACGGTGCTGCAGCCAGCAGCACTGCCCACAATGATAAAGGCCCAGGATGCACCCGCCAGTATGGCAGGCGCATCCTAATAGCAGTGGTGGGTCCGCCGCATGTCTGGCGGGCGGTCCCAAACACCGCTATGGTGGCGGGCAGACCAATTCCGCCCGCCATCATAATGAGCCCCTTAGTTTTGAAACTTTTGAATAATCTCCAACTTAGGAACTTTTTTACATTCTATAACTTCCATGTTTCTCAACAATGGGATATAAGCTCAGATGAGGAGCATACAACCCTCTCAAATGTTCGTATGCTATAACACACGATGAGTCAGCATGCCCTTTCTGTCATCAAACTGAAGAAGATACAATCCTGACAATGACCTAACATGTGATAAAACAACATAAGACATACTTTCTTTGAAGACTGTGTGACCTATGATTATCCTGGCCCCATTCAAACTTAATCCTTGATATTTCTGAATGATGACAGCATAGGCCTAACGCAGTGGAAACTCTTGTATCTAAAAGAAAAAGACGACTTTTGCCAATGGAAATCTAACAGTACACCTTCCAATTTATTTATCCTCTGGTATATGGTCACACCTTATCAAGATATACTCATATTCCTCTTTATTGGGCAATGTGATGAAATCTGCCACATTCCCCATTCACTAATCGCTCCTCCCTGCTGAGATGTAGTCGCAAAATTATTCTGCTATTTTTACACAGGTTTAGTCTTTTCTAAACCAGCCGCATGTGAAACTGTTTTGTCTAGTAATTTTAGTGTATTTTCCACTGATTGACATTGTTTTAAGTTTAAACCTTTATGTTCAATTTTATTTTTACTAATAAGATTTACAATCTCTTGTTTTTACAAATGAAGCATTTCAAATACAAATTGTGCACACTTGTCTAGTGTTGGCATGAGGCACACAATATGTTTGTGACTTTTGAAGAGATGTTTCAGTACAAATGCTTAGGAGCCATTGTGTAGAAACAGAGAGCTTACAATGCGAAAAGCAAGAGCTTTCTTTGCTTCTTTCATAATGATTCTTATTCTCGTGTCTTTTAAAATATCACCAAACTCTACAGCTGCAGCCTGTCTCATATTTGAGTCAACTCAGCAAACTGGAAATGTAACCATATGTTAACATTTCCAATATTTCTAAGGACATTTTGGTTTCTTCATGAAACTGGTTGAACTTTGACAGGAGTCAACTGTAAAAGATCACCAAAACAATGACATGCTTTCCACCAAAGAGAACATCATAGTCAGTTCTGAAGCCCTCCTGCATCCTCAGATGAATGAAAGCTAGCATTAGGATTGATACCATGCTAACCTCATTCATAATAAGCACCTTTAATTTTTTCAGAACTCTGGAGACTTCTTATCAAGCATCACCAAATAACTTCAAGTACTCTAGCTTCTTGTCATGTTCCACAGGCAACATAAGTAGTTGATGCACCATGATGCCTTTAATGTTGTGAGAAGCTAGTCCAGTAGGATCATTCATGACATATGAAAGATCACAATTAGCCTTCCTGTGAACACATACAGTCACTACTTTAATAAGAACAATTTTGACTGTGCCTTCCTGACCACCAACATAAAGAAGTGTAGGCTTGAATGTTGTACATGAACATTCAGACCTATCATGTAAAAGTCCATGCTCTACTGATTTACGTTTTTGTTAAAAAATTGCTACCTGTTCTTTATTCCGTTGAGATAGAACATTTTCAAAAACAATGCTCTCAGTTTTCACTTGTCCAAGACCTTTTCATTTCATTTGTTGCTATGGATGCCTCGTTCTCAATTATAGGCTGACCAAGGGGATCTTGAGTATTAGGGCCTGAGCTCTGGATGCCTTGTGAACTGTCTCTCGCAACCTCTATAGCACTTGTTTCTTCTTGTTGAATTTCATCATTTAACATTTTCAGATATGTAGGAAACACTGCACATTGAATATTTTCTTCAACTGCATTGAAAGCATCTTCATAGCAGTCATAGTCACCTACCAATTCATTTTAATAACACAAAGGTTTAAAAAGTTTCCAAAGAGCGAAGTAAAAGAATTCTCTTTTCTCAACTCTATGACAGCTCAGTTTACAATGATTAATGAGACTTGGCTTTGAATGTCTCACTAAACATCCATTATAGCCAGTAATGCCAAACCTTCCGTGCTCAATATATTCATCCATGCTATTTCTGTATGTATAGTACTGCAGTCCTTCATACAGACATAGATTTTCTAACTGAACACTCCGATTAGGGTAATCAGTGTCCAACATATTGCTTTTAAGTAGGTCAGTGCTCTCTAGATCAAACTGAGCAATGTGCTCAATTTCAGGAAATGATTTCAGCACATGTTTTCGTGTTGATGCTAGACCTAAACCTACCCAAATAATCGATTTGGACTTCCCTTATAAGCTAGCAGAACTGAGCTTATTGTGGGCTTCATAAGATCCGATTTCCTTGTGGGGAAGCGTCTCTAAACTGACACTGTAAAGCTTTTTACTTAAAGATGTCTCTGCTGCTTTTTCTTCCCATAATTCCTTCATTTCTGTCTTTTCAGAAGCTGTTATATATGAAACGATGTATCGAGCAACAGCAATAGAATTGTCAGCTACAAACTGAATAGCCATGCTGGCATTCCACATAGACAGAATCACAGCATTGTAATAATTGATACGTTTTAATGCCTCACTTATCTTCAGGTTGTCTGTGTTTTAGGTGAACTTCCAGTAACAGTATGTTTGACTGCAGACACCATACTTCACTCTTCCTTTTGAGATAACAGGCATAGGGAATCCAAAATGGCATTTAGTGTAGAATTTTCATTTTGCTCTGTATCTCCTTCGACCATATTTCCCACATTTATGGGATTGGAATCATAAGACGTGTTGCCTAGTAGTTCTGTTGTCAGGTTCTTCTGGAATTTCACATTATATCTTGCTCAATGAATGATAACACTAAATCATCAGGATACCAACAATAACAAATGAAAATGAGCATACAATTATAAAATCAGTTTAACTCAATTAACAGCATTACGGCAAGTGCCATGCGATGCTCAATCCACATATTTTCGCAGTTAGATGTCTAATCAAATTCCTCAGGTGTCTTATGCATGAGTTTCTGTCCTCTTTATTGAAATTTATTTATTGTAACAATTGCACATCAGCCCAGCAAACGCATTTCGTCCAAACGGACTTCATCAGGGTTGGGTAGTTACTCAATTCATATTGTTGAACGAAGTGAAGAAATGTCAAGTAGCACACATCCACTTAAAATTCAAAGCAGTAAGTTGGGTGGTAGAGTACCCCTGTTGAATCTCATTCGTCCAAGTCAAAGTTCCATATCCCGAGCAAAACGGCCAGGATATTCTGCACAGCTCAAAGTGAAAAACCAAGTGGGTGCACCTAGATTGTGTAACATACACTTGGCTCACCATGATGACAAAATCAATATTCATTGGTCTTGGAGGATGGACTACTAGTAGGGGTAGGTATGCACCTATCACTAGCAACAAGGCCACCTACTCCACATAAGGTCCAGACAAGTTCATAAACATTAGCCCCTGACTTAACCCTTGGTAGCTGGCTGCGAGCAGGCTGGCTTAACTCAGGAGACAGGCATGTAAAGAATTTTAAAACACCAATACATTAAATAAGTAAGACATAACACATAATAAAAATCCCAAGCCAAATTTATAAAAATAGGAAATATTTTTATCTTTAAAATGACACCAAAGTGACAAAAATCCAATGTACAGAACAGGAGATATAATTTTGTAAAGATTAACCACTTTATAGTGCCTAAAAACATTTAGCTCCAACCTGGGACATCCGGTCACGCTTGACCGGGGCAAAGTCAAAGTTTGAGGCTGACCACGATGGAGCCCTGGCCAGATACACTAGAAACGTTCATGGATCTATTTCTTCTGTCGTTGATCATCTGGAGCTCCAGAGTTTTCAGCAGGATGAGCCTGAAATCCTGGCCGGGTCACGGTTGAAGGTAGTCGTCTTGACTCTCGATGTCGGGTCGATCACCTCATGGAGTTTTTCACAAAAGTTCTCCAAAGTTCTCCAAACTTCTGGAACTTCTTCCTGAAGTTCCTTTTGAGGGTTCAAAGTGTCCAAAACACAAATCCAAGGGTCTAGAATTTCTGAGATGGTCCTTGGAAGCTTGGACTACAGTTCCCACAATGCACCTGGCCAAATCCTTAAAGGTCCACTGGATGCACTCCAGGCTGGGGACTTCTAGGGGGAGATGGTGCAGGCAAGCCATTTTAACCTGTTGCTTTCAGAGAGTCCACTCCTTAATCCTTTTTGGAGCAAGGCAAAGTCCTCGGCTGTAGTTCCAAGTGTGCATACAGGAGCAGTCCTTCAGGGAGCAATCCTATGGGGTGCAGACCAGGGTTCAGCAGGGCAATCCTCCTTCTTGTAGTTTCAGGCAGCAAATTCAAATTCAGAACTAAGTTACTCTGCAGCTCTCACCTAGTTATTCAATGATCTGAGTTTACAAGCAGGGAGTCACCCCTGTCCAATGAGGCACATGGTGCCACCCAAAAACATCAATTCAATAAGGTATGCAGTTCCTAACTGGTTCGGGGGGACAGGTCGACTAGGTGGTCATAAGTCCTACTGATTACAGGGGGAACGGGGAGTTTCTCCTGTTGGAAATAGGGCCCTCACACACCCGGCTGGGTGTCATGCTATTTCATAGGGCGTGCTCCTCGTCAGGTCGGCGCTGCAATACCTGACGGGCTCCTTATGAGGGGCTCTTTGGCGGAGATCTTTTTTTCCAATTAGCCATTTGGTGCCGTGGGGGTGAGGGGCCTAAATGTGTAGATGTAAGGAGTGAAGGTCAGTGGACCAAGGGAAGTTAAAACAGGAATTGGAAGTACCAGACAGAATAATTTTAATCAGTAGGGCTTCCAACCTGATTAAAAACAATGTGGCGCACTACTGAAGTAATGTTTCAGAATTAAGCGCTCTGTCAAGTGGTCAACATGTTTCTTGCCTGGTTGTCCTATGATCTAGCGGCGATTCGTCAGGACCAGTATAAGTGAATCTATCTACACAACAAGTGGTTGTCCGGTAAAGTGTCCCTGATGAACCACCTAACAAACCTATTGTGTGGTACCTGTAATCGGAAGACCAACCCAATTTGGGTCGGTAGCTAACACCATCGACTCCCGGCAGGATTGACACTTGAAATTCCCAGTGTCGTTTGCTGAACTTTCTGCACACTTTGGCCACTCCTGTTATTTGCACTGCAGTATCCAATTCTATTAAAGTTACTATGACTATCAGAAAGCGCTACGAGCTTTAGAGACTGAATAAGATTTTTTTTATGATTGGTGTAATACTATGTCGTCCTAAACTTTTTTATTTTATGTATTGAAATTTTAAACCACGGAATTTTGTGAATTCTTTCTTTCTTATTCTATTTCCGGTGATGTTTTACAAAGGTGTTACACATTTCTTAAACTGTAATGGTTTTATTTGACAAACTTTTATGGTTCAAGGAACCGAAATAAAGTTATTCTTGACTTGACATGAATAGAGACCTATGAGCCAGATGGCCTGTTGTTTATAACGAGAGATGTCACCTGCAAGGTGAGACAAGCACACGAGAAGTTGTCAGAACTAGCACAGAGGTACGAAGTAGATTTGTCTCGGACAAAAATGCTACAGGGCTACATAGGCTTAATTATAGTGACCAGGAGCTGGAGAAAAAGAGAGTGACAGGATTGAAAACACACATTGGTTGTAGGAATATGGGCTTGGAGCATGCTTGATAAGTGGGAGGAAAGGTATTTTAAGAAGAAGAGTGTTAGAAAAGTGACGGGGGAAATACCACCTCCCGGAGGGGGACCACCGGGAGTTGAGGCATATCTACTATGAGAGGTGCCTAGTGGAGGGTATGTGCATGTTCCTTGGAGTAGAGGAGACCCAGCTGCATTCAAAAATGATTTTCCGAAGTTAAGGGAGAAACCTCCTTAATGGTGCAAGCAAGTCAATTGCTTTGTTAAAATCTCGAAAGTGTTGTGGAATGACTTAAATACTCTGTTTGAAATTGTGGTCCCTAGTGATCTATGGTCTGCATGTAAAATCGCTATTGATTGGCCTGCTGCTGAGCCAGAGAGGTATCCTGTAACTCATGGTCCATCTCCTTTGGTTATGAAAAAGCAGTATCAGGTGATCACATGGTTGCAGTGCAAAAAAGCCCCTAAAGACATTGATTGGGTTAAGAAAGATCGAACGACCCAGCAGCCTAAAGAATCAGTGCATGCCTATTATGAGATGCTCTTGCAAGCCTTCAAGCAGTACAGTAGGTTAGATACACTCAACCCCATAGACATGGGACAATTTGTCTCAAAATTTGTGACAGGATTGAGTCTGGAAATCAACCTCATAATCCAGCAACATTTGATCTGCTGGCAAAATAAGTCAGTGGACAAAATTCCATGTCAGATATTGCAGTGATGAGGTGGATTCCAAGCATAGGAGGATAAAGGAAAAGGTACTGCTGGTCCAGATGCGAAACGCACATATGGGAGAGCAGGTGCACGCAACAGGAGGGACAATAGGTGAGAATCAAAGGAATGTACAAGGAGGTGTCCAGAGCACACCAGGTTCAGCTGAACAAGGAAGAGGGAAAGGTGTCCCTGTAGATCCCAGAACGGGGATAGATGTTGCTACGCTGAAAAGGACAATTGCTTGTCATTTTTGTCACAAGATTGGGCACTGGAAGCGTTAGTGTAACTTAAATCTGGCAAATCAGGTGCAGGAGGGAGAACTTGTGCAAGTGACAGACGCAGTAAATCAGTTATCAACAGTAACAAGGCCAAGATCCATTAATGCAGGAGGGAATCAGAATCAGTTAGTGCAAGTGCAGCAACCTCTGAGAATCTCACAGGGCAATCAAACGTATCATCAGATGCCCTTTATGGAAGCGCTAGATAGATTTGATAAGGACCTGTCCCAATGACTGTGCCTGAGGGGGGAGGAAGACTGTACTCTTGGAGCAGTCTTAGAGGTAGACCAGAGTGGACCATATTTAGAGGCAGACGTAGATGGTCATCCCATTACATTTTTGATTGATACTCGTGCTACCAGTTCTACTGTGAGATTTGCAATAGTCCCAAACCTACCACTCTCAGGAAAATTAATTTAAGTTATAGGAGTTGCTAACAAATGAATGGTAAACCCTTTGATGGAAGACGTGCCGGTGAAAATCGGGACCTTCCAGGATCATCACCAGTTCGTGGTGTGTGATTCGAGTCCAGTCTGTCTATTAGGGCATGATCTCTTAGGTAAATTGACTTGTACCATCTATTGTACGCTGGAGGGAATTGAGTTACAGACTAATGACTATAACATTGCTTTCAAGCTAGCAAATCAAGATCATTGCGTAGACATGTTTCCTTTGCTGACAGTGGAGGGCATACCGCTGGACTTGAGAGACACTGTCTCTCCGGTGGAATGGGACTTCATGGGGGAGGAAATTGGACTGATTCAAGGAGTCAAGCCAGTCCACATACAGATCAAGCCTAATGCTGAATTTCCAAGAGCACCTCAGTACTACTTGACCCCGGAAACGTTGGCAGGAATTACACCTGTGATTGAATCCATGATTGCACAGGGCATACTAAAAGAGATCATAGGAAGTCCATGCAATTCGCCCATCATGGGATTGCAGAAACTGAGGGGAAAGTACCGCATAGTTCAGGACCTTAGAAAGGTGAATAACATTGTGATTCCATGTTGTCCTGTGGTACCGAATCCATTTTGATCCTATTTCAGAATCTTTGCAAAGTTGTCTGTTTAACTGTGATCGACCTTTGTCAGGCATTTTTCTCCATTCCACTGCATGAGGAAAGCCAATTGTTAGTTGCTTTCCATCTGGAAAATTGTGTCTTGACATGGTGTCGTATCCCTCAAGAGTATACTAAAAGTCCATCCATTTTCAATCAGGTCTTGAAGGAGAACCTTGAGAGTTTGATTTTGCACCGAAACTCAGAGCTAGTTCATTATATTGATGACCTCCTCATTGCATCTGAAACATAGGAGGCTTGCAGGGACGATACTATTGCCTTACTAAATCACTTGGCTGAAAACGGGCATAAGGTGTCTCCGAGCAAACTTCAGTACTCTCTGACTGAATTTCAGTACTTGGGTCATCGAATTGAGAAAGGCAAGAGGAAGGTGTCACCGGAGCGAGTGGAGGCGATCATGAAAATGAATCAGCCCACTACCCAGAAAGAGGTCAGGATACTTTTGGGAATAGTTGGTCACTGCCGACAATGGATTCCAAATTTCTCTTTGATGGCAAAGCCTTTACAGATGCTGACCCAAAAGAACGTGAGTGATCTGCTACCTTGGGATAAAGATTGCTTACTTGCCTTCTTGGATCTGAGAGAGTGCCTTTGTCATGCTCCAGCTTTAGGAATGCATGATTACAACAAAGCGTTTTCGCTGTTCTGCCATGAAAGAGATGGTTGTGCTCTTTCTGTACCAGTGGCCTATTTCTCAGCTACACTAGATCCTGTAGCTTCAGCATTGCCCGGATGTCTCAAATCTGTTGCTGCAACAGGTGTCAGTATTGAACAATGTGAAAGCATTGCAATGGGTCATCCACTTACTGTATATGGGCCACACTCAGTTGAAATCCTGAGCATGAGGACCAAAACACAGCATTTGACCAATAACAGGCTGACAAGATATGAACAAGTTCTGCTTGCAGCAGAAAATGTAACCTTAAAGCACTGTTCTGTGTTAAACTCAGCTACCTTGGTGCCTGTTCCAAACGTTGATTGGGAAGATTGTGAAGACCATGACTGTCTGGATGTTACTGAGCTTTACACCAAACCAAGACCTGACATTGTCGATGAACCATTGTCTGATCCTGATCAAGTCCTTTTTATTGATGGTTCATGCCTAAGGGTCAATGAAGGTAATCTGAGAGCAGCATTTGCTGTCTGTACCATCTCTGGAGTTGTGGAAGCTGCTTGTTTATAGGGAGTACACTCCGCATAAGTGGCCGAGATCATTGCCTTGACCCATGCATGCCTTGTCACTGAGCAGATCCGAGTCACCATCTACACCAATAACCAGTACTGTTTCGTTGTCATTCATGACTTTGGACAGCTATGGTCACAGAGAGGGTTCCTAATGTCATCAGGATCTCCCATTAGAAATGGGAAAAATGTGAGACAGCTGTTGGAAGCATTGCAGTGGCCAAAGGAAGTGACAGTCGTAAAGTGCGCTGCACATGGGAAGGGAGATGATTTATTACCATAGGAAACCGCTACGGGGATGAAGTTGCTCATTTTTGTGCCACACAAGCATGCATTTTCAATGGGGAATATGTTGGTGAGAGTATGGTGAAGACTGAACTAAGTATGAAGCTAGCTGTTGAAGACACATGGGATGAAGTTAGGCGGTTACAATTGGAATCAACAGATCAGGAACAAGCGGGTTAGATCAGAGCAGGCTGTGAGAAGGGAGAAGATGACATTTGGGTTTCAACGGATGATAGGGCAGTGT
Source organism: Calotriton arnoldi (assembly GCA_963921515.1). Classification (NCBI taxonomy): domain Eukaryota; kingdom Metazoa; phylum Chordata; class Amphibia; order Caudata; family Salamandridae; genus Calotriton; species Calotriton arnoldi. The sequence goes on from CAWUFW010005029.1 coordinate 983,155, forward strand.
TACCGGATTGTTTGCTGAACCAATGGCAAATCAGATTCATGGAGCAGCTCACATAGGAAGAGACGCAATGTTGAGGTTGTTCAGGTAGACTTGGTTTAATCCAAGATTCTGTGTGTTTGCAGAAGCAGTATGTCATCAGTGTGTTACATGCCGACAGATGAAGACTGGGAAGAAAACTGTTGTAGCCTTGAGCCACATTGGGAGGTTGGGGAGTCCTTTCAATCGGATCCAGTTGGACTTTATTGAGATGCCTGTATGTAATGGATTGAAATACATTTTGGTTGTTGTGTGCATCTTTTCTCGGTGAGTGGAAGCTTATCCAACTAGAAGGTGTGACAGCCTGACTGTAGCAAAGATATTGTTGAGGGAGCTGATACCTCACTTTGGATTATCAACTACATTAGAGTCAGATAGAGGCACACATTTCCACAATGATATCATGACGCTGTTTTGTACTGCCTTAATTGTGGATCAGAGTCTGCATTGTAGTTACAGGCCAGAGGCCTCAGACATTGTGGAGCAGATCAAGGGGACGCTAAAGGCAAGGCTGGCAAAAGTGTGTGCCTCAACATCTTTGAAATGGCCCGATGAGTTGCAGTTGATTCTTATGAGCTATGGCAGCATTCCCAATAGGAGAACTGGGCTATCTCCACACAAGATCCTCATGAGAAGGGCAATGCGCTTGCCTGCAGTGCCGTCTACAGCTTTGATAAACATCACAGATGACTTGTTCTGTGACTACTGCAAAGGATTGGCTGATGTGGTTCTTTCTGTGTCTTACCAGGTTAGAGCCGTGACTGCACCTACATCAAAAGACCTCTGTCACGACCTGAGCCCCAGAGATTGGGTGCTAGTCTGGAATCATGTAAGAAAGAATTGTCTTGACTAACGGTGGCATGGATGTAGCAGGTGATATTGTTGACGAATACCGCTGTGAAGTGTGGAGGAGAGCTTAACTGGATACACGCTTTACATACCCAATGAGTCTCAGGGCCCTCTGATGAAACAGCTCCTCTCCCAGAAGTGAGTCTAGCCGTGATCGCAAAATCACTGGAGAGGGCAAGCTAAGCTGTGGGGTTTTCTGAAGAGGTTGCATACCCACCATGTCAAGCTGAGGGAGGTCAAGCTACACACGACCAAGGTATAGACTCTGGCGGAGACGGTAACATTGCGAGTGGTATAGAGTCTGACTCAGCAGAAGAGATTGGAGTGGAAATTGGTTGAGTGCAGTCAAGGAAGAAAGAGGTTGCAAATGAGTCATGGCCTGTGAAGCAGAAAAGAAGAAACTTGAGACTTGCATTAAAGAAAGAACTTGCACCAATAAGTGAATCATCTGAGTCTGATCTGAGTGAGTCTGACCAAGCCCCAGGAAGTGTGCGGAGATCAAGGAGAACAAGACTGCTGTGTCGGAGATACTCCTCTCCTGACTGGACTTATCTAGCTCCAAATGCTACAGAGAGTGAGGTCTGAGACTTCAATACTGATTGTAAAGATCCTACTGAGAGTTCCTGCAATAGAGGCTAATGCAGTCTTGTCATTGACTGTGCCTTATTCACCAAGGTTGAGTGGTTTACGGACTCTGATTTTGGAAGACATCGAATTCCCGAGCTTTGGAAATCAGCCACCTCCTCAGAAGACTGTTGCATTCAGAGATGAACTGTTACAGTGAGCCATCAATGAGATTGGCTCTGATCTCATTAGGGATGTAAATTGAACTTTTAACTGTAAATAAAAATTTGCTTGAAAGAAGATAACCTAGGCCTAAGTGGAAGATGAGTAAAATTAGGAATTCTCCCTTTAGAAGAAGAAAGAGGGTTAAGGAAGTCTTCCAAGCTATGTAAATATTGTGCCAAAGACTGTTGTGAGAATTATTTAAGATCCAAAAGGAAGTTGCTCAAAGACATTGTTGCCAGTACATACAAGGCGGAGAAAAGAGACTATGTGTGTTAATACTCTTACAGCTACAATCTGAGCCACTTTTAAAAAGGAGTCTGGAAATTCGAATCATAGGCACAAATATATTATAGGTACACTTATTGTAGGAGTAATCATAGTGATAGCTGTAGTCAATACTGAGTCCATTTTAAGTGCACACAAAGCTGAGGTACATGGAATGGGGGTACAACAGACATCCACGCCTACCACTGCTGCCTCAAAAGAGGGTACATTAGGATCTGATAGAGGCTTAATAGAGCAAACTAGTCGTTTTTTGCATGTAGATTTGTCTAAAGGTGATTACGTGCTGAACGCTTATGTGAAGTTGCTGTATGAATATGTGAATACTATGGATGTGAGAGACTGTTATGTGTGTATGCAATTGCCTGCTTCAGTTGAGGAGGGTATCAGGTACCATCACCTGCCCTTGATGTATGGTATCAGTTGTGGTTAGCTTCTTAGCATGTGTTATGTAAAGGGTGATTACGAGTACTATTTCTCAAATTATGATTTGATACTTTCAGAAGTTCTAGTCTACAAACATTCGAATAAACATGATTAATACAAGCAAGAAGAGAGAATGGGAAAGTATTTTGTACCCACAGTAACACTAGATACTTCTTATGCGTATAGACACAATTTAACTTGCACCTTAACAGACATAGAAAAGCAATTTGTAGATCAATTAGAGGAAAGAAATAGAGGCCTAACCGTTAAGCTTAACAGTAGGGAAGGACATTTTGAGTGGACCAAGGAGGAGTTAGTTCACAATTCTAAGGGAAGCTATGGTTCTATAGCTCTAGATTGGGAACAATGATGTAAGCTTTGCATTCGACAGGTACAGACCTGTTATGTCAATATCTTTGTGGGACAGAGTGTGTGCGATCACATCTTCTTGACTGATGCTTCTTTAAAGAAGTTCCTCCAACAAGCAGTACAAGTGGTGCAAGGAGTATATTTTGTAGTGGGAAGAATGCATATGTTCGGCTTCCGAGCAATTGGTATGGCACTTGTTATGCAGCCGTTGTGTTTCCAACGATATAACATGTGGGGATCTGGAGAGTTTGGACGGAAAATCAAACCATAGAGAAAAATGTGGATTGAGTGCTGGTGAGATGGCGGGAGACATATTTGAAGCAATGATGCCTAGTTTAAGTGTGGTATTGAATGACAACAAGATTATCAGGTTATCTACCATATTGGATAAGTTGTGGGTTAACACAGCTCAGTCATTGTTGCTCATAGATGGAGAGATGGTTTCGATAAGGGCTATGGTGATGCAGAACCGCCTTGCTTTAGATGTGCTATTGGCAACATAGGATGGAGTCTGTTGGATGCTGAAGGTCCAACAGTGCTACACCTACATTCCTGATAAGAGTAAAGATCTGAGGAGATATATAAGTAACATCACTGAGATATACCATGAGAAACATGACCTGGCAACTGAGGGAATTTGGGATAAGATTGGAACAGTTGGAAGTTGGTTTGCTAACCTAGGAAAGGGAATTTTTGTATATATCTTGAAGCCAATAATAATTGTTGTGGTCTGTGTTACCATCTTGCTAGGCATGGTAAGAGCATACAAATGGCATAGCATAAGTCGAGGCAATTGGAGAATTCCCTTAGGGGTAGAGAAAGAAGGGTGGAAAAACTGCAGAACAGTCATTATGAGAACCTTAAGCAGTTGGAGGAATTCAGGCAGAGGAGACTAGCTATGACATCTGTTTAGATCTGTCTTCTCTACAGGGAATTAGAGGGTTTGTGATGACGCAGGTCATCAGAGGGCAGACTGATGTAGTGGAAATGTCATTTTATATGTAGGGGTGCATTATAACCACACATCTAGAGCGCACATGCATATAATCCTTTGTCATGTTAACATAAAGTGTTAGGATCTTGAAATATAATAACGTAAAATGTGATGTATTTAGGCCATTGAATAGAACCATGAAGACTTAATGTAGAAAGTAAATGTAACTAGCAGAAAACACTAGCGTGAAGAACTCATGCTGTGCAACTGGCAATCATTCATTATTAAATGTGTTTATTAATCATGTCATTATCCATGTAGGTAGGAATATTAACTGAACGTGCCTTATTTTCTATGCAATTTTGTGAAGCTCATTTGCTATTTTTCTTTTGTTAGCTGAATCCTGTAGACCTGAAATGCAATTTCCCTGGAAGCTCTCGCACTAGAATTGACAGTTAAATTTCATATGTACTGTGGATTTCGTTCTTTCTCACATTTGTGTTGCAAGTGGAAGAAGCTCCCTTGTTAGCTAGAATTATGTCTTTGTTTTATTAGTCAGGTAAGGAGAGAAGGGTATATATCACGAGCTAAAGCCGATAAGGAGAACTGTTGTATTTTCACACTGGAGAAAACCTGGGAATCAAGGTCAACATGTTACAGTTCAGGAACATTGCTGTACCGTGGAAAAGTACCTATGAGATCGTTGTTGGAGCGCATGGTGTGACCAGCAAGGACTCTTGGGAAGATACCTGTATTTTTGAACGTTGCAAGTAGGTAAAGGAAGCCCACTTCTTCTCTGCCTTTAGAGCTTTGTTTCAATAGCTTTATTCTATTCGACCCATCAATGGTGGAGTGACTTCGTAGGAAGACTCCACATGCTGACCCTTTTATTTCTTTCCCTGAGGATGCTTTAGTAGGAATGTCACTTTAGCGTTATTGTAGGGATAGATTGATGCTTTATATTCATCGACCCTCGATGCAGGGAAATTTGGACGCATGCTTACTGATCCTCTGCATTCAATTTTTGAGTTAATTGTTTTGTGCATGTTGCATCAACTCAACTTTATTCGCAGATATGGCTTTATGCTGATTCCAATGTATTTCTACACTCTCATTTTGAGGTGTCTCTACGTCCAGTTATTTTTGGCTTTGCAATAAATTAACTTACCTCACGTAATTGTCTGCGGTTACTATGTGTCCAGAGATATTCCTGTTGAATTGATTGGCATTACTGACTATTTTCTCCCCTCTACGCTTGCATGCTGCTAAAAGGAACCATCGGTTTGTGATTCTAGAACAGGTCCAGAAATTATGGGCCTGGTCCTTTCACATTCAACGGCACTCTGGACTTAGGCTTGGCTCATTCACGGTCTAGTGAGGGCTTTTTGGGTGAGCCTCTGTCTCCCTTTTATCAGGGTAGCAACTATACATTGCTGCTGAAACAAAATCAATTCTCCCTTTAGTACTTTTGCACCTGGGGGCCTTTTTTGCTACCTTCAAGCAATCCTTGTAGTCTCCAGTGTCTAGTGATTTACACAACCTCCGTGAGTATTACATACCAGGCCTGCTTTCGAGTACCAGCTTCTTCTTTACCGCTGGGATCATCACTGGAATAGGTGGCATAGAAGAGAGGCCTAATGACCCTGCTCCCTGCTGTTTTGATGTGCCAGCACCTTTAGAGCTACCCTTCCTTCCATGTGCCCTTTGCCCACTCTTGTTTTCAACAGGAGGGTATAGCTAAATCTAAATAGGACTCTTTTTTCCCAAAAACACTCCCCCTTTTTATTATTAGATGTACGTCCCAGTATTTGCCAAAGAAACAGAGGGAGGTACCACCTCTTGGAGGGAACGGGAAAATTCAGACTTAATACGATCTTCTAGAGGACAGCCCACCAGAGAATCGTCCACGACCCCACCCTTGAGGGATTTACAAATAGCATCAAACAGCTGGATTAATTTAGCATTTTGGGTATTGCTCAACACAAGGCTCTTTAGCATTCCCTGGAAAATTGATTGAATTTGGGAGAGCAGATTCAACATTGACAGGTCCTGAGCAAAGTCAAAGACATTCCCTATGGAAAAAGTCTCATTAGTTGGCTCATGATTAGATGGATCATGCAAAATGCCCCTCAGTGATCCAGCAGCTAAGCTTTCGGAACCAGCAAGGGCGGTCTGTTTAGCATAGAAACTACAGTTTGGGTCAGACAGACCACCCCGAAAACTGACTCTACTCCCAGATATTGGCAAGGATGAAGATCTTGGGTGTCTAGCTCCTAGATGACCCCTTCCTTTGCTTTGGAGCCCCTCAGCCAGGATCATCGAGCTTGAAAGCTCCACCTCCAGCTCTCACAGGCCATTTCTGACACATTCGTTTACCAGCTTGGAGCACTTGACGTTGAGCTCTTTATCAGAGTGTTGATTAAACTGGATGGTTCCGGGGCACAGGTGAGCCCTGCTAGACATTCGGTTTGCAGTGGTTACAGTTTTACCACAATGTATGAGCTTGGCCTCCTACGGGGAGTCACCCCTCTCATTTGAAACATGTAGGAGGGGCCACTGAGAGATATACACACATTGCAACTTAGATGATACTTCCTCTTCCTTTCCTTGAACTTCTGGAGCAACAACCATTCCAACTGCCCCGCAATCATCTGTTGAGTGGACGGCCTCCAACTCAGCTGCCAACTGTTCAGCTATAGCTGGCAGCCCTAACATCTGAATCTCTTGCCCCTTAAGCCCATTCTTGAAACCATTCTCTATATCAACTGAGGAGGGCAGAATTATCCTTTCCTCGACTTCCATTCCATATGTTCCAACCTCAGCAAGATTAATTTTGCTCAGCCTCGAATGATCCACCTCCACATTCAACTCTGGAGCATCTGTAGTCAGACTTCTTACTTTGAAGTGCTTCATGACAAAATCTCTTACAGAAAAGGGGAACCCAGTAACAGGTTTCATTTATTTGGTGGCTTTATGGCTAAAGCTTGAAGCTTGGGTCCCCTTTATCTCAGTTGAACAGGCAAGGGCAGTCTGACAGAGGAACCAGGGAAACATCCCAAGAGTCTTGAGGGAGCGAACAATTAGCCAATGGAGGAATATTACTCATTCTGCTGAGCTCTACTGTTTTGCTGACTCTGGATTTTGGGACACAGCTTCATCCACTGGGATAGAGAATATGCCAATAATTGTGGTATATACAAAGATTTTGGATTTCCAAAGTTGGAAGTTACTTGAATTGGCCACAGAGGTATGAAGTGGCATCAATTGTTACCAATGGTTGGGAGCATTTTGGATTGTTAGTGCCCATACCTCATGATAGTGTACTGTGGTGGTAATGGCCTAGGAACAATCAAAGAGGTTGCTCTTGAAATCCAAATGAAGGTAATCTTTTCCCAATTGATGTTTCTCTTTCCTCACACAGCCTTTGTATATTCAAATATATGTTAAAGGCAAAAATGGCAATGGTCAAAAGAGTTTTGTCCTAAGATTGAGAAGTTCATGAAGTATGTTAATAAATCAATTTCTACATTTCTCCGTGACCAAGGAATGGGCTCTATGTAGCCTAACAATTTCTGTTTTGATATGGCAGATCTCTACAGACGAGATGGAATGCACTTCACTTCAGAAGGAAACAGGATCTTCTTTAATAACATCAAGGGGTGTATCCAGTTCTACGTGTACCTGAACACTACACACTATAAACACACAAGCTCTTTTCAGAGCAACCCTTCTTATACATAAATAGGTTTTTTTAAATAAAATTACTTTAAAAAAATGTATATACACTGCAAGACTATCGTGGGAGCAGGAGCACACAAACAGCACCCTCCCCTATTTATTTGTTCAACTCCCATGCAAGCTCATACTTCTTACCTATACAATCTGGCTGAGAACTTTGCAATACACTCTATAAGAAGAAACTCACCTCTCTCCAAAGAGCTCTCCCCAGTTCAATAGGCATGATAAGAACGCATAGTAGTGTGTGGGGAGGGACTAGCCCCGCCACTGAGACCTCTCTCTTGGATGACAGGTATAAGTAAAAGGATGTGGGGAAGAACTAAACTCTCGTACAAGACCTTTATCTAAGATAACAGATGTGCATACTGGAGTACAGAGGGACTGGTCTCTCCATTCAGACCTCTCTCTTGCAAGACAATTGAGCACAGTAGGGTGTGGTGAGAGACTAGCTGCTCCACTGAGACCTCTCTCTTGGATGACTGATGTGTGTACTAGATTGTTGAATGGGACTGGCCTCTCTGCTGAGACCACTCTCTTGGATGACAGCTGTTTGTAGTAGGGTGTCAAAAACAATTGACATCTCAGCTAGCACCTCTCTCTGGGAAAACAGGTAGGGTATGGACAGGGAGGTGTTTGGAGAAACTATATGAAAAAATATTGTGATATAAAAATATTCTGTCAAGAATATCGGGATGGCAAAGATATTGTTGACATGAATATCATAGATAAAAATATAGTTTTTAGTGGTATATCTAATATTGTAAAAAATATCGATGTAAAAATATTGTTGTTTCCAATATCATTTGTAAGTGTTAATTAGTATATCATTTATTAGAGCGTGTTTGATTCTATATGTTTACAAAACTTTTGATTTCTGTTTTTGGTATGATAATTTAATATTTTTTAAATTGTTGAAATTTGGATTTTTTGTTGTATTAATGTATATAAATAATGTTTTAATACTTTGTTTTATTTGCCAGATAGTGGGTTTTTGGGGATAAGGGTACGGAGATTTTTAAAAAGTGCATATTTTAAAGTAAATTTTATGTTAAGTATTTTAATGATTTGCAATTGTAAATGTAATTGCATTTATAAAGCGCTTAATGCCCCTGACGAGGTGTTGAAGTACTTTTTCGGTGAGTAGCATGCTACTCCGGAACCCAAAAAAGGATTAGTGGTGAATTAGTATAGGGAAATATGAAATTAATTTGAGCAGTGGACATGTTAGTCTGTTACTTGGATTGAAAAGGATAGTGAAGGGATGGAAGAAGAAAGGGTTTGCATTTATGCAGCCCTTGCTACCCCTGATAAGGTGTTGAAGTGCTTTTTGGAGGGTAGAACACTACTCCAGAACCCAAATATGATTAGTGGGAAATTAGTATAGGGGAATATGAAATTTATTTGAGTGGTGAACTTGTGAGTTTGTTATTTGAATTGAAAAAAGGATAGTGGAGGGATAGAAGAGAGAGGGAAGGGTTTGCATTTATATAACGCTTGCTACCCCTGATGAGGTGTTGAAGTGCTTTCTGGTGGGTAGCACGCTACTCCGGAACCCAAACAGGATTAGTGGGGAATCAGTATTGGGAAATATGAAATTAATATGAGCGGTGGACATGTTAGTCTGTTATTTGGATTGAAACGGATAGTGGAGAGATAGAAGAGATAAGGGTATAGAACGTTTTTTTAAGAGCTCATAGCAGTAGGAATAGGATTTGGATGAGTAAAGAGGAAGTGGAGGGGACGAGTAAGAGGGAAGGATTTAGAAAGTCTTGTTTGGAAGATCTGAATAGTAAAAGAGGTATGAGATGATGCAAGGAGGGTAGATGAGGGAAGAGTCTAGAAAGGGTTATTTTGGGGCTCATAGTAGTAGAATGGGGTTTGGGATGAGTGAGAGAGTGGAGGTAGAGGATATATTGAAAGAGGTATAGGGTGAGAATTTGGGTAGTGCATTTGAGAGAGTAGTACAATGAGGTTTGAGATGAGTCAGAGAGTGAAGGCAGAGGATATATTGAGAGAGGTATAGGGTGAGATATAGGGTAGTGCATTGGTGATGCTGAATTAGAAGCAAAGTAATAAATATAAAGATACATAAGTACATGGAAGGTATATATGTATAAGGAAGGTAATATATGTATTTAAGTTGTATTTAATATACTCAGACTCTCAAGTGTTGCTATACTTTAAGTTAATTTATTTGTTTTTATTATTTTTTGTAATTCAATAATGAAGCAATTGTAGATAAATAGTTATGATAAAATATTTACTTATTTATGCAGTCACCTATATACATGTTAAACAGAGAATATTATAACCATAAGTAATATGTACTTTGTTCAGCAGAACTAACGAATATCTATATTTTCAAAAACATAACTATTATACACGTTTATACAAAGCAATACACATATGTAGGTGCACATCTATAATCCAAATTAATGCTTACATACAGAGGGATATGTTGTATATTTATGTTTGACTATGGTGGTTATGTGGGGAAGAGCCAACTCTTGAGTAATCTTCTGAAGATAAGGTAGTTATATGTGGACCTTTTGTTTGGGGGTAAAGAGTTCCATAGTTTGGCTGCTTGAACAGAGAAGGATGTGCCAACTATGTTTTGTTTTGCTTGTATGGTGGAATTTTGAGGCAAGGTGCCAATCTAGAGCGGAGGTGCCTTTGTTGAATGTATTTGGTGATTTTATTCCTGATGAAGAGCAGTCCTGTTCCACGTATCGCTTTGTGGGCGATACAAAACAGCTTGAATGTGGATCTTCTGGCAACTGGTAGACAATGTAGGGCTTTCAAGGCAGGGGAGATGTGGGCTTGTGGTTTTATATGTAATACTAGTCTGGCAGCAGAGTTCTAAATCCGTTGTAGTCTTTTCATAGTTGTTAAAGATGATCTGGGGTAGAGGTTATTGGTGTATTCAAGTTTAGACAGAACAAGATAGATAATAGACTGGACCTTGTTTGGAAATCCCTGGTGGGGGAAGATACTTTGCAGAGTTTTTATAGTAACGAAGCTTGATCTTGCTAGTTTGTCCACTGGGGCATTCATTGATAGCTTGGAGTCCATGATAATTCGGATGTTTCTTACTTCCTTTGATACTTTAGGTGTTGTTTCCAGATCATCAGGCCAGGCGACGAGTGGGTCATAATTTTTCCAATCACCACATGTGAGTATTTCCTTTTTGGAAGCATTCACTTTGAGATGGCTCCATGTCATCCTGTCACATGGCCCATGGGGACATTGTCGTCTTCTCTAAGTTAGCATGAGAATGCTGCAGACTGTCCGCTGCTTTGCGCATGTTACTACATGAGTTTATTTTGCATATGCCTCTTTTGAAACTTTCACATAAGAACCTACCGCTGTTTTCAAGCTTTGCAGGTTCCTGGGATTTAGTCTGAACATTGTGAACAAGGTCAAACAACAATGCCCCTTGTTATTCTGTTCTGGTCAGGCCCTAGCACCTTGACAAAACATTCAGATGCAGCTGTTGTTTGGTAATACGTACTTTGGTCTTCTTGGAATACACGGATAGGTAGCACACACTTGGAGAGGGTCCTTTCCAGGGAGAAGAGCATGACAGCAACTATGATGTAGATCTACCATCTATAGACTCAGGTACAGGGTATGCAGATAATGCCCAGAGATCTTCTTATATATAATCAGCTTGCTTCTAGACAAGGGGAGGGAGGTTAGGCTACGCTGTCATTCATCATGACACCTCCTTTTATGATTTACGGACTTCTTGCAATGCTGCCTGTATTTTTGTTAGGCATTTTTATGCTGATTTTGGCACGTATACTGCATACTAGAGCACGTTAGTTAAAATAAATATTTTAAACTTGTTCGTGACTCTGTCAGATCATATTAGGGACGAGTACAAGAGTGTGAGCGAAAGGGTGTGTCTTGCAACCACGATTCCTGAGAGAGTTAGGTGTGTTATGTTCTGGGGTGTCTAATCACTTGTTCCTCTGTGTGTGAGTAGGAGGGAAAGTGAGACACTATAGCTAGTCGGTCCCGGGCTCATGGGTACTAAGGTAGTAGGATAACTCTGTCCCTACAGAGTAAGGTCCCATAATCCCATGCATAGTTCTGTGTTTGCACAGAATCCCTGCACAGAATCCCTGCAACATAGCGCCATCAACGTTTGGTCTTCTACTTATTCACGGGACCCTAAGTAGTGCTTGTGCTCGTCCACGATACCCTCTCACCGGTTCCCGGAGATGTCCGTGTGGGAGGGCTTTGTCTCCTGCAGTTGTAGGATACACCTGTCTCTGTGGGTTTTTCAAGCTTGCATCCTAAAAGGTTTTTAGACCCGTTTTGCACTACGGTTTTGTTAAACTTTTCCATACACCATGACACAACTGGTCGCGATTCCGGCGCATAGGCAGGCGGTGGTTACACATCATTTGACACAGCATGGGGTCCTGTTATCTTAGTGGTCGAGGCGGATCCAGCATACTGCTTCGAGGTATTTTACACCTGGGTTACATTTCCTGCAGTTGATGCAAATGATACATTTTTTCATGCTTACACTGTTGCTGCACCTCCAGCAGCGTATCGTCCTTACGCGATGATTGAAGTTACGTTAACATTCTGGTAGCATACTATTTGGTTTAATGGCGCTCTTCCTCCCCTTGTCTCTTTTGTTCGTATGGGCCCCTTAAGTATTGATTGGGCATCTTGGCCGGGTTTGGCTGGTTTTACACCACATCCCAACTATCTTAATGTTAATGTAGCAGACCTTCATTTGCTATATGAACAAGTACTTCAACTCTATAGATGAGTCATACAGTTTATTTCTCGTTCTTTTCTAGTGGCTCCGGTTGGAGCTGCACCTCCGGCACCAGTCCAGGGTGGAGGCCTTCTGATTAGTCCCGTCATGATTAACTCAGTGATGGGAAAACGTCCTCAGAATCGTGAGGACCTTCCCTTTTGGGTAGCTCAGAAAATTGAGCAGCTTGATGCTGTTTTCCCACACACTAGTCCTGTTGAGAAACACAGGATACTTACTATGTGTTTGCCGAGTGTTCTAATTCCTCATTTAACAGACTGCACCACCAGGGGGACGGTGCTTGCCTCAGTGTATTCACTATGCTTTGACACCCCTCCATGAACGTTCTTCCGAGCATCCTAAAATGTGTACAGGATGAACATGGGGCTGGTCCAGCCCTGGATTTGGGGAAGAAATTAGTGGATATGTTTCCCATAGTCTCCAATATGATTCTGGCTAACATTAAGGGTGAAGCAGTTTGCTTACAGGTGCGCCAACGCCTAGTGGTGGTGGCAGACACTGATCGGGAACAACAGTTGCCGATTATTATTGTGGATGTTTATACATTACTGGGACGCCATCATTTGGGAGTTAGACCATTTACACAAGTGCAGGGTAAACCCCCTCCTGACAAGGAGGGTCGTCCCGTCTTTCTGAAAAAGATATGGAACAAAAATATGCAGCAGCAGAAGCCTAAGTCTCATGCTGGTTCGCCTCCACCTGACGCTTCTGAGCATGGATTTGATTTACGTGACCGCTCTAAAATGAAGACACCTGAGAGGTTCCAGGTTCCTGATCCATGTTCTCCTCATTCATTTGGCAGAGGGGAAGAAAGGATCGCAGACAGGGCGAGTCCATGCAACAAAGGCGAGACCCGCAGCACCAGTTTGACGTGAAAGTCAAACGGGAGAAACCACCTCAATATCGAGTCCTGTTTCAGAAGAAGAAAGTTGCTGCTTTGACTGCAAAGTATGCCCCAGACGGTGAGAACCCCCCTCCTGAACAGGAGTTGGGCGATGACTCTCCTCGACAGCGCAGCGGAAGTTACCAGAGTTCGACAGACACTCCACCAGCATCTGGAGGTGAAAGCAACTGACACTTTTATAACTGTTGAAACCCCAGACACTCTCGTAGCTCCCCCAATAGACTCTATCATGTAGACCTTCAAATTGAAGGTGATATTAAATGCACTGTAAATGCAGTCTTTTGGGACAACTTGAAGTCATCCTATGACATTTTACTGGCGGAGGTTGATTGGCCTCCCCCCATGTCCTCGCTTCCACCAGGGGCAAGGGTGTAATTTTTCCGTCTTTTTCGCAGTATGTCCCAGAGGAGCCTAAACAAGCTTATGCTTCAGAGTGGGCTCTTGACTTGGCTCCTGCTTTATATTGCAATCAGGTGGGTTGGGATAAGGATTCACCTTTGCATGTAATTCCTTTATGATCTACACCTCAGTCCCAACAGCAATATCCCATTAAACGTGATGCTAAAGCTTCCGTTAGTGACATTATGACTCAATTTGAATATCAGGGTGTAATTGAGCCCTGTGTTTCGTCAATGAATAATCCTCTTTTTCCGATATTGAAACCAGACGTTTCATATTGTATAGTTTTAGACTACAGACATTTGAACAGTCATGGTCGTACCTTTGCAGTGCAGAACACACACAGCTCTGCGTTAGTAAATAATATTGTCTGCAAGAAGTTTAAAACTACCTTAGACATTTTAATGGATTTTTCAGTCACACATTGGCTCCTGAAAGCCGTTACTTGACCGCATTCAGTGCTCTCGGCAATAGAGACACTATGCAATATTGCCTATGGGGTGTAAGAATAGCCCCAGGGTTTTTGCAGCACGCATAGTGTTGATTCTACATGACACTGACCCTGATACATTTTCATATGTCAATGATATTTACTTGACAGATGATGAGCTAAATCCACATCTGCACATCTCATGTGCGTGGATCGCATTATCACGCATTTTTCAACTTTGGGTTACAAATTCAATTTTGCAAAATCCCATATCACTTTTCTGGCAGTTCTTTTCCTTGGTTACGAACTGAATAGCAAGGGTAGAGGGTTGGCAACCCACTTTTCGGCAGAATATACATTCCAGATTATGCCCAGCGTATCAAACCATCATACGCGTTGATACACCCTTCTTTTTCGTCTTCCAGTTGGCTTCCGGAACACACCGCAGTACTGCACTCTTTGAGTCTTATCTGCTTGCAACTCAATTCTTGTTAACTAGAGAAAAGACTACAAATTTGGTCCTAAGGATTGTACCATGAATATTAGGATTCACTTACGTGACTTTTAATGAAGGGGACACGGTTCCCATTGCTTATAAATCACATTTGTATACTCCAGCAGAGTTGCGTTTTTCATCAACTGAAAAGATATTAACTGCTGGTCAGATGGCGATTCTAAAGGAAGAACCTTTGGCTCAGGGCAAACGCATTTTTGTTGTTTTGCCAGTGCCCGCTTTAGAAGCTGTCACGAAGGCGAGTGTACCCAATTCAAAAGCTCTACATCCTCGTTGGATACAATGGGCTACTTCATTGACGTCGGCTGATGTCAATTTTATTTTTGATCTTTCTTTACATACACACAGCTTTCTTCCTTCCTCCCCTTGATCAGTACAAATATATCATTTACACTGATGGTTCAGCACAGCCGGCCATTAGTTCTAAACAGATTGTTGCAGGTATAATTGAAAATGGTGATTTCAAATCAGTGTTGGTTCATACGCAGTCCCTTGGGGAATGCACAGCACAATTGGCCGAGCTACGAGCTTTGCTATTGGCACTTGAGTTTGCTGATCCAGAGGTGCCTACTCTTATAGTGTGTGATTCATTCTACTCTGTACAATCCTTTAATGACAACTTATTATTTTGGAAACAGAATGATTTTCGTAATTCTAAAGGTAGCACAATAAAGCATAAAATGCTTTGGGTCCGAGTGGCCGCTCTTAAGGAACGTTTGCCACTCACACATGTTATCCATACACTAGACCATCAGCTGGTGGGAGCGCACGCTGTTGGTAGTTCTATGGCTGATGAGGCAGCCAAATCTCCAGTAGCCACATGTTCAGTAGCAGCTGTCACAAGGTCCATGACTTCAATTGATGATGGCATTTCGGCAGCTATTTCCTCGATGAAGGAGGGTACTCTGTTACCCCAGGGTTTCCCTTCACGTTACACCTATCACTTAACCACTGATCAGGTTTCATTTGTGACTATTCCCTCAGTTGGTAATCGCTTGATTCCCAACGAGGACCACAGACTTTCACCGATTGTGGCTGCCCATGAAAAAGGCTTCTGCGCATGCAGGAGTGACAGCCACAGTTTCTCTTTTACAGCGACGCTATTGGTGGCGCAGTTTATACCAACAAACAGGCAAATATGTGCCTTCATGTGACATTTGTCAACAAATTAAAAGTTCTACTGTTTAGCGCCCACCACAGACTCATCTTTTCATTTCTAATCATCCATTTGGGTGTATTTATCTTGATCACTGAGGTCAATTAACATCCGATATTGCTTTCAAATATATTTTGGTTGCAGTGGATTCATGCACTAGGTTCCTGTGGGTTTGGCAGCAGTGCGGTGCTGACGCTCATACTGTTCTAAAAGATTTGCATGTCTTTGTAGGTAATTATGGCTGTGGCACCTTCCATTCTGTCCAAGGTCCAGCTTTTGCCTCTAAGGCTTACCGTGATTCGATGAAGTCTATGGAGGGTGCAGGTGCATTTCTTGTCTCCATATAGGCCAGAGGGCAATTCTGTTGTGGAGCAGATTAACCGTGACTTAAAGCAATCTTTAACAGCAAGGGCATTAGGTACAGGCCGGGGCTGGTTGACTCATCTCTATGGGGTTCAATGTGCACTAACTAATCTCCCTAGAAGATCTCTGGGTGGGTGGACCCCCTACGAAATGCTCTTTGGCATTAAGATGTTTGTGCCAGACCTTGACGGTCTAAACGTTGTGGTGGCTGCCACAACATTGATGTAGATAACCACTGTGCCATGTCACAGGATCGACAAAAGAATCGAGAAGCTCTGGAGAAAACACATTTGCCCTCGCCTACGGATGCAGCAGTGCTGATTCCTGTTTCTGGCTGGCTTCCTAAAGTTGGTGATCTGGTCCGGGAGAAAGTGATGAACAAGAAAGAATTCAGTCCCCCATACCGTGCTCCGGTACTGGTCCTTGGTCTTAATGGCACTCGAACTGTGATCTTACCTCGGCTACCTGGATGCAAAGACAATTGTTTCATTTCAATTGAACATGTCAAGTTACACCATCTGGCCGATACTCAATAGTAACCTACAGGCATCCCGCGTCGGGATGTTTCATTACATCATATGAATTCTGTTTCTTTTAATTTTCCCCGGCTGCCAGAAAGGGAGATCGAGTCTTCAGTTGACTAATTATCAGTTTTACGTTCTACATATTCTACAGTGGAAAGCAAATATACTTCACTACCAGTTGAACTTCCAGAAACTCAAATACATTTGACTTCTAATCCTGAACAGCCCCTGTTATTTCAGCTCAGTTCTAGCGGTTACTACATTGACCAAGATAATCTTTCTTCAGACACTTCTTCATTGTCTTCGGCTATCTCACTGTCCCCACACGGATATGTGTTTTCATCGCGTGGTTAAAACAAACTTACCTGGTCCCACCTTGGACTTACATCTGGATCGTATTATCAATGGTGTTCCTCTTCATGTGGATTGGATTCGTGACTGTGTTTTTCCTCTTGATTAATGGCCCCTTCCTGTCTGAACGCTCCGCTGTGGAAATGGTTGACGTCGTACTGGCTCCCCATTCTTCTTCCCATAAAATGAAAAGAGACCAAGCCCTGGTTAATATTTCTACAGTCCCGATCGCCGATGGCTTTGTTTCGGATAAAGTGCCATTCGATGTATATGCTCCTACGGAGACCCTACAAATACCATATGTCTTCCGTGTTTCCTTAGGTGATGTCGTTATACCTGGAGTGCATTCAGATGATTGGGATGTTAATTAACTCGGGGCGGAGCAGGCAGAGTTGCTCTACTCGGAGCTCTACGGAGTTGGCCAAAAACTCAGTGGAGCTCCGCTCCGCGCCTCCCACCCCCCGCAATAAATATTTTTTAAATAAAATTTACAATTAAAGTAAAATAAAAGTGCACTTACCTTACCGCGGCATCCCGGGCTGCCCTCCTCCTCCTCGCCGTAATCCCATACGTCATGGTACGACTGCGCATGCACGCGTATGCGCAGTTCTACCATGACATACGTCTGGCATAGGGGATTATGGGGAGGAGGAGGAGGACAGCCCGGGACGCTGCGATAAGGTAAGTGTGCTTTTATTTTACTTTAATTGTAAATTTTATTTAAAAAATATTTATTGCGGGGGTGGGAGGCAGGAGGGTCCGGGGCTGAACTCCGCTCTGCTGCGGAGTCGGACGTTTTGCAGGAACTTAGCGTTCTCCGCGGAACACGGAGTATGCAAAATTCCGCAAACTCCACCAGCGGAGCGGAGTTCGTGCCCAGTGTTAATGTTAATGCTATAAATTCTTTGTTTTCTGATTTGCAATACTACACTGTCTTTGACACAGAGGATTAATATCTGAATTCCACAAATTATGCTGATTTATTTTGTTGCCAATATTATGGGCATCACTTTCTTCACAAAACAAGCACTCAGCATACCCCTTTTAACTATACACAACGGGAACACTGTCCTACACCATCTAAAGGGAGTTCTATCAGAAAGAAAAAGAAATATATATATTTCATTGGTTGCAATCTTTCAGACCCCGCATCATATTATTTCAAATTGAAAATCCCCACATCGAACACATATATGCTTACCCAGACTAAGTTTGTTTATTCCTCATCCTTCCTAGCAAACTTGTCCCTGAAAGGTTATGATTATTGTGAGGACAATATTGATTTGAAATCTATTTGGGGCACAAAATGTTGGCAAGTGCAAGGTAGTGAGTCCTTGCATCGTGCCTCTCTAATACCGTCTCAATTGATATTTTTAAATCAGACGGTCCAACAAACTACTTGTTTTAGTTTAGCCACTGCTAAAAATGTGAATACTCCATCTATTCCATCTCTGGCTCAATATGAGTCATGGTGCACAAGTACCAACTATACTACGGAAGAATTAACTTCTATGATACAAAATGGTACTTTTAATACTTCTATGGGTAATCCAGAGGGTTGGATACTATGGCCTACAGATGCCAATGCTTGCAATTTACGCTTTATAAATGCTACAAAAGGGTTTAGCCAACATAGACCGGATCCCCGTTATCCCCATTCACATACTGTTACTACTTATTCAGTTGGTAAATTATGCCAACAATGGTTGGAACATTCCACACTCTCGTCTGTGAAGCACTATCTTTCCCTTTTGTCAGGTGACATTGATCTTTCAGATTTTGTTTTAGGTTCAAAGTCCCCTCGCACTAAATGTTTTGTTTATGCAGCCTACAATGAATTTGGAAACTGTCACAGATGGAAGCAGCAGTACGCTTACGCCAAATAGATCAGGATAATTTGGAAAAGGTTCTTGTAGTGGTTGATAACAGAATAAACACGCTATCTTCCAGTATATACACCTTAGATAATATTGTGACGTCTGTTATTAATATTGTTAAGAATTAAGTATCTACTTTGTATCATGGTCAAAATCAGCAATGATCAGTTATGCAATTTGGTTATGCAATCAGGGTTCTGCCTTGGACTTGGGTTTCGATTTGGCCTTTGAATGAGACGCTTTGGCTCTGCTTACCAGTGACTTCTGTATTAGTCGAGGGCTAACATCCTGACCAAGGGGAGGGTGTCACATGGCCCATGGGGACATTCTCGTCTTCTCTAAGTTAGCATGAGCATGCTGCAGACTGTCTGCTGCTTTGTGCATGGTACTACATGAGTTTATTTTGCATATGCCTCTTTTGAAACTTTCACATAAGAACCTACCACTGTTTTCACGCTTTGCAGGTTACTGGGATTTAATCTGAACATTGTGAATAAGGTCGAACAACAATTCCCCTTGTTATTCTGTTCTGGTCAGGCCCTAGCACCTAGACAAAACATTCAGATGCAGCTGTTGTTTGGGAATACTACTTTGGTTTTATTGGAATACACGGATAGGTAGCACACACTTGGAGAGGGACCTTTCCAGGGAGAAGAGCATGACAGCACCTATGATATAGATCTACCATCTATAGACTGAGATATGGGGTCTGCAGATAACGAGCAGAGATCTTCTAATACACAATCAGCTTGCTTCTATACAAGGGGAGGGAGGTTAGGCTATGCTGTCATTCATCATGACAGCTAATTTTATGATTTACGGACTTCTTGCTATGCTGACCGTATTTGTGTTAGGCACTTTTCTGCTGACTGTGGCACATATACTGCATACTAGAGCATGTTAGTTAAAATAAATATTTTAAACTTGTTCATGTCTCTGTCAGATCTTATTGTGGACGAGTACAAGAGTGTGAGCGAAAGTGTGTGTCTTGCAACTGCGATTCCTGAGAGAGTCAGGAGTGTTGTGTTTTGGGGTGTCTAATCACTTATTCCTCTGTGAGTGAAATAGGAGGGCAAGTGAGAGACTATAGCTAGTCGGTCCCGGGCTCATGGGTACTAAGGTAGTAGGATAACTCAGTCCCTACATACTAAGGTCCCATAATCCCATGCATAGTTCTGTGTTTGCGCACAGTCCCTGCAATAATCCATTGAGCCAAGGCTTTGAGACAACTGAAAATGTGTGAATTTGCAGTGTCTTAGGGGCTTTCCAGTTCAAGGAGTATTTGTGTGTCATCTGCATGTGAGGTGAAATTGACAGATCAGTGCCGGTAATTACTTCATGTAAATGTTGAAAAGCATGGGTGAAATAATAGAGCCTTGAGGGACCCTTTCTTTTGTGAAGTACGGTTGGATCAGAAAGGGAGAATATGGATGAAGTTAGTTCTGTTTTGAAGGTCGGATGTGATCCAGTCGAGTCCAGTCCCCTCTATACCGGCTTCGTAGAGTCTTTGTATTAGAGTGTCATAGTCAACCGTGTCAAAGGCAGCTGAGGGGTCCAAGAGTGCAGCAGCCCTGTTTCGGTCAACTGTGTTCTTAAGGTCATCACAGATGGCAATGAGGGCAGAGTCTGTGCCTCTTCCTGGACGGAATCCTGTTTGGATGCCTGAAAGTATGGACTTATCTTTAATGTATTGTGACATCTGGGCGAAAGCTGCTCTTTCTATCAGTTTGTCCAGGAAAAGGTCCATTTGTAATTGGTCTGTAGTTGTCAGTGTTAATTGGGTCCAGGTTTGTTTTCTTTAGTAATGGGCATGTGTATGACTTTTTTAGATCTTCTGGAAATAGTCCTGTAGTTAAGGAATTGTTGATGATTATTCTTACTGGTGTGGCAGCAGAGGTAGTTTTTTTCTTGAAAGTTTGTGGTGGACACGTGTCAGAAGGGCTGGCGGCAGGCCTGCTTGCTTTGATCGGGTCCATAAATTCAATGTGTGAAATTTGTTAGAAGGAATGGAGAGGCTGGGTTAGCGTACTTTTGGATTGTTGCTTTGGAAAAGGGTTGGTGCTGGTGGTTTTTCTTTGTTTTAAATAAGAGTCGAACATGTCTGCTTTGGTCATGTAATGATTTGCCAGTTTGTCTGTGAATTCTTGAGCAATGGGATAAGCTTCTTTTAGGCAATTTGGTTCACTAAATTTAGTGAGAATTTTACAGGATTCTCTATTTGCACATTTAGCATTTTGAATGCTGTCTCAATAGTATCTTTTTCTAGCTTTTTTGATTGCTGACTTGTACAATCTGTTAAGTTTCTGTAAGTGACATTTGTCTTGATTGGTGTTTGTTTTGAGCCAGATTCATTGCAGATTCCATGAAGCGAAGCAGATTGCTTTTGGACAAGGGGAGCTGCATGTTAGTAGCTCCCCTTGTCCAAAAGCAATGCCGGCTCCCGCAGGAGGCGGGGAGCTGGCTGGGACCGCGGGGGCATTGAGGCTCCTTCCGCGGTCCCCAACGTAAGGCCAGGCCCCGGGGAATGGGGTCCCTGGGGCCAGATGTGGCCCAGGGAAGGGGGGCCACGAGGCCCCTGTCCCGTATTTTTGTATTTTAAAACAGAGGCAAAGCCCCGGGGAATGGGGTCCCCGGGGCCAATAATGGCCTCAGGATGGGGGCCATGCGGTCCCCCTCTTTATAATAATAATTTTTTTTTTTAAATAGATGGTATGCCCTGGGGATGGGGTCCCCGGGGCCAAAAGTGGCCAAGGGAAGGGGGGCCACGCGGCCCTTCTTCCTTATTTTATTTTTAAAAAGAAAAAGGTAATGTCCTGGGGATGGGGTCCCAAGGGGCAATTTTTGAATACTGGAAGTGGGGTGTTTTTTTTTCTTTTGAGTTTGCAGTCGCGACCCCAACGCAGCTCTCAGCACGGCCCCCCATGTAACGTCGCGTCAAATTCACGGTTCCTCCTTAAATAAATAATTTAGTAGTATATAATTTAGATGGTAGTGTTGCATTTGTGAAGTTGTTTTAAAAGGGAGTGTTAATGAGAAGATTAAAATTGATAGAGTTAGTAAAAATATATAAAATTAAAAATTAAAGGTGAAACTTGTAAAGCGTATTGTGTTGTAGTACATTGAATTCATGCTTTTGCTAATTCCTGACGGGTGCGCAAATCCACAATTTTTTTTAAAAAGAGTATGTATGTGTTAAAACCATATAGATTCACTATTGTGTTATAGGGTGGCTCTAAAAAGATCCCTTGTTTTTATTATGAGTTTTTTGTAGCTACATGTAAGTGCGGATGCAGAGCTTTAGGTTGTTGAGAAAGACTCTCTTTCCTTGATCTGTGAAGTGTACTCCATCACTTCTGTAGATGTCTTCCATATCAAAACATATATTGTTGTTATAGATGGAGCCTATCCTATGGTCTCTGAGGTAAGCAGAAACAGCTTTATTGACATTCTTCCTAGCTTTCTCAATCTGTGGACAGAATTGATTTGACCACTTCCATTTCTGTCTTTGGCATATATTAGAGTATACAGAGACAGTTTGAGGGAAAAGCAACATGAATTGTGCAAAGGTGTCCTTCAAAAGCATTTCCAGACCTACCCCAGTCAAAGTGCCTAGATCATTGCCACCACAGTGCACAATCATGAGGTCAGGGGGTTGGAGTTGCAAAAAGGTTTTAACCAAAGGCATCAATTGATGCCACTTTAATCCTCTCTTTGCAATCCATTTAATGTCCACATTTTGTAAAGTTAGGTCTTTGTCAATACCTCTGTGTTCAGCATACCTTTTGCACCAGAAAACATAGCTGTGTCCAACAATCCACATTGTAAGCATCTTGAAGGGATGTCTGGAAGTAATGAAAATATGTCTGTAGCTGAGGCAGTCAGTTGGTAGAATGAGAGGTATCTAAAATGGTGGACAAGATGCTGTTTTTTAAAAAGTAGAGAATTGATTGGCTGTTTAAGAAGATTGTACACTCAAAAATAGGGTGCATGTTACTTTCTTTAAAAAGCATGTTCTTTATTGGTTAGTAGAAAATGTTTGAAAGGTACAGTAGATAGGATAAGGAGATATTTTGCAAACGTCAACCACACCTGCTGTTTGCATTTGTAACCTTGTGTGCTGGATTTGAAAATATGGTGAACTTGTGACCTGTCAGTTCAGTGGAATGTTGCAAAAACTGTTACTATGGAAACTGGGATTAAGCAGTATGGGGGAAGGGTTGAATCTTTACTGTGGTTTTAAAATATGGAATTGTAATTTATATATAAGTAATATGTTATTAAAGTAAGATTTCTCAAGTCAGTATTGTGTTTAGAAGTAGTATGTTCTTAAAAAATAGTGCTATTATTATTAGTAATATATTATTGAACTCCCATGTGGATTCGCGGTTCCATGACAATGGTGTACGGTGGAGTCGCGACTCTCGAAAATTCCAGAATCAGTTTGGGCACTTTTACAAGTCAGTTGGTAAGGGTTAATATGTGAAATGTGTTTTACAATTTGAAATAATGTAGGAAGCAATGTGATTTGTTACTTACATTTATTTCTGTTGAGAAAGAGAGGGAAAGTTTGCCATTACTGGTTTTACCTTGTTGAGAGTGGTGCATTACATTGATTGCGCGCATAAGAAAATCTTTTATGAGTTTCTGATATTTCATATTCTACAAATCAATTTGGAAGGGGAGTTATATATTTGTGAGGTGTATTATGTATTAGTTTTATTTTTAAACTTTAAACATTATTCAAGAATTGTGATGTTTGAAATATATTATTAAATGTAGAGATGTGTATTGTAGTTTGTTTTATTGTACTTAAATGATGTTTGAAATAGATTCTGCATAGTAATATGTGTATATTGGAAGATGGATTAGTGATTATGGTAGTTTGTTTCAGTGTGTAGAAATGTACATTTGAAGTATACCACATACTTTTAGGTGTTGCTTTCAAATTGGAAGTGCAGTCTGTCAAGTTTTAAGGTGTGCATGGACTTGTGTCTGAAGTATGTTTCTACTTGTATATCTATTTTCATATGTCTTACACATTTGAAGGTGCATGATGTATGTTAGAACTGGGGGTCTCTAGTAGGCTGAGGCAGTTACCTTAGTCCAAATAGGGACCCTTGCTTCTAGTCAGGGAAAGGAGGGACACCCTCGTTGATAACCCCTGCTCACCCCCTGGTAGCTTGGCACGAGCAGCCAGTCTTATCTTCAAGGCAAGGTGTAAAGTATTTGCAACCACACTCCCAGTGACACAGTGATAACACCACAAATGGACACCACACTGATGTATGAAAATAGCGGTATCTTTATCAAGCAGAAAAATACGGTAAGACCAAACGATAAAAATCCAACGTATGCGTATTCGTAATATTTCACTTTGCCGGTTATTAGGCCAACAAACACTTGTAGGTTCTTGCGGTATTAATGAGCAGTTCACGATGTTCAAATGGAGTCCTAATGCAATGCTATGCAGTTCGTACTGCAGTTCGTATTATCTGACTAATGCAGTTCGTAATGCAAGAATAATGCAATCGTCAATGCAAGTAATCAGGCAGTTCGTAATGCAAGAATAATGCAATCCTCAATGCACGTAATCAGGCAGTTCGTAATGCAAGAATAATGCAATCCTCAATGCAAGTAATCAGGCAGTTCGTAATGCAAGTATAAC
The DNA here is from genome assembly GCA_963921515.1 of Calotriton arnoldi. Classification (NCBI taxonomy): domain Eukaryota; kingdom Metazoa; phylum Chordata; class Amphibia; order Caudata; family Salamandridae; genus Calotriton; species Calotriton arnoldi. The sequence goes on from CAWUFW010005029.1 coordinate 1,007,559, forward strand.
ACACTCCTTAATGCAAGTAATAAGGCAGTTTGTAATGCAGGAATAATACAATCCCTAATGCACGTAATAAGGCAGTTCGTAATGCAAGAATAATGCAATCCTCAATGCAAGTAATCAGGCAGTTCGTAATGCAAGTATAACACACTCCTTAATGCAAGTAATAAGGCAGTTTGTAATGCAGGAATAATACAATCCCTAATGCACGTAATAAGGCAGTTCGTAATGCAGGAATAATACAATCCCTGATGCACGGAATAAGGCAGTTTGTAATGCAGGAATAATACCAGGCCAAACGACACGATTAGCGCGGGCACCACTAGGCCCTAACCACAGACAACAGTCCTGAACTTCCGAGGGCGGCCCCGGTGCTGCCGGGCAGGTCCGGGCCGCTCGAGGACTCAGCGCGTCTAACGCGGTGCAGCAAGAGAGAGACGGGAGCACTCCGGTACTCCTCCTGCGCCTCCCCAGGCCACACACGCTTGCGGCTTCCGACCGGAGTCCAAGCCTTACCTGGGGGATGCGCTGCCTTGCTCTCTCTCTCTCCCAGCTCGTCGGACGTCCTGCTGGGCACTCCAGATGATGACGCAGCTCCGATGCAAGGCGGCGCTGTAGCCGGACAGGTTACGGCGCTGCCTCCTCCGTTGCTGACGATCTTGGGCAGATTCCTATTGCGAACAACGATCACGATTACCTCACAACTTCCTCAACTTTACGAAGTCCTTCAGCACGTTGTGGCTCGGGCCGGCGGCGGCGATCTTGATCCGCAGCCTCAGTTACGATGATGGCTCGGGCCACAAACAGCTACAAAGCAGCGTGGACGATGATTCACGCTGCGGGGGCACTGCAGTCACGGGGCACTCTCCAACCAGTACCACGGACCCCATGGCACAAAGCGCCACAGAGACTTGGTTGGGTTTCGGGCCACACAGTCCCGGTGCAATGCTTACGAAGGTCTCAGGCTTCAAAAAGCACACGCACACAGCGCCGCTGAGACACACTTGGAAACTTTGATGCTCCTGAGTTTCCACAACAGGGAGCCAGCTCTCCTCGGGCCCTTGGGGACAAGTTACTTCGGGACATAGCACACAGCAAAGTCCTTTCAAGCAGGGGGACATAGCACACAGCAAAGTCCCTTAGCCTCTCCTTAGTTAAATCAGCAAACTGCAGGCCAGCCCCAGAACACACAGCAAGGGTCAGACCTTCTCTTCAGTCTCTACAGCTGTTCTTCCTTGGCAGAGGTTCCTCTTGACCACAAAGTAGTTTTCAATCCTTTTCAGTCTTGATCAGTCCAACGTTCAGGGGCTTCAGCTCTCATAGTTATACCCCTAAATGTCTTTGAAGTCTTTGTGTTCAGGGGGCACTGACCCCTGTCCAAACCAGTTCTGGGTGTCTTCCTGCCAGCGGCACCTTCTTTCTTTGATAGTGGGGGTCTGGGTCCTCAATCACTCAGCAGGAAGGGGAGCCATTCTTTTATGGCAGCAGCCCAGGCCTCTTCACCTCCAGGGGGCTACTCCTTCCCCCTACACTCCAGATGCAGGTCATCCTGTTGCTGTCTCACCTACCCCTCCCCTGGGTCAAGACATTTCCCAGATCCTATCACATTCAAATCCAGACAGTCAATCCACAACCAGGCAGAGACACACAGAATTGTTAGAACAAAAAAACCAGCCACTTCTAAAAGCATGGTTTCTAAACACACAATTCAAAAACCACCTTCACAAAAATATGTGTTATTAAATTGTGGGTTCAGGCACACTAAACTTCACCTCTCCATCTTAAGCCTATGGGAAGATAGGCTGGAAACATATTACACAGCCTTGCTCATTCTGTCCTATGGGCAAGATGGCCTTGCAACTGTGAAAAACGAAATGGAGAGTATTTCACTGTTAGGACATGGTACACACCTCAGTACATGTCCTACCTTTCACAGACACTGCACCTTGCCCAGGGGGGTACCTTGGGCCTACTATAGGGCTGTCTGATGTGCAGGGAAAGGGAAGGGTAAGGCCTGGCAAGTGGGTGCATTTGTCAGGACAACATGGCAGTTAGCAAACTGCGCGCAGGCACTGCAGTGGCAGGCCTGAGTTCTCTCTTTAGGGCTACTTGTGTGGGTGGTACAATTAGTGCTGCAGGCCCACCAGTAGCATTTGCATTACCAGCCCTGGCACACATAGTGCACTTTACTAGGGACTTTACTAGTAAGGCAAACATACCAATTATGGACAACCAATTACCATAACACTTTATACAGGGAGCACTTGCACTTTGACACTGATCAGCAGTGGCAAAGTGCCCAAAGCATCTACGTTGGCAGCACTATGTCAGAAAAAAGGTCTAGGGGGAAGGCAAAAAGTTTAGGGAACTTTAGCCAAAAAAGGGCCAAGTCCAACAATGTATAACAAAGAGGTGTTGTAGCTTTTTATGTGGTAGGCTCAAGACTGTGAGTAGTACTAGAATGGTGAAGATGCAGCACAAAAGTGTGGTTTAAAAGATGTTGACATAAGGTATTAGTGATTAGGCTATTTTTTATAAGTCTTTAGAACGGTACAGTTGAAATATGCTGCATAATGTTTGGTTAAATTGGAAGTTTTTTCTGTGAATGTTTGAGGTGTTGATAGTGTTGTGATAGAAGAAAGTCTGTACTAGGAGATATATTCTGATATGTGTTATGTATCTGAAGATGCTAGATGTATAAAACACATGTATGCATCTATTTGTATATTTCTTTTATATATGATGGTGCTAGAAAAAGGTACAGACATATGCATGTAGGCTTTCAGGAATATGGTGAGACTTATAGCAGAGACATGTGAAGGGTTCCTGGTTTGTATTTGGCTAGGTGCAACATTATAAGGAGTTGTAGAATGGTAAAGCAGCAGCACAATAAGTGAGGTTTGAAATATGTTTGTAGAGATATTATTTATTAGAGTAATTTGTATGAGTAAATGTAAAGTGCAGTCTGTCAAGTTTTAAGTTTAAGGTCTGCATGGTCTTGTGATTGCTGTATGTCTGTACTTGCACATGTGTTCTCATGTCTGCTATGCATGTGAAGATACAGGTATACATCTATTTGTATATTTAGATATAAAGATGATTTGAAAAGGTAGAGACATATGCATGCATGCTTTTAACAATATGGAGAGACTTACAGTTGAGTCATGTAATAGACTGCTGTTTTATATTTGGCTAGGTCCAACACCCATGCAGTTAAAAAAACACCGAAGCACTACCCATGCAGTCTTCTAATCATCCAGGCACTACCGACGCACTGCTGCAATCACCCAGGCACTACCCTTGCACTCATGCAATCACCCAGGTACTACTTATGCACTCATGCAATCACCCAGGTAAACCCATGCACTCCTTCAACCACCCAGCCACTACCCATGCACTTATATAATCACTCAGGCACTATCCTTGCACTCCTCCAATCATGCAGGCACTACCCTTGTACTTATGTAATCACTCAGCCAGTACTCATGCACTTATAACATCACTCAGGCACTACCTTTGCACTCCTCCAATCACTCAGGCACTACCGCAGTACTCCTGCAAACACCCAGGCAGTACGCATGCACTTATAAAATCACCCAGTCACTTCCTATGTACTCCTGTAATCCCCCAGATATTACCCCTGCAGTCATGCAATCACCCAGGCATTACCTATGTACTCCTTTAATCCCCCAGACGTTACCCCTATACTCATGCAATCACCAATGCATTAGCTATGCACTGCTTCAATCACCCAGGCACTACCCTTGCACTCTTTCAATCACGCAGGCACTACCCTTTTACTTATGTAATCACTCAGCCAGTACTCATGCACTTATAAAATCACCCAGGCACTACCTCAGTACTCCTGCAATCACCCAGGCAGTACCCACGCACTTAAAAAATCACCCACTCACTTCCTATGTACTCCAGTAATCCCCCAGATATTACCCCTGCAGTCATGCAATCACGCAGGCTCTACCTATGCACTCATGTAATAACCCAGGCACTACCCTTGCAGTCATAGAATCACCCAGGCCTTACTGTTGCACTCATCTATTCACCTAGGCACTACTGAATGACTCATCTATGACTTCAGGTGCTATTCATACACGTATCCATGCACTCAACCTCTATGTGTGCACTCATGCAATTAGCCAGTCACTATCCATCCTCTCCTCCAATTACCCAGCGACTACACTTGCACTCATACAATCACCCAAGCACTACCCATGGAGTTATGCAATCACTCAGGCAGATCTATTACATGTCTCAGATGTAGGTTTCACTATATTCCTGAAATATTGTATACATATTTCTTTTAGATATGATGATGATTTGAAAAGGTAGAGACATATGTATGCATGCTTTTAACCAGTGGCGTAGCTAGGGGGGGGCGGTCCGCCCCAGGCGGCACTATTTTGGGGGCGGCCAGCCGGCGGCGGCGGCGAGGCACAGGTGGCCCGCCACCCGTGGTCAGCCCTGGATTTATTGCGGGTGACAGTACAGTGATGACAGTACACCCGGCCACCGCACGCGTGCGGCGGCCGGCGGCTGTCGCTGACTAGCACCACACCACACATGTGCGTAAGTGCAAGCGCACCTGCTTGCTAATGCATGCTGCACCACCTACCATAGTGGTGGTGCGGCGCGCGGAACATGTGAATGTGGGTCCCTGGGCCATCAATCTTGTAGCGCGCTAAAGCGCTCCCAATGATGGCCCTGGGAATCATTTTTAGCAAGCCCCCGCGCTCCAGCAGTGACGCGCATGTGGCGCACTTTCAGGCACGTCACCACCACGCGCATGAGTGGACACGCGCAGCCATTATGAGGTGACAGTAATGAAACAGAGGCAGGCCCTTAATCACAACGCTCGTTATGTCCTTATCGTTACCACGAAAGCTGCGCTCAGCGACGTTGAAGCGATTAAGCTGCTACCGCTTCCAAATGCGAGCGCGTAAAGTAAACACCGTGTATCAGGTGAGCGGCTACTGCTTTCCAGTGCTTTCCACGAATTTAGCCTCCTCTGTGCGCTGAGCTCCAAACCTTCACAGTCCTATGCTTGAGTCGCTCGTTAGTTTTTCTTCCCTTTCTGGGATATGTAGTCCTGCGGATCCTATTATACATTAAGGACTGCAAGTTCCAAAAATGCAAAGAAAAACCCAAGACGGGATGAGTAACTCACGCATGCAGAACATTCCAGCTCCGCTGCAGCTGCGTGGACGTTCACACAAGTCGCACACACAATATCACTATACATTTTCTATTGGGTGGCGGGGGAGTGCAGGTGTACCGATATTCCTTTGTGTATTATATGGCATACGAATGTTTTGGGCCTAGGGATGATTGCACAACAAAAATGCACACTGTACTTCTGTACTTGTATTTTTTTCTTGTGTAGTGGAAAGCTGCTGAAGTGTACAGCCCTCTCCATAAATGTGTTTTTACTTCCTTCCCAGTTGTCTCTCTTTAGAAAAATGGTCCTGATCTTTAGACCACTATTTTGCATTCTTGAATTAGTACTTGGGAACTTTATTGTAGGAAAAAAACAGACGTTTCAGGCGACAGCTCAAAACGGTCCTGTTTAGGGAGTCTTTGGATACAGTTTAACCCCCTTGCCCTGCGATGTTATGTAACCGTTCTAACCATTCATGGTGTGTGCCATCACGGCCTGTGATGTCACAATGCATGACACCACACGTGGCATCACAGTAAGTGACATCACATATCATGAGTGCATTTAAGCGCATTATGAGATTTAACAAATTAGATTTTGCTTTGGGGTTTGTGCTAAAAAAGTGGCGCAATCCCAATGTAAAATCTGGGCCTCAACTAATTTTACACATTTTTTAAAACCCTGCCACAAAAAACTTGGCAACATGGAGGAGCATGTTGGTAGATCTGTTATGCTTAATTGGTTACAAAGTCTCCGTTTTCTAATATTTTATGGGGTTAAGACATGTGCTGCGGAGGTGCCCAGTAAATATGAGAGAATAATAATCGATGAGATAGCCCAGGAGGTTAAAGTATTTCTTGGAGAGATTTCTGTTTTGTGTAGTCCCAGATCTGACTCAAAGTAGTATAGAAGGTTAATGTGCCTGCAAAGCATGTAATATGCAGGTGACATAATTATTATTATTTTTTAATGTAGCTAGGTAAGTGGGTTACTGCTTTGAACACAGATCCTTTCGTTACTTGCAGTTCATAAATAGTAAGCCTTTTAATAACGCACAGTGAGCTATGCAGGATATGTGACTGCTACACCTTTTAACCTTCACTGACTCATGCAACACATCTTGTACACTGATTTACACACTTGCATGATTTATTGTCAATCTGTATGTTATGTAAATCGGTCTGACACCCTGCATTGGGATGCGTAGCGCTATAAAAGAAATAAAATAGTGCTATTTAAATTGTGTGTAAAAGCTGGGACACACCAACACATCTGACATTCTTACAGTTCATGCACTTACATAAAGGGACCTAACAATGTCAAAAGCATGCCTCTCTTAAGTACCTGTGAAGAGATAACAAGCTGTGTGCTTTTGTCTCCCTCCATTGCATTTACATTAAAGTGTGAGGTTCCAGGCCACTCGATCAAAAAGGTCGTTACTCAGTTGAGTACGTGCGCCTTGGCAGCGCGTGTTCTCTGGAGCTGGGAGAGGTTAGTGTTGGGCACGCAGCACCTCTGCTCTGACCTTTGCTTTCTCCTGCATTGGAGTAGAGAGTGGCGTCGTAACTTAAACCCTGCCAATCCACCCGCGCTGCTCGCCGTCCTTTTCCCCCAGAAAACCCCCTCCCCCCGCTACCGGCCAAGGGCGGCAAATTAGGGGTGGGCGGAATTTGCGAAGTCGCGCTACGCAAAGCTCCGCGAAATGGTAAAAAATCTCCGCAAGCACGCAAAAATTCCGCGAACACGCGGAATTGCTTGTTCCGCCCGTTCGCGATGCTTTTTTCCTGTTCGCGAACGCTGTTTGCGTGCTCGGGGAGAAATATCTCGGAAACATGCATTTTGGAAGCGCGAACAAGCAAAAAATTCCGCGAAGCCGCGGATCGCGGAATTTTTGGCAATTCCGCGTTCTCCGCGGAACGCGAAATTACCCAAATTCCGCGAGCGGAACGGAATTTACCGCCCAGGCCTAGCGGCAATCTGAGGGATAGCCCCGGGCGCCAGAAGCTCTAGCTACGCCACTGCTTTTAACAATATGGAGAGACTTACAGTTGAGTCATGTAATAGTCTGCTGCTTTATATTTGGCTAGGCCCAAAACTCATGCAGTTATAAAATCACCCAAGTACTACCCATGCAGTCTTCCAATGATCCAGGCACTACATATGTACTACTGCAATCACCCAGGCATTACGCCTGCACTCATGCAATTACCCAGGCACTACCTATGCACTCATGCAATCACCCAGGTATTACCCATGCACTCTTTCAATCACCCAGCCACTACCCATGCACTTATATAATATCTCAGGCACTACCCTTGCACTCTTTCAATCACGCAGGCACTACCCTTGTACTTATGTAATCACTCAGCCAGTACTCATGCACTTATAAAATCACCCAGGCACTGCCTTTGCACTCCTCCAATCACTCAGGGCCGATTCACAGAACTAATCTGAGATAAAATCCTAAACTTACTACTTTTGGTATTCACAGAAGGCATTTAGTAGTAGTAAAGTTAGGACTCCTAACTTTACTACTACTAAACTGAGATAAAATCCTAAACTTACTACTTTTGGTATTCACAGAAGGCATTTAGTAGTAGTAAAGTTAGGACTCCTAACTTTACTACTACTAAATGCCTTTGTGAATACCGAAAGTCGTAAACTTAGGATTTTGTCTCAGTTTAGTAGTAGTAAAGTTAGGAGTCCTAACTTTACTACTACTAAATGCCTTCTGTGAATACCAATAGTAGTAAGTCATTTTACCATATATACTATATCAAATACAGAAGAAAATAAAACAATCTTATAAAACAGTGCAGAGTCCAAAATACTAAGCACAGGAAGAAACAGGGCATTCCAAGAAATATTGCAATGCTTATATTCCCAAAAGATGAGTAGTAGAAATAGAGATATCCTTAATGATATCCTGAAACTGGATGGTGCAGTAAGGATTCCCTGAATAAAATATGTCCGAAATTTTTTAAAGGATCTTGGCCATTTAGATTATTTTATCAATCCTACCACAATCAGGGCAATAACAAGGAAGGAATTAAAGCATGAGGGTATTCTCCATCTGGATATGATCAGAATGTCATCGGAGATCTTAAAACCCACAGTCCTGCGCAATCAGTTGGTTTTAACTTCTTTTAATATTCAACCCTATCTGACTTTTGTACCTAGTGTCCATGAAAGGTTTTTATTAACTCGTTTCAGGTTGGGGGTTTTCCATAGACTGGTAACCTTCCCTATTGGGAACGACTGGTCTCAAAACCTCCAATTATGTCCCTGTGACAACACTTCCCCCCAAACAACGATACATGTTACTTTACTCTGCAGATTTTATTCAGCTCCCAGGAGTGCTCTCCTTGTTCCTATTTTAAAATACTGGGGGTTACGTCAATGTCGTCCTGCTTTCCTGGCTCTTCAATTCTTGGAAAATGAGCATTGTGTTTTTAGAATAATAACTTTCCTGAAAAAGGTTTTGCGCATAAGGAAACAAAGTTGTATATCACTGTCTTAATGAGAAATGGATTTTTAAACTCGTATGAAGGCTCTGTAAATTTAATATTTTTTTTTTTTTTTTTTTTATCTTATGTACATATTCAATAATGAATTTTCTCTGTATGAATTGTAAGACTGTTTTTAATTATTGTGCTTTTATGATTGTCTGTTTTTTCAATCGAATAAAGCCTTCTTTGACTTTGACTTTGATTAGTAGAAATAATACTACATACAAAACATTACAATTCCTAGTAGATACCCAGAAAAGTTTTAAAAAAATAGATACATTCTATTAAATGTCATTTCATTTGGAGAGGAGAAAGTAAATGAACGGGCCTCAGGGGCAGAGTGAATATTACATTTGAGGAATATAGGCTGTAAAAAATAACGCCTAACCTTTTGCAACTCAGGACACATGAATATCATGTGATTAATATCTTGTACTTCTAGGTGACACAACTCACAGATTCTCTCCTTTTTTGGAATTTTGCCCCAAATCCCAGTAATTTCTTTTAAGGGCAACAGATGCAGTCTCAACAAGAGCATCAGCCTTTTGACCCCATGAGGCAGGTTCCATGTTAAATAAGACTGTGGTTTGTTCCGCAAGGCACTCCCACAGACCATCTCGCCTTGTGACTTTGACTGACTTAAGGCAATGTCTCTAGCTATGCAAAACCAAAGGGGATGATGGACGGAGTGTTGAACATTGCAAGCACTCACCCCCAGTCAACTGATCTGGGTTTAATCCATCATCATTCTTTAGCTCACTCCGCCACCCCATTCAGACATGGCCATATGCAAATCAGTCTGACCCTGTGCCTCATGGGAACAGTCCAGCCCGAACTGCCAAGCCATGTCTTCCCTGGACCGGAAGCAAACATCCTGGGACCGGTTTCGGGCTCAAAGCCCTCATCAGCCAGGCTATCTTGAATCCAGTGGCAAAGTGAGCAAGGGACCCACGTCTGGGCATACCCTGCCAACTTAGGGTGAACAATGCAAAATCAAAGGGGATGATGGACGGAGTGTTGAACATTGCAAGCACTCACCCCCAGTCAACTGATCTGGGTTTAATCCATCATCATTCTTTAGCTCACTCCGCCACTCCAGTTCAGACATGGCCATATGCAAATCAGTCTGACCCTGTGCCTCATGGGAACAGTCCAGCCCGAACTGCCAAGCCAGGTCCTCCCTGGACCGGAAACAAGCATCCTAGGACCAGTTTCGGGGATGGATTTAACCCAGATCTTTTGACTGGGGGAGAATGTTTGCATTGTCAGCATTCCGTCCATCATTTGTTTGCTGTAACACTTTTTGCCCTAAGTGGGATGGGTATGCCCAGACGTGGGTCCCTTGCTCACTGTGCCACTGGATTCAAGCTAGCCTGGCTGAAGAAGGGTGACATACCTTGAAACCGGTCCCAGGATGCTTGTTTCCGGTCCAGGGAGGACCTGACCTGGCAGTTCGGTCTGGACTGTTCCCATGGGGCACAGGGTCAAGACTGATTTGCATATGGCTGGGTCCAAACTGGAATGATGATGGATTAAACCCAGATCATTTGACTGGGGGTGAGTGCTTGCAATGTTCAACACTCCGTCCATCATCCCCTTTGGTTTTGCTATGTTCGCCCTAAGTTGGCAGGGTATGCCCAGACGTGGGTCCCTTGCTCACTTTGCCACTGGATTCAAGATAGCCTGGCTGATGATGGCTGTAAGCCAGAAACCGGTCCCAGGATGCTTGTTTCTGGTCCAGGGAAGACATGGCTTGGCAGTTCGGGCTGGACTGTTCCCATGAGGAACAGGGTCAGACTGATTTGCATATGGCCATGTCTGAACTGGGGTGGCGGAGTGAGCTAAAGAATGATGATGGATTAAACCCAGATCAGTTGACTGGGGGTGAGTGCTTGCAATGTTCAACACTCCGTCCATCATCCCCTTTGGTTTTGCTATGTTCGCCCTAAGTTGGCAGGGTATGCCCAGACGTGGGTCCCTTGCTCACTTTGCCACTGGATTCAAGATAGCCTGGCTGATGACAGCTGTAAGCCAGAAACCGGTCCCAGGATGCTTGTTTCCGGTCCAGGGAAGACATGGCTTGGCAGTTCAGGCTGGACTGTTCCCATGAGGCACAGGGTCAGACTGATTTGCATATGGCCATGTCTGAACTGGGGTGGCGGAGTGAGCTAAAGAATGATGATGGATTAAACCCAGATCAGTTGACTGGGGGTGAGTGCTTGCAATGTTCAACACTCCGTCCATCATCCCCTTTGGTTTTGCAATGTCTCTAGCTAAACTGATGGTGGATGAATGAATTAATGAATAAAACAGCATTTATAAAATGCATGGCCACTCCATGGGAACACTTAATTGCAAAATTGCCAGGTTTTTAGTTGCTTCCTGAAAAAGGACAATTCGGCCATGGCTCTAAGAGCCAGAGGGAGTTGGTTCCAGGCTTGGGCCCCAAGGAATGCAAAGGATCTGCCTCCGATTCTAACTCAACGGACTTTGGGCTTGCTAGCCAGATGGCTGGATGAGGACCTCAGAGTTCTGTAAGGGATGTTGTACAATATTCTTCTCCTCTTGTACCATGACCAGTGTCTTAAATTTGATCCTCTTTTTCACTGGCAGCCAATGCAGAGCCCTGATATGTGGGGACATATGGGTTTGGGGGGCCAGATTAGGGATTAGTTTTGCCGCTGCATTTCAAACCACTTGCAGGCGGTTCAGAAGATAGTCCGGCAGACCCAAGTATAGGACATTTCCATAATCAAGTCTGGAGGTGATTAGGGCCTGGATCACTATTTTCCTTGTGTCAATGGACAAAAGAGGTATCAATTTCCTCAGGGTTCATAGCAGCCCAAAACAGGTGCCTACTACCGCTTGAATTTGGGGTTTTATGGATAAAGTATTATCAATTTGAATGCCCAGGTTTTTTATTGCGTTTTGAAGAGCGGCTGTTGGAGGCGAATCCTGGGGCCACCATGACCTCCAGTCCGCAGAAGGTGAAGTTCTGAAAAAGACAATCTCCGATTAATCGGGGTTGCATTTAAGTTACTTTATGGCCAACCAATCGAACACCTTAAAGAGGCATGTTCTAATATTCTCACCCTCAAAGTCTGCACCTTTTTCACACGTAAAGAGAGATATTACTTTGGCCCCAGATGATTCAGCCAAAACCGCGAGTGAAGTCAGATAGACATTAAAAAGTGTAGGGCTCAAAGCTGAGCCCTGTGGGACACCTACCTTCAGATTCTGGATGACGGAAGTGTACGGAGGAATCCCGACTTCCTGACTTCTATTATACAGAAATGAGGTTAGCCACTTTAGAGCCATACCACCAATTCCAGTGATCTGTAGCCTGTTTAGTAGTCTGTCATGGGGGGACAGTATCGAAGACCGTTGAGAGATCCAGCATAAACAAGACAGCCCTTCCCCCATGACCCAACTTCTCTTTATTGTGCTCAGTAACCTCCAACAGTGCTGTTTCTATGCTGCAGCTAGTTCCGAAACCAGATTGACTGGAATGCAGCAGATTGTTATTTTCAAAGTAGTCTGAGATGATGGAATCAACATGTTTTTCCAGCACTTTAGAAAAGGCAGGAAGTAGAGATATTGGTCGGTAGTTGGCTAGAACTTTATGATCGGCTGATGGTTTTTTGAATAGCAGAAGAATTTTTCATGTTCCATATGCAGAGGGCACTCGTACAAAGGTCAGAGAGGCATCAAGAACTTTATTGACCACTGAATTAATGGCCGGAGCCATCTTGGTCAGAAGCTTAGCTGGACAGGGATCGTCAGGGGAGCCTGACTTTAAGCGATTGATGGCAGATAAGGACTCCTCTGGTGACATTGGTGGTAGGTGAAGAAGCGTGGGGGTTATGCAATTAATCATTCTCGGGTCCGGCGATGACATATTGTGATTATCGAGTTGGGGCATAGTTTCCAAAGAGCTTTTTATAGCAGGAATTTTATCATGAAAGAACTGTGCCAATTGGTTGGTCCATTCCGCTGAAGGTTGATGAGCTCTAGTAGTAACCTCAGGATGGAGGAAGTATTTAACAATTTCAAAAATCTCCTTTGATTTGTTCTCAGATTCCTCAAATTTTTTCTCCAAATAGGCTCTTTTCACTGTGTTGATTTTTACATAATGAGCCTTGAAAGCCAATTGAGAATTACCTTTATCCTCCAAGCTATAGTTTCTCCGCCATCTCCTTTCCATGCGCTTGCACTTCTTTTACTTGTTTTTAATGTCTCGTTAAACCAGGGAGCATACTGCTTTCTTTTATTAGAATATCGTGCCACCGTCGGAGCTAGCTGATTTACATTCTGGGAGATCCAGGCATCAAACTGGGAAGCATCCGTCTCTGGGTTACCTGAGAGGGGGGATAGAAGATTCAAGGGCTTTGCCCAGATCAGTGGTAGAGATTCTGTTGAAAGCTCTAGACGTTGTACAAGTATCTATGGGATGCGTCTGCCTATATTATAGAGATGCAGGCCAGCAAAAACTCACTAGATAATGGTCCTACCAGGTTAGTGGTAAAGGATCATCGACTTCAAGTATGACATTGGAGAACATTTGGTCTAGAATATGTCCCACCCTGTGTGTTGGTTTAAGCACAAATGAGGTTAGGCTAAGAGCTGAAAGAGTATCTGTAAGAGAAATCACTTCCGTCTCCAGAGGCTTGTCCATTTGGAGGTTTAGGTCACCTAGAACCAGAAAGTGAGAATATTTGATAGACCAGGGTGCCAGAATATGGTTTAGAGATTTCAGAAAGGCCCCCGCAGAGCCAGGTGGCATATAGATCAGGGCACCAGCAAGGGATTGATGGGGCGATAAGGAGCAGCAGAAATCCAAACATTCTGCTCCATCAAGTTCGCCCAGATTAATGGCGACACAGTCGAAGTCCTGTTTGAAAATAATTCCCTGTTGAACTGTCTTTTCTGAGAATTTTATACCCTTGCGGGATGGCCATTTTTAAGGTGGGAATGGAGGACTCATTGAGCCAAGGTCTCAGTTAAAAACATCAGGTCAGGTTGAGAGTCCTGAAGTAGGTCGAAAACCTGCAGATCATGTTTCTGCAAAGAGTGAGTGTTTAACAGCTATGCTGAGAACTCTGCTGACCTGGATCTAAGATTATGGTGAATGAAGTGGTGGGTGCTATTCTCAGCTACGGCTGTAGGGGCCCAATAGCAATGTGGACAATGGTGCTTGCCCTTCCCCTCCCAAGTGATGGATTCTCCTGGGCAGGATACCTCTGGAGCCAATTTTTGTAGAGTAGCACCATCATGTACTAATCTATGCTTGCTGTCTGGTGGAAAATTGGCATAGTGGCTGGCACTAGCCATGTCCGGGACACTGACAGGCGCATACAGGCTTGCCTTAGGTGCACCTTTGGTGCACCAGCGGCGGGCCCGCTGCGCACGTCTGTGTAGCGCCTCTCTTTAAGTACATGTGGCCAGTGACTAGAGCGCACACTGACTCAATGAAGGAAAAATGGCAGAATGAAAGTGGAACCACCGCGTTTTAGCTGATCCCTCCTCCCTGCATTCCCCTCAAATTCAAACAACAAGATGTGAAAACTGCAGGTAATAGTTAAAAAAGATCAGGTTTCAGGAACCATTTTTAAAACATGCAACAAGGGTAGCGTTCAGTAAAATGGCAAGATTGGACACAGAACTCTTTATATACTCCTTCAATGCAGGCTTTAAAATGGGGAATCGATGTTCCAGCTAAGCCCAAATACATCATTTGCTTGCTCAAAAGGACCTAAAAAATGTTGACTGCTCTTTCAGCCTGAGGAAGATTTCGGCTCTTAAGGCAGCCCTAAGTGTTTCCTCATCCCCCCAGAGTAGAGAATTGCCCCACTCCAAAACTGCTGCCAAAGACGAGATATATGAAGAAACTAAACCAAATTCAAGATGCAAAACATGGGGGCAGCCAAAGTGTTTATATTGTAAATTTGGCACCAAATCCGACCTTCAGCCAATAGCTCATGTCTAGCACCTCTGAGGCATAGGTCAAAGAGGGGAGAATCTTGACCCTAAATACTGACAAGACATGCCCGAAATGGCGTCTCCCACAGATTTTGTAGAATGTGCACTAGCCTGGGAAAGGGCCCTCCTAGCACAGAGCTTTATGTGTTCTGTATCCCGCCCAGTTTTTGAAAAGACCTTTCCGAGGTATAGGTAGAAATCAAACTGTTCATTTTTTTCAGAACCCAACCACCATTGAAAACACAGCTTTCCTCTGAGCCCTTTCTTACGAAGTATTAAGATCTTACTTTTGGCAATATTTATTTTCAGGAAGTGGGCTTCTGCATATTTAGCGAGGGCTTCCAAGCGTCGCTGCAAACCCATTGGTGTTAAATCAAAAATGGCCACATCATCAGCTGTCTCGGTGTATGCATTAGTGTTTGCCTGGGAGAATTTTTTAATGCACTAATGTTTGGCTGGCTGTATTAGTGTCTGCTTTGGTGTATGCCTGGATGTGTCAGTGTCTGCAGTGGTGTATGTCTGAGTGTGTGAGTGCAAGCATAAATGTATGCCTGGGTGTATTATTGGATGCATTAGTGTTTGCCTGACTGTGTTAGTGTCTGTATTAGTGTGTGGTTGCATCTGTAACAGGATGTATCAGTATGTTTAAGGGTGTTTGAGATGCTGTATCAGTGTTTGCCTGAATGTCTAAGTGGCTGTATAAATATGTGACTGGGAGTGTCATTGCCTGTATGAGTATGTGTCTGGGTATGTCAGTGGCGGTACCAGTGTGTCCCTAGGTGTGTCAAAGGTTGTATCAGTGTGAGTCTAGGTCTGTCAGTGGCTGTATCGGTGAGTGCCTGGGTGTGTCAGTAGCTGCATTGGTCTGTGCAAGAATGTGTCAGTCTCTGTGTAGTTTTATCAGTGTATGACTGGGTTTGAGAGTAGCTGTATTGGTGTAACTGTTTGAGTGTAAGAGTGGGTGTATCAGTGTATAACTGGGTGTGTGAGTCAATGTGTCAGTGTGTATCTTGGTGTGCGAGTTACTGTATGAGTGTGTGAGTCAGCATAGGAATGGCTGTAAGGGTGTATGAGTCTATCTAAGTAGCAGTCTGCATGAATAAATGGTTGTGTGACTGACTATATGGGATTTTAGGTGGCTGTATGAGTGTCAGTACCTGTGTAAATGATTCTATAGATATGCAAGTTTATATATGAGTACCTGTGGGGGGGGGGTGTTTGTGACCTATAACTAAAATTACTCATATAAATGTTTAGACTTTAAAATACATTATATGACCACATTACAACAAAATGTAAACCAATTAACAAATAAACATAATATAACTTAACTATTTACAAATGTTGTGCATAAGAATGAAGGAAGCACAAATCAAGTTATAATTTGAAGCATCTTATAATACTGTCAAGGGAAAAAAGGTTATAGATAAATATCTGTACTGCAATACTTGCAGCAAACAGTTATCCAGGGGCACTACAAAGCATTAAACACAAAGAGGTTCAGCACTTTCAACAGTTACAACAACCAATGTCCAAAACAGTGAGCACACAAGAAGATGTCCATATCCCAGATGTTGGTTTCTTAAAAAGGATTGTTCTTTATTGAGTTCATTTGTTAAAAATCAAAAGGACCATAGCCGACGCTGTTTCGCCTCACAATGAGACTTCTTCAGGGCTTTTTAAGTCACAAAGAAATGTATTCAGAGACGTTGTACGTTCCAACAAATTGTCATAGTGTCCATGTTGAGGAGACTTTTATACAGTAGGCATTTCCACGATTGGCTCGGTAACCAGCAGCGCATATGCTCGTCGTGAAGCACCTAAAACAGTTCCAGAAAGGGGCCACAACTAAACCATGCAGGACAAAGTAGATGAAGCAGGATAGTTCACCTGTACACTACCCTTGGGAAAACCACCATTAGGTGCAGTCATTATAATAGTACCTGCCTTCAAAAAATTATGTGAGATGCTTACTCACTGTGTGCAAAATGCCACATGCTTCTTACTGTACAAATGTCTTCTGTGGGTGCATTTTCCCTTTCTTACTGTTCTCAGTCTCTATACTCATACACCAAAAAAGATGCACTGTTGAAAGAATCATCAATGACCAGTGGGGAAGAAACAATCATAAATATTGTACAAAAAAACACAAAACTTGGTTTCTAACTCTGAGCTGTGCAGAATATATATGGGATAACTTACCTATATTTTTCACACAAACGAACTGTAACATTAAAGACATCAAATTCAAGGCACTGGGAGAGCTTTGGTTTTTGGAACCCAGCAAATGTTTGCAGGTGCCTTAAGCATAGATTTAGAAGTATGCAGTCCTTCATCTGCAACAAAAATCCACTCCTTGGAGAAATTACTGATTTCTCTACGCAACCGGAGTACCAAGCAAGAGGTCCTCCTCATATTCATATGCTGTTGTGGGTAAAAGATGCATCTAAATTTGGAACAGACACAGATGAGTCTGTACTTTGTTTCGTAGAACAGTATATTGCATGTACCATTCCAAAAGCCTCTAAGGAAAAAAGCAGAAAGCAGAAAGTACTGTGTTTCCATTCACATTCATGTCCAAAGTACTGTCAGCAGAAATATTAAATTATTTTCTTAGCTCCCCTTTGAACCTTCATGTTTTTCACAGTCTGAAGCCAGCTCTTTCTTACTAGTACTATTTGAAAAAATAAAAGTATAAAACTGTTAGAAAAAGCTTCTTAAAAAACAACACTACTTTTTGCATTTCAAAAGTACAGCACAAAATCCTCCCAGGACTGCCCCTGTATTTCAACCTGCACTCCTCTGGGGTGAATTCATATTTACTGACAAGGGCCTCCATTATAATGGGATACATCAACCTCTTCCCCTTCTCTAGGGCGTCCCTTCCATCACCAGGAATATGACTCTAAAGGCCAGCTCCCCAATCCTCCTCAGAGATTCTCTGTACCCCTAGAGCTACTTCATATGCCACAATCAACCTGTCTATATCACTGCCCTCCTAATAGCCAGGCACTAAGCCTCTGGGTATATAGACTCTTTGTTCTGCAGCACTGGATACAGTAGTCTATCAATTTCGCTAGACTCTAACAGCTATTTGGCCTTCAAGTCCACCTTCTTGATAGTTACTTCATGCGCCAACAAGCCCCTTTTCTCCTCCAAGGCTCTCTCAGCCTCAGATTTTCTCTCCTGAGCAGCCACCTGGGCCAGCTGCAGCCTCACGTCCCTCTCAGCCTGTCTGTTCTTGAACCCCCAGGGGACTGATATTGAAAGGAGACACTATTTCCTGGATCGAATCCAGTAGGGATCTCTCTCTCTGTGGGGATCCCCTCTCTCCTCTGGGACCCTTGTCCAGTCATTTATCTACGCCTTTCCCTCCTTCTCAGAGCCAGTACACCTAGGGGTCCTGATTCAAAGGCCAACTATAATCAGGGTTCTGCCTTCTCAAGAGTGCTGTAGTATTCCTTTTAAAACTCTTCCTGTGGTGCAGATTGCATTCTGAGGGTGTCCTCCCAGGCTGTAAGGGTAAACTAGTACTCAAACTTGAATGTATAGGTGAGTAAATGGGTTTGTGAATGGTCTTTTCGGTGTGTGAGGTTGCGCAGTCACTGTCTGGCTATATGTGTGATGGGTATATAAGTGCATTTGTAGGAGTATAACTGGGTCTGTAAGTGCCTGACTAGCTGTATGAGCATATGCAAATGACATACTATTAAATTACATACTATTAATTTACATACTATAAATAAGCACACACATCTAATTTCAAACACATTCATTTATACAGGCATAATATTGTACGACAACATTTTGCCTGTATCTGCTCTTTGCTGCCTCTCAGTATTATTTCTATGTCTGGTAACATCTGTTTTCATTTGAAATCTCCACTCAGAACTCCTGTAAACCACCTTTTCTCTCAGTAGAAAAGCAGGTAACATTGCTACCCCTCACCATGTGCTCTTACTTATGCTGCTTTAGTTAACAAATCACAGGCTTCATTTCAGCTTCCTTTTTTGTTCCCATTCTAAATGGTCAGTATTTATTTAACCCTTTCCATGTTTCCTGTGGAGAAACCCAATTTGGTTGGATTTCTTCATGAATCTGCAGATGCACTGCAATGCTTTGCGTTGTCCTCCATGTAGCTTCATGGCGAGGTTTGTGGATTTATATAGGGGGCGCATTGAGCCTGTCCTTGCATGGGTGTGTGAGTGGTTGTAAAGGTATGTGAGTGGTTGTACTGGTGTTTGAGTACGTGTCTGAGTAGCTGTGTGGATGTGTGAGTGGGTATGTGAGTGGTTTTATTGGTGTGTGAATGGCTGAGTGAACAGTGTGTGTGGTTTTATGTGTGTGTAAGTAGATGTTTGAGTGGTTGTATGGATCTGTGAGTTGGTGTGCGAGTGGTTTTGTGGGTGTGTGAGTGGGTCTGTGAGTAGTATGTGAGTGGTTACATGTGTAAGTGTGTGTGAGTGGTTGTATAGGTGACTGGGTGTGTGAGTGAATTTGTGGGTCATTAAGTGGGTCTGTGAGTGGTTGTGTGGGTGTGTGAGTAGATGTGTGAGTGGTTGTATGGATCTCTAAGTGGGTGTTTGAGTGGTTGTATAGCTATGTAACTGGGTGTGTGAAAGGATTTATGGATCTGTGACTGGGTGTGTGAGTGATTGTGTGGGTGTATGAGGGGTTGTATGGGCATGTGAGTAGGTGTGTGAATGATTGTGTGTGTGTATGAGTAGGTGTGTGAGTGGTTTTGTAGATGATGTCATCAGTGATGTCATTTGAGATATCATCAGTGATGATACTGACCATGCCATGAGTGATATAATATGTACGGTCATAAGCAGGGCATTGCGGGCATAAGTTATAGTTAGCTCAGGCATCTATAACTACTAATTTTCTATGGTTTTGGACAAGTGAAATGTCAGTCTAACTATAACGTCCCTGTAACCTTTGCTTTTTTCAGTGATTATATATGTATATAGAATATATTAGACTAACATTTCACTCATACAAAACAAGAGAAATTCAACAGTTATAGTTAGCTGAGCAATGCACTGGTTATGACCTCACATATTACATCACTCATGACATCACTGATGACTTCTCAAATGACATCACTGATGCCATCACTGATTACATCACTGGTGACATCATCCAGTGATTGTTAGTGTTTTCTAAAACATACTGAGTGTTAAACATATATACTAAGGTAAGTTGCTGTGGGAGCTTCTATATGGGTGAGTGAGTGGGTGTGTAAGTAGTGTATACAAGACTGAGTGGGTATATGAGAGACTGGGTGTGTCAGGGGGTATATGAGTAAGTGAGTGGCAGTGTGAGTATCAGTATGGGTGAGCAAGTTAGTGTTTAAGTGGGTGCAATGGTGAATGAGAGGATGAATGAGTGGCTGTATGGGTGAGGGTACAGGTGTGTCAGTGGTTGTAAATGGTGAATGAGAGAGTACGTGAGTGGCTGAATGGGTGACTGAGAAGGTACATAAATGTCTGTATGGGTGAGTGACAGGGTACATAAGTGACTGTATGGGTGCATGAATGGCAGTGTAAATGGGTGTATGGGTGAGTGAGTGGGTGTGTCAGTAGTTGTATGGGTGAGTGAATGGGTGTGCGAGTGGCTATATCAGTGAGTAAGTGAGAGTGAGAGAGGTTGTATGGTAGAGTATGTATTTGCCTCTGTTACTGTATAGATGAGTAAGAAGGTGTGATTAGTATATCTGTGAGTAAGTGATTGGATGTGTGAGTAACTATATGGTTGATTGAATGGATGTGTAAATTACTGTATGGGTGAGTGAGTAGGTATGTGAGTATTTTTAGAGGTGACTGAGTATGAGAATGGCTGTATAGGTGTATGAATGGGTTTATAAGTGTCTGTATATCTGTATAACTGGATATGTGAGTCGCTGTATTGGTCAGTGAGTAGGTGCATAAGTGGCTGTATATGTGAGTTTGTGGTTGTATTAGTGGCTGTATGGGTGTGTTGATGTTTGAGTGGCTCTTTGAATCAGTGAATAGGTGTGTGAGTGTGGATGATGTCATCAGTGATCTAATTTGAGATGTCATGAGTGATGTCATCAGTGATGTCATTTGAGATGTCATGAGTGATGTAATATGTGAGGTCCTAAGCAATGCATTGTGGGTGTGTAATTTATTGTTAGCTCAGCTAACTATAACTGCTGAATTTCTCTGGTTTTGTACAAGTGAAATGTCAGTCTAACAAAACCGTCCCTGTAACCTTGTTTTTTTTCTGTGAATTTCTAAGGTTTTTTTAAATTCTATTTCCTAACAATAACCTTTGTTTTTTTCAGTGACTCTCAATGGTTTTTTAACTAGTATTTGTGTTTGTAGAGTGGTGGAGAAAGGGGGTGGGGCCTCCAACCAGCTCTCATGAATCTACGGTGTCACACTTACTAGAGGTAACAGGAGGGCTTCTTGGCCCCTAAGGGCCCACAGCTTCCTGGAGGACCTCATCCCCCAACATTTGCAGACTGGTAGAAAAAGGGGGCATGGCCTCTGACAATGTCTTATCAGTCCCACTGTTTGGGACTTACTGGAGGTAACAGGAGAGCCTGTTGGCCCTCTAGGACCCACAGCATTCAAGGAGACGTCATCCCCCAACTAGTAGTGTGACAGAAGGTGTGTTTGCAGAGTGTTGGAAAAAGGGGGTATGACCTCTGACAACCTTTCAGCAATACTGCTTTGTGGGCCTTACTGGAGGTAACAGGAGGGCTTTCTTCCCCCCGAAGGACCCTCAGGAGGCATGGGGTCTTCATCCCCAACCAAGTAGGGCACTAGGAGGCGTATTTGCAGAGTGGTGGAGAAAGGGGGCGTGGCCTCTGAAGACCTCTCAGCAATCCCACTGTTTGGAACTTACTGGAGGTAATACTAGGTCTTGTTGGCCCCCAAGGACCCCCTGGAGCCAAGTAGACTTCAGTCCCCAACCAACAGTGCACCAGAAGGCATGTTTGCAGAGTGGTGGAAAAAAGGGGCATGGCCTCCGACCATCTCTCGGCAAATCCGCTGTCTGGGACTTACTGGAGGTAACAGAAGGGGTTCCTGGAACCCAAGGACCCTCAACATCCAAGAGGACTTAATCCCCCATCCAGCACTGTGCCAGGAGGCGCGTTTACAGAGTAGTGAAGAAAGGGGGCAGGGCCACTGGTGTCTTGCCGGTCCCGCATTTATTTTTATTTTTTTAAAGGAGGAGGGCCATGTGGGTCCCCTTCCCTAGGGAGATTTGGGCCCAGGGACCCCATCCCTGGGGCCAGGCCCTTTCTTAATGGAGGCGGGGGCTAACATGCAGCTTCCTGTGTGTAAAAGTGAATTGTGCTCTGCTTTGAGCAAGCGAGAGCACAGTTTGCTATGGATTGATGAGAGCGATAATGCTCATGCCAAGCCATAGCAAACAGCTATGTCCCAGGGATGGGCACCCCAGCACATAGCAGGAGCAGTCCCCAGGGGTTTCTATGGCTCCAGGAGGGGTGCACACAGCCCCCCTCCTTTTTAAAAATGTGCTCAGGAGAGGTGGTGGTCCCTGGGGCTGCGGGGGGGATGGCGGCCCCTGATTTTAATTTGTCAAAAGCTCTGGGGAGGTGGTGGGCCCCAGGCCTGCAGGGGGCCGTGCAGCCCCCGCATTAATTAAAATTGAAGCCCCAGAGAGGTGACAGCTCCCGGGGCTGGGGGGGTCCAAGAACCCCCACCATTTATGAAAAAAGTGACCCCGGGGAGGGGGTGGTCCATGGGGCAGCGGGAGAAGCTGTACGGGGAAGCTGTACGGGCTTCACCTGCATTTATTTAAAAAGAGGCCCCAGGGAAGTGGTGGTTGTGAGAAGTTGGCCTGGCATATGCTGTCCACTAATTATAGTGGGCACCTTGCACCAGTCCAAACAACCCCTTATTGGAGATAGGATAAAGACAACCTTTATTGAAAGCTATCCTAGTGGTAGCTATGGAGAGCAGCCTTCAGGCTAAGTCTTGAAGGAATGTAAAGCAGCTTGTTTTACCAGTCTATAATCTCTTGAGTGACCAAATGAAAGAGGACCACACCAGGTATATATTCAAAATATATGTATTTATTGCTAAACACACACCTCTAGTCTCTTTATGAGGCTAGAGTTCGAAGTACATAAGTTATAAGTTAGTTATCTACAGTAATAGCACAAATACACGTTTAAGCCCTAGGGGCGTACCAAACCATATACCAATAAAGTGGTATAAGAACCACGACTGAGCTAGACACAAGGCCTAGAGCCTGTAGAAGTGCTTGGACCACAAGGAACCACCCAAGGTAGTGACACAGGGGACCCACGGGGGAGCGTGCAGTGTGAGAACACAGCCGCGAATCGCCGTTGACTTCTATGGGGAAAGTCGCGGTTGGAAGTTTAAAGAAAAGGACACTTAGAGGAGGACTTGGAGCAAACCCTTTTAGAACTAGGCTGTTCTAGTGTCAATACCCACGGGAGCACCGGAGTACTCGAGTTACCTCACCCAGGGAGCCGGGTGCATAGGTGTCTTTGGGGTCGGGTTTCGTCGTCGTTTTCAATGGCGATCTGCTGCAAAGTGCTGCTGGCGGCCAAGTCGAAAGTGTTCGGGTGGATCCAAAGGTGGATCGAAGATCTGAAGAACCTGAAAGCAGAGGGGACAGAGTCTGGGTCACTAGCCAGTGACCAGGAAGGCGATGAGCAGATGCCCACCGATGTCGAGTGCTTCAGGTAGGTTGACAGTCATCTTGACTCTTCAGCCACGAGGTCCAGGAGGGGTCGACGACAACCAGGAGCTGGATTCTAGCTGTCCCATAACGTCTGTCAATTGCAGGGGTGTCGGCGACCGGATTGGACCCAACAAGCCTTGGCAACGGCAAGTCTCGTGGAAATGGAAGAAGGACGATGGTGCAGACCAGCAAGGTCTGTGGGACTCACCCAGCAAGGGTAAGTCAGGGTACACCTGGAGCAACCAGGGAGCTCAAGCAGAAGAAGATTGGCTTTCGGGAGGGCCTACTAGCCAACGGACTAGCGACCGTGAAGGAGCCTCAAACGGACGCACTTGGAGCTGGCTCACAGGACACTCGTGGAGTGGAGGCCAGTGATCTTCGGTGCAGTTGGTGCTGGCGGCTGGGGCTACTCAAAGCCCAAAGCACAACTTCGTGGGAGACCCCAAAGAGGATGCACTTGCAAATGCGATCGGTGTCCAGGGGTCACGGTTCCACATTACCCACGACAGCTACGGGCCTCAGCTTTGCTGGGGACTCAGGGCAGCCTCGGGGAAGTCTGGAAATCTACCTCTGGTGATGCAAAGACTTCGGCGTCCGGCGGGAGCTTCAGCGATGCAGACCGGACAATTGCTTCTTTGGTGCCTGCCAAGCAGGGAGTCACTCCTTGACCCCAAGGGAGATTCTTCAGTCCTCTAATCTTGAAGTAGAGCGTCAAAGGTCCAGGATTCTGTGTCAGAGTTTCGTCCAGGTAAATCTAAAGTCCTAAGGACTGGGGTCCCATACTTATACCAAGTTAGGGGGTTGGACATACTCTGGGGACCCACCTATGGGAGGGTCAGGGCAGAGGGGTGGTTACACCCCTTTCCCTTTGTCCAGTTTCGCCAGAGCTGGGGCTGGAAGCCCCTGAGCCGATTTGAACTGGGGTATGCACAGGGACACAAAATGTGCCCCCAGTGCAGGACTTCAAAGCACCAGAGAGTGCTCCCGCCAAGCCCCAATACACACTATCCTGTCTGGGGAGGTGGTTACACCTCCCTGGGACAGGAAACCTATTGTCCAGGCCTCCCCTGCCGGAGTTTTGGTCAGCAGCAGGAGGCCAGACTCGTGTCTGTGGCAGCGGCATCCATTTTGTGATGCCAGGGCTTGGAAAGAAGTTACCGGGCAGGCCGGTGTGTACATGTCTCTCCCTCTAGAAGGGTGGAATGCTACCCCCGCCGCCAGAACTGGCGGGGGGTAGTATTCCAAGATGTTTGATACCAAACACAACATGTTTCCGTGCAGCCATCCCAAAGTTAGCATTTAACGCGAGGTTATAATGCGCTTAAGAGTATATGGTCAGGCTGCACTACAAACAGCATCAGAGAAGGGTCTCCGAACGCTGCAGAGGGGCCCTGCTCATGCAGGGGCACCCTCTCACATAGGAACCACGCACTCTACCTCCAGGATTGATCAGGCCTGCCATAGGAGTGACTTATAGGTTTATTTGTGTGTATGTATGTAGTGATATAGGTAGCCTATATCACAGTAAGAGTGCATGCACCACCTTACCCAGGCTGCAGTAGCAGACCTGTGGTGTCATTTTGGATGGCCTTCCAGGGGTGGCACAATACATGCTGCAGCCCCTGGTAGGCCTCTGAGGTACCTATGCCCTGGGTACATAGTATACCATATACTAGGGACTTATAAGGGCACTCCAGATTCCAATCAGAGATGTGCCTAAGGCACATGGAAACCATTTTAGAGAGGAAGCAGCTAGGCTGGGGTTCTGATTAGCAGGGCCCCAGCCAGACTAAAGTCGAAAAACAGTGAAGCATCAGCAAAAAGTGGGGGTACCCATGTGAAGCAGATCCTACTCTCCTACACAACCCCCCAAACGTAGGGACATTAAACTAACCTTGCCCAGTTAAGTCTTCATGTTCTAAGTGGAAGTACCTAGAGAGTCCATCTGCATTGGCATGGTTACTCCCAGGTCTATGTTCCACTGTTAAGTCCATCCCCTGTAGGGAAATGGACCACCTAAGCAGTTTGGGGTTTTCACCCTTCATTTGTTTTAGCCATAAGAGGGGCTTATGGTCTGTTTGAACCAGGAAGTGAGTACCAAACAAGTATGGCCTCAACTTCTTCAGAGCCCAGACCACAGCAAAGGCCTCCCTCTCAATGGCTGACCAACGTTTCTCTATAGGGGTCAGCCTTCTGCTAATAAAAGCTACTGGCTGATCCTGACCTTCATCATTCAATTGTGACAGTACAGCCCTTACCCCCAATTCAGATGCATCTGTTTGGACAATGAACTTCTTGGAGTAATCAGGACTCTGTAGAATGGGAGCAGTGCACATGGCCTGCTTTAGGTCATCAAATGCCTTTTGACAGCTAACTGTCCACTGAACCTTTTGGGCATTTTCTTGGAAGTTAAGTCATTCAGAGGTGTCACTATTGATCCATACCCCTTGACAAATCTCCTATAGTACCCAGTCAGGCCTAAAAAGGCTCTCACCTGAGTCTGGGTAGTTGGAGCAGTCCAGTCCATGATGGTCTGGATCTTGCTCTGCAGTGGTTGAACCTGGCCCCCACCCACAAGGTGGCCCAGGTACACTAACCTGACTCTGCCCTATCTGGCACTTGGTGGCCTTGATAGTCAGGCCTGCTTTCTGCAGGGCCTGCAAAACATTTCTGAGGTGGACCAGGTGATCCTCCCAGGTGGAGGCTAAAGACAGCAATATCATCTAGATATGCTGAACTATAGGCTTCCAGACCTGTAAGGACTGTATTCACCAACCTCTGAAAAGTGGCAGGTGCATTCTTCAGACCAAAGGGCATCACCACAAATTGATAATGCCCACTAGGGGTTGAGAATGCTGTCTTTGGCTTTGCAGCATCAGCTAGTCTGATCTGCCAGTAGCCAGCTGTCAGGCCAAATGTGCTTAGATACCTGGCTGAGGCTAAAGTGTCTATTAGCTCATCTGCCCTAGGTATTGGATGGGCATCAGTCCTAGTGACTGCATTGAGACCCCTGTAGTCCACACAAAACCTCATCTCTCTTTTCTCACCATTGGTGTGAGGTTTTGGCACAAGGACCACTGGACTAGCCCAAGGGCTATCTGAGGGTTCAATAACTCCCAAATCCAACATCTTCTGGACTTCTGTCCTGATACAGTCCCTGACATGATCAGGTTGCCTGTAAATCTTACTTTTAACATGCAGACTGTCCCCAGTGTCCACTTCATGAGTGCACTAGGTGGTCTGACTGGGTGTCAGTAAGAATATGTGTCTGAACTGATTGAGCACCTGTCTGCAATCAGTTTGCTGCTGGGCAGTGAGGCTGCCTGCCAAGGCTACACAATCCACTGACCCATCATCAGGGTTCTGTGAGAGCAGGTCAGGGAGTGGGTCACTCTCTTCCTCCTGTCCCTCATCAGTAGCCATGAGCAAGCCCATGTCTGCCCTGTCCACATATGGTTTTAACCTGTAGACATGGAGAACCCTGTGGGGACTCCTGGGTGTTCCTAGGACGACTAAATAGGTAACCTCACCCTTCTGTTCAACAATGGTATGGGGTCCACTCCATTTGTCTTGGAGAGCTGCTGGGGCCACTGGCTCCAACACCCACACCTTCTGTCCTGGCTGGTAAACAGTCAGTACAGCCTTTGGTCATGCCAGGCTTTTTGCAGTTCCTGGCTAGCCTCAAGGTTTTTAGTTGCCTTTTTCATGTACTCAGCCATCCTGGAGCGGAGACCAAGTACATAGTCCACTATGTCTTGCTTTGGGGGCTTGAGAGGTAACTCCCATCCTTCCTTCACCAAGCACAATGGACCCTGACAGGGTGACCAAACAAAAGTTCAAAAGGGCTGTAGCCAACCCCTTTTGAGGCACCTCTCTGTATGCAAATAAAAGGCAGGGCAAGAGTATGTCCCATCTTCGCCTAAGCTTTTCTGGGAGCCCTTTAATCATGCCCTTCAAGGTTTTGTTGAATCTCTCAACTAAACCATTGCATTGTGGGTGATAGGGTGTGGTGAACTTGTAAGTCACTCCACACTCCTTCCACATTGCTTTCAAGTATCCAGACATAAAGTTAGCACCCTGTCTGATACAACCTCCTTAGGGAAGCCCACTCTTGAGAAAATACCCAGGAGGGCTCTTGCCACCACAGGTGCTGTAGTGGTCCTAAGGGGAATAGCCTCTGGGTACCTGGTGGCATGATCCAATACCACCAGGATAAACCTGTGCCCAGATGCTGTTTGGGGATCCATGGGACCAACAATGTCAATCCCCACCCTTTCAAAGGGAACCCCCACCACAGGTAGTGGTGTCAGGGGGGCCTTTGTAGTGCCACCTGCCTTGACACTGGCCTGGCAGGTTACACAGGAGCGACAAAACTCCTTGGTGTCTTCAGACATGTGGGGCTCTGTGAAAGTGAGGGACAATTCTGTCCCAAGTCTTGTTCTGGCCCAGGTGACCTGCTAAGGGAATGTCATGGGCTAGAGTCAATAGGAAGCCCCTGAACTTCAGAGGTATAACCAACCTCCTGGTGGCACCAGGCTTGGGGTCTCTACACTCTGAGTACAAGAGTCCATCATCCCAATACACTGTATGGGGACCACTAGCTTTCTCAGCAGCCTCAGCAGCAGCTTGCTGTCTGAGGGGTTCAAGAGAGGGGCAGCTCTGCTGCTCCTGGCTCAGATCTGCCCTGGAAGGGCCCCCTGTCCCCAAGAACTCAATCTGGTCAGGTTCAAGCTCCTCTGGGACAGTTCCTTCCTCAGGTCTGAGATCATCCCCCTCAAGAGACTGATCTTCCTTCTGAGCCAAGGGGGAAGGCACTGCCTTTACCCTACTACTCCTCTTCTTGGAGGGCCCTTGGTCCATTATTCCAGAATCCAAGGCCTGTTCAGTGTTAGACATTTTGGCTTGTGACCTGGTCACAGCAAACACATCTGCAGGGATGCCCAGCATTTCTGCATGGGTCCTGAGCTCCACTTCTGCCCAAGCTGAATTTTCTAAATCATTGCCAAGCAAGCATTCAACGGGTAGGTCTGCATTTACCACAACCTTCTTAAGGCCAGTTACCCCTCCCCAGGAGAAGTTAACAACTGCCAGAGTATGGTCTGTTCTGACATTGCTAGCATTGGTCACTTGGTACATTTCACCAAGTATAATCTGCCCAGGATTCACAAGGTCTTGTGTCACCATGGTGACACTTGCCCCTGTGTCCCTAAATGCCAAAGCCTCTTTCCATTGATTAAGGGCTGTTGCCTGTACTTGCCCAGATTACGGGGACTCACAGAGGAGGTCACATCCATGCCTCCATCACAGACTAGGACAGCCTGAGTGAGTTCTCTGACTAGGTCAGAGCTCATCTCCTTACCCAGGGTCAACCCTACTAAACCCTTGGCTTGTGTAGTCCCACCACCAACTGTAACTGCACTAGGGGGAGCAGGTGCCTTAGGGGCATTGGTGGGGGCTGGAGTAGAGTCTTTGGACTTGGTGCAATCACTGGTCCAGTGGGTCTTTTGCTTACAGACCTTGCACCATGGTTTCTTCTGGCCTCTTCCCTTGTTAGACTGTGAATCCCCACCTGAAGAAGATTTTTGGGGGCCTTGTGAAGACTTCTGGTCTTTACCCTTCTCCCCACCCTTATCAGAGTTTTTAGAATCTTGCTTCTTAGGGTCACCACCTTGGTTCTGTACCTTCTACCTCACCCTGGTTCTGACCCATTTGTCTGCCTTCTTTCCCAATTCTTGGGGAGAGGTCAGATCAGAGTCCACCAGGTGCTGATGCAACAGCTGATTTTGACAATTATTAAGGATCTGCTCCCTCATGATAAGATTGTACAATCCTGTGAAGTCACATACCTTACTGCCCAATAACCATCCTTCCAGAGCCTTGGCAGAACAATCAACAAAGTCCACCCAGTCTTGAGTCTGTGCCTTTTGGGTATCTCTGAACTTTAACCTGTATTGTTCAGTGGTTAGGCCAAACCTATCAATCAGAGCACTTTTTAAGACTGTGTATTTATCAGCATCCTCCTCTTTAACAGTGAGGAGCTTATCTCTACCTTTGTCTGCAAAGGAGAGCCACAAGATTGATGCCCACTGCTCCTGAGGGACCCTCTGTACTTTACAGGCCCTCTCCAGTGCAGTTATCCATTTGTGGATGTCATCCCCACTCTGGTAGGGAGGGACAATCTTGCTCAGGTTTCTATGGTCATAAGACCTTTCCCTATCTCTGGGGAAATTGCTGCCACCATGGGACTCTAGTCCCATCTTTTTCTCTCTTTGTAGAGATCTAGGGACTCCCTGTCTATAGCCAACTGCTGTTTTCTGAGTTCAAGCTAGGCTTGCTCATACTCAATCAGTCTCTTTCTCCTGTCATGAGAGGATTCTCTCCTATGAGAAGAGACAGAGGTCCCTATTGAGGTGTCAGAGTGGTTAGACTCCTGAGAAGGAGATCTAGACCTTCTGAGCACACTCACAATTCTTCCTGGGGGGACAAAGGGGAGGTCATTCTGATCCTCCTCCTCCTACACAGGAGGAATTGGGTTCTCCAGGTCAAGGTCATTTTCACCTTCCTGGCCAGTTTCAGATGGGGGGGCCTGGGTTTCTTCACCCCTGACCCCTTCCTCATCTTCTGCCCCACCCTCTCTGCCTACCCCTTCAGACCCTAGGGGCCTGCTGAGATCATCAGCAAGTAGCACCTCCCTGAGGTGTTGGGTGCTGGCACTTTTGCCTGCCTTCAGCTTCCTAGTATTGCATAATGCTCTCAATTCCAAGAATGGGAGTTTATCATACTTGGAGGGAAGAAGCCCACTGGCTTCTGGCAAGGACTCACTGGGTCCTGGCTTTGAAGACATTACTAGTGAGGTGTGGTGTATGCACTACCTACTCTAGTGTGGCCTACTAAACTCTCTTGAGTTGTAGAAAGGGTGTGCTATCCCTTAACACACAACTCTAAGTTCAGTAGAACTTACTGTATACTAAGCTTGATTTATATGTACCTTAGGTACCCTTAGTGGTTTTCAGTTGATCAATTCAATTGAGATTATCTGGTAAAACAATAGCAAGCTGGAATCCCACACGCTGCACACCAATGTGAGAAGTTGGCCTGGCATATGCTGTCCACTAATTATAGTGGGCACCTTGCACCAGTCCAAACAACCCCTTATTGGAGATAGGTTAAAGACAACCTTTATTGAAAGCTATCCTAGTGGTAGCTATGGAGAGCAGCATTCAGGCTAAGTCTTGAAGGAATGTAAAGCAGCTTGTTTTACAAAGTCTATAATCTCTTGAGTGACCAAATGAAAGAGGACCACACCAGGTATATATTCAAAATATATGTATTTATTGCTAAACACACCCCTCTAGTCTCTTTATGAGGCTAGAGTTCAAGTACATAAGTTATAAGTTAGTTATCTACAGTAATAGCACAAATACACGTTTGAGCCCTAGGGCGTACCAAACCATATACCAATAAAGTGGTATAAGAACCATGACTGAGCTAGACACAAGGCCTAGAGCCTGTAGAAGTGCTTGGACCACAAGGAACCACCCAAGGTAGTGACACAGGGGACCCACGGGGACGCGTGCAGTGTGAGAACACAGCCGCGAATCGCCGTTGACTTCTATGGGGAAAGTCGCGGTTGGAAGTTTAAAGAAAGGGACACTTAGAGGAGGACTTGGAGCAAACCCTTTTAGAACTAGGCTGTTCTAGTGTCAATACCCACAGGAGCACTGGAGTACTTGAGTTACCTCACCCAGGGGAGCCGGGTGCATAGGTGTCTTTCGGGGTCGGGTTTCGTCGTCGTTTTCAATGGCGATCTGCTGCAAAGTGCTGCTGGCGGCCAAGTCGAAAGTGTTCGGGTGGATCCAAAGGTGGATCGAAGATCTGAAGAACCTGAAAGCAGAGGGGACAGAGTCTGGGTCACTAGCCAGTGACCAGGAAGGCGATGAGCAGATGCCCACCGATGTCGAGTGCTTCAGGTAGGTTGATGGTCATCTTGACTCTTCAGCCACGAGGTCCAGGAGGCGTCGACGACAACCAGGAGCTGGATTCTTGCTGTACCACGACGTCTGTCGATTGCAGGGGTGTCGGCGACCGGATTGGACCCAACAAGCCTTGGCAATGGCAAGTCTTGTGGAAATGGAAGAAGGACGATGGTGCAGACCAGCAAGGTCTGTGGGACTCACCCAGCAAGGGTAAGTCAGGGCATGCCTGGAGCAACTGGGGAGCCCAAGCAGAAGAAGATTGGCCTTCGGGAGGGCCTACTAGCCAACGGACTAGCGACCATGAAGGAGCCTCAAGTGGACGCACTTGGAGCTGGCTCACAGGACACTCGTGGAGTGGAGGCCAGTGATCTTCGGTGCAGTCGGTGCTGAAGGCTGGGGCTACTCGGAGCCCAAAGCACAACTTCATGGAAGACCCCAAAGAGGATGCCCTTGCAAATGCAATCAGTGTCCAGGGGTCATGGTTCCACGTTACCCACGACAGCTACGGGCCTCAGCTTTGCTGGGGACTCAGGGCAGCCTCGGGGAAGTCTGGAAATCCACCTCTGGTGATGCAAAGACTTCGGCGTCCAGTGGGAGCTTCAGCGATGCAGACCGGACAATTGCTTCTTTGGTGCCTGCCAAGCAGGGGAGTCACTCCTTGACCCCAAGGGAGATTCTTCAGTCCTCTAATCTTGAAGTAGAGCGTCGAAGGTCCAGGATTCTGTGTCAGAGTTTCATCCACGTAAATCTAAAGTCCTAAGGACTGGGGTCCCATACTTATACCAAGTTAGGGGGTTGGACATACTCTGGGGACCCACCTATGGGAGGGTCAGGGCAGAGGGGTGGTTACACCCCTTTCCCTTTGTCCAGTTTCACGCCAGAGCAGGGGCTGGAAGCCCCTGAGCCGGTTTGAACTGGGGTATGCACAGGTACACCAAATGTGCCCCCAGTGCAGGATTTCAAAGCACCAGAGAGTGCTCCTGCCCAGCCCCAATACACACTATCCTGTCTAGGGAGGTGGTTACACCTCCCTGGGACAGGAAACCTATTGTCCAGGCCTCCCCTGCCGGAGTTTCGGTCAGCAGCAGGAGGCCAGACTCGTGTCTGTGGCAGCGGCATCCATTTTGTGATGCCAGGGCTTGGAAAGAAGTTACCGGGCAGGCCGGTGTGTACATGTCTCTCCCTCTAGAAGGGTGGAATGCTACCCCCGCCACCAGAACTGGCGGGGGGTAGTATTCCAAGATGTTTGACACCAAACACGACATGTTTCCTTGCAGCCATCCCAAAGTTAGCATTTAACGCGAGGTTATAATGCGCTTAAGAGTATATGGTCAGGCTGCACTACAAACAGCATCAGAGAAGGGTCTTCGAATGCTGCAGAGGGGCCCTGCTCATGCAGGGGCACCCTCTCACATAGGAACCACGCACTCTACCTCCAGGATTGATAAGGCCTGCCATAGGAGTGACTTATAGGTTTATATGTGTGTATGTATGTAGTGATATAGGTAGCCTATATCACAGTAAGGGGTGCATGCACCACCTTACCCAGGCTGCAGTAGCAGACCTGTGGTGTCATTTTGGATGGCCTTCCAGGGGTGGCACAATACATGCTGCAGCCCCTGGAAGGCCTCTGAGGTACCTATGCCCTGGGTACATAGTATACCATATACTAGGGACTTATAAGGGCACTCCAGATTCCAATCAGAGATGTGCCTAAGGCACATGGAAACCATTTTAGAAAGGAAGCAGCTAGGCTGGGGTTCTGATTAGCAGGGCC
Organism: Calotriton arnoldi; assembly: GCA_963921515.1. Classification (NCBI taxonomy): domain Eukaryota; kingdom Metazoa; phylum Chordata; class Amphibia; order Caudata; family Salamandridae; genus Calotriton; species Calotriton arnoldi. Next base: position 1,040,679 of record CAWUFW010005029.1, read on the forward strand.
CCAGCCAGACTAAAGTCGAAAAACAGTGAAGCATCAGCAAAAAGTGGTGGTACCCATGTGAAGCAGATCCTACTCTCCTACAGTGGTTCCCTGGGCATCAATGAGACCCAGGAGCGGGGCTGTGTGCCACCCTTCTTTAATACAATTTAGGACCTGGCCCACCCAGGGGCAAACTAGAAACAAGGCGCGGGCGTCCATGCTTTGTTTAAAAAAAAAATTCAGCAGGATCCACGGAACTTGCCAAAATGTTTTTTAAAAATTGCTTTTTTTGGCCTTGCGGGGTCCCTGCAGCTTCCCTGTGGAATCCCACCCAAGAGGCCCAGGGGGTCAGGGTGTTTCTACCCTGTCCCCTTTTCTTTTTTTTTTAGATTTTGTTTTCCTGGTTGAAATGTTCGCAGCCAATCAAATTTCAGTACGATTTCAGTAGGATTTTGGGATCCCAGATATCCAGGGGGCATATTAGCAAGACCGGCGATAAAATTATCGCCGTTTTAGCGGCAGGAAACTGCCGCTAAAGCGGCGATAATGGGCTTGCTAATATGCGTTATGGAATTCCAATGGAAGCCCAGGTTAGATGTCCTGCACATCTAACCTGGGCTTCTATTGAATTCTATAACGCATATTAGCAAGCCCATTATCGCCGTTTTAGCGGCAGTTTCCTGTCGCTAAAACAGCGATAATTTTAACGTGGGTCTTGCTAATATGCCCCTATATTTTTTAAACTTAAATATCTCTAAAATTACTGAATGGATTTACAACAAATCACAAGAAGCACGTTTTCTGAATCAACATCTAACTTTCTGCCAAATTTGGTGTATTTGCGTGCTGCGGTTCGGGATATAGTCGTGTTCAAAAAATGAAAAATTCCCATAGACATAAACATAGGGAAAATGCATTTTGGGACCCCCTTTTTTTCTCGGCCCCTGCTTGACGGATCACCCCAAAACCTTTAACATAGCATCTGAATCAAACAGGGGAAGTTTTTTTGAAAATTTTGTACAGATTCATTAAGCAGCAGTTATTGGCAAAACAAAAAATGCTTTTCCTATGTAAACTTTGATCCTAACCATAACTACCTACTGTCTATCTATCTATCTATCTATCTATCTATCTATCTATCTATCTATCTATCTATCTATCTATCTATCTATCTATCTATCTATCTATGTAGACCTGGGCATCCTTGGGGGCCAACTACCCCTCCTGCCCCACACAGCAGGATAGCTGAGAGGCTATCAGAGGCCATGTCCCCTTTCTCCACCACTCTGCAAACGTGCCTCCTGTTGCACTACTAGTACGGGGATGAAGTCCCCTTGGCCATTGAGGGTCCTTGAGGGCCAACTAGCTCTACTGTTACTTCCAATAGGACTCACACAGCTGGATTGCTGAGAGGTTGTCAGTGAGCACGTCCCATTCTCCACCACTGTGCAAACGCACTTCCTGGTGCACTACTGGTTGGGGGAAGAAATCCACTTTAGTCCTGAGGCCCTCTGGAGTAAAGTGGAAATCATTCCCCAACCATCAGTGTGCCAGGAGGCACATTTGCAGAGTGGTGAAGAAAGGGGGCATGTCCTCCAACTCCTCTCAGCAATCCTGCTGTGTGGGAGTTATTGGAGGTAACAAAAGGACTCTCAACATCATAGGGGTCTTTAACCCCTCAACCATCACTGTGAAAGGAAGCGGTTTGCAGAGTGGTGGTGAAGGGGGCATGGCCTCCAGCGACTTGCGGGAGGCTATTTCTGGGCCTGAGGGCCCCATCACCTGGGACCCGGCCTTTTTTCAAGCCCCAGGGACACCATCCCCCAGGGCCCAGCCATTTAATTTTTCTTTTTTTAACTTAAAGGGAGGGGGCCAAGAAGCCCCCTTTCCGGGCCATTTTTTGCCCAGGGGACCCCATCCCACGGGCCTGCCCTTTTTATATATATTATTTTTTTTTTAAATGGAAGGAGGGCTGCGCTGTCCCCCTCTTGGGCCAATTTTGGCCTGGGGACACCATCGCCATGGACCAGCCTTTTCTTATTTATTCATTTTTTTTTAAGGGAGGGGGGCCGAGCGACCATTTTCGGCCCCGGGGACCACATCTCTTGAGGCCTGCCCCTATATATATATATGTCATGTGAACAAGGCTCGCGGGAGCCGAAACGCGTTATGGCAACTAAGGAATAAAATCTACCTTTGCACTTACCTTGGGTCCGTGTCCGTATTTGGAGGAATCCTTCGGAGGACGGAAGAAAGGAATATATATATATATATCTATATTACCTACAGGCGGTCGTCAGTAGGTAGTTATAGGTAGGACCTATTATCCATAAGAAAAGGGTTTTTTGATTTGCCAATATCTTTTGCGCCGTTTGACGAATCTTCGCGAAATTTTCCAAACTAATGACAAGCTCAGGTCAGCTCCTGTCTGGAAAGTTTGGGGGTGATTCGTCAAGCGAGGGCTGAGAAAATAGGCGGGTCCGAAAACACGTTTTCTCCATGTTAATTCCCATAGGAAATTTAAGAACAGGCTACAGCCCAAACTGCTGAACGGAATTACACCAAATTTGGCAAAAAGGTAGCTCTTGGTTCAGAAAGCGACCTTTTTTTAAATGGTGTAAATCCGTTCAGCAGTTCCTGAGAAATTTAAAAAATAAAAATATTGATATCTGAGCAACGAGGAGGAGTCGCGAATCCTCCCGAGCACGAGCATCATTCTTATTGGCTGCCAACACTCCAAACCAGAGTGTGTTGACAGCCATCTTGTGACTTGGTAACCGAGTCACAAGAAACAGGAAAAAAAAAGTGAAAAATGAAGAAAAGGGGGCAGGGTAGAAACACCCTGACCCCCTAGGCCTGCGGCCCAAAAAAAGCAGTTTAAAAAAAATAAAATCGGCAGAATTCGCACTGGGTGCACGAATTCTGCCGAGAAAATAAAAAAAACAGCGCGGGCTCCCGCTCTTCATTTTAATGAGCCCCCGGGTGGGCCAGGTCCCGGGGGCAATGCCAAAATTATATAGCGGGGGCTCACGGGGGCCACCACAGCCCCGGGGACTGCCACCTCCCCGGGGCTATGCTAATTATATGCAGGGGCATGCAGCCCCCCACAGCCCCGGGGACCACCACCTCCCCAGGGCTTTTTTAATTTGATGTGGGGGGGCCTCCCAGGCCCCCCCAAGCTTCAGGGACCGCCACCTCCCGGGGCTTTATTTAATTATGCGTGGGGGCATGGGCCCCCCCACAGCCCCGGGGACCGCCACCTCCCGGGGCTTTATTTTGTGGGTGGGGGCCTCATGGACCCCCCCCAAGCCCTAGGGACCGCAACCTCCCGGGGCTTTTGTAAGCTATTTGCAGGGAGCCTCACGGGCTCCCCGATGAAAATAGGCTGTGCGTACCCCCTCCCGGAGCCCTCCTGGAGCCCTTGATGTCCCACCCCGGGACATTGCTGTTTGCTATGGCAGGGTGGGAGCACGGCTCCCGCCCTGCCATAGCAAACACTGCTTTGCTTCTTGGAAGCGAGAGCAGGAAACCTGCTCTTGCTTCCATGACGCAAAGCAGAATTGCTTTTGGCCAAGGGGAGCTGCATGTTAGCAGCTCCCCTTGCCCAAAAGCAATGCCGGCTCCCCAGGAGGTGGGGAGCCGGCTGGGACTGTGGGGGCATTGGGGCTCCCCCCATGGTCCCCAATGCTGAGGGCCGGCCCCAGGGGATATGGTCCCCGGGGCCAGAAGTGGCCCGGGAGGGGGGCCACGCGGCCCCCTCCCTTTATTTAAAAATAAATAAATGGCTGGGCCCCGGGGGATGGGGTCTCCAGGGACAAAATCGGCCTGGGGAGGAGGGCCACGTGGCCCCCCCTCCTTAAATGTATATATAAAATGGCCAAGCCCCGGGGGATGGGGTCCCTGGGGCCAATAGTGGCCCAGGGAAGGGGGGCCACGTGGCCCCCCTTCCCTATAAATATTTTTTTTAAAAGAGGCCATGCCCTGGGGGATGAGGTCCCTGGGGCCAAAAGGGCCCCGGGGAAATCGGCCTCGGGAAGGAGCTCCCTTCCCATTTTTTTTTTACATTTTTCAAAAAGGGTCAGGCCCTTGGGGATGGGGTCCCCAGGGCCCCAAAATACTAAAAGAAGGGGGCCACACAGCCCCCCTTCTAAAAATATATTTTTAAAAAAGCCGGTATCTCGCCGGAGGCCCCGCCCCCTCCCTGCACCACTCTGCAAACGCCCCCCCTGGCGTGTTCTAAGTTGGGGAATTAAGTCCCCTTGAATACTGAGGGTCCCTGGGGGCCAACTAGCCCACCAGGTACCTCCAGTAAGCACCACACAGCTGGATTGCAGAGAGGTGGTCCGAGGCCATGCCCCTTTTTACACCACTCTACAAACGCACCTCTTGGCGCACTGCTGGTGAGGCGATGAGGTCCTCTTTTGTCCTGAGGACCTCAGGACACAAGTGGACTTCATCCCCCGAGCAGCAGTGTTCCACGAGTCGCGTTTGCAGAGTCCTGTTAAAAGGGGGCGTGGTCTTTGAGCACTCTCAGCAATCTAGCTGTATGGGGCTTACTGGAGGTAACAGGAGGGCTAGTTGGCCCCCAGGCACCCTCAGGAGGAAAGGGGACTTCATTCCCCAACCAAGAGCACACCAGGAGGCGCGTTTGCAGAGTGGTGGAGGATGGGGGCGTGGCCTGTGTCCACCTCTCGCAATCCCACTGTGTGGGGCTTACTGGAGGTAAGAGGTAGGCTAGTTGGCCCCTAAAGGAACCCCAGCAGTGAAGGGGACTTCAATCCCCATCCAAGAGCGAGCCAGGGAGCGCATTTGCAGAGTGGTGGGCAAAGGGGGCATGGCCTGCTATGAGAACTTAGCAATCCTGCTGTGTGGGTCTTACTGGAGGTAATAGGAGGGGTAATTGGCCCTCAAGGATGTCCTTGGGGCCAACTACCCTCTTGTTACCTCCAGTAAGTCCCACCAGTGGGATTGCTAAGACGTCTTCGGAGGCCATGCCCCCCTTTCTCCCCACTCTGCAAACATGCCCCCGGGCTGACTACGGGATGGGGGATGAAGTCCAATTTACTCCTGAGGGACTTTGGGGGCCAAGAAGCCCTCCTGGTACCTCCTGTAAGTCCTACGCAGCGGAACTCCTGCGCGCTGGTCGGAGGCCCAGCACCCTTTCTCCACCTCTCTGCAAACGCGACTACTAGTTAAAGAAGTGTTTGCAATGTAATAGGTTTCGCATTTTTTGAGTTAGAACTATTGGCGTTGTAAATGTAAAAGTTTTTTACTAATGTTTTTTGGAGTGGAGTGGATGTACGTTGTGTGTAGTGGAATTATGTGGTATGTTGTGCAGTGAAATTATGTGGATAGAAAGTATGTGGTATTTAGTGTATAGGAATTATGTAGATTGGGATTATGTGTTATGGAGAGTAATTATGTGCTATGGTAGTCTGTGTAGTGGAGTGGTAACCTCAGTTTCAATCTTCCTCGTTTCCATAGAAGCTCAACTATGAACTCAGTGAGACAAAAAAAGAAGGAATCACAGAGGAGCACTTGTGGACCTAGTCAGAGGTATGAGCAGGGCCACTGGAATTATGGGACTGTTTGGCTGCACCGACTTTCGCACAATTATACATTTTCCGCATTAGCCACATAATTCATCATCTGTTACCTAATCTGCAGATTTGAACAAAAAAAGCCTTGTTTCTAGCTCAAACGGCTCAAACTTTACCAAAAATGCAGCGACAAGTGTTACAGCATGGTGGAAGGCCCTTTGCAAACCTAGAATGGTCACCTGTTACTTATTGCTAAATATGGGTGTTAAATTGGTACTAATGGTGTGCAAGCCACTCTTGCTTCCTTCTGCGCCTCTCTTGCCTCTTTCTGCATTTCTGTTGCTTCTTTCTGCACATTTCTTTCTTTTTCTGCACCTCTCTTGCCTCTTTCAGCAGGTCAGTTGCCTCTTTCTGCACCTCATTTGCTTGTTTCTGTACCCCTCTTGCCTCTTTCTGCACCCTTCTTCCCTCTTTCTGCACCTCTCTTGCCTTTTTCTGTATCCCTCTTAAGTCTTTCTGCACCCTTCTTGCCTCTCTCTCCACCCCTCTTCCCTCTTTCTGCACTTCTGTTGCTTCTTTGTGCACTTATCTTGCTTCATTCTGCACCTCACTTGCCTATTTCTGCACCTCTTTTGCCTATTTCTGCAGTTCTCTTGCCTCCTTCTGCACTTCACTTGCCTCTTTCAGTACCTCTCTTGCCTCTTTCTGTACCTCTCTTGCCTCTTTTTGCACCTCACTGGCTTCTTTCTGCACCCCATTTGCCTGTTTCTGCACCCCTCTTCCCTCTTTGTGCAACTCTCTTGCCACTTTATACACCTCTCTTCCCTATTTCTGCACCACTCTTGTCTCTTTCTGCACCCTTCGTGCCTCTTTCAGCACCTCTGTTGCTTCTTTCGGCAGTTCTCTTCCTCTTTCTGCACACCTCCTGCCTCTTTCTGTACCCCTCTTGCCTCTTTGTGCACCTCTCCTACCGCTTTCTGCACCCCTCTTGCCTCTTTTTCCACCTCTGTTGGTTCTTTCTGCACCTCTTTTTCTTCATTCTGCACTTCACTTGCCTCTTTCTGTACCCCTCTTGCCTCTTTCTGCACCTTTGTTGGTTCTTTCTGCACTGCTCTGGCTTCTTCCTGCACATCTGTTCCAAATTTCTGCATCCCTCTTGCCTTTTTCTGCACCCCTCTTCCTGCATCTCTCTTGCCTCAGTCTGCCCACCTGTTCCCTCTTTCTGCACCCCTTTTGCCTGTTTCTGTAACTCTCTTGCCTCTTTCTGCAGTTCTCTTGACTCCTTCTGCACCTCACTTGCCTCTTTTTGCACCTCTGTTGGTTCTTTTGCACCTCTCTTGCTTCTTTCTGCACCTCTCTTGCAAATTTCTGCACCCCTCTTGCCTCTTTCTGCACCCCTTTTACCTGTTTCTGTACCTCTCTTGCCTCCTTCTGCACCTCTGTTGCTTCTTTCTGCACTTCTCTTGCCTCTTTCTGCACCCCTGTTGCTTCATTCTGCACTTTCCATGCTTCTTTCTGCACCTGTCTTGCTTCTTTCAGCACCCCTGTTGTCTCTTTATGTACCTCTTTTGCCTGTTTCTCCAACTCTCTTGCCTCTTTCTGCAGTTCTCTTGCCTCCTTCTGCACCTCTGTTGCTTCTTACTGCACTTCTCTTGCCTCTTTCTGCACCCCATGTTGCTTCATTCTGCACTTTCCATGCTTCTTTCTGCATCTTTCTTGCTTCTTTCTGCACCTCTGTTGTCTGTTTCTGCACTTGTCTTTCCTCTTTCTGTACCTTTCTTGCCTGTTTCTGCATCTCACTTCCCTCTTTCTGCACTTTTCTTGCTTCTTTCTACACCTCTTTTCCTTCTTTTAGCAATTCTCTTGCCTCTTTCTGCACTTCTCTTGCCTGTTTCTGCACCCCTCTTGCCTCTTTCTGCACCCGTCTTCCCTCTTTGTGCAACTCTCTTGCCTCTTTGTGTACCTCTCCTACATCTTTCTGCACCCCTCTTACCTCTTTTTGCACCTCTGTTGGCTCTTCCTACACTGCTCTTGCTTCATTTTGCACCTCACTTGCCTCTTTCTGCACTTCTCTTGCTTCTTTCTCAACCTCTGTTGCTTCTTTCAGCAATTCTCTTGCCTCTTTCTGCACTTCTCTTGCTTGTTTCTGCACCTCTCTTGCGCCTGTCTGCACATCTGTTGCCTCTTTCTGCACTTCACTTGCTTTTTTCTGCACTTCTCTTGCCTCTTTCTGCACCCTTCGTGCCTCTTTCAGCACTGCTGTTGCTTCTTTCTGCACTTCTCTTCCTTCTTTCTGCACCCCTCGTGCCTCCTTCTACACCTCTATTGCTTCTTTCTGCACCTCTCTTGGTTTGTTCTGCACTGCTCTTGCCTCTTTCTGCATCGCTCTTGCATCTTTGAGCACCTCTTTTGCTTCTTCCTGCACTTCTCTCTCCTCTTTCTGCACCCCTCCTGCCTCTTTCTGTACATCTGTTGCTTCTTCCTGCACTTCTATTGCCTCTTTCTGCACCTCTCTTGCTTCTTTCTGTACCTCCCTTGCCTCTTTCAGCACCTCTGTTACTTTTTCTGCAGACCTCTTGCCTCTTTCTGCACCTCACTTGCCTCTTTCAGCACCTCTGTTGCTTTTTTCTGCAGAACTCTTGTCTCTTTCTGCACCAACGTTTTCTCTTTCTGCACCTCTCTTTACTCATTCTGCACCCCTGTTCCCTGTTTCCGCACCTTTTCTGTCTGTTTCTGCACCTCTCTTGCCTCTTTCTGAACCTCTGTTGCCACTTTCTGCACTTCTCTTGCTCTTTCTGCACCCTTCGAGCCTCTTTTAGCACCTCTGTTGGTTGTTTCTGCATTGCTCTTGCTTTTTTCTGCACCTCACTTGCCTCTTTCTGCACTTCTCTTGCTTCTTTCTACACCTCTGTTGCTTCTTTCAGCAATTCTCTTACCTCTTTCTGCACTTCTCTTCCTTCTTTCTATACCCCTCCTGCCTCTTTCTGTACCTCTGTTGCCTCTTTCTGCACCCCTCCTACCCTTTTCTGCACCCCTCTTGCCTCTTTTTGCACCTATGTTGGTTCTTTCTGCACTGCTCTTGCTTCTTTCTGCACCTCACTTGCCTCTTTCTGTACTTCTCTTGCTTCTTCCTATATCTCTGTTGCTTCTTTCAGCAATTCTTTTGCCTCTTTCTGCACTTCTATTCCTTCTTTCTGCACCCCTCCTGCCTCTTTCTGTACCTCTGTTGCCTCTTTCTGCACCTCTCCTACCACTTTCTGCACCCTTCTTGCCTCTTTTTGCACCTCTGTTGGTTCTTTCTGCACTGCTCTTGCTTCTCTCTGCACCTCACTTGCCTCTTTCGGCACTTCTCTTACTTCTTTCTAATCCTCTGTTGCTTCTTTCAGCAATTATCTTGCCTCTTTCTGCACTTCTCTTACTTGTGTCTGCACCTCTCTTGCGTCTTTCTGTACTTCACTTGCTTCTTTCTGCACCTCTCTTGCCTCTTTCGGCACCTCTGTTGCTTCTTTCTGCACCCCTCCTGCCTCTTTCTGCACCCTCTTCCCTCTTTGTGCAACTCTTTTACCTCTTTCTATACCTCTCTTCTCTCTTTCTGCACCACTCTTGCCTCTTTCTGTATCTCTGTTGCTTCTTTCTGCACTTCTCTTGCCTCTTTCTGCACCCTTCGTGCCTCTTTCAGCACCTCTGTTGCTTCTTTCTGCACTTCTCTTCTTTCTTTCTGTACCCCTCATGCGTCCTTCTGCACCTCTGTTGCTTCTTTCTGCACTTCTCTTGGTTCTTTCTGCACTGCTCTTGCCTCTTTCTGCATCCCTCTTGCCTCTTTGAGCACCTCTTTTGCTTCTTTCTGCACTTCTCTCTCCTCTTTCTGCACCCCTCTTGCCTCTTTCTACACCTCTGTTGCTTCTTTCTATACTTCTATTGCCTCTTTCTGCACCTCTCTTGCTTCTTTCTGCACCTCACTTGCCTCTTTCAGCACCTCTGTTGCCTTTTTCTACAGATCTCTTGCCTCTTTCTGCACCTCACTTGTCTCTTTCAGCACCTCTGTTGCTTTTTTCTGCTGAACTCTTGCCTCTTTCTGCACCCCTGTTTTCTCTTTCTGTACCTCTCTTGCCTCTTTCTGCACCCCTGTTCCCTGTTTCTGCACCTTTCCAGCCTGTTTCTGCACCTCTCTTGCCTCTTTCTGTACCTCACTTGCCTCTTTCTGCACTTCTCTTGCTTCTTTCTACACCACTGTCGCTTCTTTCAGCAATTCTCTTGCCTCTTTCTGCACGTCTCTTCCTTCCTTCCTTCCTTCGTTCCTTGCCAGGTAGGTCGCTCCCCCGCCACACAGCTCCGCCTGTGGTGTCCTGCCCGCTGCTGCTGCTGGTAAGCTCGCCCCTCTGCTTGTGGCCTCGGTGCCCGTTTTTCCTTCTGTTCCCCTCGCTGCCCCCATTTAACTGTGTCCATTTTCCTTCTGTTTCCCCTCGCTCCCCCATTTAACTGTGTCCATTTTCCTTCTGTTTCCCCTCGCTGCCCCCATTTAACTGTGTCCATTTTCCTTCTGTTTCCCCTCGCTGCCCCCATTTAACTGTGTCCATTTTCCTTCTGTTTCCCCTCGCTGCCCCCATTTAACTGTGTCCATTTTCCTTCTGTTTCCCCTCGCTGCCCCATTTAACTGTGCCCATTTTGCCTTCTGTACCCCTCGTTGCCTCTCTCCACTCCTGCCACTGCGTCCCCTGTGGCCCCGACCCACTGACTGCCCATTCGCTGCCCCTGCCTCCCGCCTCCCAGCTGCTCCTCCCTCCCACCTCCCCATATATGGCGGCCGCTGCGCGGTGAGGAGAGTGACCCTTGACCTTGCCAGGTAGGTCGCTCCCCCGCCACACAGCTCCGCCTGTGGTGTCCTGCCCGCTGCTGCTGCTGGTAAGCTCGCCCCTCTGCTTGTGGCCTCGGTGCCCGTTTTTCCTTCTGTTCCCCTCGCTGCCCCCATTTAACTGTGTCCATTTTCCTTCTGTTTCCCCTCGCTGCCCCCATTTAACTGTGTCCATTTTCCTTCTGTTTCCCCTCGCTGCCCCCATTTAGCTGTTTCCTTTTTCCTTCTGTTTCCCCTCGCTGCCCCCATTTAACTGTGTCCATTTTCCTTCTGTTTCCCCTCGCTGCCCCCATTTAACTGTGTCCATTTTCCTTCTGTTTCCCCTCGCTGCCCCCATTTAACTGTGTCCATTTTCCTTCTGTTTCCCCTCGCTGCCCCCATTTAACTGTGTCCATTTTCCTTCTGTTTCCCCTCGCTGCCCCCATTTAACTGTGTCCTTTTTCCTTCTGTTTCCCCTCGCTGCCCCCATTTAACTGTGTCCATTTTCCTTCTGTTTCCCCTCGCTGCCCCCATTTAACTGTGTCCATTTTCCTTCTGTTTCCCCTCGCTGCCCCCATTTAACTGTGTCCATTTTCCTTCTGTTTCCCCTCGCTGCCCCCATTTAACTGTGCCCATTTTGCCTTCTGTACCCCTCGTTGCCTCTCTCCACTCCCGCCACTGCGTTCCCTGTGGCCCCGCCCCCCTGACTGCCCATTCGCTGCTCCTCCCTCCCACCTGCCCATATATGGCGGCTGCTGCGCGGCCACGCCGCTGGCGCGCCTAAGGCAAGCCTGTCTGCGCCCGTCCGCGCCTGGACCGCACCCAGCGCCAGAACCCCTGGGCCGTGCGCCCCCCGCTCCAGCCTCGAGGACCGACGCCGATACGATGCCACCACACTCCACGCTCTCAACCCCGGACAGACGCACAACTGCTTCAAGGCCGCCCCGAAACTCACCCATGGTCCCTTCACCTGCCGGAACTGCAGCTACACCAGCCTCAGAGCCACCGAGGCGCCTGCCAAGAAGGACCTCAACCACCTCCGATGCATCCTACTGAACACCCGCTCCGCACGCAAACACGCCGTCGAGCTCTGGGACCTGCTCGACACATCATCACCAGACGTCGCCTTCCTGACAGAGACCTGGATGAACGACTCCTCCGCCCCGACATCGCCATAGCCATCCCAGACGGCTATAAGATCACCCGCAGAGACCGCGTCAACGCAGTAGGAGGAGGAATCGCCATCGTCCACAAGAACACCATCAGGGTCTCGACCAGCACCGACGACACTCTCAGCACCGCCGAACACATGCACTTCCAGATCCACATGGACCCCAACACCACCCTTAGAGGCACCCTTGTCTACAGACCCCTGGGCCCCAACCCCAGTTCAGCGACTCCATCGCCGACTTCATCAGCACGCACGCCCTGACCTCTACCGACTACATCCTCCTCGGAGACCTGAACTTTCACCTGGAGAACAACAACGACAGCAACTCCACCACCCTGATCGACAACCTCACCAACCTCGGTCTGAGCCAGCTCGTCACAACACCGACCCATTCCGCCGGCCACACGCTTGACCCCATCTTCTCCTCAAGCTCCCACGTCTCCTTCAGCCACACCACGGACCTCCTCTGGACCGACCACCGCTGCATCCATTTCACCTTCCAGAAACCCACCACACACCACCGCACCCAACAGATCCCACGCCGCTGCTGGAGCAAAGTCACCGAAGACCAACTACGGGCAAACCTCGCTCTCAGCCCTCCCTCCGACCCATCCAACACCGACGACGCTGCCTGCAACCTCAGACGATGGATGGACGACTGTGCCAACACCCTCGCCCCGCTGAAAAAACTCACCTACAGTGACACCACCAAAAGAGCCAGCTGGTTCACCTCGGAACTCCTAGCTTCCAAGCGTACCTGCCGGAAACTAGAGAAGAAATGGCACAGTGATAAGACACCGGACAGCCACGCAGCCCACAAAGACGCCATCCGTAACCACCACCACCTCATCAAGTCCGCCAAGAGAATCTCCGTCAAAAACTGCCTCGACAACAATGCACACAACAGCAAGGAGCTTTTCAACATCGTGAAGGAACTCTCCAACCCCAGCTCCAACACCAACGACATCCCGCCGTCGCAACCCCTGTGCGATTCCCTCGCCACCTTCTTCCACCGCAAGATCGCCGACATCCACGACAGCTTCAACACCCAGAAAGCCCCAACTAAGATCGATGCACCAGACCCACCGCACACCATCGACCACGACCCCCTGCCAGCCTGGGCCAGCGTGAACATCGATGACACCATCAAGACCATGAGCACAATACACTCCGGCTCCCCGTCAGACCCTTTCCCGCACCACATCTTCAACAAAGCCAGCAGCTCCATCGCACCCCACCTGTGCAACGTCATCAATCTCTCCTTCGAGACCGCGACCTTCCCAGAGAGATGGAAACACGCAGAGATCAACGCCCTACTAAAAAAAACCAAGGCAGACCCGAGAGACCTCAAGAACTTCCGGCCCATCTCCCTGCTTCCGTTCCCAGCCAAGGTCATCGAGAAGATCGTCAACAAACAGCTAACCCGATACCTCGAAGAAAACAGCATCCTGGACCCATCCCAATCGGGGTTCCGCAGAAACCACAGCACTGAGACTGCCCTCATCGCCGCCACCGACGACATCAGGATCCTGCTGGACAACGGTGAGACCGCAGCCCTCATCCTGCTGGACCTCTCCGCCTCCTTCGACACTGTCTGCCACCGCACTCTACGTGCACGCCTCCACGACGCAGGGATCCGAGACAAGGCCCTGGAATGGGCCACCTCCTTCCTCGCCGGCAGAACCCAGAGAGTCCGCCTCCCACCATTCCGATCCGAAGCCTCCGAGATCATCTGCGGCGTACCTCAGGGATCGTCCCTCAGCCCAACACTGTTCAACATCTACATGGCCCCGCTCGCACGCATCGCCAGACAGCACGACCTCAACATAATCTCCTACGCCGACTACACTCAACTGATCCTCTCCCTCACCAAGGACCCCCTCGCCGCCAAATCCAACCTCCATGAAGGAATGAAGGCCGTCGCCGATTGGATGAAGATCAGCCGACTAAAACTGAACACGGAGAAGACAGAGGTCCTCATCCTCGGCTCCAACCCCTCAGCCTGGGACGACTCCTGGTGGCCAACAATGCTGGGAGCAGCCCCGACACCCACCGACCACGCATGCAACCTGGGAGTCATCCTCGACTCAATGCTCTCCATGGCCAAGCAAGTCAACGCAGTCTCCTCCTCCTGCTTCAACACCCTCCGCATGCTTCGCAAGATCTACAGGTGGATCCCGACAGATACAAGAAGAACATTCACCCAGGCCCTCGTCAGTAGCAGACTTGACTTGACTATGGGAACGCCCTCTACGCAGGAGCCCCGGCCAAGCTCATCAAAACGCCTCCGCACGCCTGATCCTCGATGTACCACGCCACAGCCACATCACCCCCCACCTGAGGAACCTGCACTGGCTCCCCATCGACAGGAGAATCTCCTTCAAACTCCTCATCCACGCACGCAAGGCACTCCACAAGACTGGCCCAGCCTACCTCAACAGACGACTCCTCTTCTACGTCCCCAACCGCCAACTCCGCTCCGCCGACCTCTCCCTCGCCACCGTCCCTCGCATTCGAAGAACTACCACCGGCGGCAGATCCTTCTCCCACCTCGCCGCCAAGACCTGGAACACCCTTCCACTAAGCCTACGACAGACCCAAGACCTGCTGACCTTCAGGAGGCTACTCAAGACCTGGTTGTTCGACCAGTAGCAGCACCCCCCCCTTTTTTTCTCCCCAGCGCCTTGAGACCCTCGCGGGTAAGTAGTGCGCTTTACAAATTCTATGATTGATTGATTGATTCTTTCTGCACCCCTACTGCCTCTTTCTGTACCTCTCTTGCCTCTTTGTGCACCCCTCCTGCCTTTTTCTGCACTCCTCTTGCCTCTGTTTGCACCTCTGTTGGGTCTTTCTGCACTGCTCTTGCTTCTTTCTGCACCTCACTTGCCTCTTTATGCACTTCTCTTCCTTCTTTTTACACCTCTGTTGCTACACTCAGCAATTCTCTTGCCTCTTTCTGCACTTCTCTTCCTTCTTTCTGCACCCCTCCTACCTCTTTCTGTACCTCTGTTGCCTCTTTGTGCACCTCCCCTACCTCTTTCTGCACCCCTCTTGCCTCTTTTTGTACCTCTGTTGGTTCTTTCTACACTGTTCTTGCTTGTTTATGCACCTCTCTTGCGTCTTTCTGCACCTTTGTTGCCTCTTTCTGCACTTCACTTGCTTATTTCTGCACCTCTCTTGTCTCTTTCGGCACCTCTGTTGCTTCTTTCTCCACCCCTCCTGCCTCTTTCTGCACCCCTCTTCCTTCTTTGTGCAACTCTCTTGCCTCTTTCTATACCTCTCTTCCCTCTTTCTGCACCACTCTTGCCTCTTTCTGTACCTCTGTTGCTTACTTCTGTACTTCTCTTGCCTCTTTCTGCACCCTTCGTGCCTCTTTCAGCACCTCTGTTGCTTCTTTCTGCTCTTATCTTCCTTCTTTCGGCACCCCTCGTCCCTCCTTCTGCACTTCTGTTGCTTCTTTCTGCACTTCTCTTGGTTTTTTCTGCACCGCTTTTGCCTCTTTCTGCATCCCTCTTGCCTCTTTCTGCACGTCTGTTGCTTCTTTCTGCACTTCTATTGCCTCTTTCTGCACCTCTCTTGCTTCTATCTGCACCTCACATGCCTCTTTCAGCACCTCTGTTGCTTTTTTCTGCAGATCTCATGCCTCTTTCTGCACCTCACTTGCCTCTTTCAGCACCTCTCTTGCCTCTTTCTGCACCCCTGTTTCCTGTTTCTGTACCTTTCCTGCCTGTTTCTGCACCTCTCTTGCCTCTTTCTGTACCTCTGTTGCCTCTTTCTGTACTTCTCTTGCTCTTTCTGCACCCTCCGTGCCTCTTTCAGTACATCAGTTGGTTCTTTCTGCACTGCTCTTGCTTTTTTCTGCACCTCACTTGCCTCTTTCTGCACTTATCTTGCTTCTTTCTACACCCCTCCTGCATCTTTCTGTACCTCTCTTGCCTCTTTGTGCACCCCTCCTACCTTTTTCTGCACCCCTCTTGCCTCTTTTTGCACCTCTGTTGGTTCTTTCTGCACTTCTTTTGCTTCTTTCTACACCTCTGTTGCTTCTTTCAGCAATTCTCTTCCCTCTTTCTGCACTTCTCTTCCTTCTTTCTGCACGCCTCCTGCCTCTTTCTGTAACTCCCTTGCCTCTTTTTGTACACCTCCTACCTTTTTCTGCACCCCTCTTGCCTCTTTTTGCACCTTTGTTAGTTCTTTCTGCACTGCTCTTGCTTCTTTCTGCACCTCACTTGCCTCTTTCTGCACTTCTCTTGCTTCTTTCTAATCCTCTGTTGCTTCTTTCAGCAATTCTCTTGCCTTTTTCTGCACTTCTTTTGCTTGTTTCTGCACCTCTCTTGCGTCTTTCTGCACCTCTGTGCCTCTTTCAGCACATCTGTTGCTTTTTTCTGCAGATCTCTTGCCTCTTTCTGCACCTCACTTGCCTCTTTCAGCACCTCTGTTGCTTTTTTCTGTAGATCTCGTGCCTCTTTCTGCACCCCTCTTTTCTCTTTCTGCACCTCTCTTGCCTCTTTCTGCACCGCTGTTCCCTTTTTCTGCACCTTTCCTGCCAGTTTTTGCACCTCTCTTGCCTTTTTCTGTACCTCTGTTGCCTCTTTCTGCACTTCTCTTGCTCTTTGTGCACCATTTGCGCCTCTTTCAGCACCTCTGTTGGTTCTTTCTGCACTGCTCTTGCTTTTTTCTGTACCTCACTTGCCTCTTTATGCACTTCTCTTGCTTCTTTCTACACCTCTGTTGCTTCTGTCAGCAATTTTCTTGCCTCTTTCTGCACTTCTCTTCCTTCTTTCTGCACCCCTCCTGCCTCTTTCTGTACCTCTCTTGCCTCTTTGTGCACCTCTCCTACCTCTTTCTGCACCCCTCTTGCCTCTTTCTGCACCCCTCTTTTCTCTTTCTGCACCTCTCTTGCCTCTTTCTTCACCCCTGTTCCCTCTTTCTGCACCCTTCTTGCCTCTTTTTGCACCTCTGTTGGTTCTTTCTGCACTGCTCTTGCTTCTTTCTGCACCTCACTTGCCTCTTTCTGCACTTCTCTTACTTCTTTCTAATCCTCTGTTGCTTCTTTCAGCAATTCTCTTGCCTCTTTCTGCACTTCTCTTGCTTGTTTCTGCACCTCTCTTGCGTCTTTCTGCAACTCTGTTGTCTCTTTTGGCACCTCTGTTGCTTTTTTCTGCACCCCTCCTGCCTCTTTCTGCACCCTCTTCCCTCTTTGTGCAACTCTTTTGCCTCTTTCTATACCTCTCTTCCCTCTTTCTGTACCACTATTGCCTCTTTCTGTATCTCTGTTGCTTCTTTCTGCTCTTCTCTTGCCTCTTTCTGCACCCTTCGTGCCTCTTTCAGCACCTCTGTTGCTTCTTTCTGCACTTCCCTTCTTTCTTTCTGTACCCCTCATGCCTCCTTCTGCACCTCTGTTGCTTCTTTCTGCACTTCTCTAGGTTCTTTCTGCACTGCTCTTGCCTCTTTCTGCATCCCTCTTGCCTCTTCGAGCACCTCTTTTGTTTTTTTTTGCACTTCTCTCTCCTCTTTCTGCACCCCTCTTGCCTCTTTCTACACCTCTGTTGCTTCTTTCTACACCTCTTGCTTCTTTCTGCACCTCACTTGCCTCTTTCAGCACCTCTGTTGCCTTTTTCTGCAGATCTCTTGCCTCTTTCTGCACCTCGCTTGTCTCTTTCAGCACCTCTGTTGCTTTTTTCTGCTGAACTCTTGCCTCTTTCTGTACCCCTGTTTTCTCTTTCTGCACCTCTCTTGCCTCTTTCTGCACCCCTGTTCCCTGTTTCTGCACCTTTCCAGCCTGTTTCTGGACCTCTCTTGCCTCTTTCTGTACCTCACTTGCCTCTTTCTGCACTTCTCTTGCTTCTTTCTACACCACTGTTGCGTCTTTCAGCAATTCTCTTGCCTATTTCTGCACTTCTCTTCCATCTTTCTGCACCCCTACTGCCTCTTTCTGTACCTCTCTTGACTCTTTGTGCACCCCTCTTACCTTTTTCTGCACTCCTCTTGCCTCTTTTTCCACCTCTGTTGGGTCTTTCTGCACTGCTCTTGCTTCTTTCTGCACCTTGCCTCTTTCTGCACTTCTCTTCCTTCTTTTTACACCTCTGTTGCTACTTTCAGCATTTCTCTTGCCTCTTTCTGCACTTCTCTTCCTTCTTTCTGCATCCCTCCTGCCTCTTTCTGTACCTCTGTTGCCTCTTTGTGCACCTCTCCTACCTCTTTCTGCACCCCTCTTGCCTCTTTGTTCACTTCTGTTGGTTCTTTCTGCACTGTTCTTGCTTCTTTCTGCACCTCACTTGCCTTTTTCTGCACTTCTCTTGCTTCTTTCTAATCCTCTGTTGCTTCTTTCAGCAATTCTCTTGCCTCTTTCTGCACTTCTCTTGTTTGTTTCTGCACCTCTCTTGCATCTTTCTGCACCTCTGTTGCCTCTTTCTGCACTTCACTTGCTTATTTCTGCACCTCTCTTGCCTCTTTCGGCACCTCTGTTGCTTCTTTCTGCACCCCTCCTGCCTCTTTCTGCACCCCTCTTCCCTCTTTGTGCAACTCTCTTGCCTCTTTCTACACCTCTCTTCCCTCTTTCTGCACCACCTCTTGCCTCTTTCTGTACCTGTGTTGCTTACTTCTGCACTTCTCTTGCCTCTTTCTGCACCCTTTGTGCCTCTTTCAGCACCTCTGTTGCTTCCTTCTGCACTTCTCTTCCTTCTTTCTGCACCCCTCGTGCCTCCTTCTGCACTACTGTTGCTTCTTTCTGCACTTCTCTTGGTTCTTTCTGCACCGCTCTTGCCTCTTTCTGCATCCCTCTTGCCTCTTTGAGCACCTCTTTTGTTTCTTTCTGCACTTTTCTCTCCTCTTTCTGCACCCCTCTTGCCTCTTTCTGCACGTCTGTTGCTTCTTTCTGCACTTCTATTGCCTCTTTCTGCACCTCTCTTGCTTCTATCTGCACCTCACATGCCTCTTTCAGCACCTCTGTTGCTTTTTTCTGCAGATCTCTTGCCTCTTTCTGCACCTCACTTGCCTCTTTCAGCACCTCTGTTGCTTTTTTCTGCAGATCTCTTGCCTCTTTCTGCACCCCTCTTTTCTCTTTCTGCACCTCTCTTGCCTCTTTCTGCACCCCTGTTTCCTGTTTCTGTACCTTTCCTGCCTGTTTCTGCTCCTCTCTTGCCTCTTTCTGTACCTCTGTTGCCTCTTTCTGAACTTCTCTTGCTCTTTCTGCACCCTTCGCACCTCTTTCAGTACCTCAGTTGGTTCTTTCTGCACTGCTCTTGCTTTTTTCTGCACCTCACTTGCCTCTTTCTGCACTTATCTTGCTTCTTTCTACACCTCTGTTGCTTCTTTCAGCAATTTTCTTGCCTCTTTCTGTACTTCTCTTCCTTCTTTCTACACCCCTCCTGCCTCTTTATGTACCTCTCTTGCCTCTTTGTGCACCCCTCTTACCTTTTTCTGCATCCCTCTTTCCTCTTTTTGCACCTCTGTTGGTTCTTTCTGCACTGCTCTTGCTTCTTTCTGCACCTCACTTGCCTCTTTCTGCACCCCTGTTCCTTGTTTCTGCATCTTTCTTGCTTGTTTCTGCACGTCTCTTGCCTCTTTCTGTACCTCTGTTGCCTCTTTATGCGCTTCTCTTGCTCTTTCTGCACCCTTCGCGCCTCTTTCAGCACCTCTGTTGGTTCTTTCTGCACTGCTCTTGCTTTTTTCTGCACCTCATTTGCCTCTTTCTGCACTTCTTTTGCTTCTTTCTACACCTCTGTTGCTTCTTTCAGCAATTCTCTTCCCTCTTTCTGCACTTCTCTTCCTTCTTTCTGCACCCCTCCTGCCTCTTTCTTTACCTCTCTTGCCTCTTTGTGCACACCTCCTACCTTTTTCTGCACCCCTCTTGCCTCTTTTTGCACCTTTGTTAGTTCTTTCTGCACTGCTCTTGCTTGTTTCTGCACCTCACTTACCTCTTTCTGCACTTCTCTTGCTTCTTTCTACACCTCTGATGCTTCTTTCAGCTATTTTCTTGCCTTTTTCTGTACTTCTTTTGCTTGTTTCTGCACCTCTCTTGCATCTTTCTGCACCTCTGTTGCCTCTTTCAGCACATCTGTTGCTTTTTTCTGCAGATCTCTTGCCTCTTTCTGCACCTCACTCACCTCTTTCAGCACATCTGTTGCTTTTTTCTGCAGATCTCTTGCCTCTTTCTGCACCTCTCTTTTCTCTTTCTGTACCTCTCTTGCCTCTTTCTGCACCCCTGTTCCCTTTTTCTGCACCTTTCCTGCCTGTTTTTGCACCTCTCTTGCCTTTTTCTGTACCTCTGTTGCCTCTTTCTGCACTTCTCCTGCTCTTTGTGCACCATTTGCGCCTCTTTCAGCACCTCTGTTGGTTCTTTCTGCACTGCTCTTGCTTTTTTCTGTACCTCACTTGCCTCTTTCTGCACTTCTCTTGCTTCTTTCTACACCTCTGTTGCTTCTTTCAGCAATTTTCTTGCCTCTTTCTGCACTTTTCTTCCTTCTTTGTGCACCTCTCCTACCTCTTTCTGCACCCCTCTTGCCTCTTTCTGCACCCCTCTTTTCTCTTTCTGCACCTCTCTTGCCTCTTTCTTCACCCCTGTTCCCTCTTTCTGCACCTTTCCTGACTGTTTCTGCACCTCTCTTGCCTCTTGTTCTTTGTGCACACCTCCTACCTTTTTCTGCACTGCTCTTTCTTCTTTCTGCACCTCACTTGCCTCTTTCTGCACTTCTCTTGCTTCTTTCTACACCTCTGTTGCTTTTTTCAGCAATTCTCTTGCCTCTTTCTGCACTTATCTTCCTTCTTTCTGCACCCCTCCTGCCTCTTTCTGTACCTCTCTTGCCTCTTTCTGCACCTCTCCTACCTCTTTCAGCACCCCTCTTGCCTCTTTCTACACCCATCTTTTCTCTTTCTGCACCTCTCTTGCCTCTTTCTGCACCCCTGTTCCCTCTTTCTGCACCTTTCCTGCCTGTTTCTGCACCTCTCTTCTGTACCTCTGTTGGTTCTTTCTGCGCTTCTCTTGCTCTTTCTGCACCCTTCGCGCCTCTTTCAGCACCTCTGTTGGTTCTTTCTGCACTGCTCTTGCTTTTTTCTGCACCTCACTTGCCTCTTTCTGCACTTCTTTTGCTTCTTTCTACACCTCTGTTGCTTCTTTCAGCAAATCTCTTCCCTCTTTCTGCACTTCTCTTCCTTCTTTCTGCACCCCTCCTGCCTCTTTCTTTACCTCTCTTGCCTCTTTGTGCACACCACCTACCTTTTTCTGCACCCCTCTTGCTGCACCTTCGTTAGTTCTTTCTGCACTGCTCTTGCTTCTTTCTGCACCTCACTTGCCTCTTTCTGCACTTCTCTTGCTTCTTTCTACACCTCTGTTGCTTCTTTCAGCTATTTTCTTGCCTTTTTCTGTACTTCTTTTGCTTGTTTCTGCACCTCTCTTGCGTCTTTCTGCACCTCTGTTGCCTCTTTCAGCACATCTGTTGCTTTTTTCTGCAGATCTCTTGCCTCTTTCTGCACCTCAATCACCTCTTTCAGCACCTCTGTTGCTTTTTTCTGCAGATCTCTTGCCTCTTTCTGCACCCCTCTTTTCTCTTTCTGTACCTCTCTTGCCTCTTTCTGCACCCCTGTTCCCTTTTTCTGCACCTTTCCTGCCTGTTTTTGCACCTCTCTTGCCTTTTTCTGTACCTCTGTTGCCTCTTTCTGTACTTCTCTTGCTCTTTGTGCACCATTTGCGCCTCTTTCAGCACCTCTGTTGGTTCTTTCTGCACTGCTCTTGCTTTTTTCTGTACCTCACTTGCCTCTTTCTGCACTTCTCTTGCTTCTTTCTACACCTCTGTTGCTTCTTTCAGCAATTTTCTTGCCTCTTTCTACACTTTTATTCCTTCTTTCTGCACCCCTCCTGCCTCTTTCTGTACCTCTCTTGCCTCTTTGTGCACCTCTCCTACCTCTTTCTTCACCCCCTTGCCTCTTTCTGTACCCCTCTTTTCTCTTTCTGCACCTCTCTTGCCTCTTTCTTCACCCGTTCCCTCTTTCTGTACCTTTTCTGCCTGTTTCTGCACCTCTCTTGCCTCTTTTCTCTTCTGCACCTCTCTTGCCTCTTTCTTCATCCCTGTTCCCTCTTTCTGCACCTTTCCTGCCTGTTTCTGCACCTCTCTTGCCTCTTGTTCTTTGTGCACACCTCCTACCTTTTTCTGCACTGCTCTTGCTTCTTTCTGCACCTCACTTGCCTCTTTCTGCACTTCTCTTGCTTCTTTCTACACCTCTGTTGCTTTTTTCAGCAATTCTCTTGCCTCTTTCTGCACTTATCTTCCTACTTTCTGCACCCCTCCTGCCTCTTTCTGTACCTCTCTTGCCTCTTTCTGCACCTCTCCTACCTCTTTCAGCACCCCTCTTGCCTCTTTCTACACCCATCTTTTCTCTTTCTGCACCTCTCTTGCCTCTTTCTGCACCCCTGTTCCCTCTTTCTGCACCTTTCCTGCCTGTTTCTGCACCTCTCTTCTGTACCTCTGTTGGTTCTTTCTGCACTTCTCTTGCTCTTTCTGCACCCTTCATGCCTCTTTCAGCACCTCTGTTGCTTCTTTCTGCACTTCTATTCCTTCTTTCTGCACCTCTCTTGCCTCTTTGTGCACCTCTCCTACCTTTTTCTGCACCCCTCTTGCTTCTTTTTGCACCTCTGTTGGTTGTTTCTGCACTGCTCTTGCTTCTTTCTGTACCTCACTTCCCTCTTTCTGCACTTCTCTTGCTTCTTTCTACACCTCTGTTGCTTCTTTCAGCAATTCTCTTGCCTCTTTCTGATTTTCTCTGCCTTCTTTCTGCACCCCTCCTGCCTCTTTCTGTACCTCTCTTGCCTCCTTGTGCACCTCTCCTTTCTCTTTCTGCACTTCACTTGCTTCTTTCTGCACCTCTGTTGCTTCTTTCTGCACTTCTCTTGCTTCTTTCTGCACCTTTGAGTTAGAGGTATTTTTAACCCCCCTGCCCTATTATGTACTAGTGCCTTACAGGGGAGGTCATGCCAATCACAGGGGTACCCCAACCCATAGTGTTCCCTAGTGTATGTAGGTGTTTTCACTGTATTCTAAGTGTCTTTCTGCATAGCACTGGCTCCGGGCCTGGTTAGTCAGAGTCAGTTACCACCAGTACCAATCAGCAAAAAGTTGGGGGCACAGAATGACTTTGCAACAAGGCCTCTCTCTGCACATCTGTTGGTTCTTTCTGCATATCTCTTGCTTCTTTCTGCACTTTGTTTCGTCTTTCTGGACTTCTGTTGCCTCTTTCTGCATTTCTCTTGCTTCTTTCTGTGCCTTTCTTCCTCTTTCTGCACATGTCCTACCTCTGTAGGCAAAGTTAGAAATTAGCATTGAAAAAACCTTTGAAATTCACTGAAAAAACTATAAGTTTCAGGGACATTATAGTTAGAAATTAGCATTTAAAAAACCTTAGAAATTCACTGAAAAAACCATAGGTTTCAGGGGCATTATAGTTAGAAATTATCATTTAAAAAACCTTTGAAATTCACTGAAAAAAACATAGGTTTCAGGGACGTTATAGCTAGAAATTAGCATTTAAAAAACCATAGAAATTCTGTGAAAAAACCCCAGGTTTCAGGTACGTTATAGTTAGTTGGACATTTCATTCTTACAAAACCAGAGAAATTCGGCCGTTATAGTATGTTGAGCTAAGTATAACTCGCGCCCCCGCAATGCACTGCTGATGACATCACACATTACATCACTCATGACATGGTCAGTGACATCACTGATGACATCACTGATGACGTCCCTGAAACCTGTGGTTTTTTCAGTGAATTTCTATGGTTTTTTAAATGCTAATTTCTAACTATAACGTCCCAGAATCCTATGTTTTTTCAGTGGTTATATATATATTATCTACTGGCGGTCGCCAGTAGATAGTTATAGTTAGGACCTATTATCCATAGGAAATCCGCGACATTCTATTTGAAATAACGTTGGCGCCGGTTGACGAATCTTCGCGAAAGCTTCCAACTTGTTGGGGCGCTCCGCTCCTACCCTGAAAGTCTCGGGGTGATACGTCAAGCGGGGGCCGAGAAAAAAGGGGGGTCCCAAAACGCTTTTTCCCCATTCATTTTTCCATAGGAACCTTTAGTCGCAGCTACAGCCCGAACTGCTGAACGGAATTACACCAAGTTTGGCAAAGAGGTAGCCCTTGGTTCAGACTGGTGCCTTTTGCTAATATGGTGTAAATCCATTCAGTAGTTCCTGAGAAATTCACAAGTAAAATCACATATATATCTATGGCCGCGTCGGATCCGCGTACCGTCAGCGCACCCTGCACGCACCGTCCCGATCACGAGCAGCAATGTAATTGGCTGTCAGCTGGCTGTCAACACTCCAAACCAGGAAGTGTTGGCAGCCATTTTGTCCCTCGGTAGAACCGAGGGACAGAAACAAGTGCGCAAAACGCACAAAGGGGGCAGGGTAGAAACACCCTGACCCCCTAGGCCTGCTCAGGGGGTCCCACAAGGACCCCCTGGGCAGAAAAAGCATTTTTTTTTTAAATCGGCAGGATGCGCTCAAAGTGCGCGGATCCTGCCGAAAAAAATCGAGCGCGGTCTCCCGCGCTTCGATGCAAATTTGCCCCCGGGTGGCCCAAGTCCCGGGGGCATGCGGGGGGGGTGGGTTTAATGTTTATATGGGGGGCCTCTAAGGCCCCCCAAGCCCCGGGGACCGCCACCCCCGAGGCTTAATAAAAAAAAATGGTGCGGGAGGGCTCTCCTGCCCTCCCGCAGCCCCGGGGACCGCCACCCCCCGGGGCTTCTTTTTTCATTTTTAAATAACATGTGGGGGGGCTCCAGCCCCCCCACATGCCCCGGGGACCACCACCTCCCCGGGGCACATAGAAAATAAATGTGGGGGTCCATTACGGACCCCCAGAGCCCTGGGGACCACCACCTCCCCGGGGCTGTGCAATTCAAGGGAGGGGGGCCGCGCGGCCCCCCTCCTGGAGCCCTTGATGGCCCTGGGGACCGCCAGGGCCGGCTCCTGCAGTGTCCCGGGGTGCCTACCCCCGGGACACTGTAGTTTGCTATGACAGGACGGGAGCCTCGCAGCTCCCGTCCTGTCATAGCTAAACTTGTTTGCATTTTGAAAGAGAGAGCAGGAAACCTGCTCTCTCTTTCAAAATGCAAACTCAATTGCTTTCCACATGGGGAGCAGCATGTTAGCTGCTCCCCATGTGGAAAGCAATGCCGGCTTCGCGCAGGAGGCGGGGAGCCGGCTGGGACTGTGGGGGATTGGGGACCCCCCCACAGTCCCCAACCAGAGGCCAGGCCCCGGGGGATGGGGTCCCCGGGGCCATAAGTGGCCAGGGAGGGGGGCCACGCAGCCCCCCTCCCCAAATTAAAAAAAAAAAAAAAAAGGGAAGGCCGGCCCCGGGGGATGGGGTCCCCGGGGCCTTAAATGGCCTGAGGAGGGGGGCCACGCAGCCCCCCTCAAAATTTAAAAAATAAAAATCGCGGGCATGCCCCGGGGGATGGGGTCCCCGGGGCCAAAACAGGCCCAGGGAAGGGGGGCCACGCGGCCCCCTTCCCGTTTTTTTTTTTTTTAATTTAAAAAAAAAAAAAATGCTCAGGCCCCGGGGGATGGGGTCCGCGGGGCAAAAGTGGCTGAGGGAAGGGGGGCCACGCAGCCCCCCTCACAATCCAAAAAAAAAAGACCGGCATCGTGCCGGAGGCCCCGCCCCCCTCCCTGCAGTACTCTGCAAACGTGCCCCCTGGCGCGTTTTAAGAAGGGTTTTTAACGGGGCGCGTTTGCACAGTGGTGAAGGGAGGGGGCAGGGCTTCAGGTGACATGTGTGCAAACAGGCCCCGTGGCGTGTTTTAAGATGGAGAATTAAATCCCCTTCAATCCTGAGGGTCCCTGGGGGCCAACTAGCCCAACAGGTACGTCCAGAAAGCGCCACAGAGCTGCGTTGCAGAGAGGTGTAAAAAGGGGTGTGGCCTCTGTACACGTCTCTGCAACGCAGCCCCCTGGCGCATACTGGAGGTTCCTGGTGGGCTAGTTGGCCCCAGGGACCCTCATGATTCAAGGGGACTTAATCCCCCAACTTAAAACGCGCCACGGGCGCGTTTGCACAGATGTCACCTCAGGCCCCGCCCCTCCCTTCACCATTGTGCAAATATTCCTCTAAAATCAGCCGAAATACGAATTCCGATTTACTCACCTGTTATCAGGAGAGACCTCAGTGCTGCATCTTTCAGCCCAGTACTGGTCCTGAAAAGTAATTCTAACCGTACTTACCAGTAACTTGAATTTCCTTCCATAGGCTAACATTGACTGGTTTCACTTGGAAATTCTTCTAAGTGTGCAGTTTTGGAACTTTATAATATTCCTCTAAAATCAGCCGAAATACGGATTTCGATTTACTCACCTGTTATTAGGAGAGACCTCAGTGCTGCATCTTTCAGCCCAGTACTGATCCTGAAAAGTAATTTTAACCGTACTTACCAGCAACTTGAATTTCCTTCCATAGGCTAACATTGACTGGTTTCACTTGGAAATTCTTCTAAGTGTGGAGTTTTGGAACTTTATAATATTCCTCTAAAATCAACCGAACTACGAATTCCGATTTACACACCTGTTATCAGGAGAGAACCCAGTGCTGCATCTTTTAGCCCGGTACTGATCCTGAAAAGTAATTTTAACCGTACTTACCAGGAACTTGAATTTCCTTCCATAGGCTAACATTGACTGGTTTCTCTTGGAAATTCTTCTAAGTGTGGAGTTTTGGAACATTATAATATTCCTCTAAAATCAGCCGAACTACGAATTCCGATTTACTCACCTGTTATCAGGAGAGAACCCAGTGCTGCATCTTTTAGCCCAGCACTGACCCTGAAAAGTAATTCTAACCGTACTTACCAGTAACTTGTATTTCCTTCCATAGGAATCCATTGTCTGGTTTTCAGCAGAAAAGTTTCAAAGTGTCAATTTTCACAAACTACAAATATTCCTTAAAAATCGCCTGTATGACTTAAACGCATTCTTTCAACTGTTTACAGGAGATGCACCAGTGCTGGATCCAGGATCCACCACTGAGTAAGAAAAAGTAACGATAACACTACTTACCTGCTAAGTGAATTTCCAGCCATAGGATAACATTGGTGATTCTATGTGAAAAAGTTTCTAAGTGTCAACTTTTAAAATACAATAATATTCCTTAAAAATCAGTACTGTAACCAAAACGCTTTTACTCAACTGTTTACAGGAGATGTCCCAGGACTGAATCTAGGATCCAGTCCTGTGGTTAGAAAAGTAATCCATAAAGTAACTAATTGCATTTAACTAGAAATTCACATTGAGCTCAATGTTGCATTGTGTTTGAAATTGTGTTGCCTATTGCAACAACTGTAACTACTGTACTTAAAAGTCTATTGCCTATTTGCAAAGTATTTAAACTAAAGTAATTCATTCTGAGAAAGTATATTTTGTAATGTAATGTATAATGTAATTACAATGTAATTTAAAAAATAAATAGTTTAAAAAAATGTAAATCAGTATCAAAAAAATAAAGATAATTAATACATTTAAATATTGTCATTTACAAAACCTTTGAAATTCACTGAAAAAAACCATAGGTTTCAGACATGTTATAGTTAGGAATTAGCATTTAAAAAACCTTTGAAATTCACTGAAAAAACCATAGGTTTCAGACACGTTATAGTTAGAAATTTGCATTTAAAAAACCTTTGAAATTCACTGAAAAAACCATAGGTTTTAGGGACAGTTATAGTTAGTTGGACATTGCACTCGTACAAAACCCGTGAAATTCCCCCGTTATAGTTAGTTCAGCTAACTATAACTCGCGCCCCGCAATGCACTGCTGATGACGTCACATATTACATCACTCATGACATGGACAGTGACATCACTGATGACATCACTGATGACATCTCAAATGACCGGTCCTAGGATGCTTGTTTCCGGTCCAGGGAGGACCTGGCTTGGCAGTTCGGGCTGGACTGTTCCCATGAGGCACAGGGTCAAGACTGATTTGCATATGGCCAGGTCTAAACTGGGGTGGCATGGTGAGCAAAAGAATGATGGATTTAACCCAGATCTCTTGACTGGGGGTGAATGTTTTGATTTGTTCTGCATTCCGTCCATCAATTGTGTGTCTCGTGCTGTCAGTTAGGGCTCGATTATGAGTTTGGCGGTCCACGGACCGCCAGACTTGCCTGGGCACAGCAGTGGCGGTCTTCCGACCGCCCTATTAAAATTAGGGCGGTTGGACTGCCATTGACCCACCGCAGCGACAAGGGAACCGCCATTCTCTGGTGTTGTTGCAGCGGTCTAGAGGTCGCAATATGTTTGGCAGGACCACAGCAGTCCCACCAAGTATTTTACGAGTTTCCTCTCCACCGTGTTTTTCATGGCGGTTCATCCTCCATGGAAACCGTGGCGTAGAGGAAACAAAGGGAGCTCTATAGTCCATGCCATGCAGGAACAGTTTTTGATGTTCCCAACGCGGTGCCCATTTTCTGAGGCATCACCATGAGAACGTCAAAAAAAGCCCACCAGATATGGGAACACTTGTATTCTGGTGGGCAGCCTGAACACGGGTTTGGTAATGAGGTAGCGGGGCAGACCCTGCGCCGCAGTGCCAAATTCGTAATCAAGCCCTTAGTCACAATCAATTGGTATTAAAAGGGAATTCACCTGGAAAATGAAGGAACATATTAAATAAATAATTTATTCGATGTGCCAAATAATTCAACACATTTTTCACATAGTAGTTTTTTTTTCTCCAGATCTAACATTATTTTATTCCAGGCAACCAGCATGAGTTATTAATAACTGTGCTAATCCGTCAATTAGGTGTTGCCCATTTCAACAAATTCACCATTGATTACATTCCATCGGTTGTGAGCTCGGTGGGTTTGCAATGGCTCCGGTATATTTCTTTACATATGTCAGTGCAGATGTTTTAGCACGATCTACAAAGGCATACTACGTTGTCTCCCTCACAGAATTCAGCCTTTTTTGTTTATTTATTCAACAAAACTACAAAGAAGTCTCAGAGACAGTGTCCTACTGACAGACTGAGATGTAGCTACAGGATACACGCGATGCTCACTTCAGAGTGAATTTTTAATTCTGCAGCTTTTAAGGGTCAGAACAGTGCAGATCAAACACTGAATATGTTGTAATTTCATACAGTTCTTTTTGTAGTCTTGACTTTGAAGCAAATGGAACAGGATATTTCAGAACATTTGCACCTTTTGCAAGCAATCCTTTCTTGTTAAATAGAGAATCATATTTATATTCTTTCGTATACCCTTGAGCGATTTCGTTGTGTAAAAGCTGAAAAGACTTGTTGGTGCTTTGGGTTTTTAGGTGAAGCATTTAGTACTATAGCTCTAGAAATTGGTATTCTCACTAGGGAACTGGGTATATTTGCAGTTTTCGTCTTGTGTTGAAAACAAATACATTTACTTTTATCATTTAAATAGAAAGCTTTTACTGTCAACTTGAGGCACGTTGTACCTTGCCAATGTTGAGAGTGTAGAAGCCAACTAGTAATAGGATTAATGTAGGATTGCAAGTTACGTCAAGCAAGGTGTATTTTCCTCATACGACGGACAAAAAAACGATATACAGAGTCCTATAGATTGCCATGGAGGGTCTAATGTGTCATTGACCAGATAACCATCGCAGTGCTGTGCTTGCAAAGTGACACCATCAATTCTTTGCACTGTGCCATATCTAGCAAGCCGAATTCTGATGTAGGTCCTGGATGCATTGCTGAAACATATGACCATTTCCTACTGACAAAAAATAAGCACGGTTAGGATCAAAATGCATGCCTTTATTGTACTAGCAGCCATTCCTTGCATTTTACTGGCACCTCAAAGGCCAGGGAATGATTTACATGAACCATAAGATGTAACAGAAACTGAAATTGGGAACAGCGGCAAAGCATATCTCGACATAATACATTGCTTTTCAAGGGTTTCCTTTTTCAACCCATGATGTGGCAATCCTGATAGTAGCTTGGAAACTCCAAATCAGAGAGGGTGTGGACTGGTGGTTCATGCTGAACTGTTTCAATTGGAGGAAGACCAAGACTGAGAGGCATATGGTTGCTCCCCATCTGGAGTGGGAGCACTGGACAAACAAAAAATAAAATAAAAATTGAGTGGAACATAGTTCTGAGCCATTGCCAGTGGCCTAGCTTTTTCAGGCATTTCGTTCATCACCTTTTGTTGTCTTAAATGCAAAGGGTCCCTTGCTCGCTTTGCTAAAAGATCCCAGCTGCAGCTCACTGATGAAACCCCAAAAGTCTGAAACTAGACTGAGAATGTTTGGTTTCCCATTTAGAGTGAGCAAGGACACGCAATTAGGGCTGGACTGCTCACATTTGGAACAAAAGAAAGGCTGGTTTGCATATAATTGCTCTTTATCTGGAGTGACACCGTGGGCAAAAAAGTGATGGATTGGAATGTGGGTGCAAGCGATTGGCAGGAACTGAATCTTCTGCAGCCTCTCCCACCCAACACATTTTGTTAATTTAATGTGACGCAATAAGTGCACTGGCTATATCCAAACATGGGTCCCGCGATCACTGGGCCTTGGGGACAAGCAGCAAGTCATTGAAAAAGCGTAACAAACAAGAAACTGTTCTATATCGGCAAGTGTTCCTGTTTACATAGGACGTGGCCTGGCAATTCATTCTTATAAGAGCAGCACCAAAGCAGAGTTGCCTTATTGTTGCTCCCTATGTGGAGTGGTGCAATGGGCAAACAAACATAAAAATGTAATGCAGCATGCAAGTATTCCAGAGGCCGAGACGTATGTATTGTCTTCATGAGAGGTGATAGCATATCAAGATCAGGTAGACCTCAGAATGACATAAACCAATTGTGATATTCTGGAGAGTTTTGACCTTTTATTGGGCTGAAAGGCAAGCATTGAGTCTCATGGTAAAGAATGTGGGATATAGAATGAAACTCAGGGGGTTACTCTTGAGATGCCAACGATGAATGATGAGAAATGCTTTTTATTGATCTAGTCCACTCTGGCAGGTCGAGTAGCTCTAGGGAATGTCCCTTATCTGACAGCTTAGGGATAGAAGAGTTTTCATACAATGGGTAGAAGTGTCAGAAGTTGTTTGCACGGCTCTCTGTGGACATTTTCAGGGAGGCAGGTGTAGTGCATTTTGTCTCAGCATTTCAGATGAGCAGTAGGATGGTCTGTCAGAGGTGACTCCCTTTGCGCAAAAGTAGTGCAGTAGCTGAAGCTGCAATTCCTCCTATATCTGCTGAGCTGCATTGTACTCTAGGCTGAGGTCCAGGGTAAAAATCTCAGGGCATAGTAAGTGGCCTTGGACTGAGCATATATGCTTTAATAATTTCAAATGTAAAATAGAGAATGACTTGTCCCTCTCACTTGGGGATGAGGCTACCCTGTATGCCTTTCCATCTGGTACTTCTGTGTGGGGCCTATGAAGGCAGGGGAAGAAGGGATTTTTTCACTTGGCTATCTCTTGCTAGAGAGTCTTATTACGGAGAATTATGGTACTTGAAACTCATAATTAATTGGAATGACCTGCGCTATTATGAGACAGGCTGTAGGAACCCACAGGTGACTCAATGACAGTTATCAGTTTGCACTCAAAATCTTCACAAAATATTGGACATAAACATTTGCTAGTGGGTTAGTGAGCAATGACCTTGGCACATAGTTGACAACTGTTTATTTTGACAACAGATGCACTTATCATTTGCTTGTTGCTCACCCTATTATTAGATCTAATTCCTGTATGTGGGCAGAGTGGTCAGAAAATAGTCAAAGTTGGTTGACAATTAGGTTGTTTCCTATAAGGTTGTCACCTTATAGGAAACAAACATTTTCCTCGCACTACAGCATTGTTAATGCTTGTTCCTGTACTTGGTCATTTTGGTCTTGACAGTCACAAAGAGTGGCGGAACTCCAGGGAGCTTAGCAGTTCTGGAAGTGTACCCTTCTCAGTGACAACTCCCCCTCTGATTGACAGGCTTCAATTAAACAGTCCCTCACCTGCCCCTTCTAAAGATTGTATACATCCGCTAGGTGGCACAAAGAGAGTATTTTCTTCATGCTGCAGTTTTGCTCATGTATGTACCTGCACTCAATCACTTTGGACCAAGTTCCCCCCAGTTGACTGGCTCCACCTCTCAAACCCCTCATCCAACCCTTTATGAGTCCACTGGGTGATGCACTGCATGAGTGATTGGACAGCACACGCAGGACACTAATATGAATGGATGGATGGCAGATTGTGGTCAAAATCCTTGGCCAAAATTCTCAATATTATATTATTAATTGTTATGTTAACTTCTATCTATATTTCATTTGTACTTTCTATAGTGTATTTTCAGGTTTACAGTATTTATAATTGTTATTCCAGTGTTAAATAATGAACATAAGAAAGTTCTACAGCTGGACAAGTTTTTTTAGAAATACCTCAATGCAGGACCATAAATTGAATAAGGAATTACCTGAGAAATGGTTTCACTTGAGTATAATAAAGCATGGTTGTAAACCTATTCAAGACTGAAAGTTAGAAATCTCTTTTTCAATTTTTGAATAAAATAAAATAGAATAATGAACAAGACATCCTTGAAAAGGGGTCCATTTCATTCTTGGGCTGTCCCAAATTGATCCCTGTTCCAGTACAGTGATCCCTTCCCCGGTATTACAAGCTACTGCTCAGCACAAACACCAAGCCTACAGCTAATTGATCTAGGAACCACTGTATGAAACCCATATCTTTAAGACATTGGAATTAGAAAATAAATTAGCTCGCACAATAATGAGCACTAGTGTGCCAGTTACACTTACTTTTCCTTACATTTCTCAGCTAGTAGATTAGTTAGGAGATCTAACTGCAACTACACATAAACCTTCCAGAGTACTCTCAATCCTCGTCGCATGAAAAGTGACTGATATCCAAACAGATACCAACGGGGCATATTAATCAATAAGTCATTGAATTATTTGTGGATAGTGGCCCAAACATAAATGAATCAGAAACAGATAAGGTCAAGAGTCTTTTAAATCATAAATGGACTGCAATAAAAAATACAGGAAAACCTAAAGATCAAGGACCTGATTTAGATCTTGACGTGTCTGGTCCTGCTGTCACTTTTTCATTGGCTTTTCCGCCCTCCTACTAGGCAATCCGCCAGCTCAATTTAGATGCTGTCAGGTCTATAGATAAAAGTCCATCTGAGTGCTGCCATCCCCATCAGAATTTCCCTCCTGAATTTTTTTAAATTTCTACAGCTAAGGGACTTCCTTCTTAAAAAAGCTGGTGGTGCTGCAGGCTTTGGGCAGGTGGCTTTAATTGAATTGCTAATTCGCAGCACGGGTTCCTCAATTTCGCAACTTTATAGATGCCTGCTGGAAGGGCTGCCAGACGATCTAGATAAGCATAGGCTGAGATGGCAGGATAAGCTGGGGGTTTTGTATTCTTGCTTTTTGAAATCATTAGAAATAGGGAACACTGTGCTGTGTTCTGCTAATTTGCGGTCACAACATTTTAAGACCCTGTTCGACCTTTACATCATGCCTGCAAAAATTGTGAAATGGGGAGGAGCGGAGGGAATTCACTGTTTTAGGTGTAAGGCACATGGTGCAGATATAATACACATTTTCTCCACTTGTCCTTACATTCAGCCGATAGGTCGAGAAATATCTGCTTTTTTACAGCATGTATTAAAAGAGGACGTTCCTTTGTCACCCCAGCTTATGCTATTAGGGGTGAATGAATTAGTAGGGAAAAATGGAGAAGATCTTATCTTTATCGCGATGTCAGTTTATAGACTTTGGGGCCGATTCCGATTCGGGCCGGAAAACGTACCGACCGACTCGGAGCCGGAATTTATTCCGACCGACACGTACCGGTGCAGCACGACCCGCAAAGTACGATGAAATGCGTGCAAAATCCGACCGACTCGTACGGAACACAATACGAACGACCGAACCGCGCGGAAAATAGCTATCTGGCCGGAAAACCACGCGAATCGAACCGACCGACACGCACCAGAAAGAATCCCGAACGAAACGTACCCGCGAAATCCGACCCGCCAAGTACGATGCAACGCGTGGACAACATGACCGAGTCGCACGGAGCCCAAGCCGTACGACCGACACGCATACAAAACTGCGAGCCGCAGCAACCCAATACACGGCGACCGACGCGTACGCAGCACAGAAAACAGCACAAACACAGCGTGAACGAATCGGAGAAGCTCGCACGAGACAACAGCAGGGTCCGACTCGGTCAGAAGAACGTCACCTACATGCACAAAAAGTACAAAGGGAAAAACACAAAAAAAAGGCCAAACAAGCAATTACAAAGCCAATAAATACTGGGGGAGGGGAACAGAGAACAAAGACACACCCACAACTCCACCCATAAAAAGGACACAAATCCCTACCATGATCCTTTGCAAATTCTAATGACCTGCCAGCACTCAACAGACAGCAACCACACACCCACCCACAGCTCATACATCACACAAGCCACACACCATCAGCACCTCAACAAATAGCACCCTCACATACACCCAGCAAAACACACACTCACACACCCTCACTTGCACACCCCCCACACATCACTCACCACCACCACCTATCACCATGCCCCCAAAGAAGAATCCAAAGTTCCTAGATAGTGAATTGGAAGTCCTGGTAGATGAGATCCTCCGGGTAGAGCCACAGCTGTTTGGTACACTGGTCCAACAGACCCCCATGTCGCAGAAAACCAAGATGTGGGAGAGGATCGTCAACAGGGTGAACGCACAATCACCATGTTTGCGCACAAAGGAAGACATCCAGAACAGGTGGTATGACGTGCGCAGGAGGGTCAGGGACCTGCTCAAGAAGGACTACCTCTTGAGCCAACACACCAGCAGTGGCCCTCCTGCAAAACCAGTATACCTCAGGCCCTGGGAGGAGAAGGTGCGGGCCATCCTACCACCAGTGAGCCTATATGGACTAGAAAACATCCCAGAGCCTGGTGAGTACACAACAAATGTACACAATATTGTGCGACAATACACACACATCACTGTCTAGGGGAGAGTCAAACCATGCACCCTCAGCAAATACACACCAACCACAAGATAATCATCCCAAGATGTGTATGTCAGTCAGATAAACACAATACATGCCATCTCATAGTGATATGTAACTGTGTCATCACATGTACAAACCCAACAACAAATACAGCTAGGCAGTGGCACAAATCTAACCAACAAACACAGTCAGATATGTAGCCACCACTACAACACCACCTCACAGGGAAGCTCACTGAAAGGAAGGAATTCTGTGTATGCTGATCAAGTCAGTGTAGCCAATAGCATCATGGGAGTTGTAGTCACAGATATTGCCCACCCTCACAACACGCCCATCAACACCACAATGAACCATGCTCACATCACAGGGAGTGGAAAACAACTGACAAGATGGCTGACACTGGCTACTGCTGTGGGGAGCACAAGGCCCTGCTGGCAACTGTGCACCAACCAACAGCAGGACACCACTGACTGACATCCTGAAAGACAACTCGCACTCCCTGCAATGGAAGCACGTTCCATGGTGGGATATCTGGCTGGGTGGGAAGGAGGACTGACAGCACTGACCATAGTTACCAGCTGCTTTTCTCACACACACCCTTAACACAAACTCCACACAACTCACCTGGGAGAATGCATTGCCACACACTCTAATTAAATATCCCACAAAGAACCACCACCCTGGGTTATGCTGTGTGAAGCAGGGGCACACATGGGACTTGTAGCCAAACTAACCCCAGGATAACACTGTCAGCCATCTTGTCAGCACAGGCACACAACTCCACAGGGAAGCAGAGTCAAAAGGAAGGAAGCATGGGCATGCTGGGAAGGGGGTGGAGGCAATTGCATGATGGGAGTGGTAGTCACAGCCCAACATCCCCCACCCACATGGCCCAGCAAGCTCACACCCAAGCATGCACACCTCACAGGGAGTGAAAAGCCACTTCAAAGATGTCTGACACTGGTGCTATGTTGTGGGGAGCACAAGGCCCTGCTGGGAACTGGGCACCAACCTACAGCAGGACATCACTGTCAGCCATCTTGCCATTGCTCTCACACTCACACACAGTGAAGTCCACTCAAAAGCAAGTAAGTATGGGCATGCTGGGAAGTGGGGTGGAGGCAATAGCATGATGGGAGTGGTAGTCACAGATATTGGTCAGCCTCACAATTGTCCCATCAACACCACCCTGAACCATGCGCACATCACAGGGAGTGAAAAGCCACTTCAAAGATGTCTGACACTGGTGCTATGTTGTGGGGAGCACAAGGCCCTGCTGGGAACTGGGCACCAACCAACAGCAGGACACCACTGTCAGCCATCTTGCCATTGCTCTCACACTCACACACAGTGAAGTCCACTCAAAAACAAGTAAGTATGGGCATGCTGGGAAGTGGGGTGGAGGCAATAGCATGATGGGAGTGGTAGTCACAGATATTGGTCACCCCCACAACTGTCCCATCAACACCACCCTGAACCATGCGCACATCACAGGGAGTGGAAAAGAACTGACAAGATGGCTGACACTGGGTACTGCTGTGGGGAGCACAAGGCCCTGCTGGCAACTGTGCACCAACCAACAGCAGGACACCACTGACTGACATCCTGAAAGACAACTTGCACTCCCTGCAATGGAAGCACGTTCCATGGTGGAATATCTGGCTGGGTGGGAAGGAGGGCCGGATGTCAACCAAATACAACCAATGCAGACCATGTACACACCCCAACATTCATATAGAAATGCCCAAAGTATGCAGGACAATGTGCTACACCAATATCAACCTCTGACTGTGACAACTTAGGACAATGCAATGTACAGGCCCGCATCCAGAGGTACAGTCACAACTGTCAGGTGTGTCAACCATTGATGCCTGCAGAAACATAACATACATTGTGTGTGTCTCCCAAAAACAGGTGATGATGGGGACACAGCAGCAGACGCTGAGGAGTCCCCGTCCCAGGCTCAAGGGGAAACGGAGCTCACTGGTGTGGAACAGCCTCTGCCCTCTTCGGATGAAGAAGACCTACCTGGCACCTCCGGAGCAAGTCATCATGCAGCACCAGCAGGACCACCAGCTGCACCCCCTGCACCCACCCCTCCAACGACTGTCAACACACAAACCACCCCTGCCGACACAGACAGACCAAGGAGCACCACCACCACCAGCACACGGACCCTGGACCAACGTGGGGTTATGGACACCAACACCACCAACAACCCCCAAGGCGGCCCAGGGTCACCTGTGCGTGCCACCTCAGGTACTGCACGTGTTGCCAGGGGTGGTGGGAGGGGTGGGAGACATAGGTCGCTGATCGCAGAGGGGTCTGGACTGCATGATGACCCACAACTGGTACACATAGCCGATGCATACCAGTCCAGCACCGGAGAGCTCAGCCAGGTAGTGGGGCTCCTCAGGGACATTAAACAGCAGCAGGCTGCCCATCATGCCCGCTTGGACTTACACATGTCCCGCGTGGAGTCCAAGTGGGACACACTGCAAGAGATGACGGCGGTGCATAGGGACATATTACAATACCTCCGCCAGATGAGCAGCAACCAGTCAACACCTCCCTGTGTGCCCACAACATCTGGTGCTGAAACAACTGCAACTGCCACAGGGAGGGAGGATGACTCTGGCGGAGAGTCCCCTGCACCGCAGCAGCCTGCACTTGAGGGTCCCCCCACAAAGAAGAGGGGTCATCCGAGGAGGGGCAAATGAGAGGCCGATGGCCATGTGCAACCCCCAGGAAGCCAAAACCTGTTCTGGATAATCACCTTTGTGCGCAAACTGTTCACCCTGTTGACTGCAACACAACTCCCCCACATGACATGGGGAGTACAAGTTGGACCAATGTATCAGATGACTGTGGACTTTACTCAGGACATTTCTGCTACCAGGACTTCCAATTCATCTTGGAACTTTGGATTACAATCACAATGTACAGCACCCACCATCCTGTGCACTATACACACACATGTATGACAATAAACACACTAATACACCATACCTGCCTCTGTTGTGATTCCAACGTGGTTTCTGTCATGGAGATGATGACCTGCGAAATTACACTGTGCATGCTAACTGCTACAGCAAGTACAACACAGGCATGTGAGTCATGGCAACGTGACACATATGAGGGAGACACACCACCAGGGCTACACAACATATACACACCAAGGCCATCTGACTCATCGCCTACACTGATGTTGCCAGGAAATACGGTGCAATGCACAGACACAACACCTATTCACAGTCTTTGTCAACTAGCCCACTGGTGCAGTAAGCAAATGTCAGTCCGATGTGTGACCACAGACAACGCACATCACAAAGTGAAGCACAGGTTTATTACACATTTGCAACATGTTGTAACCACTACAGATGCAAGGTAATCCCACCTGGCAGCGGGCACACAGTCAACAAGTGTAGAAGGAAGGAAGTCCATGGGTGTGGCGCACATCACCTGTAGGGACACGACAGCTACCACCCTGGAAGTCGAATCACGGTGTCGGGGATCACAGTTGACCAAACAACTCTGAAAGTACCCTGTGAAGGACAGAAATGACACACAGTCAAAAGCACTGAAGAACAGGACAGAACTGCAATACTCATGCCCAATACATGTCACAAGATACCCACCCAGAACCAAGTTAGCATGTCAACACTGTTGGGAGTACAGACTACCTGTACGGACACATCGCTACACGCATACAGTCATGTAGCACATGGACACACTCAAACAGCACCAGAGCACCACCAACACGTATCATGCATACTCACATCATTGACATGACATCTCCGGATACTCACATTCAGCTGAAGAAGTTGGTGATGAGCTGTGTGCGGACATCACCATCATCATCATCACTGGCATTGTGGTCCAGGCCAGGATCCTCCACAGGTGGCGGATGTTGGTCATCGTCATCCAGGATGAGAGGCAACTCCTTCCGCACTGCCAGGTTGTGTAGCATGCAGCAGACGATGACAATCTTGCACACCTTTGCTGGGTCAAATGGGAGGGCCCCTCCTGTCTTATCTAGGCAGCGGAAGCGGCTCTTCAGGAGACCAAATGTCTGCTCGATCACTCTCCTGGTCCGACCATGTGCCTCATTGTAGCGCATCTGGGCTGGTGTCACAGGGTTCCTGAGGGGCGTCAGCAACCACGGCATGTTGGGGTATCCGGAGTCACCTACATACAGACAATTGCACATTAGCTGACTTGGAAAAGAGGGTGGAACACTACATTGCAGAACACACACAATGGTACAAAGTCAGTACACACCAACAAGCCAGGCACACTGGTTCCACATCTGTGACATCATCCTCGGGATGCGACTACTCCTCATCACGTAGGCATCGTGTGCAGAACCTGGGAAACGGGCACAGACGTGTGAGATGCTCATATCTGCAAGACATACCACCAGTGCATTGACCGAGTGGTAGTGTTTGCGGTTCCTGTATGCCTGCTCTTGTGCCTGTGGTGGTACCAAAGCCACATGTGTCCCATCAATGGAGCCAATGACATGCGGCATCCTCCCCAGGGCATAGAAGTCACTCTTCACGTCAGTGAGTTGTTGGAGTCTAGGGAAATAGATGTACTGGTTCAGGTATATCAACATAGCCTCCAAAACATCGCGGAGCACACGGCTGAACATGGTCTGTGACATCCCACCAGCAGTCACCACAGTGTGTTGAAAGGTACCGGTGGCAAAGAAGTGTAGGGCTGCCATCACCTACACCTTGGGGGTCAGCTCTGTAGGGTATGTCCGGCCAGCTTGCAAATGTGGGGCCAACCGCACCGTCAATACCTCAATCAGCGGCCTGGTGAAGCGGTACCATCGGATGCAGTCCCGTTCCACCATGGTTGCAAGGTCAGGGAATGGTCTATGGACAGCTGGTGCCCTGCAGTGCATAGGTGAAGAAAGAAAGATTGTCAGTCACCCCACATATGTGGCATTGACCATACTCAATATCACATGATACATCATTATGAGGCACAAGTACATGATGTGTGCAGTTCCGTAAGGACATGTATGGCACCTACATGGCCAACATCTAACATCACAGTTCAACAAGTGGCATCAACAAGTCCCAGGTTGTGCCATGGGATATCATGAGGCCGTGTCACAGTTCCCATCTCCTGCTGCCACGTTCCAAACACACCCCACAGTGACATGTGAGGACAGATGTGCCCCAGGCATCACAGCTCATCGACAGGTAGATTCCCAGGGAAACTGTATTGCCACATGGACACTGGCATGACATGGTGTATCATGAATACACCACGGCAAAACAACCATGACCCCCACAGGTAGTGGTCCCTGTTGCCTCGGCAGGACAGACATGGATGTCTGTGACACACACACGGACAACATCAAAGTCCATGCACAAACAACGTGGATGTGGAGACTGTCTCCCATTGTGCACATGGAATCAGAGACTTCGTAAACACAACCTGCACACAGACTGTGGAGGACCATCACTATTGTGGCAATGGGTCACCCTGGGACGTACATACCGTCCCACATGGGACTCAGGGGGTATGTGACATGACATACACATACACCACCGTGAAATGTGACCATGCCACATGCTCAGAAATGAACAGTTGCACATCACAGTGGTCACATGCACGACACACCAAGGATTCTGTCCCCATGAACACGTGCACAGCCTGGGAGTGGCTGCCCCCAAGTGACACCCACAGAACAACATGTTCACCCCCATGCACGGAATAGGTAATGCAGCCTTACATGCCTTAGGATACAGTGTGGACAGGCTGTGGTGTTGTAGGTGTGCCCCTCACTCCCTGGGAAGTATATGTGGCTGGCATATGTTCACCTGTGACAGGCATGGTGACATATGCCAGTGACTTGTACAGGGACGCGTTGGACAGCAATGGACCGATCGGTGCGCACACATTGGCCATTGCATTCAATGTGAGCGGGTACGCGTTGAATTCGCAATATGCGTTGGACAGCAATGGACCGATCGGTGCGCACACATTGGCCATTGCATTCAATGTGAGCGGGTACGCGTTGTATTCGCAATATGCGTTGGACAGCAATGGACCGATCGGTGCGCACACATTGGCCATTGCATTCAATGTGAGCGGGTACGCGTTGTATTCGTAATATGCGTTGGACAGCAATGGACCGATCGGTGCGCACACATTGGCCATTGCATTCAATGTGAGCGGGTACGCGTTGTATTCGCAATATGCGTTGGACAGCAATGGACCGATCGGTGCGCACACATTGGCCATTGCATTCAATGTGAGCGGGTACGCGTTGTATTCGCAATATGCGTTGGACAGCAATGGACCGATCGGTGCGCACACATTGGCCATTGCATTCAATGTGTGCGGGTACGCGTTGTATCCCGGGTACGCGTTGTAGAGCAATGGACCGATCGGTGTGCCCGGCCGGCCCATTGCATTCAATGTGTGCGGGTACGCGTTGTATCCCGGGTACGCGTTGTAGAGCAATGGACCGATCGGTGTGCCCGGCAGGCCCATTGCATTCAATGTGTGCGGGTACGCATTGTATACCGGGTACGCGTTGTAGAGCAATGGACCGATCGGTGTGCCTGGCCGGCCCATTGCATTCAATGTGTGCGGGTATGCATTGTATCCCGGGTACGCGTTGAACTGCAATGGACCGATCGGTGTGCCCGGCCGGCCCATTGCATTCAATGTGTGCGGGTACGCGTTGTATCCCGGGTACGCGTTGTAGAGCAATGGACCGATCAGTGCGCACCTATTGGCTATGGCCTGGCCTGGCAACGGACGCGTTTTCAAATCTTGAACGAGTCTGATGCTGGAAATTCAGTTGGTCACCCACAACAATGTTGCAAATTCATGGGTGTCATGAAGTTGAACTTTTGAAGGATGCTGTGGGCGTGTGTAAGTGGTGCAATTCCATGGATTGGCCAGATTCAGAAGATGCAAACGACTTGGACCTATCACTTTGGACACATGGGACAGTATCTGCCTCTGCAGCACACATATAATGCTGGCTGTTCCCCTGAGAGCTCACTTGCCTGCACTACATGCTCCAGGACGACATCTGCCACCACCACTGCTGCTGTATCTGCACCCTCTGGACCCTGCAATGGGACGTACTGTGGAGAGAGCCCCAGCCTTCAGCACTGAGGAGAACCAGGCCCTGCTGGACAGCCTCCTTCCACAGTACAGCAAGCAGTATGGGAAAGCAGG
Source organism: Calotriton arnoldi (assembly GCA_963921515.1). NCBI lineage: Eukaryota > Metazoa > Chordata > Amphibia > Caudata > Salamandridae > Calotriton > Calotriton arnoldi. Next base: position 1,082,469 of record CAWUFW010005029.1, read on the forward strand.
GGAGCAGGTGAGTGTGCTGTCCACTGCATCACTAAATGTGCATGTTGTCTGACTAGCAAGGCTTACAGTCTGCACGCCACTGGCTAGCAGGCTCACTGAGTAGTTGTCACCCCCATAGTGTGTAGTTACATGCACTGAACAGGTATAGTGCAGTGACAGTGCATTTAAACAAGGTTTTACTTCCCAGGCAATGATACCATGTAGTAACTGCTGGGAAAATGTCCATAGCCATCGTTGCACTGCCTGTGTACATCATGTGCCCCTGTGATTGAGACATGTATATCCAACTGTGTAATGCACGGATATGTTGCATGTGTAGTAATGGCATTCTCACTTTGTCATCCTCACAGGTTGATGCCCACCAGAAGCAGCAGATATGGCTGACCATCGTCCGGGCAGTGAGATCCGTGGGGGTCTACAAGCGCCGGATCCGCAACTGCCAGAAGAGGTGGCAGGACCTTCGGGGCTGGACCCGGAGGATCGCACGGGTCCAGCTGAAGCTGTCGCCTCCTCGCAGGAGGGGCAGACACCGGACCCTGACCCCCCACATGCTCAGGATCCTGGCGGTGGTCTTCCCTGATCTGGATGGGCAGCTGAAGGCCAGAGAGCAGCAAGGAGGGGGTGAGTCCATGACTGCATTGTGAACTTTGTCTGCCATGCTAAGTGCCCTCCTCTGGCCTGGTTAAACATCCACAGTACATCTGTCATGTGGTCCAGGACCCATGTCCCTCAATTGTGCACTGCCCACTCCTCATCTGATACCCAGGTGTGGCCCTTACAGTCAGGGAATTGTGTCACTTGGGTACTGTGTCCTTGCATGTTGCTTAGCTCAAGGTGGGGGACAGCATTGGTTCCCCTAACTCTGTGGTGGGCATCATGGGTGGGTCCATTGCTTACACAATGCCTGTGTTCTGACATGTAATCTGCATGTTACTTTGATATGTGGTCCAATTGCTGAACTGATCCACCACATGTGCCTGTGGTATCTGGCACACACCCATGCTGCGGGTGGGAACAATGTTTGGGCCCCAGGAGTGTGTATATTACGTGTGTCACACATACTTAGCCACCTGCCTACTGTCCAGGGCTCATCCCTCATTCACGTGGGGCAGGACAGTCATGCCTACTCCAGGCCATACAATACACTCTGTACTCCCCCTCCCGTGTATCAGCTGACACGTTGTGCTCAGTGATATGTCCCCTCAGGTGTCTGCCTCTGTGTCAGTGTGCTGTGGCTTCGTTGTCAGGACTGCTGGGGTGTTTATCGGTTGGGGCTCAGCATGCCACCGGAGATGTGACCATAGGAGACGATACTTGTGTGATACATAGGTGTTTGATCACCTGACCGTGCAGACTGGGGTATGCGAATGTGAAGTTCAGGCAGCTGTTTCCCATTCACAGCAGATTGTGAGGTGCTCAGGTTCAGAGGGTTGTGTTACAGGTCTCCCATATGTCCAATCGGTAAGACGTGGACAGATAAGGGTTCAGATGATGTGGTGTGTGGGGGATGTACATGTGCACTTGTTCAGCTCCAGGACTTGCATTCCCCATGACCTACTATTGTGACACAGTGCAGACTGTTGTTGTCTGGCTGCCCTGCCCATGTGACTGGAGACAGTGATGTATGACTTAGCAGGCATGCCTGTGCCATGGCATGTAACTTCCTATGAGTGATCCTGCAGGGGAGTGACATGTGCTTCATGCACACCATTGTGGCAATGACTATCAGGACATGGGTGCATCATGGTGTCTGTCGCTGGTATGCATCACATGCATTTCATATTTGACTCAGGGCATCCCTTTCATCCGGACACCTGTACTGACTCAGTGGCAAGAGTTGTGATGTGTGCATGTTCACATGCTTAACCGTGTTCTCTACACTGTCCAACTACTGTGTAGGTGGTGCATGTGTCCACACTGGGGTATTGCCATCCAACAGACACCAGACAGATGGGTGCAAGGCCAGGAGGGATGTGAGTGCCATGGTTGACCATCAGACTGACAATTGGCTTCTCCTATTCTGTTTGGGCACTTTTGGCAATGTTCAACTAAGGATGCCAGGGCTTGCTCTGTAATGTGCTGTACTTACTGTGGTGTGTGCGTTCGGTGCAGGTGACTGATGTCTGTCTGTTTCCCTATTGTTTGCAGATACATCCACAGCCACAGGAGGGGACAGCTCCACGGACCAGGAGGAGCCGCAGAGCCAGACTGGGTCAGCAGCTGAGGAGTGGTCGGAGGGACCCAGTGGCACGGAGGGCGAGGGGAGCCACACCGAGGAGTCCTCAGCAGCATCCACCTCAGCTGAGGACCACAGCAGCTCGGAGGATGACTCCCTTGTGGATGCAGGTGTCAGCAGCCACCATACCCCAGCTAGTGTTGCTGTCCCCGCCACCACCACCACCACCGCCCTCCCATCGGCTCCCATTCCCCAGGTCCGTGGAGGCTCCCATGTTCGGGAGCGTGTCTCCTTTGGGCCAGGCACCGCACCCCCTGCCCCTGTGTCCCCTGCTGCCCTGAGTGAGGAGTCTGTGTACCTCCTTCGCCAGCTCCATGTAGGGCAGACAGCGATGCTGAGTGTCCTCCATGCACACACCACTCTGTTGACTCAGCTGGTGTCGTTCATGGAGGGCATCTCATCGGGCATGTCTGCCCTACAGAGGGGCAATAGGTCCATGGACTCCTCCCTGACAGCAGTAGTGTCCCTCCTCCAACAGTCCCTCACCCCTCCTGCCTCTGCCCCATCCACACTCCCCAGCACCTTACCTGTCCCAAGCACACACACACACCGGCACAGGCACACACCAGCACAGACACAAGCAGCACACAGACACACACGCCAAAATCAAGATGCACACGCACGCAGTCAGGGGACTGAAACCACACTCACAGGGGATGGGGCCCAGGCACACACACACGCATCCACGAGCACTGCGCAGTCCTCAGTTACCTCTCCCTCCAAAGCCCCTTCCCTTGCCTCACCTGCAACCCCAAAGACACAGCGGCTCTTCCTCAGTGACCTCGGCCTCTTCCCCTCCGATCCAGCTGATCCAGCATTCAGGGGGAAGAGGAAGCCCACCCACACAGAGCGGAGTGCCCCTCGCCCCTCGACACCCTCCCCCAGGCGCACACCGACTGACGCCCCCATCCGCAAGTCCCCCCGGACCAGGAAGAGCAAGACCCCGCCGCCGACCCTGCAGCTCAGGCACCAAGTCTCCTTCCTCCATCCCTCAGGCCCCCACTCCACAGGTGCCCCCACCACACCCTGCCCCAGGTTCCCCCACCCACAGATACACCATCCCCAAAATGATCCGGCCTTCTCCCCCTGCCACTTGCTCTTCCGGCACCACACACCCGGCTGCGCATGTCTGTGCCACTGGTGTGGAGACGGTGTCCTCCCCCTCTGTCCTGCCCACCTTACCTGATCCCCATTCTCCTCCCCTGGAGGTAGGCACTGCAGTGGAGTCCACTACCACCCGGTCTGACTTGGGCACTGCAGTGGGGAACCAGTCCACTCCATCTGCATGGCCCACTGCAGTCGTGCCGGCACCCACACCATCTGACTCATGCCCCCCAGTTGTGCCGGCACACACCATGTCAGACACCTCCACTGCAGTTGTCAGTGGCTCTCCAGCACCCACCACCCCTTCCCTGCCTCCTTCTGGTGAGCCCTGATCCTGTCCCTGCGGTGCCTGGCCTGCCCCCCGTATGCCCCTCCGAGGGGATTGTCCCTGGTGTTTATCAGTGCAGGCATGCGTAGGGTGACATCTGCCACTGTCACCCTGTTTTGACTTTCAGGATGGACTGGCCATTGGCCTTTGTTTCTTTTTTACTGGACTTCAACTTTTGAACCCACATACGCTGAATAAAGCAACTTTCTGTTCTCTAGTGGTTTTGCTTCTGATGTACATGATGTTGATGATGCTAACCATGCTCTTGCTGCAGTGATGGTGATATTTGGTCTCATGAAAATGAAGTGTTACTGTGCAGGAACCCATGTGGTCCAGGGGGAATGTGTCCTATCCTGTAGTGTATCCATGTCATCCTTAGCAGCATCTGAGGGTGTCATGTTTTCAATATTTGGCAATGGGATTTCCTACTTACATTAGCAATGTCACATCTGTGGCTTCCACCCCTGCACATCTGTTGTGCTTGCCATTGTTCAATTAGTCTACTTCCCTGACCGTGTGGCCATCTCCACTGGACATGCAGGTTTGGGCATCAATGGGGAAGGACTCATCTGTGTTGTCAGTGCAACTTGCTATACATGTGTGTTGGATCTGTGCTGATGATTTCGTTGACACTCCCATGACCAGGCTGATGTGACGGGAGCCTTCATTTGGTGCTAATTGTTGACTGTGTGACCAAGTGTTCTGCTGACATGATGGAGCCCTACTGAGGCAACATATGGCACAGCTTTCCTAACACAGGAGTGGAGTCCCCTCATGGCAGTGTGTACTCCTGTGACATCGCCTGCGCCCAAGGTGTGTGTTGTATGAGCATGTCTGTGTGTTCCATTTTGCTGTGCATGCTGGGATCCCTAGTGATGTTCCTTTTTGTGATGCTTGCTGAGTTGACCTATGTTCCCCCAAAGTCTTCTCCCTGGGTTCTCTGTGATGTGGGTGCATGGCACATTACTGGTCATCAGGGTGTCACCCATAGGTGTGTTTGCCGTCAGGGCTGAGTTTGTGGGCAGACGCAGATGGGACACAGTCAGGATTCCCCTTGGCACTTGTTGTTTACACCTGTCATGTAATTTCCAGTTTGTGTTAGCTTTCAGTGATTGTGACACATTGTGTGTGTGACTGCTGGCACTCCTCAGGGTCAGGGCTGCAATGTTGGTAGTTGTCTATGTGTGTTCTTTGTGGGTGACCTTGGCTTCTTCATTGGTGTGGGACTGTGGCTGGGATCCCATTGGTTGGTGTGGTATTGCCGTCATGTCCATGTACAGCGTAGTGTGCAGTGTGTCAGACATTCAGGAGTCTTGTTGAGTGGCCATGTGTGATGTGTTTCTGCACCTTGGTTCCCACCACCACCCATGGGATTGTCATGGGTGCATGTGCAATGTCACCAGTGCATGTGAGCTTCACTGCTGCACATTGTTGGAGGTCGAGGTGTGTGGTGTTGAGTGTGTGCAGATGAGAGTTGTTGCCCGGCTAGACCCCTGCCTCCATGTTGGCCTTGGCTTACTGGCCGTGCTGATTGATTTGTGCTTGTGTAGGTGTGATGGTAGTTTGTTGCTCAGGACACATGACTGTGGTTCACAGTGTGAACGACATCTAGCTTTGTCATCACAGTGGGATTGTCATGCAGCCCAGGGTCTCCACATTGTGGGGACCCTGGGGGTAGTGATGTGGTGTGTCTGTGTCTTGCTGTGTCAGTTGCTGTTCCTACATGCTTGTGTGACATGTGTGATTTGTGCTCCCTCTCATCTAACAATGCCTGATTGCCCACATAGGGGATTTGGATCCATGAGTTACCTTTGTGTGGCACTGTATGCACATCTGTGTAATTGGTATTCAGGCCTCATCATGTGTTGTGTGGTTGCCTGGGGACACTGGCACCCCCCCTCACCTGTTGTGTTTGATGTGCAGTGTGGGTCTGCCTGTTTGTGTTTGTGCATCTGCACCACTGCATTGGCATATCTTTAGTGTGCCATTGGCTGTATGTTGTTTGGTGGGTTTCCCCTGCTGTCCCTGGGACTCCTAGGTCATCAGTCAGCACAATGATCATTGTTTGTGTGTCCCATTGCTGCCATGGTATGGTATCTGTTCACCTCACATCTACAGTCTCCACAGGGTATCTGCATTTGTGTGCCCATTGGTGCAAATATGTGGGTCTGCATTCTGATGGTCACTTCTGTCATTGTTTCATTGATGAATGTTGACAGTGTCAGCCCCCATGGGTGATGTTTGTCTGCACATGGCCAAAGGTATGTCTTATTTGCACTGCACTGTTTGCCTCCCCCAATCTATGTTGCTATGGGACACAAGCACTACTTTGCCACTGATGTGTTTGTTGTTTTGTGACCAGGAATCATCCATGCAGTTTGGCAGTTGCAGCTTTTTCAATGTCAACACTTACATTTTGGTCACTGTGATGATGGGGGTTTGGACCCCATTGCCACAATGTTCAAGATGTGCTTCAGCTATGGACACCACACTTACCTTTTGGTCACTGTGATGATGGGGGTTTGGACCCCATTGCCACAATGTTCAAGATGTGCTTCAGCTATGGGCCCCACACTTACATTTTGGTCACTGTGATGATGGGGGTTGGACCCCATTGCCACAGTGGTCATGGTCTGCTTGCATTGTGGGGGCCACACACATTTATGTGTGACACATGTGATAGGGGGTCACATAGTATGTTCAAAGTCATGTTCAGTGTTGTAGGCATTTGACACAGTCTACACACGCTTGTCATGGTGTTGGGGGGATGTCTTTATGTTGCATTCTTTATGTTGGTGTGTACTTGTTGTGTCATGTATTAGCCATCCTATGAGTGGGGGTGTTGTTGGTGGTAGGCATCCAGCCCCCCATGGGTAGAGGTGGTAGTAGTGGTAGGCATCTGGCACCCCCTGGGTAGGGGTGGTAGTAGTGGTAGGCATCCGGCACACCCTGGGTAGAGGTGGTAGTAGTGGTAGGCATCTGGCACCCCCTGGGTAGGGGTGGTAGTAGTGACAGGCATCCAGCCCCCATGGGTAGAGGTGGTAGTAGTGGTAGGCATCTGGCACCCCTGGGTAGGGGTGGTAGTAGTGGTAGGCATCTGGCACACCCTGGGTAGAGGTGGCATCTGCACCCTGGGTAGGGTGGTAGTAGTGACAGGCATCCAGCCCCCATGGGTAGAGGTGGTAGTAGTGGTAGGCATCTGGCACCCCCTGGGTAGGGGTGGTAGTAGTGACAGGCATCCAGCCCCCCATGGGTAGAGGTGGTAGTAGTGGTAGGCATCTGGCACCCACTGGGTAGGGGTGGTAGTAGTGACAGGCATCCAGCCCCCCATGGGTAGAGGTGGTAGTAGTGGTAGGCATCTGGCACCCCCTGGGTAGGGGTGGTAGTAGTGACAGGCATCTGGCACCCCCTGGGTAGGGGTGGTAGTAGTGACAGGCATCCAGCCCCCCATGGGTAGAGGTGGTAGTAGTGGTAGGCATCTGGCACCCCCTGGGTAGAGGTGGTAGTAGTGACAGGCATCCAGCCCCCCATGGGTAGAGGTGGTAGTAGTGGTAGGCATCTGGCACCCCCTGGGTAGGGGTGGTAGTAGTGACAGGCATCCAGCCCCCCATGGGTAGGGGTGGTAGTAGTGGTAGGCATCTGGCACCCCCTGGGTAGGGGTGGTAGTAGTGACAGGCATCCAGCCCCCCATGGGTAGGTGTGGTTGTAGTGGTAGGCATCTGGCACCCCCTGGGTAGAGGTGGTAGTAGTGACAGGTATCCAGCCCCCCATGGGTAGAGGTGGTAGTAGTGGTAAGCATCTGGCACCCCCTGGGTAGGGGTGGTAGTAGTGACAGGCATCCAGCCCCCCATGGGTAGGGGTGGTAGTAGTGGTAGGCATCTGGCACCCCCTGGGTAGGGGTGGTAGTAGTGACAGGCATCCAGCCCCCATGGGTAGGGGTGGTAGTAGTGGTAGGCATCTGGCACCCCCTGGGTAGTGGTGGTAGTAGTGACAGGCATCCAGCCCCCCATGGGTAGAGGTGGTAGTAGTGGTAGGCATCTGGCACCCCCTGGGTAGGGGTGGTAGTAGTGACAGGCATCCAGCCCCCCATGGGTAGGAGTGATCGTAGTGACAGGCATCCAGCCCCCCATGGGTAGAGGTGGTAGTAGTGGTAGGCATCTGGCACACCCTGGGTAGGGGTGGTAGTAGTGACAGGCATCCAGCCCCCCATGGGTAGGAGTGATCGTAGTGACAGGCATCCAGCCCCCCATGGGTAGAGGTGGTAGTAGTGGTAGGCATCTGGCACACCCTGGGTAGAGGTGGTAGTAGTGGTAGGCATCTGGCACCCCTGGGTAGGGGTGGTAGTAGTGACAGGCATCCAGCCCCCATGGGTAGAGGTGGTAGTAGTGGTAGGCATCTGGCACCCCCTGGGTAGAGGTGGTAGTAGTGACAGGCATCCAGCCCCCCATGGGTAGAGCTGGTGGTAGTGGTAGGCATCTGGCACCCCCTGAGTAGGGGTGGTAGTGGTGGTAGGCATCCAGCCCCCCATGGGTAGAGGTGGTAGTAGTGGTAGGCATCTGGCACGCCCTGGGTAGGGGTGGTGTTAGTTGTTGGCATCCAGACCCCTATGTGTATATGTGGCATTGGTGATGGCCATCCCGCCCCTATGGTGCTGCTGTTGCTGGAGCGACCCCTGACCTTGACTGGTAGGTCGCTCCCCCACCACACAGCTCCGTCTGTGTGCCCTGCTGCTGCCCCTGATTGTGCTCGTTTTTTCCTTTCTGTGCCCCCTTGCTGCCCCTGATTGTGCTCGTTTTTCCTTTCTGTGCCCCCTTGCTGCCCCTGATTGTGCTCGTTTTTTCCTTTCTGTGCCCCCTTGCTGCCCCTGATTGTGCTCGTTTTTTCCTTTCTGTGCCCCCTTGCTGCCCCTGATTGTGCTCGTTTTTCCTTTCTGTGCCCCCTTGCTGCCCCTGATTGTGCTCGCTTTTCCTTTCTGTGCCCCCTTGCTGCCCCTGATTGTGCTCGTTTTTTCCTTTCTGTGCCCCCTTGCTGCCCCTGATTGTGCTCGTTTTTCCTTTCTGTGCCCCCTTGCTGCCCCTGATTGTGCTCGTTTTTTTCCTTTCTGTGCCCCCTTGCTGCCCCTGATTGTGCTCGTTTTTTCCTTTCTGTGCCCCCTTGCTGCCCCTGATTGTGCTCGTTTTTCCTTTCTGTGCCCCCTTGATGCCCTGATTGTGCTCGTTTTCCCTTCTGTGCCTGTTTCCCGCCGCTGCGCCCCTGCGGCCCCGCCCCCTCACTGCCCATTCGCTGCCCCATTCCCTGCTCCTCCCTCCCACCTCCCCATTTATGGCGGCTGCTGCGCGGCCGCGCCGCTGGCGCGCCGAAGGCGCACCTAAGGCAAGCCCGTCTGCGCCCGTCCGTGCCGTGACCGTGCCCAGCGCCAGACCCCCTGGTCCGGGCATCCCCCGCGCCCGCCACATCAACAGACGCCGATACGACGCCAGCACCCTCCACGCACTCAACCCCGGAAAAGATCACGCCTGCTACCAGGCCACCCCGAAGCGCACCCAAGGGCCCTTCACCTGCCGGAACTGCAGCTTCGCCAGCACCCGCCCCGCCAAACCACCGCCCAGGAAAGAACCCAACTACCTCAGATGCATCCTCCTCAACACCCGCTCCGCCCGCAAACACGCCATCGAACTCTGGGACCTTCTCGACTCAACCTCCCCAGACGTCGCATTCCTGACGGAGACCTGGCTGAATCCCGCTTCAGCCCCCGACATCGCCATTGCCATCCCGGACGGATACAAGATCACCCGCAGGGACCGCACCAACGGAGTCGGAGGAGGCATCGCCATCGTCCACAGGAACACCCTCAGAGTCTCAACCAACACCGACGACACCCTCAGCACCGCCGAACACATGCACTTCCAGATCCACACCGATCCCAACACCACCCTCAGAGGAACCCTCATCTACAGACCCCCGGACCCCGACCACAGTTCAGCGATTCCATCACTGACTTCGTCAGCACACACGCCATCGCCTCCACGGACTACATCCTCCTCGGGGACCTGAACTTCCACCTCGAGAACAACAAGGACACCAACTCCACCACCCTGATCGACAACCTCGGCACCCTCGGACTCAGACAGCTCGTGACTACACCCACCCACGCCGCCGGCCACACGCTAGACTCCATCTTTTCCGCAAGCCCACACGTCTCCTTCAACCACACCTCCGAACCCCACTGGACTGACCACCACTGCATCCACTTCACCTACAGGAAGCCCACCACGCACCACCGCACCGAACAAATGCCTCGCCGCTGCTGGAGCAGAGTCACGGAAGACCAGCTAACCACAACCTCGCCCTGAGCCCACCCGCCGAACCCTCCGACCCCGACACCGCCGCCCGCAACCTCAGACAGTGGATCGACGACTGCGCCAACACCCTTGCCCCACTCAAGAATCCGCCCAACAGCCACACCAGCAAGAAAGCCACCTGGTTCACCGAAGACCTCCAGGCCTCCAAACGAACATGCCGAAAACTGGAGAAGATCTGGCTCCACGAACGGACAGCGGACAGCTACGCCGCCCACAAGAGCGCTACCCGCAGTCACCATCACCTCATCAGATCCGCCAAAAGGGCCTCACTCAAAGACCGCCTAGACAACAACGCACACAACAGCAAAGAGCTCTTCAACATCGTGAAGGAACTCTCCAACCCCAGCTCCAACACCAACGACATCCAGCCGTCGCGAGACCTGTGCGACTCACTGGCCACCTTCTTCCACCGCAAAATCGCCGACATCCACGACAGCTTCAACACCACGACCGCCCCGGCAACCACCGAGACCACTGCCCCCACAACCACCAACCGCCTGCTCTCCTGGACCAACATCAATGACGAGGACACCAGCGAGATCATGAACACCATCCACTCCGGTTCACCGCTAGACCCGTGCCCTCACCACATCTTCAACAAAGCCAGTACAGCCATCGCGCCCCATCTCCGGAAAATAATCAACATCTCCTTCGAGACAGCAACCTTCCCGGAAAGCTGGAAGCACGCCGAGATCACCGCCTTACTCAAGAAACCCAAGGCAGACCCCAAGGATCTCAAGAACTTCCGACCCATCTCTCTGCTCCCGTTCCCCGCGAAGGTCACCGAGAAAATCGTCAACAAATAACTGACCCGCTACCTCGAGGAGAACAACATCCTGGACCCTTCCCAGTCCGGCTTCCGCAGCAACCACAGCACCGAAACCGCCCTCATCGCCGCCACCGATGACATCAGGACCCCTGCTAGACAACGGAGAAACAGCAGCCCTCATCCTCCTGGACCTATCAGCCGCCTTCGACACGGTCTGCCACCACACACTACGAACACGCCTTCACGACGCCGGGATCCAAGAGAAGGCCCTGGACTGGACCACATCCTTCCTTTCCGGCAGAACACAAAGCGTCCACCTCGCCCCTTCCGATCCAAGGCCACCAAGATCATCTGCGGCATACCCCAAGGCTCCTCCCTCAGCCCAACGCTGTTCAACATCTACATGGCACCCCTCGCCCACGTCGCCCGACAGCACAACCTCAACATCATCTCCTACGCCGACGACACCCAGCTGATCCTCTCCCTCACCAAAGACCCTCACACCGCCAAAGCCCACCTCCACGAAGGAATGAAGGCCGTCGCCGAATGGATGAGGACCATCCGCCTGAAGCTGAACTCGGACAAGACGGAGGTCCTCATCCTTGGTTCCAACCCTTCAGCCTGGGACGACTCCTGGTGGCCAACATCACTGGGAACAGCCCCGCCACCCACCGACCACGTACGCAACCTAGGGGTCATCCTCGACCCCACCCTCTCCATGACTAAGCAGGTCAACGCCGTTTCCTCATCCTGCTTCAACATCCTCCGAATGCTCCGCAGGATCTTCAAGTGGATCCCCACCGAAACAAGAAAAACAGTCACCCAGGCCCTCGTCACCAGCAGGCTGGACTACGGAAACGCCCTCTACGCAGGAACGACGGCTAAGCTCCTGAGACGGCTGCAACGCATCCAGAACGCCTCTGCACGTCTTATCCTCGACATCCCCCGACGCAGCCACATCACACCCCACCTGAGAGACCTGCACTGGCTCCCTGTCAACAAGAGGATAACCTTCAAGCTCCTCACCCACGCACACAAAGCACTCCACAACTCCGGACCAGCCTACCTCAACAGACGACTCAGCTTCTACACCCCCACCCGCCAGCTCCGCTCGACCAGCCTCGCCCTCGCCACAGTCCCCCGCATCCGGAAAACGACCGCCGGCGGCAGATCCTTCTCCCACCTCGCCGCCAAGACCTGGAACACCCTCCCCACCAACCTCCGACAGACCCAAGACCTACTGGCCTTCAGAAGACTCCTCAAGACCTGGCTCTTTGATCAGTAGCAGCACCACCCCCCTCTTCCCCCAGCGCCTTGAGACCCTCGCGGGTATGTAGTGTGCTTTATAAGTGACATGATTGATTGATTGGTGTAAGTAATTTCTGCATCCCTCTGTGTGTGTGTGATATGTCGGGTACGTGTAGTTTGTTTTTGTGGTTGGTGTCTGACTTACCTTCTGCGCCGTACGCGTCCATGCCTGTTCCGGTAATAGATGTAGAATATTGGTAGGATCGGCACGATGGGATTCATGGTTGGTTCGTCTCGTTCGTCTTTGTCGTTGCTTCGCCTCGTCCTCGTGGCTGGCGTGTTCGTCTCGTAGCCGTGGATCGTCTTGTGGCGCGAATCGGAGCTTATGTGCGCCTCTCTAGGATGCTTAGACGTGCCGTGCGTAGCGACGGGTTCGGCGCGTACGGAAAGCGCATCGTACTTCTCCGGCCGGACGGGGCTCTATTTTGGCTTCCGTGCGACTCGATTCTGCGTTTGCGGAACCGGCTCGGTCGGAGAACAGGACCTGGATTGGGTGAGTACGACTGGGTCGGAATCTATGCAGTTGTGCGCATCGTACTTGCTCGTTCGGTAGAATGTGCGAGTCGGTCGGGAAACAGGCATTCGCCTGGCTTTTTTCCCGGCCGAATAGTGTTAGGTGCGCCTCCGACCGCGATCGGAATCGGCCCCTTTGTGTTGCCTCAGCCTGGTTAGATCCGCAACCCCGACATTTCAGCAGTGGAAAGGCCGATTTCTGCACATATATAATTTAGAAAAAGCACTTTATGAAAGAAGAGGCAGAAAGGGCAGGACTAAAGGGAAAAGGATTTGGGGCCCGTATACTACTTGGGTTACCCCATTCACTTAGCCAGAATGAATTGTATGGTAATAACTATTCTGGATATGGTCTATATAATGAAATGTTGATGTATCCTCTGCCTTTCATTCTTCTCTTGTATATAGCTTTTTTACCTGGATAGACAAATGTAACTGAAATAATCTTTAAATCTTTTTACTGCCTGTATATAGCCCTTAATATCTTATATTCTCTAGCCTTTGGTATACTGGTTTAGCTGATTACTGTATTTATTAGCTATATAATGACTTTTATTTATGGTATAATAAGCATCATGATTAATTGCTGCATTTGCACTGTTCTCTATTGCAAAATAAAAATATATTTAAAAAAGAATTTCCCTCCTGCATTGACAGCGCCAGAGGCAAAAGCAACTGTTGGAGAGAGTCCAGCCAAGATTTCCGCTGGGCCAATTACGATGTGTCTTCATGCCGACCTAACTGGGGCAGGTAAACCTCAACACCTGAGTTGGTGGTTTTGAAGGGATATAAGATAGAAGCTTACCTTTTTTTCTTTTTCCAATTCCTTTTACATCATGAACCCAATCGTCCAAGTCCTTCCTTTGGTGCTACTACTTGACCACTAAGCAAATGAACCCTGTTTTTGCCGGAATTGAAGGTAAGCTTTTTTTTTCTTGTTTCCTTTTGAATTATTGCCTGTTTACATTTGCTCTGGACTTGTGAATTTTTAAATCTCTCTTACAAGCAATATTCTTCTAATGTGTAAAGCATATGTGTGTAATGTTCTTGTTTAAGAAATTTAAAGAAACACACATTTTATCTTTTGATTATTTTGTGCAAAGTTCGTGCATGCTGCCATCATGAGAATGGATACTTACACAAACTTTAACAATAAGCTCAAATAATAATGTGTCCATACAGGTGTGTTTAATTCTTTTTGTAAACTATCTTATTATAAACATATGCATTAAACATTTTTGTATTATATATAATTTAATCTAATTCAGTAATTGCACTAGACAAGGTAAAATGTTTTTTAAAAATAAATGTAAAATCAATGTTAGCTACAAACTGATATCATGTTTACATTTCCCCTTGTGTGGTGCATTTTTTTATTTTATTAAATGTCATTTCAACCATTACATTTCTTGTTTATGCCATTGTTTGGATTGTACAAATATGTAATTTCCAAAATTGCAAGTATTTTCTGTTATAAATGTAAGTAACAATATGTATTTCACATAGGCATCATAAACATTTCTAATATTCAATGCATTGTAAATGCAAAATAATATTTGGACAAGGTGTGTCAAAATAATTTTTTTTCACAAATGAGATAATTCTCTCTTTAATTGTAAATAAAAAACAAAAACGAATAACTGGGTCTTGTGGCATTGTTGGACACAAATTGCCTGCTAAACAGTGTCCTAAGGGTACCCTCCTCAGCATGGGCATCTAATGGAAACAGAGCAGGCACTGCAATTTTTTGGGGGGAGAGGTGGGTTTAGCTTTGGTAGAGGTTAAGGACAGGTAAGAGGTAAATTGTGAAGAAGGACTAATGGTATGAGGGATGGTAGAGGATTGGATTGTCGTGGTAGAGGGAGCTGGATTGGGTGATGTGCTTGTGTCTGTATGTCTTGCAGTTGCATGTGGGTCTGGTGTATGTTGTGAATGTTTAGATGTGTGCTTTTTTGCTGGTGTCTGATATGCTGGTGAGTGTGTGAGTTTGATTTTGGTTGCTGTTATTTTGTGTGTATGTGTGATCTTGTGTGTGTGTTGGTTTTGATGAGTGTGTTGTTGTGGTGGTTGGTGTGGTTGTGGTGCTTGTGGATGTGGTGGTACTTGTGGATGTGGGGGTGGTTGTGCGTGTGGTGGCAGCTGTGGTGCTGTTGGTGTGGTGATGGTTGTGGGTGTGGTAGTGGTTGTGGTATTTGTGGTTATGGTGGTGGTGCTTGTGGTGCTTGTGTGTGTGGTGGTGGGTGTGGTGGTGGTTGTGGTGCTTGTGTGTGTGGTGGTGTGTGTGTTAGGTGTGGTGGTGGTTGTAATGCTTGTGGGTGTGGTGGTGCTAGTGCTGATTGTGAGTGTAGTTGTGGTTGAGCTGGTTTTGGGTGTTGTGCTTGAGGTGCATGAGGGTGTAGTGTCAATAGTGTGTATATGTTTGTTTGTGTTTCTCTGTGTGTTTGCATTTATGTGTGTGTGATTGTGCTGCTTGTGTCTGTTGGAGAGGGTGCCTGCAAAGAAGTAAGTGTGATTGGGGTGGGAGTTTGGATTTGGGTTGAGGAAGGGATCTGAGTTGGGTAGAAGGTTGGGCTGGTTGGGAAGCTGAGGTGAGTGAAGAGGCTGCTATTTTAGCAAGCAATCACTGCATTCCAGACCTTGAACTGTAAATGGCATCCAGAAATGCAACCATTTGTTGCATTTGGCAGGTTAGCCCCTGGATGCCATTCACTTTTGCAGTCTGGCCTGCGGAGAGGCTGTGTAGTAGGTCGATAGCCTTCTCACTCAGCACAGCTGAGGTGACAGGGGCAGGGGGTGAGGTGCCTGTGGCAAAGGAGATCCCAGCCCTTTTAGAGGTTGGGGTTTGGCCAACGGGGGGAGGAGGAGGGAGGGTGGAGATGTGTCTCTGTGTGGTGGACATGGATGAGCTTGTAAGAGTCCTGGTGGGGTCCACTACCACTAGAAACTGGTCACTTGTGGAGGCCTCTGTTGACAATGAAGATGTTGTGGCCTCCGTTCCAGTCCCCTCACCCTCCATGTCACTGTATTCATCAGTGTCAGATGTCTCACCACCCAAAACACAGTGGCCAGCTGCTCCCCCACCTTTTTGCCAAATTTCTTCTTCGCCTGCTCCTAAAGACATACAATAGTTTCATTAAATCTGTGCAAATATAACTGATCATAAAGTTCTTACTCAAAACATGTTACAAATTCTACATTTCTACTGCTTCAAGCCTTTTAAAATGTGGTTTAGTTAAATCTTTATCTCCTGCATGTAGGGATCATCTTCAGAAACCATTTTGCCACACTTTTGTAATCTCCTATTATTGTTCCTAAACCATTAACAAATCTCTCCAGGAACTGTTTTACACTTCTGAATGGTTCTGGTTTGTTGTTCTGACTAGTGAATTTATGGTACAAAATGTTTATTAAAAAACAAACATTCCTCTGTACATTGTGTGTGCAAGGCAAACAAAGCTGAATTTAAATAAAAAAAATTAAAATAGGAATCAATGTGCGTTATTATTTACTGTAATGCTGTACCAATATTTGTATTAACTGAAAGCCTGTTTACTTTTCTGAGCCATGTAACAATGGAAAAAACTGACTTGACTCCTCTTAAGTATTTTGAAATTAAGTTGTTTTGATTCAGTACTTAAGTTGCTTATGAATGTTTCACTCCCTATGTTTGCTGTTCATGAAATAAAAAAATTATATGTATTCTTAGTTTTAAAACACTTCAACAGGATAAGGAAAAACATAGGGCTAGACACATTCCTAATCCGCTTTAGTGCTGATATAAACAATTAAAATGTTGATATTAAATAGCTTGATTAATTGTGTAGTTATTTACCAAAATCTTCAAAAAATGAGTCGGCCTTTCATTTTATTCAAAACTTGGTACAAAATTACAGTAGATGTTAAAACACAATAATTCATCCATATTTTAAATATTTTAGGTACAAATGCAATTCCTAACTTTGTTGCATTTCAAATACACATGAAGAGTAATTTTTTGTACCTGACTTTTACTTTTGCAGCTGGGATACTCCAACATATACGTGATGGAACTTCCAATCAGAAAATTCCAAGTGCATTTTAATATATTGCTCTTTGAATATGTTGGACAAAATATCTGTTACATTGGTGACTGAACTTTCCATCCCCAAAAAACTTTAAATATTCAATTTTAGTTCATTATTGATTTTTCATCTGGACAAAACAAAGGACATGTAATGATTTTATTGCTTTGTGTTACTCTGTCACTAATGTCTGTTTGCTTAAAAAATGTATGCCTTTGCCAGTCATTTTTTAATGAACAGACTGGCTTACATGCACATTTGTGTATGAGTTTGATATCATACAAAATTGTCATTTTTTTACATCATTTCAAATTTATTATCATGAAAACATATTTTTAATGTTTTCAACCACAATTTTACCATTCATTCTTATGTTTTCTGTCATTTTGCCTTACATGTTAAATATGTTTTGTTGATAATACTACCTCAAAAATCTGAAGCTTGGAACATCCACTGTATTATAAGGGCATTTTATGCTATGTCACTTGTAATAGGGGGAACATAACATCCTTGCAAATTTTGACGGAGTATCACACCAGACATAAACAAAAATGTGGTACAACTGTCCCTCATTAAGGTGAACAAATTCATGTATAAACAAAATGTAGGCAAGCATGTGTCTGCTGAAAACAGTCCTTTGTAAGTGATCTAAAATATATTGGTATCATTTTTAAAAAATTTCTTTAAAAAAATGCATCATAATACACATTGTTCAAAACTTACATCTTCAAGAACTCTTCTTGTGCATTGGCCATGTATCAACCTCAATGCTAATGGCAAAATATTTTGCTGTAACAAAAAAAAGTTATGTAAAATGAAAACTACAAGAGAATCTTACCTCTCTCATGCTGCTGTCTGGCTTTCAACTGCCCATCAAGCTATGGATAGGTCACCGCAAGTATGCAGACCATTAGGGGGGTCATGGTGCGGTGCACACTGCTTTGATTGTTGGGAGAACTGTTCAAGCTGGACTTCTGCTGACTTCCTGGTCCAGGTCGTAGGTCCTCCCATATCTTTCTGCAGTGGATGCTGCACTACTTGGTGACCCCTAGGGTCCGCACCTTCTTGGCAATGGCCTTCTAGATGTCCTGCTTTTGATGGAAGTTGACCTGTATGGACACAAAAAAAAAGAAAAATTAATTTTTGTGGCTTTTTGTTTCCTTTTTTGATGTAACACAATATAGGGAAATATATCATAAGCCTTATTAAATATTTAAACAGCAAAGTTTTTACTAATTTGTATTATTCATTTTTTATAATAAAAAACATAAGTACATTTTGTAATAACCTGTTGAGTAGCCTTCTCCCTTATTATATCCTGATGTTACAAATCCAGCCCAGTGACATCATCTAGGCTGTGTTATTTGTTGTAAAATGAAAAATTGTAATACATCATTTTTTTTGGGTATGTGTGAAAATATATATGCATATGTGATTTTACATTATATACATTTTTTTACTTTTTGTAGAATAACATAATGTTAATTTTGTAAATTTCAAATGTAAACTGTACGTATATATATTTATTTATATCTATAGAAATCCACACCAAAATAAAAAAGGGCGCCAAACACAACACATCCTAAAGTTGTGGTATGGTATAATTTAAATATGTTTACAAATGCACACTATAATAAATATTTCTATGTAAAAAAAAGCATACAGAAACTCCACTTCAAACACTTCACTTCAATCAGGTACTAAAAGGGACATTCTAGCCTGTGGTCAAGAAAAAAACAAATATTAGGTATGATTTCATTTTCATTAAAAACATGTACCTGTGGTAAGCCATAAAACTTGCTGTACAGGGACAGGGCTTCAGTAGCTAGCAGGTCTAGCTCCTCTGATGAGACATTTGGGGCCCTGTCTCCTGCTTTTTCAGGCATTGTGGCTCCCACAGGTAGGTAGCAGCAGCATGAGGAAGTGTACTTGGTGGCAGTGTTAGGAGGCAAGTGAGCTTTTTCTGTAACAATACGTACATCTACACGACGTGCGAGACCGTCAACAGCAACAGACACATCCATTGGCTTTCATATATTGCTTTCACACATGTTAGCCTATGGCTGTGTCCATCATGGAATTTCACACCCACTACCTGGTCAACTTTCGGCAACTTCCATCTAATTCTAAATGTCCTGATGGCTAGGTCTGGCATCTGTTGTTTTAGATTGTAAAATGATGTGTTTGTCAACGTTAAGTGTGCCACCACCACTCAAAATGGTGGGTACTCTGTTTACATATACAAAATGCTAATGGTATTTATTTGTTTTGCCAAAAAGTATTATGTAGTGTGTTACTGAGGTTAAATATGATAGTTGTGCTGTTTTGTTTACACTTCAGTTGGCTTAATTTTTGATAATATTTAAAAAATAGAATGTGTAAATAATGCATTTCGATTGTATTATTTACACATATCTTTTTTTTTTTTAAATAGACGTAAAAAATGTCAATTAAAAAAAATTCTAAAACTAAATGAAATGTGTGTTCTATTTTAAAAATATGTTCACAAAAATGTATAGCAATTTTTTTACTTTTACATGCAGACATATAAACCCCGGGAGAGTGAGAAGACGACAACCTCAAGTTATTAGGCCATTTCCAGACCTTGCCACCATGGAAGAACAAGATAAAATTTAAAGAAATGCTGATTAAATAGGCAATCTATTATTGATTTATGTAATTAGCTAGAGCCAAATCTTCTGCCTCACGATAGGACTCCTAAAGCAATAACACCAATAGTGAAATTGATAGCGGTACTCCATTTTGTGGCCAATTTGTGTGTTCTTATTTATCAGTTTTCAAAAATGTGAAAAACATTTCCTATGTGGAACTTATTTATGAATAAACAATATTTTTCATTTTAACTTTTTGAAATGTATGATGGAACAAAAAAGTGTGTACAAATTGAGAAAATAAATTCAACACCCGTTATCAACAAAAACAAATAAAGTAAAACAGGATGAAAACAAAAAAAGAACATAAACATAAAACTTAAAAAATCAATCAAGGTGAATGAAACTATTTGTGAAGAGCCAAAATTATTTGAAATCCAATGTACAAAATACGACTGGTATTAAAAAGGTGAATGTGTCGAGAAAATAGTCCATAGTCCACAGAGTTATTGGTGGAGGAAATTAGGTTCTGAGTCTCTTGCTGGTGAAGGTCTTGCCATCCTCTCCTGCTGTTCCAGATGAGCGTTCCATCCTGAGGGGGACTAGTGGATCCACATTTGCAGGGGCTGAGGTGGGTGCAGGTCTTCCCTCTTGTGGCAGGGCCTCCTTTTCTGTGGCAGAGGCAGATGTAGTAGGCCCAGATGTTGTTGGACCACAGAAAGGCGAATATGTTGCTGGAAAAACTGTATATTTGGGAAAAACAATCATGCAGCACCTCAATCAGGGAGCCCACATTTAAGTTTAGATGTTCCATCTAAACATTTTGCTCTCTCTGTAACTGCTTCATCTCCTGGAGCTCTGTAAGGACCTGGCCCATCATGTCGTGGGACTGTTTGAGGGATCCCAAGACTTGGTTGATGGTGGCCTGGTTGACAATGAACCTAGTTGCCTCACTTTGCTGGCCTACAGATTTCTTCCTATGACCCCTAACCCCACTACCCTGTGCCCTTGACCCATTGTGCCCCATCCAACTGGCTCCTGGCTGAACTGGAGGTGGGCGTGGTGTTGGATCAATAGTAACCCTGGGCAGTGAACTCCGCTCCACTCGCGGAGTTTCCTGCATTCCGCGTTACGCGGAGATCCCGGAGTTCCGAAAAACTCTGTTTCGCGTTGCGTAGCGTAGTTTTTTTCCTCGCTCGCATTCGTCAACGTCAAGTTGGCGACCACGAGCGAGGAAAATCAACCTCCCGGCGAGATTTTTCCTCGTTCGCGATCGTCAACATCAAGTTGGCGAGCGTGAGAGTGGAAAATCAACATCCCGGCGAGATTTCTCAACGCTGGGGGGTCAGGTTTCTCAATGCGAGTGGTCGCGTATGCTCGCGACAGCTCGCAATGAGAAACTGCCCGTTCGCATTGAGAAAGCTGCCGCTCGAGTGAAAATCTACTCGAGCGGCAGAAAAGGAAAGCAGGGACTGCTTGCACTGTGCATGGTGCCGTTCGCAATGATTGCACAGTGCGGACAAGCATCCGGCACTGTGCAGTCACCGCGAATGGCATTTTTCTATCGTACTCCGCCGCTCGCGTAGCTCTGCGTAGTGCGGCGGAGTTTTTTTGCACTTCGCATAGTGCTGCGTAGTGCAACACCGCGAACTACGCCCAGGGTTAATCAATAGTAGCCAGGACTGAGGGGCACAAGATTGGGGTGATGTTCCTTTGGATATCAGAAGTGGGGTTATCCAGAGGCTGAGGCGTGGTAACAGCTGGAGTGGGAGGTGGGCCAAGTGAGACTCACTGGAGCTATCTGCCCAGGCAAAGCAGATAGACCAGCCTGCTCCTCATCATCTGGATTTGCCGGAGTGGATTCCTCACTGAAGGCACATGTTCCTGGTCTGGAGTAGAGGTATCATCAGTAGCAGTGGCAGATAGTTGTCATCGTACTCTGGGTGTTTGACCTATTATAAAATAAAATAAACATTATTTTAAAAATCTGAATGATACATCAAATGAGTTTGTATCAAAAAATGAAGCAACCTAAAAGGAAAAAGTTAATTAATATAATGAATATAACTTTCAGTAGCCTTATAATAAATTGCAAAACCCAGTTTAAATTACACGCAAAACTACTTCTAAAAAGAAGGTAAAATGATGACCTGCAATAGGAGACAAAATTAGGAAGAACACATTTAGCAAGCATTCAACACAACACAGTAGAGAGGAAAAATGACAAACGATTCCAAGGCCTAGCAGGGTAAAATTTTAAAAATTAGCATTATTCATCATATAAACATTGCAAAGTACATTTATTATCATAACAACTTTTATTCAGCATACGACATAACATACATTAACATTTTTGAGTCAACATGCTTTGATTTGTGAAACAAATAAAATCAATTTAATAAAATAACAAGAAAATTAGACAAATATTGACATATTTAAACATACCATAAAATAGAGATTGATGAATAAATAACACTTTTATGAATGTGAAAATATGAAAGAAAGGAGAGAAGGGGCAAATTAACATTGAAATATCATTTTTACAAAACAAAAACAATGCATTATGGTAGTTGTAGTTATTTGAACTAAACATTAACAACACTTGCAAAATTGTAACTAGAACATACCCAGTAAAATATATGCAGTGCAAATGAACAGATATTTACTATATGAAACACATATATGAAATATGTTGTTAGGTGAATAAATATTTACAAGCACAATAACATCATGTGAAATGAAATGGAGATTAAAACCTGTTACCTTAAATACAGCAAAATACATTCAACCAAACAAAGAAACACAGCAAAAACAAAACATAAAACATACATATTGACAACACATTTTAACAATTAGCAAAATGACAAAAACAACAATAAAGTTACAAATTTCCAAAACAAATGAGGAAAAGAAATGTATATATGGGTTTATTTGTTTAAAAAAGGTGCAAAACGTATTAGCAACAGCTAAATTAAAAGCAAAAGGACATTTAGGTTTAGTGACACATTCAAAAGTATAACTTACTAGTCTCCGCTCCACCAGGGATTCCTCTCAAGCCTTCAGGCTATAGGATCTGCAAGACCTTCTCCTCCCAGGGATAACGTTATAAGGGGAGGCTGGGAGAACCACCAACAGTACTCTGGGCCTCCAGGTGATGGTTGGAGGCCAGGGAACGCACTCTCCCGGGCAGGTCGTTCCACTTCTTTCTTATTTCCTCCTGTGCTCACGGGTTGTTTGCTACAGCAATCACTCTGTCAACCATTCTGCCTTTTATGAGCTATAGTTGTATTTTGTACTTGGGCTCCAAACAATTGTGGCTCTACTCTAATAATTTCAGCCACCATGACTGACAATTCTCCCTCAGCAAAACAAGGATTTCTCCTCCCTGCCATTATGAACTACTAAACCAAATTGAATGTAATAACCCACGAGATGATAAATGAGATAAAGTCAAAATGAACAAGAAACAGAGAAAGCAAAAAAAAAACGGACATGACTGAAAAAGTGCACAGGAACAATGTTCTGCTGCAGTGTAATGGCAAATGATCATGGTCTGAAATTGAGTGTGTTTGACAGTGTGGTATGCAGGAGAAAACAATTCGCATAACACATCAGGTGTGTGATGCTAGCTTCCATCCAAAAGACAAAGGAATAGTACAATGTTGAATGTGTCCCACGACTGAATCCCTCAGTTCAAAATCCGCCGCTAAGACAACGCCAGCACAACTCTGAAATCTAAATAGGCTCGGCACAATCCTGCCACCCTGAAGGTGACCGAGTAATGTTATCCAGCAGAGTAGTCTACCTTGTCGCCAGCAGTGATCCGCTTAAATGACAAAAAACACTCTGTTAACGCGGACAGCCCACATCTCAATATGGTGGGCATGAATCAGTCATCTTGACGGAGTTTTTGTAAACTCTGCCATGGAGGAATGACGTGAGTCCCTCAAAGATCTAAATCAGGCCCCAAGTTTGATCCCTCTGTTTCCTAAGAAATTTGTTTGCAGAGCCTAAACACACAAATGAATGAGAATCACTCGGTTTACAACTGCACAGGTAGATTTTCAGACCTAGAAACAAATTATTTTCCCATTTTTAATAAAGAGGCCACTGTAACTAAGGAGCTGAAGTGGGTTGAAAGAAACATAAAGATAATAAAGTGAAATGCACAATGAAAAAGTGTCCACGTCAATATAGGATTACTAATCTGTGTGTTTCATCAACTAACCCTACTGGGACTGTTAATAACACTGCTCATCAGGTAGGTCTCACAGGAATGGAAAATGTGGGTAATATAAGGGATTCAAATATTAAGTCTATGGCCATCAACAGATTCATTACACACTTCACTTTGAATTCTCTTGCTTTGCACTTTATTCAATTTGAGCCAATTGATGATTGGACAGTCACTTACACTGGAAATAACATTGCCCAATTAAGTTTGGAATCAGGTGCTCCTTCCTTGGCTGGTTGGAATTTATAGATATCTTTCCTACAGAAGGTTTCTATCTAAATAGATTCAGACTACTGGATTCGTTTTATTTCTGTCCTTGTTTATGAATACAAAATGTCAGGATTTGATAAATGTCATTCTTCACAAATGATATATGATCCCTCAAGTACTGCCAATTTATAATAATTACAGGTGTACAGGGTACTAGCCTTACAATAGTTAATTTGATTTTAACCGATTCTGAACATTTCCATATGAATGGCATGTATGTACTACAATTTAATGAAAAAACAATAACCTCTTGGAAGCCATGAGAAGAGAAGTCTCAAGACTACTCATTATTATTTAGATCCCAGCTACTGGAGGACCTTCAAAACCTAAAAGTGCAAGGTATTGCTAACCTGACAAAAATGACTGGGTACACCAGACAGGTTTGGCGCCCCTTCTGTTCTGCCTCAAACTAATAAAGATTACCTCACTTAATATTGATACATGAGGCTGGTAACCATCAATATTTAGCTTTTCTGATATTTCGCAGGCATATAAAGCATCCGGTTTAGCCATACCCTCTGAAATGAGAATATTGCTGGTCAGGATAACTTGAGTTTAAAGATTGTTGAAAATCTGAACTTTACTATTCTTTGCTTAAAAGAGACATGGACTGTAGGGGAATAGGAACATTCAGGATAGCTATCTATGTGGTACCAGCTCAACATAGCATGCTTGCTCATCCGAAAGGGAAACTTGCTATTTCACTGGAAAATGTAATTGATTGGAAGTACTCTCCTATAACTCTTATCTTAAGAAATCTACATTGTATCAAACTGTGTTCTCTGCCTCCAATGATGAATTTGTATAGTTATTCTTGAAATAAATTGACATGATTTGTATGCAAAAAGAAAATGTTAAAATGTCCTGAAGAGTAAACACGTTTTTTTCTGTACAGAGAACACAGCTGAGACCAAAGTGTCTATGTTAAAATCTGATAAATGTAGTAGGCATTTAAAGTCACCTATTACTGAATTACTAATTGTTGTAATACTAAAAGAAGGAGCTGATGGAGATAGTCTTTCTTGCACTATGTGACAGGGGCCACATGTAATGAATTATATGTGTGTTTCGTATGTTTATTTTTCAATGTGCAAAGTCAATAGCAATAACTGCTAGCTCTCTGACTGTCCATATTATCTTACTCTTTTCTTTATATCAAATTCTAGAGAATGTTATTGAATGGAACTTAAAACTATGGTGAATTACTGCTTACTTCTATGAACCTAAAGACATAACGGTCAAGATATTGCATTGTAAAATTCAGGAAAGTTTTTTGAGATCCGTAATATACAATACATGGTTCACAGAGGATAGTAGAGTTATTCCAATTTTTGATTTCCATTGGAAACAATGGTAAACTACTCCATTGCTCAAATATCAAAAATTATAGCAAATGCAGGTAAATTATACAACCATTTACTTCAGCTTTTTTAATGAAGACATATTGGTGAGGGGAAACCTTAATAACCCAATTGGACAAAAATTTAAATCCATAAAAAGATTCTGGAAATGGGATAAAGACTCTGGGGCCGATTCCGATCTCGGCCGGTAGAGCACCGAATCGGATTCGGCTTAACCGGATCCGATTCGGAGCCCTATTTCCCGACCGAATCGTACGTGCGTCCGGGCGAGCGAGTACGATGCGTGCGCTCGCGAAATCACCGACCGACTCGTTCGCAAGACCCGACAGTTCCGACCGACTCGCACGGGGACGACGCGCATATCGCAATGGAGACGTTCCCCGGCCGGGTAAGTACGATGCGCACCTCGACCGCTCCGACCGACTCGCGCAGCCCGGCTCCAAGGAGCTGTCGGAGCCGCACTTTGGGGATCCATGTCGGACCCCCCTGGAAGCGTAGGCGTGCGAGTCGCACACAGGGGGGAGCCATGGGTCCCCCCTACACGTGCATGTACGGTGCGACCCGCATCGACGCGAACACGCTGTAGGGGGCGCCCTTGTTCGCGTCGTGCCCATTGAGTCAATGGGAGCCCGTGTACGCGTCGTACGACTGGCTCCCATTGACTTCAATGGGAGTCCGGCCGAATCGAGTCCGATAGCATACGTGCGCATCGTACTCGTTCGGTCGGACTGCTAGGGTCCGATTCGGTCGGAAATCTCTCCGGGTCCAGCTCGGTCGGGGAGTTTTCCGGCCTGAATCGGAATCGGCCCCTTTGTGTAATAGATTTTGCAGCGTTGGTTTTGAAATTAACATCAACTACAAATAAATGCCTGGCCAAGTTTGCAGAGGCTGCTGCAAAACAGGATGCCTCTAAACAAAAGATGTGTGATTTAAAGAGATTGGTAGCAATATTTTCAAATTCAAGAATCCAAAAGACCACAATATCTATCGCTCCAGAGATTTGGGGAAATTATATAGCTTCCTTTTAATCTTACTATGTAACTTGACTAGTCAGAATAGACAAAACTCCTCTCTTTACCATCTTCATTCTAAAGTGCAACAGATATTAAACAAACAAGAAAGTCTGAGGCACCTTGTTAAACCTGGCAACTTTTGGCGTGTTTCTCCTGTCTTTTTGCTTTCTGACCTCCTGGTTTTGACTCTGTTTTTGCTGGTTTAGTGTCTCTGGGCACTTTCTCACTGCTGACCAGTGTTAACGTGCAAGTGCCCCTACGGTAAACTGCATTATGGATTGGTGTTTCCATGATTGGCATATTTGATTTACTGATAAGTCCCTAGTAAAGTGCAGTGAGAGTGCCAGGGCCTGTATATCAAATGCTGCTAGTGAGCCCAGACGTGGGTCCCTTGCTCACTTTGCCACTGGATTCAAGCAAGCCTGGCTGATGACGGCTGGAATGCCAGAAACCGGTCCTAGGATGCTTGTTTCCGGTCCAGGGAAGACATGGCTTGGCAGTTTGGGCTGTACTGTTCCCATGAGGCACAGGGTCAGACTGATTTGCATATGGCCATGTCTGAACTGGGGTGGTGGAGTGAGCTAAAGAATGATGATGGATTAAACCCAGATCAGTTGACTGGGGGTGAGTGTTTGATTGGCTCAAACGTTCCGTCCATCATCCCCTTTTGTATCGCTTTGTTCGCCCTAAGTTGGCGGGGGTATGCCCAGACGTGGGTCCCTTGCTCACTTTGCCACTGGATTCAAGCAAGCCTGGCTGATGACGGCTGGAATGCCAGAAACCGGTCCTAGGATGCTTGTTTCCGGTCCAGGGAAGACATGGCTTGGCAGTTCGGGCTGTACTGTTCCCATGAGGCACAGGGTCAGACTGATTTGCATATGGCCATGTCTGAACTGGGGTGGTGGAGTGAGCTAAAGAATGATGATGGATTAAACCCAGATCAGTTGACTGGGGGTGAGTGTTTGATTGGCTCAAACGTTCCGTCCATCATCCCCTTTTGTATCGCTTTGTTCGCCCTAAGTTGGCGGGGTATGCCCAGATGTGGGTCCCTTGCTCACTTTGCCACTGGATTCAAGCAAGCCTGGCTGATGACGGCTGGAATGCCAGAAACCGGTCCTAGGATGCTTGTTTCCGGTCCAGGGAAGACATGGCTTGGCAGTTCGGGCTGTACTGTTCCCATGAGGCACAGGGTCAGACTGATTTGCATATGGCCATGTCTGAACTGGGGTGGTGGAGTGAGCTAAAGAATGATGATGGATTAAACCCAGATCAGTTGACTGGGGGTGAGTGTTTGATTGGCTCAAACGTTCCGTCCATCATCCCCATTTGTATCGCTTTGTTCGCCCTAAGTTGGCGGGGGTATGCCCAGACGTGGGTCCCTTGCTCACTTTGCCACTGGATTCAAGCAAGCCTGGCTGATGACGGCTGGAATGCCAGAAACCGGTCCTAGGATGCTTGTTTCCGGTCCAGGGAAGACATGGCTTGGCAGTTCGGGCTGTACTGTTCCCATGAGGCACAGGGTCAGACTGATTTGCATATGGCCATGTCTGAACTGGGGTGGTGGAGTGAGCTAAAGAATGATGATGGATTAAACCCAGATCAGTTGACTGGGGGTGAGTGTTTGATTGGCTCAAGCGTTCCGTCCATCATCCCCATTTGTATCGCTTTGTTCGCCCTAAGTTGGCGGGGGTATGCCCAGACGTGGGTCCCTTGCTCACTTTGCCACTGGATTCAAGCAAGCCTGGCTGATGACGGCTGGAATGCCAGAAACCGGTCCTAGGATGCTTGTTTCCGGTCCAGGGAAGACATGGCTTGGCAGTTCGGGCTGTACTGTTCCCATGAGGCACAGGGTCAGACTGATTTGCATATGGCCATGTCTGAACTGGGGTGGTGGAGTGAGCTAAAGAATGATGATGGATTAAACCCAGATCAGTTGACTGGGGGTGAGTGTTTGATTGGCTCAAACGTTCCGTCCATCATCCCCTTTTGTATCGCTTTGTTCGCCCTAAGTTGGCGGGGGTATGCCCAGACGTGGGTCCCTTGCTCACTTTGCCACTGGATTCAAGCAAGCCTGGCTGATGACGGCTGGAATGCCAGAAACCGGTCCTAGGATGCTTGTTTCCGGTCCAGGGAAGACATGGCTTGGCAGTTCGGGCTGTACTGTTCCCATGAGGCACAGGGTCAGACTGATTTGCATATGGCCATGTCTGAACTGGGGTGGTGGAGTGAGCTAAAGAATGATGATGGATTAAACCCAGATCAGTTGACTGGGGGTGAGTGTTTGATTGGCTCAAACGTTCCGTCCATCATCCCCTTTTGTATCGCTTTGTTCGCCCTAAGTTGGCGGGGGTATGCCCAGACGTGGGTCCCTTGCTCACTTTGCCACTGGATTCAAGCAAGCCTGGCTGATGACGGCTGGAATGCCAGAAACCGGTCCTAGGATGCTTGTTTCCGGTCCAGGGAAGATATGGCTTGGCAGTTCGGGCTGTACTGTTCCCATGAGGCACAGGGTCAGACTGATTTGCATATGGCCATGTCTGAACTGGGGTGGTGGAGTGAGCTAAAGAATGATGATGGATTAAACCCAGATCAGTTGACTGGGGGTGAGTGTTTGATTGGCTCAAACGTTCCGTCCATCATCCCCTTTTGTATCGCTTTGTTCGCCCTAAGTTGGCGGGGGTATGCCCAGACGTGGGTCCCTTGCTCACTTTGCCACTGGATTCAAGCAAGCCTGGCTGATGACGGCTGGAATGCCAGAAACCGGTCCTAGGATGCTTGTTTCCGGTCCAGGGAAGACATGGCTTGGCAGTTCGGGCTGTACTGTTTCCATGAGGCACAGGGTCAGACTGATTTGCATATGGCCATGTCTGAACTGGGGTGGTGGAGTGAGCTAAAGAATGATGATGGATTAAACCCAGATCAGTTGACTGGGGGTGAGTGTTTGATTGGCTCAAACGTTCCGTCCATCATCCCCTTTTGTATCGCTTTGTTCGCCCTAAGTTGGCGGGGGTATGCCCAGACGTGGGTCCCTTGCTCACTTTGCCACTGGATTCAAGCAAGCCTGGCTGATGACGGCTGGAATGCCAGAAACCGGTCCTAGGATGCTTGTTTCCGGTCCAGGGAAGACATGGCTTGGCAGTTCGGGCTGTACTGTTCCCATGAGGCACAGGGTCAGACTGATTTGCATATGGCCATGTCTGAACTGGGGTGGTGGAGTGAGCTAAAGAATGATGATGGATTAAACCCAGATCAGTTGACTGGGGGTGAGTGTTTGATTGGCTCAAACGTTCCGTCCATCATCCCCTTTTGTATCGCTTTGTTCGCCCTAAGTTGGCGGGGTATGCCCAGACGTGGGTCCCTTGCTCACTTTGCCACTGGATTCAAGCAAGCCTGGCTGATGACGGCTGAATGCCAGAAACCGGTCCTAGGATGCTTGTTTCCGGTCCAGGGAAGACATGGCTTGGCAGTTCGGGCTGTACTGTTCCCATGAGGCACAGGGTCAGACTGATTTGCATATGGCCATGTCTGAACTGGGGTGGTGGAGTGAGCTAAAGAATGATGATGGATTAAACCCAGATCAGTTGACTGGGGGTGAGTGTTTGATTGGCTCAAACGTTCCGTCCATCATCCCCATTTGTATCGCTTTGTTCGCCCTAAGTTGGCGGGGGTATGCCCAGACGTGGGTCCCTTGCTCACTTTGCCACTGGATTCAAGCAAGCCTGGCTGATGACGGCTGGAATGCCAGAAACCGGTCCTAGGATGCTTGTTTCCGGTCCAGGGAAGACGTGGCTTGGCAGTTCGGGCTGTACTGTTCCCATGAGGCACAGGGTCAGACTGATTTGCATATGGCCATGTCTGAACTGGGGTGGTGGAGTGAGCTAAAGAATGATGATGGATTAAACCCAGATCAGTTGACTGGGGGTGAGTGTTTGATTGGCTCAAACGTTCCGACCATCATCCCTTTTGTATCGCTTTGTTCGCCCTAAGTTGGCGGGGGTATGCCCAGACGTAGGTCCCTTGCTCACTTTGCCACTGGATTCAAGCAAGCCTGGCTGATGACGGCTGGAATGCCAGAAACCGGTCCTAGGATGCTTGTTTCCGGTCCAGGGAAGACATGGCTTGGCAGTTCGGGCTGTACTGTTCCCATGAGGCACAGGGTCAGACTGATTTGCATATGGCCATGTCTGAACTGGGGTGGTGGAGTGAGCTAAAGAATGATGAAGGATTAAACCCAGATCAGTTGACTGGGGGTGAGTGTTTGATTGGCTCAAACGTTCCGTCCGTCATCCCCTTTTGTATCGCTTTGTTCGCCCTAAGTTGGCGGGGGTATGCCCAGACGTGGGTCCCTTGCTCACTTTGCCACTGGATTCAAGCAAGCCTGGCTGATGATGGCTGGAATGCCAGAAACCGGTCCTAGGTTGCTTGTTTCCGGTCCAGGGAAGACATGGCTTGGCAGTTCGGGCTGTACTGTTCCCATGAGGCACAGGGTTAGACTGATTTGCATATGGCCATGTCTGAACTGGGGTGGTGGAGTGAGCTAAAGAATGATGATGGATTAAACCCAGATCAGTTGACTGGGGGTGAGTGTTTGATTGGCTCAAACGTTCCGTCCATCATCCCCTTTTGTATCGCTTTGTTCGCCCCTAAGTTGGCGGGGGTATGCCCAGACGTGGGTCCCTTGCTCACTTTGCCACTGGATTCAAGCAAGCCTGGCTGATGACGGCTGGAATGCCAGAAACCGGTCCTAGGATGCTTGTTTCCGGTCCAGGGAAGACATGGCTTGGCAGTTCGGGCTGTACTGTTCCCATGAGGCACAGGGTCAGACTGATTTGCATATGGCCATGTCTGAACTGGGGTGGTGGAGTGAGCTAAAGAATGATGATGGATTAAACCCAGATCAGTTGACTGGGGGTGAGTGTTTGATTGGCTCAAACGTTCCGTTCATCATCCCCATTTGTATCGCTTTGTTCGCCCTAAGTTGGCGGGGGTATGCCCAGACGTGGGTCCCTTGCTCACTTTGCCACTGGATTCAAGCAAGCCTGGCTGATGACGGCTGGAATGCCAGAAACCGGTCCTAGGATGCTTGTTTCCGGTCCAGGGAAGACATGGCTTGGCAGTTCGGGCTGTACTGTTCCCATGAGGCACAGGGTCAGACTGATTTGCATATGGCCATGTCTGAACTGGGGTGGTGGAGTGAGCTAAAGAATGATGATGGATTAAACCCAGATCAGTTGACTGGGGGTGAGTGTTTGATTGGCTCAAACGTTCCGTCCATCATCCCCTTTTGTATCGCTTTGTTCGCCCTAAGTTGGCGGGGGTATGCCCAGACGTGGGTCCCTTGCTCACTTTGCCACTGGATTCAAGCCTGGCTGATGACGGCTGGAATGCCAGAAACCGGTCCTAGGATGCTTGTTTCCGGTCCAGGGAAGACATGGCTTGGCAGTTCGGGCTGTACTGTTCCCATGAGGCACAGGGTCAGACTGATTTGCATATGGCCATGTCTGAACTGGGGTGGTGGAGTGAGCTAAAGAATGATGATGGATTAAACCCAGATCAGTTGACTGGGGGTGAGTGTTTGATTGGCTCAAGCGTTCCGTCCATCATCCCCTTTTGTATCGCTTTGTTCGCCCTAAGTTGGCGGGGGTATGCCCAGATGTGGGTCCCTTGCTCACTTTGCCACTGGATTCAAGCAAGCCTGGCTGATGACGGCTGGAATGCCAGAAACCGGTCCTAGGATGCTTGTTTCCGGTCCAGGGAAGACATGGCTTGGCAGTTCGGGCTGTACTGTTCCCATGAGGCACAGGGTCAGACTGATTTGCATATGGCCATGTCTGAACTGGGGTGGTGGAGTGAGCTAAAGAATGATGATGGATTAAACCCAGATCAGTTGACTGGGGGTGAGTGTTTGATTGGCTCAAACGTTCCGTCCATCATCCCCTTTTGTATCGCTTTGTTCGCCCTAAGTTGGCGGGGGTATGCCCAGACGTGGGTCCCTTGCTCACTTTGCCACTGGATTCAAGCAAGCCTGGCTGATGACGGCTGGAATGCCAGAAACCGGTCCTAGGATGCTTGATTCCGGTCCAGGGAAGACATGGGTTGGCAGTTCGGGCTGTACTGTTCCCATGAGGCACATTGTCAGACTGATTTGCATATGGCCATGTCTGAACTGGGGTGGTGGAGTGAGCTAAAGAATGATGATGGATTAAACCCAGATCAGTTGACTGGGGGTGAGTGTTTGATTGGCTCAAACGTTCCGTCCATCATCCCCTTTTGTATCGCTTTGTTCGCCCTAAGTTGGCGGGGGTATGCCCAGACGTGGGTCCCTTGCTCACTTTGCCACTGGATTCAAGCAAGCCTGGCTGATGACGGCTGGAATGCCAGAAACCGGTCCTAGGATGCTTGTTTCCGGTCCAGGGAAGACATGGCTTGGCAGTTCGGGCTGTACTGTTCCCATGAGGCACAGGGTCAGACTGATTTGCATATGGCCATGTCTGAACTGGGGTGGTGGAGTGAGCTAAAGAATGATGATGGATTAAACCCAGATCAGTTGACTGGGGGTGAGTGTTTGATTGGCTCAAACGTTCCGTCCATCATCCCCTTTTGTATCGCTTTGTTCGCCCTAAGTTGGCGGGGGATGCCCAGACGTGGGTCCCTTGCTCACTTTGCCACTGGATTCAAGCAAGCCTGGCTGATGACGGCTGGAATGCCAGAAACCGGTCCTAGGATGCTTGTTTCCGGTCCAGGGAAGATATGGCTTGGCAGTTCGGGCTGTACTGTTCCCATGAGGCACAGGGTCAGACTGATTTGCATATGGCCATGTCTGAACTGGGGTGGTGGAGTGAGCTAAAGAATGATGATGGATTAAACCCAGATCAGTTGACTGGGGATGAGTGTTTGATTGGCTCAAACGTTCCGTCCATCATCCCCTTTTGTATCGCTTTGTTCGCCCTAAGTTGGCGGGGGTATTCCCAGACGTGGGTCCCTTGCTCACTTTGCCACTGGATTCAAGCAAGCCTGGCTGATGACGGCTGGAATGCCAGAAACCGGTCCTAGGATGCTTGTTTCCGGTCCAGGGAAGACATGGCTTGGCAGTTCGGGCTGTACTGTTCCCATGAGGCACAGGGTCAGACTGATTTGCATATGGCCATGTCTGAACTGGGGTGGTGGAGTGAGCTAAAGAATGATGATGGATTAAACCCAGATCAGTTGACTGGGGATGAGTGTTTGATTGGCTCAAACGTTCCGTCCATCATCCCCTTTTGTATCGCTTTGTTCGCCCTAAGTTGGCGGGGGTATTCCCAGACGTGGGTCCCTTGCTCACTTTGCCACTGGATTCAAGCAAGCCTGGCTGATGATGGCTGGAATGCCAGAAACCGGTCCTAGGATGCTTGTTTCCGGTCCAGGGAAGACATGGCTTGGCAGTTCGGGCTGTACTGTTCCCATGAGGCACAGGGTCAGACTGATTTGCATATGGCCATGTCTGAACTGGGGTGGTGGAGTGAGCTAAAGAATGATGATGGATTAAACCCAGATCAGTTGACTGGGGGTGAGTGTTTGATTGGCTCAAACGTTCCGTCCATCATCCCCTTTTGTATCGCTTTGTTCGCCCTAAGTTGGCGGGGGTATGCCCAGACGTGGGTCCCTTGCTCACTTTGCCACTGGATTCAAGCAAGCCTGGCTGATGACGGCTGGAATGCCAGAAACCGGTCCTAGGATGCTTGTTTCCGGTCCAGGGAAGACATGGCTTGGCAGTTCGGGCTGTACTGTTCCCATGAGGCACAGGGTCAGACTGATTTGCATATGGCCATGTCTGAACTGGGGTGGTGGAGTGAGCTAAAGAATGATGATGGATTAAACCCAGATCAGTTGACTGGGGGTGAGTGTTTGATTGGCTCAAACGTTCCGTCCATCCTCCCCTTTTGTATCGCTAGTGAGCCTACAGCACTGATTGTGCCACCCACACTGGCAGCCTTTCAAAGGGTTCTCAGAACTGCCACTGCAGTGTTTGCGTGCAGTTTTTACTGCCACGTTGACTTGGTAAGTGCACCCACTTGCCAAGCCCTAACCTTCCCTTTTATTACATGTGAGTCACCCCTACTGTAGGCCCAAGATACCCCTATGGGCAGGGTGCAGTGTATGTCAAAGGTAGGACATGTACTGGTGTGTGTAACATGTCCTCATAGTGAAATACAGTCTGTTTTGTTGTTCACTGTTGAAAGGCTATCTGTCCCATAGGATAGAATGGAGAATTCTCTGTAACATTTTACAAGGATATCTTCCCATTGGGACAAGATCGAGAAATGGAGTTTAGTATGCCTGAACTCAGAATGTAGGAATGCATCTTTTAGTAAAGGTGATTTTTAGGTTCTGTGATTGAAAATACCACTTTTAGGAAGTAGGTAGTTTCTGGCTTAGCCATCCTGTGGGCCTCTGCTGGGTTGTGGATTGACAGTCTGGCTTTTGAGTGCCCTCGGCTGGGGATGTGCATTCTCTTCAGACAGCCACTGGGGGGGTTGAGGTGTATCCTGCCTTTCCTGGATGAGTAAGGGCTGGGCTGAATAGACCTGGGCTGCATTTAGAGTAGGGGGAGGAGATTTCCTTGCACCTGAAAGGGCCTGGTCTGCCTTGGACAATGCTATCTCCACCTCCTGCCAGGAAGCTGGGCCAGAGAGGACCAAACTGGTTTAGACTAAGCACACACACTATCTGCCCAAGAGAACAAAGAGAAATGCAGTAAACATATTGAAGCCCAGACCCCATAATTTTATAACTCTTTTGGGACCAAGAATACCGCAAAGAAGAAGAGCTGGAGAAGCTGTGAGGATGAGCTACCACTTAGCTGTGTGCTTTGCTAAGATAGCCTGCAGTGACTGCTTCTGTCTTGGACAGTGAAAGGACTGAACTGAACTTTCTGCAACTTCTTTGTGTGAGTTTCTCCAAGGGCTTGAGGTAGAGTTTTCCCCCTGTTCAAGAAGTCTCAGGAACAGCAAAGACTTCAAGTTCATCTGCTACCAGCACTGGGAACTGTGTGTTTAGTGCTGCAACAGAAGAAAAAGCAACCTGACGCCGTCACCGAGTCCACTGCCAGCTCCATGTCCTGAAGGCACTACAGAGGGCACTGCTGCACTTTGCACCGCAACCCTGGTCTCACCAATGACTCCACCCGCTGCCGTCACCGAGCTGCTGCTTGCACTGCGACCTGTGGGCACCCCACTCCGCACTGCCTCGCCTACATGCTGCTGCCCTGGTCCCACCGATGAGTCCGTTCCATGCCAACATCAATGCTGCTGCTTGCACCGTGGTTCGAGGGCACCACTCGTAAGTTAAATGATGCAACGCCCTCATCCCGCACCGTAGCCTTGGCCTATTGACGCCAGTGCTATCAACTCCAGTTCATCAGCCAACCACAGCAATTCAGCAAAGACGACCCTGCTGCTTGCACCGTGAATTGACAGCACCACAACAAGCACCGCTGCACTGCGCACCGCAGCCCTGATGCCTGCCGGCGCTCCCGACTTCAGCCGCGAGGAGTTCGATCTGCAATGCGTGTGACTTCAAGGGCCTGACGACTCCTGCACCGACCTCCGGAATCGACACCTGCGGACGCTGGCTCTTCGGAGCTCATCAAGAGGTCGACGACGCCCTGCATTTTTAAAGGTACTCTTTTGCGGGTCTTCCCGACACCCTAGCTGGCCCGCGACGCTGCAGTCAGCCAGAACTGTTTGGATTTGTTGTTCACGACGCAGAGATAGCCCTGGATGGAGCTATAGACTTCAAGGAACTGTATTTTAAGTCTATTTTTGATTATTGAGATTTCAGAGAACTATATGGGGGAGTTTTATCGTTTTTGGTCTTGTTTGCACATATACAATATTGGTTATTTTTCTAAAACTGGTGTGGTGTCCATTTGTACTGTTTTCACTGTATTACTGTTGGTTATGTGCAAATGCTTTACACACTGAGATAAGCCAGACTGCTTTTGCCAAGCTACCAAGGGGGTGAGCAGGGGTTATTTCAATAGTGTATCCCCCTTATCCTGACTAGAAGGAAGGGTCCCTATTTGAACAAAGGTGCAAACCATTGCAACTAGAGACCCCAATGTCTAACACACCTGATCCAGATAGTCTTCCTATATCAGTATTAAAACAGAGCTCTAATCTTTGAGGAATGTCTTTAAAACGTCTTTTTGCTCCTTGTTTTAATTTGATGATTGTTACCAATACTTGGAAGAATGGAACTCTTTTCCATCTATAAAAAGGGCCATTGTCAACATCCCATTAACTACTGCAAATTGCTTTACTAGATGCAGTTGGTAAGCTATTAACCTACTCTGTTTTAAAACATCAAATGTAGTTTCATGTGAACAGTATAATCCCAATCGAGCAAGTTGGTTTTTGTGGTAAGAAACCTGGTTTGGATGATGTCAGAAATGGGGTTATTAATTTGGGCAGTGATACACCTTCCAACTCAATAAACTCTACAGTGTTACGTTAACGCATAGCTCTCAGAGAATCTCAGCTTAACCTCTGATAGCTTTGGCACAAGCAACAGGCATTCTCCTGAGTAGAGTGTGTTAAGCTCCAACAATAGCAAAGTGGACCAGAACCGAGGTGCAATTTCAAACCAACTGTGAAAGAGTGGAGGTCGGATACACCAAACAGGTTGTCTCCATGAAATGTTATACCTTCAGACCTAAGACCTCATTATGATGTCAGTCGGATCGTAACAGACCGACTGACATCTGGGGCCGCAGTCCGACCGCTGTATTATGATGCACGGCGGTCAGAGGCAGCGGGCGTAGGGACCGACTGATGCTTCCGATGGACTCAAGGCATCCGTCTGACCGTCGGTTGGAATGTAATCCCTTACAATAGGGAGGTGGCTGCTCAGGCACCACTGTAGGGATTACGATGTTCCTCTCATGCAGCCTTTCAATGGCGCTCCAACTGCCATTGAAAGACTGTCAGAAACAGACTTTTGGGGACCCTAGCAAGGCCCTTAGAAGGGCCCCCACCCCTCTGCAGTCCCTACTATGGGGCCTGGGGGACACGTGTGGCACCCCCCAACATCCATACCCTGTGTACCAGGCACCACATGGTACCTGGCACACAGTGCATGGATGTTTGCAAACATCCATTTTTCCAATGTGGGTAGTGCTGCTGCCCTTTTTCAGCCTCAGCACATGCTGCAATAGGAAAATGGATGTTTCCAACAGCCTCATGGGCTGTCACATCCTAATTTGCCAGATGGAACTGCTGACTACAAGTCGGCCAGTTTCCATTCTGAGACAATGTCGGTCGGACGAAAGTAATTGGGGTGCTAGTCTCCAACTGCTGAGAGAGATTTTTCTGTTTGGTCCTGCTACTCCCTAGCACCTCAGTGCAGGGATATGGGCATCAGGTTTTCTTCCAGTCAGGTCTCCTGCAGTTTCTAGTGTTCTTTAGTTCTTGGAGTCAGAAGTCCTTCTTCTTTTTGTGTCCCTTAAGCAGGTAAATTGGATGCTAATCAGTTGCCTCTTTGAGAGCTGTGTCAGCCCCTGGGTGCCAGAAGGATTCAATAAGTCCTTGTGTGAGTCCTCTTCTTCCAGCTGGAGACAAGGGTCAGGAATAAGAAGACAGGATTCCTCTTCCAACAGGGTCTTCTTCATCAGATAGAGTCTTGCAAGGTCCAGGAATGATGTGAGGAAGTGGTGGATGAGGTGCTAGATTTATCCTGTGCACTAGCCAGTAATTGCCACACAATCCCAACCACACTGCTGCAATCCCAGTCCCACCACCTCCTTTTGCAGCAGGTCATCTTTGCCTTCCTGTAAAATTTCCCAGATGCCCCTGTTTCATGATGGCAGAATCCAGTTACCACCACGAAGGCAAGTCTTCAGACACTTGGTCACTCCCTTACTTCAAGGGGTCAAAACTGTTTTTCTCACATACTGTGGTTCTTGTGTGACTGTCTAGTGGGATACTGGGGATTAATAGGACAATGACTCCCTGGAATCTCCAAGTCAAAAGAGGCAGTGCAAAAGTTCGCTTTGTTCTACCACCTGCTCCTGTCTACTCCCATATAGCTAATTTCTGCTACATGGTTAGAAGTTAACTCCTGTTGGCCTTTCCTGGGCCTAGTGGAAAGTGATTGTCCTCTCAGCCAAAGATATTAAACTCCCAGCCAAGTATGTGTATTTCCGCTCTGGAGGTGTGATGAGTTGCAGAACTGGTTTTTACCCTTACTGTGACTGGGGAGAAGGCGGTCTAAGTGGGTCTGGAAAAGTATAGGATAAGCCCTCCTAGGCATCTCCAAGTCAGAAGAGGTGGTGCCAAAGCTGACCTTTTTTCTGTCAACTGTTTCTGTCCACACCGAGATAGCTAATCCCTGCTATTGTTATGTTCCATATAGGTACCTTAATATAGGCCCAGGTAACATCATACCCCTTCACCTACATTACCTCCCCTACACTACACTGTAACAAGCCTTTTAGGATTGAACCTTTACCTAGTTCTAGTCCTGGGTGCAGAAGGAGGGTTTCTCCTAAACAATAGAGTCCTATAACTCCATCAATAGACTCACACAGTATGAATGAATATTCATAAGGGTTCTTAGAAACCAGGCTGGGGCTACACCACCTTCCTCCACATATCTACGTACACGGTTCATCCCATACGTCATCCTCAAATCCAACAATGGCTAATACAAGCAACAAGGGACAAAGGAACCCTAGATACTTGCTGTATAAATACAGCACCTCTTGCTAGTGTTAGTTAGAGGGAACCGAGACTTCCAGGCTGACACACTGACCAGAGACGCTAAGGCTCCTGCATGCAGACGCTCCAGCTGACAGTGGTCTGAACATCCCTCGTGGGGTGTCCAACTCGTGACCAAAAAGGGCTCCTACATTCTCACACTTCAGGTAATGGGGTTCGACTAAGTCCTAGAGGGATTCTTGGCTTTACACCTACCCACATGCTAGGTACACTCAGGTACATCTATATAGGCATCATAGGAGTATGCGCTTTCTTTTATCCTGCATTTCATATTCATGCATTCATTTATGCTTATTGCAAAATGATAGAACTGTACTATCCGTTTATATTCACTATACTCCTAATCATATATCTCTGCTACTGTCTAATGGTTGTTACAGCTCATATATTCTCCACAAGAATAACAACTGTTCAATAAACCCTTATTGAAACGCCCAGTCTGTTTATTCTGTACATCTCTGAGACTGAATAAGTAAGCACGAGTAACTGAGCGAAAAGTAGTACATTGTTTCCACAATCCTGAGGGATCAGGGTTGTCATGTTCTGAGGTTTCCAGAAACTATTCTCTCCCCGATAAGAGGAGACACTAGTGGCACTGTGAGCTAGCTAATGCAAACAGGCTAACATTTTCGGTGGGGGTGTTCAGAGTCAGAGTGCCACCAAGCCCACAGTTCATGTTATCCGAACGCGCAGGTTCTGTATGGGTAATATAGGAACTACACGACATGGCGCCCAACGTTGGTTGAGTACTTATTCAACAGTAGAATCTGAGTAGTTCAGTCGTGCTAATTCTCAGAGACCCCTACTCACAAAACACCAGAGACGTCTGGAGTGGGTGGGCACAAAAAACTCCGCCACAACTGAGTAGGCGAAATATCCTATTTATTGGCTGCTGGTTAATCAAGCTTGAAGGACATTTTGTTCCTAAAATTGTGCATAACACCTTATTTTAGTTCCCTTGAATAAACTTCTCCTTTCCAAAATGACTAAGGACGCAACCAACCCAGATAACCCGGTGGTGGCTAGACGCCTCTCAACAGGAGACAAAGAGGTGGATGGAATTCTCATTGCACTTAAATTCAGACATACAATCACCCTGAAACTGATAGAAAATGGTTTATCAGCTAGGGGTGGCTTAGTAGCTTTCGTAATTGAGGCACACAAATCAAATAAAACAGAGGTATTCTATTCATGGGTTGCATTCCCAGAATCAGATGCAAGAACACAGACATTTCACTACTATGTAGAAGGATATGCACCGCGGAATATGGTCCTTGCGAGGACATAGAAGTTCCACTCACGTACCAGGAACACCTACACTGGTTTAAAGGCGCCCTACCCCATATAAGACACAGACTAAGATTAGGCCTGCTCGGAGGAGACAGGGCAACATGGCCGATATTAGCAGCATACACCTCACATCCTGAAATTGAAACAATGCCACAGCCAGACTTACTCTTACAACACAAAGATTTAATTAAAATCTACAGAAACCTGACGCAATTCGTCATGAGGACTTTCACAGTCCAACCAGCATCAGTTGCAACAAATGGAACTCAATCTCAGGGTACAGCAACTAAAATCACACCACAAACATTACACGCAGTAATGGGCAAGATGCCCACGAAACGTGAACAAATGCCATTCTGGGTAGCTCAGAAAATAACTCAGCTCGAGGCAGTATTCCCAAATACTACTCCGTTTGAAAAACGCAGAATGCTAACAATCTGCTTGCCCATGGGGATAACACCACAAGTAGAGGATTTCACCTCTTGGGGTACAGTCTTTGCTGCCATATATACCAGAACACATGGTATTCCTTCATTAGCGGTGATACCAGATGTATTAAGACAAATACAAAATGCGTACGGAGCAGAGCCTGCTCTGAACTTAGGGATGAAGTTACTAAATAACTACGACCAGGTATCAGCCATAATACTAGCTAATATTAAAGGGGAAGCAGCTTCAGTGGCAATCCGCCAACGCCTAAGGGAGTTCAGTCCGTTAGATCAACAACACGAACTGCCCAAAATAATAGAAACTGCGTATGCAGAATTAGGCAGAGACAGTTTGGGTGGGAAAGCTTTAAAACCACAACTGATGGGCAGTCCTGAAAAGGACACTTCCAAGCAGACACCTGCTTCTTCTAAAAAGAAGTGGGATAATAAAAAACAACAAAACCTTTCAGAAAAGAGATCCCAATCCCGAGGTAGATCTCCTCCACAGGAGCCCTCTGAAAAGAGGTATAATCTCAGGAATAGGGATAATATTAGGAAACCTGACAGGTATCAGGATACTGATACACGTTCCTCTCGCTCCTTTCAGGGCTCGATGAAAAACTCAGAGAGAGAAGCACGGTCAGAACACAAAGAGGAGCGTACAAAGTCCAGAGACAAATAGCACGCTCAAGACTACACTTCCAAAAAAGAAGAAAAGCCAAAATCAAAACCTCAGTTTAAGAAAAAGAAAGTTGCAGGCCTGAAGATCAGACATGCCCAGAATTCTGAGGACGCAGCTTCTGAACGGGGAATGGGCTCTGACGATGCTAGACAGTGTGGCAGAAATAACAATAGCTCGCCAGAACCTGTGGAATTTCTGGTGACAGCGGACTTGAATGATTACATCACGGTGGAAACACCAGACACAAGGCTGAGCGTCCCACATAAGTTACACGAAGTAACACTCCAAATGGAGGGGGACAAGCCCAGGAAAGTTAAAGGTCTCTTTTGGGAAAACCTGTCATCTGGTTATGACATCCTATTAGCAGAACAAGATTGGCCGCCAGCATTCGTTATGGAGTGCCCTAGGGGAGAAACAGTAATTTTTCCAGCATTCTCTGACCTCGTTCCCATACATCTTAAACATGCATATGCACAGGAGTGGGCGGTTGCCCTAGCTCCAGCACTATACAAAAATCATGCCGGTTGGGATGAAGATTCAACCCACCATGTGATACCCGTTAAACGTTTCACCAAATGCTCAGAGGCAATACCCAATAAAGCAAGAAGCTAAAAAAACAGGTCAGGGAGATCTTAGATCAACTTAAATACCAAGGGGTGATTGAAACATGCAACTCACCAATGAACAATCCTTTGTTTCCTGTCATGAAACCTGACAATACATATCGTCTAGTTTTAGATTACAGACATCTAAACACTTGCACAAAGACATTCGCTGTCCAAAATGCACACAGTGCCGCATTAATGAATAACATTGTGCGGAAGAAGTACAAAACTACACTAGATATCTCAAATGGATTTTTCTGCCAAAATATAGCGCTTGAAAGCAGGTATTTGACTGCATTCTCAGCGTTGGGGTCCCATTGACAATTTTGTCGCCTCCCCCAGGGGTATAAAAACAGCCCAGGGGTATTTTCAGCAAGAGTAACTGAGTTACTCCAAAATTTTGATGAAGAAGCATTGTCCTATGTGGATGATATTTATCTGACAGACGATGACTTAAAAAGGCACTTGACCAGGGTGAGCACCATTATTATGGGATTTGCCTCTGAGGGCTACACATTTAATTTCAAGAAATCTAAAATAGCCCACCTCAATGTCCTGTTTTTAGGATATGAGCTTTCAAGTGAAGGGAAAAGCCTGGCAGCTAACTTTTTAGAAAAGTGTGCGCTGCTTCAACCACCAAAATCATTGAAAAATCTACAATTAATATTGGGATTCCTAAATTTCGGCAGAACATACATTTTAGATTACGCAGAAAGAATAAAACCTTTCTACGACTTAATAAAACCTGACTTTTCAGTCAGACATTGGACACAGGAACACTCAAACATCCTACGTTCACTACAAGAAGACATGATAGCTTCTAAACACTTACAGACACGCGTAAATGTACGCAACTTAGTGATCCGAGTAATAGCGGGTCAATGCGGGTACACTTACTTAACCTTCAATGAAGGCGAAACAGTACCAATCGCATACAAATCACACCTGTACACAAACGCAGAAATGCATTTCACCTCAACAGAAAAAATACTGACAGCAGTTCAGACCGCTGTAGCAAGAGAAAGAGCCCTGGCTCAGGGGAAACGCATAATTGTCATAACCCCAGTAGCAGCTTTGGAAACTGTTACAAAGGCAAGCATTCCAAATGCAAAAGCCTTACATCCAAGATGGATACAATGGGCTAATTCTCTTACTACAAAGGACGTTGAATACAGATTTGATCCAAGTCTAAAAACACAAGCATTTCTGCAATATGAACAAGATTATCCTCTACCAAATGAGATTTTGCCTCTAGAACAGTATGAATACATTATTTACACTGACGGATCTGCTCAACCGGCCATAGGGAGTAAGCAACAATACAGCGCAGCATGTGCAATCATTAAAGTTCGCATGCGGGATGGAAAATTCCATCCAAGTTGCACCAAAACGCAATCTCTAGGAGACTGCATGGCTCAGTTGGCAGAGTTAAAAGCACTGATACTGGCACTTGTAAATACGGATCACGAATTCCCCACACTAATTGTGTGTGATTCCTTTTACTGTGTGCAGTCATACAATGAATATTTATATAATTGGGAACAAAACGGATTTCAAGATGCAAAAGGTGGCACAATTAAGCATTAAATGCAATGGGAACAGGTAGTGGAGTTGAAAAACGAACTACCACGGACTCACGTGATCCATACACTGAGTCATCAACGTGATGGCGTTCACGTTGAAGGGAATTCATTGGCTGATGAGGCCGCAAAGGGGGCTGTACGAATGGCTTCCGTAGCTGCAATCACTCGCTCTAAAACGAGAATAGACAGTGAGATTATGGTGGCTGTTATTGCTTCACGCAAAAACAGCGGTGCAGTACCAAAGAAATTTCCATTCAAGTACTCCTACAAGTTAGATGCAAACAACATTCCATATGCTCATATTCCTGGAGTGGGGAACAGAGTAATACCAAATATGGATCGTAGGCAAGGTTTAATATTAGCAGCACACGAGGGTTTGTGCTCTGCGCACACAAGCGTTACAGCGACTATTTCATTGCTGAAACAGCGCTATTGGTAGCCAGGTCTAACAAAATAAACTAAAGACTGTGTCTTGAAATGTGACATCTGCCAACAGATGAAGGGCTCCACCATAACACGCCCGGCACAGACACTGCTATTAAAATCAGACAAACCTCTCGCATGTGTGTATTTGGACCACTGCGGCCCCTTACAATCTGATGGGGCTTACAAGTATATCATGGTTGCAGTGGATTCCTGCTCAAGATTCCTATGGGTCTGGCCTCAGCGCTCAGCTGACGCTCGAACTGTTATCTAAGATTTGCGAGTCTTTATAGGGACATACGCAGTTGGCACGTTACATTCTGACCGTGGCCCGGCGTTTAGCTCTCGGGTTTACAAAGAGGCCATGGAAAGTATGGGCGTAGCACTGCGGTACTCCTCTCCGTACCATCCTGAGGGAAATTCAGTTGTGGAGAGGAAAAACCGGGACTTAAAGCAATCTTTAACCGCTAGGGTATTAGGCAAGGGCAGTAGTTGGGTCAATCACCTATATGGGGTACAACGGGCACTTAATAACCAGCCAAGAAGTTCTCTAGGGGGTGTCACTCCATATGAGGTCCTATTTGGGACGAGAATGTGGGTACCTGATCTTGATTGTGAAGGCACAGTGGCGGATGAGAAACCATTTGATATCCATGATCGTTTGGCTGTTTTACAGGATCTCAATAAATCCAGGACACAACAAAGTAACGTGCTCCAGAAACAGACCGCCACTGGGGAAGTCAAGGCAGTTACGGCAAGTCCTGTCTGGATCCCAAAAGTC
This sequence comes from Calotriton arnoldi, assembly GCA_963921515.1. NCBI lineage: Eukaryota > Metazoa > Chordata > Amphibia > Caudata > Salamandridae > Calotriton > Calotriton arnoldi. The sequence goes on from CAWUFW010005029.1 coordinate 1,127,187, forward strand.
GGGGATCTGGCCATAGAGAAAATAGCAGACAAGAAAGAATTTGGACCCTCCTACAGAAAGCCTGTACCTGTCCTAGCAGTTCAAGGAACAAGAACTGTACTTTTGCCGCCTCTTGCCGGGAAAAAGGAGAAAAGATTTGTCTCAATCGACTTAATCAAACCACACTATGTGGCCGATACTGAACAGAACAGTAGGCTTCGTGGACTCCACAGTAGCAGACGCCCTCCTCTAGCTACCATCCAAGAAGTTCAAACAGAAAGACTCATCACGTTTGAAGAGCCTCCTGTACGGAATGAAGGACTATGCAACAATGCTATGGAACTCGTTCCCCTTAAACCAGAAATTCAACTTCAAAATTCAATTCAAAATAACACACAAGTTGCAATTAGACCAAATACAGACGTCTACGTCAACATGCCTCGATGAGAGCAAAATGCGATTTCAATAAATCCCGATGCAATTCCTACAATTGATTGAACTGCTTCTGGCTACTTCATGAACTTTGATACATTTTCTTTGGATCCAAGTGAACCTGAAATGACACCAGCCCAAAATTCACGCAAGCAGCAAATAAAAGAATTTCTAAACTTTCTCAAAAAGACTTACCTGGTACGCCTTGGTTAGAACTCTGGATAATTACTGGGATACTATTTTTTCTTTTCTGGCTAGGCTTAGTTATAACTTTTAGCATGCTTATTAATGGACGATACCTTCAACAAAGCACCACAGCCCAAAAAGTTAATTAGATTTTAAAACCACATCAATCTTCACATCGTGAACAAAGAGACTTGTCATCAGTGAACATCACAGCAGTTCCTATACCTGATGGTATAGTATGGGACAAAGTTGATTTTGATATATTCGGTCCGACTGAACTTTTAAAACTTTCACATGTATTTAAAATTTCATGAAGTGATATCATTACCTCCAGTACATTTTCTGATGATTGGGACTCTGAAACTGTTAATAACATGTTGTCTGATTTTGAAAAAACTGCCGCATTTCCGAACACTGAAATGTTAGAAGGTAATTCAGACTATGATGCTTTGTACTGTTACCAACATTATGGTAATCATTTCCTGCCAAATCTATTTCACCTGGAATTGTTTTCGAGTACCACCAGTGGGAACATTGCCCTACACCACCTAAAAGCAGTTCGCATACATTTGCACAGAAATTTTCATATTTTTCAGGGTTTAACACCACTGACCCGACCTCATTTTATTATAAAGTTACACCGACATCGGCACTGAAAATTATGTTGACTAACACCAACCAGATATACTCTGCTTCCTTTATTGTCCAATTGTCTAAATAGGGTTTCGACCTATGGAAGGACACAATAGACTTAAAATCAGTCTGGGGTTCTAGGGACTGGCAAGTCCAGGGAACAGAAGCGCTTTTTAGAGCATGCCTCATTCCACAGCAGATGATATTTCTAAATGACACTGTGCAACAGACATCCTGTCTTGGACTAGCCAAGAACAAGGACCTGAACACACCTCGATTTCCAGCACCATCTCAGATGGAGGGGTGGCAAAATTTGACTTCAAAAGAAGGGGCAACAATAGATGACATTTTACAGTACAATAGAACAGACACTGATTGGAAAAAATGGGTGGTTTGGCCCTTAGACACAAACACATGTCAGGAAAGATTCTGGGGTATAACCGAAGGGTTCAATATCCACAGGCCAGACCCACGCTATGTACAAAGAGAACACCCAGGGGTAGTGACATCCTACAGTGTTGGGAAGTTGTGCCTTAATTGGCTAGAAACCTCAACACTCACAGAAGTGAAACAACACTTAGCCTTACTCTCACAAGACATGGATCTTAGGAATTTTTTACTAGGTCCCAGGAAACCTCGTCAGAAACGTTTCATATATGCTGGCATTTATGCGGCCTACAATGAAAACTGGAAAATATCCCAACAAGAGGCCGCAGAGAGAATACGGGAAATAGACCGTATTAACTTGGAGAAATCTCTAGCACTGGTAGGCAACAGGTTAACAACTTTCACCTCCAGGATATATTCCTTAGGCAACATTGTATCTTCTGCGATAGACATACTGGAAGAGGATTTAGCCGTATTACAACACAGGCAATCTCAGTTACGTTCTGTTATGTTATTAAGCTGGACGCTGCAATCTTTGCGTGCAAGCCATGTGCCTTGGCGTTATATCAACAGTACGTCTCTGTTTTCTGAATATAATCTAACAGATAAACAGATGGCAATGGCACAAAGGGGAGCAAAATATACAATGTTGCGTATTGAAAAACTGGACAGGTTACCATTCACGGTAGCGGAATCTCCGTCTACGGAATGGCTCATCCATGGCCACATCACTCTACCTGTCACTACTTTTCAGTTTCAATATTGCCTTGAGCAAAGGCAGGCAGGCAAATATGAAAAGATGGGTAAGGAATACATTAGGGAATCTTGGGAGTTACCATACAGATTTCAAATGCCGGAGTGGGGATCAAGAAGTGTTTTTAATCGGTACAAACTGCAAGAACGCTCTAAGCGGTTCTCTGATGTGCCAGGACAATTCATTGCACGGAGCTTGTAATGGGTCGGTAGCAAACTTGTCCTGCCACATGAAAGGGACTCCAGCTGCTGTGATTAAACCAGTATTCGAGCTGCTCTTCAATGGGAGTTACTTGATGCTGAACGATCAAGGTTGCTGTGGGATGATTCCGGGCATTGCCTACCAGGGTTACTTGCTGTATGCAAGTATGGTTTCCCCCAACAAGTACAGTCAGGGAGGCACCGTTATGGCCTTTGTTGAATGTTTCCTTTATACAGTTTGATACTTGCAGACTGAAAGCCATGCTTTTGCAGCAAACCGTACCCTTAACCTCCGCTCGAGAGACCTTTGATCTTCAAATCGCAAGGACCTCGACCGAGATACAGGCACTTATACGTACAAACTGCCCCATTCATTTCACAGAAATGGTGGGTCATATCTTTATTATGTCTGAACAAGTGGTATTGTACACCTATTTAAGACCATAGGGTCAGGATTTGTAAGCACCTTTCAGACAATCATCAGAGTTATCCCAAATTTTATACACTCCGTATTGGGAAGCGTTTTTGGAGGTCTTCCGCTGATCCTGCTTTCTATCGCAGGAATCCTGATTGTCATTTTTCTGCTCCGCAATGGACGGCCCAATTACCAACGAGATGGCAAAAGCATTCTTGGAGCGCAAGTACCGTGAGCGCATGGTACAACAACTGGGCAAACCTCGCCTAAGGGAACTAAGCGCCTCTTCGTTCCTATCGTTTAGACCATTCTGGATGGACTGCATCTTACCTGTTTTTCGATGCCTGTTTTGTGGTGACGAATGCGTGTTGGACCTCTGTCTGACACTTGCAACGGACATGCCTGCGGACTTGAATACCCGGCTGGAACCCCTGAGGGCCCATGCTTGGCAATGTCCCCAGCGTATTCCCATCTTGATGGCTGCATTCCTCGAGAATCCGCAGGTGCCTTTTACAACTGGGTTGAGCATCAGCTCCACCACTAGCACCACTAGCACCCAGGTATCGACCACAGCACTGGCTGCCTCTGCACCAGCTATTGGCAGTACTGAATATCATCTGTGCTCCATTGACGTACTCTGTGAGGTATTACAAGGACCGTCCCCTGCAGCAGCAAGCAGCGACGATGTTGCGTCTCCCAGCCAGGACATTTAATCTATAATTGGCTTATCGTGTGCTGGGAAAGTGTTCGGATTTTTCAACTTTGTCAAAACTCAACTAAATTTGGAACATTTCCTAAAATTGACACGTTCGCTAGAAAAGCATGGCCTTCAATAGCTTGTAGTTGTTCGACCTATATAAACGAACTCATCTAGGACTTTGGCTTAAATAACCTTTCCAAAACAACTGATTTTATCATTTTCAACTCTTAGACTATTTTTAAATGTTTTTAATATTTTAGAAATATGTTTTTACGTGGCTCACTGATATTTTTATGCGCTGCTACCTAGTTGAAATAGTAGTTCACTAGCATTTTTATAATTGTTGACTGTTCGGAAGAGGAGTGGGTGTTATGTTCCATATAGGTACCCTAATATAGGCCCAGGTAACATCATACCCCTTCACCTACATTACCTCCCCTACACTACACTGTAACAAGCCTTTTAGGATTGAACCTTTACCTAGTTCTAGTCCTGGGTGCAGAAGGAGGGTTTCTCCTAAACAATAGAGTCCTATAACTCCATCAATAGACTCACATAGTATGAATGAATATTCATAAGGGTTCTTAGAAACCAGGCTGGGGCTACACCACCTTCCTCCCCATATCTACATACATGGTTCATCCCATACGTCATCCTCAAATCCAACAATGGCTAATACAAGCAACAAGGGACAAAGGAACCCTAGATACTTTCTGTATAAATACTGCACCTCTTGCTAGTGTAAGTTAGAGGGAACTGAGACTTCCAGGCCGACACACTGACCAGAGACGCTGAGGCTCCTGCATGCAGATGCTCCAGCTGACAGTGGTCTGAACATCCCTCGCGGGGTGTCCAACTCGAGACCAAGAAGGGCTCCTACAATCTCACACTTCAGGTAATGGGGTTCGACTAAGTCCTAGAGGGATTCTTGGCTTTACACCTACCCACATGCTAGGTACACTGAGGTACATCTATATAGGCATCATAGGAATACGCGCTTTCTTTTATTCTGCATTTCATATTCATGCATTCATTTCTGCTTATTGCAAAATGATAGAACTGTACTATCCATTTATATTCACTATACTGCTAATCATATATCTCTGCTACTGTCTAATGGTTGTTACAACTCATATATTCTACACAAGAATAACAACTGTTCAATAAACCCTTATTGAAACGCCCAGGCTGTTTATTCTATGTATCTCTGAGACTGAATAAGTAAGCACGAGTGACTTAGCGAAAAGTAGTACATTGTTTCCACATGTTCTGAGGTTGCCAGAAACTATTCTGTCCCTGATAAGAGGAGACACTAGTGGCACTGTGAGCTAGCTAATGCAAACAGGCTAACATTTTCGGTGGGGGTGTTCAGAGTCAGTCTGCTACCAAGCCCACAGTTCATGTTATCCGAACGCGCAGGTCCTGTATGGGTAATATAGGAACTACACAACACTATGTGGTCAGCTGTTAGCACCCATTCACCTTTCCTGGTCCCAGAGGCAAGTCATTGTTCAATGTGCCAGAGGTGTAACTCTCCCAGCCAAAGATTTGCATTCCAGCTCCAGAGGTCTGATTATTGGCAGAACTGATTTTAAGCCAATTCTTGGTCAAGCATAAAACCTGTCTTCACCATTAAATTATATTTTAAAAATTAATCAGGAAATAACTTTGAAGCATTTTTCCAGCATTGTCCTGAGTGGAGGTGGAAAATAAAGATGTAAATCCACCTTGTCCTGTTAGGGAAAAATCTAGCCTGATCTACACAGTGGAATAGCCTTTGGCTTTTATTTCCCTTGGAGGGCACACAAGCACCAATATGGAATTGGCCCTGTTTTTTTTTTATATATGAGCACCCTGCCATGTGGGCTTACAATGCACCTTTAGCATGTCTTATAAATATATAAAAATCGGCTTTTCCTACATGGCAAAAGTATTTTTATTGTCATGTGTTAGTTCAGTGCATTTAAACTGCAGCCCAGCTAGAGCACAGTGGCACTCCTGGCAGACATATATTTTTGTCATATATGCAGGTGATGTAGATACACACTGTGAGAAAGTGCCATCTTTCTTGCATGGTATGCCCCCACTTTTTGCTGAATTGCTGATGTGCTTTGACTGAGTGTGCCCTGGGCTCCTGCCAACCAGGTACCCAGGGCCTGTGTTCCTTCCCTAAAACTGCATTGATGCCTACACCCAATTGGCATCCCTGGCCTGCAGGTCAGCCCCTGGTAAATGGTACCATGGGTACCCAGGGCACTGTGACCAGGGAAGGCCCCTAAGGGCTGCAGCACTTGTTGTGCCACCCTTAGGGACCCTATACCTTTACACACACACACTGCCTTTGCAGGCTGCGTGTCTTGGTGCAGAACAAAAGTGAAGAGTCGACATGGCACACATCCCTGTGTGCCATGCCTACACACCACTACCCTGGCCTAGGTCAGCCACCCCTCTAGCTGGGTGCACTATGCCAGTGGTGAGGGCACAGAGGCATGAGCCCTGTACCCCTACAGTGCCTAAGTCCATTCTTGGGCATTGTAAGTGCAGTGCTGCCATTAAGAGTATATGGTGCTGGGAGTTTGTCATTACGAACTCCACAGCACCATAATGGCCCCACTGAAAACTGAGAAGTTTGGTATCAAACTTCTCAGCACCTTAAACCCACACTGATGCCAGTGTGGGATTTAATGTAAAACACACTCCAGAGGGCATCTTAGAGATGCCCCCTGAAACCAACCCGACCTCCAGTGTCTGGACTGAGTGGCTGCCCAGGCTGCCACCACCAGACATGTTTCTGGACCCCTGGGTCGAGAGCCTCTGCTCTCAGGGGCCTGAAACAATACACATCCTGGGGCGAGGTGCCAAAGCCTCCTCCCCCAGGATGGGCAGGGGAAGCTTCAAAGGCCTGCCGCCTTTTTGAGTTTCCCCAGACCATTTGCTGCTCCCAGCAAACTGGTCCCCACTGGTTCTACCCCCACTTCTGGCGGGAGAACCGGCGGGAAAACCAGAGGCAGGAAATGGGTTGTGTGGCTTGTGCCCACCTCTGCCAACTCCACCCCTAAGGTGGGGGAGGTGAGGTGAAGCACAAACGCGAGTCCCCGCCATCTTGAGGATGGGGGGACCCAGCCAACCAGGGACAGGCTCCTGCCCCCCTCCCACTGGAGAGTGGCAGAATAGGGGGTGTACCCATCCCAGGGAAGGGACCCATTGGTCTCTGCCCTTACCTACCTGTAACCACCCCTAAATTCAGTATTTAGGGGCTCCCTGAACCTTCCTTCCGCAGTTCCAGATTCCGAAGCAAGAAAGAAGAACAAGAAACAAGAAGACCTGCCGTGCAGCTGCTCACAAGAGGAAGACACCAACTGATCTGGCCCCAGCCCTACCGGCCTGTCAACCCTCGAACCTGCTCCTGCTAAAACCCTGGCGTCTCCAGTGGTCAGCAACCTCACAAACCCCGGAGGACCTGACTGCCTTGTGACTCTAACTACCTGGGACTCCCAAGAGCAGTGGTACTGCTCAAAGCAAGCAACAACCCCTGGTGCCAACTGGGAACCGCGAATCCTGCACCCTCTGCACCCGCCGAGCCCGGCCAGTGCCTGAGTGGACAAATACCACGAGGACGTCCCCCCGGCGACTGTGACCCAGAATCCAGCATCCACGGACCCTCCTCGACGCTCCTGACGACGCCTGCAGCCTCAGAACCAGGGACCCCTCCAACCGCGACCAGCCGAGGGTAAGATTTCCGACGCCTAAAGACACCCCTGCACCCGATGCCCCACGGCCTCCTGTGCCCAACTCCTGGGTGCCTACCCTTCCCACAGCTTCCCAACTTACCTCTCGAAGTGGTGGTCGCACCTGAAGAATCACCGTCCCCGAGCTTGCAGTCTTTGTTCGTCACGCAGCCTTCCCATTGAAAACCATTGGGCGCCCGACGGCCCAAAAGCCCACAGCACCCGGCCGCCCCAGTGCCGCTGAGGGTGCACCAACTACCCTGTTCGACTTCCCCACTTGCCCTGAGTAAGTGACCAGGAACCCAGCTCCCACAGCCGCGTGGCCTGCTAGCCAGCAGCCACCAACCAGGGGCCCCCTGCCTGCCATAGGATAACATTGGGCCTAACTCGCTCTGCACCCAGCCGCCCCTGTGCCGCTGGGGGTGAAACAACTGTACTTACCTGACCTTGAGAGACCCCTGAGTCTATGCCCAAAATCTTAACTTTGCCAGCCAAGTACTTACCCAAAAGCCGATAACTCACTTTTCTTCCATAGGGTAACATTGGCTGACATCACCGGAAAATTCTTCTAAGTGTGGAGTTTCTCAACTTTAAAATATTCACCTAAAAATCAACTGAGTAACGAAAACGGAAATACTCACCTGCTAGTAGGAGAGATCCCAGTGCTGGATCTTGGTGCCCAGCACTGACCCTGAAAAGTAATCACAACGTTACTTACCGCTAACTCAATTTTCTTCCATAGGGATCCATTGACTGGTTTTCTGTGAAATTTCTTCTAAGTGTCCACTTTTGAAATACCAAAATATTGCTTAAAAATCACAACAGTAACGAATTCCGATTTACTCACCTGTTATCAGGAGAGACCTCAGTGCTGAATCTTTTAGCCCAGTACTGACCCTGAAAAGTAATTTTAACCGTACTTACCAGTAACTTGAAATTCCTTCCATAGGATATCATTGCCTGCTTTTTACTGAAAACGTTTCTAAGTGTCGATTTCTGAATCTTACAAATATTCTTTAAAAATCGTGCCAACGATACAAACGTAATTACTTGCCTGTTTTAGATCGATATCCCAGTGCTGATCCTGAGAGCCCAGCACTGGATTACAAAAGTAACGTAAACATACTTTACCTGCAAACTGAATTTCCTTCCATAGGATAACATTGGTAATTTTACCTAGAAAAGTTTCTAAGTGTCAACTTTAAAAATACAATAATATTCCTTAAAAATCACTACTGTAACCAAAACGCTTTTACCTAACTGTTTACAGGAAGTGTCCCGGGACTGAATCCAAGATCCAGTCCTGTGGTTAGAAAAGTAATCCACGAAGTAATTAATTGCATTTAACTAAAACTTTCCATTGAGCTCAATGGTACATTGTGTTTGACATTGTGTTGCCTTTTTGCAACAACTGTGACTACTGTAATCAAAAAGTCTATTGCCTATTTGAAAAGTGTTTAACTAAGGTAACCCATTCTGAGAAAGTATATTTTGATACATATTGTGGTTCTAAAATAAAACGACTATATTTTTTATACAAACAATTGGCCTAGAGTTCAGTTCTTGAGTGTGTGAGACCATTTGCTGACTGAGTGTGTACAACAAATGCTTTACACTGTCCTCTGATACTGCCTTACTGCTCGACCAAGCTACCACTTTAGAGAGTAAGGTTATATCTAACTTTAGCCTCTGCCTTACCATTGGGGAACTGTGGACCCTATACACACTGTACCTTACTTTGGTGCAGTATATATAGAGCCACTTTCCTACACACACTAAAGCCCACATTTGGAAATTAACTTTCCATGACATAGGTCCATTTATAAGGGACTTATAGGGAAGGTAAATAGAACTAATAGGTAGTATCATTGTAAAGTACATCTTTTAGAGGGGGAAGCATATTCACTTTGATGATGATTATGAATAATATTTATTCAATAATAAAACATATTCACAAAAGAACAATACAAAAAAGAATAGCATTTAGCTATCCTTTATAAAAGAATAACACAATAAACATACATAGCTGCTTACATTATCATGCATAAATTGGACTTATAAGATTAAAAAGATACATTCATAGCATTCAGTTAAACCAATAAGTTAAAACACAATTTATATAAAAATGTTGTGCCAATACAAGGCACTTTTCAAAAAAGTTCCAACAGCAAAACAAAAAGCTGACTATGATAGCATTTGTAAATAAAAAAAACAGTCTATATTGGCAAAAGCCCCATGTTTTAAGGATTGGTAACAAGTACCTGCACTGAAGTGGACCATAATAGCTGCAAAATAAGACAAAATGCTCCAGTACCTGCTGGGAAGTACCATCACAAGGACAATTCAGTCTGAAACTTGGATCAAATTAGCCAGGTGTAAAACAAAGATGTGTTCTTATTGAGCCCAAAAGAAACTTAGTTCAGAGAGATTTTTCCCATGGATTTCTCACAAGGGAAAGATAGAGCTGATGTCTATCATTAATTTTTATGACCAGATAGTCTCTCAAAGCTGGTTTGTCCAAGGCTATAATCTCTCATGCATCTGAAGCTCTTTGACTTTCATGCATTAAACTTTGCTCATCCAATGAGGGGAATAATACAGACCTGGTCTACCAAAAGATTCTGCACTTCTCCTAACATAATCAAGCCATGGAATTGTGGGGCCATGCATTCAGTTTAGACAGTCTTGGATCACATTACAATTGAAGGCAGTGTGCTGATTACTCCAGACCACCATCCATAGAAGGAGCGGAGCAAGTTTGACAAAGTCTTCAGCATAGGCTGGAATTAGTTCCTCATGGACAGAGAGACTAGGACTAGCAGGACCCAGGCCAGACAACCTTCTACAAAAGCTGTACTATTCATACTGTATCTTCAAACAATTGTGATAACCCAAAATGGCAGCCTCATAAGTCAAGACAGGAAAGCACTTTATTTTATACACTTCCAACAGGGGTAGAATATGTTTGTTGCCAACACTCGCAGCAAACCTAAACAATGTCCACATGATTGATTAAAGAGCAGGCAGTGGATTGCAAGACAGGGTAACCAGCTGTTCCATGAGTCAAAAGTAACTACCAGAGAAAGGAACTCACAAACCCTTACAATTTTATTCCCCTTACTGAGACTGATCTTATTTTAGAAGTCTGTCTCACACATGCCATATAGTGCATCTTGGCGATGTTTGTTTCTAGATCTAAATCATCCATGAACCTAACAAAAGCATCAATGAGACCCCTGAGTCGTTGGGGGTACAGGAGAGTCAAACTGCATCATCAGTATATAAAAGGGCAGGGACAGATGCAGATTTCACCTAGGCATATCTTCCCCATTAGCTATAAAATATCAGTTCAAGCTGTTAACATACAACAAAAATAAAATAGGGGCCAAACACAGCCATGCTGAACACCCCGGAAAAGACAGAAGGGCTCTGGGCGTTCACCTCCGTACCATATCGAACTGAAGCATTAACCCCCGAGTGTAAGGCCCATAATATAATTAATCATCGGTATAGGCATTCCAATACTGGTTAAAATACCCACAACGTAGATCGATTGACCAGGTCAAAGGCACTACTTAGATCCATAAATGCTAAGTAAATGGCCACGATCTTTGCCGTTACAAATTTTCCTAAAATGAGGTTAAGATTCAAACACTATTCCAAGGTGCTCAGACCTTCCCTAAAGCCATATTGTACTGGGCAAAGACAATCGTTCTTTTAAGCCCAGTACTCAATTCTTTTAAGAATAATACATCCCACAGTCATAATTACAGAGTCTAATAATGAAACTCTCGGTCGCACAGGGGATCCTGCCTAGTCCCCTACTTAAACACTGGCACAATGGTTGTAGCTTTCCACGATTTGAGGATTTTAACTGATGCAGCAGCCAGCGTTTAAGACATTAGTGATCAGAGCGGCTCATAACTGAGTTTTAGACTTATAAACATCCATGGGCACCCCATCAGGCCAGGGAGCCTTGTTGGAGGGGCTAGTCAAGATGGCAGAGGATACCTCCTCAAGCTCAAATGAAATTCCCAATGGAAACAGGGGGTTCTCCTCTACGAGATCTACTCTATCACTATGTCCTAATGAATAAATCTATTTAAAGCACAACACTCAATCTTCCAGGTCAATGTTGTAACCTAATTCATCGTACAAAGCTGAGCGGGCCTGTTTTTTCTGTTAACAATCTCCCAAATCCCCTTAGTGTCCCTAGCTTTGCAAGTAGAAACTAGGTGCTCCCATGTCACCTCCTTTCTAGCTTGCTTCCTATTCTTGAGAGCCTCCTTATAAGCTGACCTTGCTGACGTAATGTCTTGCTGATTCCTCTGACGCACATTAAAGGCTTCTCAGAGCCTACGGTTAGCGACCCTACACCGTTTGTCAAAGCATCCTGATCTTTGTATCACACTAGGGTCAGATATATTTAACACAATTGTTCTGGTAGAATGGCTAGGGGTCTGAAAAGCATCTAATGTGTTAGTGGATGGGGGTTAACAGTTAGAAGACAGTCCATTAATAAGCCCAAATTAGACACAATTATCAGGTTCATCATGGTGGGAATCTGAATTGCTCACCATTTTTTCCTAATGTGCCTGTCCTTTTGGATCAGGCTAGTTATACCAGGGGAGGCAACAGAGCACCGGCTATCAGGAAGACTAAGAACAAACTCAATGGGGTTATGGTAACTATAACAATTTTCAAGGACCCCCCCCCAAACAAGCAAATTGTTCCATGTGCCTGGATATAAAAACATAGTCAACGGTTGAACCTTGGCCCCAACCAACAAAAGTAGGGGGTTGAATATGAGGATCCCTCACCGTATCCAGCACACTAGAAAGCCCATATAACACAGGGCCTTATACAGCCTCCTCCCCCTATGATCAGATGATGTAGTACAAATTAGGGAACACTCAACAAAAAGGGATTAGATGCTGTGGAATTCAAACCCAGTTTGACACTAAAATCCCCTCCTATTATCGCATTAAAATATTTGGAGAGAGTAAGAGACCTAGACTTCAAGATTGGCAATACCTGAAATAGTGTCTCAATCTGTCAGCCTGGGTCATATACTGAATTGTAAAAATTTATAAGGAACAAATTATCTTGTTAGGTTAAACAGTCCACAGGATCTGTATCCAAATATGATTGGAGGGAACTGTGGTGATCTTTAAAATCTTAGATATATGGATCATACAGGCCAGACTGCCTCTGGCTCTCTCCCAAGGAAGCAATGGCTGGGATGGTGTAGTTCTCGAAACCATCCCAAATGATGGCCTCTTGCCCATCTTGCACCAGCTTCCAGTACCATTTAGACACTTCTCTTCTCGGAGGTGGATTCTCTTGCAGTATTTCTTCCCATTCCCTATTGCCTTCCCTGCCATTTCCCAGTCCATGCACCCAATTTGCCAGTTGATAGAACTTAAATTTGGATAGTCTGCTGTTTGTTATCCCAGACAGATATTCCCAAGAGGCCAGACAATTCTCTTTGGTGATCTGCCCCACTTGTTCACTCCTGCTTCAATTAAAGGACATGCTAATTTATCCTATAGACATTCCAGTGTTCCAGGTTAGCCCCATTTTGGTGCGTATTCTCTATAATAAGGAATTCCCAGCTCCCATCTAACCTAGAACCAAAGCTTACAGGCTGCAACCAAAGTCTTCAGCTTAACTTTTTGAAGTACTTCGGATATCCACATTTAAAACAAAGTAATCACCTCCCATCCGCAGATTTTTCATCAACGCTTGAAATAGAGGAGGAAAAATACGGCCATAGGATAATAGGATTCTTATATTCTTCAACTGAAAAGCCAAGCAATACAAATGGAAGTCTGGAACTGCTATACCTCCTTCTTTTTTTCCTTCAAAGTTTCCTCCAGACTATTCTCTCCCCCTTGCAGGACCAAATAAAGCTACTTAACTCCCCCTGAAATTTCTTAAGCAATTCAGGTTTGAAAAGTGATGGAATTGCATTAAAAATAAAAGTACACTTTGAGAGAATCGTCATCTTGATCATTTTGGTCCTTCCTATAATTGAAAGTGGAAGGCAGCCCCATGATCTCAGTAGTTTGCTAGTTTCTAAAATTTGTTTCTCTAAATTGATCTGAGTAATTTAATCTAAATCCTGCACCACTTGAACCCCTAAATATCCTTTATCCTTTTTTACCAATGGGAGATCACAATGGGTGTTCCATTCCATTATTTGTTGGTTGACCAAATATCCAGACACCCTCCCAAAGTCCGCCAGGGTGCATAATATCGTCGAGAGAGGCCCATGTAGTTCCGTTGGATATACCATCAGGCTTTTGTAGCCTTGAATTTCATCCAAAAAGCTCTGAGCAGGAGCCTTAGGGGAACATGGCGGATAGCTGAGAGCACTGATTGGGAGCTCTAATTTCTCTGGGGTACTATGTAATGCCAAAACGTCAATGCACAATGAAAAAAGAATCTAAACTAATTATCTTTGGTTGACGGAATAAGCTCACACGTATCTGAGGTTCAGTCGAGGGGTGCTGATTTGCTGAGGGGAATTTTCAGTGGATGTCTACAGGGAACTGGCTCTCATGAAGCTTGGCGATACTGGGCTGAGGCAGCACAGAGGCTCCATAAAGTTTGTTTCCACATTGGCTGGGTTCCTCCAAATTAATCTTCTGCAAAAACTGCATTTAGTAAGCCATATGACTCCAGTGTGAGGGTTCAGGACAATTGGCAAAATGATACACCGGGAGCACTCAAAACCCCTCTTTCAGGACACAAGAGAGAGTGGAAAAAGGTCAGTCCAACAAGGGTCTGGGGGACTGGAGGAGGCTGAATTGGAGGAGTAAAAACAATATATGTTCTGAGGAATAAACACATATGTTTAGAGGTAACGACTGGGGAGTTGACTCAGAAGCAAGTTGTGGTATTTCCTTCCATCCAAAGTGTTAGTGCAAAGGGTGAATCCAAGCTCACTAACAAAAATAAGGGGAGTGGAACCTTGCAGGGCAAAGTTTCAGACTTCAGTCTGGTTTCCACTAGGCCCTGGGATAAGCTCAAATCTAAAGAGTCTCTGGGTAGATGGTCCAAATCAACATAGTTTTATAAAGATCACCCCCTCCTTAAGATCATTTATTGAGATCCAGTCCAAAAAGCAAGAGGCAAACGAACCAATAGAGTGTTTCATAGGCACAACGGAGGCAGATAAGCTGGGAGCAGAGGGTAACAGGACGATTTTTGAAGAAAGCAACAAATATCAGGTGTTAGCAAGGGAGGTGGCACATGAACAAACACAGCCCCATGAAACACAGTTGCAAGGTATCAGTCCTCCGATTCAAGATCCCTAAAACCAGCTTGGTGTTGGGAGGTTATTAGTAACGTTAACAGAGGAGATAAGATGAAACTTTGCAATATCAGAAAAGAAACATTGAAAAATACAAGAAACCGGCGTTGCCCTGGAAGCCAAAATGAATAATTTAATGGAGAGAGTGTGTGTGATGGAGGCTTTATTAGAAGAGCTCAATAGAGGGTATTCAGTCAAAATATTGATTTGGAAATTTTGACTTACACAAATATCGAGTTTTAAATATCGTGACACAGAAATATCGACAGCAAGAATATCGTCGTCAAGAATATCGAATTAAAGGTAAGAAATATCGATTTCAAAAATATAAAAGTCATTAATATTGTTTGCAAAAATATAGTTGTTTAAAATATCGATTTTTTATTCAGTGTTATGTATTTTAGTATATATTTTAAATGTATGTGATGTATTGTTTTTGTATAGGTATTGATTATGTTTTTTTAATATATGTGTTACATTTTTAGTATTTATCAATATAACATTTTGCATTTTTTAGTTCCGTAAGGGGTTGAAGGTTTATAGAGGAATAGGGTGGTAAGTAATTTAATTATAATAAATTTATGAATATTTTTTTATTTATTTGATTGAGATTTTATAATGTTAATTGTGTTTTAAATTTTTGGGGGTAAATTTTATCTGTGGGTTGTGGGGTTTATAGGGGTAAATGGTGGGAAAGAATTTATTTTTAATTAATTATTAATTAGTAGTTAATTACAAATAATTAATTAATTGGTAGTTAACTATGGTAATTGTGTAAATAGGTTTAGGTGCAGGTTGTGGGGTTTTAGGGGTAAAGGGTGGGAAGTGATTTATTTTTAATTAAGTACTAATTAGTTGATAATTAATAATAAGTAATTGATAATTACTTTTGTTAATTGTTTAATTATATTATTGGGGGTTAGGGTTTATAGTAGTAAAAGGAGGGAAGTTATTTAGTTTTAATTAATTAATAATTATTTGTTAATTACTATTAATTAATTGACAATTAAATATGGAAATTGTGTAACTAATTTTAGTTGTGGGTTGAGGGGTTTTTAGGGTAGGAACTAATGTATTATTAATTAATTAATAATTAGTTGATAATTAATATTAATTAATTGTTAATTATTTAGGGTAATTGTTTAATTATTTTTTGTGTGTGGGTTGTGGGGATTATAGGGGTAAAGGGAGGGAAGTTAATTAATTTTTATATATATTTTTTTTTATTAGTAGTATTTGTTTACTTGATAATTAATTATGTTAATTATGCAAATACTTTTTTTATTTTCGATGTGGGTTGTGAGTTGTATGGTGTTATAGGATAGGAAGAAAATAAACTAAATGTATGTAATAATTAATGTTTTTGTTAATAAGTTATTTCTAAATAAAAATATTTATTTGTTTAAAAATTATTTTTTAATTTTATTTAATATAATATTTGTAGGAATTTGTGATATGTATTTAACATTATAATATGTTTTAATTTTTTTAATTTTTAATTATAAATATATTTTTATTTACATTTTTAACATATTTATGTATTTTTTTAACTTTTTAAAAAAATCTATTTTTATTTTGTTGATGATATTTAGTTTGTTTTTAATTTTGAACTGACAGGAGTGGGAATAGTACATTTTATCACTCCGCTACCCAATGCTTTCCCTATTGATGCACTGACTGAAGTGGGAATAGTAAAATGTATCCCTCCGCTATCCAACACTTCCCCTACTGTTGCACTCACTGGAGTGAGAATAGTCAATTTTACCCCTCTGCTATCCAACACTTTCCCTACTGTTGCAATGACTGGAGTGGGAATAGTACATTTTATCCCTCTGCTATCAAAACACTTTCCCTACTGTTGCACTCACTGGAGTGGAAATAGTAATTTTTACCCCTCCACTATCCAACACTTTCCCTACTGTTGCACTCACTGTAGTAGGAATGGTAAATGTTATCCCTCCGCTATCCAACACTTTCCCTACTGTTGTGCTCACTGGAGTGGGAATAGTAATTTTTACCCCTCCGCTATCCAACACTTACCCTACTGTTGCACTCATTGGAGTGGGAATAATAATTTTTACACCTCTGCTATCCAACACTTTCCCTACTGTTGCACTCATTGGAGTGGGAATAGTAGTTTTTACTCCTCCGCTATCCAACACTTTCCCTACTGTTGCACTGATTGGAGTGGGAATATGAAATGTTACCCTCTGCTCTTTAACAGTTTCCTTGGTGTTGTATTGGCTGGAATGTTTACAGTAAATATCTTCTTTGTGTAATTCATCTCTTTTACTACTGTTGCATTTATTGGAGAGAGATGTGTAAATTTTATTTTTACCAAGTATTAATATTTATGTGTTGTGCTAAATTTGAGTGGTAAATTGTTTATGTATTTACTTTAATAGTTTGCGTAGTTTTGTTTAAAATATAGTGGGAATAGTACGTGTATTAAATGTTATAATTAACTTTGTATTGTTATAATTTATATTTTTATGTTTTGTTTATTTTAAATTATAATATTTTTAGTTATTTATATTTGTCAGTTGGAAAATTATTTTTACTAAGTTTAAAGCTTTTTAAATAGTTTAATTTTCAAATTTAATTCAATTTTTTAATTAGATTTTATGTTATTGGTATATGCATATATATGTATAGTTATTTATCATATTTCTATATAATTTTAAAACTATAAAATACATTCAAATTATTAGTTTAATAATTGTTTTAAAGTATATCTATATATTAATTAATATATATGTTTAACTTTTTTAAATTAAGTTTTTTTGTTATATTTGTTAAAATGTATGATAAATCTATTTTTTAAATTAATTTTATTTTTTAATATATTTAATATTTATTATTTTGTTTTATATATATATATATATATATATATATATATATATATATAAAAACGATATTTTGCACAACTATATTTATGACATCGATATTTTTTTCAGATATTTTTGTACTTACCATTATAAATATAGGATGTCGATATTTTTCACATCGATATTTATAACTCGATATTGTGATATGGGGATATTTTAGGTGTTGATATTCTGTCAGTGAACCCAATACAGAGGTTGAAGACAATCATGGGAGAATTCGGGCCTTAAAAACAGGAGAGAAAGAACTCAAAGACAAAATAGAAACCCTGGGAAATAATGCAGGACACAATAATGTTAGAGTGTTGAACTTCCCGGAAGGTTTAGAAGGAGAAAACATTAAGGGTTTTCTGATAAATATGTTGAAAGAATGTATCCCTTCCATAGTTCCCTTAGAGCTTGAGGCAGATAAACAAAGGATTCATCGTGATCGTTTTACAAAGAATTTAAACAGGAGGAACCATAGAAAAACTCAGATGAATTCCAAGACATATTCGCTGTAAGAATGAATTTTATTGGAATCCCTTAAAGCTGGTAACTATACAAAAGAAGAGTGGCCTTTGCGCATTAGGTCTTCTAGGGCCACGCAAGACAGACAGTGTGAGTTGGGGAAGTATATCCAGGAACTGAGAACACTAGGAGCTGTTGCCCAAATGAGATTCCCGGCTACCCAAAAAATCATGTGGAAAAATAAAATGCACAGCATAAGGGGCCCGAAGGAGTTCAAAAACATAGTGGAACAGATTAAAGTGCAAAATAAACTGAAATAAAAACACCAAGGAAAAATGATGGCTTAAAAGGTATCGAGAGAATACCCAATATGGTTGCAAGGAGGTTTTCCCAGGGAGGGTAAGCGTATTTCAGGCACTACAAGAAGGCAGAAGCAAAAGTAATCACTGGGTGGTGAGCATGTGAAAGAAAAAAAGAAAAGTCCACTTTTGCAGGAGATAGACAAAGAAATAAAGGAGCAGGGTTCTCACATCAAGGAAAAACAGACCTCTTTAGAATAAAATGTTAGTCCGAGTAGTTTGTATACCGATGAAGGTGTTGACATGGAATGTGAAACCCACTTGGTACAGGAGGAGTGGGTAGACATTTTAAAAAGGTACTAATGGGTTGAGCATTATGTGTGTACCAACCAATCATGTTGAGGTAAGGGGGTGGCAATTCTGATCAAAAGTTCTGTGAAGGCAGGTTTGGGTGAATGCACAGTTGAGCCAGAAGGCAGGTGGCTGGTTGCCAAAGTCAATATATATAGTGCATGGTATGAGTTTGTTAGATACTATAGGTTGAATATTGATGATCCGGCACCCCTTTGAGCTTTGTATTGTCAGTTATAGGAGGTCAAGGTCCCCATAGTGATAAGAGGGGATTTTAATATATTTATGAATTCTGATCTGGATAAATCTACTAAAAGAAACATGACAAACTCACCCAAGATGAGGACGCATGCAAGGCTGTTAATGAAAGATCTAGGGCTAATTGATATCTGGAGATAGAGAGCTAATAGAGATCAACGTTTTACTTTCCATAGTAAAAAGTATGGGCATGCCTCCAGAATTGATTTTTTTCTGGTGGATATTAGGTTGAGCAAAAAAGTTAGAAGAGTGGAACATTTGCTGGAACATCTCTCATATCACTCTGCAGTGAGTCTAGAATTACTCCTTGACAAAACACCAGCTCATCCTAGATGATCCCTAAATAGAACTTTATTACTGGATCCAGCAGTGGCAGAACAGCTAGGAAGAGATACAACAGAATTTTTTCATTTAAATAATAAGCCTCCATACATATAATATGGGACACATTTAAAGCCATCATTAGTGGCAGGATAATAGGCCAGTCAGAAAACAGAGATAAATTAAGGGACTTATAAGCTAAAATCAAGAGCCTTTAGAGGGAGGTAGGATTTCGACACAACACCCAGGATCAAGCCACTACGGAAAATAAGGTAAAAAATGCAAGAGCTGAGCTAGCAGATTATCTGGTAGGGATGATATGAAGTAAATGGTAGGCTAGCAAATTGGCCCATTACTAGTAAGGAGAGGGTTGTGGGAAACTATTGGCATGGAAGATGAAGGTGGAGTACTCTAGAAATACTATCAAAGAAATTGAAGATAAGTAGACTGGCAAACGATGTACAGAGGATTTGGATATAGAGCAGGCCTTTACCAGTTCCTTCCAAGAATTCTATACAGAGGATTTAGTAGTCTCAGAGGCCCAGATAGAGAAATTTCTTGGGAGTGATTGTTTTGCCCACTTTTCATACTGAAGCAAAGCAGAGTTTAAATCTGAAGATCAGTGTGGAGAAGGTGTGAGGGGTGATAAAGAAATTAAAAAGAGGGAAAGCAGCTGGCCTGCTGCCTGCCGAATGAACTGTATATGGTACTAAAAGTCGAGCTGATCCAGCCTTTAAATGATTTATTAAATAGAGGTTTTTTTAGGGTCATGTTTTGATGTTTTTGCAAGAGAAGGTTTTCCATCTGAGATAGTTTCTGATAATTGGTGTTAGACTTGTCAGCCTTAGGGTGGTCTTCCCCCAAAGTTTTTGCCTGCTTGCCTCCAATTTTGCTGAATCACTTTTGTTGGCTTTAGGACTCTGAGCTTTTTGTCGCTGTCAACCAGTGCTAAAGTGCATGCGTTTCTCCCCTAAAACATGTTATAATTGACTTATCCACAATTGGCATATTTAATTTATCTATAAGTCCCTAGTAGAGTGCATTACATGTGCCCAGGGCCTGTAAATTAAATGCTACTAGTTGGTCTGCAGCACTGATTGTGCCACCCGCACAAGTAACATTTTAAGCATGTCTCAGGCCTGCCACTGCAGAGACTGTGGGGCCGATTCCGATCTCGGTCGGAGGCGCACCTAACACTATTTAGCCGGGAAAAAAGCCAGGCGAATGCCTGTTTCCCGACCGATCCGCACATAATACCGAATGAGCAAGTACGATGTGCACAACTGCATAGATTCCGACCCAGTCGTACTCACCCACTCCAGGTCCCGTTTTCCGACCGAGGCGGATCCGGAAACGCAAAATCGAGTCGCACGGAAGCCAAAATGCAGCCCCGTCCGGCCGGACAAGTACGATGCGCTTTCCGTACGCGCCGAACCCGTCGCTACGCACGGCACGTCAAAGCATCCGGGAGAGGTGCACATAAGCTCCGATTCGCGCCACAAGACGATCCACGGCTACGAGACGAACACGCCAGCGACGAGGACGAGGCGAAGCAAAGAGAAAGACGAACGAGACGAACCAACCATGAATCCCATCGTGCCGATCCTACCAATATTCTACATCTACTACCGGAACAGGCACGGACGCGTACGGCGCAGAAGGTAAGTCAGACACCAACCACAAAAACAAACTACACGTACCCGACATATCACACACACACAGAGGGATGCAGAAATTACTTACACCAGCAACAGCAGCACCATAGGGGCGGGATGGCCATCAGCAATGCCACATATACACATAGGGGCCTGGATGCCCACCACCACTACCACCCCTACTCAGGGGGTGCCACATGCCTACCACTACTACCACCTCTACCCAGGGTGTGCCAGATGCCTACCACTACTACCACCCCTACCCAGGGGGTGCCAGATGCCTACCACCACTACCACCCCTACCCAGGGGGTGCCAGATGCCTACCACTACTACCACCTCTACCCATGGGGGGCTGGATGCCTACCACAACTACCACCCCTACCCATGGGGGGCTGGATGCCTACCACCACTACCACCCCTACCCAGGGGGTGCCAGATGCCTACCACTACTACCACCTCTACCCATGGGGGGCTGGATGCCTGTCACTACTACCACCTCTACCCAGGGGGTACCAGATGCCTACCACTACTACCACCTCTACCCATGGGGGGCTGGATGCCTGTCACTACTACCACCCCTACCCATGGGGGGCTGGATGCCTACCACTACTACCACCTCTACCCAGGGTGTGCCAGATGCCTACCACTACTACCACCCCTACCCAGGGTGTGCCAGATGCCTACCACTACTACCACCTCTACCCATGGGGGACTGGATGCCTGTCACTACTACCACCCCTACCCAGGGTCTGCCAGATGCCTACCACTACTACCACCTCTACCCATGGGGGGCTGGATGCCTGTCACTACTACCACCCCTACCCAGGGTGTGCCAGATGCCTACCACTACTACCACCTCTACCCATGGGGGCTGGATGCCTACCACCAACAACACCCCCACTCACAGGATGGCCAATACATGACACAACAAGCACACACCAACATAAACAATGCAACATAAAGACATCCCCCCCCAACACCATGACAAGCATGTGTAGACTGTGTCAAATGCCTACAACACTGAACATGACTTTGAACATACAATGTGACCCCTATCACATGTGCCACACATAAATGTGTGTGGCCCCCACAATGCAAGCAGACCATGACCACTGTGGCAATGGGGTCCAACCCCCATATCACAGTGACCAAAAGGTAAGTGTGGGGTCCATAGCTGAAGCACATCTTGAACATTGTGGCAATGGGGTCCAAACCCCCATCATCACAGTGACCAAAATGTAAGTGTGGGGCCCATAGCTGAAGCACATCTTGAACATTGTGGCAATGGGGTCCAAACCCCCATCATCACAGTGACCAAAATGTAAGTGTGGGGCCCATAGCTGAAGCACATCTTGAACATTGTGGCAATGGGGTCCAAACCCCCATCATCACAGTGACCAAAATGTAAGTGTGGGGCCCATAGCTGAAGCACAACTTGAACATTGTGGCAATGGGGTCCAAACCCCCATCAACACAGTGACCAAAATGTAAGTGAGGGGCCGATAGCTGAAGCACATCTTGAACATTGTGGCAATGGGGTCCAAACCCCCATCATCACAGTGACCAAAATGTAAGTGTTGACATTGAAAAAGCTGCAACTGCCAAACTGCATGGATGATTCCTGGTCACAGAACAACAAACACATCAGTGGCAAAGTAGTGCTTGTGTCCCATAGCAACATAGATTGGGGGAGGCAAACACTGCAGTGCAAATAAAACATACCTTTGGCCATGTGCAGACAAACATCATGGGGGCTGACACTGTCAACATTCATCAATGACAGAAGTGACCAACAGAATGCAGACCCACATATTTGCACCAATGGGCACACAAATGCAGATACCCTGTGGAGACTGTAGATGTGAGGTGAACAGATACCATACCATGGCAGCAATGGGACACACAAACAATGATCATTGTGCTGACTGATGACCTAGGAGTCCCAGGGACAGCAGGGGAAACCCACCAAACAACATACAGCCAATGGCACACTAAAGATATGCCAATGCAGTGGTGCAGATGCACAAACACAAACAGGCAGACCCACACTGCACATCAAACACAACAGGTGAGGGGGGGGTGCCAGTTTCCCCAGGCAACCACACAACACATGAGGAGGCCTGAATACCAATTACACAGATGCGCATACAGTGCCACACAAAGGTAACTCATGGATCCAAATCCCCTATGTGGGCAATCAGGCATTGTTAGATGAGAGGGAGCACAAATCACACATGTCACACAAGCATGTAGGAACAGCAACTGACACAGCAAGACACAGAGACACCACAGCACTACCCCCAGGGTCCCCACAATGTGGTGACCCTGGGCTGCATTACAATCCCACTGTGATGACAAAGCTAGATGTCGTTCACACTGTGAACCACAGTCATGTGTCCTGAGCAACAAACTACCATCACACCTACACAAGCACAAATCAATCAGCACGGCCAGTAAGCCAAGGCCAACATGGAGGCAGGGGTCTAGCCGGGCAACAACTCTCATCTGCACACACTCAACACCACACACCTCGACCTCCAACAATGTGCAGCAGTGAAGCTCACATGCACTGGTGACATTGCACATGCACCCATGACAATCCCATGGGTGGTGATGGGAACCAAGGTGCAGAAACACATCACACATGGCCACTCAACAAGACTCCTGAATGTCTGACACACTGCACACCACGCTGTACATGGACATGACGGCAATACCACACCAACCAATGGGATCCCGGCCACAGTCCCACACCAATGAAGAAGCCAAGGTCACCCACAAAGAATACACATAGACAACTACCTATATTGCAGCCCTGACCCTGAGGAGTGCCAGCAGTCACACACACAACGTGTCACAATCACTGAAAGCTAACACAAACTGGAAATCACATGACAGGTGTAAACAACAAGTGCCAAGGGGAATCCTGACTGTGACCCATCTGCGTCTGCCCACAAACTCAGCCCTGACAGCAAACACACCTATGGGTGACACCCTGATGACCAGTAATGTGCCATGCACCCACATCACAGAGAACCCAGGGAGAAGACTTTGGGGGAACATAGGTCAACTCAGCAAGCATCACAAACAGGAACACCACTAGGGATCCCAGCATGCACAGCAAAATGGAAGTGAACACACAGACATGCTCATACAACACACACCTTGGGCACAGGCGATGTCACAGGAGTACACACTGCCATGAGGGGACTCCACTCCTGTGTGAGGAAAGCTGTGCCATATGTTGCCTCAGTAGGGCTCCATCATGTCAGCAGAACACTTGGTCACACAGTCAACAATTAGCACCAAATGAAGGCTCCCGTCACATCAGCCTGGTCATGGGAGTGTCAACGAAATCATCAGCACAGATCCAACACACATATATAGCAAGTTGCACTGACAACATAGATTAGTCCTTCCCCATTGATGCCCAAACCTGCATGTCCAGTGGAGATGGCCACACGGTCAGGGAAGTAGACTAATTGAACAATGGCAAGCACAACAGATGTGCAGGGGTGGAAGTGACATTGCTAATGTAAGTAGGAAATCCCATTGCCAAATATTGAAAACATGACACCCTCAGATGCTGCTAAGGATGACATGGATACACCACAGGATAGGACACATTCCCCCTGGACCACATGGGTTCCTGCACAGTAACACTTCATTTTCATGAGACCAAATATCACCATCACTGCAGCAAGGGCATGGTTAGCATCATCAACATCATGTACATCAGAAGCAAAAGCACTAGAGAACAGAAAGTTGCTTCATTCAGCATATGTGGGTTCAAAAGTTGAAGTCCAGCAAAAAGAAACAAAGGCCAATGGCCAGTCCATCCTGAAAGTCAAAACAGGGTGACAGTGGCAGATGTCACCCTACGCATGCCTGCACTGATGAAAACCAGGGACAATCCCCTCGGAGGGGCATACGGGGGGCAGGCCAGGCACCGCAGGGACAGGATCAGGGCTCACCAGAAGGAGGCAGGGAAGGGGTGGTGGGTGCTGGAGAGCCACTGACAACTGCAGTGGAGGTGTCTGACATGGTGTGTGCCGGCACAACTGGGGGGCATGACTCAGATGGTGTGGGTGCCGGCACGACTGCAGTGGGCCGTGCAGATGGAGTGGACAGGTTCCCCAACTGCAGTGCCCAAGTCAGACGGGGTGGTAGTGGACTCCACTGCAGTGCCTACCTCCAGGGGAGGAGAATGGGGATCAGGTAAGATGGGCAGGACAGAGGGGGAGGACACCGTCTCCACACCAGTGGCACAGACACGTGCAGCGGGGGGTGTGGGGCCGGAAGAGCAAGTGGCAGGGGGAGAAGGCCTGATCTTTTTGGGGATGGTGTATCTGTGGGTGGGGGAACCTGGGGCAGGGTGTGGTGGGGGCACCTGTGGAGTGTGGGCCTGAGGGATGGAGGAAGGAGACTTGGTGGTTGAGCTGCAGGGTGGCGGCGGGGTCTTGCTCTTCCGGGTCCGGGGGGACTTGCGGATGGGGGCATCAGTCTGTCTGCGCCTGGGGGAGGGTGTCCGGGGGCGAGGGGCACTCCGCTCCGTGTGGGTGGGCTTCCTCTTCCCCCTGAATGCTGGATCAGCTGGATCGGAGGGGAAGAGGCCGAGGTCACTGAGGAAGAGCCGCTGTGTCTTTGGGGTTGCAGGTGAGGCAAGGGAGGGGGCTTTGGAGGGAGAGGCAACTGAGGACTGCGCAGTGCTCATGGATGCATGTGTGTGTGCCTGGGCCACATCCCCTGTGAGTGTGGTTTCAGTCCCCTGACTGTGCGTGCGTGTGCGTCTTGTTTGTGGCGTGTGTGTCTGTGTGCTGCTCGTGTCTGTGCTGGTGTGTGCCTGTGCCGGTGTGTGTGTGCTTGGGACAGGTAAGGTGCTGGGGAGTGTGGATGGGGCAGAGGAAGGAGGGGTGAGGGACTGTTGGAGGAGGGACACTGCTGCCGTCAGGGAGGAGTCCATGGACCTATTGCCCCTCTGTAGGGCAGACATGCCCGATGAGATGCCCTCCATGAACGACACCAGCTGAGTCAACAGAGTGGTGTGTGCATGGAGGACACTCAGCATCGCTGTCTGCCCTATATGGAGCTGGCAAAGGAGGCACACAGACTCCTCACTCAGGGCAGCAGGGGACACAGGGGCAGGGGGTGCGGTGCCTGGCCCGAAGGAGACACTCTCCCGAACATGGGAGCCTCCACGGACCTCGGGAATGGGAGCCGATGGGAGGGCGGTGGTGGTGGTGGTGGCGGGGACAGCAACACTAGCTGGGGTGTGGTGGCTGCTGACACCCGCATCCACAAGGGAGTCATCCTCCGAGCTGCTGTGGTCCTCAGCTGAGGTGGATGGTGCTGAGGACTCCTCGGTGTGGCTCCCCTCACCCTCCGTGCCACTGGGTCCCTCCGACCACTCCTCGGCTGCTGACCCAGTCTGGCTCTGCGGCTCCTCCTGGTCCTTGGAGCTGTCCCCTCCTGTGGCCGTGGATGTATCTGCAAACAATGGGGAAACAGACAGACATCAGTCACCTGCACTGACCGCACACACCACAGTAAGTACAGCACATTACAGAGCAAGCCCTGGCATCCTTAGTTGAACATTGCCAAAAGTGCCCAAACAGAATAGGAGAAGCCAATTGTCAGTCTGATGGTCAACCATGGCACTCACATCCCTCCTGGCCTTGCACCCATCTGTCTGGTGTCTGTTGGATGGCAATACCCCAGTGTGGACACATGCACCACCTACACAGTAGTTGGACAGTGCAGAAAACACGGTGAAGCATGTGAACATGCACACATCACAACTCTTGCCACTGAGTCAGTACAGGTGTCCGGATGAAAGGGATGCCCAGAGTCAAATATGAAATGCATGTGATGCATACCAGCGACAGACACCATGATGCACCCACGTCCTGATAGCCATTGCCACAATGGTGTGCATGTAGCACATGTCACTCCCCTGCAGGATCACTCATAGGAAGTTACATGCCATGGCACAGGCATGCCTGCTAAGTCATACATCACTGTCTCCAGTCACATGGGCAGGGCAGCCAGACAACAACACTCTGCACTGTGTCACAATAGTAGGTCATGGGGAATGCAAGTCCTGGAGCTGAACAAGTGCACATGTACATCCCCCACACACCACATCATCTGAACCCTTATCTGTCCAGCTCATACCGATTGGACATATGGGAGACCTGTAACACAACCCTCTGAACCCGAGCACCTCACAATCTGCTGTGAATGGGAAACAGCTGCCTGAACTTCACATTCGCATACCCCAGTCTGCACGGTCAGGTGATCAAACACCTATGTGTCACACAAGTATCGTCTCCTATGGTCACATCTCCGGTGGCATGCTGATCCCCAACCAAGAAACACCCCAGCAGTCCTGACAACGGAGCCACAGCACACTGACACAGAGGCAGACACCTGAGGGGACATAACACTGAGCACAACGTGTCAGCTGATACACGGAAGTGGGAGTACAGAGTGTATTGTATGGCCTGGAGTAGGCATGACTGTCCTGCCCCACATGAATGAGGGATGAGCCCTGGACAGTAGGCAGCTGGCTAAGTATGTGCGACACACGTAATATACATACTCCTGGGGCCCAAACATTGTTCCCACCCGCAGCATGGGTGTGTGCCAGATACCCCAGGCACATGTGGTGGATCAGCTCAGCAATTGGACCACATATCAAAGTAACACGCAGATTACATGTCAGAACACAGGCATTGTGTAAGCAATGGACCCACCCATGATGCCCACCACAGAGTTAGGGGAACAGATGCTGTCCCCCACCTTGAGTCAAGCAAACTGCAAGGACACAGTACCCAAGTGACAATTCCCTGACTGCAAGGGCCACACCTGGGTATCAGATGAGGAGTGGGCAGTGCACAATCGAGGGACATGGGTCCTGGACCACATGACTGATGTACTGTGGAAGTTTAACCAGGCCAGAGGAGGGCACATAGCATGGCAGACAAAGTTCACAATGCAGTCATGGACTCACCCCCTCCTTGCTGCTCTCTGGCCTTCAGCTGCCCATCCAGATCAGGGAAGACCACCGCCAGGATCCTGAGCATGTGGGGGGTCAGGGTCCGGTGTCTGCCCCTCCTGCGAGGAGGCGACAGCTTCAGCTGGACCCGTGCGATCCTCCGGGTCCAGCCCCGAAGGTCCTGCCACCTCTTCTGGCAGTTGCGGATCCGGCGCTTGTAGACCCCCACGGTTTTCACTGCCCGGACGATGGTCAGCCATATCTGCTGCTTCTGGTGGGCATCAACCTGTGAGGATGACAAAGTGAGAATGCCATTACTACACATGCAACATATCCGTGCATTACACAGTTGGATATACATGTCTCAATCACAGGGGCACATGATGTACACAGGCAGTGCAACGATGGCTATGGACAGTATGCCAGCAGTTACTACATGGTATCATTGCCTGGGAAGTAAAACCTTGTTTAAATGCACTGTCACTGCACTATACCTGTTCAGTGCATGTAACTACACACTATGGGGGTAACAACTACTCATTGAGCCTGCTAGCCAGTGGCGTGCAGACTGTTAGCCTTGCTAGTCAGACAACATGCACATTTAGTAAGGCAGTGGACAGCACACTCAACTGCTCCCCTGCTTTCCCATACAGCTTGCTGTACTGTGGAAGGAGGCTGTCCAGCAGGGCCTGGTTCTCCTCAGTGCTGAAGGCTGGGGCTCTCTCCACAGTACGTGCCATTGCAGGGTCCAGAGGGTGCAGATACAGCAGCAGTGGTGGTGGCAAATGTCGTCCTGAAGCATGTAGTGCAGGCAAGTGAGCTCTCAGGGGAACAGCCAGCATTATATGTGTGCTGCAGAGGCAGATACTGTCCCATGTGTCCAAAGTGATAGGTCCAAGTCGTTTGCATCTTCTGAATCTGGCCAATCCATGGAATTGCACCACTTACACACGCCCACAGCATCCTTCAAAAGTTCAACTTCATGACACCCATGAATTTGCAACATTGTTGTGGGTGACCAACTGAATTTCCAGCATCAGACTCGTTCAAGATTTGAAAACGCGTCCGTTGCCAGGCCATAGCCAATGGGTGCGCACCGATCGGTCCATTGCTGTCCAACGCGTATTGTGAATACAACGCGTACCCGCTCACATTGAATGCAATGGGCCGGCCGGGCACACCGATCGGTCCATTGCTGTTCAGCGCGTACCCGGGATACAACGCGTACCCGCACACATTGAATGCAATGGGCCGGCCGGGCACACCGATCGGTCCATTGCTGTTCAGCGCTGCACCGGATACAACGCGTACCCGCACACATTGAATGCAATGGGCCGGCCGGGCACACCGATCGGTCCATTGCTGTTCAACGCAGTATCCGGGATACAATGCGTACCCGCTCACATTGAATGCAATGGGCCGGCCGGGCACACCGATCGGTCCATTGCTGTTCAACGCGTACCCGGGATACAATGCGTACCCGCTCACATTTAATGCAATGGACCAGCCGGGCACACCGATCGGTCCATTGCTGTTCAACGCTGCACTGGATACAACGCGTGCACCGCTCACATTGAATGCAATGGCCAATGTGTGCGCAATCGATCGGTCCATTGCTGTCCAACGCGTATTGCGAATACAAAGCGTACCCGCTCACATTGAATGCGATGGCCAATGTGTGCGCACCGATCGGTCCATTGCTGTCCAATGCGTATTGCGAATACAACGCGTACCCACTCACATTGAATGCAATGGCCAATGTGTGCGCACCGATCGGTCCATTGCTGTCCAACGCGTATTGCGAATACAACGCGTACCCGCTCACATTGAATGCAATGGCCAATGTGTGCGCACCGATCGGTCCATTGCTGTCCAACGCGTATTGCGAATATAACGCGTACCCACTCACATTGAATGCAATGGCCAATGTGTGCGCACCGATCGGTCCATTGCTGTCCAACGCGTCCCTGTACAAGTCACTGGCATATGTCACCATGCCTGTCACAGGTGAACATATGCCAGCCACATATACTTCCCAGGGAGTGAGGGGCACACCTACAACACCACAGCCTGCCACACTGTATCCTAAGGCATGTAAGGCTGCATTACCTATTCCGTGTATGGGGGTGAACATGTTGTTCTGTGGGTGTCACTTGGGGGCAGCCACTCCCAGGCTGTGCACGTGTTCATGGGGACAGAATCCTTGGTGTTTCGTGTACAGGACCACTGTGATGTGCAACTGTTCATTTCTGAGCATGTGGCATGGTCACATTTCACGGTGGTGTATGTGTATGTCATGTCACATACCCCCTGAGTCCCATGTGGGATGGTATGTACGTCCCAGGGTGACCCATTGCCACAATAGTGATGGTCCTCCACAGTCTGTGTGCATGTTGTGTTTACAATGTCTCTGATTCCATGTGCACAATGAGAGACAGTCTCCACAACCACGTTGTTTGTGCATGGACTTTGATGTTGTGCGTGTGTGTGTCACAGACGTCCATGTCTGTCCTGCCGAGGCAACAGGGACCACTACCTGTGGGGGTCATGGTTGTTTTGCTGTGGTGTATTCATGATACACCATGTCATGCCAGTGTCCATGTGGCAATACAGGGTCCCTGGGAATCTACCTGTCGTTGAGCTGTGATGCCTGGGGCACATCTGTCCTCACATGTCACTGTGGGGTGTGTTTGGAACGTGGCAGCAGGAGATGGGAACTGTGACACGGCCTCATGATATCCCATGGCACAACCTGGGACTTGTTGATGCCA
Organism: Calotriton arnoldi; assembly: GCA_963921515.1. Taxonomy (NCBI): domain Eukaryota; kingdom Metazoa; phylum Chordata; class Amphibia; order Caudata; family Salamandridae; genus Calotriton; species Calotriton arnoldi. The sequence continues at coordinate 1,157,907 of CAWUFW010005029.1, forward strand.
CTTGTTGAACTGTGATGTTAGATGTTGGCCATGTATGTGCCATACATGTCCTTACGGAACTGCACACATCATGTACTTGTGCCTCATAATGATGTATCATGTGATATTGAGTATGGTCAATGCCACATATGTGGGGTGACTGACAATCTTTCTTCCTTCACCTATGCACTGCAGGGCACCAGCTGTCCATAGACCATTCCCTGACCTTGCAACCATGGTGGAACGGGACTGCATCCGACGGTACCGCTTCACCAGGCCGCTGATTGAGGTATTGACGGTGCGGTTGGCCCCACATTTGCAAGCTGGCCGGACATACCCTACAGCGCTGACCCCCAAGGTGAAGGTGATGGCAGTCCTACACTTCTTTGCCACCGGTACCTTTCAACACACTGTGGCGACTGCTGGTGGGATGTCACAGACCATGTTCAGCCGTGTGCTCCGCGATGTTTTGGAGGCTATGTTGATATACCTGAACCAGTACATCTATTTCCCTAGACTCCAACAACTCACTGACGTGAAGAGTGACTTCTATGCCCTGGGGAGGATGCTGCATGTCATTGGCTCCATTGATGGGACACATGTTGCTTTGGTACCACCACAGGCCCAAGAGCAGGCATACAGAAACCGCAAACACTACCACTCGGTCAATGCCCTGGTGGTATGTCTTGCAGATATGAGCATCTCACACGTCTGAGCCCATTTCCCCGGTTCTGCACACGATGCCTACGTGATGAGGAGTAGTCGCATCCCGAGGATGATGTCACAGATGCGGAACCAGCGTGCCTGGCTTGTTGGTGTGTACTGACTTTGTACCATTGTGTGTGTTCTGCAATGTAGTGTTCCACCCTCTTTTCCAACTCAGCTAATGTGCAATTGTCTGTATGTAGGTGACTCCGGATACCCCAACATGCCGTGGTTACTGACGTCCCTCAGGAACCCTGTGACACCATCCCAGATGCGCTACAATGAGGTACATGGTCGGACCAGGAGAGTGATTGAGCGGACATTTGGTCTCCTGAAGAGCCGCTTCCGCTGCCTGGACAAGACAGGAGGGGCCCTCCCATATGCCCCAGCAAAGGTGTGCAAGATTGTCATCGTCTGCTGCATGCTACACAACCTGGCAGTGCGGAAGGAGTTGCCTATCATCCTGGATGACGATGACCAACATCCGCCACCTGTGGAGGATCCTGGCCTGGACCACGATGCAAGTGATGATGATGATGATGATGATGGTGATGTCCGCACACAGCTCATCACCAACTTCTTCAGCTGAATGTGAGTGTCCAGAGATGTCATGTCAATGATGTGAGTATGCATGATATGTGTTGGTGGTGCTCTGGTGCTGTTTGAGTGTGTCCATGTCCTACATGACTGTATGCGTGTAGCGATGTGTCCTTACAGGTAGTCTGTACTCCCCAACAGTGTTGACATGCTAACTTGGTTCTGGGTGGGTATCTTGTGACATGTATTGGGCATGAGTATTGCAGTTCTGTCCTGTTCTTCAGTGCTTTTGACTGTGTTTCATTTCTGTCCTTCACAGGGTACTTTCAGAGTCGTTTGGTCAACTGTGATCCCGACACCGTGATTCGACTTCCAGGGTGGTAGCTGTCGTGTCCCTACAGATGATGTGCGCCACACCCATGGACTTCCTTCCTTCTACACTTGTTGACTGTGTGCCCGCTGCCAGGTGGGATTACCTTGCATCTGTAGTGGTTACAACATGTTGCAAATGTGTAATAAACCTGTGCTTCACTTTTTGATGTGCGTTGTCTGTGGTCACACATCTGACTGACATTTGCTTACTGCACCAGTGGGCTAGTTGACAAAGACTGTGAATAGGTGTTAAGCTGTGCATTGCACCGTATTTCCTGGCAACATCAGTGTAGGCGATGAGTCAGATGGCCTAGGTGTGTATATGTTGTGTAGCCCTGGTGGTGTGTCTCCCTCATATGTGTCACGTCGCCATGACTCACATGCCTGTGTTGTACTTGCTGTAGCAGTTAGCATGCACAGTGTAATTTCGCAGGTCATCATCTCCATGACAGAAACCACGTTGGAATCACAACAGAGGCAGGTATGGTGTATTAGTGTGTTTATTGTCATACATGTGTGTGTATAGTGCACAGGATGGTGGGTGCTGTACATTTTGATTGCAATCCAAAGTTCCTAGATGAATTGGAAGTCCTGGTAGCAGAAATGTCCTGAATATAGTCCACAGTCATCTGATACATTGGTCCAACTTGTACCCCCCCATGTCATGTGGGGGATTTGTGTTGCAGTCAACAGGGTGAACTGTTTGCGCACAAAGGTGATTATCCAGAACAGCTTTTGGCTTCCTGGGGGTTGCACATGGCCATCAGCCTCTCAGTTGCCCCTCCTCGGACAACCCCTCTTCTTTGGGGGGGGACCCTCAAGTGCAGGCTGCTGCGGTGCAGGGGACTCTCCGCCAGAGTCATCCTCCCTCCCTGTGGCAGTTGCAGTTGTTTCAGCACCAGATGTTGTGGGCACACAGGGAGGTGTTGACTGGTTGCTGCTCATCTGGCAGAGGCATTGTAATATGTCCCTATGCACCGCCGTCATCTCTTGCAGTGTGTCCCACTTGGACTCCACGCGGACATGTGTAAGTCCAAGCGTGCATGATGGGCAGCCTGCTGCTGTTTAATGTCCCTGAGGAGCCCCAATGCCTGGCTGAGGTCTCCGGTGCTGGACTGGTATGCATCGGCTATGCGTGCCAGTTGTGGGTCATCATGCAGTCCAGACCCCTCTGCGATCAGCGACCTATGTCTCCCACCCCTCCCACCACCCCTGGCGACACGTGCAGTACCTGAGGTGGCACGCACAGGTGACCCTGGGCCCCCTTGGGGGTTGTTGGTGGTGTTGGTGTCCATGGCCCCACATTGGTCCAGGGTCCCTGTGCTGGTGGTGGTGGTGCTCCTTGGTCTGTCCATGTCGGCAGGGGTGGTATGTGTGTTGACAGTCGTTGGAGGGGTGGGTGCAGGGGGTGCAGCTGGTGGTCCTGCTGGTGCTGCATGATGACTTGCTCCGGAGGTGCAAGGTAGGTCTTCTTCATCCGAGGAGGGCAGAGGCTGTTCCACACCAGTGAGCTCCGTTTCCCCTTGAGCCTGGGACGGGAACTCCTCAGCGTCTGCTGCTGTGTCCCCATCATCACCTGTTTTTGGGAGACACACACAATGTATGTTATGTTTCTGCAGGCATCAATGGTTGACACACCTGACAGTTGTGACTGTACCTCTGGATGCGGGCCTGTACATTGCATTGTCCTAAGTTGTCACAGTCAGAGGTTGATATTGGTGTAGCACATTGTTCTGCATAATTCGGGCATTTCTATATGAATGTTGGGGTGTGTACATGGTCTGCATTGGTTGTATTTGGTTGACATCCGGCCCTCCTTCCCACCCAGCCAGATATTCCACCATGGAACGTGCTTCCATTGCAGGGAGTGCAAGTTGTCTTTCAGGATGTCAGTCAGTGGTGTCCTGCTGTTGGTTGGTGCACAGTTGCCAGCAGGGCCTTGTGCTCCCCACAGCAGTACCCAGTGTCAGCCATCTTGTCAGTTCTTTTCCACTCCCTGTGATGTGCGCATGGTTCAGGGTGGTGTTGATGGGACAGTTGTGGGGGTGACCAATATCTGTGACTACCACTCCCATCATGCTATTGCCTCCACCGCACTTCCCAGCATGCCCACACTTACTTGCTTTTGGGTGGACTTCACTGTGTGTGAGTGTGAGAGCAATGGCAAGATGGCTGACAGTGGTGTCCTGCTGTTGGTTGGTGCCCAGTTCCCAGCAGGGCCATGTGCTACCCACAACTGAGCACCAGTGTCAGCCATCTTTGAAGTGGCTTTTCACTCCCTGTGAGGTGTGCATGCTTGAGTGTGAGCTTGCTGGGCCATGTGGGTGGGGGATGTTGAGCTGTGACTACCACTCCCATCATGCTATTGCCTCCACCCCCTTCCCAGCATGCCCATGCTTCCTTCCTTTTGACTCTGCTTCCCTGTGGGGTTGTGTGCCTGTGCTGACAAGATGGCTGACAGTGTTATCCTGGGGTTAGTTTTGCTACAAGTCCCATGTGTGTCCCTGTGCTTCACACAGCATGACCCAGGGTTGTGGTTCTTTGTGGGATATTTGATTGGAGTGTGAGGCAATGCATTCTCCCAGGTGAGTTGTGTGGAGTTTGTGTTAGGGGTGTGTGTGAGAAACGCTGCTGGTAACTATGGTCAGGGCTTTCAGTCCTCCTTCCCACCCAGCCAGATATCCCACCATGGAACGTGCTTCCGTTGCAGGGAGTGCAAGTTGGCTTTCAGGATGTCAGTCAGTGGTGTCCTGCTGTTGGTTGGTGCACAGTTGCCAGCAGGACCTTGTGCTCCCCACAGCAGTAGCCAGTGTCAGCCATCTTGTCAGTTGTTTTCCACTCCCTGTGATGTGAGCATGGTTCATGGTGGTGTTGATGTGCGCATTGTGAGGGTGGGCAATATCTGTGACTACGACTCCCATGATGCTATTGGCTACACTGACTTGCCCAGCATACACAGGATTCCTTCCTTTCAGTGGGCTTCACTGTGAGGTGGTGTTGTAGTGGTGGCTACATGTCTGGATGTGTTTGTTAGTTATATTTGTGCCACTGCCTAGCTGTAGTTGTAGTTGTGTTTGTACATGTGATGACACAGTTACATATCACTATGAGATGGCATGTGTTGTGTTTATTTGACTGACATACACATTTTGGGATGATTCTGTTCTGGTTGGTGTGTATTTGCTAAGGGTGCATGGTTTGACTCTCCCCTTGACAGTGATGTGTGTGTATTGTCGCACAATATTGTGTACATTTGTTGTGTACTCACCAGGCTCTGGGATGTTTTCTAGTCCATATACGCTCACTGGTGGTAGGATGGCCCGCACCCTCTCCTCCCAGGGCCTGAGGTATACTGGTTTGGCAGGAGGGCCACTGCCGGTGTGTTGGCTCAAGAGGTAGTCCTTCTTCAACAGATCCCTGACCCTCCTGGGCACGTCATACCACCTGTTCTGGATGTCTACCTTTGTGCGCAAACATGGTGATTGTGCGTTCACCCTGTCGACAATCCTCTCCCACATCTTGGTTTTCTGAGACATGGGTGTCTGTTGGACCAGTGTGGCTCTACCCTGAGGATCTCATCTACCAGGACTTCCAATTCACTATCTAGGAACTTATGATTCTTCTTTGGGGGCATGGTGAGTGATGTGTGTGTTGGTGTGCAGGTGAGGGTGTGTGAGTGTGTGAGTGTGTGTTTTGCTGGGTGTATGTGAGGGTGCTATTTGTTGAGGTGCTGATGGTGTGTGGCTTGTGTGATGGATGAGCTGTGGGTGGGTGTGTGGTTGCTGTCTGTTGAGTGCTGGCAGGTCATTTGAATTTGCAAAGGATCATGGTAGGGATTTGTGTCCTTTATATGGGTGGAGTTGTGGGTGTGTCTTTGTTCCCTGTTCCCCCCCCAGTATTTATTGGCTTTGTAATTGCTTGTTTGGCCTTTTTTTGTGTGTTTTTCCCTTTGTACTTTTTGTGCATGTAGGAGACGTTCTTGTGACCAAGTCGGACCCTGCAGTTGTCTCGTACGAGCTTCTCCGAGTCGTTCACGCTGTGTTTCTGCTGTTTTCTATGCTGCGTACGCGTCGGTCGTGGTGTATTGGGTTGCTTTGGCTCGCAGTTTTGTATGCGTGTCGGTCGTACGGCTTGGCCTCCGTGCGACTCGGTCGTGTTTTCCACGCGTTGCATTGTACTTGGCGGGTAGGAGTTCGCGGGTACGTTTCGTTCGGGATTCTTCCGGGTGCGTGTCGGTCGGTTCGATTCGCGTGGTTTTCCGGCCGGATAGCTGTTTTCCGCGCGGCTCGGTCGTTCGGCTTGTGTTCCGTACGAGTCGGTCGGATTTTGCACGCTTCTCATCGTACTTTGCGGGTCGGGCTGCACCGGTACGTGTCGGTCGGAATGAATTCCGGCTCCGAGTCGGTCGGTACGTTTTCCGGCCCGAATCGGAATCGACCCCTGAGTGTGCAGTATATACTGCCATGACGACTTGGTATTTGAAACCCTTTGCCAAACCTTAAACTCGCATCTTATTACATATAGGTCACCCTTAAGGTAGGCCCTAGGTAGCGCACAGGGCAGAGTGCTGTGTAATCAAGAGGTAGGCCATGCACTTTTATGTTTTGCATGTCCTGGTAGTGAAAAACACCCAAATTAATTTTTCGCTACTCTGAGGCTTACCCCTCTCATAGGTTAACATTGGGAATTCCTTATTACACTTATCAGCTGTAAATCCTAATTGAGAAAGAGTAGATGTGTCAGGTTTCATATCATTGGAACACAGATGATAAATCCTTTTTATTTACCTTTGAATTTATCATTACCATTTTAAAAATGTCACATATAGAAAGATGGTTTTTTTCTCCTCTTAGCCCTTTGGGCCTGCATACTATCTCCAATATACATCTGGGGTGGATGACAGCTGGACTTTGTTCATTCCCTCTAGACAGCAACACACAAAGGGAGCTTAGGTGTGACTGAGTGGCCATCCATATCCTGATGGCTCATCCAGGGCAAGATGGAAGGGAAGAGCTGACACTTACACCTTAACAAGTTGTGTTCTGTCCCCACACAAATAGTTGCATACACCCCTAGAGTGAGTCTGGAGCCAGAGCTGGAATGGAGGACCTCTGTGCATGCCAAAGCCCTTTCTCACTCATCACCGATTCATCGCCGCTGCTGCACAAACCATGGATCTTGCATCGCCGACAGCACGGCGTTTGTCTCCAGTCTCCGACACAACTCCGACTTTGCATGGCTCTATGCCAATGCATCAACTTCAATCCAGCCATTTGACGACAACTCAAAGCTTCATTGGTCCTCGCATCTTGACTCCATTGACAATGAATCTGAGACACTTTGCGGTGGGCCAAGGCAGGTCCCTGTAACCGACCCGCGCTCCATCGAGGTCGGCCTGAACGTTTGTATTTACCCCGGTCTAGCATGACCAGATAGCCCAGGTTGGTTCTAAGCACTATAATTTAATATAATCTTTGAAAAATCATTACTCTGATTATACTTTTTGGGATTTTTGACATCTTGTTCTTGTTTTATTCATAAAAATACAACCTATTTTTCTAACTTGGTATGGAATTTGTTTGTTGTGTTTTCCCTGTGTTACTGTTTGAAGTGTTACACAAATACTTTCCAAATTGCCTATTAAGTTAAGCCTGCCTGCTCTGTGCCATGCTTCCAGAGGGTGAGCACATGTAAATTTATGATGTGTATCTGACTTATTTTGGCTAGGATTGTGATTCCTGTTTGGATAGGGTGCATACCTCTGCCAACCAGAAACCCAATTTCTAACAATGGAGTACAGTATATTTCTGAGGGTTTGAGGAAGTTCTTAGAAACAGGAATCAAACACAAGACATGTAGTTTATATCACCCTCGGGCTAATGGTCAAGTAAAACAAGCTAATTGAGTAATTACTGAATGTTTCAGAGGAGCGTTAATGGAGAACGAGAATGTGAATGATGCTGTGCGAGCAATGCTATGGTCATACCATAACACACCACATCCTGTCACAGAGGGGTCTCCTTTCAAATCTTTGATTGGAAGAATCTTGTGTGCTTTTCTAAGACCCACATGGTTGAATACATTTAAAAGTATCTGATCTGGGAGTATAGATCAAGACCATTTTGATGAGTATTAGTCACAAGAAAATTGAGGTGTGTCATGAAACGAGCAAAAGTAGGTATCATGTTTTGAAGGAAACCAAGCATGTTGGTTTTAAGAAATGTGATCTGGAACATCTAAGATTACCAGAGTCAAGAGTGATGAAGGGTAAATTGAGATTACGTTCTGCCTATTTGATTAATGAAGTGAATGATGATGATTTTGCTGTCAAGTTAAGTAATGAACAATGGTGGAATTCTGCACGTGTTGTTAAGGTTATTGCCGATAGTGATGATTTTGGGTCAGAATGCCATGTTCCTCTTTTTGATTATAGTAATGGTCAAAATTAAAGGAAAAGAAAGACCAAAAGTCCTGTCAGATTTAAAGATCACATTCATCACATGATGATGATAATGAAATCACATTCTGGGATGAAAATGTTGATCTGTTGTGAGAATTATTATTTATACAAATTGTATTTGATATTGTGGATATGGGTTCTTTTAATGATTTTAATATGTTTTGTTATAATGGTTTCCATATTGATGGTTGTGCTCATTTTACTGTTATTGTTGTTATTTTATTATTAGTTTTTATTTTCATTTTGTAGCTTATATTGCTTTGTTTGTACCCTGTTAAGTTCTGTATATAAAGGGGGAAAGTGTTTTATATCCTAGGTTTGCCTGTTTCTTTGTAACATCTTGTCATTCGAGAATTGAAGCTTGAGGTCGACACAAAACAACAGCCCATGGGATGGAGGAGGAGCAGGGCATAGTTTCGGTGCTGCCTGTTTTCATGCTGACTAGTCTACAATAAATATTTTCCATACTTTTCGTGCTGCATGCTCTTTTTTAGGTCGATCGTTGGCAGCTCATGCGCTGCTCTGCGAGGCATGCTGTGATGCAGCATGGCCTTGAAGCCCCGCCCACTCTCCGTCCATATTTTTCATTGGCTTGTGTCATTGTCCTTCCTAATTGTTGGCTTCTGATTCATTAATAGGAATGTTAGTCCCTCCTTAGTACCACCTTATCTTCATTTGTAACCTCCCATGAGGACTGGCCCTTTTACTTCTGTTGTTACAAGGTATGTTTAATTCAGTCTGTAAGCACTATTTTCTTTAATGACTTTCTGGTACTGCAGGCAGGACATACTTCCCTGCAACATTCAGTGTGCCATGCGCGCTTTAACTTTCAAAGCAGCCCGGGACAATGGCCTCGCATTACCAGAGTTTGAGCTATTGGCATCAGTAAATGCCAATAGCTTAAACTCTCGCTAATGTGAGACTTATTACATTGCAAATATATATTTTTTTAAAGTGCCCTATACAGCGCTTTTACTTTAATGGCGACCGTGCCCCTTTCTTTAGACACGGCTAGTCTAAACAAAGGGGCATGGGCTCTATTAACGTGAAAGCGGGGCATGGGGCACTTTTACAAAAAAAAGTATTTGCAATGCAGTAGGTCTCGTATTTGCGAGAGTTTAAGCTATTGGCATTTACCAATGCCAATAGCTTAAACTCTCGTAAATGAGAGTACTAATGCATTACCTTCCTCCTCCGTCTTCCTCATCACAGTCACCCAGGAGCACTACGTGTTCAGGGCACAGCATTCACCCATTTAAAAAAATCCTCACCCATGATGGCGGCCTGACAGGAAGTACCTGTCACCTGACCTATAAGGGTGGGGCAACCCCAGATCACATCCTGTTTTTTTTCTCTGTGTTCCGGCTGGAACACCCATTGATGTGGCACTACTAAGGTGGTGAGTATGTTTTTCTTTTATTTTTATGGAGACTTCTTATTGTGTATGCCGTATTTCCGCCACCGCTCCTGCGAAGAGCGACTAGGGGGCGGCGATGGTGGATTTTGGTACTTGTGCCGCTCCTGTGCTTTAGAGGTCAGGAGTGGCGGTTATAGCTTCTGCCATATGTGCCATATGCACCTCGGCTCTCGTGCCGGGTGCCTGAGTCTTCCGCATTTGGGCCTGCGGCTTACTTGTGTTACGGTCTTCCCTGACGATACTGACTCCCCCGCGGGGGGTTCCCGGGGGAGGTTATAGTCACGGGATTGGCATTTTCAGCGTGCCGGGTCATGGGGGAAGTACCGGTTTGCTTAACAACGGTGTCTCTCATGCCTTTAAATGTTTGTTCTTCCTCTTTGTCGGCAGTTGTGTTTTTTGATGCATCCATAGAGGGTAAACACTCTAAGAAGCGTAAACATCATTCTTCTGGTTCAGAGTCTGAACCTCCTTCCTCCCAGCCTGTGGGCAGGGATCTTGATGTCCTTCAGGCAATGATTATTAAGGCAGTGGATTCTGCTTTTGCGGCTCTGGATGGGCCGATGCCTAAAGTTCCCAGAGTTTCTTCTCAGCCTGACCCAGACTCTGATGGTTCAGATGAAGAACAACGGGGACGCTTTGTTAAAGGCGCTGAATTGAAGGAAGTGATGACTCACTTGAAGGACAATTTAGCCTTTCAGACTGTTGTTCCTCTTTATGAGGAGGACGATTTTTTCTCTCAGTACCGCTGGAAGGAGTCTGACGCTCTTCCCATCCATAAGGCTATCCAGGGGCTTTTGTCCAGGGAATGGTCTGATGTGGAGAAAGCTGGGTTCCCTTGGTTCCTCGCAAAGAAGTACCCTCTTCAAAATTTCCTGACAGAGTTCCCCCTCAAGTGAAAGTGGACTCTCTGATGGTGGGTCTGGCCTCCAGTGGTTCCATCATCTCGGAGGACGCCTCTCCTAGCGATCCAGTTGATAAGAAGGTAAACAGTGCTGCCAAGCGGGCTTACTCCGCCGCTAACTTTTCCATCAGGGCTGGTGCTTATGCCTCGTATGTGGTCCAATCGCTCCTGCATGATTTTCAGGCCTTGTCAGAGGACCTTCAGTAAGGGGAGGATGTCAATTCGCGTCTGTCTCTTATGGTATTACAGGTTCACTTTTTGTCTGACATTACATTTGACTCTCTGTCCACTGCGGCGGCCATTTCTGGTTCCATTGTTTCTGATCATCGAAACATCTGGATGAAGTCGAGGCAGGCAGAGGCCTCCCAGAAGTCCCTACTGTCATGTTTGTCTTTTGATGGGGCTAAGTTGTTTGGCCCTCAACTCGAGGATCTGCTGAAGAAATCAGTGGAGGATCGTAAACTCATGACGCTTTTGCGGCCTGCTCTGAGAGGTCGGGGTTTGGTTATCGGTGAGCGTTTGGGAATCCCCCCCTCGGCTCCCAGCCCTTTCATGGGAGGAGTCATGGCCGTGGCACCCCCTTCTCTGATTAATCCTAGCAACAACCCGCGGGTGCTGCCCTTGCCAATTCCACTCCAAAATCCTGACTATCTCAGGGTGGGCGGCAGATCTGGACAATTTTCTTCCGCTTGCGCAATCGACGTCACCGATTCCTGGGTTCTTTGCCTGGTAGTCGAAGGTTATTCTATCGACTTCTCTTCTCTGCCTCCTGATCTTTTTGTCCTCACCCCGACTCCTCAGAATCCTCTGAAGCTGCTGGGGTTGAAGCAGGGGATCTTGGATCTTCTCCAGAAGGGTGCCATCATTCCTGTTCCCATGGACAAGTTGGGTCAGGGTTGCTACTCTCTGATGTTCCTGGTACATAAGGCATCAGGGGTTTCCACCCTGTTCTGGATCGCAAGGCCTTGAATTCCTATGTGCCTTACCAGAGATTCAAGATGGTGAGTTTGCAGAAGATTCTGCCCCTTGTTTCCCCTGGGACCTTTCTGTCATCCTTGGACCTTTTGGATGCTTATTTCCATATCCCTGTGCATCCTCTCTTCCAGAGGATTTGTGGTTCTTTGCTTTGGGACAACATTTCCAATTTTGTGTCCTCCCCTTTGGTTTGGCCTCCGCCCCTCGGGTGTTTACAAAGGTCCTGGCTCCACTGGTGGGTCTGTTGCATGCATGGGGTGCTTTTGTTTCCCTACCTTGATGACTGGTTAATTTCTTCCTCATCTTTCCTTAAGGCCCAGGAGGATGTGACGTTGGTGCAGAATTGTCTGGAGTCCCATGGGTTCCTTGTGAATCTCAGCAAGTCCCACCTCATGCCATCTCAGGAACTCCAATTCATCAGCGCTCTCTTCAATACCCAGTTGGGTATGGTGTTTCTTCCTACGGCTCGCCAAATTTGGCTCAGGTCTCGTCTGGAGTCCCTCCTGTCTGCCCCATTGGCTTCCACAAGAGACTGGTTGTGGGTTCAGGGGGACATGGCTGCTTCCCTTTTCCTGGTTCCTTGGGCTCGCAGACACCTTTTCCATCTGGTGTATCATCTTCTGTCTAAGTGGAATCCGGGCCCCAGGATCACGATGCCTCAGTTCCGGTGGCTCCCGCCCTTTCTCTCCAGCTGCGTTGGTGGCTGCTGCTGGACAACCTGGCCAAGGGGGTTCCCCTGGACCCTCCTGTGCTCTGTTCCCTGACAACCGATGTCAGCCCTTGGGGTTGGGGGGCCACCCTCGGGACTCTTTCTTCTCAGGGTCCTTGGACTCCCGCAGAGAGCTGGATGTCTTTGGATTGGAAGGAACTGGCGGTGGAGTTCAAGGCTCTTCTGCACTTTGCCCATCATCTGAAGGACAAGTGGGTTCAGGTCCGGACAGATAATCAGGTGGCACGTGCCTATTTGAATCATTTGGGGGGCACTCGCTCTCCTCTTTTGGCTCCCCTGGTGGAACAGATTGGGGCTTGGGTGAAAGCCAACCTGCTGGGTCTGACGGCAATCTATCTACCGGGGAGGGAGAATGAGAGTCGCCTTCTTCCTTCCTTGGTTTCTCTGTTCCTATATCCTCTGATATTTCAGGAGATTTCAGGGCGGTTCAGGAGGCCTTGGTTGGATCTCTTTGCCTCCCCTCAAGATGCTCTTCTGCTGAGATTTTGCTCCCTTCTTCCTTGCAGAGAGGTGGGGGGGTGGACGCCCTGAGTTTACCTTAGCGATACAAAAGGGGATGATGGACGGAACGTTTGAGCCAATCAAACACTCACCCCCAGTCAACTGATCTGGGTTTAATCCATCATCATTCTTTAGCTCACTCCACCACCCCAGTTCAGACATGGCCATATGCAAATCAGTCTGACCCTGTGCCTCATGGGAACAGTCCAGCCCGAACTGCCAAGCCATGTCTTCCCTGGACCGGAAACAAGCATCCTAGGACCGGTTTCTGGCATTTCAGCCGTCATCAGCCAGGCTTGCTTGAATCCAGTGGCAAAGTGAGCAAGGGACCCACGTCTGGGCATACCCCCGCCAACTTAGGGCGACCAAAGCGATACAAAAGGGGATGATGGACGGAACGTTTGAGCCAATCAAACACTCACCCCCAGTCAACTGATCTGGGTTTAATCCATCATCATTCTTTAGCTCACTCCACCACCCCAGTTCATCCCCTTTTGTATCGCTTTGGTCGCCCTAAGTTGGCGGGGGTATGCCCAGACGTGGGTCCCTTGCTCACTTTGCCACTGGATTCAAGCAAGCCTGGCTGATGATGGCTGAAATGCTAGAAACCGGTCCTAGGATGCTTGTTTCCGGTCCAGGGAAGACATGGCTTGGCAGTTCGGGCTGGACTGTTCCCATGAGGCACAGGGTCAGACTGATTTGCATATGGCCATGTCTGAACTGGGGTGGTGGAGTGAGCTAAAGAATGATGATGGATTAAACCCAGATCAGTTGACTGGGGGTGAGTGTTTGATTGGCTCAAACGTTCCGGTCCATCATCCCCTTTGTATCGCTTGGTCGCCCTAAGTTGGCGGGGGTATGCCCAGACGTGGGTCCCTTGCTCACTTTGCCACTGGATTCAAGCAAGCCTGGCTGATGACGGCTGAAATGCTAGAAACCGGTCCTAGGATGCTTGTTTCCGGTCCAGGGAAGACATGGCTTGGCAGTTCGGGCTGGACTGTTCCCATGAGGCACAGGGTCAGACTGATTTGCATATGGCCATGTCTGAACTGGGGTGGTGGAGTGAGCTAAAGAATGATGATGGATTAAACCCAGATCAGTTGACTGGGGGTGAGTGTTTGATTGGCTCAAACGTTCCGTCCATCATCCCCTTTTGTATCGCTGAGTTTACCTTGGCCTCGGGGTCTTCTCTAGGCCTTTCCTCCCTTTCCCCTTCTCAGCATGGTTTTGGTGAAGATCAGGACAGAGGGGGGCTGGTGGTGCTGTTGGTGGTTCCCTTTTGGCCTCACCAGCCTTGGTATCCCCTCCTGCTTTGTTTGGCTGTTGCTCCCCCTTGGAAGTTCCTGCTGTCCCCTTTTCCGCTCCACTTTCCTCTCCTGTCTCACCAGGTACTCAGCCAGTTGGCATTGGGGGTTTGGAAGTTGAACAGTGATGGCTAGTCTCTTTGGGTTGTTCCTCGGAGGTGACACTGTCCATACCGAATTCTAGGAAGGTCAGTACCCTTTGGGTTTACAAACTTCACTGGAGGAATTTCTCTGCTTGGTGTTCTTCACGGGGAATTATCTGTGACTCTTGTGAGGGGGGTTCTGTGCTTGAGTTCCTCCGGGATGGTTTCTTGCTAGGGCTGTCTGTTTCTACTCTCCACAGCCAGTGGTCTGCCATTAAGGCTATCAGGGGGGCCGCTCTCCTCTCTTTTGAGTCCTTGGCTTATCTCCTTCTTTGCAGTTTTTTTCTTCGGCGGCCTGTCGTTGCTTCTCCTGTGCCCCCCCTGGGATCTGCCTCTGGTCCTTCATGCCTTGCAGCACTCCCTGTTTGAGCCCCTGCCTTCTGTGTCTCTGGAGTTTCTTACCCTGAAGGTGTGTTTTCTGGTGGCTATTACCTCTGGGAGGCGTTTGGGGGAGCTTGGTGCCTTGATTTGCCATCCTCCCTTCTTGTGTTTTTTTCCTGAGAAGGTGGTTCTTCGCCCTGACCCTGCCTTTTTTCCCAAGGTGTCCTCTCCTTTCCATTTGTCTCAGGATATTGTCCTTCCGGCCTTTTTTCCTAACCCCTCTACGGCGGAGGAAATCCTGCTTCATTCGCTGGATTTGACAAGGGCTCTTGTTATTTACCTTGAGAGGACTGCCTCACTTCGCCAGGTGGATTTTTTGTTTGTCACCTTTGGTGTTGCCCGGCGAGGTCATCGCCCTACGATGGCTACACTTTCGCATTGGGTTTGGTCCGCTATTTCCTTGGACTAACTTCGTTCAGGGGGTTTCTCTTCCTCCAGTCATTTAGGGGCATTCCACCCGGGGTGTGGCTTCCTCCTGGGCTTCTTTTAAGGGCACCTCCTTGAAGGATCTTTGTGCGGCGGCAACTTGGTCCTCCCCTCATACCATCATCTCCCATTATAAGTTGCGGATGAGGGAGGTGTTTTCTGGGGATTTTGGCTCTGCTGTCCTTGCTGCTGTTCACTGATTGTGCTTGTCTGCAAATAAATTTCCGTGGCATCCTTTGGTTGTCTGTTTCTTTTGTTCATCTGGCACTTGATTATACGCTCCTGAGTGACTGTGACGAGGAATACGGAGGAGGAAGGTAATGACTTGGTTACTTACCAGTAATCTTCATTACTCCGAATCATAGTCTTCCTCTTCACAGTCATGATCCCTCCCTCCCGCCCTTGGGTGTTGAGGGACGAACAAATGTTTTGCTTTTTCCTTCTGTTTGGTTCTCTGCTTGTGGGTATTGCAGGATGTGATCTGGGGCTGGCCCACCCTTATAGGTCAGGTTACAGGCACTTCCTGTCAGGCCGCCATGTTGGGTGTTTTTTTTTTTATATGGGTGAATGCTGTGCCCCAAACACGTAGTGCTCCTGGGTGACTGTGACGAGGAAGACTATGCCTCGGTGTAATGAAGATTACCGGTAAGTAACTGAGTCATTACAAATGCTTGTGTTTATAACAGGAGCGCACTGTCATCATCAATCTAGCTTGAATAATAAGCCTGCACGAAAACTGTGGTGGCGTTTGTGTAACCTGGAAAGAAAATTTCGGCAGTGCTCTCGTGCCTCAAACTCAATGGGAGACATTGTTATTACAATGTGTGAGGATTCCAAAGGATGTGTTAGGCTGTCCTGACATAAAAAAACAAGAACCCAGTTTTCAACAAGTGACGCATTGCATCTCTGGATAAAGGGAAGGTGTATGACAGGCCCGGCTGCTCAGCTTCCCTTATCCCCGATATGACAGTGAGAGAATTCTCACTTGATTGTGGAATGTTCCCTGGCACTCAGTCCCTCTCTTCATCGGACTGTCACTTCTTTCAGCCATTGAGACTTCAAATTACTGCCGGCTGAGATGCCCTTCGCGTTCACAACCCAAACTGATCCATTCTACACTCCCGCTGTGCCATTTGTTCAGAGAACCCCTAACCACTTTACACACACCAATAACAGATGTATTACAATGCAATACTGCACATCAGAATCAATGTAAAACATCAAAATGACAACAAACACTCTAGGGGGAGGAGAGGCCATTGGAAGGAGCAGGAGCAAAAATTAGAGTTGTTATTTGGAAATGTCTAAAACGGCCAAAGTTTTAACATGATATATCGAGTGATGTTGCATCACTGCACACCAGCTAAATAATTCTCTTTTTGTTTCTAAAAATTAGCTTTAGCAAGAAAACAAACCTTTTCATTAGCTAGGCGAGTAGCAGAGTTCGAGGAGTTGGGATAGAAAGGGTATGAAAGCTTGGTTATAATAGTATATGGTATTTATTGTATTTACGTTTTCCACTGAGCACCATTAGCATGAATAAGGGATCAAAATCTCTGTCAATGCACTGCGGTGATGTCATAGCAGTGAAACCCATCAAGAGACCGGAAGGAGATGGTCTCCAGAGCAGAAATATTAGTGAAGCAGTGGAATGGCAGATGACTGAGACCACAACCTCTGAACCTGAATGCAATAGGTCTCGCATTTATGATCGTTTAAGCTTTTGGCATTGTAAATGATAATGCCTTTTATTTATGTTTTAAAAACCAAAACATTAATAAAAGGCATTGTCATTTACAATGCCAATAGCTCAAACTTGGGTACATGCGAGACCTATTGCATTGCAAATGCTTGTTATCATTGCAACAAGTATCTTAGTGCAGTTAACTTTCGATTTGTGCAACCTTATTGTTCAATATTAATTGGCCACAATATATGCTGTTTCTTGATTAGTTCTAGAACTAAAGTCTTCTACTTAAATGTAGTATGTGGAAATGGAATAGTGTAAGTCTCCAAAAGGTGTGAACCCTTTTTAAAATATTGGTCTATAGGGTTAATTTCATATTGAAAATTTGGTCTGTGCCCTGGAAGTTTCTCACAGTAATTTTAAATGCATATCTTTGTACAAAATAATGTGAAGTATGAGTGGAATGAGATTCATTTTATTTGCAGTCTGCATATTGTTTGAAATTGCTATAGAATTTTTAATTATTAAATCGTTTTTTGTATTGTGAACAGTAATAAGTGTGCTACTGATCATTTGTTGTTCTGATTAATTGGCACCATAACAAAGATGAATAAACTTTACTTTACTTGACAGTAAAGCATTTGTGGAGAAGCAGGAAGTATTCTCCTAATGGGCTGGATTCTTAGATGTGGTATCCACAATGCACAGGCTTAGTTGTTATGATAAAGGAAGTTAACAGATTCATAGATTGGGGAAGCTAAGAACAGACAAATGCAATGACACATTTGATGGACTTACAAACCAAAATGGGTTGTAGCTCAATAAAATCATGGAGGATAGGCCAGTTACATACAATTACCAGTACCAATTCCTCTAACAGCAATTAATGTTTGATTCATAAAGAATGTGATAGAAACCACTGTTTCTGTATTCCCAACAAAATATTTCTAACACTAATTACATTACTGGCATCATCTTGAGGTAACTTGATGTTGGGGTCTTGATTCCGCACTTCCAGAGTTAACAATATAGGGAGTACTGTTAACTTAGATGTTGCAGAATTAACAGTTATTTTCTGAGAATCGACTAAATAATGATGATTTACCAGTTCCCGCTGTAACATATGTTTGGATTCACATGGTAATTGTTAATTGTCCTCAGCAGTTTTACCTAGAGATTTCAACTGCTTTCAGCACCCTTTTCAAACTCAGCGATGCACTGAGTGTGTTACAACCAACACACTCCAAAGGCCCATCCATTACCTTGTCTTCTCAACATCACTGTTAGAAATTGGGTTGTTGGCTGACTGTGGTGTAAGCCCTGGTCAATTAACAGCCACAATCCATCCCTTGCAGGGTGAACCATAACAAGTCACTAAATTAATCCATGCTTAACCGTAGGTAGCTTGGCACAAAAGGCATTCAGGCTTAACTTAGAAGTAATGTGTCAAGTATTTATGCAGAATATAAACAGTAACAAAGTGAAAACACAACACAAGCAAAATCCCAACCAGTTTAGAAAAATAGAGTGCATTTTAATAAATTATTTGGCACCAAAACAACAACAAAATAATCAGTAGAACCGGAGTTATGACCTTTTAAAGATTTTAATGAAAATAGCGTCAAAAGCAGAGAGTGCCAACTATAGATATCTGGTTAAGGAGAACAGTGGTCTCAGGGAGGCTTCAAGGGTCCTCGTGTAGCCTGGGCTACTATTAATGAATGCAGTGTTAATCTAAATGAATACTTTCAAAAGTAGTCCGAGCAGGACTCATTAAGCAATATATGCCAGGACACAGGGTGCAGAATGACATCACATTTATTAACACCATAAATGGAGTATCATTCAATATTCAACGTTAATAGTTCTGGTGCTCACACGAAAAAGTGCAAGTGCGTGAAGTGAAAGTGCTTAGTGACATTTAAAAACATTACATCGCATTGACAACAAGCTAAAAACTCCAATCTATTCAATTACAATGAAGGAGTTTTGGTTGTAAGGTCGACGGCGTTTCGATCTTAATGTTTAAAAGATCATCATCAGGACTGGTGTGTGAGCAATTAGAACCTATAGAGGAGAAAAATAACGAAGTAACCATGTGTCCGGGTACGGGCATTAAAAACAGTTGCACAATCAATGTGAGGTTTAAACTATAGTCTTAATGGACGAATAATGTAGTCAAAAGCAACAGTAATAGAATTAACAATTGCCTAAACCTGCTTAGTAAAGGTGACGCAAGAGGGCAAGGAATAAAGGGAGAGGGGGAACAGTTTAATAAGTGCATAATTAATTGATATGCCACCAGGACTGAAAGATGCGCGGTGTCCGAAAATTAACAGTGGTGACTCGTTACAAGACGAAGAAGAGTATCTTAATCTGGGGCATGCAGGAGAATTATGCGCGGTAAGGGACCATGTACAAACCTAGTCAATTAAGAGAAGGTGGAGATAAGGTCAACACGCGTGGGAAAACCGCGATCTGAAGTCCCAGACCGGGCGGAGGGAAGATCGAATCAAGGTTCCTGAAAAGGAAAGGAGTGTGATATCTGGTCACGCTTGACAGAGTCAAAGTCACAAGTTCAGGTTGAATGCGATGGAGCACAGGCCGGCTACAGTCACCAGGTTAGGCCCACTAAAGTGTTACCTTCTCAAACCCCTGCCAAGTGTTGCATTCACGATGGAGGGGGCTGCAAGGAGAAGGGAGAGCATCGCAGAAGGCTGCATGCTTAGCGTGAAGGGCAGGCCAGGCATCACTGGCAGGTGTCACTGGAGCTTCGAGTTGGTGGTCCCTGTGAGCAGTCGATGCTGTAGCGTGAAGGGTCAGGCTGACGGAGCTTCACGTTGAATCGCTGTGTGAGCAGCGGGGTCTCATTGCGAAGTGACCCTTTCGCAAGGGCGTAGAACTCAAAAGACTGAATACAGCTCACTGAGCCACACCATGGGTCAAGGGCCAGAGGTGCACCACTGAGGGGTGAAAAACAGACTACAGCTGGGTCCATAGGCTGGTGCAGGATGTTGGGGAGCCTTTTATGTCCCTGAGGCTCAGTTCAGGAGGCCAGCAGACTAGCCCTTGGAGTAACTCTCATGTCCTGGGTTCAACGGTGAAGTTGCAGGTCCGTTCTCTTCTCACCTAGGCAAGAGGGCAGCAGGCAGCAGGTCATCACAGCAGGGCAGCAGTTCCTTTAGAGCAGCAGTCCAGCAGAGTGCCAGCCCTTTCAGGAGCATATCAGTACTCCTTCCTGGCAGAGTATCCACTGGTCCAGAAGTGTACTGAAGAGTCAGTGTCCAAGGTCCCTTTTTTACCCAGGTGCCCTGGTTCTGGAAGATGGGTGAAGCATCTAGAAAATGGCCTTTAAAAGCATGGAATTTCCTTACTCCCTTGCCCTGACTCCAAGCAGTGACAATGTGAGATTGTTAAGCCCTTTGTGTGAAGGCAGAGCACATGCTATTCAGTTACAATTAGGACTGTGCTCAGCTCTGCCCCCCATCTCACCAGCAGAGTCCCCAGTCAGGCACACCTAATCCCTCTATTGTGTGACTATCTGAAAGGAATTCACAAAGTCTGACTGTCAGTTACACCAAGTCATGTGAACCAGGCCAGCCCACAAGCACAAAAGAGCTAGGGGTAGGAAAATGCCAACTTTCTATTAGTAAAGAAGAGATGATGGACGCAATGCTGAATTAGTCAAACATTCACCTCCAGTCACAGATCTGGGCTAAATCCATCTTTTTTTGCACACCATGCCATTCCAGTTTAGACCCAGCCGTATGCAAATCAGTCTTGACCCTGCTCCCTCTGGGAACAGTCCAGCCTGAACTGCCAGGCCAGGTCCTCCCTGAACCAGAAATAAGCATCCTGGGACCGGTTTCAGGGGGACACCCTGCATCAGCCAAGCTAGCTTGAATCTGGTGGCGTAGCAAGCATCGGACCCACGTCTGTGCATACCCTTCCCACTTAGGGTGACAAATGTATAAAGAACAGATGATGGACAGAATGCTAAATTAATTAAACATTCACTCCCAGTCACAGATCTGGGCTAAATCCATCGTTTTTTTGCATGCCACGCCATTCCAGTTTAGACCCAGCCGTATGCAAATCAGTTTTGACCCTGCTAGTCTGGCTGATGAGGGGTGAAACTCTGAAACCGGCCATAGGATGCTTGTTTGTGGTCCAGGCAGGACCTGGCTTGGCAGTTTGGGCTGGACTGTTCCCATGAGGAACAGGGTCAAGACTGATTTGCATATGGCTGGGTCTAAACTGGGGTGGCATGGTGAGCAAAAGAACAATGGGGGTGAATGTTTTGATTTGTTCTGCATTTCATCCATCAATTGTGTGTCTTTAACTTTCTGTTAGTGGCATTTTAAAAGTTGTAATGAAAAATCTAACTTTACCATTAAAGATGGATTATCATTAAAATTTCATAGACATCAAACATGACAAAGCGAAAGGCTCCCAATTGACATTTGTAATAAAAGAGGGGTTAAAGGCTAGCAAGGGGGTTTTAATGCGGAATCATCAATGCAGTTTAAAATGGCTTCAGGCTGCAATGGAAGGCCTAGAACAAGCTACATAAGTGTGTGGCACAATACCTGCTGCAGGCCTACTGGTAGCATTTAATATACTGGCCCTGGGTATATGGTATGTCAATCTACAAGAGACTTCCAAGTAAATTAATAATGTCAATTGGGTATAATACAATTAAACCATGTTTAAAGGAGAGAGCACAAGGACTTTTACACCGGTTAGCAGTAGTAAACTAGACAAAGGATATTATTCTTTTGTAAGCACTGAATGGCCACAGTTGTAAACCAGATGTAAGCCAAACTTGCACATATATTTCATCATTTTGTATTAGTCACCTGTGTCTATGGCAATAGGTCTCCTCAGGAAACATTGCACTTTGTCAAGCTATGTGATTATTTTAGCAGGCCCAGGAAGATGTTTTTTGTCCCTGTGCTAAAATACTAAATTTTACCCAACTACACCCTTCCCTTGTTTATTTTCAGATGCTCCCAAATGAACTGGTCTTATTTGCTGTATCTTGTTTTTTACGAGCTGCACTAATGTCTAGTTGGGTGAGACCTGATTGATTTTAGGATTGTGTTAAATGTACTGTATTTTTCTAGATTCATATAGTCTTGTATTCTGTATGGTAACATGTTTTAAAGAGATGTTTTTATGGTATTTTTATTGTACTCTTTTATGGCTGTTTTTTTTGTCAACTGAATAAAGGTTTTATGATGATGATGATGGTGTTATCACATATACGTGTGTGCATATTAATGTTTTCCATTTTCAGAAACATCTGGATCGATCATATTAATTTTCTATAGGTTTAGATTTCTACGGTGGTGCACTAAAATGCATTTATTGCAGTGCATTCACCAGGGATTAGTGAGAATGAATCATATGTGTGTTTAAATCCTTGTTTACAAATTGTGACCAGTTGTCACTTTTGTTAATAAAACTGTTTTTATATATTGTGCCACATATATGAGTACAGTATAAAATTGTTGATTCCTTAATTAAAAATGTAATTTATTGGATTATATGTAGGTTGTAGAAATAATATGCAGTTAAATGAGAAATGTTAAGTTAGCACGATTGCAGGCCATAAGCTTGCAGTCAAGACATTTAATACTAACTTGAGGGTTGTTTTTCTGCATGTTTCTCTCTTCTTCAGGTGTAAACCAAATGCATTCATTAGTTAGTGAAAAGCACATTGTATTTCAGAGATAGTAAGGCTTTGAAAAACTGGCAGGGTCAAATGATTTTAATGAAGAACAAAGGGAGTGTTACCAGTTGGTACTTTCAGACGAAGGGAGGAATCCAAGGATGCCTCGGAAGCGGACACAGGAATATGGGAGTAGGTTCCAAATCATTTCTTGCAAACTGGAAAAGTACTGTGATGTGTGTAAGGCCATATTTCTCTAATGTTATTTGTGGTTTTTAATTTAGTGAACCTACCTTGGGGTTAGTCAGATTATTTTTTAGACTTGGAGAGGTACAGACCTCTCTTGACATCTCTGATTGTGTGGCTTCATTATAATTGACTCTTTACTTACAGAACTTTTACCGAGTTTCGATGCCGACACCTTTCTTGCTTCCTTGATTTAATAGGGTTTCCCCTATCCTTAGGTCAGTGTAGGGTTTAGTAGATGCTGCAAATCTTTTTCATGTACGGGGAGAAGGATTAAAAACATTTGTCAAGTCATCAAATCCTATTCCTTATTTTCTGTATCACTGCTACTGAGATCCTTATATGTTTTTTGCTGTTGAGGACCAATATTTTAAGACGCTTTTGTCTCCCTTTGGTTATTTTATACTATGTTTTTGAGATTAATATATATCAGTCTGGCTTTGCGTTTGTAATAAACCTTTTAACTTCATGTTACTGATTCAGACTTTTATTGTGTGGTCCTCATGACCACACTGTAATTTAAGATCTAAATTGTTGTTTACTCCTTTTCCTCTCAGGCTACTAAAAAGGTCGATTGACTAGAATTGAATTAGAAGGAACAGCCCAGAGCGTTCTCAGCTGTTACATTAGGCTCCGCGCAGAGGCTGTATGCGTCTGCCAAAAATAAAATATGGCTTCTGCCTGTCTCCCACACTAACGTAGTCTGTGTCTGTTGTGAAGAACTCATATCTGTGGGCTTAGTTCACCCTAGGTTGAACTACCAAAAATACAATATAACTTCTGCCTCCCACAGACCATATTGATTATACCATCACATGGGAATTCAGCATCAGGTGATCTGATTTTTAGTCCTGACTCCACAAACACACTCACCTTGTGACATTGAGGAAATTGTTTACCTTTCAGTGCATATGATCCTGCATTAGGTAATCTGAAATATATTTTAAGGGTGTCCAGCATAGGTCCACAGGGGAAACTAAGAGTAAGATATTTGCTTGTGTGTCCACCTGTGGAGGAGGTACAGGAGACTCCCGGCAGAGTCTGCATGTGTCTTCCAAAAATAAAAGGTGCCTTCTGCCTGTCACCCATGGTGATGATTAAACTGTCACCTCAGAAATCAGCATCAGATGATCTGATCTTTATTCCTGGTTCCTCATGCGCACTCCTCTTGTGACACTGAACAAATTGTTCCTTCTTTCTTTGTCTGAGGTCTGACATTAGGACAACTGAAAGATAGTTTAAGGGTGGCCAATGTCGGTCCATAGGGGCAACCTAAGCATTCAATGTTCAGTGTTGTGGCCACTTGTGGGGGCTGCAGGGTACTTTTTATGCCCCTGCACATGATCATGCTGGCGTGCAAATCCTTATGTTTTTATGAATAAAACTTTTCTACCACTAAAACAGCATTGAACCGATGCATGAGACCCCAGGCAAAGATTGCGTATGTCTGTACTGAAGGTGATTATGTATGGATGCACAGGGGAATAATGCGTTACGATGCTGTAACTTCATGCTAGGCTGAAAAATGAACCTGGCTTTAATTCTAGGGATGCAAATACTGTAATATGCCTGGTAACGATTTTACTGCAAGTTGTTCTACATTGATATGCATAAACCAAAGTTAACACCACTCATCCTGACTGCAGTTATGTGATTCCCTTAGCAAATGTTGGAAACGTAACTTTGGCTTTGTTTGTGCGGTTTGATGCGGTTGCTGCAGTGGTACTCTAAAAGGATGGGGTCTGGACGTGTAAGAATAAAATGTCTAAGGTAGCACATTTGATCAATTTTGTAACATTACGAAAGTAATTTAGAATGTCACAATAGCAAAGCAAAATATTGTGAATTGTAGAAGCCAAAGTCTGCCTGGATTTTGAAGAGGAGGCGCTTTTAGTCATGTAGAGGGGAGAGTCTGTGGTAAACCTCCCTTATCATGAGGGTGGACTGCCAATGCACTACCCTGTGCACTCTGGTGTTTTTTCTGCTCTGACCCCGTGTGAAATAAGCACCCCCCCCATGTACACACACACCCTACTTCTCTTTTTATATCTTGTGATCTCCATAGGGAAGCTTTGAATATTAGCCCACTACCCTGCCATTGCACGGCACACACACATATCTTTCTTTTGTTTTCAAGGGTGTGTGCTGAGGAGGCCATGGGAAATGAAACACCAAGGGCCAGATGTACTACCCTTTTTAGCAGTCGCAAATGGGAAATCGGCCCCTTTGCGACTGCTAAAAAGGGTTGTGGTATGTATGAACCCTATTTTGCGAGTCGGTGAACTATTACTGACACGCAAAATAGGGTTTGCGAGTAGCTATTAGGAATGGGCGTGGCAAGGCGTCCCTTTCTAATAGCGAGTCGCACTGGTATGTACGATTTGTTTGCAACCGCAAATGCGGTCGCAAACAAATCATAGTTACCGCCTACTTCAAGTAGGTAGTAAGCCCATCGCAATTTATGCGGAAATATTTTTTAAGAACA
Organism: Calotriton arnoldi; assembly: GCA_963921515.1. Lineage (NCBI taxonomy): Eukaryota > Metazoa > Chordata > Amphibia > Caudata > Salamandridae > Calotriton > Calotriton arnoldi. The sequence goes on from CAWUFW010005029.1 coordinate 1,182,830, forward strand.
GGCAACTGCCTGCCCTTAAAAAATAAAAACAAATCTTTTCATTTTTTTCTTTTAAATGCATCCCATTTTCCTTAAGGAAAGTGGATTGCATTTGGAAAAAAAAGTTGTTTTATTTAAAAAAGCAAACAGTATGATGGTCTACTGTCCCCAGAAGGCCACCATCCTTGTGATATGCGAGTTTCTCTAAAGGGTCGCAAATTGAGACCTACCACATTAATATTAAAGAGGTGGGTCTTTAGCGACCCCATTAGGAATAGAAAATAGTGTCTGAGACACTGTTGTACATTCCATTTTGCGAGTCGCAAAACGTTGCGATTTGAGACTCACAAAATGTAATATTCATACATCTGGCCCCAAGTAACAGATGAGATTCTGTAACCAGTTCAAAGAACGGGGTGCAAATGAGACAGTGAGAATGAGGAAGAGAGCAATAGATGTTAATAGCGTGTAGGGTGGGAGTGTGAAACCACAAGAACGGACTCAATAACAGGAACAAGAGTACCAACAACTTGAAGTGCAATTTAACTTCCTCAAACCTTTACCTAGAAATTAAGACTAGACACCATTTTTAAATGGTGGAGTTATAGCAATGTCATTTTATGTCATGATAACATTCCTTTAAAGCCAGACATATTAACATTGCCAACGTTTGTTTTTACTGTTCTATTTGATTCTGGGTCGCTCCCGCTCCTACTTTGTAGGACCAGATAAATCGTATCTTTTGCATCTCTGTCTGATACTACCTCCTTAGGAAAACCCACCCTGGAAAAGATTCCCAGGAGGGCCCTTGCCACCACAGGAGCTGTGGTGGTCCTAAGGGGAATTGCCTCTGGATACCTATTGGCATGGTCCACCACCACCAGTATAAATCTGTGCCCAGATGCAGTTTGAGGATCCAGGGGACCAACAATGTCAATCCCTACCCTCTCAATGAGAACCCCCACCACAGGTAGTGGTATCAGGGGGGCCTTTGCAGTGCTACCTGCCTTACCACTGGCTTGACAGATGACACAGGGGCAATTCACAGATAGACAGAGGGGTGAAGCAAAGGTGCGTATTGGCCCCTACTCTTTTTTGTCAATTTGTGAACAATATTTTTGAGGCCCTTAGCCATGGAAATATAGATGCTCCCAAATTAGAAAGAGCTAGTGTCTCTGCTCTTTTATTTGCAGACAACACCCTGCTAATTTCTAAGACCACTATGGGTCCGCAACACTTATTAGATGATTTCAGTTCTTCTTGTGTGGCTAGGAGACTGGAGATTAATGCCACAAAGATAAAGTTTATGGGTGTCAGACCCCCATACATTGTTCAGAAATGCACTTGTCATGGGTAATGAGATGGTGGAGCGAACCTTTATGTTTAAATATTTGGGTGTCATGCTGGACAGCAGGGTCTTGTGGTCTCCCCACATTCAGAAGAGAATGGCGGTGCTTCAGCACCTAGTTTCAGTTATTTATAAAAAATATCAGGCGCACCTCCAGAGCCCTACTACTGGAAAGTGAGTTATACAAATTAAAGGCCCAATCAGCAGCCGAATACGGCAAAGACATTTGGGGCCACGTAAACACAGACCCACTCACCTTAAGTGAAAATAAGTTTATTTGCTCTCTTCTCTATTTACGCAAAGGTACTCCCTTATACCTATGTTTCTTGACCTATCGCTCAAATGGGTGGGAGAAATTGCCTGCCTAAGGCCACTGGCATTCTGGGTAAGGATCTGAACTTAAGCCATATAGGAATGAGTTTGAGGAACTGTTGACCCCCGATACAAGCCTTTCCTTTCCATGGTTCAGACATGTCCAATCATGGGTGAAAAAGATGGGCCTTGGATCTTTTTGGTTGCCTCCTAGATCGCTGACTACCACCTCCAAAAAACAGTTAAAATCCTGCTACTGGGAGCATATTCAAGCTAGACTCCATCGAACTTCTACCCATGGGAGACTGGCAAACCAATTTTTGCTTATTAAAGGTAGTTCCACATATGAAGCATTCTTAGATGTTCCCCAAAAGCATCTGACAAAAACTTTGTATTTGACGTTCCAATATGGTAACCTTGAATTAGGGTCTTGCACGTCTGTATGGAACCCCAGCAGGTGCTGTAGTCTCACTAACACCTACCCAATGTGTTGTTTGACAGCAGAGGAAAAGATAAGCAATGCCATGTGTTTCTGTCTTGCTTATACCAACTACAGACGTAAATGGAGCAGTCCACTTTGTAACCACCTCAGCACCAGGAGACACATCGAGTCCCTAAGAGTGCTGAAGGGTGACACGTCTATCTATACTGTAGTTACCCTAAGCAAATATTTATTTGCAGTTGGATTGGTAAGGAAATAAAAAGGCCTAAGACTTTAAACCTCTATGCTTTGCGCATTTCAGTACCATGCTGTGGCACATTAGATATAGCCACTTCGCCTTAGGATCAATCAGCTGATGAATAAAACGCCTAGCTTGGGAAAAAATTTCTTAGCCTCAGACGAAGGCTTTTCCTCCCATATGTAAGATTCGGCTTTTAATATAATTTTAACAAAAATCTTATGGAATGTATTTTATAAATTTATCAGCACCTAACCAATACACCTAATCACTCTCTTTTTGGTTAGCCCCTTGGTAATATATACAAGACTGTATAGGAGAGAAGATAGTATTCGAGGTATTGTTTTTAATGATTTTATTTGACTCATAGGAAATATAAATCATTAAAAACAATACCTCTAAATTACTCTAAATTACAGTTCCTGCAAGCACTTTATTATATGTGCAAAAACAACATATTATAGTTAGCTTACGATGCGAGTTAAGCAATGGTTTGCCTGCTTTAAGGTATATGCTAATTTCTTCGACCATGCCCAATTTATAACTGTGTATTAGAGCATTGGAATGTTGGGAGCTCCATTGTAGACAATGGAGTGCTCCATGCTTCTACGGGCCGGTAAAGGCCCACAGAGCAACATTCCAATGTTTTACAAAGGCCTCTCGGAGCTCGAGAGGATTTAACTCCTTAACCGCGGCGCAAATACCGCCGTGGTGCGGGAGTTCTATTGAGTGGGCGGGGCCGCGTCAGCCAACGGACATGCGCTGCACTAGCGAGGTAGTGCTCGCGACGGCCGTTGGCCGACGAGCGCACGGAACGGGTGAAATCCCCTCGAGCTTCGAGAGGCCTTTGTTTTATTTGTTAGAACATTCTGCCCTCTAGTGGCAGAATATTCTAATAGCCTTATAGCCCTTCGTAGCAGGGCTATACCGGCTATTAAAGTCCCGGTCCCTTCGGCTCGGGCCTTTAACGCTGGAGCGGGCCTTTAATAGCCGGTATAGCCCACAACGGCGGGCTATATGGCTATATTAGTTCCCTTTAACAGACTAGTCCTTGGAGGAAGTGTATAGCATGATAACGAACTTTATTAATTGCTATCTTTGCACATGTATTTTATTTCGGTTGGAGTCAGATTTTAATATTTGAAATTAATTATGAACTGTATGTAAATATGAAATGTTTTTCTGAGTGTATGTTTCATGGAATGTAATTTCTGAAATACATTTTTTTGAGTTATGTGACTAACAAAGAATATCAAAGTCACACTGTATTCTCAAATTAAAGGCCAGATTTACTACGGACTTGCGCTGTCCTAGAGTGATTCAAGTTCTGAAATGGGATTTACAAAGCCTTATGTTGTATTTGCATTTCCCTTGCTTGTTTATCTCTTTTCCTGACACCTGTATATAGTGCATCTTTCACCCTGCATTCTAATTCTACCTGGAACGTTGTGGTTGCTGTGCAGCGGGGAGTTCAGTTGCACTGAGCCTGCCTGCTTAGCAGTTGTAACAAGTTGCTGTGCTGTCCTATCGCAATAAATTTATATATGGTCATCTGGATTATTTGGATTCATCTTTGCAACACCTTGCATGGGGCGATTTGCACTGCATTGGCTAACTTTGTAATTAAATGTAAGATAATGCAGTGGCTTGCACTGTGTTGTGTTAAATTTCATTGTGGTAAGCATTCAATGAATGGAGCATGGGCCTTCCCGTGCACCCGCTCATGGTACTACATTTGATCCCAGATTTACAAAAGGCAGTAAACCGGCCAATGCATCAAAATGTTTCCCCCTACCACAGAGAGGTATAACAAGGAGAAATATCTCATATTTCTGCATCACAAATAGAAAGAGGAAATTGATGCCTAGGATTGTTTCCCTTCCTGCACATAAACAATCCTTCCTGTAATGCTGGGACCCTTGCGTTGGAGATAAGCAGCACACAGTGCACCAGCGCTAGGAGAAAGCAGAAGTACACCATATCTTAGTAGATACAGAACATTTCTGCTCTCTAGCTTTCAGGCAATGCAACACAGCGTTTGGTTGTGTGAAATATTATTAAATCTGCTCTTAAGTAAAGCGTCACTTTTTAATAGGCAAACTACTGCATATCTACATATTTTATGCCACATGCCATCATGAACGTGCCCTCACTAGATTTTGGGGGCAGCTCAATAGAGTCAGAAAAATGTTGATATCTTTTTAATTCACGATACAAGACATTACTATTTTTTGTGCAGAGCTTCTAAAGCAATTTTATAAAATTGTTCAGAAAGTATACCCTTTGTTCATCCAGTGTGTCAATTTACGCATTTGCCATTCTAAGTTTCTACATAGCAAGGTTGCATCCTACACATGTTAACTAACTGATTTGTTTGGAGAGCAAGCAGGCCTCTGATGTGGAATGATAAAATGTATTTCAAAAGAGAGCAGCACTCCTAAGAACCTTTACTTTTAAGAGCTATGGTCCAAGGTGACAATTGACAAATATGAGTGCAGCTTTGGACTCCAGGAGCCATAGTGACGTAACTACACTATAAATCCCATGAAGCAGTGCAGGTTGTCTGGGTTTGAATGAATGGCTCTACTTCTACCTCACTATTCAGGACATGGGAATTAATGGGTCTTCAATTGCCAAGAAAGTACTAAGTTGCAAATCCAGGTATCTGCAGTGACTCAACTCCTAGATCAAGAAAATATATGACTGACTGAACATGTAACTCATAAAACATAGATTGTTCTCTTGTCAGTGGCCATATAAAGTTACCTTAGAACAGCTAAATCTTCACAACCTTTTTGAAGAAATCTAGTGTTTGAGATTGATAAAGCCCCAGAGAAAAAGAGTTCCACAATAAGAGGCCCATCCCGTACACATACAGAAGATTGGATGTATCAATCCAGCTAGAGCTGAAGTGCCACAGATGTAAAAAGGCTCTTTTATGTCCGTGGCCATGCTGGACAAATGACATGCCAATCTAAGCATTGTTCTTAGTTAAAGTGTCAGCATGAGCTTGGCACTTTGCTTCATTAGCATGGTCATAAATCACTGTGATGGAGATGAGAGTTGCGTTTGACTCTCTTGTCTTTCATAAGGAGAGGGTCCACTATTTATATGGCCCCATTGACATAATAGATTTCTTATGGCACGAACAGAAAACAAATACAATCTGATATAAAAATCAATAACAGCAATTCAATCTATTCTTTTTTCCAGAGACTTAATTTTCAATAGCCATGTAAAATTATTAGTTTTTTAAGGCCAAATCTCCAATCTCTTGGATGGGTATTCTTATTTGTATGTTGATCATTCACATTTTTTTCTTCAGAACTCTGATTATGATTTAGAGTTTGGCAGACAGGGTACTCCATGGCAAGCACTACAGAGTATCCTACTTGCCAAACTCTTAGTCCGCCCGCCTCATTTAAAGATGCAAAAACAACAGCTGATGGACAGAATGCAGAACAATGTCATACATTCACCCCAGTACAGAGATCTGGGCCTAAATCCATCGTTTTTTTGCTCACCATGCCCAGACGTGGGTCCCTTGCTCACTTTGCCACTGGATTCAAGCTAGCCTGGCTGATGACGGCTGATTAGCCAGAAACCGGTCCCAGGATGCTTGTTTCCGGTCCAGGGAAGACATGGCTTGGCAGTTCGGGCTGGACTGTTCCCATGAGGCACAGGGTCAGACTGATTTGCATATGGCCATGTCTGAACTGGGGTGGTGGAGTGAGCTAAAGAATGATGATGGATTAAACCCAGATCAGTTGACTGGGGGTGAGTGCTTGCAATGTTCAACACTCCGTCCATCATCCCCTTTGGTTTTGCTATGTTCGCCCTAAGTTGGCAGGGTATGCCCAGACGTGGGTCCCTTGCTCACTTTGTCACTGGATTCAAGCTAGCCTGGCTGATGATGGCTGATTAGCCAGAAACCGGTCCCAGGATGCTTGTTTCCGATCCAGGGAAGACATGGCTTGGCAGTTCGGGCTGGACTGTTCCCATGAGGCACAGGGTCAGACTGATTTGCATATGGCCATGTCTGAACTGGGGTGGTGGAGTGAGCTAAAGAATGATGATGGATTAAACCCAGATCAGTTGACTGGGGGTGAGTGTTTGATTTGCTCCAGCGCTCCATCCATCATCCCCTTTGGTATCGCTTTGTTCGCCCTAAGTTGGCAGGGTATGCCCAGACGTGGGTCCCTTGCTCACTTTGCCACTGGATTCAAGCTAGCCTGGCTGATGACGGCTGATTAGCCAGAAACCGGTCCCAGGATGCTTGTTTCCGGTCCAGGGAAGACATGGCTTCGCAGTTCGGGCTGGACTGTTCCCATGAGGCACAGGGTCAGACTGATTTGCATATGGCCATGTCTGAACTGGGGTGGTGGAGTGAGCTAAAGAATGATGATGGATTAAACCCAGATCAATGGACTGGGGGTGAGTGTTTGATTTGCTCCAGCGCTCCGTCCATCATCCTCTTTGGTATCATTTAAAGATGGGCAGACCATAAGCATTCCATTGATGGAGCTCCCATTAACTCTGTCAATGAAATACTTCCTCCGAAGTCATGAAGGAGTAAGAGCTGTCAAAGAAAGACCATTACACCATCCACTCTATTTAGGGTGTATGATGTAATGCCTTATTTGTCTATTCATCAGACCAGAAAAACCTGGCAGTGTGTAACAAGAAAAAAAAACATAATCATCCCCATGCTCTGAGAGAAAATTCCAGTGGTATGGTGGCCATTAGTTTTTATTTTTAAAAACCAAACTCCCACTTTGGGAGTTTGTTTTTGAAAAACAAAATAAACTTCTGAAAGTTTGATGATTGACCATGATTTCTTATGGTACCATCAGTTAAACTTTTCCTATAATAACAGGCACCAGTAAAAAGTGTGCAAATGTGGGGTTTTTGGGTAATAAAGTCCCTGCTGGACTCAACCCACTGGGTTGACAAAAACCTGGAAAAACAACCCTTGTGCCAAAATGTTCATGAACCACTGTAACAATGAATGTTGCAAATTGTTGGAAAGTGCAAAAAAGGAAAACATAATAATAGCACTGTTTGGATTAAAGAACAATTACATTTATTTGTTGAACATCCATATACAATATTGGTTTCATTTGTTCTTCATTTTCATTTTGTAAGTTTGTATCATCACGTGGTACATAACATTACTTTCAAAATTCAATGTTGCTTGTTTAAGTGTTATTGATGTAGTACAGTGAAACAATTTCAAATTTCAATAGAGTTATTTTCCATTCATATCAAGTGCAATAGATGACTTCTTTGATGTTGTACAGCTAACGTGTTTCATGGCTTAAAGTGAACTGCCGCTTCTTCAGGGCTGTTAAGAACTAACGTTTGCAAAATAATTTGAAAACTTGCATTAATTGACAAAATTTTAAAAAGCACAACCTCCAGAACAGACAGCATAGGCGTCATTACAATTAAGCTTTCACTTAATAACCATGTAGCTGAAGGAATCACCATTTTGTCAGGATGTACATTTTTTAAAAATCTCAACATTCTGGGTTTAGAGTGCCCACATGTTTCCTGACTACTCTAACTATATCTGCTCGCTTAAATAAAATCTTCTCAAAAAAGCTACCTGGATTAATAGGGAATCAAACTCCCTATTCATTCAATCCCAGTACTTTCTTGTATTTAACCATTTCACTATTTGCTCAAATGAATTTCCGCTGACACCAAATTTCTGTATCGAAGTCAACAAATATTGGGTTTGAGATGCTGGCATATTTCCTGACCACTCCCAGTGTATCTGTGTACTTTAATAAAATATCTTCACAAGCTAATACTACAGGAATATCCTTCAAAACCGGAAAATATTATCTTTTAGATCCACCATCACATTAATCCTTTCAAAATGTGCTGATTATAAAAAAACTCCTTATACTGCCAAAATAACATAGAAAAGAAGAAACAAAGATCCATAACTCAAAAGTATTCATATTCCATTACTCATAAATTTCCTTCTTATACAAATATAGAAAAATGGGGTGCACTCACCCACTTTTAAGAGAATCAAATGCTTTTTCAAAGCTTTATTCACCAATTATCTTAAACATCCAAAATTCACCAATTCTCTTGAACCATGATTGCAGGTCCTGTCAATTCAGAGAAATGTATGTGGGGCTGGTAGACATCTTGAGATTTGGCAGGCAGATGTGCCTCAGGATGGTAGAGGGAATGTCCACCACCATCCCACAGAGTAAAATCCATCCACCAAACTTTAATTCGACCCTTGTTTTGTTCCTCCAAACACAAGTATGAAGGGATCCTTATGATGGCTTTCCTATTCCTAAAATGCCTTCATACGGATGAAAGGGTACAATGAAAGTAAACCAGAGTGTGCTGCCTTTTATGTTGAGCAGTCTACTACCAAAACCATGGTATCTAAACAGGCCAACAGAGAGTGGGTGTTTTGACAGGCCAACTTTCAGTACCTGTTTGGCTGGTAGGGCATCATCAGCTTGGTGAGATTGTAGGGTGGATGTCATTGAAGACCCTTGTGGACAAGACAGAGTGCCAGATTTACTAAATTCTCATGCAACCCAGCACAGCAGCCAAAAATGCTGTGCTGCATTGCGTGAGAATAAGACAGTGTAGAGCACTACATCCACACAGATATGGCTCTCTCCTCCTCTCTCCCTAGCGCCGGCGCAGAATAGCTGCCAAGCACCACACCCACACTTGTACACCATAGTACAAGGATGTGTGTGTGTGAGACTCTAGCATACATTTTTTACTGGAAGAGTACCCTTTCAGTACAAAATACTTTGCCTAGACAACGTTTAAAACCTTTCCTACTGTGTATGCATGCTGAACAGTGAATCACACATGCAAAGTTGGAAAAGAAAGATGACACGTTTATCCTGTTAATGCCAGCTTTCAAAGGTATTAATTTTTCATGCAAAACCCTGTCTCAATTTTTTGGGAGATAGGGCATTTTGTCAAAAAGCATGGGATTGCCTATCTACCACCCATGTAACGCCTTATTAAAGCTAAGTAATGCAAAGCAGCACTTTGCGCTGCTTTGCGTTACTATAAGACAAGTAAATAACACAAAAAAGATTTTGTGCTGGCTTGTCTCACTTTTGTGATGCAAACACAGCACAAAATGTTGGTAAATCTGGCCCAGTGTTTTGAATCTGTCTATTCGTTTGACTGGGATCCAATGAAGGGACCTCAGAGTAGGGCTTAAAGTGGATACAGCATGGTACAGTGCAACCAGTTCAGTTGTATCAATCTTTTGACCTGCAATGGAAAACCTGTGATATTTGCATAATAAAACTGATTGTTCTTCATTCTAATATCTCTCAGAGCATTATCCTTAACCTGTAATACCCTGTACTATATTTTTTAAAGATGTTGATCAGGTTTCCAAGTTGGTATTAAAGACGTTCTCCATATCCAATAGGGTATTCCCAATATTTATTTCTAGTAGGGCATAGTTGTCCTATAGGAGTAGATTCTCAGGCAGCCAAGAGAGCCTAGGACTCCCTCAAGCATGTTCTAGTTATTTGCCATATGAGTGAATCCTCCACTCAATCCAGCTTCATAGCTCTTGATGTACTCTTGATGTACCTAGGTTTGACTCACTCTGATAGAATTTCTTTTTGTGCCATGTAATATCTGTTCTTACAACATCCATTGTAGCTCAATTACATCATCGTTTGTCCATTGGTTTTGTACTGCTTCCCAAAAAGCACAGCAGTATAGCATGACATCTATGATTGATCTTGTTGATCTTGAACCTATACAGCATTTTCACTGAACACTGAGAAGGCAAATAACAATGCCTTTCTAAATAGTCATCACTAGGTTTACTTGCACTGATGTTTTTCTCTCTGTATCTGGTTTAGTGGTAGGTCCATCTATAACCTATTCACTTAACATGCAAGTGTTTAATCCATCATGATCATATCATTCTATTTGCTGTCCCAATGCATGTTCCATCAAAGATATCCATGGCACAGCATTCCTCTACATCTAGATTTTCTGTACCAGTGGGTATTGAAAATGCAGTCATGTAAAGTTGGGGTGAATGGCAAAGTTCCTAAATTGCAGCAGCAAATGCACTACACTACATGAATTGTCATTTATAAATGAAAAATAACTGTGAGTGTCCTTGTATGGCAATTGTTACTGCCACTTCCTTTCAACCTTTTCGAAATTCAAATAGATAAGAAGCGCAAGGGTACATGTTTTTTCAGAAGTAACAAGGCTCATATAAATTGAGGACAGGACTGTGGTCCAGTCAAGCATATTATGAGTTTCCTCTCCACCACGGTTTTACCGCCATGAAAACCGTGGCAGAGAGGAAACCCATTGTGCCTCATGCCATGTGGATGCATGCAGGAGGGCACAACATGTACCCCCTCTATTCATGCACCCCAGTTCCTGCACAGCATAAACTTTAAAGTTCGTGCAGGAACTGTTTTTGGTATTCCCATAGTGAGAATGTAAAAACATCGCCTACCAGATACGAGAAATACTTGTACCCAACCACCAGTTTGGCAGTGCAGCGGTGGGGCAGAGCCGACATTGTACAGATAAATTTGCAATCAGACCCTAACTGTCAGTCACACCCAATCATGTGACCCAGACCAGGCTACAGTCACAAAAGTGCTAAGGGTAGGAAAATGACAAATTTCTAAAAATGGCATTTTCAAAATTGTAACGAAAAATCTGACTTTACCATTAAAGAGGGTTTATCATTACAATTTCATAGACATTAAACATGACAAAGAAACATGTTCCTAATTGGGAATTACATCTAAATGTAATATGGAATCTCCAATGTTATCTAAAGATGGCGACCGCTAGTCGGTCGTGCGAGAGATGAGCTCCTTACTGAACTCTCCTTCTGCACAGACTGCTACGTGTAGGATACTCTGATGATATACAGATAATATACCGGGATACGCTATGCATCTGGACGCTTGGAAAAAGGATAATCTAAGTGAATGTTACCGGAGAAAAGCAAAGGCATTTGGCGTTGGTGATTGCTCTGAGTTCTACCAACTCGCCTATACTGTTTACTTACCGTCCATCTACGTGGAAGGGAAACCAAAGACTGCCGAATAATCGCCCTTGGAGTGCGATACCACGGTACTGGCTGTCAGCCGCAGCAGGGGAAAACAGAGGCACACGCTCTGGCTGGGCAACTCTTCGAGGCTGCTACAAACAAAAGAGAGATAAGTCTTAAGTCTTCTCCGGCTTCTCGACGGTGTACAGGAGAGATTCTGCCGGTAAGCGTACTGCGCTGTGGAGGTCAGCAACGAGAAAAGGCGGTGGTGCATATGGGATGCGGTGACATACGCGTGTGAGCGGTGGGCAAACCAAGCGGCAGTAACTGTGACAAACGCCTGTAAGTACTGATTCTCCCCAAAACGGAACTATATCACCCTAACCTGTGTCATCATGCCCCCAAAATCTGCTCGTGGCGGCAAATCTAGAGATCCTCAGGCTGGGAATAGAAGGGAGACCATGATGAAGGGTGGAATTAATGCAAAAACGCCTCTGGAGGGTGTAACTGGCGATTTGAGCACCTCTATACATGGGGGTGAACAGCAAGCGGATGTAAGGAAAAAAATTCCACCAATGTTTGTGAAATCGAGAAAGGAGAGCACTATTAGCTTACAAAAAGAACTCTCAAATATTGGGGATGAGGCTGGCAGGCCGGATAATATACATACACCAGTGAATATTTCAATGGAGGAAAACCCTGGGGGTGTATCGCATACGAGGCATGACAAGGCATACTCTGACAAGGAAAAAGACTCCCCTTGGAGTCTTAATCAGATTACCCCTGAATCACAACAGGATGTATTAGAGGTACATGTTTCAGAGGAAAAGCATGGTGAGGCAAAAGTGGGTATAAACGCAGCTATATTGGATTCCTCTTTGGGTCATGATCAGAAAGAGGCAAGCGAAATAAAGACCAGTAAAGAGTCCAACAGGGAGGGGGACTCAGGGGAGAATTTTTATTCACTCTCAGAACCCTCAGATTCATCGGGAGAGGAACATCTTGGACATGATGAGAAAGATGGGGCGTCTAGATCTGGATCACTGGATGGGTCAACAACCAGTCTGTGGAATGAATCGAATCTCTCCAATATGGACGGAAAAAGCCCGGACACCACTATGGTACAAAAAGAATTGACAAATGAAGAGCAGGCACCCCTCCCGCGGCCAGTAAAAAGCTTGATGTGGGAGATCTCCCTGTCTCCTGAACTTCACTCTGAGTCCAGTCTTCCTGGCACAGAAATTGTGGATTCCTCGTTGGGCAGTATGGGTGCAACGGGCGGTCAGATAGAAGAAATTTCCCTGGCGGCAATCTATCAATCTATAGTAGACCATAGAGTCGAAACCCGCACAGAAAATCTGAAGACACACACTGCCTGTCGGAAATTACAAAACACTGTCAGGAAAGTAGCAAAAACTTGCAAAGAATTCACAGACAGAAGGAATGAAGCGGAAGGAAGAATATCGACCTTAGAAGATGAAATGGCAGTACAAAAGACCACTCTGAAAAATATGACGTCCCACAGAGATGACACTCAAATGAAACTAGTTGATTTGGAAAACCGACTACGCCGTAACAACCTTAGAGTACTAGGAATTCCAGAAGATATCGAGGGATCAGACATCCGGAAATTTGTGATTGATCTCTTCTCCGAAGCCTTTCCGGACTTAAACATGTGGAACTGGTCTATCGAGATCCAAAGAGCTCACAGGTTTCCGTTTAGACAACCGACAACTAAGAAAGGGCAAACCGAGATTAGACCGAGGGCTATTTTGATCTGTCTAAACAATTTTCTAGCTACGCCAAGCTCTATATGATCTAGCTCGACCAGACAGGAAACGGCAGGGAAAAGGGGTGCACTTTTTGTAAGACCTGACTACTGTCATTACACGGTAGAAAAAAGATGGCAGCTCCGCCAACTCATAACTCCTTTTCAAAAAAAGGGGGCGCAGGTGTTTCTGCTTAATCCAGCTACACTAAAAATAATCAGTAAGGGTCAGACACGATTTTTTATCTCTGAAATACAAGCGAAAGAATACCTAGATACCATATGAGCAATCAGGAAATGTGGTCATTAAAAACTGATATACAGGATACTATATAGACAGATATATGGTTTGTGGGTAACAAGATGACATATATAGGTCCGTTTAATACTACTGTAATCTGAAGAAGGAGGGGCACAGGGGTCAAGTCTCACTCCATCGTAAGGGCTATTTGCCCTTTTGCCTGGGTAGGGGATAAAGGGTGGGGGGATGGATGGGTGGGCCTGGGGGACACAGGGGTGGATGGGGAGGACAGCACTGGGTTGGATGGTAGGTGGGGGTTGGGTTGGATGTTGGGGGGTGGAGAAATGGGGGTGGGTAAGCTAAGGGGGGTAAAGTGGGAGATATACGGGGGAAAAAGAAATCAGAAATGTCTGCTTTTTGGCAAAGCACTAAATATAAGGTAGGAGCTCAGCAACGTTTAAGGGGAAAAAGAAAGAAAATATTGCAAAATATGAATAATTTTAGGATATGTTCATCGAATGTTGGTGGTTTAAATGATAGGAAGAAAAGAGAAAGGGTATACGAGATACTTAGAACACTGAATCCAGATTTAATATGCTTACAAGAAACACATATCCCATGGCACAATAAAAATCTTTTAGAGATTGGAGGTTACTGTTTGGTGGCATGCTCTTTTCAGACCACCATGATCAGAGGGGTTGCTATATATACCAGACAACGGAGTGACCTGGTTGTGCGATCTGTAGCAGATAAGTGGGGACGTTGGGCTATAGTAGAGATATCAACAGGGATGACAATCGTAAATATCTATGGGTCTAATCTGGATGATGCGGATATCTGGAATGAATTGGAGATAGAATTAGCCAACTGGCCACAACGAATGATAGTGTGTGGGGATTTCAACATACACATGGATGTGAACAATACCCAAAATCAGAAATATGTAGGCAGGAAACCGAAGGTCTATAGATCAATTAGGGCATTCAAAGATAGCCATGGTTTGTGCGATGTATGGGCAGAAAAACAATACAGAGATCCGGGATTTACATATTTTTCACATCCACATAAAAAATTTGTACGGCTGGATTATTTCTTAGCTTCACACTTACTGATGGATAAAGTAGACATCAGTAAACTGCCCCAATTATACTCTGATCATAACCCTCTGATCTTGGAGATAAGGGGGGCGAAGGCTGTTAGGCAAAGGATTTCATGGTCATTCGACAAGAAGCTATTGATGGATGAGGAATTCTGCATATATATCAAGCAATGGGCCCAAGGATTTTTCAATTGTAACAGATATAGTGCCTCCCGTGAGGTGGTATGGGATACTTTTAAGGCCGCCTTGAGAGGTGAGATAATTGGGTTTGTGGCTCGTACCCAGAAACGATGCAAAGCACAATTCGATTCATTAGTTAGTAAACTATCAGAACTTGAGGTACAACATGTCCAAATAATAAATAAAGGTGGATCTGAGAATTTGTTAGGGGAACAAATGATTAAACTAGCTATTGCCAAATCGGAAATAAATGCGTATTTTCAGACCAAAGTGGCACAGATGTACCAAGCTAATCGAGGGGAAATATATGAGTATGGGGAGGCGACGGGGAGACTTCTAGCTTTAAGAACAAGACAGAAAGTTGCTAGAAACAACATTTTAAACATTAGGGATAATAATAATCGGTTAGTATCCGGTCCACAGAAAATTACCAAGGTTTTTGAGGAATTTTACAGTAGATTGTATCAACCGGAGGAGCGCTGGGAACAGAGGGAAATAGAAGATGAAAGATCTATGCTACCAAGATTGGATATTGAAACTGCTCTAGAACTAGAACAAGAAATCACCATAGAGGAAGTGCAGATTGCATTGGGATCTCTCTCTCTGGGAAAAGCTACAGGTCCCGACAAAATTCCGATAGAAATGTATAAGATGCTATCACATCAAATTCTCACTATTATGCAAGACCTATTTTTGAGTATACAATACAGAGGGATCCCACCCACATCATGGCAGGGCACGGATATGGTTGTCTTTCTTAGGAAAAATAAACCACCAGAAGAGCCATCTTCCTACCGCCCAATTTCACTTATGAATGCGGATGCGAAAGTATATTCTAAAATAATGGCCACCCGGTTACAAAAGACTATTGTTACACATATATCACCGTGGCAACATGGCTTTGTTCCAGGCAGGGGGACCACAGATCATACAAGGCGGGTTATTTCAATCTTTGATATTGCCGAGGCTGAGGATAGGGAGTTGGCTGTGGTCCTCTTGGATGCAGAAAAAGCCTTTGATCGGGTAGCTTGGCGATATCTATGGGCGAATCTGGAGGATAGAGGGTTTACTTTCAAAACTATAAGAGCTCTTCAGGCAATGTATTTTAAGCCGTATGCTCAGATTCAAGTTATGGGTCACACGTCTAGGAGGGTGGAGATCGCCAGAGGTACGCGTCAAGGCTGCCCTTGTTCTCCTATTTTATTTGCATTTTATTTAGACCCCTTTATAACCCGCATATTGCAGAACCACCTGATCAAACCGGTTGTAATGCATGGTTATGAGACAAAAATACTTGCATATGCGGATGACATTGCGATAATCACTACAGAACCTCAAGTGGCTATTAAAGAGATTGAAAATATGGCAGAAAAATTTGGGGAGGAATCCGGCTATCTCCTAAATAAAACTAAAACACAAATTATATGCTCCTCCAAATGCCGGATGCAAGATCCTCGGATAACCAAGATAGCCACGTATCTAGGGGTTAAAATTACAGCAGAAATTAATAATCTCTGGGCTGTCAATATTGACCCTGTGTTGGAAACTATCAATACTGAGCTTAGGCGTATGAACAATCTCCACCTCACAATAATTGGGAGAGTGAATGTAATTAAGATGAAGATATTCCCCAAGATTCTGTATTTAATACGTGCAATACCGCTGGAACTTGCCACCACTAAAATACATAGAATTGAAACTATGTTTTCCAAATTTATCTGGGGATATCAAAAGGTACGGCGGGCTTATAAATATTTGACGCTACCTAAAGAACGGGGTGGATGGGGAGCTCCCAGTATACAGCTATATTATTGGGCTACCGCCCTGCAACAGCTTGGAAGTCTTTACTTTTTGCAAACTGAAAGGACGGAGCAGGTCAGAATACCGACTATATTTCAATTGGCTGTGGGGGATGCTGCCGTGGGATTATTACAGCGACAAAGTGACCCAAATTATTGTAAAAATCCCGCTATAAATGTATAGAGAGCGTGCTAAAAATCTGGAAGAAAGTGGAGAAAACCACTCAAATTAGTAGATATAATAAATATACATCACTCTGGCATTCAGATTTCTTGACGTTCGCAGTCTATGATGGCATGGCTAAGAAATGGGAACAAGCCGGGATTGTATGTTTGGCTGATCTATATTTTAATAAAGAGAGAAAGGCTTTTATTGAACTAGTTCAAGGATTCGACATACAGATGAATTCAAGCTTCAAATATCTGCAAATACAGAATCGAATAAAAGGGCTCCCTAAAGGGTTTATTGGGCTGGAATCACTCCCTCTGCTAGAAACTATGAGAAACCCAGAAAGCAAAATCAGAGATTTCTATCAAGCACTTCAAAAAAAAAAAACAGATGATGTAGCTAAAATAGAAGCAAAATGGGCTAACAAACTGGGGGATGGGGAGGTAGATATAGACATGGTTTTAGCAATTGGGACAAGGGTTTTTATGTCAGCTAATCTTAAAGCCCAACAATACAAAACTGTATACAATCTTTATTATACGCCTGCCAAATTATTTGTTTGGGGAAAAAGACTCTCCGACAAATGCCCGAGATGTTTGCTGGGCCCAGCAGATAGTATACATATGTTTTATTCTTGCGGAAAGCTGGATCAACTTAAAGAAGGAATCGAAAAATTCTGGTTTCAGCTATTGAACAAAGAGCTAAAAATTACACCAACTCTGATGTTACTAGGCTATGACATAAGGCTGAACCTAGATCCAAAAGAGAGGGATTTTGTGTTTCTAACAATGGCTATAGCTCGTTTACTGGTTGCCACTGTCTGGAAGGACAGCGAGCCACCTACATACCATCAATGGCTATATAGAGTAATATTCATAGGTCGCCAGGACATTTCTCTATATAAATGTAAAGGTATAAGAGCTATGAGGAAAGGTAGGAACATATGGGGACCCTTGATAACCTGGATGGAGAGAAATGATAGACAAGGGATTGGATGAATATATAAAAATACTGTGAAATACAATTAGGAGGTATAGCAATAGTGATGTATGAACATGTATAATAAGTGTCAATCGTTATATTGTGCTATATTTATTTATTTATTTATCTATGTATTTTTTTATTTTTTATTTTTTTTATTTTGATTATATGAAAATACTGAATTTGTCTATTGTATGCAATAATGGTATAAGATATGTATAAGAAGTCTGATTTCAATAAAATAAAAAATATATTTAAAAAAAAGGAATCTCCAATGTTATCCTATGGGAGGGATAGGCCTCAAGGTAGTGAAAAAATTCATTTAGGAGTTCTTCATTACCAGGACATGTCAAAACTTAAAAGTACATATCCAACCTTTTGATTACACAGCACCCTGCCCTATGGGCTACCTAGGGTCTACTTTAGGGGTGACATATGCAATAAAATAGAAGTTTAAGGCCTGTCATGGGGGTTTTAATGTCGACAAGGCAGTTTAAAAATGCCTTCAAGCTGCAATAGCAGGCCTAGAACAAGCTGCTTAATTGTGTGGCACAATAAGTGCTACATGCCCACTGGGGGCATATCATTTACATGCCCTGGGTATATGGTATAACCCTCTACAAGGGACCTACAAGTAAATTAAATATGTTGATTGGGTATAAGCAAATTAAACCATGTTTAAAGGAGAGAGCACAAGGACTTCAGCACTGGTTAGCAATTAGCAGTAGCAAATTAGACAAAGGATGCTATTCTTTTCTAAGCATTGAATGGCCACAGTTGTAAACCTGATGTAAGCCACACTTGCACATACATTTTATTATTTTATATTAGTTGCCCACAAGACACTTTATACGTTGTCATGCTATGTGATTATTTCAGTTGGACCAGGAAGAGGTTTTTAGTCCCCATGCTGAAATTACTCAGTTATCCCCAAGTACACTCTGCCCTTGTTTTTTTGCAGATGCTCCCAAATTAATTTGGTCTTATTGGTTATATTTTGTTTTTTGCGAGCTGCACTAATGTCTAGACAGGCTAGACCTGATTGATTTTAGGATTGTGTTAAATGTACTGTATTTTTCTAGATTCATATAGTCTTGTATTCTGTATGGCAACATGTTTTAAAGAGATGTTTTATGGTATATTTATTGTACTCTTTTATGACTGTTTTTGACAACCGGATAAAGGTTTTATGATGATGATGAGGGGGTTATCACTTATATGTGTGTGCAAATTAATGCTTTCCATTTTCAGAAATATCTGGATTGATCATATTAATTTTCGATAGGTTTAGATTCTAAAGTTGTACTCTAAAATGCATTTAATGCAGTGCATTCACCAGGGATTAGTGAGAATGAATCATATGTGTGTTTAATGTCTTGTTTATAAATTGCGACCAGTTGTCGCTTTCAGTTAATAAACATATATTGATATATTGTGCCATATATAGGAGTAAGGTATAAAATAGTTAATTCCTTTATCAACGATTTCATTTATTGGATTATATGTAGGTTGTAGAACTAATATGCGGTTAAAGAGAAATATTAAGTTACCAAGATTTTTGGTCTTAAGCTTGCAGTGGAGACATTTAATACTAACGTGAGAGTTGTTTTATCTGCATGTTTCTCTATTCTGCAGGTGCAGACCAAATGCATATGTTAATTAGCAAAAAGCACATTGTATTTCGGAGATAGTGAGGAGAGGAAGAACTGGCAAGGTCGATGATTTTAATGAAGAACAAAGGGAGTGTTACCAGTTGGACGAAGGGCGAAATCCAAGGATGCCTTGGAAGTGGAGACTGGAATATGGGAATAGTGTTCAAGGTGCCCAGTTGTTTCATGGGAACTGAAAAAGTACTGTAATATGTATGAGGTCATATTTCTCGAATGTTTTTAATAAGTGAGCCCACCAAGGGGTTAATCAGATTCCCTTTTAGACTTGGAGATGGACAGACCTCTCTTGACATCTCTGATTGTGTGGCTTCATGCTATATATGACTCTTTACTTACAGAACTTTTACAGAGGTTCGATGTTGACACCTTTCTTGCTTCTTTGATTTATTAGGGTTCCCCTTATCTTTGGGTTAATGTAGGGTTTAGTAGATGCTGCAAATCTTTTCCATGTACGGGTAGAAGGATCAAAATCATTTGTCTAGTTATTAAATCCTTTTCCTTATTTTCTGTATCGCTGCTACTGAGATTCTTATATGTTATTTGCTGTTGAGGACCAATATTGTAAGATGTTTTGTTCTCCATGTGGTTATTTTGTACTATGTTTGGATATATATCGGTCTGGCTTTGAGTTTGTAATAAACCTTTTAACTTCAAGTTACTGATTCAGACTTTTATTATGTGTTCCTCATGACCACATGTACTGTAAGATCTAAGGGGCTCATTACGAGGGCAGAACGATCGCCACCGCCGGGCCGGCGGTGGCGATCGTCCCGCCATCACAATGAGATTTACCCACTGCCATATTAGGATGGCGGTGGGTATCGTGGCGGACGCAAAGTCCGTCTGCCGCTTTTCCGCCAGTGGCAATCGCACTGATTGCCTGGCGGGCGGAGCAGGGCCACTAATATGGTGGCAGTGCCAAGCAGGCACCGTCCGCCATATTAGGATGTGTTTGTGTAGAAGCCTTTCCATGGCGGCATCGAGCTGGCGGGGATTGGGCTTGAGGGGGGTGTTGCTGCACTGGGGGGTACCCATGGTACCCCCTTGCATTTCCATGCACCAAGTGGCAGGCACGGTGCAGGGAAATGCGGTGCAAGCACCTTTCACATTGCGGACGGTGCTGCTGGCTGCAGCACCGTCCGCAATGTTAAAGGCCCAGGATGCGCCCACCAGTATGGCGGGTGCATCCTAATCACAGTGGTGAGACCGCCGCATGTGTGGCGGGCGGTCCCAATCACCGCTACGGTGGCGGGCGGACCAAGTCTGCCCGCCATCGTAATCAGCCCCTAAATTATTGTTTAACCCTTTTCCTCTCAGGCTACTAGAAAGGTCTATTAACCAGAATCGAATTGGAAGGAACGTCCCAGAGAGTTCTCAGCTGTTACATTAGGCTGCAGGCAGAGGTTGTATGTGTCTGCAAAAAATAAAATATATCTTCTGCCTGTCTCCCACATTAACTTAGTCTGTGTCTGTTGTAAAGCACTCATATATCTGTAGGCCAAGTTTGCCCTAGGTTGAACTACCAAAAATACAGTGTAACTTCTGCCTCCCACAGACCATATTGATTATACCATCACATGGGAATTCGGCATCATGTGATCTGATCTCCAGTCCTGACTCCACACACACACTCACCTTCTGACATTGATCAAATTGTTCACCTTTCATTGTATATGGTCCCACATTAGGAAATCTGAAAGATATTTTAAGAGTGTACAGCGTAGGTCCACAGGGGAAACTAAGAGTAAGATATTCGCTGGGTTGTCTACCTGTGAGGGAGGTACATGAGACTCTTGGCAGAGGCTGCATGTGCCATCCAAAAATAAAATGTGTCTTCTGCCTGCCACCCATGCTAATGATTAAACTGTCTCCTGCGAAATCAGCATCAGATGTTCTGATCTTTATTCCTTGTTCCACTTGCACACTCCTCTTGTGACATTCAACAAATTGTTCCTTCTATCTTTGTCTGAGGTCCGACGTTAGGAAAACTGAAAGATCGTTTAAGGGTGACCAACGCAGGTTCATAGGGGCAAATTAAGCATTAGATTTTCAGTGCTGTGGTCAGATGTGGGGGGGATGCAGGGAACTTTTTATGCCCCTGCACATGATCATGCTGGCATGCAAATCCCTATTTTTTTTATGAATAAAACGTTTCTACTATTAAAACGGTACTGAACCGATGCATGAGACCCCAGGCAAAGGTTACGTATGTCTGTACTGAAGGTGATTGTGTGTGGATGCACAGGGTAGTAATGCCTACGATGCTGTAACATCATGCTAGGCTGAAAAGTGAAGCTGACTTTAATTCTAGGGACGCAAATACTGTAATATGTCTGGTAACATTATACCTGCAAGTTGTTCTACATTTATATGCATAAACCTCAGTTAATACTGCGCATCCTGGCTGCAGTTACGCGATTCCATGAGCAAAAGGTGGAAAAGTACCTTTGGTTTTGTTTGCGCGGTTTGATGCGGTTGCTGCTGAATTACTCTAAAAGAATGGGGTATAGACGTGTAAGAATGAAATGTATAAGCTAAAACATTTGATCACTTTTGTAACGTTACAAAGGTCATTTAGAATGTCACAATGGCAAAGCTAAATACTGTGGAATTGTAGAAGCCAAAGTCTGCCTGTATTTTGAAGAGGAGGCACTTTTAGTCATGTAGAGGCCGGGGAGAGTCTGTGGTAATCCTCTATCCTGTGAAAACTGGTGTTTTTTCTACTCTGACCCCGTGTGAAATAAGCACCCCCCCAACATGTACACACACACCCTAATTCTCTTTTTATATCTTGTGATCTCCATAGGGAAGCTTTGAACATTAGCCCACTACCCTGCCACTGCACAGCACACACATGTATATTTCTTTCGTTTTGAAGGGTGTGCGCTGGGGAGGCCATGGGCAATGAAAGACCAAGTAACAGGTGTGATTAAGTAATAAGTTCAGAAAAGGGGGTGAAAATGAGACAGTGAGAATGAGGAAGAGAGCAATGGATGCAGTCGCGGCTCCTGGAGGGAGTGCTGCGGGGCGGTGGGGCGGGGGGTAGTAAATTCCGGCATATGGCCGAAGGGAGTTAAGTACATAAATAAAACGGATTACATTGTGTGCGCTGCAACGCCAAATGGCGATGCGTCAAGCGCAATGTAATTCAGGGAATATTCACATGAAAGTGCGATAAACATCGCCAAAATAGGTTAACGCAAGTTCACATATCGCCGTCCATTGCGGGAAAGTAACCCTGTGTCAACGTGGCATTCCCAACACCGCGGTAACATGCGATAGTGTCCTGATAACGCGGAAAATGACCGCGATGAAGCCACCGTGACGGCGAAAAAAATCCAACAGCGAACGTGAAAAAAGGTGCGATGGGCCCAATCGCGATAAGACAATCAGCGAAAAGCAGCACCAGGCCTGCAAATCACACACGTCAGGCGGGAAAAATCACCATAAAAGCAGAAAAAAACAAAACAAACTAAAACCGAACCATAGCGAGTCACAATGGAGGCAGCCGGAGCAGGCACAGAGGACGGCCAGAACCCCACAAGCCCCACGGAGGACCAGCCTGGGACCCCAGGGACAGGGAAGGGCAGTGACAAGAAGAAGAGGAAGACGAAGTTCAGTCCGCAGGAAAACAGGATCCTGATCACGGAGGTGATAGAACACCATCAACAACTGTTCGTCACCTCCACTGTGTCATTGGCAACAAAAAATGCAACATGGCAGTCCATCGTGGACAAGGTGAATGCAGTCAGAGTGCTGAGGAGGACAATTGACGAGGTCAAGAGGTGCTGGAATGATGTGAAGCGCAAGACCAAGCAGAAACTCGTCAACAACCAGAAGGCAGCAATGCAGACTGGAGGTGGGAGTCCAGCGCCACAGGAGGAGCTGGATGAGATGGAGGAAATGGTGTCCACAGTCATCAGTGGGGAGATGGTGGCAGGAGTTGGGGGACCGGACACTGCTCAACATGACCCGACACGACAGCAACAGGGTGAGTAACCACCAGGGCTTGGGGGGACGGGGGAGATGGGCACAATGGCACACATGCACAATCAAGCGGAGCACAGTGCACACCCACAATGACTCTGGATCATGTCCCTGATCCCACTGGCACACAGCAGCACACATAGCAACAGCACGTAGGCCCCGTCGACTATGTGCCCAGAGGAGGCCCGCCCACACATCACCTATCCCACAACCAAACCATGCACATGTGCCAAACCCAGAAAAGCTGCGGGTCCGTGAGCCACACTGACAATGCAAGTGGCACTGCATGATGAGTAGCATGGCTGCAGTCTGATCATCATGACATGGTGCACGCCACCACACTGAGGTGGCTGAGTGTGGACCACATCCTTAAAGGAGCAGGTCACACTCTGACACATCCTTCTGAACAAACAAACCCTGACCTCAACAACACACCTGCGGACAAACCATGCCCCACAGCCCCAACACCCACCAAGAGCCCAATTCACCCAAGAATGCAACGTCTCAGCACTGTAAAAGCACAGAAGTCAAGGCACACAGCCTGTAAGGGATAAGGGCCAGCCACATCAGAGCTGCAGGGGCGACTCACCCAAAATGCGGCACACACACATGACATGCAGTGCACATCAACATTGAAAACAATGTGGTATGAACTGCAACACGTACACAACAGAACAGAGCACCCAAATGGTACCGCATGTGTGTAGAAACTGGCCAATCACATTTGGCATAGCAGGGAAACATGGGATGAAAATGTACGAGTACAAACACACATCTGTGATGATGTCGGAATGTCCACTGTCCCGCATCAAGTAGGCAGCTCCTCCCAAACAGTAACAATGTACATTTGTCATGCAGTCTATATGTAAATGTGTACAATCCGTCAACATAAATGTGTACACAATGTAAAACTGCATCTACCCTTCACATTGCAGAGGGAGAACCAACACCTCCTGCAGAGCAGACCCAACCTCTCTTCACTGATGATGAAGAGGACCACACCACCATCGACCCCGACGCCCTCCAACAGCTTATGGATGCCCTCAGGACCCCATGTCCAGGATCAGCGCAGCCCAGCTGCATCGAGGGAACCCCACCCCCTGCACAGACCACACAGCAGGGGGCACCTACCACCACGGCTGACTCCCAGGACACCCACGACCAACACATGGCCTTCCAACGCCGTGTGTTGGAGTGCCAGGAGAAGGTGGCTGATCAGGTGCAGGTGGGGTTCGACCTCATGGCAGCCAAACTTGATGCCATACATGGGTGTCTAATTCCCATCAGGGACCACTTTCAGTCCCTAACGGACACCAACAGTCCGCTCCATGCTCTCCAGCGATCCATGGCTGACATCGCTGGAGTCATGTTACTGAGACAAGAACAACTGTCCAGTCAGAGTGGCTCCAGCGAGGTCTGCCGGGAGTTGGGACAGATGCGGGGGCTCATGGAGACCATGGTGCGGATATCGGCGGATAGGATGGCTGCCATGGCTGCACACCAGCGGGATATGGCTGGGGCCTTCGATGCCCTGCAGCACATCGTCATGGCATTGCTGCCTCAACTCCTGGCGCAGATGAGTGCTGCTGCAGCTTCTACATCCACATCTTCGCCCCCTGTTGTCTTAGTGCCTCACAGTGCGGCAGGCAATCCACCACCACCGTGTGAGGCACATGTGCCATCAGAGGACGAAGATGCGGGTGAACCAACCTTACTGGTGAGGAGGAGGCAGTAGCATCCATCTCCGCCATATGGCCTGTTTCTGCTTGGTTCTGCCCTTTGCATCATCACCTTCCACTGTCCCCCGATACACTCTACGACACTCACCTTGGCCTCGACATGGACTGCCATGTTCCGTTTGGTTACCAATGACACTGCGATCAGACTGCGGACTGTACTCTTTCTCTTCCGATGTACTTGTCATTCCCTGTGGGACTCTGGCTGGCCCTCCAAGGGCCGATAATGTGAAGTGGGGTTTGCATGGCCCTGTACTGCTCCAGCTGCAACACTCCACTGGATGTGTAATAAACATTCAGAATCCCTTTGATCATTCATGTATGTGCGTATGGTTGAATGTAGGGTGGGAGATTCCCCTAATGTCCATGTTGCTCATGTCGTGGAACTTGTGTGACAGGGTGCACAGTGCCAATTGTGGTCCGGGTGGCGTAATCACTACAACAGACACACACACATCAGTAGCTTCCATGTCCAGCAAAGAACTGGAGCACGCCCAGGGCCCAGGCTTCATTATTCCCACCCCTACGCGGGCCTGCCATATGCCAGGCCAGTCCACTCCGCTTACGCATACAGGGGGACGTCAACGCTAAGTGTCCCAGGTCGTCCCTGTAGTGATCTGCTGGTCACTGGTCTAGTCGTCAGCATGCCACAGCCACTCCCTGAGGGCTCGTTCAGACCCACAACTGACCCATCCAGCACAGGCGTCATGGGACATGTGACCCTGCCAATCTAAGGTGCCTGGCACATCACATACCCCGCTGCCGGTGTGGTAGTCTGGGGGTGGGGTCCTGGGGGGGTGGGGGTCCTGGGTGTGGTGGCGGTGGGTGTTGTGGTCCTCTTGGGGCTCCGAGCTGCATGATCAGTAGCTCCATGGCATCTGTTGTTCTTCTGGTGTGGCTGTGGGCTGGGCTCCCTTTCATGGTGCAGGTTGTCGTCAGACTTAACACCAGGTAGGAGCAGGTGTTAAATCCATGCTGCTAACGTGCCTTATCGCATGTTTTTGATTCTTATCGTCGTTCTGGCTGGTCGTTGGGAATGTTGCGAAGTGGTGTTTCCGCGGGTTTTTGCACGAGAACGCCTACTCTGCATCTCATTAGCGTTAGTTGCCGGTGTCATCCGTGGAGATGTTTTTTGCGGCTGCTATCGCAGGTGGACTGGTGGTATCGGCTGTTAGCACCAGCTTGTGAATGGTGCGATGGATTTATCAACACTTTGGCTGCGATAAAGTGCCGCTAACTCGGCGATAAGTCCTTGAGAATATGCCCCTTTGTTTTATTTATTTATTTATGTACTTAACTCCCTTCGGCCGTATGCCAGAGTTTACTACCCCCATCCTGCCCCTCCCCCGCACCGCCTCACCGACCTGCAGCACTCCCTCCAGGAGCCGCGACTGAATGGATGTTAATAGCGTGGAGGGTGGGAGAGTACAACCACAGGAACGGACTCAATGACAAGAGTACCAACAACTTGAAGCGAGAAAGAGGGGCTATATAAACTGAGACTGAGAAAATCACGAGGATAATTAGCGGACGAGGAAGAAAGAGAGTGCAAAACAGTGAATAAAAGAAAACTGTAGGACAAGCAGCACTAACACATGATGGTGAAGGGAGTGAAAGAATGAGACAGTGAGAAGAGAGGAGTGAGGGACCTGGGGATAAGCATAGGGTTTCAACAGCACTCATAAAGCAACTTTTAACCTTCCTCAATATTCTTCTACAGTTCTTTCCTTCTACTCAATAACATAAATAATTGTTGCTATCTACTTCTAATGCTTCACATTACCATACAACATTCCTTTAAAGCCAGACATATTAACATTGCCAACTTTTGTTTTTACTGTTCTAACTGATGCTGGGGCTGCTCCCACTTTGTAGGACCAGATAAATGCTATCTTTTGATTGACATTCTGCCAAAAGTGGTTAATCGTAGACCCGTTGTGGTGCAGTTTAGCTTCCTCAAATCTTTACCTAGAAATTAAGAGTAGGCACTGATTTTTAAACGGTGGAGTAATAGCAATGGTTTTTATGTCACGGTAAATAGTGTATTTTGTAGGATTTGAGGATGCTCATCATGTACTTGATTAAAGAAAGAAACAGAATCACATTTAAAGAAACGCTTGTGTATTTTAATGTCATAAAATGAAGGAAGTTAAATAAGGAGGTAGTTTGACTTTCAATTGATGAAAATTTCGTCCTGCCAAACTCACAAGTTCGATGCTACATTTAGAAGTGAGTGGATGGTTTTCCATCAGAAACCATCACCCAATGCATCAGCCTTCATAGTTGCAGTCACCCCATTGCATTTCGAGTGATACGACCAACATTGATTTTGACTGCTTGTGTCTGCCAAGTGAAGCATAACTGTCCTACTCATAGGGAAATAATATCCATGACACGCAGAGAGAAATGTCCCTGCACATCACATTTCGAGTTTGGGAGTGTATTTCAGAAAAAAGAATGCTGAGTAGGCACAAAAACAAGACATCTGCTTATCAGGTTTGGGTGTCTCTAATTATGGGGTGGGATTATCTGCCAAACTTGCATTAGCAAAATAGTCCTCAGTCCAATGTAGGACTGGAAGGGCACACAACAAAAGTTACATGAGCCCCAAATTATGACCTTTTCTATTGTGTGTGTAAAATATAAGCTGATACTATGTGCCTATGGTAACTACAGACCAATAAACCTTTTGGACAGTCTCCAGAAAGCCTATACAAGACAGCTGCTAAACAAATTGAATAATTGGTTCAAGGATACTGGAATTTAGACCTCTCATCAAGCTTGGTTTAGACCCAAGTCCAGCACCAATGACCAAGTTCTGAGGCTGCTTGTTATAATTTGGAAGAACATAAAGCTTAAAGAGGGTTATCTTTGTATAGCTTTTATTGACCTTAAAGCAGCCTTCGACTTGGGCCCCTTGGCACTGTTTTGGGTGTCATTAAATAACTTAGGGTCCCTGAAGTCATTCTAGGGTATTCATGGTATAATTTCTATAATTTTGTTTATTTATTTGTGTGTTGTTAGTAGATACTATATAGTAATGTTTTTATTTTATATTTTTGAATTGTACTAATTTGCATTTTATTCTTTTCTGTAAATGTATTATGTGTTAAAATTAATGTTACGGAAACTGATAGAGTGCAAAGGTTTCTTGGCAAACAAGAAGCAAAGGAGCAAGGCTCATGGCTAATTAAAAGCTTGATTACTTAGTGTCTCAGAGCCTCAAACAAGCATTTTCCCAGAGTTACAAATACTGTTATTTGAGGTGAAGTTTGTGGGGGTGAGTTGCAGTTACCTGCTGCTATTTGGCAGACATCGCAAGCCCTTTTCAAGTTTTTCTTTAAGGTTTTAGGGACAGGGGTGATATGGGAAGATAGTGTGGTTTAAAGTCTCTTTTGTGTTTGAAGCTTATTTTGTGGTAGTTTGTGTTATATTATCCTGTACTGTAATGCGTTAGGCCTGGTTATACCTTTATACTATTACTTCTTGTGTTTGTATAATTCCAAGGTTATGTTTATGTCGTATTTAGGAGGGTTTTGTGATGGTGGTATTTTATATTTTCTTACAGGTTTACAGTTTGGAGGGCATTGTAACAACCTGTTTTAATGCATTGTTTCTTTAAAGGAAATTATTTTGCTTTATTGTAAACCAATATTACATTTTAAATGATCCTTTACATTTTCAGGTTTCCTGGATTGAGTCCTATTTTTTTTCAGGCTAATTATGGTTTTTAATGACTGTGGATTACTTTGGTGGATTTGCGTTGGAATTTTCATTTTTGCATTTTTTGGGTTCTCTGGAAGTTACTTTTCACATTTTTGTGGATAACATTTTTGGGAGATGGACGGTGATGAATATCTACAGCTACACAACTATGGGGGATATTCACAAGAACGTGCGCTAAACATCTCCAAAAAATGTTAACGCAACTTTACACATCGCAGTCTATCGCGGGAAAATAACCTAGTGTTAACGTGGAATTCACAACACGGCGGTACTATGCGATAGTCTCCCGAAAACACGGACAATGTCCGCGATACAACAACCGCGACGGTGATAAAAACACAAACCCCAACGCAAAAAAACATGCGATGGACCAAACCGCGATGAGGAAATCAGCGATAAGCAGCGCCAGGCCTGCAATACACACACGGCAGGTGGGAAAATCACTACAAAAGTAGAAAAAACACACAAACACAAAATGATCAACACCGAAGCACCATGGAGGCAGCCGGAGCAGGCGCAGAGGACAAGTGGAACCCCACAAGCACCCCGGATGACCAGCCTGGGACCTCGGGGACAGGGAAGGGCAAGGACAAGAAGAAGAGGAAGACGAAGTTCAGTCCGCAGGAGAATAGGATCCTGGTCACGGAGGTGATGGAACACCATCAAGAACTGTTCGTCACCTCCAACGTGTCATTGGGCACCAAAAATGGAATATGGCGGTCCATCGTGGACAAGGTGAATGCCGTCGGAGAGCACAAGAGGTCAATGGACGAGGTCAAGAGGCGATGGATTGACATCAAGCGCAAAACCAAGGAGAAACTCGCAAGCAACCAGAAGGCAGCAATGCAGACTGGAGGTGGGAGCCCAGCGCCACAGCTGAAGCTGGATGACATGGAGGAGCTGGTGTCGACAGCCATCAGTGTGGAGACCGTGGCAGGAGTCGGGGGACCGGACACTGCTCGACATGACACAACACAACAGCAACAGGGTGAGTATCCACCAGGTAATGGGGGGACGGGGGAGATGGCCACAAGGGCACACATGCACAATCAAGCAGAGCACAGTGCACACCCACAATGACCTGGATCATGGCCCTGATCTACAGACTGTCACAATGTACATTGCCATGCTGTCTGAATGTGAACATGTACCATGAGGCTACATACATGTGGACACATTGTAACACAGCATCTCCCCTTCACATTGCAGGGGCACCGTCAACACCTCCTGCAGAGCAGTCCCAGCCACTCTTCACTGATGACGAGGAGGACACCACCAGCATCGACACCCAAGCCCTCCAAGACATCATTGAACTCATCCGCCAATCACCTCCAGGACCAGGGCAGCCCAGCTGCATCGAGGAGACCCCACCCACTCCACAAACCACCCAGCAGGAGGCACCCACAACCCCAGCTGTCTCCCAAGACCCCCCCGAACAACACATGGCCTTCCAACGCCGTGTGTTGGAGGGCCAGACGGAGATGGCTGAGCAGGTGCGGGTGGGGTTTGACCTCATGGCTACCAAACTTGACGCCATCCATGGGTGTCTGAGTCCCATCAGGGACCACCTCCAGTCCCTAACGGACACCCACAGGCCACTCCATGGTCTCCAACTAGCCCTGGCTGACATCGCTGGAGTCATGACTCGGAGACAAGAACACCTGTCCACTCAGAGTGGCTCCAGCGATCTCAGCCATGAGCTGGCACATATGCGGAGGCTCATGGAGGACATGGTACGGATGGAGGCATAAAGGATGGCAGCCACCGCTGCACATCAGCAAAATATAGCTGGGATCTACCATGCCCTGCATATCCTCATCATGGCATTGCTGCCACAAGGCATGGCGCAGATGAATGCTGCTGCTCCTACACCATCCACATCTCCGCCCCCTGGTGTCAGTGCCTCACAGTGCGGCCGACAATCCACCTCCGGCCCCTGATGTGTCAGTGGCACACAGTGCCGCAGCCGGAACTGCACCACCCACAGGTTGGGCAGAGCACACATCCGAGGACGAGGACGTGGATGGGCTTGAGATCAGGAGGAGGCACTAGCATTCATGTCCACCACCTGGCCTGTTGCTGCTTGGTGCCGCACATGGCCCCATGACCTTCCACTGACCCCCGATACACTCTGCTGCACTCACCTTGGACCGCGACATGGACTGCCATATCCTGTTTGGTGACCAATGACACAGCGTCCAGACTGCGGACTGTACCCTTCCTCTTCCGCTGTACTTGTCATTCCCCGATGGACTCTGGCTGGCCCTCCACCGGCCCATATTGTGAAGTGGGGTTGGCATGGCCCTGTACTTCTCCAGCTGCAAAACTCCACTGGATGTGCATTAAACATTCAGAAACGCAGTGCTGTGTCATGTCTTTCATCATTCATGTATGAATGTGTGGATGAATGTAGGGTCAGTGATTACCCCTAACGTCAATGATGCTCATCTAGTGGGATTCCAGTCACAGTGTGCTACATTGCCTATTGCGTTCCGGGTGCCGTAGACACTACAACAGGGACACACGCATTAGTCACTTCCTTGTCCGGACATGGACTGAACCACGCCCAGCGCCCCCGAGTCATTGTTGCAAGCCCTGCGCTGGTCCGGCGTAAGCCAGGCCAGACCACTCCGCTTACACTCCGAGGGGGGGGGCACATAGCTACAAGTCGCAGGTTTACATGCTAGTGGTCTGCAGGTCACTGGTCTAGTTGTCAGCATGTCACGGCCACTCCCTGAGGGCAGGTTTGCACACACACCACACCCATCCGGCACAGGCGTCACAGGCCATGTGGCCCCGCCAATATAAGGGGCCGACAACATCACATTCCCCACTGCCGGTGGTGACTGGATGACGGACGTTCCACGATTCTCAATCATAAAGGGCCCATGAGTTGTTGGGCACAGGGTTAGTGGCACCGAAGCCATGCTGCCGTCACAGGCCTACCACCACGCGGCGCTGACTGGGGTTGCACAGGGTTAGTGGCACCCGAAGCCATGCGGCCGTCACGGGCCTACCACCATGTGGCGCTGACTGGGGTTGCACATGGTTAGTGGCACCTGAAGCCTTGCGGCCGTCATGGGCCTACCACCACTTGGTGTTGACTGGGGTTGCACAGGGTTAGTGGCACCCGAAGCCTTGCGGCCATCACGGGCCTACCACCACGTGGCGCTGACTGGGGTTGCACAGGGTTAGTGGCACCCGAAGCCGTGCGGCCGTCACAGGCCTACCACCACGTGGCGATGACTGGGGTTGCACAGGGTTAGTGGCACCCGAAGCCTTACAGCCGTCACGGGCCTACCACCACGTGGTGCTGACTGGGGTTGCACAGGGTTAGTGGCACCGAAATTGCTGAGCGGGTGTGCAGCCTGCAATGATGACGTGTGCACTGATGTGGTCTCTGCCATTGATGCCTCAGGACTCAGCGTCATGTGTGGGACCTGCTGGGCTGCGGTGCGGGTCCGCATGATGTGGAGCATGCCATGGTGGTGGGACCGGAGCCTGGAGCTTGCACGGGCACGTGGTGTTCCCACTGGTGGACACACCGTTGGCGGCAGGTGAGCAGTGGGGCCTGGGTGCGCAAGTGCGGACAGCCAGCGCTGGCCGGCGGGAGGGGGTAGGGTGCGGCTGCATGTGTGCACAGGGACGGACAGGCGTTGTTGCCGTGTGCAGTGAGATGGACTCTGCCATGATTGAGTCTGGCCTCGATTACAGATTGCAGACCTGGTGGCTTGCAGTGTATGCCGGCACGTGGTTGGAGACACACCGGTGGCAGCAGGTGAGCAGTGGTGCCTGGGTGCGGCAGTGTCCCTCCCTCTCTCTCTCTCTCTCTCTCTCTCCCTTCCTTTCCTTCTCTCTCTCTCTCTCTCTCCCTTCCTTTCCTTCTCTCTCTTTCTCTCTCTGCCTTTCTTTCCTTCTCTGTTTCTCTGTGTCTCGCTCCTTTGATGTGCGCATGACACAGGTTCTGATTTGGTGCTTTATTTTCCAGGCTGTGACATCAAGATTGTCCCGGACGGACCCGACAGGAGCCTTCCGCATTGGTGGTTTGTGTTGTATTTCAATAAAGTTTTTGGTTGTTACTTCATTGTTGAGTGACTGTTTCTCGTTCTTCTGACCACACATGTGTGTTTCTTGTTGTCATTGTGCGGCATCATGCGCTTTTTGTGGCTCGTGTCGTGCACAGTATGTGTTTGTCTGGGGGGGGTGGGGGATCTGGGGGGCCTGGGAGTGGTGGCGGTGGGTGTTGTGGCCCTCATGGGTCTCCGAGCTGCATGATCATTGGCTCCATGGCATCTGTTGCTCTTCAGATGTGGCTCTGGCCTGGGCTCCCTTTTATGCTGCAGGTAGTCTTACTGCTTAACACCAGCAGAAACCAGGTGTTAAATCCCTGCTGCTACCGCGGCTTATCGCCTGTTTTTGGTTCGCATCGCAGATCTGGCAGTTTGTTGTGAATGTGGTGTAGTGGTGTTTTCGTGTGTTTTTGCACAGGAACGCCTACTCTGCATCTCATTAGGGTTAGTTAGTGGTGTCACCCGTGGAGGTAAATGTTGCGGCAGTTATCACGGGAATACTGGCATTGTCTGCAGTTTGCACCCACTTGTGAATGGGGTGTTAAATCTATCTCCACTTTTGATGCGTTAAGGTGGCGATAACTCGGCGATAAGTCCTTGTGAATATGCCCCTGTAAGTATAATATTTCCTTTTTGGAGGTATACAGTAGAAGAAAATTCATAATATCAATAAATAGCTTTCAAAAATATTTAAAGCGATTAATATACCAATAAACGTCATGATATTAATAAATAACATTCATGGTTCCTTACGGCAAGTGAATAATTATCACATTAATTACAATTCTGATAAAAAAATATAAAAAGTTAAGACTGCAATAAACTACATTGTCAAGGCGACGTTCCTCAGGGCTTGCTCGAAGTTAGAAGGGTCCACCTCCAGGCAGCTCCAAATCTGAATTGTCGTAATGACACAGATTATTAGAGTGGCCAGGTGGGGGAAAGGGTGTTGGGGAAGGAACAGGAGGGAAGGAGATCTGCAATAGAAGTATAAAATGGTTACACAGAGTGAATCCTAATAAACCTAACAAAACCGTATTTTAATTTGACTATATCCACCTGCGTTCTCCCTACTGCTTAGCCAGAGAGGACTTGAGAATTGAAAGGCTACAATAGAACACACAGAGACATTAATTGTTAAAGTATCTCTCTTTGTTCACTGATTATAATATAGCACTTTGTTCTAGGATTATAATATAGAGTTCCAATAAAGGACTACATACCAACACCCTGCTCTCTAACTCCTTGTATGAATTTCCCAGCTTGATATATTGTTTGTACACGAAGATAGTGAGGAGTTATGCGGGACCTGCCACGCAACTATATACACAAATGCGAGTTCTTAGACCTGTTGTCCAATTATTCCAAAAATTATCCTTAAAAGCAGTTTTTTGCTTGCAGAATTTACTGTAGTATTCACAAGTCATGAATCAGCAAACCAAAAGTCACGAATCAGCAAACCATTATGCTAATTATGTAGCCAAAATTATTCCAGAAGCGTTCTTGCTGAAAAAATGCCCAACCGATCTTTACAAGAACTGGAAATGAATGCTCTTACCCCAAATTAGCTGAGCAGATGAGCATTACCGTCCTGTTCCAGGTTATTCTCCACTCTGTTCACCGCCTGGAGGCCACGGGTTGCATCAACCGCACCCGTTGTCCTGGAAGAGGTGAAGAATAACGAGCACGTGTGGCAGGGCGCGGTCTCATTTATAGCGGAGACCCGCCCAAGATGATTGCCACGTATCGGGATGTTCCTGGAAGGGGGCGTGGCCATAAGTACCTGGAAACGCTTACGGGGCATGTAAACAGGAAAACAGTTTTAAAAAGTGCCCGTCTATAAAAAAGGTGCATTTCAGCAAAAGGGACAGTTTTTTAAAAGTGCACTTTTTTTTTACACAAAGGAAAACAGTGTCTTTAAAAAAAAGAAAGGCAGAATGCAAACATATGTACAGAGCAGTTCCAATAAAAGTGCAATGACAATGTTCCAGAGCTTGTGCAGCGCAACGTGCGTTATCACCAAAGTTAACACGCGCGCACCATTGCGCATAGCATTAATGACTGTTTGTGACATTCATGGTATCAGTGAGGACGCGCGCACCATTGCGCATATGGCAGTGCCGATGACAGGACCACCAGTACCGTGCCACTTTGGTGACGAAGTGCAGTTTGCAACAGAGCTTATGCCGTGTAGTAGTGGTGCCCCTAGAGCCGCAGCCCACAGCCATGACATACATCCATGCCCATATACATTAATGCTCTAAGAAGAGATTCACTATGTCCTAGCCAGAAATCTGGTGATATCTATATTTTAGTCTGCATAATTAACGCAGGCCAAAGTCCGCATACTCTTCATACTGCTCCAGTCTTGTTCTTACTTAACCTCTGTTCTAGGACTGTCGGCTCAACACCACCTCTGCTTTTTACAAGATGACTTTGGTTTAGCCAAAGGAAACATTCTAAGAAGGTTGATAGAGTACTATAAAATATTTACACTTGAAAGGCAAGAAAGGGGAAATATGCACATTTTCAATATTAGGCTTCAAACAGTGAAACACATGTAGAGGCTATAGCCCTTCGGAATTCCAAAGGGCCCTCAAGACCTGGCTGTTCCAATGAGCCTCCCTGGGCCGGCAAGCACCTGGATAGCTTACGTTTCTGAGACTTATGCCTGGGCAAATAATTAGTTTTTTAATTTCAAATGCAAACTGGCTCTTTGTTGGATATCTTAATCTTAGATATTTGGTGAAGCCTACAAATGCTTTCATTAAAATGGTAATAGCAGACTTGTATGGCTGTGTGTGGTTATAGCTTAAGGGTTCGTATATAATAACTGTTCAAACTCTATTATCATTTTATGTAGGGAGTAGTTGTTAGGTTTTATTTTGATGTGATTTAATAGTTCATAGGTAGTACTACTATGTTTGTTAGACAGCGGTGCATAAATGATGGCTACATTAGTATTTGGATATTCACCATGTATGGTGCATATCTGTGTGAATGGTCTAGAGCTCATTTTGGAAGTTCTGTAGTGAGTTCCATTTAGGGCCCACTGTGGTTCTCCCTCATTTTAGAATAACTGCATGTTTTAGGCCACCTTGCTTTTCACAGCCACAAGTGAAAAGTTTTATTCTGTGCCATGATATTATTTTAGAAATACACTGCACATGTTTTATTATTCAGTTCTTCTTGTGCTGCAGTCTGAACATTTCATACAAGGTCGAACAACATTTTTGTTTTTCTGTGATCGGTCAGCAACATATCCTAAGATTTAGACACAACACAGAGGCACAGCTGCTGTTTTCCAACACATCACTTCTTTTCATATAAACCAAGACTTTTCCTTTGAAAAATAGAGAGGAGGAGTCTAGCAGAGGGGAAAGATGCTGTAATGGGTGCACCTGTCTTGCGCAACCAGAGATGCCAAGAACCTAACTACAAATAGCAGGTATGGGGTCCAGGTTTAATCCCAGAGATCACTGATATATCACTGTGCTAACATAGTGAGGGTAGGCTTATGGATATAAATCATTTGCCATGATAGGGCTTTTCATTGTATACAGTTTGCTCGTGATGCTGACTACTTTGCTCATGCTGAATATGTTTTCTAATTGCAGCACAATTGTTTCATAATAGAGCAAGATAGTTTCAATAAATATTGTAAACTTTCCCTGTTTCTCTCTTTTGTTTTTTGTGGGCATGCATGAGTGAGAAAACAAAAGGTGTTGATCTGTTTCCATGGTACCCTTGGGGACTAGAGTGTTGTGTTCTAGGTTGACAATTTACCTGTTACTCTGGTAAGGTTAGGAGCGCAGGTAAGGCACTGTGAGCAAGTCAGATTTAAACTTATGTGGTGTGGTGACTCAGTCCCTACATTCTGACATCCTGTGATACCAGGCACAGTTCTGTTTCCAAACAGCATCCCTGCAACAGTTCCTTCCATCTTTCGTGTTTCACATTGTGTCAGTCTTAATTGAATATTTGCAAATATAATTATTATTTTGTAATTATTTTGGTTGTCGTGTAGGAGGGTGGGTTCATCTTTATCTGTAGTGCTTAAGTGCTGAGGAATTTCAATATCTTGATATGTTCTTTAGGCAATAGGACTTTGACTGGTGGCTTTGCTAGTATGTGCTATTAGACATTTTAAAGTGGGCACTGCTGGTAGCTGGTAGTAGTTTCTATTACTGGGCTCTTTGGAACTAGTGCTTCCCTCTTGAAAATCTTGAAGTACATGCCATAATTTTATTTCAGTTATATTTGGTGGGAAGTTGTGTTCTCTCACGTTAATAACAATATCATTTTTGGTTGTAGTGCACCCATAACGAGTGTAAATATAGCATTTTGTACATTTCCAATTTACATTCTCGGTGCTTGTGCGTTCCTGTCTATAAGTGTATCCCATGTGTGAGAGCAATTGTTTGTCTTTCAGTTATGTTATATATCTTGCTCTTTCTACCATTCTGTGTGAAAATAGTTTGATAATGCAGGTAAATATTGCGTTATAAATGCAATTTTACTTTGTTAATGTAGAGAAAACATAATTCCAATCATTTTACATGTTATACTTATATATGTGTAGTAGATTGTTATTGCAGGTATTTGTTTCTGTTGGAGCTGTTGATATGTGGGTCAAGTGTCTTAGGGCCATTACGAGTTTGGCCGTTCGACCACCCAAACGCTGCGGTCTCTAGGAAACCACAGTGCCAGCCTTCTTCTGACCGGCATATTACAAGTTTATAGTTTAGTTTAGAGATTGTGCAACGGTGGTGATTACTTTTTCCATATGTATTGATGCATGTGTGAGCATTTCAGCTGCATATGTGTCGGTTTCAAACATATGCATGATACATGTGAAAAAACACTGCCCACCCATTGCCGCATTGCTGAAGTCTTACCCATATGTGGGTAGTCCAGCCAATGGGCATGTGGCACAAAAAAGACTCACCTGTGCATCGCCACAAACAGTGTCATAATCCTCGGAGTGAAGATGGTGCTGTGAAGGGGGAACCTAAAGAAAGGGATTCACGTCGAACACTGACCAAAATCCTTCGTTTCCGCCGACTTGAAGCTGGCGATCTCACTGCTGTGGTCGGCTCGTGGAAAAACCAACTCGTAATACGGACAGTAGTAAAACTCCCTGTACCGCCCTATGGCAGCTGCTTTTCCCCGACCGGTACCCCAGCAGTCTACAGTGTGCTGGTGGTCTCGGTGGTTCAGCCGTGGTCTTTCCAAATCCAATCCGCACATTCGTACTAAGACAGTCGGACCGCCAAGCTCGATGTGTTGTGACTACGACCATTGTTCAGGGACCACCAAACTCCTAATAAGGCCCTTAATTTCTGTTGAGGAAAGTTTGTTTTAATAATTTTTTTCAATTTACCTTTGGATTGATTGTAGGGGTTGGAGCGGTTGTGGGGTTTTGTTTACATTTTTATGTATAAGGGTTACTTGATGATTATTCCTTTCTTAATTTTACTTACTTTTAACATGCCATTGTCTGGGTGTTCGAGTGTGCAGTATAATTAATCATTGTGCAGTACTTTGATTGTGCTGCAGCTGTAGATTGGAATCTAAAGATTGTTAGAGAAATAAAAAGAAACTTTATTGAATTATGTATATATTTGTGTTTTTAAAATAAGTTAGTTTAATTTTTTAACTGGCTTGGTTAGGTAGTTGGTAACTTTTTAGCAGTTTTCCACTTTGCTATTGTTTTGGGAATCCAGAGTGTCATTCCCTGGCAGGTTTTGTATTTCTTCTGTGAGATGTACTGAGATTCTGCTGTTCCTTTCATATTGTTTTGGTAATTAACTTTAATAACAATTTTATTGGTTAGTTTGCTTTACGGTACATTTTATTGACTATTTGTGTTTGGTTTGTATTTATTTCAGTCATTACATTTTTTGATAGATGCTAATTAGTTTTTCTGTTTAATTGGAAATGTATGCTTGTGTTGTTTTGTGGTATTATGAAATGTTTATAATATTTAGGGGCCCATTACGATGTCGGGCGGAAGCAGCACCGCCGTGCTGGCGGATGCAAAAACCGCCACCTACCG
The DNA here is from genome assembly GCA_963921515.1 of Calotriton arnoldi. NCBI lineage: Eukaryota > Metazoa > Chordata > Amphibia > Caudata > Salamandridae > Calotriton > Calotriton arnoldi. The sequence continues at coordinate 1,221,682 of CAWUFW010005029.1, forward strand.
TCCGCCAGCAAAGGGCCGCACGGCCGCCAAATTAGGATGTGAAAAACCAGGCAAACCCCGCCCGCAAGTCCGCGACGCCGTCCGCCATCAAAGTGCGCCCGACCAAGTAGCGGCGCAAGCCAATGGAGACACACCGTCCGACGAAATGACGTACCGCCCGGCGTACAAATTACGATGTCAGAACCAAACAGCCTCATCGGCTAAGATACACCGCACGAGAAACCAAGGCGGAAAACCGACTGTGCAGTACGAGGAACGAAAAGGCGGCCCACCCAGACATGAAACCTGCACTCCAGGCCATCCCCATGCTCTACCTGATGCACCACCTAGGACTGAACGCGCAACGACAACGCAGGTAGGCAGACACACAACAAGGGCACGCAAACACTGCACACAATGCAAGGGCGGAAAAAATGTACATGGCCACCCCAGGCACCCCTGTGTGGACAGGACACATCCACTACTGTATCCACACATGTCCCACCTGTCAAAACAACACAACTCGCAACATCCTGGGCACCCACTACCCGGGACCAGGAAGAGACGTCCCCATCACGGCACAGCAGCGTAGCGGCATTGACGCAGGTACACATGCGCACAACGCAGAGGCCAACGACAGCGCCACGCATGGACTGCACACAAACACCACAGAGTCACAACTACACACCACACACACCAGCACCACCCTGAAGGCACATGTCGCGTGGCCTCCCTGCATCACCCATGACCCCAACCGACAACTCACAGTTGTCAACGTGACGTCACACAAGTGTCCCGAACAGGGGAGTAATTTGATGGAAAAATAGGACACACCCTTGTGTGGAAAACATGGAGAAGCACACGGCGGCTGCTACATAACAGCGCACAATCTCGACACTGTCCGGAAAAGGCACGCCAGTCTCAACAAGAAATACCTATCCCATCCTGCTCGCAACAACAACACATGCAATGTGCAAAATAGGAAAAACATGCTGCCTGAGAACAGGTGTGCCCAATACCACACCCACACAGAAGCCGGAGCGTACAGCGCCAACGGAGTGTCCCTCCCACACACGGGAGTGCAGATAGCACTGAATGGCCTTCCATTCCTACTCCGAAATAACAGTGCAAAGAATCATGCAGGAGAATGGAGCCATTGTACCAATAAGATGCTAAACATAGCCATGCAGAGTAAAACGTCCACTGGCAGATAGCGCACAACATGAAAGACAGATAACACCACAATATACAACAATACCACTCCTACATGTGGACCAAATGCAAGTAATCCGGAAAGAGACAGACACCACTGGACTTGACTATTCATAGAAGCATGTGGGATGAGGGACTGTGTCCTTCGCCCAAGCCATACCCCAAGTCCTGCCGCCGTACATCCATACCAGAATTCCCAGCATCGTCGGAGGCTGCACTCTGCTGACTGCTCAGGCATCCGGAGCACGCCATCAAAACACCCTGTAGCAATATGGCTGTTGCATCAGTGACCCTCAACTTCGACGGACAGATCAAGTTGTACAGTGACAGCTTGCTACAGATAGTGGGCTGTACAAATCTGACAATGATGAATGTAAGTTACGGAGTAACTTACCGCGTTGCAATGTTCAGCTGCGTCATCCCCGTCTTCTACTGACGGAGGTGTCCGTTCTACTGGCCTGTGGATGTATGTCTCTCCAACCTGGCATGTCCAAAGGCGGACTTGGTACACTTGTTTGCACCCCTGGACGACCACAACAGGATCTGTTCAGTGAATGGGGGCATGGCGTTTGTGGCTGCAATCGGGGACATACTGCAATGGGACCAGTGTGCCTCCACACGACATCTCCTGGCACACAGTTTCATCGAATGCCATCCAACATGTCCCATCAGGATCCTCCAAGGGACAACCTACGAAGAACACGTTGCAACCCACAATCCGCTTCATTGGATGACATCCATGTTTACCATCAATGGGATGGATGCCCTGCTGGAAGGTGTTGCATACACGTCAACTTGTCAATTCATGGGACCCCGATTCAATGCCCCCAACTGAACATTGATGTACAACACCGTACCCATGCTCGGCTTTCGCACGGAGTGGGCAGTTAGCTGTACAAGAACTACACCATATAATCTGCGACTAACACCTTACCATCAACTCCACCGCCATGACATCTGACATTTCCGGGACATGCACCCTGTTCCTCACCAAATTCCGTGTCTCTGCATGAACAGGGGGAGGCAGAGGTATGGGACTTGTGTACAGTAACCACATGGCCAATACAGCATGAACAACTATGCCATAATATGAATCCTGCGCATCTGGACACATGCACCTGTCAGTGCACACTCATCTGTCTGCTGCAGTACGTGAGAACTGTCACCTCACCTATGTCTGCACATCCGTGCCAGGACTTTTGCATGGACAACAAATGCAACCCACCACAACATTGGCCTAGTCACTGTGTCATGCTCAGTAGCCACCACATAGCAACAACTGGTGAGACGCTGCTACATGCAGGTAGGCACATGCCCTGATGTCACCCCTGACGCCGGTGTGTCGGAGTCACTATTGTACTAAACCAGTACTATGGAACTGAGATGAACTGTCCCCATGATGTCAAGCTGTCTGGTAGGCCAAATGAATACTGTCTGTGTCAAAGCCCAGAGACTATCACTAATTAGCAAATGTACCCTAGCATAACAAGGGCAAGGCAGTTGTAACCCTGAAGCCACCATTCCCCAGTCAACAACTAATTACATCTACCTGTACCCCCTTTCGTATGTGTAATCATGCTAAGTATATCCTCCACATGCATTTAGCTGCCAGTAGTGTCCACTATACTGCATCACAGAGGAAGTAAGTCCAAATACATGCCTCGAAGCCAATATGTGACTCTGTGGAATTATTCTCAGAAGACAAGTACGAATGAGAGAGGATGAGAGTGTGTGAAGTACACGAGAGTCGTGAGATGAACATGTAGTCCAGTGACATTGGATGTCAATGCATATGATCTGCCGCCACAGTGGTCCTAGTGCAATACTACAGGTCGTGGGCCTTTCATTGTCAGACCCTGACGTGGCCCAACAGAGCATCACAGTAACACTGACGGGCTGGTCACTCCAAAGCACAGTCCCACATATGAGTATAATTACCTTCACAGTCGGACATCACACTCATCAAGCAAACGTAGGGCCTACGCAAGAAGCAGGCAACAGCAATGCATGACATAACCCACACAGGATACCAGTGTGGGTGTGAAGGTCCGCACAGTGAGTACGAACTGCTGAAACCCACATACCTGCCCAATTGAACCAGGCACATTCCCGACAGTCACACAACCTGCAGACGCACAATGGTCAAAACATATTAAGTAGGAGCCAGCCTGAACTGCAAGGACACACCCACACACTGCACACGTTGCAACTCACAATACACACATGCACCCACATTCACAGACCTGAACACGGATACAAACACCCACCATGCCCCTGGGTAACACATGTGTGCAATCGACATTGCCAGAGTGCACACACACATACCAACACTACCCCAAAGTCACATACATCACACCACACACACCTATACCTCCCAAATGCACACCTTGAAAGTAAGCCATGTGTCCAGGCTCAATGTCCATCACGAGATTAACATACACCTACACTGCTGGCCAGCCAGAAAGTAAGCTCACACATACCCGCACACTATGCACATGCTACCTGTCATCCTGTGGCCAGACTCACACCCCGTGCTGTGCCTGCACGCAAACATGACCCGTATACATTCCCCATTAAATACCAGCAAATACATGCAGACGATCCGTGTCACTAAGATTCTTCTTCATCACACACACAAGTAGCAGAGTCTGAAAGAAGTGAAGTCCCAGCCACGTGTAAAACACATCTGAATGTGAGACCAGACATTGCAATAGTTGAGGTACCATACAAGGCATGTGCCTCACTTAACTATGCACACACAGTAACAACTGCAATCAGCAACTACACAGTCACAACCGACTACAGGAACAACAGCATTCAGTCACAGATTACATAGACAGGCGGCAACATAGTTCAATACCAGGGACAGTGGCCAGTCCGATGTGCAGAGGAGTGACACGAAAAGCTGTGCATGCATTGTGTGTGAGTGTACCCGGCCATGGCCAGCAACACCACCATGGCAGTCACAATTGCCATTACAGCCACCACTGTGTCACAGGTAGTTGTGAGAGAGTGCCTACCATTCAAACAGGATGCCAGTCCGATTCGGTGCTGCCCGTGTGCTACGGGACAGTAAGTGGTTCGCCCCTGGGAGAGGAGCACAACTGTGGAAGACACACATGTGGCATGTGAAGAGGGAGGGCTGCTTGGCCCAGGTGGATTGGTGGCACGGGTGGGTGCACTCATGCAGTGTTGAAACAGACTGTGTGGGGAGGATCCCGGAGGGGTACAATTCCACTGTGGTGGGAATTAGGAAAGCCCACCTGTCTGGGGATGAATGTGAACTCGTGTGGGCACAACAGGCGGGCACACGATCAATGCTGCATCAGGTGTAGGTGTTAGCCCTCCCTCTGGGGACATGCTGGATACTGTTGTGCGTCTGCCCGGCCCCTGCCAAGGCACTTACATCCCATTTCCCCCAGGTGTATCCCCCACATTGTCTACCTGCACAGGCTACCCAGGGCACGGGAGGGCAGTGGAGCTTGGTGGGTGGGAGGACATGGCGAACTTCCCCTGGTCACATCTCGCAGGCAACACATTCGCAGTGTGCAGCAGGGCACAAGTCCGAAATGAGAAGTGGGGGGACGCTGACGTCACGACAGGGAGTGACGACACGAAATGTGGCTTGCGCCATCAGACTCATTGCCGCCCCTCGCTCACCCCTTACATGCTATTGCATCACAGACGCCAGCGCGTGAGCAGCAGCTCCAAACTCGCCCAAGAGAGTCCAAACAGTGAATGTGTGGCTCCACATGCTCCAGTCATCGAGCTCACGGTAAAACAAGTGTGGGGACGCCGTCCACCCGCGTGGTAACCCGACTCGAGCCCTGGACTGTGCAGGCAAAGTGTCCTATTGGACCTGCGAAATGTGTGAGTTGCATGACACACGTTGGCGGGGGAGGGCTCGGAGGGCCATCACCCTGCGGCCCATATCTCACTCTCTGGGTCCCTTGTCAATGGCAGCGGATGTAATGACCATGCGCGCAGGGTGGGCCTACCTGTCGACTGGGATGGTGTTTGCGGCTGTCCCACCAGGGCCGCTACGGCTACCGTGTGTTGCATGTGGTGTATCCGGACACTGGAGACTGTCATGCACTGTCACTGTTGTCCAGGGCCATGGTCGGGGTACCATGCGGGTGGACGGCGTCCCACCACTCATCCCACAGCGAGCACGATGCCTCGAGCAAATTGAGCTACACATCCACACATTGGCCTCTTTGGGTCAAGATCGGAGCTGCTGGTGCACGCGCTGGCTTCTCTGATGCAATAGCATATATTGGCTGTGCGAGGGGGGGCAATGAGACTGACGGTGCATGCCACCTTTCGTGATGTCACTCACTGTCGTGACGTCAGCGTCACCCCACTTGTATTTGTCAGTGGCACATGTGTTGTGCACAGAGCACAACACCCGGACTGTGTCACCCTGCGACCATAGCCACTAATCGCTGTGTGCACACTCACTGTCCTGATGGTGGAAAGGATGACCACTACGTAATTAGGCCAAGGACATACCTGCATGGAGCGGAATGGGACACCACTCACACAGACTGCTACATGATAGTCCACAATGGTCATGTGCCCATGCCTTCCACCTGTCGTCCGCACAAGCACAACTACTGTTGCACAGTGTTCCGGATGTGTAAGTACCAGGAATATGAGCTGAGGCATCGCACACATATGTCCGGACGTAATCAGAGTAGGCACAGTGCCTCAAACATACATGTGAATTGCCAATCCAGACTACTACAGGTCGTTGCCGAGGGCTACGACTCGTGATGCATTGACATTGCAGAGTGCACTAATTACATCTTGGACCTCAGGAATCGCATATGCATGTCAGATGCACCCAGCACAGAGTACACTTTCAACCCACTGCATCACACAGCAGACATCACATTCCCAGACTATGGGTAGGCTGTGGACACATGCTGCCTCTCACACCAAAAGCACCATCCCACTATGCTGTACACTTGCTTGCTGCTGCTGCCCCTACACACGTGCATCCGGCACAGGCTGTGTGACTGTCAAGATGCAGACCACCAGTGGTGACATGCATCGCCGTGCTAACCTGACAATACGAGGGGGCATCCCCCGATTCGTCCCCGCCACGTAGTCACTCATCCAGCAGACTACGTCACACCCTTTGTGGAGTTGGCTGCACTGTCGGTTACACATACACAGAGGCATCAACTTGGATGCAATGGCTCATCACAAGGCCTTGGGCTGGAGGACTCCCAACTGCAGGGATGGCACACAAGAGGGTTGGAATATCACTCATACACTTCTCCTCATCACCCACATCCAGCACTCACAGTGGCATGATGCTAACCCATCCAATATACTCAGGGTTGTGTAACAGCGCCAAGAAGTACTCGGACATGACATTACAGCATGTGTACAGCACACGTCAATGCATGCTGGTGGGAGTGTGTACACAGTACCTGTCTATCCCATTCACATGCAGGATGCCAGTACATCGAGCAATGTGTAGTCTGCCCACATCTACTGTCCATTGTCAGGTAAAACAACACATAGTACACAAGGCAACACATCTTCGTGGGTGGACTCACTGTGTCCAAGACTGCGCAGCCCTCAACGTACTCGCCCTGTGAATGGCTCACCCCGCAATGGAGGTCACATTCAGTGCCACTATCTCTCACACATATCCCTATCACAAGGCCTGGGGAGTAGAATCGACAGGGCTGAGGATGCGAATTTCCGGAGCGTTGTGAACTGAAGACACATGTAACCCACTGTACAGTCAGTGTTGTTTCCTTCCGGTATTGGGCGGTCAATGTGCAGCCCAGGTCTGCCGAGACAGAGAAGGCCAGCAGGGCCCCAGCCAGCCATACACACAAGCAATGACTGCCCTGAGTCCTGCATTGCCAAGTGGCTGCGTCACTGGATGTCTGACATGTAAATGCCATGTACCACCACTCGTGAGGGACATGCATGGAAAAGCGCCAGAGAGCCTACATACCCCTTCCACCTGTAGCAAGCATGGTAAGCAGTGCATTTTGGAAACCCACAGGCTCTGACTCATTGTGCTGCGGATCAGCGACATGTGTGTCCCTCACATGCACTGCCACACACACTGTAGTTGCCTTACACACACACACACCTTGTGCAAGACAAAGCCTTGGGCAGTGTGCGTGGATCTCGGAATCCAGGATCACCAGCTCCTCGCTGTTGAGTGGAGCAGGACATATCTTCAGAGTCGTCGACATGAAGGTGGACAGGTAGCAGCAGGTGTTGTTGAGGGACGCCAGGCAGGAGTCCCTGTTAGCTGTGGTACTGCCGGTCACCCTCCCACACTCATGTAGCCCCCTGGGGCAGACTCAGTGGGTCGAAGCTGCTGCGAATGGTGTACCATGTCTGCCTACTTCAATTGCACACAATGTCCTGCTCCGAGCTGTCCTGCTAGGCTTGCCTCCATAGTCGTACAGGCAGGATGTAACCGCGAGGCCTATTGGAGTGGGCCCCAAGGGCATGCTCCATGGCGGGTACAGTCCGCTGGTGCCATGTGTAATCCACAGTTCAATGTGCGCCATGCCTTTGCAGGTCTGGCCATGATTTGTGTGTGGGGGCATGTCCACGCTAGGCAGGGCCACTTCATGCTGTGTGCATAGGCATTGACGGACAGTGCTCAGCCTTCACATGTCTGTTGGCACATCATCATGTACACATTAGCATGGTAGCATGGTATGTGCATATGCACTCACATGCCATATTACCCAATTTCCACCTCCCACTTGGCACGTGCTACGTTACGTGTCACTTGTGATGTGTGTTTGCATTCACACAGCTGTGTTGTCATGGAGTTGTCAATGTGTACACCTGTCAATGTGTGTTGGAGGTGTGATGCGTACAGTGCTGTACATTGGGTGGACTAGGGACATCATTGAGTGTCTCATATCCCGTTGTGCAACAGGACCCACTTGTGTGGGCCGCTCAGCCTGTGTACATTGTGTTGTTGGTGTGTGCAGGCGCGGTCGGTGGTAGGAGTGCCGGTCGGGCGGTGACGTGGGGCGGGGGAGGGGCAGGGTGGGGGTAGTAAACTACAGATTAAGGCCGAATACAGGTAAGTAAACATTTAAATACATTAAACGGATTTCGTTGTGAGCGCTGCATAGCCAAATGGGATGCAGTACGCGCAATGTAATTTGTGTTATTTATTTCAATGTTTACTTACCTGTATTCGTCCTCAAGCCGTAGTTTACTACCCCCCACCCTGCCCCTCCCCCGCCCCATGTCACCGCCCGACCGGCACTCCTACCACCGACCGCGCCTGGGTGTGTGCCATACTCACCCTGCCTCGGAAGCTGTGTCAGGCACGGCAGCTAGGTGTATCGCCGTGGTGTTGCCGCTCCACACATATGCAGTCTGGATTGATCATCATGCCTTTCAAGCAATTGTGGCCTAAATCCCCATGTGCATGCTCATGGCAATAGTTGGTGTCAGTGGTCATTGCCATTGGTAAGGGGACCTGTGTAGGAGTATTGTAGCTGTGCTGTCCCTACTTGTCAGCTATACTGTGTTTCCATGGTTTTGTCATTGATTCTGGTTTTGTGTATGTGGATATGCCATGTGGTGTGTCTCATTGACATGTGTCCACTTCCATCTGTCCTAGGAGGAGACCAAACATACATCGCCCCTACCAATTGCTGTCAGACATGGAGGATGTGGAGGTAATCAGAAAGTTCTGTCTGGACCGACCCACCCTGCATCGCCTATGTGCAATGTTGGAACCCCACCTTCGTCCTCGCAGGGTGTATCCGACAGCATTCACCCCCACGGCTAAGGTGATGGCTGCACTGCATTTCTTCGCCACCGGATCCTTTCAACACACGGTGGGCAGTGGAGGTGGGATGTCCCAGCCCATGTTCAGCATGGTGCTACGGGATGTCCTGTCAGCTCTGATGCTCTACAGGAACCGGTACATCAGATTCCCCAGGGCTCGTGATTTGGCGGCAGTGAAGGGTGCTTTCTATGCCCTTGGACGCATCCCCCACATTGTTGGTGCTATTGATTGCACACATGTTGGGCTTGTGGCGCCACAGGCCATGGAGCACGTATATCGAAATCGCAAACATTACCACTCCCTGAATGTGCAAGTGGTGTGCCTGGCGGACATGATTATAACACACGTGTGTGCGAAGTTTCCCGGATCCGTCCATGACTCGCACATCATGCGCCACAGCATCCTCCCATGTCTGATGACCAATCTACAACCGGACCGTGCATGGATTGTTGGTGGGTATGCATTCTCGTGTAGCGTGCTGTGTGTGACATGCTGTCTTGTATCCTGTTGGAATTGCAACAATTCTCTGTGTTTCTCACACCCAGGTGACTCTGCATACCCAAATGGGGCTTGGCTGCTGAGCCCACTACGCAATCCTCGGACACCAGCTGATGTCAGGTACAATGAGGCACATGGGAGGACCAGACGTGTGGTGGAGCGGACATTTGGACTCCTGAAGTCCAGATTCAGATGCCTGGACCGCACCGGGGGTGCACTGGCATACTCCCCACAGAAGGTGTGCCAGATAGTTGTGGCATGCTGCACAATCTGGCGATTCGCAGGCACATCCCCCTGATAGTGGATGACGGTGATCAGCCAGGGCCCCCACCTGCAGACCAGGCCATGTCCAGTGACGAGGACAGTGGAGCAGAGGAAGCAGTGAATGAGCGTCAGCAGCTCATCGCCCGCTACTTCACTTGATGGTGAGTGACCATGTACGACGGCTGATGTTGCTGTAGTTGTGTAGGTGTATGTGTGCATTATCACTGCGGCCTATTGTTCACTGAGTGCTGTGTGGCAATGGTCCCTGTCCAGGGTAGTATGCCACTGACAGTGGCTGTAGCATTGTGCCCTGTTGCTCTGTGAGATTTGTGTACATTGCTTGCACTTGTTGACATGTACTGTGTGATGAGTGTGTGACACACACATACAATGGACTCTTGTTCTGTTTTTCCCCCTAGGTCCCTACAGCCTCTCCTGGCCTATCGACATACCACACTACAGATGTATTTCAGATCATGGGGACGGTTGCACATCTTTCATTAAACACAGAGCAGATGAGACACAATGTGATCCAGGTGTATTTATTTTAAGCAGTGACATGTGATTGTGGGCAAGGTGATCACACAAGTGGTGCATGCTGGAACAATGAGTTGACGGACATGGCCGCGTGATGGTCAAGGTGTCCCCATGTTGTACTGGGTCCCCAGTCCGACAGACACATGCCATTCACATGGCAGTGTGGGGTAGGATAGTAGTCCAAGTGAATGCAGTAGTTGGGCACCGTGGCTGGCTGACTCACTGGCGTTTGGAGCGTGCAAAGTCTTCTCTGGACACCTGTTTCCTCTTCGGACGACCCCTTCCACGTTTGGGGGGGGGTGTAGTTGTGGGCTGCTGGTGGTGGCTGAGGAGTGGCCACTCGCTGTGGACGCAGGGGAACTGGATGTTGCACGACCCTGCGCCCCAGCAGGTGGTGGCGGAGGTGGTGTGGTTGGCCTTGATTGGGCCCTCCCCGCCACCACTAGCTGGCCCATGAGGTCGACTAGTTGGCCCATACAGGTCACGAATTGGCCCATATGGGCGTCCATGGACCTCAACACCCCAAGAACTTCCCGCGTATCGGCCAATGTGCGGGCCCATTGTCCCTGGGCCTCTTCATAGGCCCCAAGGACTCTGGGGATTTGCGGCAGGGCTTGGCTCCCAGGCTCGGATGGCGTTGTCCTGACCCTGCTCCTCCCACCTGTACTGCTGCGACCGACCTGCCCACTCGCCACAGTGGTCACCCGGGGACTCGTTGTCGCTCCCAGGGTCGATGCCGCCGTGCGTATGACACCTTGCGCAGGGTTGGTGGTCAGGGAGGCCCTGGTGGTGGTGGTGGTGGTGGAGGTGGTTGCGGCGGTGGTGGTGGCCGCAATGACCGTGGCAGCAGGGACCTTGGACTGGTCGCCAGCCCTGGGAGATGGGTTGGTGGGTAGGAGGGGTCCTGGGGAGCGGTTGCGCCCTGCCACACCAGATGTGCCTGGTCGGTTGTCCTCGTCCGAAGAGGTGTCCAGGTCTTCCACATCCGTGAGTCCGTGTGGAGGGTTTGGAGACTGGCTGTGATGGCTGCTGTCTCCCTCTCCGGCATCATGCTGTTCGTCACCTGTGGGGCGGAGACGAAAGGTTATTGTGTTGCACCTTGCAAGGTTTGTGTTAGATGTCTGTCATTCACAGTTTGTGCACAGTTGTGCACTGATTTCCCAGATGCGTGTGTATGGCTCTGCGATGTGTGTGCGTGATCAAGGCAATGGAATAGTGTTGTTGGGTGCATATGGCATGGGACGGATTTGGAATGCCAATAGGTGTGTGTTGCAGTACCCCTACATTTCGTGGCTTTGGTGGAAACGGGGTACAGCCCCATGAACAGCTTTGGAGCCGATATCTGTTTTTGGGGTTCAAATGTAACGCTTAGAAACGCAGATGGCAAAAGGGGTACAGCCCCATGAACGCTTTTGGGATGAAATATGTTTTTGGGGTACATACTGTGACATATGGGTGCAGAAGGGGACATGTGTTTTGGCCACACGACACTGCAGGGACAAAGGTGTGTGTATGTCTGACATACCCGGCATATCTGCTCACTGTTATCATTTGGGGACATTGCACTGCATGCATTGTGGTGTGTGAGTGATGGTTGTGTGACACACAACGTATTGCAGATGGGACAATTCCTTGTTGTGCGTGCTACCCTCAGCCATGTGCGGCAATGCAGTGCTCTTGGTGTGTCGACTATTTTAGGTATGTTGTAAATCACAGTGTGACGTACGCTTCAGACACTGCAGACACATGTCTGGTCATCGGCAGGGATCTTTGCTGTCCTACTGTATATGGGACAACTGTTTAGATGATATACCTTACATGACACTGGGGCTTAGGGATGAGATGTATGTGATTATGAATGTGCATTGTGTAGCTGTGTGGTTCATGGGTGCAGTGGTGTATGTGACATTACTGGGGTCCCACTCTGTTACATTGAGACAAGATGTACTTACATGGGTGATGTTGTACAATGTCAAGGGAACAAGCAGACACGACTACATGGACAAGACTTCGATGGTGTTGCTGATGTGTGTGATGACTGGCACAGTGCACGCCAAGTGGGTCAGTACTCCAGTGAGACTTGTGCATGCAGACGGGACTCCTTACGTGTTCGTGTATTTGACATGGCTCATGTGGGCTATGACTCTGTGATTCATGTCCGTGTGCACATTAGTCACATGGTTATGACGGGGTGCAGTGCTACCTGTTCCTCTGCTATGTGACATGTCCCAAATGTTAGTTGTAGTACAGTCCTCATGCCTCCAGACACCCCGCCCTGTACAGTAGTCTACCTACTTGTTGCGTTGGAGAGTGCAATGCAATGCTATCACATGGTTATGGGAGGGTGGGGTGCTCCATCTTGCTGATCTGTGGGTGTGGGGGCCGTATTGTGTGTTGTGGTGATGGCTTAGCACCCACAGACACCCCTCCAAGTAGGGTGACATGTCTACCTGTCGGGTGAAGGTGTGCTCTGCAATGGCTGACACATGGGTGTGGGGTGTGCTCCATCTTGGTGCGCTGTAGGACTAGGGTCCTGTTGGGTGTTGTACTTCTGCAGTCCCACATCCGATACACGGACTTTGTGGTAGGGCTACTTACCGGTTACTTGTTGGTTTTTGCAGCTATGGCTGACACATGTGTGTGGGTGTGGGGAGTGCTCCTTCCTGCGCATCTGGGGTGCAAGGTGACCTGGTGGGAGTTGTGGTGCTGGCTGACTGTACACATGCCCCCATGGTTTTGTTTGTTGGTACCTTTGGGCTGCAGTGTGTGGGGGTGTCTGTTGCATGTGTGAGAGATGTCTTGTGTGTTGTGTGCTGGACATGGGGGTGTTTGGGCCTCGGAGCTATGGCATTCTGGTAGTGCATGACAGTGCATAGCAGTGTGCTGGTATACATTTGTTTGTACTTACCAGCCTCCACTCCCCCTGGTATTCCGGTGAGACTCTCCGGATGTAGGATGCCTCGCACCTTCTCCTCCCACGCCTTGAAGGTATTGAATGGCGCAGGATTCCCGCCACCAGTCCTGTCAGCCAGCTCACGGTTCTTGGCCTCCTTCTTCCTGACCACGCGTTTCAGGTCGTGCCACCTCTTTGTGATTTCATCCCTGTTGCGTGGCACGTTCCCAACTGCATTCACCTGATCTACTATCCTTCTCCACATTCTGTTCCTGGTGGCTAGTGGTGTCTGTTGGACCTGGCTGCCATAGATTTGTGGGTGCACCTTGATGATCTCGTCGACCATGACCGTCAACTCAGTGGCAGTGTACATCGGCATTCTGTGTGTTGCCATGGTGTGCGGTTTGGTATATGTGGTGCTGGTGTGTGGTGTGTGGTGTGCAGGGTGTTCGTGGTGCCGTTGTGTGAGTGGTGATGGTGGTGTTGGTGATGAGTGTGATGTGTGCGTGCGTGTGGTGTGCTGCTTTCATTTGGGGCTGTCTGGGTTCTCTGATGGCGTCTTCGCTTTGTAGTGGTGCAAGGGATTGTGGTCTGTGAAGGGGCTGCTTTTGTACTTCCCTTTGTGGGTGTGTCATGATGGGCTGTCGTTTTCAGGTGTGTTGTGTCTGGTGTCCTGGGATTTGTAGTTTATTTGTTTTTGCCAGGGGGGGTGGTATCTTTGAGATGTGTTCTGTGTTTGGGTATTTTGGCGTAGTTTGCTGTGTGGACTTGTTGGCCATGTCATGTGTGTTTCTTTGTTCCGCCAATGATTTGCGTGCACGGACGTGGGCGCCAGGCCTTCTGCTGTGTCATTTATTCATCGCTGTTGTTCACGGTGGCGGGCGGGGATTCTGTGTATTTACCGCGCTCATGTCTGGGTGATCATAATTTCACGGTCGTTGTCTCGCTCTGCGGGGCGGGCGGATTTGGGTTTTCGTGCGGGATTGCATCCGTGGCGGACAGATGATCTTCTACTCTAGATTGTGCGGGCGGGATTTTGTGTGGTTTTTCCACCTTGGGCGTGGATTGCTTCGCGGCATTGTAATTGCTCGGTCGCTATTCCCATGGTGCAGGCGGGCGGTTCTTGCAAGCATGGCTGGATGGCGGATTTTTTTCCGTCCGCCATCGTAATGACCCCCATAGTGTTATATTTTAAAGTTTATTTTTTATACTACTAATTGTTTTGTGGTTATGTATTTTAATGAATTTTTATTTAAAAGTCACTTATTTGTTTAATATGTATTTAATGTTCATTTTTCTGTATTAATTATAAGTTTTGATGAACTTTATTTATTGGAACTTTATAATTGCTTAAATAAGCATTTTATCTTAATTGTTTGCCTATTTTTTTAGATATTTTTGTTATTATGTTTTTCTATATTTTTTTTAGAAACAACGGTTGAAATTTGTTTTACATCCCAGAATACCTTCCAGATTTAGTTTAAGCCCCGCCAAGCTCAAACCCACCTCCCTGCTTGCTGAGTGTTCATCTTGCACTTCACTGTCTATTTGTTGTGTCAACATCCACTAAGTCCAAATTCCCAATACCAGGCCCCGATAAAAGTTCCCTCCATTCCATATTTTCACCAGTTTTCGGGGACACCCTCTAACTTCATACACTACTTTTTCAACTAACATCCACCAGTCCATATCTTGCCTCTGGGCCCAAAGATCTGGGGCCTGTCCGGCACCCCATGCCTTTACTATATTTCTCCTTGCCACCACAAGGCCCAGTGTCATTCATGTCCGCTGCACCCTGTCAATAATCACCTCCCCCAAATATTGAGAACACTGACTGTTAGGCCCCTCTGTCCTACTTCCATCAGACAGTCCACCAAGTCGGACCAGAATTGCTGTATCACTGGGCAGTTCCATAGGATATGGAAGAACGATTAAGCCTGCCCACATTCGTGTAAGCAATGTGCTTCTGTAGCCCTTTCCATCTTTACCATAGTTGTCTGAGCATAGTAGGAGCTGTAGAGGATCTGTTACTGCACCAGTTGGATTCCTGACCATATGGCCAGCTTCCTTGGGGCCACTAGTGCCTCTTCCCACTCCCCATGTGCAAAACCACCCATCTCCCAGTTTAAATGACCCCTTGAGTTTTGCAAAGCATCTTGTGTGTGGTTTACTATTTTTTTATAGGTCAGCGATGTGGCTTTTCGGGGCAGCTATCTTAAGCAGGGAGGTTTCTGCCAGTTCAGTTCCCTGTGGCAGAACCGCTCTGGGTGAATGCCAGAGTTGCAGATATCTGTATGTCTCAGAAGTTGCTAGGTGATATTCTCACTGTAAGTCAGACAGGTGGTAAAGTCTCCCTGGGTCCATATGTCCCCCATCGTGGAGAGACCAATAAGGTCCCATTTGTCAGACCCCGGTTGCCTCCTCAGTGTACCTAGAATCTCAGAATCCCTAAATGGTGTTGCCTGTATAACAGTGTTTTTTCACCCCAGATAGACTGTGACCTCCTTCCAGAGCTTCACTACCACCTTGGTGGAATCAAGCAAGTCAGTCACTCTCCCATGGCCATATAGGGCTTTCGGGTATTCCAGCGGTCCCAGAACATACCTGTCCATTCAGAGCAACGGCTCCGTATGTGGCAGGAACACCCAGTTGTTAATCATGCTAGGTTGCACAGCCCAATAGTATTTCTGAATATCAGGCAGAGCTATGCCTCCGTCATACTAGCCCCTTGTAAGCTTTGATAGTGCATTTCTCGATGGGCCCCCATCCTACAGAAAGGACCAGATCTCAATCACTTTGAAATAAGATTTATGGACCTTGTATAGGGTGCTTTGCAGTGCATAAAAGAACCATGGTAAATATGTAATTTTAATTAGCACCGCTCTCCCCAATAGGGAGAACAGCATGGACTGTCAGTGCCCTACATTCTGCTGAAGCTTGCCCAGCAACTGTGTCAAATACTCCTCGAAAAAGAGTTCAGTGTCAGTTGTTACGTATCTCTCCTGATTTTTCTATATTTTTGTTATTGTATATAGTTATTCAAAGGCTTCAATATTTTTATTTTCTGTTTTGTTTTTTTTAACTTTTTTTATTTGTCAACAAAAGGATACAGATAGAAAAGCATCACATTAAATACATAGAAATGTCCACAAAGAGCAATTTTCGAGTGAGAAAGAAAAATCATAAACCAAAAAAAATAAAAAATTATTATACTCAAAAGAATAACATAGCATAATTAAGCCATATTAGCCCCCTAATGAAAGTGAATATCGATTAGAATACAGACTTCCAGATTGCATTGCATTTAGCCAAAGAACGAATACCCCTTGTTTTAGCCAGTGCTTGTTCCATATCATATGTTTGTCTGACTATCAGCAACCAATCAGTAACAGAAGGAGGTTTTGGTGTGATCCAGACCCGAGCAATTGCCAATCTTGCAGAAACCATAAAAATAAAAAATATACCATTCAATTTAAGGCTCGAGTTCCTGCTACCCAGCATTATTTCCCTAGCTGTGAGAGGCAATTCAATCCCCAACTTCTGAGATACTACTTGACCCACCCTTTGCCAAAATGTCGAAAGTGCTGGACATGTTACAAACATATGCAGTATATTGGCCGCATGTAGATCACACCTTGGGCATTTTGTCCGATCAGTAATTAGATTATTAGATGACCATTTAGCAATTCTTTCAGGCGTATAATATAGTAAGCAAATCACACGATGTTGTTGCAGCCGCAAGTTTGTAGAATGCACTGACTAATTTATCGTACTGAGAGCTTGCGATATCGAAGTAGCCACCACCGACTCCCCCAGGATCTTGCTCCATCGATCTGCTAATCTCTCAGAATCATCTGACCTATAAGTGCTCAACCATTTATATACCCTGCTAATCAGAGATTTTATGTTTGCGGCATATAGGCAGTCCCATATGTCAGAGCGAGAGGTATTCGTCAGCTTCAGATGACGGGTGAAATAATCCCGAATCTGAAGATATTTAAACAACATATTCTCAGAAAGCTTATACTGTGTCTGAAGTGCCCCAAAAGAAACAAAACCACTGTCGTCATACAGATCCGCCAAACATGTAACGCCACATCTAGCCCAACATTTGCCCATAGTGCCATGAAACACCTCCGGCAGACCTGGGTTGCCCCAGAGGGGAAACCTGTCATGAAAGAATGATATATTACACCTGAAAGATATAGCCCACCAAATGAATATATTATCTCGTACAGTCTTGAATTTAACCCTTTTAAAATAGTTCGGGTCATTAGTTCTATAAAGAAACATATTGCTTTCCTCACCTAACATAAACTTATGACAGAAAGTAGTACAAGCAGGATTGAGGAGACTACGAAAGCGTCCGATGAAAGCTGACCAAAAATACATCTTAAAATCCGGAAACTCTAAACCACCCTGGCTAAAAGAAAGTTTTAACAAATCTATTGCCCTTCGTGATTTTCTGTTCCCCCATATGAAACTGCTCATCATACCCTCTAAGTGTTTAAAAAATAAATTAGGAACTCGTAGTGGAATAGAACGGAATAAATAAAGAAATTTAGGCAGAATTTTCATTTTTATGATGTTGATCCGACCAATAATGCCTAAAGGAAGCTTATGCCAATTTTTTAATGACTTAGCTGTCTCTTTCAGTAGTTCTTCATAATTTAGAGAAAAGATCCTGTCTATCTGTGCCGACAGCTTAACCTCCAGATAAGTGACAACAGAGCAGACCCCCTGCATTAAAACCGGAGGTTTAAAGTTGAGAAGAGCTTGAGTCTTAGTAATGTTTAATTTGTATCCCGAGATTAAGCCAAACTCAGCAGCTTCTTCCTCTATTATTTTCAATGCATCCCCAGGCTCCGTAGAAAAAACGGCAATATCGTCCGCGTATGCTATGGCCTTCAGAGTATGCACGCCTGACATAGAGGGGCGGATCAACTGATTATTTTGCAAAACACGAAAAAAAGGTTCTATATACAAAGCAAATAACAAAGGTGAAAGGGGACATCCCTGACGTGTACCACAGAAAATCGGGAAGATAGCAGATTGTAAACCAGAATATGCTAATTTGGCACAGGGCCTATCATATAAGGCTTGTACCCATTTCTTAAATTGGCCCTTGATTCCAACAGCTGAGAGCGTAGCCCATAAAAAGTCCCACCCCACTCGGTCAAACGCTTTTTCAGCGTCTAACAAAATCATACCGAGCGGGGTTGACCGCACCTTTGCCACATCAAAGACAGCTATTGCCATATTAACATGGGCAGTAGTGTCTCTCCCTTGAATAAACCCATGCTGGTGAAGTGATACAAGACTAGGCATGATTGGAGCAAGACGATTCGCCAAGATCTTCGCGTATATTTTTGCATCCGCATTAATAAGCGAAATTGGCCGATACGACCCACATTCGTCCACCGGCTTGCCCTTTTTAAAAAGAAGACAATTTGTGTCGTATTCCAGGACTTAGGAATCTTACCATTTAAACCCGATATTCCCTATTACCTGACTAAACGGTACCAGCAAAATGTCTTTAAAGATCTTATAAAACTCCAGAGGTATAGAAACTTCACCCACCGCCTTGCCTGATGGCAAGGCACTAATTGCCAATTCTATTTCCTCTTTTGAGACGTCCCTTGCCATAAATTCAGATGTTTCACCATCCATACTTGCCATCAAGCTATTCTGAATATAATTATATATATCATCCTGTTTTGGTTGAATTGATGAGGTATATAACTTTTGGTAGTAAATTACAAATTGTTCCAAAATCTGTTGTGGGCGCTCATACGACAAACCATTAGACCCCTTAATAGTTTTTATATGTGTCTTGGCTCTGTCATCTGCTACCTTGAAAGCAAGAATCTTGCCTATTTTCTCCCCATATTCGTATTGTAACAGACAATATTTACCAAATCTTGCCATAATTTTTTCCCTGAGTGTTTTCTTCAGGGCTGACCTAAGGTCAATCAAGGTAAGCCCCAATTGCTCGATATTATCAGTGCCCCTCAGAGCCGCCTCCGCATGTTGGTCTTCTACAGCCCGAATAGCTAAGGTAGTCACTTTAATTATGACTTTCCGGCCTTTATTCTGTCGCCAAATATATTGTTGTGTACAGCCCCTAATAATCGCTTTACATGTGTCCCAGACCACTATAGGTGATGCCGACCCTATGTTTTCTTTAAAGAATACCTCAAGTTGTTCCCTGATCACAGCAACATACTCCTCATCCAGAAGTAAATACCTGGGAAATGAAAAGAGTCTAGACACCTTATTCTCAATAAGGATCTTAAAAGAAAAAATAATGGGGTTATGATCCGAGGTAACTTTGGGACAGATTTCCATATCAGCGGAGCATAATATTTGATCTGACGCCCACGCCAAATCAATTCTGGAATACGACTTATGCAGAGCTGAATAATATGTATATCCCGGTATGTTAGGATATAACTTTCTCCATACATCTCTAATCGCCTGTAACCGACCCAGCTCCCTTATCGCAGCCCGTGTCCTCTGCATCCTGTGAGTAGCTTTTCGGCCGTACAGAGAACAAAAGACATATTTCTTTCCATTTATAGTCACCTGTGCTATAGCCCATCTACCACCTTTATCGGACATTGTCTTACCTATAGTGCATGTAAATCGTTTTTGCTTCAATATAGCAACCCCCGTATAGAAACACATTGTGCTGTACACACTACCACTTCAAACCCTAGTTGCTTTAACAATCCACGATCCTTATAAGAAAGATGTGTCTCTGTGAGCATAACTATCTGAGGATTGTACATTTGTAATTCTTCAGCAACTAATTGCCTCTTTATCTTGCTAATTTGTCCTGCTACATTCCACGCAAGGCATTTAACCCACTCCATCTTAAAAATTCTTTGCTCCTGCCTTTTTATTCTCCAATTTACTTAGCTTAATACAGCTTTCATCTGTTCCATTTACACTTTTACTTCTTAGTATCCTTATGTTGACTTTTTCCCGTTTTTACCCCCACCCCAACCCCCCCCAACCCTGCAACCCTTACCATCTGGAAGGAGGACTCATCCCCTTCTTAAACTGCCACTGGAGTGGCAGCTACCTGGAACCCATGCGCCACAGAAGCTTTCGAGTCGCCGCCTCCCCCCCCACAGCCTGATTCAAGAAAAGAGAGCTAAAGGAAAAAGAAATATTTTGGAGTACCAGAGATACTAAAGAAGAAGAAGAAAAAATAAATACAAAGAGAGGAAAAAACTAGCTTTCTCTTTCTTTTTACCCCTCAACCCAGACGCAGCACCTCAAATTTGTCCATCTGCCATTTGTGGATTGCTGCCTTTGCTTCTGATTCAGTCAAAAAGAAATATGATTGACCCCCCCGTAAAGCCTTCAGACGTGCTGGTTCCTACAGAAATGCTTGAGCTCCACTGGCTTTTAGTGGATCAATCAACTTTCGTAGGTTCCAGCGCCTGTCCATTGTTGCCTTGCAAAAGTCAGATCGTACAAAAAGAAAAAGGGATTCGACCACAACCGGTGATCCAGGGCGAGCCTTCAGGGAGACAGCTTGTCGTAACAAAAAATTACCAAAATAAATCAAAAATGGTCTGGGATAACGGGTGTCTTGTCTACGCTGTACCAACGGTAGTCTGTGAGCCCTTTGCACCTGACAGTCCCAATACCAATCCCCCAGGTTCGGAAACACCTTCTAGAGTAATTGTACAATAAAGGCTCTAGAGTCTGACCCTTCTTGCCCTTCCGGAACTCCAAACAATTTTAAGTTATGCCTCCTCTGCCGATTTTCTACATCCTCCAACTTAAGTTGCATTGCTGTTAGCTGTGCGTCGTGCTGCTGAATTGAACTAGTAGCTTTAGAGGTAGCCTCCTCCACACAAACTACTCTTTGCTGAAGCTCAGTTATCTCCTCTGTAAGAGACCCGACTTTTAATGTCACTTCTCTCATGGACTGCTGGATGTATGATTATCTGCTCTTACTTGAGCGAAAAGCTCTTATGTTTCTTCTCTTTGGTCTTTCAAAGTTTGTAAGATCAGTGAAAGTATCGGAGCTTCGCTCTCCTGAATGTTTTTATCAGGAATATCTCGAAGTTCATGGAGCTCTTCAGCTGTATGCAACTTTTGAGATATTTGGGAAGGCCCGGGTAGTGAAGACCCCATAGAAAAACCCGGAGTAGATGATTGGTCAGGAAGAAATACTGAGGCAGATTCATTAGAGGGCTCCTTATTAAGAGCCCCTGTCTCTGATGCCCTGGCCCTGGCCATATCACCTACAATGTCCGTTAAGTCACCCCCCGACAATCTAGATATCAAAGTTTTAACTCCACCTTTGGCTTGGACCCACCTCCGCAAAGGGCTTTCGGCAGATAGTTCCTTTGCCCGTGACGACCTCGCATTGCCAGCCTGCTGATTGAGCCCATTTAGTTTCTTCTTCACAACTTTCATGGTTTTGGGCTTAGAGTTCTTCTTTCTATCAGCCATAAGTCGAGGGAGCTGCTTTTCCTTTGGCTCCATTGAATATTGCAGAGTATCCTGTACTACTGAGGCCATCTGTGATTCCTGACCTACAGCCAATGTCGCTGGATTAGACAAGAAATTGCTATCGGGAGCCTGGATCATATCAACACCCTCAGGGATAGTACTTCCCTCGGAGATAATAAGAGAGTTATACGCCGCAATCACTTCACCGTTATGCTCTGGAGTCGAGCACATTGTGCTATTACTATTGCCTCCTTCACTACAAGATTCCACTGTCCCAGCTTCCATAGACCTTATCTGAGGTACCGGCTCTGCTTCCACAACAGTAGATATCAATACCTCTTTCTGGCCGGGTTCCCCTGACAAGGCATCTACTGTTAGCACCACATTTGCCCTTTTAGCAGCATTAACAGAATTATCCGGCTGCACCGCAAGATCTAAAGTTTTGTCAGAGCATTCGCTATTATTTTGAAAGTTATCTGCAGCCGCTCTTTCAATCGTTTCTAGATTCCTTTGAAGCCTCTCACCACTGATAGATCGCTCCGCTTCTGCAAACTGAGACCTATAGGATTGCTGTGTAATAGTTTCGTTATTTGTGCCAAGAAGAGCCATATCTAAGTTACTTTGTTGCTCACCAATGGCCTGAGTTACTATTTCAGCAAGTTTGTTACTAGACATTGCTTCTGCGGCAGGTTCCGATGAAAATAGCTCAACTGACTTACTTGATTGTAAGAAGCGCAGCACCGGCTTGCCTAGCCCTACGTTCTCTTTAACAGAATCCACCCTCGAGGTCTCCACGTCCACCCGACCGTTCCCAGCTGCACCCACCGGCGGTCGATTAGCTGCCTGGGCGGCTCTTGCTGTAAGCTTCGAAGAGGGCATGCTGCGGGATCCTTTAATGGTTACAAATAGCCGCCGACATAAAATGAAGCCACTGCTGAAAATCAGAGGAAGTCGCCGGGGTGCCACACACACAGTTGTATACGTGATCAGCAGCCGCCTGAGGCCTGTCCGCAGAAGCGCTTGCATTCTGCGTTATCAGCCTCCCATGCCTAGGGTCCAAGCCGCACCAATCCGCCTCTAGTTTTGCCGAGGAGGATCAAACGTGAGTAGTAAAGTCTTTTTTCCCCCTTCTGCTCTTTCCTAAATCACTTTAGTGTCATTCTCCTTCGATTTCCATATTATTCAAATTAAAAGATGGGAGGAGAGTGCAGGCTCGGGAGCTCCTCCGTGTGCTGGTTCACCGAGACAGCGTCAATCCGCCATCTTGCTCCTCCCCACAATATTTTTATTTTCAATGCTTGTGTTTTCAGAGTCCCAGTATCACATGGGTAGCACTGACATTACTATGCAGCACTAGATCTAGAGCTTTATTATATTTGTGCACTGGTGCAGCATGTTTATCAATGGTACCTCATAACAACATGGCTCCCTGACCTGTCTGTTGAAAAGGACAATGCAAGCCCTGTGCCTTTACAAGCTATATTGTATCACACAGCAGCATGCTAACCAACAGAGATATACCCAGTGGTGTGCACCATGGCTGCATGGTTAAAATTATCCAACAGAGTGTAGCTGATGACACTGTACTTGCCAAACATAGAGCTCAAGCACAATTCCAACATGTCTCTCACAAGTGAGAGAAGGATGCTGCTGGTTTGAAACAATTGTGGGTTGTGAGCTTTTGAAGACATATTTATGAGTGGCAATGTCCCTTCAGTGCTAGAGATATTCACTGAGGGGCCGATTCCGATCTCGGCCGGTAGTGCTCCGAATCGGATTCGGATTTACCGGATCCGATTCGGAGCCCTGTTTCCCGACCGAATCGTACACGGGTCCGGCCGAGCGAGTACGATGCAGGCACCCGCGAAATCTCCGACCGACTCGAACGCGGCTTCAACACGCTCCGACCGACTCGCATGGACACGACTCGCACCGCGCTATGGAGACGTATCCCGGCCGGGTGAGTACGATGCGCGCCGCGAGCAGTCCTACCGACTCGCGCCATCCGGCTCGAAAAAGCTGTTGGAGCCGGACTTTGGGGGTCCGCGTCGGACCCCCCTGTACGCGTAGGCGCGCGAGTCGCACACAGGGGGGACCCATGGGTCCCCCCTACCTGTGCATGTATGCCGCGATGCGCATCGACACGTACCTGCTGTAGGGGGCGCCCTTGTCCGCCTCGCACCCATTGAGTCAATGGGAGCCCGCGTACACGTTGTACGACAGGCTCCCATTGACTTCAATGGGAGTCCGACCGACTCGAGTCCGATGGCATGCGTGCGCATCATACTCGTTCGGTCGGACTGCCAGAGTCCGATTCGGTCGGAAATCTCTCCGGGTCCGGCTCGGTCGGAGAGATTTCCGGCCCGAATCGGAATCGGACCCTTATTGTTTATCTCCTAGGGGCATGTAAGGTAGCATTCACTCTCTAGCTGTTGTTAACTGCCCTAATCATAATAGGCAAGGCAAAGGATGAATCGAATACTGATCTGCAAGAACAAGTAACAGAGGGATGGAGGTTCTGCTGTTTGTAAACCAAAAATGCTGTAACCTAGTGTTTGGCCAAAATAGTGAATAAAAAATATTGTGATGCCAAAATATTGTGTTAAGCATATTGGGATGCCAAGAATATTGTGGACAAGAGTATTGAATGTAAGAATATAGTTGTTTTTAATATTGTTGTAAAACACAGTTTTAGAAAATATTGTTGTATAGAATATTGTTAATAAATCTTATTTATATATGTATTTTATTGTGGTGTTTGATTTTATGTGTTTTTAAATTTTTGTAATTAGTGTGTTTAGTAAAATAATTTAGCACACTTTGTAAATTCAAAAGATTTCTTTTCAGTTTTAATGTTACAATTATGGGTATCAAAATGTTTTTAGTAGCAGGATAGAGGTGGGGAGATTTTTAAAATGTACATTTTATTTTAGTGTATTGTTAATTTTTTAATGTTATATGAATTAATAAAAAAACTAACCCTGGGCGGGTAACTCTGCTCCGCCAGCGGAGTTTGCGGAGATTTGCCTACTCCATGCTCCGTTGCGAACGCGGAGGTAGGCAAAACTCCACCTCCGTGGCAGAGCGGAGTTAGCCGCTCCCTCCCCACTCCCAAATTCTTTAAAAATGATAAAAGAAGGCACTTATCTGTGTGTCTGCCGCCTCCCCTGCCTGGCCGCTCTCCTTTCTCCTCCTCTCGCGTCCTTCTTCATTGAAAAAAACACTACGTTGTACGTCTTGCGAGTTCGCATGGCACGCCAGCTCTGCCCACCCTTAAAAAAAACATGAAGTATTTATTAAATGTCAATACATATATTCAATAAATAAGTTGAATGTTTTTTCAAATTAAAATAATGTAGGATATTCACACATTTAATTTTAATATTAAATTATCTAAAAAGAATTAAAATAAAACAATATATATGTATTTAAAAAATGCTTTATCAAATTCAATTAATATTTTATATATTTTTTTAAATGTTGCAACTTTTCATACATTGTTAATAATTCATATTATTTGCCGTTTATTTCTAATAAATTTTTTGACATAATGTTTACCTAATTTTTTCAAGATAAATGTAATAATTTTATATATTTTAACTATTATTCACTTTATACTTTACAGTTTCTCACATATTTTACATTTTTAACATATTGAACAATTTTTTCCAACTTTGTAAAAAAAAAAAATATATATTTTTTGAGTTATGTTCCCATTTGATTTCTATGGGGATTTTTATTTTCCTTTAGGAGCCCTTTTTTTTGTACTGCTATTTTATATGTTGTAGTCTGTCTCATTTTGAGTCTATTTTCTGGTTTGCAGGTCGTAGGAAGGTGCTGCTGTTCGTCAGAACAGGTAAGTCCTTTTTAAAGGTTTTTTGTTTTAGATTTGAGGGCAGGGGAGATTTGTGGTGTCGAGGTCAGCTATAGTGTTGTTTGTGGAATTGTAGTAATTGTAGTGTTCTTCACTAGTGTGTTTTTGTAGGTGCTGCAGTAATGTTTAGATATTTTATGTTATATTGTGTTGTGTTAGTTGCTTTTTTATTATTAAGGGTAATAAATATGTTGCTTTTATGTTTTTTTTTTTGCGGGAGATTGTATATTTTTCTTTGTAGGTTTTCCTTAATGAACGTTTTCTGTAGTACCACTGGATTTCACTTTTTTGAAGAAATTTTTTTTTACTGTGATTTCCTTTATGTTCCCTGAAGTGTTTCTTTTTATAAACACCTTTTTTATGTTTCCTGGATACTTTTGGCATGCTTTGATGGATTTCTATTGGACTGGTTTTATTTTTGTATTTTTTGGGACTTTTTGAAAATGTTTTTGGTGGAATGTACTTTTCGACTACATGGATATGGAGCATGAGCTGCAGAACAGTAAATAACATTTTATTCAGTCAACCAATTCAAACTTTATTTTGCATAAAAATGCATAAAAGTACACAGAATTTCATTGCACGCACATACTTTTAACTACAGAACTATCAAGCTGCAAACTCTTTATAAAACAATATTTTAGTTTAAAAATGCAGATACTAATTCAATACGGCCTGTACTATTTCATACAAAGACTTACATTAAAAAAAATCTCAATTTGCATCAGTTGAATCAAGTCTAAGTATACTAAAAATCTTTACAATTATTGCAAAAAACCTGTATAAACTGGGTTTCCCTAAAATAAATAATTATCATTTGCGCTTACAATGAGTAACCTGATTTCGCCTTTTTTAAATTTTTTAACAAAAATGCATATCATTATATGAATACTGTATAAGTAACCACTTCCAGCCAACAGATGGCATGGCCCCATGTACTTAAGGCACTAATCTATACTTTTGACCCTAATCTATTATCTACCTATGTTTATACAACGTTAGGCTGTGGCTAAAGTAGCAGCCCCTCAGGTTTTTATAACAGCCTATAAGAATGACACAGTCACAAAACATATATATGGACTTTCTAATTGTTGTAGGACTAAAAGTGCTGCAGTAGAATTTTGCAAACTGAATTTCCTCAATAATGGGACAATAAACGTATTTCTCTCTACCTCGTATAGAGAGCAATAGAATAAAAGATGTGAAATCTTTTGTTGTGATTTAGCCTTACAAGGTCATACAGAAAGATAGTTTAATGAGTATGAGTGTGACGGATAGCTCAGCATTAAAGGGACGTAATTTAGGCAAAGTCTTGTCATAATATAACAGTGGTAGGGATTCTCTACAAAAGAAAGTTAGGAAGAAGGCCCATACAACACACAGGGTAAGGCGTGGTATGCCATTATTGTACTTCTTTCTTTATTCCTTTCCCATTTATCTTGTGTACTTTTAGCCATAAACAGTTCTTTCAATCTTGATTTAGAAAAGGTTTCACAATGAGTTGGGGTTTCATAGAGATCCACCAGACCCAAAGAGATAAAAGTCTGTCTGACATAGGATAGCCAGGGGATTTTAAGAGCGTTACCTAGATTCATAATGTCTTTTACAATAAGCTGGTTTAGTTGAACCATTTTCCTTTTCCTGATCGATAGCCCCATTAATAATGGGGCCATTTTGATGCTATCACTAATATAGGGCAAGCCTAATTCTTTGTGAGAAATGAGATTGGAGCATGCACCTCGGGCAGACAATTGCCTTTTGGCAAACTTGCCTTCTATACTTTGTGATATCTCAACTTGTGCTGTACCCCAAATTGCTGCCCCATATGTAGCTACAGATGTAGTTTTCACTAGATAAATTTGAACCATTTCCTGTATTGGTTTGCTACCTAGTTTTTTTGCAAATATAAAAACTGCAGCTATATTTTTCGACTTATGGTTCGCTCTATTTATCACCATCTCCTTCCATCTTAGTTTTGAGTCAAAGAGAAAGCCTAGATATGTGAACTTTTTGACACAATTGATTTTTCTTCCCTCTGTGTCGAATCTCATTGTTCTTTTGTTATCCCCCCCAACCGCCATGACAAAGGGCTTCTTTTTATTAATTTAAAGCCCCAAATCCACCATAAAGGCCGAGTAATTCGCTATTTGGTTTGGGTGGGGAATGTTATATGTTATCATGTATGTCAGTTTATATGATTGTTATTTTGGTATAATACGTTTATGTGTTATAATTATTTTTTTACAATGGATTGAATTTTTTGTCTTAGGTTTGTGGTTGGTGAGGTTTAGGATTTTTATAAATATATAATATACATATTATTTTACTTTATTTGTCTTATTTAAAATTGGAGATTTATTTAATTTGTTGACTGATGAAATAAGATAATGTTTAGTTATATTGAAAGTTTTTTATGTTGGTTAAGATTATGCTGTTCATTTTTTGGTTGTTTTATAGGTAAGTATTTAATTTGCAATAGGCTTTAGGCTATTACTTCTAAGTCAGTTTTTGAAGAGTTTTACTTTATGTTGTAGCAGGTCGTACATTCTATTTATTTGTTTACTCATGTTAGGTTTAATTTGAGTTACTGATTGCTCCATTTGTAGTTTTTGGCATATTCTTTCTTTTTTGGGCTTCTATAAATGTATAAAGTGTGAGATGGGTTCTGCCAAGTATGAATTGGAAGCCATTGTGCCATCCTTCCACTGCGTTGTTTGTTTTGGCTTCCTGTGGGAAGGTGCTGCCATAGACATTTCACCATAGTATTTGGAATTTTGATTGGCACTTGTGTCTGTTTTATTTATAGAAAGGACTTTCTATAAGAAAATTGTCGTGGTTCAGTAACCTCTGTGATAAGGACATAGGCTAGTGCTATCATTTTTTTTGTATTATTTCAAAAGCAAATTGTTTGTAGCATATTCTACACTTAGGCCCCGATTATGAGTCTGGCGGTGTAATAGGGGGCGCGGCAGTGGCGGTCTCATGACCGCGGCCTATTAAGAGTTGAGTGGTCGGACTGCCATAGCCCCGCCGTAGCCGCCAGGAAACTGCTGTTAGCATTGTTGCAGCGGTCAGGAGGCAGTAATATGCCTTCTGGAACCGCCAAGGTCCGTCCAAGCATATTACGAGTCTCCTCTCCGCCGGTGGTGTTACTGAGGTTCCTCCTCCATGAACACCGTGACAGAGAGGAAACAAAGGGGGCAGTGCTGAGCCCCAGGTGCCTCCTCTGCATGGGGATACGCACATGGGGCACTGTGTGAATGTGCCCCAGTTCCTCCATGGCATGGACCTTTAAGTCCATGCTGTACAGCAACTGTTTTTGCCATTTCCATTGCAATGCCCATATTTAGAGGCACCGCCGTGGCAACGCCAAAAACCAGCCCTCCAGATGGGAGGAAACTCCTAATCTGGCGGCCGGTCTGACCACAGTATAGTTGGAAGTTGGCCTGTGATTTGTTCTGGAATAGGACACGTTACAACGCAAACATTTACATCGCATGCCTTTACAACGCGGTTTTTACATCGCAACATCCATTACAATGCATGATTTTACAACGCATGACATCACAACGCATTTTTAGAAACTACATTTACAACGCATTCCATTACAACACATACCATTACAACATATACCATTATAACGCATAATACTTTTAGGGCAACAGTAGGGTAAATGTTGGATAGTGTAGGGGTAAAAATTACTATTCCCACTCCAGTGAGTGCAACAGTAGGGTATGTGTTGGATAGTGTAGGGGTAATAATTACTATTCCAACTCCAGTGAGTGCAACAGTAGGGTAAGTGTTGGATAGTGTAGGGGTAAAATTACTATTTCCCATTACTTACCTTATAATGCGTTGTAATGGCATGCGTTGTAGTGACGTGTTGTAATGGCTGCGTTGTAATGGCATGCGATGTAAAGGCAGGTGCGTTGTAATGACTGCGTTGTAAATGTAGTGTGTTGTAACGACTGCGTTGTAATGGTTGTTTCCCTTTGTTCTGGGACTATAGGTAATATACTTTTTAAATTTTTTGTTGTGGGCTCTTGGTAGCTAGTGCTTGCTTCTCTTATATTCTACAAAACTTCACCTACTTTAATATCCATTGCATTTTGGGGATAGTTGTGTTCCCTTACATTAATACCAACATCATCTTTTGTAGTGCCCCCATAGTATGCATTAGAATATTATTTAGCACATTTCCAATTTATAGTTTCCATCAATGTACTTTCTTGGTTGCAGGTATAGCCCATGTTACATAATAATTGCTTTCATTTCTATGATGTGATATATCTTGCTCTCTCTGACGTTATGTCTGAAACAAATGTAATTATATAAAGATTTACAATTTTGAAATGTTTAATATGGTTGTTGTTTACATATTAATTTATGCAACCCGTTTTCTTTTTTATACTTACCTGTATGTGTTTGTTAGATGTTTCACATTTTCTTAGCAGGATTTCCATTGGAGTTGTTGTAACATGGAACAGGTGGTTTCTTTTCTGTTGGTAGAAAAAAAAAGTTTTTTTTAGCATGTTTGTTTGTTGGCAGTTAGTAGGGTTTGGAGTTAAGGTTATGTTTTTTTTCTCTGTTTTAGATTGAGTTCCTACCTTAGAATATTTTGCATTTACTTACTTCTTTTTTAAGCCTGGGTGGAAAAAAACCTCTGCCGCAACGGATGCAATAAAAAATGCTGTTCGCAGTGATTTGCGGTGCCGGATGCTTGTTCGCACTATGCAATCATCGCGAACGGCACCATGCACAGTGCAAGCGGGCGCTGCTTTCCTTTCTGACGCTCGAGTAGATTTTTACTTCGAGCTGCAGCTTTCTCAACACGAACGGACAGTTTCTCAGCGCGAGGGGTCGCGAGAATGGGCGTCCACGCGCAATGAGAAATCTGACCCCCGCGTTGAGAAATCTCGCCGGGAGGTTGATTTTCCACGCTCGCGCTCGCCAACCTGATGTTGACGATCGCGAACGAGGAAAAATCTCGCCGGGAGGTGGATTTTTCTCGCTCGCGCTCGCCAACTTGATGTTGAAGAACGCGAGCGAGGAAAAAAACTCAGCTACGCGGAGCGTAGTTTTTCAGAACTCCGCAAGCTCCGTGTAACGCGGAGTACGGAAAACTCCGCAAACTCCATGAGCGGAGCGGAGTTCACCGCCCAGGGTTACTTTTTTTATGTCTTTCTCCATATTTGTGATCAGTGTTGTTTTTCAGAAGCTGATCACTTTTACGAGTGGTAGTCATTTCTTTTTGTCATTGGAAGTAAAAAGATAGAAGTAGTGAAATGCTTTGTTCATTATTTATTGCTTTACATTTTAAAATGTAATTAAAATTCGATTGAAGTTTAGTTATAACTTTTACCTACTTTCCAAGGTAGTTGTCGATAAATATATACTTCTGCTTTCAGGCTCTGGTCAGATAATCCAACAGCATTTCCTCTTCTTGCAGCTTTTGTAGTTTTTGGAGTAGTAAGTTGACAAAGTTTGTGTACTTTTTATATTGTTAGTTTCATTGTTTGTGTGATTTCATTGGTTAAATTAGTTTACTGTTTTGTTATTGTTTACTTTTAATTTTATTTCTCTTATTTTCATGCTAATGCATGTATTTTTTTAATAGTTTAATATGTAAGTAGATGGTTTTGTTTTTAAATTATTATATATATATATATATATATATATATATATATATATATATATATATATATATATATTATATACTGGCGGTCGCCAGTAGATAGTTATAGTTAGGACCTATTTTCCATAGGAAATCCGCGACATTCTATTTGAAATAACTCTCTTGCCGGTTGACGTATCTTCGCGAAATTTTCAAACTTTGTGGGGCGCTCCGGTCCGCTCCTACCCTGAAAGTCTCGGGGTGATTCGTTAAGCGGTGGCCGAGAAAAAAGGGGGTCCCAAAACGCGTTTTTCCCATTCATTTTTCCATAGGAAACTTTAGACACGGCTACAGCCCGAACTGCTGAACGGAATGACACCAAATTTGGCAAAGAGGTAGTTCTTGGTTCAGAAAGAACCCTTTTTGTTAAATGGTGTAAATCCGTTCAGTAGTTGCTGAGAAAATCAAAAGTAAAAGTACATATATATCTATGGGCACGGAGAATCCGCGCACCCTCCCGATCACGAGCTGCATGCTAATTGGCTGTCAACACTCCAAACCAGGAAGTGTTGGTAGCCATCTTGTTCCTCGGTAGAACCGAGGAACAAGAAAGCAGTAAAAAAAGTGCGCAAAACGCACAAAGGGGGCAGGGTAGAAACACCCTGACCCCCTAGGTCTGCTCAGGGGGTCCCACAAGGACCCCCTGGGCAAAAAAAAGCAGGGTGCGCGGATCCTGCCGATAAAAAAAATAAATCGAAGCGCGGTCTCCCGCGCTTCGATAGCACTTGCCCCCGGGTGGGCCAAGTCCCGGGGGCATGCTGGGGGGGGTTATTTTATGTATGGGGGGTTTTAAAACCTGTGTGGGGGGCTCCAGCCCCCACATGCCCCGGGGACCACCACCTCCCGGGGCACTAAGAAAATTGAAAATGGGGGTCCGTTTTGGACCCCCAAGCCCCGGGACCACCACCTCCCGGGGCTTTCAAAATGTAGGGAGGGGGCCGCGCGGCCCCCTCCTGGAGCCCTTGATGGCCCTGGGGACCGCCACCCCGCAGGGCCGGCTCCTGCAGTGTCCCAGGGTGCCTACCCCGGGACACTGCTGTTTGCTATGACAGGACGGGAGCCTCGCGGCTCCCGCCCTGTCATAGCAAACTTGGTTTGCATTTTGAAAGAGAGAGCAGGAAACCTGCTCTCTCTTTCAAAATGCAAACCAATTGCTTTTCCACATGGGGAGCAGCATCTTAGCTGCTCCCCATGTGGAAGCAATGCCGGCTCCCATAGGACGCGGGGAGCCGGCGGGACTGTGGGGGATTGGGGACCCCCCACAGTCCCCAACCAGAGGCCAGGCCCCGGGGATGGGGTCCCCGGGGCCATAGTGGCTCGGGAGGGGGCCACGCAGCCCCCTCCCCAAATAAAAAATAAAAAAAAATAAAAAAAATAAGGGTAAGGCCGGCCCCGGGGATGGGGTCCCCGGGCCTTAAATGGCCTGAGGAGGGGGCCACGCAGCCCCTCCATATTTTTTATTTAAAAAGAGGGCATGCCCCGGGGATGGGTTCCCCGGGGTCAATAGAGGCCCAGGGAAGGGGGCCACGCGGCCCCTTCCCGTTTTTTTAATTTTTTTTAAATAAAACAAAAAAATGCTCAGGCTCCGGGGGATGGGGTCCCCGGGCCAAAAGTGGCTGAGGGAAGGGGGCTACGCAGCCCCCCTCCCATAAAAAAACGGCATCGTGCCGGAGGCCCCGCCCCTCCCTGCAGTACTCTGCAAACGCGCCCCTGGCGCGTTTAAGAAGGGGAAGTATTCCCTTGAATACTGGGGGTCCCTGCGGCCAACTAGCCCACCAGGAACCTCCAGTATGCGCCAGGGGCTGCCTTGCAGAGAGGTGTACAGAGGCCACGCCCTTTTACACCTCTCTGCAACGCAGCTCTGTGGCGCTTAATGGAGGTAGCTGGTGGGCTAGTTGCACCCCAGGGACCCTCAGGATTCAAGGGAGTTAATCCCCGACTTAAAACGCGCCACGGGCGCGTTTGCACAGTGGTGAAGGGAGGCGGGGCCTGAGGTGACATGTGTGCAAACAGGCCTGTGGCGCGTTTTAAGATGGGGAATTAAATCCCCTTCAATCCTGAGGGTCTCTGGGGTCAACTAGCCCAACAGGTACATCCAGAAAGCGCCACAGAGCTGCGTTGCAGAGAGGTGTAAAAGGG
This sequence comes from Calotriton arnoldi, assembly GCA_963921515.1. Lineage (NCBI taxonomy): Eukaryota > Metazoa > Chordata > Amphibia > Caudata > Salamandridae > Calotriton > Calotriton arnoldi. The sequence goes on from CAWUFW010005029.1 coordinate 1,255,028, forward strand.
TGTGGCCTCTCTACACGTCTCTGCAACGCAGCCCCTGGCGCATACTGGTGGTTCCTGGTGGGCTAGTTGGCCCCTAGGGACCCTCATGATTCAAGGGGACTTAATCCCCCAACTTAAAACTCGCCACGGGGCGCGTTTGCACAGATGTCACCTCAGGCCCCACCCCCTCCCTTCACCATTGTGCAAATATTCCTCTAAAATCTGCCGAACTACGAATTCTGATTTACTCACCTGTTATCAGGAGAGACCTCAGTGCTGCATCTTTCAGCCCAGTACTAATCCTGAAAAGTAATTTTAACCGTACTTACCAGTAACTTGAATTTCCTTCCATAGGATATCATTGCCTGCTTTTTACTGAAAAAGTTTCTAAGTGTTGATTTTTGAAACATACAAATATTCCTCTAAAATCAGCCGAAATACGAATTCCGATTTACTCACCTGTTATCAGGAGAGACCTCAGTGCTGTATCTTTCAGCCCAGTACTGGTCCTGAAAAGTAATTTTAACCGTACTTACCAGTAACTTGATTTTCCTTCCATAGGCTAACATTGACTGGTTTCACTTGGAAATTCTTCTAAGTGTGGAGTTTTGGAACTTTAAAATATTCCTCTAAAATCAGCCGAAATACGAATTCCTATTTACTCAACTGTTATCAGGAGAGACCTCAGTGTGTCAGGACTCACGGGAGGTTTCCTCCTTCTAACTGTATGCTGGCTACCATTTTCCCCCTACAAACTTACCAAAAGTCAGATAATCCCTCAAGCTGGAGTGCTTGTTGGCACCGATGGAACTCCAAGATGGCTGCCAACATGCACATACTGCGACAGCACACCACTGTTAGCAGTCTAGTCTTTTAGGCTTCATGACATCAGGTGAAGTGTGCTTCAACATTCCACTGTGCACTTCACTGAAGAAATAATTTGAAGAGCACCTGTTTTCCCAGCGTCGTGGAAGTCAGTTAGGGTAGTTGCGATAAAATCGGGTTAGCTTCGTCGGAACTACATTCCCTCACTAATCAGGTTAGTGTTAAACTTGTAGCTAATATAAAACATTCTGTGAGAAAAGGTTATTGTGTCAGAGGTAAATTTCTATTTAAAGAGAAAAAAGGAAACAAGTCAGAATATATTTTCCTTCGTTTGAAAACTGGAAATACTTTTTTCAGTAATTGCTTTCCTTAGCTGAGAAGATTAAATAAAAAGCTTTTTGAATCAGCTGTCTTTTTCAGCTGTTCCAGAATCTGTCAGACGCAGGCGTGACCTTTCAACACGCAGTGTCTTCTTAGACTGAAACTTGTTCACTCTTCTGAGAATTAATTAAAAGGTGAAGTCAGGGTCAAAGGCCCGGCATGTTTCTTTCTCATGCCATGTGTTAAAGAACTCCAGTAATGTTCTCCTCACGTATGGCAGTGCTTCCAGCAAACATTAAAACCAAAGGCCTGAATAAAAGGAACGCTTCCTTTTAACATTTAACCTAAGTTCTGAAGCATTGTTTAAAAAACTAATTAAAGAGAGAAAACCAGTCATCCTACTACAGAAACCCCAGTTCAAGGCCCACTCCAGTCTCTTAACAGTGAGTTAATAGAAAGAAAGAGAAACCCAAATAATACATAAATTAGGAATACAGAAATAAATACTTACCTTATCTTTCTTACATTAAGGAATAGCAGGATCAAGTGCAGATTGTACCTGAGAACGAAAAGGAAAGAGATCTGAGTGAAGACTTCTCATACAACCTAGCAAACAATACATGAGAAGTAGAAGAGAAGTAAGCTTCAGTAAACATTCTGGTAAGATAAGTTATTTATACACCATAGAAAAACAGTAAGTTAAAAGGCACAATAAATAAAGGTTTTTTACATGTTAATGTTGCAGTCCAGTAAGAAGAAGAAGACGTAGCTGAACAGGCAGAATATTGGAGCAGTCTCTTCTCTGTCCCCAACCCCTTTTCCCCTTAGAACTTACCTGCAATGGAATACTAAAAGACCTAGCAGGGTTGGTTCTGAGAAGGGTATTGGGACCTAGCGTCATTCTGCTCCTGTGTGGTTCAGACAGCAAAAGGGATTTAGACCCTGACAGAGTGAAGTGCCCACGTTGGTACAAGCACCTGAGCAGAATGGCAGAAGGACTTGATTTAAAAAATTTGGGCGAGATTTTGAGTAATATACAAAGGGACTTGGAGGCAGTCAGAGAGGAAAATAAAATACTAAGACAGGAGATAATAACCTTTAAAACGGGAACACCAGCTTTGGGATCTAGGCCAAGCACCGCATCCTTTGAAACCCAGAGTCCTAACATCAGCACTTCATCCTTTGCCCCCACACAAGTAATCCACTCATTATCCCCAGTAATTCCTCTTGCCCCTCCAGAGCGATTTAATGGAGACCCGCAGAAAGCGCAAATTTTTTTGACCCAATGCTCTCTGCATTTTATGTGCCGTCCAACGATCTTCCCCGATGCTCAATCCCGAGTGGCGTTTATCTTGTCCTACCTTAGTGGGGACGCCGCCTCATGGTCCATGCCACTAGTAACCAAGGATGACCCAATTTTGTACAGTTTAGATGACTTCAAGAAGGAATTTCTCCGAATTTTTGATAGAAGAACAGCATCTCAAGCTTCAGACAACGAACTGTTGGAATTAAAGCAAGGAAACCGAGAACTCGTGTCTTACCTAGCCCAATTTAATAAACTAGTGGTCGAGACCAACTGGCCCGAGGATAAAAGAGCAGCAGTATTCTATAGAGGATTGCGAGAGGAATTGAAGGACGCTCTATCTCAAATCCCTAATCGACCCACCGGCATCTCTGCCTTAGTGGATTTAACCTTAGAGATCGATTATCGGCAAAGTGAGCGGAAAGGAGAACGGCGGAAGGAGCTTAGACCAAGTGTTCCTCGTTTTGACCGTGTCAAAACAGAATCCACACGGACAGTAGAGAGTTCTTCGGGAATTGAACCCATGCAAATCGGTGTAGTCAGAGGTCCACTCTCTAAAGAAGAAAAAGAAAAGAGAAGGCTGAACAAACTGTGCCTATATTGTGGAAGAAGTGGACATTTTGTCAAGAATTGCTTAAAAAGACCAAAGTTGCCTGCTAAGGAGAAGGAAAACTAGAGGCACCACAGGTAAGGGGAGTTGGACCTGTGGATGCGAATGGAAAAACGACTCCAACAAATCACCAATTGGCAAACACACTACAAGTCTCCTCTCCCCATTTGGTTATGACTGTGACCTTAAGGTTTAGAGATGTGGTTTTGACAGGAATCATCGTCATGGTAGATTCTGGGGCAACAGGTAATTTCTCCGACCACAAATTCGCTAGCCTGATCGGTTTACAAGCTATCAAGAAGGAGAAAAGTGAGAAGGTCAGAGCGGTGGATGGTACTGGATTTAACTTCAGGGCCCATAACCAGTCATACTGAATTGGTACACATGACTACTGTCGAAGGACACCAAGAGACCTTGCAATTTAATTTAATAGACGCCCCAATTTCAACTGATTCTAGGTCTACCATGGCTAACGGAACACAACCCGTTAATTGATTGGGGAGCCCGAACTATTCAATTAAATTCAGACTACTGCACCAAAAATTGTTTCGACGACCAGACACATTCTTCTGTAATCTGCGCTGCCACCCAATTGTGTGAAGGTGGAGGTTCGGTATGTGCGATCCAAACTACCATGATACCAGATGAATACCAAGACTTTGCAGACGTCTTTGATGAGAAAAAGGCAGAGACGTTACCCCCCACAGGCCCTATGACTGCAAAATTGATCTAGAACCAGGGGCTAATCTACCATGCAGCAGAGTTTACGCATTAACGGAGAAGGAAAACATCCATTTGAAGGAATACCTAGCTAAGAATCTGGAGAACGGATTTATCCGACCGTCGCAGTCCCCTGTCTCTTCCCCACTTTTTTCGTGCCGAAAAAAGGGGAGATCTCAGGACTTGTATTGACTTTAGAGCGATTAACAGGATAACTGTGAAGAATCGTTATCCATTGCCTCTCATTTCAGTACTAATTGATCAAGTGAAGGAAGCAAAGATATACACTCGCCTAGACCTACGAGGAGCGTACCACTTGATTAGACTCCGGGAAGGCGACGAGTGGAAGACTGCGTTCAGGACCAAATTTGGCCTTTATGAGTATCTTGTGATGCCATATGGTCTCTGTAACGCACCAGCGGCCTTCCAGTACTTTATCAATGATGTTTTAAGTGAATTCATTGACCGATGCGCTATAGTATACATAGATGACATCCTGATTTATTCCAACACGGTTGAAGAACATCACAACCAGGTCAGAGCAGTTTTACAACGTCTACGAGAGAACTCTCTATACGTTAAATTGGAGAAATGCCTCTTCAACACAGATACAGTAGAATTCCTAGGTTTTGTGTTATCACCTGCAGGAGTTCGAATGGATGAGCAAAAAGTGAAGGCGATAACAGACTGGAAATCTCCTACCAGTATCAAAGAGGTTCAAAGCTTTATCGGATTCTCTAATTTTTACAGACGATTCATTAATGGATTCTCCAATAAGATACTTCCGCTGACTCGTCTTCTGAAGAAAGGAGTTCCGTCTCCAATGGTCAGAAGAAGCAGAAGAAGCTTTTCAGTTGATGAAGGACAGTTTCACCACAGCACCGGTGCTGCTTCATGCAGATCCCTCTGAGCCTTTTTATTTGGAGACAGACGCATCGGACCTAGCCATCGGGGGAATACTTTCTCAGAGGCACAAGGACACGGGACAGTTACACCCGGTGGCATATCGGTCCCGCAAACTCAACCCTGCGGAATGCAACTATACGATTACAGAAAAAGAACTCTTGGCAATCAAAGATGCCTTCAAAGATTGGAGGCATTACTTAATGGGGGCAAAACACACTGTAACGGTGTTTACGGACCACCGCAACCTAAAATTTTTGCGATCTGCTCGAACTCTCACACCACGTCAGCTGCGTTGGTCTCTTTACTTCGCGGACTTTGATTTTGTTATCACTTTTCGTCCCGGATCCAAGAATGGAAAGGCTGATGTCCTCTCTAGACTCGACACAGAAAATCAAACTTCAGTCATTGAAAACCAGCAAATCATACCTGATGGAAAATTCATTGGAACTATCTCCTTAGAACCTTTTGAACATCACGTTCGAAATTTGATGACCGACCTTGAAATGGAGAACTGGGCCACAGAAGATCCACAACGTTTCATTCGCAATGGCCTCCCCTATTTAGGTACCACCCTGTATTTACCCACCAAGGAGCTTCAGCTGAAGGCAATGCAGGAATGTCACGACAACCCTCTGGCTGGCCACAAAGGTGTTGTGAAAACCGAAGAATTACTCAAACGTCGTTTCTGGTGGCCATACATGTGCCGAGACGTCCGTCAATATGTGTTAGGCTGTGAAATTTGTGCACGGGGAAAATCGGACAGACAAGCTCCTAAAGGTCTCCTACAACCCATGCCAACCCCCCATATCCTTGGCACACAGTCTCCTTAGATTTGATTGTTGATCTACCTTCTTCCCATGGGTATGATACCATTCTTGTAGTTGTCGACACTTTTAGTAAGATGGCACATTATATACCCTTCAAAGGTACACCCACTGCTAAACAATTGTCCCAACTTTTCAATCAACATGTTATTCGCCTTCATGGGATTCCTAGGGTCCTCGTTTCAGACAGGGGCTCTCAGTTCCTATCACGATTTTGGAAGGCTTACATCAAAGGCCTTAATATTGACCATCGTTATTCCACCAGTTTTCACCCAGAAACTGATGGTCAGACTGAACGCATTAACCAAGACCTAGAACAACACCTCAGACTTTATTTGTTAGATGAGGAGGGTGACTGGCCTGACCACTTATGGACTGCGGAGTATGCTCACAATAATGCTCTAAATGTATCCACTGGCCACTCCCTTTCTTTATAAACTCAGGCAGACATCCCAATTCTCATGCTAATTTTGATGATATTAATGTTCCTGCTGTTCAAGATATTGCCCGACAGTTAACTAAAATTCATCACTCAGTAACCCAGAATTTGTCGATCGCGAAGGATCGTTACAAACACTTCGCTGACCGAAAACGTAAAAAGAACCTGAGCTTCATGTAGGAGACTTAGTCTGGTTGAGTACAAAAAATCTCAGACTCAAAGGTCCCCGTAAATTTCAGCCTCGTTTTATGGGTCCTTATCCAATTGAGAAGGTCATAAATCCAGTCACTTATCAACTATCTCTTCCTGGTTCTACCAAAATTCATCCAGTATTTCATGTTTCTCTCCTTAAACCAATTCAACCGGGGTTGCGTAGGGTTTCCCTCCTGATCCTCTGATGGTTAATGGTGAGGCGGAGTACGAAGTTAAACGAATTTTGGATTCAAAACTCATCCGCAATGAAATTTTCTACCTCATTGATAGGCAAGGTTATGGACCTGATGAACGTTCCTGGGAAAAGAGTACTAATGTCCATGCCCCCGTTTAATTAGAGCCTTTCATGCCAAATTCCCTGCCAAACCACGACCGGAGGAAACCCCGTTGGGAGGGGGTACTGTCAGGACTCACGGGAGGTTTCCTCCTTCTAACTGTATGCTGGCTACCATTTTCCCCTACAAACTTACCAAAAGTCAGATAATCCTCAAGCTGGAGTGCTTGTTGGCACCGATGGAACTCCAAGATGGCTGCCAACATGCACATACTGCGACAGCACACCACTGTTAGCAGTCTAGTCTTTTAGGCTTCATGACATCAGGTGAAGTGTGCTTCAACATTCCACTGTGCACTTCACTGAAGAAATAATTTGAAGAGCACCTGTTTTCCCAGCGTCGTGGAAGTCAGTTAGGTAGTTGCGATAAAATCGGGGTTAGCTTCGTCGGAACTACATTCCCTCACTAATCAGGTTAGTGTTAAACTTGTAGCTAATATAAAACATTCTGTGAGAAAAGGTTATTGTGTCAGAGGTAAATTTCTATTTAAAGAGAAAAAAGGAAACAAGTCAGAATATATTTTCCTTCGTTTGAAAACTGGAAATACTTTTTTCAGTAATTGCTTTCCTTAGCTGAGAAGATTAAATAAAAAGCTTTTTGAATCAGCTGTCTTTTTCAGCTGTTCCAGAATCTGTCAGACGCAGGCGTGACCTTTCAACACGCAGTGTCTTCTTAGACTGAAACTTGTTCACTCTTCTGAGAATTAATTAAAAGGTGAAGTCAGGGTCAAAGGCCCGGCATGTTTCTTTCTCATGCCATGTGTTAAAGAACTCCAGTAATGTTCTCCTCACGTATGGCAGTGCTTCCAGCAAACATTAAAACCAAAGGCCTGAATAAAAGGAACGCTTCCTTTTAACATTTAACCTAAGTTCTGAAGCATTGTTTAAAAACTAATTAAAGAGAGAAAACCAGTCATCCTACTACAGAAACCCCAGTTCAAGGCCCACTCCAGTCTCTTAACAGTGAGTTAATAGAAAGAAAGAGAAACCCAAATAATACATAAATTAGGAATACAGAAATAAATACTTACCTTATCTTTCTTACATTAAGGAATAGCAGGATCAAGTGCAGATTGTACCTGAGAACGAAAAGGAAAGAGATCTGAGTGAAGACTTCTCATACAACCTAGCAAACAATACATGAGAAGTAGAAGAGAAGTAAGCTTCAGTAAACATTCTGGTAAGATAAGTTATTTATACACCATAGAAAAACAGTAAGTTAAAAGGCACAATAAATAAAGGTTTTTTACATGTTAATGTTGCAGTCCAGTAAGAAGAAGAAGACGTAGCTGAACAGGCAGAATATTGGAGCAGTCTCTTCTCTGTCCCCAACCCCTTTTCCCCCTTAGAACTTACCTGCAATGGAATACTAAAAGACCTAGCAGGGTTGGTTCTGAGAAGGGTATTGGGACCTAGCGTCATTCTGCTCCTGTGTGGTTCAGACAGCAAAAGGGATTTAGACCCTGACACAGTGCTGCATCTTTTAGCCCAGCACTGACCCTGAAAAGTAATTTTAACCGTACTTACCAGTAACTTATATTTTCTTCCATAGGAATCCATTGTCTGGTTTTCAGCAGAAAAGTTTCAAAGTGTCGATTTTCACAAACTACAAATATTCCTTAAAAATCGCCTGTATGACTTAAACGCATTCTTTCAACTGTTTACAGGAGATGCACCAGTGCTGGATCCAGGATCCAACACTGAGTAAGAAAAAGTAACGATAACAGTTTTTACCTGCTAAGTGAATTTCCTTCCATAGAATAACATTGGTGATTCTATGAGAAAAAGTTTCAGTGTCAACTTTTAAAATACAATAATATTCCTTAAAAATCACTACTGTAACCAAAACGCTTTTACTCAACTGTTTACAGGAGATGTCCCAGGACTGAATCTAGGATCCAGTCCTGTGGTTAGAAAAGTAATCCATAAAGTAACTAATTGCATTTAACTAGAAATTCACATTGAGCTGAATGTTGCATTGTGTTTGAAAATGTGTTGCCCATTGCAACAACTGTAACTACTGTACTTAAAAGTCTATTGCTAAAGTGCAAAGTATTTAAACTAAAGTAATTCATTCTGAGAAAGTATTTTTTGTAATGTATAATGTAATTACAATGTAATTTAAAAAATAAAATATGTAAAAAAAAATTGTTTCTAAAAATGTAGTAAATCAGTATGAAAAAAATAAATATAACAATTAATACATTTAAAAATTGTCATTTACAAACCTTTGAAATTTACTGAAAAAACCGTAGGTTTCAGACATGTTATAGTTAGGAATTAGCATTTAAAAAACCTTTGAAATTCACTGAAAAAACCATAGGTTTCAGACACGTTATAGTTAGAAATTAGCATTTAAAAACCTTTGAAATTCACTGAAAAAACCATAGGTTTCAGGCACGTTATAGTTAGAAATTAGCATTTAAAAAACCTTAGAAATTCACTGAAAAACCATAAGGTTTTAGGGACAGTTATAGTTAGTTGGACATTGCACTCGTACAAAACCCGTGAAATTCCCCCGTTATAGTTAGTTCAGGTAACTATAACTCGCGCCCCGCAATGCACTGCTGATGACGTCACATATTACATCACTCATGACATGGTCAGTGACATCACTGATGACATCACTGATGACATCTCAAATGACATCACTGATGACATCATCCATGTGAGAATTTAATGCATCTTCTCACACCCTAATATAAGTTTTGATACACCCACTCTAAATTACAGACTGCCATTCTCAAAACCATACACACTCCAATACCAATAAGTACATACCCACTCACTGATTCTTAGGTCTACACACACACATCTACTCACTCACCCGTACAGTCACTCATACTTACAGTCACTCAGTACAGGACTATCATATGCACTCATACACCTATATAAACACTCACACAACGCAACTCATCCATAGAGGTACTCACACACCTAGTCAGTCATGCAAATAATTAATCACACTCCAATTTACTCACCTATACAGTTATACACACCAGCTCACTTACTCATAAAAATACTAGCACATTCTTACGCTCCTATGCAATCACTGATGCAAGCACACACTCATCCATATAGCCACTCTCACAATCACACACTCTCACTTATAGCCATTTATATACTCCAACACACATATATACTGCCTTTCACATATGTAGTTACTCACACATGTACCACTGAGATATACATTCAATCACTAACACACCCATACACACACTCACCCACCCATACAGTCCATCACAGATGCACTCTTGAAACCATGCACCCAGTGAATCACCCACTCACACATCTATGTACAGAGTCACACACACCCCACCCACACAAACACTCAGGCACCCATACAGATACTCAGACAATCAATCAATAACCCATGTAGACACTCATGTAGCTATTCAGAAAGCCATGCAGCCGCTTACAAACCAACAGACAGACGGATACAGACATTCACACAGTTTAGTCACTAACCCATGCATTCAGTAAGATACATTTAATCACTCACTTGTAGAGTCAGTCACTCACGTACTAAATCATCCATTCAAACACTTATACACCCACTCATTCTTCAATACGCCTTCCCTATATATATTAAACATATTTAAACTTTACAGAAACACACAGTCACTGGATGATGTCATCAGTGATGTCATTTGAGATGTCATCAGTGATGTCATCAGTGATGTCACTGACCATGTCATGAGTGATGTAATATGTGACGTCATCAGCAGTGCATTGCGGGGCGCGAGTTATAGTTACCTGAACTAACTATAACGGGGAATTTCATGGGTTTTGTACGAGTGCAATGTCCAACTAACTATAACTGTCCCTAAAACCTTATGGTTTTTTCAGTGAATATATATATATATATATATATATATATATATATATATATATATATATATATATAAATATAGAAAACCAATACCCACTTGACAATACAAACGGGTCCGACACAGCTGGGGAAACTCTCAAGTGGATTTTATTGCCAAATCAAAAGCTTTTCTGCGCACAGTGTCCAAATTTGTGAAACGCAACGGCAGATGCGTTTCAGCCCGTCGGCTTTCTTCAGTGCCGGTCTCACTCACAGGGCGTCTTCACCTGGGGTCCATATACCTGCTGGTTTAATCCACTCCCACTGGAGTGATGACTTGACCCCTCCTCTGCCTTAAAGGTGTGGTGTTATATTCGACGCTTTTCACCAGGCGCTTTGAATTTAGGACCAGATGCATTATGGTATACGTATGCCGACGTGAAAATCCATTCAGTAATGGCAGTTTTCAGACACACAGTGGTGTCCCAACTAATGTTGGCTCACGGACAGCAAACCCAGTACTGCAGCCTATCCATAAGATGTCTTCAGTGTAGTAAGTCCACTGGAGAATCCATACGCAGTCTGATACTGCTTCCTCCCTCCCCATGCAAAAATGATAACAGTTCCACTGTGGTGATGATTGCTGGGGGGGCGACGTGTTGTACTGCCATACTCTTACCAAATCCGCTGGCTGACGCGTTGCTCCAGACCGGGAGGGCGTGCCGGTAACCAGTGCCTGCGAAACTGGTATAACATAGAAAACCAAAACCCACTTGACAATACAAACGGGTCCGACACAGCTGGTGAAACTCACACGTGGACTTTATTGCCAATTCAAAAGCTTTTCTGCGCACAGTGTCCAAATTTGTGAAACGAACGGCAGGCGCGTTTCAGCCTGTCGGCTTTCTTCAGTGCCGGTCTCACTCACAGGGCGTCTTCATATATATATATATGGCAGTCACCAGTAGGTAGTTATAGTTAGGACCTTGTTTCTATTCAAAAAAGGTTTTTTTCTTTTGCCAATATCTTTGGTGCCATTTGATGAATCTTTGCGAAAACAAATGGCCCGCTCAGGTCAGCTCCTGCCTTGAAAGTTTCGGGGTGATTCGTCAAGCGGGGGCCGAGAAAAAAGGGGGTCCCAAAACGTGTTTTCTCCATGTTAATTTCCATAGGAATCTTTTGTCGCAGCTACAGCTCGAACTGCTGAACGGAATTACACCAAATTTGGCAGAAAGGTAGCTCTTGGTCCAGAGTGCACTCTTTTTGTTAAATGGTGTAAATCAGTTCAGTAGTTCTTGAGAAATTCATATTTTTAGAAATATTGGTATCTGGTGACCGTGGTGGATCCGTGAACCCTCCCGATCTCGAGCTTGACTCTGATTGGCTGGAAACACTTCAAACCAAGGAAGTGTTGGCAGCTATCTTGTAACTCAGTTGAACCGAGTCACAAGAAAAAAGGTAAAAAAAACACGAAAAGGGGCAGGGTAAGAACACCCTGACCCCCTCGGCCTGCTCAGGGGGTCCCACAGGGACCCAGAAAGCCCCAAAAAGCTTTTTTTTAATAAAATTTTTTTGGGCGGGGTTCGCGTAGGGTCCACGAATCCCGCGCTTTGTTTAATTAAGCCCCCGGGTGGGCCAGGTCCCTGGGGCAATGCTGTAATAGGGCCCCCACAGCCGCGGGGACCGCCACCTTCCTGGTGCAATTTTAATGATATGAGGGGGGCTAGCAGCACCCCACAGCCCCTGGGACCGCCACCTCCCTGGGGCTTTTTAAAATAAAACATGTTTGAGGGGTCCTGCCTGTCCCCACACTGCCCCGGGGCTTTAATCTTTAAATGTGTGGGGCCTTGTGCCCCCCCTGCAGCCCCGGGGACCGCCACCTCCCCGGGGCTTTTTTAAATAAAAGGTGTGGGGGGCTCTTGCCCGCCCACACTGCCCTGAGACACCACCTCCCAAGGGCACTAATAATTTGATTGCAGGGGTCCATTTCTGACCCGGGGCCCACCACCTCCCCGGGCCCACCCTGTCATAGCAAACTTCTGCTTCACTTCATGGAAGAGTGAGCAGGAAAACTGTTCTCGCTTCCATGAAGTGGAGCAGTATTGCTTTTGGTCAAAGGAAGCTGCATGTCAGCAGCTCCCTTTGCCCAAAAGCAATGCCGGCTCCCGCAAGAGGTGGGGAGCCGGCAGGGACCGCAGGGGCATTGGGGCTTCTCCTGTGGTCCCCAACATTGTGGCAAAGCCCCGGAGGATGGGGTGGTGGAGCGATGAGGTCACCTTGTGTCCTGAGGACTTCAGGACTAAAGTGGACTTAATGCCCCAAGCAGCAGTGCGCCAGGAGGCATGTTTAAAGAGTGGTGTACAAAGGGGGCATGGCCTCTGACCACTCTCAGCAATCCAGGTAAGTGGAGCTTACTGGAGGTAACAGGAGGGCTAGTTGGCCCCCAGGGACCCTCAGGAGGCAATTGGACTTCATCCCCCAACCAAGAGCGCGCCAGGAAGCACATTTGCAGAGTGGTGGAGAAAGGGGGCGTGACGTGTGTCTACCTCTCAGCAATCCCACTGTGTGGAGCTTACTGGAGGTAACAGGTAGGCTAGTTGGCCCCTAAAGACCCCCAGCAGTGAAGGAGACTGCAATCTCCATTAAAGAGTGCACCAGGGAGCGTGTTTGCAGAGTGGTGGGCAAAGGGGGTGTGGCCTTCTATGAGAACTTAGCAATCCTGCTGTGTGGGACTTACTGGAGGTAATAGGAGGGGAGTTGGCCCCCAAGAATGTTGTTGAGGCCAACTACCCCTCCTGTTACCTAAAGTAAGTCCCACACATTGGAATTAATAAGAGGTTTTCGGAGGCCACGCCCCCTTTCCCCACCACTCTGCAAATGCACCTCTGGGCACACTACTGGTTGGGGGATGAAGTCCACTTTACTCCTGAGGGACTTTGGGGGCCAAGAAGCCACCTACTGTAAGTCCTACACTTCAGAATTCCTGAGTGCTGGTTAGAGGCCCAGCCCCCTTTTGCCACCACTCTGCAAAGGCGACTACTAGTTAAAGAAGCATTTGCAATGCAATAGGTCTCGCATTTGCGAGAGTTAGAGCTATTGGCGTTGTAAATGTAAATTGTTTTACTAATGTTTTTTGGAGTGGAGTGGATGTACGTTGTGTGTAGTGGAATTATGTGATATGTTGTGCAGTGAAATTATGTGGATAGAAAGTATGTGGTATTCAGTGTATAGGAATTATGTAGAGTGGGATTATGTGTGATGGAGAGTAATTATGTGGTATGGTAGTCTGTGTTGTGGAGTGGTAACCTCAGGTTTAGTCTTCCTCGTTTCCATAGAAGCTAAACTATAAACACAATGAGGCACAAAAAAAGAAGCTACCACAGAGGAGCACTTCTGGACCTAGTCAGAGGTATAAGCAGGGACACTGGAATTATGTGACTGTTCGGCTGCATCAGTTTTCGCATAATTATACATTTTCTGCATTTGCCACATAATCCATCATCTGCTGCATAATCTGCAGATTTGAACAAAAAAAATCCTTGTTTCTAGCTCAAACGGCTCAAACGTTACCAAAAATGCAGCGACAAGTGTTACAGCGTGGTGGAAGGTCCTTTGCAAAACTAGAATGGTCACCTGTTACTTATTGCTAAATGTGGGTGATAAATTGGTACTAATGGTGTGCTAGCCACTCTTGCTTTTTCTGCGCCTCTCTAGCCTCTATCTGCATTTCTGTTGCTTCTTTCTGTACCTTTCTTTATTTTTCTGCACTTCTCTTGCCTCTTTCTGTATACCTCTTCTACTTTCTGTACCTCTTTTGCCTCTTTCTGCACCTCTGTTGCCTCTTTATGCACCTCACTTGCTTCTTTGTGCACTCCTCTTGCCTCTTTCTGCACCTCTGTTGCCTCTTTCTGCACCCATCTTCCCTCTTTCTGCACCCCTCTTGCCTCTTTCTGCACCCCTGTTCCTTCTTTCTGCACTTATTTTGTTTCTTTCTGTACCTCTCTTGCTTCTTTCTGCTCCCTTCTTGCCTCTTTCCCCACCCCTCTTCCCCCTTTCTGCATGTGGGTTGCTTCTTTCTGCACTTCTCATGCTCTTTCTCCACCCTCTTCCCTCTTTCTGCATCTCTGTTGCTTCTTTCTGTACTTATCTTGCGTCTTTCTGAACCTCTCTTGCTTCTTTCTACACCACTTGGGCCTATTTCTACACCCTTCTTCTCTTTCTGCACTCCTCTTACCTCTTTCTGCACCTCTGTTCCTTCTTTCTGCACTTCTTTTGTTTCTTTCTGCACCTCTCTTGCTTCTTTCTGCACCCCTCTTGCCTCTTTCTCCACCCCTCCTCCCCCTTTCTGCATCTCTGTTGCTTCTTTCTGCACCTCTCTTGCTTCTTTCTGCACCCCTCGTGCCTCTTTCACACCCCTCTTCCCGCACCCCTCTTGCCTCTTAATGCACCACTGTTTCTTCTTTCTGTACTTCTTTTGTTTCTATCTATACCTCTCTCTTCTTTCTGCACCCCTTTTGCCTCTTTCTGCACCTCTCTTCCCTCTTTCTGCACCCCTCTTGCCTCTTTCTGAACCTCTATTCCTTCTTTCTGCACTTCTTCTGTTTCTTTCTGCAGCTCTCTTGCTTCTTTCTGCACCCCCTTGCCTCTTTCTCCACCCATCCACCCTCTTTCTGCACCCTGTTGCCTCTTTCTGCACCTCTGTTACTTCTTTCTGCACTCCTCTTGCTTCTTTTTGCACTCCTTGTGCCTCTTTCACACCCCTCTTCCCTCTTTGTGCACCCCTCTTGCCTCTTTCTGCACCTCTGTTCCTTCTTTCTGCACTTCTTTTGTTTCTTTCTGCACCTCTCGCTTCTTTCTGCACCCCTTTTGCCTCTCTCTGCACCCCTCATGCCTCTGTCACACCCCTCTTCCCGCACCCCTCTTGCCTCTTTCTGCACCTCTGTTCCTTCTTTCTGCACTTCTTTAGTTTCTTTCTGCACGTCTCTTGCTTCTTTCTGCACCCTCATGCCTGTTTTTGCACCCTTCTTGCCTCTTTCTGCACCTCTGTTACTTCTTTCTGCACTCCTCTTGCTTCTGTCCACATCTCTCTTGCTACTTTCTGCACCACTCGTGCTTCTTTCTGCACCCCTCTTCTCTCTTTCTGCACCCCTGATGCCTCTTTCTGCACCTCTGTTCCTTCTTTCTGCACTTCTTTTGTTTCTTTCTGCACCTCTCTTGCTTCTTTCTGCACCCCTCTTGCTACTTTCTCCACCCCTGTTCCCCCTTTTTGCTTCTCTGTTGCTTCTTTCTGCACTTCTCTTGCCTCTTTCTCCACCCCTCATCCCTCTTTCTGCACCTCTGGTGCTTGTTTCTGCACTTCTCTTGCTTCTTTCTGCACCTCTGTCCCTTCTTTCTGCAAGCCTTGTGCCTCTTTCTGTACACCTCTTCCCTCTTTCTGCACCCCTCTTGCCTCTCTCTGCACCTCTGTTCCTTCTTTCTGCACTTCTTGTGTTTCTTTCTACAACTCTCTTGCTTCTTTTTGCACGCCTCTTGCTTCTTTCTGCACCCCTCGTGCCTCTTTCACACCCCTTTTCCCTCTTTCTGCACCCCTCTTCCCTCTTTCTGCTCCTCTGTTCCTTCTTTCTGCACTTCTTTTGTTTCTTTCTGCACCTCTCTTGTTTCTTTCTGTATCCCTCTTGCCTCTTTCTCCATCCCACTTCCCCCTTTCTGCATCTCTGTTTCTTCCTTATGCATTTCTCTTGCTTCTTTCTGCATCTCTCTTGGTACTTTCTGCACCCCTTGTGCCTGTTTCTGCACCCCTCTTCCCTCTTTCTGCACTCCTCTTGCCTCTTTCTGCACCTCTGTTGCTTCTTTCTGTACTTCTATTGTTTCTTTCTGCACCCTTCTTGCCTCTTTCTGCACCTCTGTTCCTTCTTTCTGCACTTCTTTTGTTTCTTTCTGCACCTCTTGCTTCTTTCTGCACCCCTTTTGCCTCTTTCTGCACCCTCTTGCCTCTTTCTGCACCTCTGTTCCTTCATTCTGCCCTTCTTTTGTTTCTCTCTGCAGCTCTCTTGCTTCATTCTGCACCCCCTTGCCTCTTTCTCCACCTCTCTTCCCTCTTTCTTCACCCCTGATGCCTCTTTCTGCACCTCTGTTCCTTCTTTATGCACTTCTTATGTTTCTTTCTGCACATTTCTTGCTTCTTTCTGTACCCCTCGTGCCTCTTTCTGCACCCCTCTTGCCTCTTTCACACCCCTCTTCCCGCACCCTTCTTGCCTCTTAATGCACCTATGTTCCTTCTTTCTGCACTTCTTTTGTTTCTATCTGCACCTCTCTTCTTTCTGCACCCCTTTTGCATCTTTCTGCACCTCTCTTCCCTTTTTCTGCAACCTCTTGCCTCTTTCTGCAGCTCTCTTGCTTCTTTCTGCACCCCATTGCCTCTATCTCCACCCATCCACCCTCTTTCTGCACCCCGTTGCCTCTTTCTGCACCTCTGTTACTTCTTTCTGCACTCCTCTTGCTTCTTTCTGCACTCCTCGTGCCTCTTTCACACCCCTCTTCCCTCTTTGTGCACCCCTCTTGCCTCTTTCTGCACCTCTGTTCCTTCTTTCTGCACTTCTTTTGTTTCTTTTTGCATCTCTCGCTTCTTTCTGCACCCCTTTTGCCTCTTTCTGCACACCTCGTGCCTCTTTCACACCCCTCTTCCCGCACCCCTCTTGCCTCTTTCTGCACCTCTGTTCCTTCTTTCTGCACTTCTTTTGTTTCTTTCTGCACCTCTCGCTTCTTTCTGCACCCATTTTGCCTCTTTCTGCACCCCTCTTGCCTCTTTCTTCAACCCTGTTCCTTCTTTCTGCACTTCTTTTGTTTCTTTCTGTACCTCTTGCTTCTTTCTGCACCCCTTTTGCCTCTTTCTGCACTCTTTCTGCACCTCTGTTCCTTCATTCTGCACTTCTTTTGTTTCTTTCTGCAGCTCTCTTGCTTCGTTCTGCACCCCCTTAACTCTTTCTCCACCTCTCTTCCCTCTTTCTTCACCCCTGTTGTCTCTTTCTGCACCTCTGTTCCTTCTTTCTGCACTTCTTTTATTTCTTTCTGCACATTTCTTACTTCTTTCTGCACCCCTCGTGCCTCTTTCTGCACACCTCTTGCCTCTTTTTGCACCCCTCTTGCCTCTTTCTGCACCTCTGTTGCTTCTTTCTGCAATTCTTTTGCTTCTTTCTGCACCTCTCTTGCTTCTTTCTCCACTACTCATGCTTCTTTCTGCACCACTCTTCCCTCTTTCTGCACCCCTCTTGCTTCTTTCTGCACCCCTGTTCCTTATTTCTGCTCACCTTTTGTTTCTTTCTGCACCTTTCTTGAGTCTCTCTGCACCACTCTTGCCACTTTCTCCACCCCTGTTCCCCCTTTTTGCATCTCTGTTGCTTCTTTTTGTACTTCTCTTGCCTCTTTTTCCACCCCTCATCCCTGCTTTTTCTGCAGTTCTCTTGCTTCTTTCTGCACCTCTGTCCCTTCTTTCTGCAACCCTTGTGCCTCTTTCTTCACCCCTCTTCCTTCTTTCTGCTCCCCTCTTGCCTCTTGCCTCTTTCTGCACCTCTGTTCCTTCTTTCTGCACTTCTTTCATTTCTTTCTTCAACTCTCTTGCTTCTTTCTGTATCCCTCTTGCCTCTTTCTCCACCCCACGTCCCCCTTTCTGCATCTCTGTTGCTTCTTTACGTACTTCTCTTGCTTTTTTCCGCACCTCTCTTGCTTCTTTCTGTACCCCTAATGCCTCTTTCTGTACCCCTGTTCCCTCTTTCTGCACTCTTCTTGCCTCTTACTACACCTCTGTTACTTCTTTCCTCACTTCTTTGGTTTCTTTCTGCACCTCTCTTGCTTCTTTCTGCACCGCTCGTGCCTCTTTCTCCACCCCTCTTCCCCCTTTCTGCATCTCTGTTGCTTTTTTCTGCACTTCGCTTTCCTCTTTCCGCACCTCTGTCCCTTCTTTCTGCAACCCTTGTGCCTCTTTGTGCACACCTCTTCCCTCTTTCTGCTCCCCTCTTGTCTCTTTCTGCACCTCTGTTGCTTCATTCTGTACTTCTTTTGTTTCTTTCTGCATCTCTCTTGCCTCTTTCTGCACCCCTCTTGCTTCTTTCTGTACTCCGCGTGCATCTTTCACACCCCTCTTCCCTCTTTCTGCACCCCACTTTCCTCTTTCTGCAATCCTCTTGCTTCCTTCTGCACCTCTGTTCCTTCTTTCTGCACTTCTTTTGTTTCTTTCTGTGTTATATTCCATATAGGTACCCCAAATATAGGCTCAGGTAACATCCCAACCTTTCACCTATATTCATCCCTACATTACATACATAACAGGCTGTTAGGACTGACCCTTTACCTAGTTACAGTACTGCTTACATAACATGGTTTTTTCCTTGAACAATAGCCTCATACATTATGCATGAGATCCTTGGATTCTTGGAAACTCCATGCTTCCTGCATACAGACACTCCAGCTCGCAGTGGTCTAACATCCCTTGTGGGGCGTGCAACCCGAGACCAAGTCGGGGTCCCACAGTCTCTCACTTCAGGTAAAGGGGTTGACTTTATCCTAGAGGGATTCTTGGCTTAACACCTACACACATGCTAGGTACACTTAGGTACATCTAGTTAGGGTAGCATCATAGGAGTACACATTTTATTTTCATGTATTTTATATACTTGCCTATGTTCATGATTATAGCAGAATGGTAGAGATCTACCATCCTTTCACCTTCTTCGTGCTTCTAATCATTTATATCTGTTTCTGTCTAGTGGTTGTTTCAGCACTCCTATTTTTCACTAGAATGACGAGTGTTCAATAAATGCGTATTGAAAAACGTCCATATCGTTTATTCTGTGTATCTCTCTGAGAGCAAGTGAGCACGAGTGACTGAGTGAAAAGTATTGCACTGTTTCCACGGTCCTGAGGAATCAGGGTTGTCATGTTCGATAGTTGCCAAGAACTATTCTCTCCTTTTTAAGAGGAGTTTCTAGTGGCACTGTGAGCTAGCTGGTATACAAGCCAACATACTCGGTGGGGGTGTCTGCAATCAGTCTGGACACCAAGCCAGCAGTGTATGTTGTCTAAACGTGCAGATCCTGTATAGGTTTTATAGGAACTACACGACATGGCTCCGCCAACGTTGGTTGGGTACTTATTTAACAGTCAAATCTGAGTAGTTCAGTTGTGTTAGTCTGAAAATCCCTTAGCTGTGTTATTCTTGCACTGTGCTATATTAGGTTAGCATTATACGACTAAGTTAGTAGCAGCTGCCACATTTGTAGGTAACCTACTGAGCTGTCCTAATAGAATGCAGGCTTAAGTTAGCGCCTGTGGCTCCGTTGTGTATTTCGCAATCCATATTAGACTGTGACTGGACTAAGCTTCATTATATGTACTGCTTGCTTCAGCAGAAAGCTGCTGGGGTGCATTTTCTCCTAAGGTTGGGCCCCGCTGTACTAATGAATATATTGTTTGTACTTCTGCATACCTTTCCCATGAGATGAAGCCTGCTTCCTCTGGCTCGGCTATAGGCACAGATGGAATGACCTTGCCAGAGAGAGATAGTGTGTGCCCGGTCCCAGACTCTTAGCTCATCCTTGTGTGCCCCCTTTGTCTCTTGCTGCCTTCTGTGGAAAGTTACTGGGTGGGTGTGTCTTGTGCTCCTGCTGAAATGTATATTTGTTATTTCTATGCCTGGGGAAGTCAGTCCCCTCGGGAGACATCTTAGGGTGAAGGTCTGACTGGGCTCCTCTGCAGAGTATATGCTGAATAAATGCAACTTGTATTCTCTATTCTCTGACCGGCTCTTCATTTTGGGGAAGGCATACCAGGAGGTTATAAGTAACCCGCATGGCCCTAGAGGGCCCTGTCCTTCAGTTGGTGCCCAAACAGGGACCCCACGAAGCGTGGCCCCCTCACCCGTAATCGAGTCGCAGGGGCTGGGGTGGTGTCTGGTCGGTCGGGCGGATCGGGGCCCCACACACACAAGACCGAACTTGGTTCTTGCAGCTGCCCCGCCCTTCCGATCAGGCAGGTCCTCGGCTAGTGGTCACCGGCTGGGGTCCTGAGAAGGTGAAACATTGGAGCTGACCGTTTGATCTGAAGAGTCGGCAGTGGAGAATAATTTGACTCGACCTGTGTGCACCAGGTGAGTGATTTGATTCTTGGAAAATGGCGCCTTGCTTGAACGACACGAGCCTGTGGGCTGTGTCTGGTACAGTCTGCGGACTGTCTTGTCTTGGACTTGGTGGGTCTGCGGACCCTTAAGGGACACAGAGCGCTTGTGAGCAGTCTACCGGCCCAATTGGTAATTGGCCTCTTTGTGAAAAGGTCCGGGACCGTTCACAGGTAATCTGCCAGTCCAACTGGTAATTGGATTTGTTCTTGAAAAGGTCTGGGGCTGAGGCCTGTCCTCTTGTATCGGTACAGTCTCTGCACTGTCTTGGGTGCAGATTGCGTGTGGACTGCCTTGCTTGGATGACACGAGTCGATGGGCTGTGTCTTGGTTTAGTCTTCGGACTGTCTTGGTTTGAATTTGGCGGGTTTGTGGACCCTTGGAAAAGACACAGGGTGTTCGTGAACAGCCTGCCAGGCCAACCGGAAATTTGGCCCATGCTCGAAAAGGTCTGGGACTGTTTGCGAACAATCTACCAGGCCAACTGGTAATTTGGACTGTGCCCGAAAAGGTCTGGGGCTAGTGCCTGTCTTATTGAACTTGGTACAGTCTCCGGACTGTAGGGAGCGATTTTCAGATTGCTTTGGTTTGGTTTTTGGACAATTTTTCTATCTTTATTGTTTATTGTTTTCTTTTCCTACTGCTGGTGGTGTTATACTTGTCCGTTAGGGACAGTGCCTATGTCTCACATTGAGATGCCCTATCTAAGTAAATTGGGGTGTTTTGGATGTCGGTGTTGTTCTGTTTGTTTGATGAACAACAATTGAATTTCTTGCAAGACAAATTGTTCGCCAAAATGAGTAGGCAGTCGATGTTTGATTCTTTGAGAGTATGGCAGAAGGAAGAAAAAAAGGTAGTCTGATGCAGTCTCCGGGCTGACTTGTGGTTTGATTGTTGTGTTTGGGTGCAATGAGGGGTGTGGACCGACGTCGGTGATGGTGCTTGTGAAATGCTTGTTTGAGTGAGTAGCGACTGTGCTTTTTGTGTGGAGGTAAGGATGCCTTGCCTCAGCGAGCTGTATTGTGTGGGAGCTTTTTGTTTGACACGGCCTGGGGACCGTCTCTGGGGAAAGTACTTGCAATCCTTTTGCCAGGCAAAATGATGAGGGTGGCTCCTTCTTGAAAATGTCTGCAATGAGCTTAATGTGGTCTTTTACTGTTATTGTGCTCTGCAGATGCCCATTGGAAGGAGGTCAGCTGATGCCCCCCTGACGCCACTTTAAATTTTGGAGAATAAAATAACAAATAATTAAAATTATGGTTTGATCAGCAATGCTAGCAGGAATGTGCATTTGTTTTGACATAGGAAGAGTACAACGTGAGAAAAATGTGAGGAAGAGTTGTGTATTTGAAGTGAAATAGGCGCTGTGATGATTTAAGGTAATGTGCACTTACACTGAATAGACACGCATTCTAAAAGGTGCAACAGGAGAGGTGAAATACACGCTCGTAATTCAGCAGTGATGAATGTGTTCGGTCTCTCCATAAAAGGGGGGGCAGGAGTGCTGGAAAGAGAGGAGAAAGAAATGTGTTGATGCCTTGAGCCTCTGGCTTCAGGTACCAGCTGCATTATGAAACTTGGCATGTAAAAATTCGGTGCATGCTAAGCAGTTAACATCTGCTTGACTTGAGTGGGTGCGTTTCATTTGGACTTGTTCACAATAGAAAGTGTATTTAATTTGGAAAGGGTGTTTCAAGAATTCAAGGCAGTGGGTGTTTAAGCTGAATAAAGAATTCTCAGAGTTGAGAAAAATAGCTTGTGAATTCAGTGTGAGGCCGGCTTGCTACGACCTTCGGTGAAGATAATAGAGGAATTCTCAAGGAGGGGGCTCATCGAGCAGAGGGACTCAATGCAGCAGACAGGACAAGAGAGACGCTGGGAAGAGAGAAAGAGAGGTGGGGGGCTACCTGACACAGACAGGCCAAGATGCATAGCATAGAGCCAGGTTTTTTTTTTTTTCTGAAAGGCAGAATGCCAGGAAAAGATGTTAATTGGGAACAGACTAAAAGAACAACACAGGAGCTAGAAGAATTGGTTCATGAGTTTTGTGAAAGTGTGTATCTAGAGTTTCTACAACACTGTGGATAGAATACCCTGGAGCTGGTGGCATGAGATTTTTGTGACTCAGTTGGTTATTGGTTTAATGTTCTCTGTTCAGATTAGGGTGCACATACAGTAAATATTGGTTTGTTTCAAGGAATGTTCTTGGCAGGGAATGAAAAGTGAGTTAAAATGCGTTGTTTCACAAGCGGAAAAAAGGTGCAATGTTAAATATCCCTAGGTGCCATTTAGATTTTAGTGGACAGGATTTGTGTCTTAAAAGAGGAATTTGATGGGCCTTACTGTAAATAGAGAGTAGTGTTTGTCCCCCCCCCGAGTTTTGAGGATATGCCACCCACTTTGTGAGCAACAGGCGATGTAGAGCTGGGATTCCTACAGATTCTACGAGCCCTGTTGTGTATGATTCTGAATTTGGTTGATAAAGGTGCTGGTGAGGAGAAGGCTGGTACAGTGTAAAAGTACCATTATTTTGATTGTGTTTACTATTTGTGACTGACCTGTGTGCAGTTCAAAGGGAAAATATACATGTGGCCCTCCAGTTGTCTGCTGCTCTGACTGTTATTATGTTTCTTCTGCTGCTCAATATTTTTCTGTCGCTGATCTAAGGCGCATTTTTTGGCGGTATTGCTTCTATGGTATATATGATAGATATTTGCCTGGAGTGACAGTGGCTGGTTAAGAGATTTAAGTTCTGCTGCGCCTTTAGCGCCATGCAGGAAGACAGGACATCTATGAAAGTTTTTTTAAATGCAAGGTAGTTGCTTGCTCATCGTTTGCGGCACATAGCTCAGTCATAGGGACAGCACAGTTGGATAGTATTAGACATGTTATCTTCGATGTGGTTTTACCTGACTTTTTGCCTCTACCTCTTATGTTTTTGATGCTGTGCTGGATTTAGTTTTTGCTGGTTCAGATACTGTGGGCGTTTTGCCACTGCTGCTCAGTGTCACAGTGCTAGTGTTTTCTGTGCAAATGGATATTGTGCTTGGTTCTTCCTGATTGGCATATTGGTTTTACTAGTAGACCCCTAGTGAAGTGCACAGATGGTGCCAGGGCTGGTAGATGAACAGCTGCTAGTCAAGGCGCCCAGGGTGGGGCGCGGTGTGTGTGAAGAGTGGGATATGTCCTGATGTGTGCTGGTGTGTGTGTGTTGTGTCCTGGTGGTGTAAAAGATATAATTTTCCTTTTTCACTCTTGAAAGGCGGTCCTGCTGATAAGACGGAATGGGGATTTGTTTTTGTTTTTTTACATTTTACGAGTATATCCTTCATAGGGATAAGATAGACAATAGGACTGAGCTCAGAATTTGATAATATATCTCTTGGTAAGTATGGTCTTTAAAGTCTGTGTTGGCAACAAGAACTTTTAGAAAGTGGCTATTTTCTTGTTCAGTTTACTTGTGTGTTTCTGCCTGATTGTGGATAGGCTGTTTAGTCTCAGTATGACAGAGACTGAGAATGTGCATTTGGTATGGTGTCTTCGTGTAGTGTTTTTATTGTGTTGGTGTGGTGTTGCTACAAATACTTGACTCATTGCCTTCGGGATGAGACTATCTGCTCGTGCTGGCACCCGAGGGGGTGAGCAGGGGTTGTCTGAAGTGTGTATATTCCCCTTGCGTTGACTGGAGGGAAGGGTCCCTATTTTGCACAAAGGTACCTACCTTTGCCAACCAAAGACACTAGTTTTTCTTTCACAAATTGTTCTTATATTTAGTCTTGATTGACCAGGGAGTTTGTTTTCTTTAAAAGGGGTAAGTATTTTCGACAGGAGGTCACCTGCTTAGGTCACCTACTGTCGAAGGGGGGAAGGAGACTAGCTCCTGGGCAAATTAAGTGCATTAACAATGCATGAGATGCATGACGTGCATGAAAAAGTATTTTTGGGCAACTAACACTGCGATTTTATTTGGCTTCTATGCTTGGTACACGTATTGTTGTATCCTGTTTTGTGTTGTGCGTACACAAGACGGCTGGGCATTTTATGGCTGTACGTTTTCCTTGGCTTCTGTGCTTATTACGTGTATTGTTGTGTGCTGTTTTGCGTGGTAAGTGCGCAAGACAGCTTGTTGTTGTGCGCTTTCTCTCATTTGAGCCTACCAGAGCTGTCTAGGAACGGTCATGAGACAATCGGTTGGGCTCGCTTTAGCCACTCATTTCACAGGATGCTGTGAACATGCTTTTGAATAAAAAGAGACACAGCACCTCACTAGTGCACGTCTAATTGGCTATAAAATAACACTGTTTGAACAAATTGTCATGATTAAAAAAATTATAATAATAAAAAAATGTGTCACCTTGAAGTACACCATGTTACTGCCCCTCCTTTCTGTAAATTGATGGAATTGGAATTGAGATGAAGATGAAAGGACGGGTAGACTAGACTGATGCTCCCTTATTTGATCCTTAAGGGGAACTATATGTCGGTGGTTTTTGTTTAAATTCCCAGGTGGCAACACCACTATTGTTCATGTTATCGCAACACTACATACAGTCGCAGAGGCATCACGAGTCCCTTATCAGTTAGCCTGTGTAATTGAGCTGACAGCCCTTACTAGAGCTGGTGAATAGGTTTTTCCCCTGAATATGATGACATGTGGCCCAGATCATGAAATGTATGGTGCGCATGATTCACAATACTAGGAAGGGTGCCCGTATGCCCTCGGTAAATGCGCAACACACATTTTTAGTGGTTAACAGGTTTTGAAGAAAATATAGCTCTACAGGAGTTTGTTTGCAACAACAAGTTTTGCTGGAGAATTCATGTACTTGCTACATTATGCTTAATTTGTCAGTTATTTATACAATAAGGATCTCCGTTAAATTCATAGTTTTAGATTTTCCCGCCACGCCTATAACATGAGAGCATGGTCACAAACGCAATATATAGTTGTTCTTCCTCGAGAAAAATTCTAGAGATGTCTGCAGACCTGCACAGCAGCGAAGGTTCACAAAGTAGAAGTTGTGTCGTGATCTCTATGACTTATTGAACACAAGCTTGCTAGAGAAAATTTAAAAAAAAATAAGCCATTGCTTTGAAATTTCCTTTTTGAGGTTCTTCAGATGAATAATATAGGAATGGACAGATGTAATGATTCAAAGTATGTCCGGTTTGTTCTTTCAGAGCTTAGTAAATGAATTAAGGTTTATCCCACTACTTGGTGTTGGGAGAGAAAAAGTTTTATCCTTGCCGGTTAACTGAAAGTGTGCATTCTATCTACTAATAGGTCCGGGTCGCTCTGCAGTCACCAGAGAGGCCCGGACGCGATGCATCAGCATGGCTGCTCGTTATGGACCATCTACTTGAGTAAAATAGAGGCGGAGCTGCAGAGCAAAGAAGTGCTGAACGAGGCAGTACTACCGAAAAACAAAAAGAAAGAGGGGCTGTCCAGAAGCCCCAGCCTGTTGGTCCACCTGTGCTTGAGTCCTAGCCCATTGAGCCCAGCCCGTGGGCTCGCCTGTGTTTGAGTCTCTGCCCTCTGGTCCTCTTGAGTCTGACCTCATTTCTCCTTGACCCCCCTTGTGCCCGGAGTATTGAAGCACCATTTGTGCCCCGACGGTAGGACAGTGCACCAGAGGGAAAGTTGTATTAGTAGGGATGGACTTCAAGGATGAAGAATAGGTTGCAGGTACCCTGTCTAAGGTACCAGCGATAGAATAGGAGAAATAGATTGGTGCACTGGCCTGGACACTGGACAGGATTAGTTGAGGGTGTCCTCCAAGGAGGGGGGGTGCCCTATTCTGAGTGAAGAGGATTTTTCTGGAAAGAGCTAGACGAGTAGCTCCACCGCCGGTGCTCAACAGCGCCTACGCCAGATGAACAATAGGAGCCTACCAGTGATGGCTCTCTGAAAGACACTGGAAAGAAGAGTTTTGCCCATCCTGTTCCCTGGTCACCAGGTCCATTGTGTTACATTTCTCTCCCAATCACCATGTATCTGTTTGGTCACCCAATTGATGAGGAAAATAGCCTTTTGCACCTCCCTGTCCAGAGCGGGGTCGGTACATAGAAAGTGCAAGATTGCATCCCTAGTTGTTATTGTGCTAATAATAGTGTTAGGAACATCCTACTCCCTGAATGAGAAGTATCCAGTGCACTCTCAGGTTCATGCAGCACCTGCTTCTCTTGTGAACATGTGTTTGTTACTTTGGCTCCTCGCACAGGAGGACATAAAATGATGATACAAGTGTCTAGATTGGTGTACCTTCGATTCTGTTCTCGAGTCCCAGATATGACATTTATTGATTTCCGCACTGCAAATGAATGTATAGTTAATATGACAGTTCGTTTTTGTATCCAGGAGCGGGGGAGATTAAGGTGGGTGAGAACATATGACTTAATTTACAGACCGAACATGACAATAGGCCCGTCTTAAATTCTGTATCATAATGTTCACTTCGCTCGTGGCTTACAAGTTCATAATTAGCATCTGAGGGGATGGTTTGCAACTGTTGCCTTCCTTTTCTGTCTTTCCCACTGTATTTGTTGCCCCATCCCCCTATCGCACATTCCATCCTCTACAATGAAAAGGGTATGTTACATGGAAAACAGGCCCTTGTATGCACTGTCTCCTAGCTTGTTGTGTTTATTGAGTAGGTACATTGACTCATAAGAACAGAATATCCATGCAATACAAATGTTAGGATCATGCTTCAGAAAGAGATTGAAGGGTTGATGAGCGTTGATATAGATACTTTTTTAGGCCAACATGTCTCTTATAGTTTCCCTGCTTAATAACGAGCATGAGCCCGTTTCTGAGTATTAATATATTGATCATGTGAATAGAGATTTCCCATCCTGATTAGAATTGTAAAGATCCTTACCTGATGGCAAATAAAGATCCTTAGCATATAATGCTAAAAGGAGGGTCTGTTAGTCTGAAAATCCCTTAGCTGTGTTATTCTTGCACTGTGCTATATTAGGTTAGCATTATAAGGTTAAGTTAGTAGCAGCTGCCACATTTGTAGGTAACCCACTGAGCTGTCCTAATAGAATGCAGGCTTAAGATAGCGACTGTGGCTCCATTGTGTATTCGCAATCCATATTAGACTGTGACTGGACTAAGCTTCATTATATGTACTGCTTGCTTCAGCAGAAAGCTGCTGGGGTGCATTTTCTCCTAAGGTTGGGCCCCGCTGTACTAATGAATATATTGTTTGTACTTCTGCATACCTTTCCCATGAGATGAAGCCTGCTTCCTCTGGCTCAGCTACAGGCACAGATGGAATGACCTTGCCAGAGAGAGATAGTGTGTGCCCCGTCCCAGACTCTTAGCTCATCCTTGTGTGCCTCCTTTGTCTCTTGCTGCCTTCTGTGGAAAGTTACTGGGTGGGTGTGTCTTGTGCTCCTGCTGAAATGTATAATTGTTACTTCTATGCCTAGGGAAGTCTGTCCCCTCGGCAGACATCTTAGGGTGAAGGTCTGACTGGGCTCCTCTGCAGAGTATATGCTGAATAAATGCAACTTGTATTCTCTACTGTCTGACCGACTCTTCATTTTGAGGAAGGCATAGCAGGAGGTTATAAGTAACCCGCGTGGCCATAGAGGGCCCCGTCCTTCAGTCGTGCTATTCTCAGAGACCCCTACTCACATTTCCCCAGAGACGTCTGGAGTGGGAGAAAAAAAAAATCTGCCGCAGCTGAGTAGGCAAAAATCCTATGTTTTGGCTGCTGGTTTAATCAAGCTTGAAGGATACATTGTTCCTATTGTGCATAAAACCTTATCTCAGTTCCCTTGAAAAGCTCGTCTTACTAAAAATAATGACTGAACAGGGAGACCCAGTGCGCAAACTGAATATATCAGTCCAAGAAGAAGATGCAGATGCAATTAAGGGTGGGCGTAGTTCGCGAAGTAGCGCACGCCGAAGCTACGCAAAGTGCAGTTCGCACTACGCGAGCTACGCAGTAGCACTACGCGAACTGCGTAGTGCGCTGTTCGCAATGATTGCACAGTGCCGGATGCTTGTCCGCACTGTGCAATCATTGAAAACGGCATCTTGCACAGTGCAAGCTGTCTTACTGCCGCCGAGTAGATTTTTACTCGAGCGGCAGCTTTCTCAATGCGGACTGGTAGTTTCTCATCGCGAGCGGTCGCGAGCATACGCGACCACTCGCAATGAGAAACCTGACCTCCCGCGCTGAGAATCTCGCCGGGAGGTTTATTTTCCACGCTCGCGATCGGCAACTTGATGTTGCTGATCGCGAACGAGGAAAAGTCTCGCCGGGATGTCATTTAGCTTGCTCGCGGTCGCCAACTTGACGTTGAGGACCGCGAGCAAGCAAAAAATGACCGCTGCACTACGCTACACTACGCTACGCGTGTTTGCACTGTGCTACGTGCAATTCGCGTTGTGCGAAGTAGCGCAAACTTCGCAAACTACGCGAGCGTAGCGTAGTGCTTTGCCCAGGGTTAGATGCAATACATATTTCAGAAAATGTTAGAACTGCCATCACCTTAAAACTAGCCGCATACAGTTTAACATATAGGGGTGGGCAGGTAACATTCGTGATTGAGGCACACAAATCATTTAGAACAGAGGTATTCTATTCATGGGTTACATTCCCACATGCGAATGCATCAACAAAAACATTTCATTACTATACAGAAGAAGAAATACCTAACGTATACTGTCCATACGAGGACATTGAAATTACAATCACTTACCACGAACATATATACTTGTTTAAAGGCACCCTACCCCATACAAGAAATAGAGTAAGACTCGGTCCGCTCAGAAGAGACGGAGCAACATGGCCAGTACTAGCGGCCTACACACCACACCCTGACATTGACAAAAAGCCAGGAGGAGACTTACTTACACAGCATAAAGAATTAATAAACTTTACAGAAACATGACACAGTTTGTGATGAGAACACTCACACTTCAGCCATCACCGGCTACACAACTAGGACCAGTCCAAACTTCTACAACTAAAACTACACCACAAACATTACACGCAGTGATGGGTAAATTGCCCGCAAAACGTGAACAAATGCCATTTTGGGTGTCTCAAAAAATAACACAGCTAGAGGCGGCATTTCCAAACACCTGCCCACATGAAAAGCATAGAATGCTAACAATTTGCTTGCCAATGGGAATAGCTCCCCCGATAGAGGATTGTACTTCTTGGGGTAGAGTCTTCGCTGCAATATATACCAGAACTCAAGGTATTCCTTCATTAGCAGTGATACCAGACGTATTGAGACAAATACAGAACAAGTATGGAGCAGAACCTGCTCTGAACTTAGGGATGAAGTTATTGAATAACTTCGCCCAGGTATCAGCTATAATATTAGCAAACAGTAAAGGGTAAGCAGCATCAGTGGCAATACGTCAAAGCCTGAGAGATTTCACTCCTTTACAACAGGAGACAGAAATACCTAAAATTATTGAAACTGTTTATGCAGAATTAGGTAGGGATAGTTTGGGGGCTAGAGCAATAAAACCTCAACTGATGGGTAGTCCCGAAAAGGATACTTTTAATCAAACACCTGCTTCTTCAAAGAAGAAATGGGATAATAACAAGCAACAAAAGAATAAAGAGAATAGATCTCAATCCAGAGGTAGATCTCCTCAACAGGAGTCCTCCGAAAGGAGGTATAACCTTAGGAATAGGGACAACATTAAAAAACCTGACAGGTATCAGGACACTGATTAACGTTCCTCTTGTTCCTTTCAGGGCTCTTCGAAAAACTCAGAGAGAGAAGGATGGTCGGAACACAGACAGGAGGAGTGTACAAAGTCCAGAGACACGCAACGCGCTGTGGAATACGCACCTAAAAAGGAAGAAAAACAAAAACTTAAACCTCAATTCAGAAAGAAGAAAGTAGCAGGTCTCAAGATCAGACATGCCCAGAATTCTGAGGACACAACTACTGAAGGGGGAATGGGCTCTGACGATGCTAGACAGCACAGCAGAGGTAACAATAGCTCGCCAGAACCTGATGGAATTTCTGGTGACCGCGGAGTTGAATGAACATATCACGGTGGAAACACCTGATACTAGGGTAAGCATCCCACATAGGTTACATGAGATAACGCTCCGGATGGAAGGGGACAAACCCAGGAAAATTAAAGGTCTCTTTTGGGAGAACCTAACCTTTGGCTATGACATTTTATTAGCTGAAAAAGATTGGCCGCCTGCTTTTGTTATGGATTGCCCAAAAGGGGAGTCGGTAATTATGCCAGCTTTTTCCGACCTCGTCCCCCAATATTTATAACATACATATGCACTGGAGTGGGCAGTAGCCCTTGCCCCAGCACTATATCGACACCATGTTGGATGGGATGAAGAGTCAACTCACCACGTGATACCATTAAAATCTACTCCAACTCCACAGAGACAGTATCCCATAAAGCAAGAAGCAAAGAAACAGGTCAGGGAGATGTTAGATCAACTTGAATACCAGGGGGTGATTGAACTTGCACCTCCTCAATGAATAATCCTTTGTTTCCGGTAATAAAACCCGACAATTCATATCGTCTAGTTTTAGATTACAGACATCTAAATTCATGCAGGAATACTTTTGCAGTACAAAATGCACACGGTGCCGCATTAATGAATAACATTGTGCGGGAAAAATACAAAACAACACTAGACATCTCAAATGGATTTTTCTGCCAGAATATAGCGTCTGAAAGCAGATACTTGACGGCATTTTCAGTGCTAGGGTCCCAGTGGCAATTTTGTCGACTGGCCCAGGGATATAAAAATAGGCCAGGGTTGTTTTCCGCCAGAGTAACAGAATTACTTCAAAATCTGGACGAGGAAGCAGTGTCCTATGTAGATTATATTTATCTAACGGATGATGACATGGAGGAACACTTGACGAGGGTGAGCACCATAATTTTGGGATTCGCCTCAGAGGGTTACAAATTTAACTTAAAAAAATCTAAAATAGCCCAACTCAGCATCCTATTTTTGGGATATTAGCTTTCAAGTGAAGGGAAAACCCTGGCAGCTAACTTTTTAGAAAAGCGTGCGCTGCTCCAACCTCCAAAATCACTGAAAAATTTACAATTTATACTGGGATTCCTGAATTTCAGCAGAACATGTATCTTGGATTACGCAGATAGAGTCAAACCTTTCTACGACCTCATAAGACCTGATTTTTCAGTTAGGCAATGGACACAAGAACACACAGATACACTTTGTTCCCTGCAGGCTGACATGATAGCATCTAAACACTTACAGACACGCGTAAATGTCTGCAACCTGGAGATCCGTATAGTTGCGGGTCAATCTGGGTACGCATACCTCACATATAATGAAGGCGAAACAGTACCCATTGCTTACAAGTCACACTTGTATACAAATGCTGAGATGCATTTCGCATCCACAGAAAAAATTCTGACAGCAGTACAGACTGCTGTAGTGAGAGAAAGAGCACTGGCTAAGGGAAAACGAATAATTGTCGTGACTCCAGTACCAGTCTTAGAGGCTGCTACAAAAGCAAGCGTTCCAAATGCTATGGCTTAACATCCACGATGGATACAATGGGCTAATTCTCTCACTGCATCCGATGTAGAATACAGGTACGACCCAAGTCTAAAAACACAGGCATTCCTGCAATACGAACAAGATAATCCTCTCCCGAATGAAATTATGCCTCTAAATCAGTATGAATTCATAATTTACACTGACGGATCTGCTCAACCGGCCATAGGAAGCAAACAACAATACAGCGCCACGTGTGCGATTGTTAAAGGTCGGATGCAGGATGGCAAGTTCCATCCGAGCTGTACAAAGACACAGTCTCTAGGAGACTGCATGGCTCAGCTGGCAGGATTAAAAGCTCTGTTACTGGCACTGATTAATACTGATAGAGAATTCCCCACACTAATTGTGTGCGATTCCTTTTACTGTGTCCAGTCATATAATGAATATCTACACTATTGGGGACAAAATGGGTTTAAAGACTCAAAAGGTGGTACAATAAAGTACAAAATGCTATGGGAACAGGTAGCGGAATTGAAAAACGAGCTGCAGAGAGCTCACGTGATACACACGCTGAGTCATCAACATGATGGCGTTCACGTTGAAAGGAATTCATTGGCTGATGAAGCTGCGAAGGGGGCAGTATGAACTGCGTCCGTAGCTGCAATCACTCGTTCAAAAACGAGAATAGACGGACAGATATTGGTAGCTGTCATTGCTTCACGCAAAGATAAGAAAGCACTTCCGAAGTGGGAGATAGAGTAATACCAAACATGGATCGCAGATTAGGCTTAATTTTAGCTGCACACAAGGGTCTAGGTTCTGCACACGCAGGAGTTACGGCGACGGTTTCGTTACTGAAACAACACTATTGGTGGCCAGGGTTAACAAAGCAGACCAAAGACTACGTCTTGAAGTGCGACATCTGTCAACAGATGAAGGGCTCCACTATAACACGTCCAGCGTTTCCTTGCTGGTTGTTTGTTGTATTTGGTGCCAACCCTAAGGCTCCTGGATCCTGAGGAGGTAAAGCGGCCGAGGGAGCATCTTCCAGCTGTATTGTTCCGGCCTTATTTGCTTGGTTACTGGCCATGTCTACGATTGTAGAAGGTAGGACGGGGTGTATTACTGGAATAAGGGTCACAGGTGAAGAAGTAGTAGAGTTTGGATTTACCCCTCCATTTGTTAAGAATGACTCAGGGACCGATACTTTGACTGGTCTCCAGATGCTTCCCCTTCTACTAATCTGTTACCATGTCTCCCCATCTCTATCTGGCTGAACATATTAGAAATCAACGGTTGTGAATTATGTGCTGAATCCAAAGATTTTGTGGGGTTAAATTGTAATTTTTTACTTTGCTTTGTCTTGTATTCCACTATCATCTGCTCATTTTGCACATTTTGTACTTTGTTTTTCAGCCCCCGTGTTTCAGGGCGTCTCTGTGAGCTCTCCGGTCTATTAAGCTGTGTCATTTTATTTACAGGGGCCAATGCTTGATTACTTATTGCTTTCGATATTTTCCCTCTCGCCCGACATCCTTACTTGCTTCTTTTTGATGTTACAGGATGCCGGGAAACAAAGTATCCACCGTTGAGTCTTGACGCGGTGGCTTCCTCGTTGTATTGTATCCAGTGTCGTCGTCAGGATTCTCCAGATCACCGATAGCATAATGCAGTACGTCGTGGAAGACAGCCGCAGGGCTGCGTGAAGCGAGGATGTTAGATCCGCTGGTCTCCCTGCTCGAAATGCAGCCGTCGGGCGGCCCAGCTGTCGGACGTGATAGCTTTTGCAAGCCGCGCCGATCCCAGCAATGCCTCGAGGTCAGGATGGAAGTCATACAGCTATGCAGCTATGAACAAAATCATCCGGCAAGTATGTTGTCCTGAATTACCATGATGCGGTGCAGTTTAAAGCCATTTATTTTGCGATTGGGGCCAGACCGGAGGAGCTCTGCCGGGCTACTGCCGCTCAGGCGCCATCTTGTCTACAGAAATAAGAGAAGCTATTCTTCCTTTGTTTGTACATGTTTTTAAGGGGGAAGACCACCTGAATCATGGTCGCAAGCAAAAATAATTGTTTTTTTGAAGAAACATAAATCAGCACTAGACCCTGCTTCCTATCGTCCAATTACATTAATAAATACGGACAGTAAAATTTACTCTAAAATATTAGCAACCAGATTAGCTGGGGTAATCCATAAAGTTATATCCCCAAGGCAACATGGGTTCATCCCTGGACGTGGTACTATAGACCACATAAGAAGAACCATCTCACTCTTTGATGCAGCACAAATTTCCGGAGAACCAACAGCACTCATCCTACTTGATGCTGAGAAGGCCTTCGACAGAGTTTCCTGGCCGTTTCTTTGGGAGTCTCTGTCGAGGGTCGGGATAGGCCAACATCTCATACAGGCATTCAAGATGCTGTATTTTCAACCAACCGCGAAATTATTCATAAATGGTACACTTACTAACACCTTTAAAATAACTTGAGGCACACGTCAGGGATGCCCTAGTTCACCTTTACTATTTGCCATATATATCGACCCCTTCTTACGCGCTTTGGACTACAATCAAAGGATTAGGCCGATAATTACTCAAGGATGGGAAACAAAAGTATTGGCATATGCCGACGATATAGCGCTTGTAACATCTAACCCAATAGAGTCTATGATAGAGGTAGAGCGAGAGGCGATGAGATTCGGTCTTTTGGCAGGATATTCCCTAAATCAAACCAAAACCCAGATTATTTGTTTAAAAATGTCAATATGGGCGACGACGTGAGACAGGTAGAAAACGCCACATACTTGGGGGTAGACATTACCGCTAATATTGAAAAGTTGGTTGATGCAAATATTGACCCAATGATTGAAAAAATAAAACCAGAATTGAGGCGATTGCATAATTTGCATCTCTCAATAATCGGGAGATGTAATATAATCAAAATGATCTTTTTCCCCAAGATCCTCTATTTTATACGAGCCATTCCACTAGAATTTAATTCCAAATGCCTAAAAAGATAGAAGATATGTTTTCCCGGTTCATTTGGTCTTATGGGAAACCTAGAAGAGCATATAAGTTTCTCTCCTTACCAAAGGATAGGGGTGGTTTGGCTCTTCCAAACATTAAACTTTATTATTGGGCAACCACTCTTTTACACAATCACATTCTTTTTCCGATAAACCACTAGACGACTCCCTAGGTACATTCCCACACCTATAGAACTAATAATGGGTAATCAGGCCTGGGGATGGGCCTGGAGATTCTTGAATGATTCACATTATAAAAAAGTACGATATAAGACGCTGGTCGCGGGATATAAAACCTCGAAAGCAGTCCGGAAAATGCTAGGATTTGGGCGGCTGAACTATTATACCCCGATAAATAATAACTTTAATTTACCCGGAATCTTTAAAGACACTGCAATGAGGAGATGGATAGACAAAGGCCTATCCAAGCTTGGAGATTTTTATTCTCTCACTGATATAATCTCCTTTGAAAACCTTAAGACACAATAAGAATTAGATGGAAAGATTTCTTTAAGTATTTACAAATACGTGATTTTTTAAGCAAGAAATGTGGAGGTCCAATAGGTTTTATAAATAATTTCATTATAGATAAACTAAGACAGAATAATCAATCAATTGGAATGGTATATAATCTGTTTAATTCCTTGATGATAGAGGATATGGAACAACGGGCTAACAAATGGAAAGCGGAAATTGATATCTCAGAGGGCTTATTTCAATATTCCACCGAATTAGCACAGAAACTCTTAATACCAGCACGACTTCAGGCGCAGTATTATAAAACCTGCTTCTCGCTTTATTATACACCGAAAAGGATAGCCAAATGGGGAACAGGGAAAGGGACCTTATGTCCTCGATGCTCGCTGTTTCAGGCCGATTTAGAACATATGTTGGCTTCCTATAATACACTAAGGGGCATATTAACAAGGCGGCGTTAATGAATTATCGCCGCTTTAGCGTCCGTCTCGGATCGAAAAGCGGCGATAATTTTATCGCCGAATCAACAAGGACACGCTAGCGCGTGATTCCTGACCTAGCGTCTGTTTCCTGCACGCCTCCCATCGCATCGCTAATGAGATGCAAAGGGGGCGTGCCTGTGAA
This sequence comes from Calotriton arnoldi, assembly GCA_963921515.1. Classification (NCBI taxonomy): domain Eukaryota; kingdom Metazoa; phylum Chordata; class Amphibia; order Caudata; family Salamandridae; genus Calotriton; species Calotriton arnoldi. The sequence continues at coordinate 1,291,106 of CAWUFW010005029.1, forward strand.
TACAACAGGGGAAATATCGCTAACCCAGGTATCGCCATATTAGCAACGTGGGTTAGCGATATATTAAATTACGTGCAGTATGCTTTAACGCAGGAATTTAACGTCTGCTAAATTCCTGATTAAGGCATACCTAACATGGGGGTGGATTGTGTGGCTAAGACCACAGGCCCTATCGCCAAGTATATCGCTGTTTTCCATGGGACATCGCTGGAAAACCAGCGATGTTCCATGGAAAACATCGCTATCACTGGGAAATTATCGCCTTTGCGCTAAGCGTTGTTAATACAGCGCTAGCATGGCGATAATTTCCAGCGATAGCCGGCGATAGGATTCCTCACGCTAAGCACGGCCAGCGATAATTATCGCTGGCCGTTGTTAATATGCCCCTTAATACTTTAAAAGCTGACATCATGAAACTTTTTAAGGAAGTTCTAAGAAGGGATATAAACCTCTCATCAACTCTGATTTGTCTAGGGGTAGATCAGGAGACTCAAGGGTTGCCCGGAGAACAGTTAATTTTTATAAGTATGGCAATATATCGCCTTACTCTAACATCAGCCTGGTTAGATTCATCCCCTCCAGGGTATTGCCAGTGGCTAACATGTCTAATTGCGAACTATAACTTTGAAAAAGCAATTTATGGCAAAAGGGGGACTCGATCCCGATCAAAAGGGTTAAAAATTTGGGAACCACTGACTAAATGGCTCGAGAAATAAAAGCACTGGAACACGACATTTTAGTTACACCCCAGTATATCTAAGACTTTCTAACACAAAATCACATGTAGATAGATGGTCAACCCCGGGAGGGAGGGGGGTAGAAAATTCTAAAAATGTGCATGAGACCAACTACAGAAATGTTACAGACTTAATTCAAAGCCTTTTTTCCTCTTCCTTTATTTTCCGTTATAAGTCCATTGGCTTTAAAGACATGTAATGTTATGAATATAGAATCTGTAACTATATAATTTATTCAGTCTCTCGAATCAAACATGTTAAACTATAATGTTATTTTTTGTAAATATTGAAACTCATGCACCAATAAAAAGATTATAAAAAAAAAAAAAGGAATCTTGGGAATTACCGTACAAATTTCGATGTAGGAGTGGGGATCGAGAAGTGTTTCTAAGCAGTACAAACTGCGAGAGTGCTTTGAGAGGATCTCTCATATGCCAGGATATTATGTTACACGGGGCCTGCAATGGTTCGGAAGCAAATCTATCCTGCCACTTGAGGGGTACCCCAGCAGCTGTGATTACTCCGGTATTCAAGTTACTTTCGAATGGGAGTTGCTTGATGCTGAACGGTCAAGGTTGTTGTGGCATGCTTCCGGGCATCGCATATCTGGTAACCGTGAGCTCCAGGGTTACTTTCTGTAGGCAAGTATTGTTTCCACCGACACATGCAGTCAGGGAGCCGCTGTTATGGCCATCACTAAATGTTTCTCTTATACGGTTTGATACTTTGAGCAGAATGAAAGCCATGCTTTTACAGAAAACCGTGCCCTTAACCTCCGCCCAGGAGACTTTTGATCTCCAGATCACAAGGTCCTCGTTGAGATATAGGCACTCATACTTATGAACTGCCCCGTCCATTTAGCAGAAATGGTAAATTGTATCTTTAATATGTCTGATACGACGGGTATAGTACACCTATTTAAGACCATAGGTTCAGGACTGTTAAGCACCTTTCAGACAGTCCTCGGAGTTATGCCAAACTTTTTACACTCTGTATTCGGAAGCATTTTAGGAGGACTTCCACTGATCCTGTTTCTAATAGCAGGTATCCTGATTGTAATTTTTCTGCTACGCAATGGACGTCCCAGCCACCAAGGAGATGGAAACAGTGCTCCTGGAGCGTAAATACCGTGATCGCATGGTACAACATCTGGGCACACCTCGCCTACGGGAACTGAGTGCATCTTGGTTCCTGTCATTTAGACCAGTCTGGATGGACTGCATCTTACCTGTTCTCCGATGCCTGTTCTGCGGAGAAGAATGCGTGTTGGATCTCTGTCTGACAATTCCATCGATCGCGCAACCGGACATTGATGCACTACTGGACCCGATAACGGCCCATGTTCTGCGGTGTCCCCAGCGTATTCCTATGTTGATGGCGGCATTCTTAGAGCCTCCACAGGAAGTTTCTGCTCCTGTAGGAATGGATACTGGTTCCTCCACTGACCACAAGGCCTTGGATGGAGCACAGACTGCCCCAGCATTGGCTGCAGGCAGTACGGAAGATCATCTGTGCTCGATTGACGTACTCTGTGAGGTGTTACCGGGATCGTCATCTGCAAAGGCAGGCAACAGCGATGTTGTGTCTACCAGCCAGGACACATAAACATTTGGCTCTTGGGAAAAAATTCGGCTTTTTAAAAACAAAACTCGAAATTGGAAACTCCAAAACAAATTGACACTTTCTTTTGACCTGCATGGCTTTCCAATGCTTGTAGACATTCAAACTATATATATGGACACATTAGAGCTATTGCTTGAGTGACAATTTCTGTTTGAGCACTTTTTCGAGTTTTTTTATTTTTATTTATTTTAACATTTTTTAGCACAACTAATGGTTTTTACTACACATGTTTGCGTTCCAGTACCTAGACAGGTAGTACGTTTGAATTAGATTATGTCGTCCAGTCGGATGAGGAGTGGGTGTTATATTCCATATAGGTACCCCAAATATAGGCTTGGGTAACATTCCAACCTTTCACCTATATTCATCCCTACATTACTTACATAATGGACTGTTGGGACTGACCCTTTACCTAGTTACAGTACTGCTTACAGAACGTGGGGTTTTCCCTAAACAATAGCCTCATACATTATGCATGAGGATCCTTGGATTCTTGGAAACTCAGCAGGACTACCATCTCATGCATAATTACTATGTACAAGGTTCATTCCTGACGTCATCCCAAGTCCGACAGTGGCACAGCAAGGTAGAACCCCTGGGGATACCTTCAGGTATATAAACATCACATCTTGCTGAGATAGGCAGAGGAGATCACGACTTCCATGCCGACACACTGACGCAAGATGCTGAGGTTCCTGCATACAGACACTCCAGCTCGCAGTGGTCTAACATCCCTTGCGGGGTTTCCAACCTGAGACCAAGACAGGGTCCCACAGTCTCTCACTTCAGTTAATGGGGTTGACTTTATCCTAGAGGGAATCTTGGCTTAACACCTACACACATGCTAGGTAAACTTAGGTACATCTAGTTAGGGTAGCATCGTAGGAGTACACATTTTATTGTCATGTATTTTATATACTTGCCTATGTTCATGAATATAGCAGAATGGTAGAGATCTACCATCCTTTCACCTTCTTAGTGCTTCTAATCATTTATATCTGTTTCTGTCTAGTGGTTGTTTCAGCACACCTATTTTTCACTAGAATCACGAGTGTTCAATAAATGCTTATTGAAAAACGTCCATATTGTTTATTCTGTGTATCTCTCTGAGACCCAGTGAGCACGAGTGACTGAGCGAAAAGTATTGCACTGTTTCCACGGTCCTGAGAGTTCAGGGTTGTCATGTTCGATAGTTGACAAGAACTATTCTCTCCTTGGTAAGTGGAGTTGCTAGTGGCACGGTGAGCCAGCTGGTATACAAGCCAACATACTCGGTGGGGGTGTCTGGAATCAGTCTGGACACCAAGCCCGCAGTGAATGTTGTCTAAACGTGCAGATCCTGTATAGGTTTTATAGGAACTACATGACATCTGCACCTCTCTTGTTTCTTTCTGTATCCCTCTTGCCTCTTTCTCCACCCCACTTCCACCTTTCTGCATCTCTGTTGCTTCTTTCTGCACCTCTCTTGCATCTTTATGCACCCCTTGTAGGAGAGTAGGATCTGCTTCTTATAGTTACCCTCACTTTTTGCTGATGTTTCACTGTTTTCGACCTAGTCTGACTGGGATCCTGCTATTCAGGACCCCAGTCTATCTGCTTTCTCCTCTAAATTGATTGCATGTACTTTAAGTACACTCCAGATTGGATTCTGGGGTACCCTTATAAGTCCATAGTATATGGTATACTATGTACCCAGGGCATAGGTACCCCAGAGGCCTCCCAGGGGCTGCAGCATGTATTATGCCACCCCTGAGAGACCATTCAAAATGACACCACAGGTCTGCTACTGCAGCCTGTGTAAGGTGGTGCATGCACCCCTTACTTAGATATAGGTTCACTATATCTATCCTAATCACTGCACATATAAACCTATCAGTCACCCCTATGGCAGGCCTTACCAATCCTGAAGGCAGGGTGATGGGTTTTATGTGAGAGGGTGCCCATGCATGAGCAGAGCCCCTCTGCAGCCTTCGGAACCTATTCTCCAGGGTTGTTTGTGATGCAGCCAACCATATATACTTAAGTGCATTATAACCTCGCGGTAAATGCTAACTTTAAAATGGCTGCATGGAAACATGTCGTGTTTGGTGTCAAACACCTTGGAATCATACCTCCACACCAGTAACTGGTGTGGGAGGTATGATTCCACCCTCCTAGAGGGAGAAATATGACAACACCGGTACACCCGGGACCAGCTTCACAGAACCCTGGCATCACAAAATGGATGCTGCCAGCCACAGACACGAGTCTGCCCTCCTGCTGCTGGACGAAGCTCCGGCAGGGGAAGGCTTGACAATAGGTTTCCTGACACAGGGAGGTGTGACCACCTCCCAGACAGGCTTTAGTTTATTGGGGCTGGGTGGGTGCACTCTCAGAGTGCTTTGATGTCTGCACTGGGGGCACATTTGGTGTCCTCGTGCATAGTCCAGCTCAAACCGGTTGCAGGGGCTAACAGCCCCTGCTCTGGTGCAAAACTGGACAAAGGACATGGGTGTCGCCACCCCTCTGTCCTGACCCTCCCATAGGTGGGTCCCCAGAGTTTGTCCCACCCCTTCCTTGGGTATAAAGTAGGAACCCCTGGCTACAGGACTTTAGATATTACCTGGACTAAACTCTGCTACAGAAACCAAGTAACCTTCGATGATCTACGCTTTGCTGGACGACTGAAGAATCTCCCTTGGAGTAAAGGAGTTACTCCCCTACTGAGCAGGCACCTAAACGCATCTGACCGGTTTGCATCTACGAAGCTCCCGAAGGACTCTGAAGATTTCTGCAACACAGGAGGTGGGTTGCTGAGGTATCTGAGGTCAATCTGTGCTCTCAGCAATTCTGAGGCCCGTATCCCTCGTGGGGACCGTGAAACCCGTACCCCTGGGCACTGTGTACATTTGCAGCAGCATATGCTTTTTGGCGATCCCTGAAGCTGTGCTTTGGGCTTCTTGTAGTCCTGACCCCAAGCAGTAGTTCCACTGAAGATTTCTGGCCTACACTCCACAAGTGTTCCGTGGGCTGGCACTTTGTGATTCCTCTCTAGGTCCCTTCATGATCCCTGGTCCGTTGGCCTGTGGGTCCCTGAGAAGGCAACTTTAACTTTCAGTGGGCTTGACTGGTTGCTCCAGATGTGCCCTGACTCTCCGTCGCTTGGGGAGTCCCCAGCTCCTTGCTGGTCCTCACAGAAGCATCTTTCCTCTGACCACGTGGGTTGCAGTTGCCAAGGCTTGTTGGTATTCAATCCGGACACTGACCCACCAGCACTCGACACCCTTCATGGGAAAGCTTGAATCCAGACTGTGGTCATCACAGACATCTCCTGGTCCCCGTGGCTGCAGAGTCAAGCTTCACCTCTTCGCACCTGAAGCACCCGTCATCGGTGGGCATTCGATTGCTCCGCTCCTGGTCACGTGAAGTGACCCAGACTTTGTCCCCTTTGATTTCAGGTTCTTCACATCTCTGATACAGGCTTGGATCACACGGACACTTTTCTTCTCCACGGCAGCAGTACTTTCTCGTATCACGCCATTGAAAACGACGAGGGTTTCCGACACCACTTGACCCCTATGCACCCGGCTCCTCTGGGATAGGTAACACGGGTACCTCGGTACTCTCAAGGGTGCTGGCCTTAGAACCTTCTATGTTTAGCTGGGTTTGCTTGAAGTCCTCTCCTAAGTGTCCTTAATCTTTAAAATTCCAACCGCGACTTTCCCATAGAGTTGTACGGAGCTCGCGTCTGTGTTCCCACACTGCACCCGTCCTCCGTGGGTCCCCTGTGTCACTACCTTGGGTGGTTCCTTGGGGTCCCAGCGATTCTACGTGCTCTAGGCACTGTGTCTAGTCAAGTCATGGTTCTTATACCACTTTCTTTAGTATATGGTTCGGTCTCCCCCTGGAGCCCGCTGTGTATTGTGCTATTTACTGTCGTTCTAGTGATTTGATACTGTGTGTATTGTTCTCTAATCTCATAAAGAGGTTAGTAGAGAGTGTTTAGTAATAAATACATATATTCTATATACACCTGGTGTGGTTCTCCTTTCATTTGGTCATTCAGGAGGTTATATACTGGTAAAACAAGCTGCTTTACATTCCTTCAAGACTTAGCCTGAAGGCTGCTCTCCACAGCTACCACTAGGATAGCTTTCTATAAAAGTTGTCTTTAACCTAATCATCAATAAGGGTCATTTGGACTGGTGCAAGGTGCCCACTTTAATTAGTGGACAGCATATACCAGGCCAACTTCTCACATTGGTGTGCAGCGGTTGGCATTCAAGCTTGCTATTGTTTTAACAGATAATCTCATTGAGTGACTAACTGAAAACCACTAAAGGTACTTAGGTACATATAAATCAAGTCTAGAATAAAGTAAGTTCTACTGAACTTAGAGTTGGGTAAGTCAAGGGCCTAGCACACCCTTTCTCCAACTCAAGAGAGTTCAGTTCCCACTAGAGTAGGTAGGTGCATACACCACACCACACTAGCATGTCTTCTAAGCCTGAAGCCAGTGGCTCCTTGCCAACTAAGTATGACCATCTCTCATTCCAGGAATTGAGAGCCATGTGTACATCCAGGAAACTGAAGTCAGGGAAAAATCCAAACACCCAACGTCTCATAGAGACTTTGCTTTTAGATGACCTCAGAAAGACTCCAGGGTCTGATGAGGTAGGAAAAGGGGGTGGGACAGCAGAAGAGGAAAGGACAGGAAGTGAGAACTTCAATGACCTGGACTCTGATGCTGGCCAGGAGGATCAAAATGATTCTAACCTGGACAATCCAATTCTTCCTGAAGGTGAGGAAGGAGGCCTCAGTGGACCTCTCTTTACCCCACCTGGAAGGGTTAACAGTTTACCAAGAAGATCAAGATCTACTTCTCAGGAATCTAATCATTCTGGTACATCTGTATGGAGCTCTGCTTCTCATAAAAGGGAGTCCTCTTATGAGAAGAAGTGCCAACTGCTTGAGTTTGAGAGAGCTAAGCTCAGAATCAAGAGAGAGCAATTGGCCTTAGATAGCAAATCCCTGGAGCTTCAGAGAGCTTTTCAGAAGTTGGGGCTAGAGCCCCATGGTGGCAGCTACAGTGTCCCTAGGAGTAGAGAACATACTCATGACCATAGGAACCTGAACAAGATTGTCCCTCCCTACCAGAGTGGGGATGACATCCACAAATGGATAACTGCATTGGAGAGGGCCTGTAAGGTACAGAGGGTCCCTCAGGAGCAGTGGGCAGCAATCTTGTGGCTCTCCTTTGCAGACAAAGGTAGGGACAAGCTCCTCACTGTAAGAAAAGAGGATGCTGATAATTACAAAGTCCTGAAGAGTGCTCTGATTGATGGGTTTGGCCTAACCACTGAACAATACAGGTTAAAGTTCAGAGACACCCAAAAGGCACAGACTCAGGACTGGGTTGACTTTGTAGATTGTGCTACTAAGGCTCTGGAAGGCTGGTTACTTGGCAGTAAGGTGTGTGATTTCAAAGGATTGTATAATTTAATCATGAGAGAGCAGATCCTTAATAACTGTCAAAATCAACTGGTGCATCAGTACCTAGTGGACTCTGATCTGACCTCTCCCCAAGAATTGGGCCAGAAGGCAGACAAATGGGTCAGAACCAGGGTGAGGGAGAAGGTTCAGAACCAAGGTGGTGACTCCAAGAAGCAAGATTCTAAAAACTCTGATAAGGGTGGGGAGAAGGGTAAAGACCAGAAGTCTTCTCAAGGGCCCCGAAAATCTGCATCTGGTAGGGAGTCACAATCAAACAAAGGAAAAGGCAAGAAGAAGCCATGGTGTCAAATCTGTAAACAGAAGACCCATTGGACAAGTGATTGTACCAAGTCCAAGGACTCAACTCCAACCACCACTGCCCCTAAGGCAACTGTTCCCTCTAGTTCAGCTCCAAGTGGTGGTGCTCCAAATAAGGGTGTAGTAGGGTTAACCCTGGGATCTGAGATGGACTCTGGCCTAGTCAGAGTTCCAACTCAGGCTATGTTGATCTGTGATGGAGGCATGGATATGGCCTCCTTATTTGTAAGCCCCAGTAATCTGGGCAAATACAGACAGCCTATAATAAATGGAAAAGAGGCCTTGGCATTCAGGGACACAGGAGCAAGTGTCACAATGGTGACAAAATATCTTGTGGCTCCTGAGCAAATCATACTTGGTGAGATGTACCAAGTGACCAATGCTAGCAATGTCAGGACAGACCATTCCCTGGCAGTTGTTAATTTCACCTGGGAGGGGTAACTGGCCCTAAGAAGGTTGTGGTAAGTGCAGACCTCCCTGTTGAATGCTTGTTGGGCAATGATTTAGAAACTTCAGGTTGGGCTGAAGTGGAACTCAGGACTCATGCAGAAATGTTGGGTATCCCTGCAGATGTGTTTGCTATGACCAGGTCACAGGCAAAAATGTCTCAACACTGAACAGGCCCTGGATCCTGGAAGAATGGACCAGGCGCCTTCCAAGAGAAGGAGCAGTAGGGTTAAGGCAGTGTCTTCCCCCTGCCTCAGAATCCAGATCAGTCTCTTGAGGGAGCTGATCTTAGTCCTGAAGAAGGAACTGTCCCAGATGAGCTTGAACCTGATCAGGTTGAGTTCTTGGGGACAGGGGGCCCTTCCAGGGCAGATCTGAGCCAGGAGCAGCTGAGCTGCCCCTCTCTTGAACCCCTCAGACAGCAGGCTGCTGCTGAGGCTGCTGGGAGTGCTAGTGGGTCCCATAGGATCTACTGGGATGATGGACTCCTTTACTCATAGTGTAGAGACCCCAAGCCTGGAGCCACCAGGAGGTTGGTTATACCTCTGAAGTTTAGGAGCTTCCTATTGACACTAGCACATGATATCCCATTAGCAGGTCACCTAGGCCAAAACAAGACTTGGGACAGAATTGTCCCTCACCTTCATTGGCCTCATATGTTTGAAGACACCAAGGAGTTTTGTCGCTCCTGTGTTACCTGTCAAGCCAGTGGTAAGGCAGGTAGCACTGCAAAGGCCCCCCTGATACCACTACCTGTGGTGGGGGTTCCCATTGAGAGGGTAGGGATTGACATTGTTTGTCCCCTGGATCCTCAAACTGCATCTGGGCACAGGTTTATACTGGTGGTGGTGGACCATGCCAATAGGTATCCAGAGGCAATTCCCCTTAGGACCACCACAGCTCCTGTGGTGACAAGGGCCCTCCTGGGAATCTTTTCCAGGGTGGGTTTTCCTAAGGAGGTAGTATTAGACAGAGATGCAAACTTCATGTCTAGTTACTTAACTGCTATGTGGAAAGTGTGTGGTGTAAATTATAAATGTAGCACCCCTTATCACCCACAATGCAATGGTTTAGTTGAAAGGTTCAACAAAACCTTAAAGGGCATGATTAAAGGTCTCCCAGAAAAGCTTAGGCGCAGATGGGACATACTTTTGCCCTGCCTTCTCTTTGCCTACAGAGAGGTTCCACAGAAGGGGGTTGGTTACAGCCCATTTGAGCTTCTGTTTGGACATCCAGTTAGGGGTCCATTGTGTCTAGTGAAGGAGGGATGGGAGTTACCTCTCAAACCCCTAAACAGGATATTGTGGACTATGTACTTGGTCTCCGCTCCCGGATGGCTGAGTACATGAAGAAGGCAACTAAAAACCTTGAGGCTAGCCAGGAATTGCAAAAGGCCTGGCCTGACCAAAAGGCTGTGTTGACTGTTTATCAGCCAGGACAGAAAGTATGGGTGTTGGAGCCTGTGGCCCCAGCAGCCCTCCAAGACAAGTGGAGTGGCCCCCATACCATTGTTGAGCAAAAGGGAGAGGTTACCTACCTGGTAGACCTTGGAACTCCCATGAGCCCCCATAGGGTGCTCCATGTCAACAGGCTCAAACCATATGTTGACAGGGCAGGCATGGGCTTGCTCATGGCTACTGATGAGGGACAGGAGGAAGAGAGTGATCCACTCCCTGACCTGCTCTCACAGAACCCTAATGATGGTTCAGTAGATGGTGTAACCTTGGCAGGCAGCCTCACTGACCAGCAGCAAACTGATTGCAGAAAAGTTCTAAACCAGTTTAGACATATGTTCTCACTGACTCCAAGTCAGACTACCTGGTGCACTCATGAAGTGGACACTGGGGACAGTCTGCCTGTTAAAAATAAGATTTACAGGCAACCTGACCATGTCAGGGACTGTATCAGGACTGAAGTCCAGAAGATGTTGGATTTGGGTGTGATTGAACCCTCAGATAGCCCTTGGGCTAGTCCAGTTGTCTTGGTACCTAAACCTCACACCCAGGGTGGTCAGAGAGAGATGAGGTTTTGTGTGGACTACAGAGGTCTCAATGCAGTCACTAGTACTGATGCTCATCCAATCCCTAGGGCAGATGAGCTTATAGATACTTTGGCCTCAGCCAAGTTTCTGAGCACATTTGACCTGACAGCTGGCTACTGGCAGATCAGACTAGCTGAGGATGCAAAAGTCAAAACAACATTCTCAACCCCTAGTGGGCACTACCAATTTGTGGTGATGCCCTTTGGTTTGAAGAATGCACCTGCCACTTTTCAAAGGTTGGTGAACAACGTCCTTACAGGCCTGGAAGCCTATACTGCAGCATATCTAGATGATATTGCTGTCTTAAGCTCCACCTGGGAGGATCACCTGGTCCACCTGCAAAATGTTTTGGAGGCCCTGCAGAAAGCAGGCCTCACTATCAAGGCCACCAAGTGCCAGATAGGGCAGAGTCAAGTTGTATACCTGTGCCACCTTGTGGGTGGAGGCCAGGTTCAATCATTGCAGAGCAAAATCCAGACCATCATGGACTGGGTTGCTCTAACCACCCAGACTCAGGTCAGAGCTTTCTTGGGCCTGACTAGGTACTATAGGAGGTTTGTCAAAGGATATGGATCCATAGTGACCCCTTTGAATGACTTAACTTCCAAGAGAATGCCAAAGAAAGTTCAGTGGACAGTCAGCTGTCAAAAGGCATTTGATGACCTGAAGCAGGCCATGTGCACTGCTCCCATTCTGCAAAGTCCTGACTACTCCAAACAATTCATTGTCCAAACAGATGCATCTGAGTTGGGGGTAGGGGCTGTGTTATCAAAATTGAATGATGAAGGTCAGGATCAGCCAGTAGCTTTTATTAGCAGAAGGCTGACCCCCAGAGAGAAACGTTGGTCAGCCATTGAGAGGGAAGCCTTTGCTGTGGTTTGGGCTCTGAAGAAGCTGAGGCCATACTTGTTTGGCACTCACTTCATTGTTCAGACAGACCATAAGCCCTCTTATGGCTAAAACAGATGAAGGGTGAAAACCCCAAACTTTTGAGGTGGTCCATTTCCCTACAGGGGATGGACTATACAGTGGACCATGCCAATGCAGATGGACTCTCCAGATATTTCCACTTAGAACATGAAGACTAAACTGGTCAAGGTTAGTTTAATGTCCTGACGTTTGGGGGGGTTGTGTAGGAGAGTAGGATCTGTTTCTTATAGTTACCCCCACTTTTTGCTGATGTTTCACTGTTTTCGACCTAGTCTGACTGGGATCCTACTATTCAGGACCCCAGTCTATCTGCTTTCTCTTCTAAATTGATTGCATGTACTTTAGGTACACTCCAGATTGGATTCTGGGGTACCCTTATAAGTCCCTAGTATATGGTATACTATGTACCCAGGGCATAGGTACCCCAGAGGCCTCCCAGGGGCTGCAGCATGTATTATGCCACCCCTGAGAGACCATTCAAAATGACACCACAGGTCTGCTACTGCAGCCTGTGTAAGGTGGTACATGCACCCCTTACTTAGATATAGGTTCACTATATCTATCCTAATCACTGCACATATAAACCTATCAGTCACCCCTATGGCAGGCCTTACCAATCCTGAAGGCAGGGTGATGGGTTTTATGTGAGAGGGTGCCCATGCATGAGCAGAGCCCCTCTGCAGCCTTCGGAATCTATTCTCCGGGGTTGTTTGTGATGCAGCCAACCATATATACTTAGGTGCATTATAACCTTGCGGTAAATGCTAACTTTAAAATGGCTGCATGGAAACATGTCGTGTTTGGTGTCAAACACCTTGAAATCATACCTCCACACCAGTAACTGGTGTGGGAGGTATGATTCCACCCTCCTAGAGGGAGAAATATGACAACACCGGTACACCCGGGACCAGCTTCACAAAACCCTGGCATCACAAAATGGATGCTGCCAGCCACAGACACTAGTCTGCCCTCCTGCTGCTGGACGAAGCTCCGGCAAGGGAAGGCTTGACAATAGGTTTCCTGTCACAGGGAGGTGTGACCACCTCCCAGACAGGCTTTAGTGTATTGGGGCTGGGTGGGTGCACTCTCAGAGTGCTTTGATGTCTGCACTGGGGGCACATTTGGTGTCCTCGTGCATAGTCCAGCTCAAACCGGTTGCAGGGGCTATCAACCCCTGCTCTGGCGCAAAACTGGACAAAGGACATGGGTGTAGCCACCCCTCTGTCCTGACCCTCCCATAGGTGGGTCCCCAGAGTTTGTCCCACCCCTTCCTTGGGTATAAAGTAGGAACCCCTGGCTTCAGGACTTTAGATATTACCTGGACTAAACTCTGCTACAGAAACCAAGTAACCTTCGACGATCTATGCTTTGCTGGACGACTGAAGAATCTCCCTTGGAGTAAAGGAGTTACTCCCCTGCTGAGCAGGCACCTAAACGCATCTGACTGGTTTGCATCTATGAAGCTCCCGAAGGACTCCGAAGATTTCTGCAACAAAAGAGGTAGGTTCCCGAGGTCTCCGAGGTCGATCTGTGCTCTCAGTAATTCTGAGGCCCGTATCCCTCGTGGAGACCGTGAAACCCGTACCCCTGGGCACCGTGTACATTTGCAGCAGCATATGCTTTTTGGCAATCCCTGAAGCTGTGCTTTGGCTACTTGTAGTCCTGACCCCGAACAGTAATTCCACTGAAGATTTCCGGCCTACTCTCCACGAGTGTTCCGTGGGCTGGCACTTTGTGATTCCTCTTGAGGTCCCTTCACGATCCCTGGTCCGTTGGCCTGTGGGTCCCTGAGAAGGCAACTTTAACTTTCAGTGGGCTTCCCTGGTTGCTCCAGACGTGCCCTGACTCTCCATTGCTTGGGGAGTCCCCAGGACCTAGCTGGTCCTCACAGAAGCATCTTTCCGCTGACCGCGTGGGTTGCAGTTGCCAAGGCTTGTTGGTGTTCAATCCAGACACTGACCCCCAGCACTTGACACCCTTTGTGGGACAGCTCGAATCCGGACTGTGGTTGTCGCAGATATCTCCTGGTCCCCGTGGCTACAGAGTCAAGCTTCACCTCTTCGCACCTGAAGCACCCAACATCGGTGGGCATTCGATTGCTCCGCTCCTGGTCACGTGAAGTGACCCAGACTTTGTCCCCTCTGCTTTCAGGTTCTTCACATCTCTGATCCAGGCTTGGATCACACCGGACACTTTTCTTCTCCACGGCAGCAGTACTTTCTCGAATCACGCCATTGAAAATGATGAGGGTTTCTGACACCACTTGACCCCTATGCTCCCGGCTCCTCTGAGATAGGTAACACGGGTACCTCGGTACTCTCAAGGGTGCTGGCCTTAGAACCTTCTATGTTTAGCTGGGTTTGCTTGAAGTCCTCTCCTAAGTGTCCTTAATCTTTAAAATTCCAACCGCGACTTTCCCATAGAGTTGTACGGAGCTCGCGTCTGTGTTCCCACACTGCACCCGTCCTCCGTGGGTCCCCTGTGTCACTACCTTGGGTGGTTCCTTGGGGTCCCAGCGATTCTACGTGCTTTAGGCACTGTGTCTAGTCAAGTCGTGGTTCTTATACCACTTTCTTTAGTATATGGTTCGGTCTCCCCTGGAGCCTGCTGTGTATTGTGCTATTTACTGTCGTTCTAGTGATTTAATATTGTGTGTATTGTTCTCTAATCTCATAAAGAGGTTAGTAGAGAGTGTTTAGTAATAAATACATATATTTTATATACACCTGGTGTGGTTCTCCTTTCATTTGGTCATTCAGGAGGTTATATACTGGTAAAACAAGCTGCTTTACATTCCTTCAAGACTTAGCCTGAAGGCTGCTCTCCACAGCTACCACTAGGATAGCTTTCTATAAAGGTTGTCTTTAACCTAATCATCAATAAGGGTCGTTTGGACTGGTGCAAGGTGCCCACTTTAATTAGTGGACAGCATATACCAGGCCAACTTCTCACACCCCTCTTGCCCCTTTCTGCACCCCTCTTCCCTCTTTCTGCACTCCTCTTGCCTCTTTGTGCACCTCTGTTGCTTCTTTGTGCACTTATTTTGTTTTTTTGTGCACCCCTCTTGCCTCTTTCTGCACCTCTGTTCCTTCTTTCTGCACTTCTTTTGTTTCTTTATGCACCTCTCGATTCTTTATGCACCCCTTTTGCCTCTTTCTGCACGCCTCTTGCCTCTTTCTGCACCTCAGTTCCTTCTTTCTGCACTTCTTTTGTTTCTTTCTGAAGATCTCTTGCTTCTTTCTGCACCCCCTTGCCTCTTTCTCCACCCCTCTTCCCTCTTTCTTCACCCCTGTTGCCTCTTTCTGCACCTCTGTTCCTTCTTTCTGCACTACTTTTGTTTCTTTGTGCACCAAGGAGTTTTGTCGCTCCTGTGTCACCTGTCAAGCCAGTGGTAAGGCAGGTAGCACTGCAAAGGCCCCCCTGATACCACTACCTGTGGTGGGGGTTCTCATTGAGAGGGTAGGGATTGACATTGTTGGTCCCCTGGATCCTCAAACTGCATCTGGGCACAGATTTATACTGGTGGTGGTGGACCATGCCAATAGGTATCCAGAGGCAATTCCCCTTAGGACCACCACAGCTCCTGTGGTGTCAAGGGCCCTCCTGGGAATCTTTTCCAGGGTGGGTTTTCCTAAGGAGGTAGTATCAGACAGAGATGCAAACTTCATGTCTAGTTACTTAACTGCTATGTGGAAGGAGTGTGGTGTAAATTACAAATGTACCACCCCTTATCACCCACAATGCAATGGTTTAGTTGAAAGGTTCAACAAAACCTTAAAGGGCATGATTAAAGGTCTCCCAGAAAAGCTTAGGCGCAGATGGGACATACTTTTGCCCTGCCTTCTCTTTGCCTACAGAGAGGTTCCACAGAAGGGGGTTGGTTACAGCCCATCTGAGCTTCTGTTTGGACATCCAGTTAGGGGTCCATTGTGTCTAGTGAAGGAGGGATGGGAGTTACCTCTCAAACCCCCTAAACAGGATATTGTGGACTATGTACTTGGTCTCCACTCCCGGATGGCTGAGTACATGAAGAAGGCAACTAAAAACCTTGAGGCTAGCCAGGAATTGCAAAAGGCCTGGCATGACCAAAAGGCTGTGATGACTGTTTATCAGCCAGGACAGAAAGTATGGGTGTTGGAGCCTGTGGCCCCAGCAGCCCTCCAAGACAAGTGGAGTGGCCCCCATACCATTGTTGAGCAAAAGGGAGAGGTTACCTACCTGGTAGACCTTGGAACTCCCAGGAGCCCCCATAGGATGCTCCATGTCAACAGGCTCAAACCATATGTTTACAGGGCAGACATGGGCTTGCTCATGGCTACTGATGAGGGACAGGAGGAAGAAAGTGATCCACTCCCTGACCTGCTCTCACAGAACCCTGATGATGTTTCAGTAGATGGTGTAGCCTTGGCAGGAAGCCTCACTGACCAGCAGCAAACTGATTGCAGAAAAGTTCTCAACCAGTTTAGACATATGTTCTCACTGACTCTAAGTCAGACTACCTGGTGCACTCATGAAGTGGACACTGGGGACAGTCTGCCTGTTAAAAATAAGATTTACAGGCAACCTGACCATGTCAGGGACTGTATCAGGACTGAAGTCCAGAAGATGTTGGATTTGGGTGTGATTGAACCCTCAGATAGCCCTTGGGCTGGTCCAGTTGTCTTGGTACCTAAACCTCACACCCAGGGTGGACAGAGAGAGATGAGGTTTTGTGTGGACTACAGAGGTCTCAATGCAGTCACTAGTACTGATGTCCATCCAATCCCTAGGGCAGACGAGCTTATAGATACTTTGGCCTCAGCCAAGTTTCTGAGCACATTTGACCTGACAGCTGGCTACTGGCAGATCAGACTAGCTGAGGATGAAAAAGCCAAAACATCATTCTCAACCCCTAGTGGGCACTACCAATTTGTGGTGATGCCCTTTGGTTTGAAGAATGCACCTGCCACTTTTCAAAGGTTGGTGCACAAAGTCCTTACAGGCCTGGAAGCCTATACTGCAGCATATCTAGATGATATTGCTGTCTTAAGCTCCACCTGGGAGGATCACCTGGTCCACCTGCAAAATGTTTTGGAGGCCCTGCAGAAAGCAGGCCTCACTATCAAGGCCACCAAGTGCCAGATAGGGCAGAGTCAAGTTGTATACCTGGGCCACCTTGTGAGTGGAGGCCAGGTTCAACCATTGCAGAGCAAAATCCAGACCATCATGGACTTGGTTGCTCCAACCACCCAGACTCAGGTCAGAGCTTTCTTGGGCCTGACTGGGTACTATAGGAGGTTTGTCAAAGGATATGGATCCATAGTGACCCCTTTGAATGACTTAACTTCCAAGAGAATGCCAAAGAAAGTTCAGTGGACAGTCAGCTGTCAAAAGGCATTTGATGACTTGAAGCAGGCCATGTGCACTGCTCCCATTCTGCAAAGTCCTGACTACTCCAAACAATTCATTGTCCAAACAGATGCATCTGAGTTGGGGGTAGGGGCTGTGTTATCACAATTGAATGATGAAGGTCAGGATCAGCCAGTAGCTTTTATTAGCAGAAGGCTGACCCCCAGAGAGAACCGTTGGTCAGCCATTGAGAGGGAAGCCTTTGCTGTGGTTTGGGCTCTGAAGAAGCTGAGGCCATACTTGTTTGGCACTCACTTCATTGTTCAAACAGACCATAATCCCCTCTTATGGCTAAAACAGATGAAGGGTGAAAACCCCAAACTTTTGAGGTGGTCCATTTCCCTACAGGGGATGGACGATACAGTGGAACATAGACCTGGGAGTAACCATGCCAATGCAGATGGACTCTCCAGATATTTCCACTTAGAACATGAAGACTAAACTGGTCAAGGTTAGTTTAATGTCCTGACGTTAGGGGGGGGGGTTGTGTAGGAGAGTAGGATCTGCTTCTTATAGTTACCCCCACTTTTTGCTGATGTTTCACTGTTTTCGACCTAGTCTGACTGGAATTCTGCTATTCAGGACCCCAGTCTATCTGCTTTCTCCTCTAAATTGATTGCATGTACTTTAGGTACACTCCAAATTGGATTCTGGGGTACCCTAATAAGTCCCTAGTATATGGTATACTATGTACCCAGGGCATAGGTACCCCAGAGGCCTCCCAGGGGCTGCAGCATGTATTATGCCACCCCTGAGAGACCATTCAAAATGACACCACAGGTCTGCTACTGCAGCCTGTGTAAGGTGGTGCATGCACCTCTTACTTAGATATAAGTTCACTATATCTATCCTAATCACTGCACATGTAAACCTATCAGTCACCCCTATGGCAGGCCTTATCAATCCTGAAGGCAGGGTGCTGGGTTTTATGTGAGAGGGTGCCCATGCATGAGCAGAGCCCTCTGCAGCCTTCGGAATCTATTCTCCGGGGTTGTTTGTGATGCAGCCAACCATATATACTTAAGTGCATTATAACCTTGCGGTAAATGCTAACTTTAAAATGGCTGCATGGAAACATGTCGTGTTTGGTGTCAAACACCTTGGAATCATACCTCCACACCAGTAACTGGTGTGGGAGGTATGATTCCACCCTCCTAGAGGGAGAAATATGACAACACCGGTACACCCGGGACCAGCTTCACAGAACCCTGGCATCACAAAATGGATGCTGCCAGCCACAGACACAAGTCTGCCCTCCTGCTGCTGGACGAAGCTCCGGCAAGGGAAGGCTTGACAATAGGTTTCCTGTCACAGGGAGGTGTGACCACCTCCCAGACAAACTTTAGTGTATTGGGGCTGGGTGGGTGCACTCTCAGAGTGCTTTGATGTCTGCACTGGGGGCACATTTGGTGTCCTCGTGCATAGTCCAGCTCAAACCGGTTGCAGGGGCTATCAGTCCCTGCTCTGGCACGAAACTGGACAAAGGACATGGGTGTAGCCACCCCTCTGTCCTGCCCCTCCCATAGGTGGGTCCCCAGAGTTTGTCCCACCCCTTCCTTGGGTATAAAGTAGGAACCCCTGGCTACAGGACTTTAGATATTACCTGGACTAAACTCTGCTACAGAAACCAAGTAACCTTCGACGATCTACGCTTTGCTGGACGACTGAAGAATCTCCCTTGGAGTAAAGGAGTTACTCCCCTGCTGAGCAGGCACCTAAACGCATCTGATCAGTTTGCATCTATGAAGCGCCTGAAGGACTCTGAAGATTTCTGCAACACAGGAGGTGGGTTCCTAAGGTCTCCTAGGTCGATCTGCGCTCTCAGCAATTCTGAGGCCCATATCCTTCGTGGGAACCATGAAACCCGTACCCATGGGCACCGTGTACATTTGCAGCAGCATATGCTTTTCGGCAATCCCTGAAGCTGTGCTTTGGGCTTCTTGTAGTCCTGACCCCGAGCAGTAATTCCACTGAAGATTTCCAGCCTACACTCCACGAGTGTTCCGTGGGCTGGCACTTTGTGATTCCTCTTGAGGTCCCTTCGCGATCCCTGGTCTGTTGGCTTGTGGGTCCCTGAGAAGGCAACGTTAACTTTCAGTGGGCTTCCCTGTTTGCTCCAGAGGTGCCCTGACTCTCCATTGCTTGGGGAGTCCCCAGGTCCTTGCTGGTCCTCACAGAAGCGTCTTTCCTCTGATCGCGTGGGTTGGAGTTGCCAAGGCTTGTTGGTGTTCAATCCAGACACTGTCCCTCCAGCACTCGACAACCTTTGTGGGATAGCTCGAATCCGGACTGTGGTTGTCACAGACATCTCCTGGTCCCCGTGGCTGCAGAGTCAAGCTTCACCTCTTCGCACCTGAAGCACCCGACATCGGTGGGCATTCGATTGCTCTGCTCCTGGTCACGTGAAGTGACCCAGACTTTGTCCCCTCTGCTTTCAGGTTCTTCACAACTCCGATCCAGGCTTGGATCACACCGGACACTTTTCTTCTCCACGGCAGCAGTACATTCTCGTATCACGCCATTGAAAATGATGAGGGTTTCTGACACCACTTGACCCCTATGCACCCGGCTCCTCTGGGATAGGTAACATGGGTACCTCTGTACTATCAAGGGTGCTGGCCTTAGAACCTTCTATGTTTAGCTGGGTTTGCTTGAAGTCCTCTCCTAAGTGTCCTTAATCTTTAAAATTCCAACCGCGACTTTCCCATAGAGTTGTACAGAGCTCGCGTCTGTGTCCCACACTGCACCTGTCCTCCGTGGGTCCCCTGTGTCACTACCTTGGGTGGTTCCTTGGGGTCCCAGCGATTCTACATGCTCTAGGCACTGTGTCTAGTCAAGTCGTGGTTCTTATACCACTTTCTTAGTATATGGTTCGGTCTCCCCTTGAGCCTGCTGTGTATTGTGCTACCCTGTTCCTCCTTTTTGCATCTCTGTTGCTTCTTTCTGCACTTTCCTTGCCTCTTTCTCCACCCCTCATCCCTCTTTCTGCACCTCTGTTGCTTCTTTCTCCACTTCTCTTGCGTCTTTCAGCACCTCTGTCCCTTCTTTCTGCAACTCTTGTGCCTCTTTCTGCACCCGTCTTCCCTCTTTCTGCTCCCCTCTTGCCTCTTTCTGCACCTCTGTTCCTTCTTTCTGCACTTCTTTTGTTTCTTTCTGCAACTCTCTTGCTTCTTTCTGCACCCCTCTCGCCACTTTCTCCACCCCTGTTCCTCCTTTTTGCATCTCTGTTGCTTCTTTCTGCACTTCCCTTGCCTCTTTCTCCACCCCTCATCCCTCTTTCTGCACCTCTGTTGCTTCTTTCTCCACTTCTCTTGTGTCTTTCCGCACCTCTGTCCCTTCTTTCTGTAACCCTTGTGCCTCTTTCTGCACCTGTCTTCCCTCTTTCTGCTCCCCTCTTGCCTCTTTCTGCACCTCTGTTCCTTCTTTCTGCACTTCTTTTGTTTCTTTCTGCAACTCTCTTGCATCTTTCTGCACCCCTCTTGCCACTTTCTCCACCCCTGTTCCTCCTTTTTGCATCTCTGTTGCTTCTTTCTGCCCTTCCCTTGCCTCTTTCTCCACCCCTCATCCCTCTTTCTGCACCTCTGTTGCTTCTTTCTCCACTTCTCTTGCGTCTTTACGCACCTCTGTCCCTTCTTTCTGCAACCCTTGTGTCTCTTTCTGCACCTGTCTTCCATCTTTCTGCTCCCCTCTTGCCTCTTTCTGCACCTCTGTTCCTTCTTTCTGCACTTCTTTGGTTTCTTTCTGCAACTCTCTTGCTTCTTTCTGTATCCCTCTTGCCTCTTTCTCCACCCCACTTTCCCCTTTCCACATCTCTGTTGCTTCTTTCTGCAATTCTCTTGCCTCTTTCTCCACCCCTCTTCCCTCTTTCTGCACCTCTGTTGCTTTTTTCTGAACTTCTCATGCCTCTTTCCCCACCCCTCTTCCCTCTTTCTGCATTTCTGTTGCTTCTTTCTGCATTTATCTTGCATCTTTTTTTAACCTCTCTTGCTTCTTTCTGCTCCACTTGTGCCTATTTCTGTACCCTTCTTCTCTTTCTGCACTCCTCTTGCCTCTTTCTGCACCTCTGTTCCTTCTTTCTGCACTTCTTTTGTTTCTTTCTGCACCTCTCTTGCTTCTTTCTGCTCCCCTCTTGCTTCTTTCTCCACCACCTTCCCCCTTTCTGCATCTCTGTTGCTTCTTTTTGCACTTCTCTTGTCGCTTTCTCCACCCCTCGTCCTTCTTTCTGCATTTCTGTTGCTTCTTTCCGCACCTCTTTTGCTTCTTTCAGCACCCCTCGTGCCTCTTTCATACCCCTCCTTCCGCACCCCTCTTGCCTCTTAATGCACCTCTGTTCCTTCTTTCTGCACTTCTTTTGTTTCTATCTGCACCTCACACTTCTTTCTGCACCCCTTTTGCCTCTTTCTGTACCCCTCTTCCCTATTTCTGCCCTTCTTTTTAACTGCACCTCTCACTTCTTTCTGTATCCTTTTTGCCTCTTTCTGTACCCCTCTTCCCTCTTTCTGCACCCCACTTGCCTCTTTCTGTACCTCTGTTCCTTCTTTCTGCACTTATTCTGTTTCTTTCTGCAGCTCTCTTGCTCCTTTCTGCAACCCCTTGCCTCTTTCTCCAACCATCCACCCTCTTTCTGCACCCCTGTTGTCTCTTTCTGCACCTTTGTTCTTTCTTTCTGCACTTCTTTTGTTTCTTTCTGCACATCTCTTGCTTCTTTCTGCACCCCACATGCCTCTTTCTGCACACCTCTTCCCTCTTTTTGCACCCCTTTTGCCTCTTTCTGCACCTCTGTTACTTCTTTCTGCACTCCTCTTGCTTCTTTCTGCACTCCTCGTGCCTCTTTCACACCCTTCTTCCCTCTTTGTGCACCTCTCTTGCCTCTTTCTGCACCTCAGTTCCTTCTTTCTGCACTTCTTTTGTTTCTTTCTGCACCTCTCGCTTCTTTCTGCACCCATTTTGCCTCTTTCTGCACCCCTCGTGCCTCTTTCACACCCCTCTTCCAACACCCCTCTTGCCTCTTTCTGCACCTCTGTTCCTTGTTTCTGCACTTCTTTTGTGTCTTTCTGCACGTCTCTTGCTTTTTTCTGCAACCCTTGTGCCTCTTTCTGCACCCCTCTTCCCTCTTTCTGCACTCCTTTTGCCTCTTTCTGCACCTCTGTTCATTCTTTGTGCACTTCTTTAGTTTCGTTCTGCACCTCTCTTGCTTTTTTCTGCAACCCTTGTGCCTCTTTCCTCTTTCTGCTCCCCACTTTCCTCTTTCTACACCTCTGTTCCTTCTTTCTGCACTTCTTTTGTTTCTTTCTGCAGCTCTCTTGTTTTTTTCTGTATCCCTCTTGCCTCTTTCTCCACCCCACTTCCCCCTTTCTACATCTCTGTTGCTTCTTTATGCACTTCTCTTGCTTCTTTCTGTACCTCTCTTGCTCCTTTCTGTACCCCTCGTGCCTCTTTCTGCACCCTTCTTCCCTCTTAATGCACTCCTCTTGCCTCTTTCTGCACCTCTGTTCCTTCTTTCTGCTTTTCTTTTGTTTCTTTCTGCACCTCTCTTGTTTCTTTATGTATCCCTCTTGCCTCTTTCTCCACTCTCTTCCCCCTTTATGCATCTCTGTTGCTTCTTTCTGCACTTCTCTTGCTTCTTTCTGCACCTCTCTTGCTCCTTTCTGCACCCCTTGTGCCTCTTTCACACCCCTCTTCCCTCTTTCTGCACCCCACTTTCCTCTTTCTGCACCTCTGTTCCTTCTTTCTGGACTTCTTTTGTTTCTTTCTGCACCTCTCTTGTTTCTTTCTGTATCCCTCTTGCCTCTTTCTTCACACCACGTCCTCCTTTCCGCATCTCTGTTGCTTCTTTCTGCACTTCTCTTGCCTCTTTCCCCACCCCTCTTCCCTCTTTCTGCACCTCTGTTGCTTCTTTCTGCACTTCTCATGCCTCTTTCTCCACCCCTCTTCCCTCTTTCTGCATCTCTGTTGCTTCTTTCTGCACTTATTTTGAGTCTTTTTTTCACCTCTCTTGCTTCTTTCTGCACCACTTGTGCCTATTTATGTACCCTTTTTCTCTTTCTGCACTTCTCTTGCCTCTTTCTACACCTCTGTTCCTTCTTTCTGCACTTCTTTTGTTTCTTTCTGCACCTCTCTTGCTTCTTTCTGCACCCCTCTTGCCTCTTTCTCCACCCCTTCCCCCTTTCTGCATCTCTGTTGTTTCTTTCTGCACTTTTATAGCTTTTTCCACCCCTCCTCCCTCTTTCTGCATTTCTTTTGCTTCTTTCTGCACCTCTCTTGCTTCTTTCTGCACCCCTCATGCCTCTTTCATACCCCTCCTCCCGCACCCCTCTTGCCTCTTAATGCACCTCTGTTCCTTCATTCTGCACTTCTTTTGTTTCTATCTGCACCTCTCACTTCTTTCTGCACCCCTTTTGCCTCTTTCTGTACCCCTCTTCCCTCTTTCTGATCTTCATTTGTTTCTATCGGCACCTCTCACTTCTTTCTGTACCCTTTTGCCTCTTTCTGTACCCCTCTTCCCTCTTTCTGCACCCCTCTTGCCTCTTTCTGCACCTCTGTTCCTTCTTTTGTTTCTTTCTGTCCCCCTTTTGCCTCTTTCTGCACCCCTTTTACCTCTTTCTGCACCTCTGTTCCTTCTTTCTGCACTTCTTTTGTTTCTTTCTGCACATCTCTTGCTTTTTTCTGCACCCCTCGTGCCTCTTTCTGCACTCCTCTTGCCTCTTTCTGCACATCTCTTGCTTCTTTCTGCACCCCTTGTGCCTCTTTCACACCCCTCTTCCCTCTTTCTGCACCCCACTTTCCTCTTTCTGCACCTCTGTTCCTTCTTTCTGCACTTCTTTTGTTTCTTTCTGCAACTCTCTTGCTTCTTTCTGTATTCCTTTTGCCTCTTTCTCCACCCCACTTCCCCCTTTCTGCATCTCTGTTGCTTCTTTATGCACTTCTCTTGCTTCTTTCTGCACCTCTCTTGCTCCTTTCTGCACCCCTCGTGCCTCTTTCTGCACACCTCTTCCCTCTTAATGCACTCCTCTTGCCTCTTTGTGCACCTCTGTTGCTTCTTTGTTTTTTTTTTCTGCACTTCTCTTGCTTTTTTCTGCAACTCTCTTGCTTATTTCTGCACTACTCGTGCTTTTTTCTGCACCACTCTTCCCTCTTTCTGCACCCCTCTTGCCTCTTTCTGCACCCCTGTTCCTTCTTTCTGCTCATCTTTTGTTTCTTTCTGCACCTTTCTTGCTTCTCTCTGCACCACTCGCGACACTTTCTCCACCCCACTTCCCCTTTTTGCATCTCTGTTGCTTCTTTCTGTAGTTCTCTTGCTTCTTTCTGCACCTCTGTCCCTTCTTTCTGCAACACTTGTGCCTCTTTCTGCACCCATCTTCCCTCTTACTGCTCCCCTCTTGCCTCTTTCTGCACCTCTGTTCCTTCTTTCTGCACTTCTTTTGTTTCTTTCTACAACTCTCTAGCTTTGTTCTGTATCCCTCTTGCTCCTTTCTCCACCCCACTTCCCCTTTTTGCATCTCTGTTGCTTCTCTCTGCACTTCTCTTGCCTCTTTCTGTACCTCAGTCCCGTCTTTCTGCAACCCTTGTGCCTCTTTTTGCACCCCTCTTCCCTCATTCTGCTCCCCTCTTGTCTCTTTCTGCACCTCTATTGCTTCTTTCTGCACTTCTTTTGTTTCTTTCTGCACCTCTCTTGCATCTTTCTGCACCCCTCGTCCCTCTTTCTGCACTCCTCTTGCCTCTTTCTGTACCTCTGTTCCTTCTTTCTGCACTTCTTTAGTTTCTTTCTGCACCTCTCTTGCTTCTTTCTGCACCCCTCTTGCTCCTTTCTACACCCCATGTGCCTTTTTCACACCCCTCTTCCCTATTTCTGCACCCCTCTTGCCTCTTTCTGCACCTCTGTTCCTTCTTTCTGCACTTCTTTTGTTTCTTTCTGCACCTCTCTTGTTTCTTTCTGTATCACTCTTGCATCTTTCTCAACCCAACTTCCACCTTTCTGCATATCTCTGTTGCTTCTTTATGCACTTCTCTTGCTTCTTTCTGTACCTCTCTTGCACTTTCTGCACCCCTCGTGCCTCTTTCTGCACCCCTCTTCTGTCTTTCTGCACTCTTCTTGCCTCTTTGTGCACCCCTGTTGCTTCTTTCTGCACTTCTTTTGTTTCTTTCTGCACCCCTCTTGTATCTTTCTGCACCTCTGTTCCTTCTTTCTGCACTTCTTTTGATTTTTTCTGCAGCTCTCTTGCTTCTTTCTACATGCCCTTGCCTCTTTCTCCACCACCCTTCACACATTCTTCACCCCTGTTGCCTCTTTCTGCACCTCTGTTCCTTCTTTCTGCACTTCTTTTGTTTCTTTCTGCAGCTCTCTTGCTTCTTTCTGCAACCCTTGCCTCTTTCTCCAACAATCCACCCTCTTTCTGCACCCCTGTTGACTCTTTCTGCACCTCTGTTCTGTCTTTCTGCATTTCTTTTGTTTCTTTCTGCACAACTCTTGCTTCTTTCTGCACCCCACATGCCTCTTTCTGCACACCTCTTCCCTCTTTTTGCACCCCTCTTGCCTCTTTCCGCACCTCTGTTACTTCTTTCTGCACTCCTCTTGCTTCTTTCTGCACTCATCGTGCCTCTTTCATACACCTCTTCCCTCTTTGTGCACCCCTCTTGCCTCTTTCTGCACCTCTGTTCCTTCTTTTTGCACCTCTGTTCCTTTTTGTTGCACTTCTTTTGTTTCTTTCTGCACGTCGCTTGCTTTTTTCTGCACCCCTCGTGCCTCTTTCTGCACCCCTCTTCCCTCTTTCTGCACTCCTCTTGCTTCCTTCTGCACCTCTGTTCCCTCTTTCTGCACTTCTTTAGTTTCTTTCTGCACCTCTCTTGCTTCTTTCTGCACCCCTCTTGCTTCTTTCTACACCCCTTGTGCCTCTTTCACACCCCTCTTCCCTCTATCCGCACCCCACTTTCCTCTTTCTGCACCTCTGTTCTTTCTTTCTGCAATTCGTTTATTTCTTTCTGCACCTCTCTTGTTTCTTTATGTTTCCCGCTTGCCTCTTTCTCCACCCCACTTCCCCCTTTCTGCATCTCTGTTGCTTCTTTATGCCCTTCTCTTGCTTCTTTCTGCACCTCTCTTGCTTCTTTCTGCACCCTTGTGCCTCTTTCTGCACCCTTCTTCCCTCTTAATGCAATCCTCTTGCTTCTTTGTGCACCTCTGTTGCTTCTTTCTGCACTTCTTTTGTTTTTTCTGCACTTCTCTTGCTTCTTTCTGCACCTCTCTTGCTTCTATCTGCACAACTCGTGCTTCTTTCTGCACCACTCTTCCCTCTATCTGCACCCTTCTTGCCTCTCTCTGCACCCCTGTTCCTTCTTTCTGCTCATCGTTTGTTTCTTTCTGCACCTTTCTTGCTTCTCTCTGCACCACTCTCGCCACTTTCTCTACCCCTGTTCCCCCTTTTTGCATTTCTGTTGCTTCTTTCTGCACTTCACTTGCCTCTTTCTCCACCCCTCATCACTCTTTCTGCACCTCTGTTGCTTCTTTCTGCAGTTCTCTTGCTTCTTTCTGCACCTCTGTCCCTTGTTTCCGCAACCCTTGTGCCTCTTTCTGCACCCGTCTTCCCTCTTACTGCTCCCCTCTTGCCTCTTTCTGCACCTCTGTTCCTTCTTTTTTTTCTTTCTGCAACTCTCTTGCTTTGTTCTGTATCCCTTTTGCCTCTTTCTCCACCCCACTTCCCCCTTTCCACATCTCTGTTGGTTCTTTCTGCACTTTGATTGCCTCTTTCTCCACCCCTCTTCCCTCTTTCTGCAACTCTGTTGCTTCTTTCTGCACCACTTCTGCCTATTTCTGTACCCTTCTTCTCATTCTGCACTCCTCTTGCCTCTTTCTGCACCTCTGTTCCTTCTTTCTGTACTTCTTTTGTTTCTTTCTGCACCTCTCTTGATTCTTTCTACACCCCTCGTGCCTCTTTCACACCCCTCCTCCCGCACCCCTCTTGCCTCTTAATGCACCTCTGTTCCTTCTTTCTGCACTTCTTTTGTTTCTATCTGCACCTCTCACTTCTTTCTGTACCCCTTTTGCCTCTTTCTGCATCTCTGTTGCTTCTTTCTGCACTTCTCTTGCCTCTTTATGCACCTCAGTCCCATCGATCTGCAACCCTTGTGCCTCTTTTTGCACCCCTCTTCCCTCTTTCTGCTACCCTCTTGTCTCTTTCTGCACCTCTATTGCTTCTTTCTGCACTTCTTTTGTTTCTTTTTGCACCTCTCTTGCATCTTTCTGCACCCCTCGTGCCTCTTTCTGCACCCCTCGTCCCTCTTTCTGCATTCCTCTTCCCTCTTTCTGCACCTCTGTTCCTTCTTTCTGCACTTCTTAAGTTTCTTTCTGCATCTCTGTTGCTTCTTTCTGCACTTCTCTTGCCTCTTTATGCACCTCAGTCCCATCGATCTGCAACCCTTGTGCCTCTCTTTGCACCCCTCTTCCCTCTTTCTGCTACCCTCTTGTCTCTTTCTGCACCTCTATTGCTTCTTTCTGCACTTCTTTTGTTTCTTTTTGCACCTCTCTTGCATCTTTCTGCACCCCTCGTGCCTCTTTCTGCACCCCTCGTCCCTCTTTCTGCATTCCTCTTGCCTCTTTCTGCACTTCTCTTGCCTCTTTATGCACCTCAGTCCCATCGATCTGCAACCCTTGTGCCTCTTTTTGCACCCCTCTTCCCTCTTTCTGCTACCCTTTTGTCTCTTTCTGCACCTCTATTGCTTCTTTCTGCACTTCTTTTGTTTCTTTTTGCACCTCTCTTGCATCTTTCTGCACCCCTCGTGCCTCTTTCTGCACCCCTCGTCCCTCTTTCTGCATTCCTCTTGCCTCTTTCTGCACCTCTGTTCCTTCTTTCTGCACTTCTTAAGTTTCTTTCTGAACCTCTCTTGCTTCTTTTTGCACCCCTCTTGCTTCTTTCTGCACCCCTTGTGCCTCTTTCACACCCCTCTTCTCTCTTTCTGCACCCTTCTTGCCTCTTTCTGCACCTCTGTTCCTTCTTTCTGCACTTCTTTTGTTTCTTTCCGCCCCTCTCTTGTTTCTTTCTGTATCCCTCTTGCATCTTTCTCCACCCCTCTTCCCCCTTTCTGCATCTCTGTTGCTTCTTTATGCACGTCTCTTGCTTCTTTCTGTACCTCTCTTGCTGCTTTATGCACCCCTCGTGCCTCTTTCTGTACCCCTCTTCCCTCTTTCTGCACTCCTCTTCCCTCTTTGTGCACCTCTGTTGCTTCTTTCTGCACTTCTTTTGTTTTTCTGCACCCCTCTTGCATCTTTCTGCACCTCTGTTACTTCTTTCTGGACTTATTTTGTTTCTTTCTGCAGCTCTCTTGCTTTTCTCTGTACCCCCTTGCCTCTTTCTCCATCATCCTTCACACATTCTTCAACCCTGTTGCCTCTTTCTGCACCTCTGTTCCTTCTTTCTGCACTTCTTTTGTTTCTTTCTGCACACCTCTTGCTTCTTTCTGCACCCCTCGTGCCTCTTTTTGCACCCCTCTTGCCTCTTTCTGCACCTCAGTTGCTTCTTTCTGCACTACTCTTGCTTCTTTCTGCACCTCTCTTGCTTTTTTCTGCACCACTCATGCTTCTTTCTGCACCCCTCTTACCTCTTTCTGCACACCTCTTGCCTCTTTCTGCACCCCTGTTCCTTCTTTCTGCTCTTCTTTTGTTTCTTTCTGCACCTCTCTTGCTTCTTTCTGCACCCCTCTCGCCTCTTTCTCCTCCCCTGTTCCCCTTTTTTGCATCTCTGTTGCTTCTTTCTGCACTTCACTTGCCTCTTTCTCCACCCCTCATCCCTCTTTCTGCACCTCTGTTGCTTCAATCTGCAGTTCTCTTGCTTCTTTCTGCACCTCTGTCCCTTCTTTCTGCACTTATTTTGTTTCTTTCTGCAACTCTCTTGCTTCTTTCTGTATCCTCTTGCCTCTTTCTCCACCCCACTTCCCCCTTTCTGCATCTCTGTTGCTTCTTTATGCACTTCTCTTGCTTCTTTCTGTACCTCTCTTGCTTCTTTCTGCACCCCTTGTGGCTCTTTCTGCACCCCTCTTCCCTCTTTCTGCACTTCTCTTGCCTCTTTCCGCACCTCCGTTGCTTCTTTCTGCACTTCTTTTGTTTCTTTCTGCACCTCTCTTGCTCCTTTCTGCACCCCTCGTGCCTCTTTGTGCACACCTCTTCCCTCTTAATGCACTCCTCTTGCCTCTTTGTGCACCTATGTTGCTTCTTTGTGTACTTTGTTTGTTTTTTTCTGCACTTCTCTTGCTTCTTTCTGCAACTCTCTTGCTTATTTCTGCACTACTCTTGCTTTTTTCTGCACCACTCTTCACTCTTTCTGCACCCCTCTTGCCTCTTTCTGCACCCCTGTTCCTTCTTTCTGCTCATCTTTTGTTTCTTTCTGCACCTTTCTTGCTTCTCTCTGCACCACTCTCAACACTTTCTCCACCCCACTTCCCCTTTTGCATCTCTGTTGCTTCTTTCTGCAGTTCTCTTGCTTCTTTCTGCACCTCTGTCCCTTCTTTCTGCAACCCTTGTGCCTCTTTCTGCACCCGTCTTCCCTCTTACTGCTCCCCTCTTGCCTCTTTCTGCACCTCTGTTCCTTCTTTCTGCACTTCTTTTGTTTCTTTCTACAACTCTCTAGCTTTGTTCTATATCCCTCTTGCCTCTTTCTCCACCCCACTCCCCCTTTTTGCATCTCTGTTGCTTCTTTCTGCACTTCTCTTGCCTCTTTCTGTACCTCAGTCCCGTCTTTCTGCAACCCTTGTGCCTCTTTTTGCACCCCTCTTCCCTCATTCTGCTTCCCTCTTGTCTCTTTCTGCACCTCTATTGCTTCTTTCTGCACTTCTTTTGTTTCTTTCTGCACCTCTCTTGAATCTTTCTGCACCGCTCGTGCCTCGTTCTGCACCCCTCGTCCCTCTTTCTGCACTCCTCTTGCCTCTTTCTGTACCTCTGTTCCTTCTTTCTGCACTTCTTTAGTTTCTTTCTGCACCTCTCTTGCTTCTTTCTGCACCCCTCTTGCTTCTTTCTGTACCCCATGTGCCTCTTTCACACCCCTCTTCCCTCTTTCTGCACCCCTCTTGCCTCTTTCTGCACCTCTGTTCCTTCTTTCTGCACTTCTTTAGTTTCTTTCTGCACCTCTCTTGTTTCTTTCTGTATCCCTCTTGCATCTTTCTCCACCCAACTTCCCCCTTTCTGCATCTCTGTTGCTTCTTTATGCACTTCTCTTGCTTCTTTCTGTACCTCTCTTGCACTTTCTGCAACCCTCGTGCCTCTTTCTGCACCCCTCTTCTGTCTTTCTGCACTCCTCTTGCCTCTTTGTGCACCTCTGTTGCTTCTTTCTGCACTTCCTATGTTTCTTTCTGCACCCCTCTTGCATCTTTTGGCACCTCTGTTCCTTCTTTCTGCACTTCTTTTGTTTTTTTCTGCAGCTCTCTTGCTTCTTTCTGCACGCCCTTGCCTCTTTCTCCACCACCCTTCACACATTCTTCACCCCTGTTGCCTCTTTCTGCACCTCTGTTCCTTCTTTCTGCACTTCTTCTGTTTCTTTCTGCAGCTCTCTTGCTTCTTTCTGCACCCCCTTGCCTCTTTCTCCAACAATCCACCCTCTTTCAGCACCCCTGTTGCCTCTTTCTGCACCTCTGTTCTGTCTTTCTGCACTTCTTTTGTTTCTTTCTGCACATCTCTTGCTTCTTTCTGCACCCCACATGCCTCTTTCTGCACACCTCTTCCCTCTTTTTGCACCCCTCTTGCCTCTTTCCGCACCTCTATTACTTCTTTCTGCACTCTTCTTGCTTCTTTCTGCACTCATCGTGCCTCTTTCACACCCCTCTTCCCTCTTTGTGCACCCCTCTTGCCTCTTTCTGCACCTCTGTTCCTTCTTTCTGCACTTCTTTTGTTTCTTTCTGCACCTCTCGCTTCTTTCTGCACCCTTTTTGCCTCTTTCTGCACCCCTTGTGCCTCTTTCACACCCCTCTTCCCACAACCCTCTTGCCTCCTTCTGCACCTCTGTTCCTTCTTTCTACACCTCTGTTCCTTTTTGTTGCACTTCTTTTGTTTCTTTCTGCACATCGCTTGCTTTTTTCTGCACCCCTCATGCCTCTTTCTGCACCCCTCTTCCCTCTTTCTGCACTCCTCTTGCCTCCTTCTGCACCTTTGTTCCTTCTTTCTGTACTTCTTTAGTTTCTTTCTGCACCTCTCTTGCTTCTTTTTGCACCCCTCTTGCTTCTTTCTGCACCCCTTGTGCCTCTTTCACACCCCTCTTCTCTCTTTCTGCACCCTTCTTGCCTCTTTCTGCACCTCTGTTCCTTCTTTCTGCACTTCTTTTGTTTCTTTCTGCACCTCTCTTGTTTCTTTCTGTATCCCTCTTGCATCTTTCTCCACCCCTCTTCCCCCTTTCTGCATCTCTGTTGCTTCTTTATGCACGTCTCTTGCTTCTTTCTGTACCTCTCTTGCTTCTTTATGCACCCCTTGTGCCTCTTTCTGTACCCCTCTTCCCTCTTTCTGCACTCCTCTTCCCTCTTTGTGCACCTCTGTTGCTTCTTTCTGCACTTCTTTTGTTTCTTTCTGCACCCCTCTTGCATGTTTGTGCACCTCTGTTCCTTCTTTCTGGACTTCTTTTGTTTCTTTCTGCAGCTCTCTTGCTTTTCTCTGCACCCCCTTGCCTCTTCCTCCACCACCCTTCACACATTCTTCAACCCTGTTGCCTCTTTCTGCACCTCTGTTCCTTCTTTCTGCACTTCTTTTGTTTCTTTCTGCACACCTCTTGCTTCTTTCTGCACCCCTCGTGCCTCTTTTTGCACCCCTCTTGCCTCTTTCTGCACCTCTGTTGCTTCTTTCTGCACTACTCTTACTTCTTTCTGCACCTCTCTTGCTTTTTTCTGCACCACTCATGCTTCTTTCTGCACCCCTCTTCCCTCTTTCTGCACCCCTCTTGCCTCTTTCTGCACCCCTGTTCCTTCTTTCTGCTCTTCTTTTGTTTCTTTCTGCACCTCTCTTGCTTCTTTCTGCACCCCTCTCACCTCTTTCTCCTCCCCGTTCCCCTTTTTTGCATCTCTGTTGCTTCTTTCTGCACTACACTTGCCTCTTTCTCCACCCCTCATCCCTCTTTCTGCACCTCTGTTGCTTCATTCTGCAGTTCTCTTGCTTCTTTCTGCACCTCTGTTCCTTCTTTCTGCACTTATTTTGTTTCTTTCTGCAACTCTCTTGCTTCTTTCTGTATCCTCTTGCCTCTTTCTCCACCCCACTTCCCCCTTTCTGCATCTCTGTTGCTTCTTTCTGCACTTCCTCTTGCTTCTTTCTGTACCTCTCTTGCTTCTTTCTGCACCCCTTGTGGCTCTTTCTGCACCCCTCTTCCTCTCTTTCTGCACTTCTCTTGCCTCTTTCTGCACCTCTGTTGCTTCTTTCTGCACTTCTTTTTGTTTCTTTCTGCACCTCTCTTGCTCCTTTCTGCACCCTCGTGCCTCTTTCTCTGCACACCTCTTCCTCTCTTAATGCACTCCTCTTGCCTCTTTGTGCACCTCTGTTGCTTCTTTGTGCACTTTGTTTGTTTTTTTCTGCACTTCTCTTGCTTCTTTCTGCAACTCTCTTGCTTATTTCTGCACTACTCTTGCTTTTTTCTGCATCCACTCTTCACTCTTTCTGCACCCCCTCTTGCCTCTTTCTGCACCCTGTTCCTTCTTTCTGCTCATCTTTTGTTTCTTTCTGCACCTTTCTTGCTTCTCTCGGCACCACTCTCAACACTTTCTCCACCCCCCTTCCCCTTTTTGCATCTCTGTTGCTTCTTTCTGCAGTTCTCTTGCTTCTTTCTGCACCTCTGTCCCTTCTTTCTGCAACCCTTGTGCCTCTTTCTGCAACCCGTCCTCCCTCTTCACTGCTCCCCGCTTGCCTCTTTCTGCACCTCTGTTCCTTCTATCTGCACTTCTTTTGTTTCTTTCTACAACTCTCTAGCTTTGTTCTGTATCCCTCTTGCCTCTTTCTCTCACCCTACTTCCCCTTTTACATCTCTGATGCTGCTTTCTGCACTTCTCTTGCCTCTTTCTGTACCTCAGTCCCGTCTTTCTGCAACCCTTGTGCCTCTTTTTGCACCCCTCTTCCCTCATTCTGCTCCCCTCTTGTCTCTTTCTGCACCCCTCTATTGCTTCTTTCTTGGCACTTCTTTTGTTTCTTTCTGCACCTCTCTTGCATCTTTCTGCACTGCTCGTGAGCCTCTTTCTGCACCCCCTCGTCCCTCTTTCTGCACCCTCCTGCCTCTTTCTGTACCTCTGTTCCTTCTTTCTGCACTTTTTTAGTTTCTTTCTGCACCTCTCTTGCTTCTTTCACCCCTCTTGCTTCTTTCTGTGCCACATATGCCTCTTTCACACCCCTCTTCCCTCTTTTTCTGTGCACCCCTCTTGCCTCTTTCTGCACCTCTGTTCCTTCCTTTCTGCACTTCTTTAGTTTCTTTCTGCAACTCTCTTGTTTCTTTCTGTATCCCTCTTGCATCTTTCTCCACCCAACTTCCCTCTTTCTGCATCTCTGTTGCTTCTTTCTGCACTTCTCTTGCTTCTTTCTGTACACTCTCTTGCACTTTCTGCAACCCTAGTGCCTCTTTCTGCACCCCTCTTCTATCTTTCTGCACCCCTCTTGCATCTTTCTGCACCTCTGTTCCTTCTTTCTGCACTTCTTTTGTTTCTTTCTGCAGCTCTATTGCTTCTTTCTGCACGCCCTTGCCTCTTTCTCCACCACCCTTCATCACTATTCTTCACCCCTGTTGCCTCTTTCTGCCCACCTCTGTTCCTTCTTTCTGCACTTTCTTTTTGTTTCTTTCTGCAGCTCTCTTGCTTCTTTCTGCACCCTCTTGCCTCTTTCTCCAATCAATCCACCCTCTTTCTGCACCCCTGCTTGCCTCTTTCTGCACCTCTGTTCTGCTTCTTTCTGCACTTCTTTTGTTTCTTTCTGCACCTCTCTTGCTTCTTTCTGCACCCCTCGTGCCTCTTTCTGCACACCTCTTCCCTCTTTTTGCACTCCTCTTGCCTCTTTCATGCACCTCTATTGCTTCTTTCTGCACTCTCTCTTGCTTCTTTCTGCACCCACATGCCTCTTTCTGCACCCTCTTCTATCTTTCTGCACCCTCTTGCATCTTTCTGCACCTCTGTTCCTTCTTTCTGCACTTCTTTTGTTTTTTTCTGCAGCTCTATTGCTTCTTTCTGCACGCCCTTGCCTCTTTCTCCACCACCCTTCACACATTCTTCACCCTGTTGCCTCTTTCTGCACCTCTGTTCCTTCTTTCTGCATCATCTTTTGTTTCTTTCTGCAGCCTTTCTTGCTTCTCTCTGCACCCTCTTGCCTCTTTCTCCACAATCCACCCTCTTTCTGCATCCCTGTTGCTTCTTTCTGCAGTTCTCTGTGCTGTCTTTCTGCACCTCTTGTCCCTTCTTTCTGCACATCCCTTTGCTGCCTCTTTCTGCACCCCGTCTTCCCTCTTACTGCTCCCCTCTTGCCTCTTTCTGCACCTCTGTTCCTTCTATCTGCACTTCTTTTGTTTCTTTCTCACCATACTCTCTACCGCTTCTGTTCTGTATCCCTCTTGCCTCTTTCTGCACCCTACTTCCTCTTTCTGCACTCTCTGATGCTTCTTTCTGCACTTCTCTTGCCTCTTTCTGTACCTCTGTCCCGTCTTTCTGCAACCCTTGTGCCTCTTTTCGCACCCCTCTTCCGACATCATTCTTGCCTCTTCTGCCTCTATGTCTTCTTTCTGCACCTCTGTTCCTTCTTTCTGCACTTCTTTTGTTTCTTTCTGCACCTCTCTTGCTTTTCTGCACTGCTCGTGCCTCTTTCTGCACCCCTCTTCCCTCTTTCTGCACTCCTCCTGCCTCTTTCTGTACCTCTGTTCCTTCTTTCTGCACTTCTTTAGTTTCTTTCTGCACCTCTCTTGCTTCTTTCTGCACCCTCTTGCTTCTTTCTGTGACCACTATGCCTCTTTCACACCCCTCTTCCCTCTTTCTGCACCCCTCTTGCCTCTTTCTGCACCTCTGTTCCTTCTTTCTGCACTTCTTTTGTTTCTTTCTGCACCTCTCTTGTTTCTTTCTGTATCCCTCTTGCATCTTTCTCCACCCCACTTCCCCCTTTCTGCATCTCTGTTGCTTCTTTATGCACTTCTCTTGCTTCTTTCTGTACCTCTCTTGCACTTTCTGCACCCCATCGTGCCTCTTTCTGCACCCCTCTTCTATCTTTCTGCACCCCTCTTGCATCTTTCTGCACCTCTGTTCCTTCTTTCTGCACTTCTTTTGTTTTTTTCTGCAGCTCTATTGCTTCTTTCTGCACGCCCTTGCCTCTTTCTCACACTCATCCTCTTCACACATTCTTCACCCACTGTTGCCTCTTTCTGCACCTCTGTTCCTTCTTTCTGCACTTCTTTTGTTTCTTTCTGCAGCTCTCTTGCTTCTTTCTGCACCCCCTTGCCTCTTTCTCCAACAATCCACCCTCTTTCTGCACCCCTGTTGCCTCTTTCTGCACCTCTGTTCTGTCTTTCTGCACTTCTCTTGTTTCTTTCTGCACATCTCTTGCTTCTTTCTGCGCCCACATGCCTCTTTCTGCACACCTCTTCCCTCTTTTTGCACCCCTCTTGCCTCTTTCCGCACCTCTGTTACTTCTTTCTGCACTCCTCTTGCTTCTTTCTGCGCCTCACATGCCTCTTTCTGCATCCCTCTTCTATCTTTCTGCACCCCTCTTGCCTCTTTCTGCACCTCTGTTCCTTCTTTCTGCACTTCTTTTGTTTCTTTCTGCAGCTCTCTTGCTTCTTTCTGCACGCCCTTGCCTCTTTCTCCACCACCTTTCACACTTCTTCACCCTGTTGCCTCTTTCTGCACCTCTGTTCCTTCTTTCTGCACTTCTTTTGTTTCTTTCTGCAGCTCTCTTGCTTCTTTCTGCACCCCCTTGCCTCTTTCTCCAACAATCCACCCTCTTTCTGCACCCCTGTTGCCTCTTTCTGCACCTCTGTTCTGTCTTTCTGCACTTCTTTTGTTTCTTTCTGCACATCTCTTGCTTCGTTCTGCGCCCCACATGCCTCTTTCTGCACACCTCTTCCCTCTTTCTGCACCCCTCTTGCCTCTTTCCGCACCTCTATTACTTCTTTCTGCACTCCTCTTGCTTCTTTCTGCACTCATTGTGCCTCTTTCACACCCCTCTTTGTGCACCTCTTGCCTCTTTCTGCACCTCTGTTCCTTCTTTCTGCACTTCTTTTGTTTCTTTCTGCACCTCTCGCTTCTTTCTGCACTCCTCTTACCCTCTTTCTGCCCACGCTCCCTCTTTGCATCTCTGTTCCTCTTTCTGCACCCTCTTGCCTCTTTCTGCACCTCATCCTTCTTTCTGCACCTCTGTTCCTTTATTCTGCACTTCTCTTGCTTCTTTCTGCACCTCTGTTGCTTTTTCTGCACTTCTGTGTTCTTTCTGCACCTCTCTTGCTTCTTTCTGCATCCTCTTGCCTCTTTCTGCACCCTTGCTTCCTCTCTTTCTGCACCTCTGTTGTTTCTTTCTGCACTTCTCTTGCTTCTTTCTGCACCTCTCTTGCTTCTTTCTGCACCCCTCTGTGCCTCTTTCTGCACCCCTCTTCCCTCTTTCTGCACTCCTCTTGCCTCTTTCTGCACCTCTGTTGCTTCTTTCTGCACTTCTTTTGTTTCTTTCTGCACCTCTCTTGCTCCTTTCTGCACCCTCGTGCCTCTTTCTGCACCACCTCTTCCCTCTTAATGCACTCCTCTTGCCTCTTTGTGCACCTCTGTTGCTTCTTTCTGCACTTCTGTTTGTTTTTTCTGCACTTCTCTTGCTTCTTTCTGCACCTCTCTTGCTTCTATCTGCACTACTCGTGCTTCTTTCTGCACCACTCTTCCCTCTTTCTGCACCCGTCTTGCCTCTTTCTGCACCCTGTTCCTTCTTTCTGCTCATCGTCTGTTTCTTTCTGCACCTTTCTTGCTTCTCTCTGCACTCACTCTCAACACTTTCTCCACCCCACTTCCCCTTTTTGCATCTCTGTTGCTTCTTTCTGCAGTTCTCTTGCTTCTTTCTGCACCTCTGTCCCTTGTTTCTGCAACCCTTGTGCCTCTTTCTGCACCCGTCTTCCCTCTTACTGCTCCCCTCTTGCCTCTTTCTGCACCTCTGTTGCTTCTTTCTGCACTTCTCTTGCCTCTTTCTGTACCTCTCTTGTTTCTTTCTGTATCCCTCTTGCATCTTTCTCCACCCCTCTTCCCCCTTTCTGCATCTCTGTTGCTTCTTTATGCACGTCTCTTGCTTCTTTCTGTACCTCTCTTGCTTCTTTATGCACCCCTTGTGCCTCTTTCTGTACCCCTCTTCCCTCTTTCTGCACTCCTCTTCCCTCTTTGTGCACCTCTGTTGCTTCTTTCTGCACTTCTTTTGTTTCTTTCTGCACCCCTCTTGCATGTTTGTGCACCTCTGTTCCTTCTTTCTGGACTTCTTTGTTTCTTTCTGCAGCTCTCTTGCTTTCTCTGCACCCCTTGCCTCTTCCTCCACCACCCTTCCACATTCTTCAACCCTGTTGCCTCTTTCTGCACCTCTGTTCCTTCTTTCTGCACTTCTTTTGTTTCTTTCTGCACACCTCTTGCTTCTTTCTGCACCCCTCGTGCCTCTTTTTGCACCCCTCTTGCCTCTTTCTGCACCTCTGTTGCTTCTTTCTGCACTACTCTTACTTCTTTCTGCACCTCTCTTGCTTTTTTCTGCACCACTCATGCTTCTTTCTGCACCCCTCTTCCCTCTTTCTGCACCCCTCTTGCCTCTTTCTGCACCCCTGTTCCTTCTTTCTGCTCTTCTTTTGTTTCTTTCTGCACCTCTCTTGCTTCTTTCTGCACCCCTCTCACCTCTTTCTCCTCCCCGTTCCCCTTTTTTGCATCTCTGTTGCTTCTTTCTGCACTACACTTGCCTCTTTCTCCACCCCTCATCCCTCTTTCTGCACCTCTGTTGCTTCATTCTGCAGTTCTCTTGCTTCTTTCTGCACCTCTGTTCCTTCTTTCTGCACTTATTTTGTTTCTTTCTGCAACTCTCTTGCTTCTTTCTGTATCCTCTTGCCTCTTTCTCCACCCCACTTCCCCCTTTCTGCATCTCTGTTGCTTCTTTCTGCACTTCTCTTGCTTCTTTCTGTACCTCTCTTGCTTCTTTCTGCACCCCTTGTGGCTCTTTCTGCACCCCTCTTCCCTCTTTCTGCACTTCTCTTGCCTCTTTCTGCACCTCTGTTGCTTCTTTCTGCACTTCTTTTGTTTCTTTCTGCACCTCTCTTGCTCCTTTCTGCACCCCTCGTGCCTCTTTCTGCACACCTCTTCCCTCTTAATGCACTCCTCTTGCCTCTTTGTGCACCTCTGTTGCTTCTTTGTGCACTTTGTTTGTTTTTTTCTGCACTTCTCTTGCTTCTTTCTGCAACTCTCTTGCTTATTTCTGCACTACTCTTGCTTTTTTCTGCACCACTCTTCACTCTTTCTGCACCCCTCTTGCCTCTTTCTGCACCCCTGTTCCTTCTTTCTGCTCATCTTTTGTTTCTTTCTGCACCTTTCTTGCTTCTCTCTG
The DNA here is from genome assembly GCA_963921515.1 of Calotriton arnoldi. Lineage (NCBI taxonomy): Eukaryota > Metazoa > Chordata > Amphibia > Caudata > Salamandridae > Calotriton > Calotriton arnoldi. The sequence goes on from CAWUFW010005029.1 coordinate 1,329,579, forward strand.
CACCACTCTCAACACTTTCTCCACCCCACTTCCCCTTTTTGCATCTCTGTTGCTTCTTTCTGCAGTTCTCTTGCTTCTTTCTGCACCTCTGTCCCTTCTTTCTGCAACCCTTGTGCCTCTTTCTGCACCCGTCTTCCCTCTTACTGCTCCCCGCTTGCCTCTTTCTGCACCTCTGTTCCTTCTATCTGCACTTCTTTTGTTTCTTTCTACAACTCTCTAGCTTTGTTCTGTATCCCTCTTGCCTCTTTCTCCACCCTACTTCCCCTTTTTACATCTCTGATGCTGCTTTCTGCACTTCTCTTGCCTCTTTCTGTACCTCAGTCCCGTCTTTCTGCAACCCTTGTGCCTCTTTTTGCACCCCTCTTCCCTCATTCTGCTCCCCTCTTGTCTCTTTCTGCACCTCTATTGCTTCTTTCTGCACTTCTTTTGTTTCTTTCTGCACCTCTCTTGCATCTTTCTGCACTGCTCGTGCCTCTTTCTGCACCCCTCGTCCCTCTTTCTGCACTCCTCCTGCCTCTTTCTGTACCTCTGTTCCTTCTTTCTGCACTTTTTTAGTTTCTTTCTGCACCTCTCTTGCTTCTTTCTGCACCCCTCTTGCTTCTTTCTGTGCCACATATGCCTCTTTCACACCCCTCTTCCCTCTTTCTGCACCCCTCTTGCCTCTTTCTGCACCTCTGTTCCTTCTTTCTGCACTTCTTTAGTTTCTTTCTGCACCTCTCTTGTTTCTTTCTGTATCCCTCTTGCATCTTTCTCCACCCAACTTCCCCCTTTCTGCATCTCTGTTGCTTCTTTATGCACTTCTCTTGCTTCTTTCTGTACCTCTCTTGCACTTTCTGCACCCCTAGTGCCTCTTTCTGCACCCCTCTTCTATCTTTCTGCACCCCTCTTGCATCTTTCTGCACCTCTGTTCCTTCTTTCTGCACTTCTTTTGTTTTTTTCTGCAGCTCTATTGCTTCTTTCTGCACGCCCTTGCCTCTTTCTCCACCACCCTTCACACATTCTTCACCCCTGTTGCCTCTTTCTGCACCTCTGTTCCTTCTTTCTGCACTTCTTTTGTTTCTTTCTGCAGCTCTCTTGCTTCTTTCTGCACCCCCTTGCCTCTTTCTCCAACAATCCACCCTCTTTCTGCACCCCTGTTGCCTCTTTCTGCACCTCTGTTCTGTCTTTCTGCACTTCTTTTGTTTCTTTTTTGCACATCTCTTGCTTCTTTCTGCGCCCCACATGCCTCTTTCTGCACACCTCTTCCCTCTTTTTGCACCCCTCTTGCCTCTTTCCGCACCTCTATTACTTCTTTCTGCACTCCTCTTGCTTCTTTCTGCGCCCCACATGCCTCTTTCTGCACCCCTCTTCTATCTTTCTGCACCCCTCTTGCATCTTTCTGCACCTCTGTTCCTTCTTTCTGCACTTCTTTTGTTTTTTTCTGCAGCTCTATTGCTTCTTTCTGCACGCCCTTGCCTCTTTCTCCACCACCCTTCACACATTCTTCACCCCTGTTGCCTCTTTCTGCACCTCTGTTCCTTCTTTCTGCACTTCTTTTGTTTCTTTCTGCAGCTCTCTTGCTTCTTTCTGCACCCCCTTGCCTCTTTCTCCAACAATCCACCCTCTTTCTGCACCCCTGTTGCCTCTTTCTGCACCTCTGTTCTGTCTTTCTGCACTTCTTTTGTTTCTTTCTGCACATCTCTTGCTTCTTTCTGCGCCCCACATGCCTCTTTCTGCACACCTCTTCCCTCTTTTTGCACCCCTCTTGCCTCTTTCCGCACCTCTATTACTTCTTTCTGCACTCCTCTTGCTTCTTTCTGCACTCATTGTGCCTCTTTCACACCCCTCTTTGTGCACCCCTCTTGCCTCTTTCTGCACCTCTGTTCCTTCTTTCTGCACTTCTTTTGTTTCTTTCTGCACCTCTCGCTTCTTTCTGCACTCCTTTTGCCTCTTTCTGCACCCCTTGTGCCTCTTTCACACCCCTCTTCCGACAACCCTCTTGCCTCTTTCTGCACCTCTATTCCTTCTTTCTGCACCTCTGTTCCTTTTTGTTGCACTTCTTTTGTTTCTTTCTGCACGTCGCTTGCTTTTTTCGGCACCCCTCGTGCCTCTTTCTGCACCCCTCTTCCCTCTTTCTGCACTCCTCTTGCCTCCTTCTGCACCTTTGTTCCTTCTTTCTGTACTTCTTTAGTTTCTTTCTGCACCTCTCTTGCTTCTTTCTGCACCCCTCTTGCTTCTTTCTGCAACCCCTTGTGCCTCTTTCACACCCCTCTTCCCTCTATCCGCACCCCACTTTCCTCTTTCTGCACCTCTGTTCTTTCTTTCTGCAATTCTTTTGTTTCTTTCTGCACCTCTCTTGTTTCTTTATGTATCCCGCTTGCCTCTTTCTCCACCCCACTTCCCCCTTTCTGCATCTCTGTTGCTTCTTTATGCACTTCTCTTGCTTCTTTCTGCACCTCTCTTGCTCCTTTCTGCACCCCATCGTGCCTCTTTCTGCACCCTTCTTCCCTCTTAATGCAATCCTCTTGCCTCTTTGTGCACCTCTGTTGCTTCTTTCTGCACTTCTTTTGTTTTTTTCTGCACTTCTCTTGCTTCTTTCTGCACCTCTCTTGCTTCTATCTGCACTACTCGTGCTTCTTTCTGCACCACTCTTCCCTCTTTCTGCACCCGTCTTGCCTCTTTCTGCACCCCTGTTCCTTCTTTCTGCTCATCGTCTGTTTCTTTCTGCACCTTTCTTGCTTCTCTCTGCACCACTCTCGCCACTTTCTCTACCCCTGTTCCCCCTTTTTGCATCTCTGTTGCTTCTTTCTGCACTTCACTTGCCTCTTTCTCCACCCCTCATCCCTCTTTCTGCACCTCTGTTGCTTCTTTCTGCAGTTCTCTTGCTTCTTTCTGCACCTCTGTCCCTTGTTTCTGCAACCCTTGTGCCTCTTTCTGCACCCGTCTTCCCTCTTACTGCTCCCCTCTTGCCTCTTTCTGCACCTCTGTTGCTTCTTTCTGCACTTCTCTTGCCTCTTTCTGTACCTCAGTCCCGTCTTTCTGCAACCCTTGTGCCTTTTTTTGCACCCCTCTTCCCTCATTCTGCTCCCCTCTTGTCTCTTTCTGCACCTCTATTGCTTCTTTCTGCACTTCTTTTGTTTCTTTCTGCACCTCTCTTGTATCTTTCTGCACCCCTCGTGCCTCTTTCTGCACCCCTCGTCCCTCTTTCTGCACTCCTCTTGCCTCTTTCTGTACCTCTGTTCCTTCTTTCTGCACTTCTTTAGTGTCTTTCTGCACCTCTCTTGCTTCTTTCTCACCCCTCTTGCTTCTTTCTGCACCCCATCTGCCTCTTTCACACCCCTCTTTCCTCTTTCTGCACCCCTCTTGCCTCTTTCTGCACCTCTGTTCCTTCTTTCTGCACTTCTTTAGTTTCTTTCTGCACCTCTCTTGTTTCTTTCTGTATCCCTCTTGTAGGACAGTAGGATCTGCTTCACATGGGTACCCCCACTTTTTGCTGATGCTTCACTGTTTTTCGACCTTAGTCTGGCTGGGGCCCTGCTAATCAGAACCCTAGCCTAGCTGCTTCCTCTCTAAAATGGTTTCCATGTGCCTTAGGCACATCTCGGATTGGAATCTGGAGTGCCCTTATAAGTCCCTAGTATATGGTATACTATGTACCCAGGGCATAGGTACCTCAGAGGCCTACCAGGGGCTGCAGCATGTATTGTGCCACCCCTGGAAGGCCATCCAAAATGACACCACAGGTCTGCTACTGCAGCCTGGGTAAGGTGGTGCATGCACCCCTTACTGTGATATAGGCTACCTATATCACTACATACATACACACATATAAACCTATAAGTCACTCCTATGTCAGGCCTTATCAATCCTGAAGGCAGAGTGCGTGGTTCCTATGTGAGAGGGTGCCCCTGCATGAGCTGGGCCCCTCTACAGCGTTCGGAGACCCTTCTCTGATGCTGTTTGTGGTGCAGCCCGACCATATACTCTTAAGCGCATTATAACCTTGCGTTAAATGCTAACTTTGGGATGGCTGCACGGAAACATGTCGTGTTTGGTGTCAAACATCTTGGAATACTACCCCCGCCAGTTCTGGCGGCGGGGGTAGCATTCCACCCTTCTAGAGGAGAGACATGTACACACCGGTATACCCGGTACTGACTTTCCAGAGCCCTGGCATCACAAAATGGATGCCGCTGCCACAGACACGAGTCTGGCCTCCTGCTGCTGACCGAAACTCCGGCAGGGAGGCCTGGACAATAGGTTTCCTGTCCCAGGGAGGTGTAACCACCTCCCCAGACAGGATAGTGTGTATTGGGGCTGGGCGGGAGCACTCTCTGGTGCTTTGAAGTCCTGCACTGGGGACACATTTGGTGTCCCTGTGCATACCCCAGTTCAAACCGGCTCAGGGGCTTCCAGCCCCTGCTCTGGCGTGAAACTGGACAAAGGGAAAGGGGTGTAACGACCCCTCTGCCCTGACCCTCCCATAGGTGGGACCACAGAGTATGTCCAACCCCTACCTTAGTATAAGTATGGGACCCCAGTCCTTAGGACTTTAGATTTACCTGGACGAAACTCTGACACAGAATCCTGGACCTTCGATGCTCTACTTCAATATTAGAGGACTGAAGAATCTCCCTTGGGGTCAAGGAGTGACTCCCCTGCTTGGCAGGCACCAAAGAAGCAATTGTCCGGTCTGCATCGCTGAAGCTCCCGCCGGACGCCGAAGTCTTTGCATCACCAGAGGTGGATTTCCAGACTTCACCGAGGCTACCCTGAGTCTCCAGCAAAGCTGAGGCCCATAGCTGTTGTGGGTAACGTGGAACTGTGACCCCTGGACACCAATCACATTTGCACCCCTGACCTTGACTGGTAGGTCGCTCCCCCACCACACAGCTCCGTCTGTGTGCCCTGCTGCTGCCCCTGATTGTGCTCGTTTTCCTTTCTGTGCCCCCTTGCTGCCCCTGATTGTGCTCGTTTTTCCTTTCTGTGCCCCCCTTGCTGCCCCTGATTGTGCTCGTTTTCCTTTCTGTGCCCCCTTGCTGCCCCTCATTGTGCTAGTTTTTCCTTTCTGTGCCCCCTTGCTGCCCCTGATTGTGCTCGTTTTTTTCCTTTCTGTGACCCCTTGCTGCCCCTGATTGTGCTCGTTTTTCCTTTCTGTGCCCCCTTGGTGCCCCTGATTGTGCTCGTTTTTTCCTTTCTGTGCCCCCCTTGCTGCCCCTGATTGTGCTCGTTTTTCCTTTCTGTGCCCCCTTGCTGCCCCTGATTGTGCTCGTTTTCCTTTCTGTGCCCCCTTGCTGCCCCTGATTGTGCTCGTTTTTTTCCTTTCTGTGCCCCCTTGATGCCCTGATTGTGCTCGTTTTCCCTTCTGTGCCTGTTTCCCGCGCTGCGCCCCTGCGGCCCCGCCCCCTCACTGCCCATTTGCTGCCCCACTCCCTGCTCCTCCCTCCCACCTCCCCATTTATGGCGGCCGCTGCGTGGTGAAGAGAGCGACCCCTGACCTTGACTGGTAGGTCGCTCCCCACCACACAGCTCCGTTTGTGTGCCCTGCTGCTGACCCTGATTGTGCTCGTTTTCCTTTCTGTGCCCCCTTGCTGCCCCTGATTGTGCTCGTTTTTCCTTTCTGTGCCCCCCTTGCTGCCCCTGATTGTGCTCGTTTTTCCTTTCTGTGCCCCCTTGCTGCCCCTGATTGTGCTCGTTTTTCCTTTCTGTGCCCCCTTGCTGCCCCTGATTGTGCTCGTTTTTCCTTTCTGTGCCCCCTTGCTGCCCCTGATTGTGCTCGTTTTTCCTTTCTGTGCCCCCCTTGCTGCCCCTGATTGTGCTCGTTTTCCTTTCTGTGCCCCCTTGCTGCCCCTGATTGTGCTCATTTTTTCCTTTCTGTGCCCCCTTGCTGCCCCTGATTGTGCTCGTTTTTTTCCTTTCTGTGCCCCCTTGATGCCCTGATTGTGCTCGTTTTCCCTTCTGTGCCTGTTTCCCGCCGCTGCGCCTGCGGCCCCGCCCCCTCACTGCCCATTCGCTGCCCCACTCCCTGCTCCTCCCTCCCACCTCCCCATTTATGGCGGCCGCTGCGTGGTGAAGAGAGCGACCCCTGACCTTGACTGGTAGGTCGCTCCCCCACCACACAGCTCCGTCTGTGTGCCCTGCTGCTGCCCCTGATTGTGCTCGTTTTTCCTTTCTGTGCCCCCTTGCTGCCCCTGATTGTGCTCGTTTTTCCTTTCTGTGCCCCCTTGCTGCCCCTGATTGTGCTCGTTTTTCCTTTCTGTGCCCCCTTGCTGCCCCTGATTGTGCTCGTTTTTCCTTTCTGTGCCCCCTTGCTGCCCCTGATTGTGCTCGTTTTCCTTTCTGTGCCCCCTTGCTGCCCCTGATTGTGCTCGTTTTTCCTTTCTGTGCCCCCTTGCTGCCCCTGATTGTGCTCGTTTTCCTTTCTGTGCCCCCTTGCTGCCCCTGATTGTGCTCGTTTTTCCTTTCTGTGCCCCCTTGCTGCCCCTGATTGTGCTCGTTTTTTTCCTTTCTGTGCCCCCTTGATGCCCTGATTGTGCTCGTTTTCCCTTCTGTGCCTGTTTCCCGCCGCTGCGCCCCTGCGGCCCTGCCCCCTCACTGCCCATTCGCTGCCCCATTCCCTGCTCCTCCCCCCACCTCCCCATTTATGGCGGGACGTGCGCAGCGGGCGCGCCTAAGGCAAGCCCGTCTGCGCCTGTCCGCGCCGTGACCGCGCCCAGCGCCAGACCCCCTGGTCCGGGCATCCCCCGCGCCCGCCACATCAACAGACGACGATACGACGCCAGCACCCTCCACGCACTCAACCCCGGAAAAGATCACGCCTGCTACCAGGCCACCCTGAAGCGCACCAAAGGGCCCTTCACCTGCCGGAACTGCAGCTTCGCCAGCACCCGCCCCGCCAAACCACCACCCAGGAAAGAACCCAACTACCTCAGATGCATCCTCCTCAACACCCGCTCCGCCCGCAAACACGCCATCGAACTCTGGGACCTTCTCGACTCAACCTCCCCAGACGTCGCATTCCTGACGGAGACCTGGCTGAATCCCGCTTCAGCCGCCGACATCGCCATTGCCATCCCGGACGGATACAAGATCACCCGCAGGGACCGCACCAACGGAGTCGGAGGAGGCATCGCCATCGTCCACAGGAACACCCTCAGAGTCTCAACCAACACCGACGACACCCTCAGCACCGCCGAACACATGCACTTCCAGATCCACACCGATCCCAACACCACCCTCAGAGGAACCCTCATCTACAGACCCCCGGACCCCGACCACAGTTCAGCGATTCCATCGCTGACTTCGTCAGCACACACGCCATCGCCTCCATGGACTACATCCTCCTCGGGGACCTGAACTTCCACCTCGAGAACAACAACGACACCAACTCCACCACCCTGATCGACAACCTCGCCACCCTCGGACTCAGACAGCTCGTGACTACACCCACCCACGCCGCCGGCCACACGCTCTATTCCATCTTTTCCGCAAGCCCACACGTCTCCTTCAACCACACCTCCGAACCCCACTGGACTGACCACCACTGCATCCACTTCACCTACAGGAAGCCCCCCACGCACCACCGCACCGAACAAATGCCTCGCCGCTGCTGGAGCAGAGTCACGGAAGACCAGCTAACCACAACCCTCGCCCTGAGCCCACCCGCCGAACCCTCCGACCCCGACACCGCCGCCCGCAACCTCAGACAGTGGATCGACGACTGCGCCAACACCCTCGCCCCGCTCAAGAATCCGCCCAACAGCCACACCAGCAAGAAAGCCACCTGGTTCACCGAAGACCTCCAGGCCTCCAAACGAACATGCCGAAAACTGGAGAAGATCTGGCTCCACGAACAGACAGCGGACAGCTACGCCGCCCACAAGAGCGCCACCCGCAGTCACCATCACCTCATCAGATCCGCCAAAGGGCCTCACTCAAAGACCGCCTGAGACAACAACGCACACAACAGCAAAGAGCTCTTCAACATCGTGAAGGAACTCTCCAACCCCAGCTCCAACACCAACGACATCCAGCCGTCGCGAGACCTGTGCGACTCACTGGCCACCTTCTTCCACCGCAAAATCGCCGACATCCACGACAGCTTCAACACCACGACTGCCCCGGCAACCACCGAGACCACTGCCCCCACAACCACCAACCGCCTGCTCTCCTGGACCAACATCAACGACGAGGACACCAGCGAGATCATGAACACCATCCACTCCGGTTCACCGCTAGACCCGTGCCCTCACCACATCTTCAACAAAGCCAGTACAGCCATCGCGCCCCATCTCCGGAAAATAATCAACATCTCCTTCGAGACAGCAACCTTCCCGGAAAGCTGGAAGCACGCCGAGATCACCGCCTTACTCAAGAAACCCAAGGCAGACCCCAAGGACCTCAAGAACTTCCGACCCATCTCTCTGCTCCCGTTCCCCGCGAAGGTCACTGAGAAAATCGTCAACAAACAACTGACCCGCTACCTCGAGGAGAACAACATCCTGGACCCTTCCCAGTCCGGCTTCCGCAGCAACCACAGCACCGAAACCGCCCTCATCGCCGCCACCGATGACATCAGGACCCTGCTAGACAACGGAGAAACAGCAGCGCTCATCCTCCTGGACCTATCAGCCTCCTTCGACACGGTCTGCCACCACACACTACGAACACGCCTTCACGACGCCGGGATCCAGAGAAGGCCCTGGACTGGACCACATCCTTCCTTTCCGGCAGAACACAAAGCGTCCACCTCGCCCCTTCCGATCCAAGGCCACCAAGATCATCTGCGGCATACCCCAAGGCTCCTCCCTCAGCCCAACGCTGTTCAACATCTACATGGCACCCCTCGCCCACGTCGCCCGACAGCACAACCTCAACATCATCTCCTACGCCGATGACACCCAGCTGATCCTCTCCCTCACCAAATACCCTCACACCGCCAAAGCCCACCTCCACGAAGGAATGAAGGCCGTCGCCGAATGGATGAGGACCAGCCGCCTGAAGCTGAAGTCGGACAAGACGGAGGTCCTCATCCTTGGTTCCAACCCTTCAGCCTGGGACGACTCCTGGTGGCCGACATCACTGGGAACAGCCCCGCCACCCACCGACCACGTACGCAACCTAGGGGTCATCCTCGACCCCACCCTCTCCATGACTAAGCAGGTCAACGCCGTTTCCTCATCCTGCTTCAACATCCTCCGAATGCTCCACAGGATCTTCAAATGGATCCCCACCGAAACAAGAAAAACAGTCACCCAGGCCCTCGTCACCAGCAGGCTGGACTACGGAAACGCCCTCTACGCAGGAACGACGGCTAGGCTCCTGAGATGGCTGCAACGCATCCAGAATGCCTCTGCACGTCTTATCCTCGACATCCCCCGATGCAGCCACATCACACCCCACCTGAGAGACCTGCACTGGCTCCCTGTCAACAAGAGGATAACCTTCAAGCTCCTCACCCACGCACACAAAGCACTCCACAACTCCGGACCAGCCTACCTCAACAGACGACTCAGCTTCTACACCCCCACCCGCCAGCTCCGCTCGACCAGCCTCGCCCTCGCCACAGTCCCCCGCATCCGGAAAACGAGCGCCGGCGGCAGATCCTTCTCCCACCTCGCCGCCAAGACCTGGAACACCCTCCCCACCAACCTCCGACAGACCCAAGACCTACTGGCCTTCAGAAGACTCCTCAAGACCTGGCTCTTCGATCAGTAGCAGCACCACCCCCTCTTCCCCCAGCGCCTTGAGACCCTCGCGGGTATGTAGTGCGCTTTATAAGTGACATGATTGATTGATTGATTGATTGATTGATTGCTTGATTGATCCTCTTCTGGGTCTCCCACGAAGTTGTGCTTTGAACTCCGAGTAGCCCCAGCCTCCAGCACCAACTGCACCGAAGATCACTGGCCTCCACTCCACGAGTGTCCTGTGAGCCAGCTCCACGTGCGTTGACTCGAGGCTCCTTTGCGGTCGCTAGTCTGCTGGCTAGTAGGCTCTCCCAAAGGCCAATCTTCTTCTGCTTGGGCTCCAACTTGCCGTTGCCAAGGCTTGTTGGGTCCAATCTGGCCGCCGACACCCCTGCAATCGACAGACGTTGTGGGACAGCTCGAATCCAGCTCCTGGTTGTCGTCGATGCCTCCTGGACCTCGTGGCTGAAGAGTCAAGATGACTATAAACCTACCTGAAGCACTCGACATCGGTGGGCATCTGCTCATAGCCTTCCTGGTCACTGGCTAGTGACCCAGACTCTGTCCCCTCTGCTTTCAGGTTCTTCAGATCTTCGATCCACCTTTGGATCCACCCGAACACTTTCGACTTGGCCGCCAGCAGCACTTTGCAGCAGATCGCCATTGAAAACGACGACGAAACCCGACCCCGAAAGACACCTATGCACCCTGCTCCCCTGGGTGAGGTAACTCGAGTACTCTGGTGCTCCCGTGGGTATTGACACTAGAACAGCCTAGTTCTAAAAGGGTTTGCTCCAAGTCCTCCTCTAAGTGTCCCTTTTCTTTAAACTTCCAACCGCGACTTTCCCCATAGAAGTCAACGGCGATTCGTGGCTGTGTTCTTACACTGCACGCGTCCCCGTGGGTCCCCTGTGTCACTACCTTGGGTGGTTCCTTGTGGTCCAAGCACTTCTACAGGCTCTAGGCCCTGTGTCTAGCTCAGTCGTGGTTCTTATACCACTTTATTGGTATATGGTTTGGTACGCCCCTAGGGCTCAAACGTGTATTTGTGCTATTACTGTAGATAACTAACTTATAACGTATGTACTTCGAACTCTAGCCTCATAAAGAGACTAGAGGGGTGTGTTTAGCAATAAATACATATATTTTGAATATATACCTGGTGTGGTCCTCTTTCATTTGGTCACTCAAGAGATTATAGACTGGTAAAACAAGCTGCTTTACATTCCTTCAAGACTTAGCCTGAAGGCTGCTCTCCATAGCTACCACTAGGATAGCTTTCAATAAAGGTTGTCTTTAACCTATCTCCAATAAGGGGTTGTTTGGACTGGTGCAAGGTGCCCACTATAATTAGTGGACAGCATATGCCAGGCCAACTTCTCACACCTCTTGCATCTTTCTCCACCCAACTTCCCCCTTTCTGCATCTCTGTTGCTTCTTTATGCACTTCTCTTGCTTCTTTCTGTACCTCTCTTGCACTTTCTGCACCCCTCGTGAATCTTTCTGCACCCCTCTTCTGTCTTTCTGCACCCCTCTTGCCTCTTTGTGCACCTCTGTTGCTTCTTTCTGCACTTCTTTTGTTTCTTTCTGCACCCCTCTTGCATCTTTCTGCACCACTGTTCCTTCTTTCTGCACTTCTTTTGTTTTTTTCTGCAGCTCTCTTGCTTCTTTCTGCATGCCCTTACCTCTTTCTCCACCACCCTTCACACATTCTTCACCCCTGTTGCCTCTTTCTGCACCTCTGTTCCTTCTTTCTGCACTTCTTTTGTTTCTTTCTGTAGCTCTCTTGCTTCTTTCTGCACCCCCTTGCCTCTTTCTCCAACAATCCACCCTCTTTCTGCACCCCTGTTGCCTCTTTCTGCACCTCTGTTTCTTCTTTCTGCACCTCTGTTCCTTTTTGTTGCACTTCTTTTGTTTCTTTCTGCACGTCGCTTGCTTTTTTCTGCACCCCTCGTGCCTCTTTCTGCACCCCTCTTCCCTCTTTCTGCACTCCTCTTGCCTCCTTCTGCACCTTTGTTCCTTCTTTCTGTACTTATTTAGTTTCTTTCTGCACCTCTCTTGCTTCTTTCTGCACCCTCTTGCTTCTTTCTGCACCCCTCGTGCCTCTTTCTGCACCCTCTTCCCTCTTAATGCACTCCTCCTGCCTCTTTGTGCACCTCTGTTGCTTCTTTGTGCACTTTGTTTGTTTTTTTCTGCACTTCTCTTGCTTCTTTCTGCAACTCTCTTGCTTATTTCTGCACTACTCTTGCTTTTTCTGCACCACTCTTCACTTTTTCTGCACCCCTCTTGCCTCTTTCTGCACCCCTGTTCCTTCTTTCTGCTCATCTTTTGTTTCTTTCTGCACCTTTCTTGCTTCTCTCTGCACCACTCTCAATAGTTTCTCCACCCCACTTCCCCTTTTTGCATATCTGTTGCTTCTTTCTGCAGTTCTCTTGCTTCTTTCTGCACCTCTGTCCCTTCTTTCTGCAACCCTTGTGCCTCTTTCTGCACCCGTCTTCCCTCTTACTGCTCCCCGCTTGCCTCTTTCTGCACTTCTGTTCCTTCTTTCTGCACTTCTTTTGTTTCTTTCTACAACGCTCTAGCTTTGTTCTGTATCCCTCTTCCCTCTTTCTGCACTTCTCTTGCCTCTTTCTGTACCTCAGTCCCGTCTTTCTGCAACCCTTGTGCCTCTTTTTGCACCCCTCTTCCCTCATTCTGCTCCCCTCTTGTCTCTTTCTGCACCTCTATTGCTTCTTTCTGCACTTCTTTTGTTTCTTTCTGCACCTCTCTTGCATCTTTCTGCACCCCTCGTGTCTCTTTCAGCACCCCTCGTCCCTCTTTCTGCACTCCTCTTGCCTCTTTCTGTACCTCTGTTCCTTCTTTCTGCACTTCTTTAGTTTCTTTCTGCACCTCTCTTGCTTCTTTCTCACCCCTCTTGCTTCTTTCTGCACCCCATGTGCCTCTTTCACACCCCTCTTCCTTCTTTCTGCACCCCTCTTGCCTCTTTCTGCACCTCTGTTCCTTCTTTCTGCACTTCTTTTGTTTCTTTCTGCACCTCTCTTGTTTCTTTCTGTATCCATCTTGCATCTTTCTCCACCCAACTTCCCCCTTTCTGCATCTCTGTTGCTTCTTTATGCACTTCTCTTGCTTCTTTCTGTACCTCTCTTGCACTTTCTGCACCCCTAGTGCCTCTTTCTGCACCCCTCTTCTGTCTTTCTGCACTCCTCTTGCCTCTTTGTGCACCTCTGTTGCTTCTTTCTGCACTTCTTTTGTTTCTTTCTGCACCCCTCTTGCATCTTTCTGCACCACTGTTCCTTCTTTCTGCACTTCTTTTGTTTTTTTCTGCAGCTCTCTTGCTTCTTTCTGCATGCCCTTACCTCTTTCTCCACCACCCTTCACACATTCTTCACCCCTGTTGCCTCTTTCTGCACCTCTGTTCCTTCTTTCTGCACTTCTTTTGTTTCTTTCTGTAGCTCTCTTGCTTCTTTCTGCACCCCCTTGCCTCTTTCTCCAACAATCCACCCTCTTTCTGCACCCCTGTTGCCTCTTTCTGCACCTCTGTTTCTTCTTTCTGCACCTCTGTTCCTTTTTGTTGCACTTCTTTTGTTTCTTTCTGCACGTCGCTTGCTTTTTTCTGCACCCCTCGTGCCTCTTTCTGCACCCCTCTTCCCTCTTTCTGCACTCCTCTTGCCTCCTTCTGCACCTTTGTTCCTTCTTTCTGTACTTATTTAGTTTCTTTCTGCACCTCTCTTGCTTCTTTCTGCACCCTCTTGCTTCTTTCTGCACCCCTCGTGCCTCTTTCTGCACCCCTCTTCCCTCTTAATGCACTCCTCTTGCCTCTTTGTGCACCTCTGTTGCTTCTTTGTGCACTTTGTTTGTTTTTTTCTGCACTTCTCTTGCTTCTTTCTGCAACTCTCTTGCTTATTTCTGCACTACTCTTGCTTTTTTCTGCACCACTCTTCACTTTTTCTGCACCCCTCTTGCCTCTTTCTGCACCCCTGTTCCTTCTTTCTGCTCATCTTTTGTTTCTTTCCGCACCTTTCTTGCTTCTCTCTGCACCACTCTCAACAGTTTCTCCACCCCACTTCCCCTTTTTGCATATCTGTTGCTTCTTTCTGCAGATCTCTTGCTTCTTTCTGCACCTCTGTCCCTTCTTTCTGCAACCCTTGTGCCTCTTTCTGCACCCGTCTTCCCTCTTACTGCTCCCCGCTTGCCTCTTTCTGCACTTCTGTTCCTTCTTTCTGCACTTCTTTTGTTTCTTTCTACAACTCTCTAGCTTTGTTCTGTATCCCTCTTCCCTCTTTCTGCACTTGTCTTGCCTCTTTCTGTACCTCAGTCCCGTCTTTCTGCAACCCTTGTGCATCTTTTTGCACCCCTCTTCCCTCATTCTGCTCCCCTCTTGTCTCTTTCTGCACCTCTATTGCTTCTTTCTGCACTTCTTTTGTTTCTTTCTGCACCTCTCTTGCATCTTTCTGCACCCCTCGTGCCTCTTTCAGCACCCCTCGTCCCTCTTTCTGCACTCCTCTTGCCTCTTTCTGTACCTCTGTTCCTTCTTTCTGCACTTCTTTAGTTTCTTTCTGCACCTCTCTTGCTTCTTTCTCACCCCTCTTGCTTCTTTCTGCACCCCATGTGCCTCTTTCACACCCCTCTTCCTTCTTTCTGCACCCCTCTTGCCTCTTTCTGCACCTCTGTTCCTTCTTTCTGCACTTCTTTTGTTTCTTTCTGCACCTCTCTTGTTTCTTTCTGTATCCCTCTTGCATCTTTCTCCACCCAACTTCCCCCTTTCTGCATCTCTGTTGCTTCTTTATGCACTTCTCTTGCTTCTTTCTGTACCTCTCTTGCACTTTCTGCACCCTAGTGCCTCTTTCTGCACCCCTCTTCTGTCTTTCTGCACTCCTCTTGCCTCTTTGTGCACCTCTGTTGCTTCTTTCTGCACTTCTTTTGTTTCTTTCTGCACCCCTCTTGCATCTTTCTGCACCACTGTTCCTTCTTTCTGCACTTCTTTTGTTTTTTTCTGCAGCTCTATTGCTTCTTTCTGCATGCCCTTGCCTCTTTCTCCACCACCCTTCACACATTCTTCACCCCTGTTGCATCTTTCTGCACCTCTGTTCCTTCTTTCTGCACTTCTTTTGTTTCTTTCTGCAGCTCTCTTGCTTCTTTCTGTACCCCCTTGCCTCTTTCTCCAACAATCCACCCTCTTTCTGCACCCCTGTTGCCTCTTTCTGCACCTCTGTTCTGTCTTTCTGCACTTCTTTTGTTTCTTTCTGTACATCTCTTGCTTCTTTCTGCACCCCACATGGCTCTTTCTGCACACCTCTTCCCTCTTTTTGCACCCCTCTTGCCTCTTTACGCATCTCTGTTACTTCTTTCTGCACTCCTCTTGCTTCTTTCTGCACTCATTGTGCCTCTTTCACACCCCTCTTCCCTCTTTGTGCACCCCTCTTGCCTCTTTCTGCACCTCTGTTCCTTCTTTCTGCACTTCTTTTGTTTCTTTCTGCACCTCTCGTTCTTTCTGCAACCCTTGTGCCTCTTTTTGCACCCCTCTTCCCTCATTCTGCTCCCCTCTTGTCTCTTTCTGCACCTCTATTGCTTCCTTCTGCACTTCATTTGTTTCTTTCTGCACCTCTCTTGCATCTTTCTGCACCCCTCGTGCCTCTTTCTGCAACCCTCGTCCCTCTTTCTGCACTCCTCTTTCTGTACCTCTGTTCCTTCTTTCTGCACCCCTCTTGCTTCTTTCTGCACCTCTGTTCCTTCTTTCTGCACTTCTTTAGTTTCTTTCTGCACCTCTCTTGCTTCTTTCTGCACCCCTCTTGCTTCTTTCTGCACCCCATGTTCCTCTTTCACACCCCTCTTCCCTCTTTCTGCACCCCTCTTGCCTCTTTCTGCACCTCTGTTCCTTCTTTCTGCACTTCTTTTGTTTCTTTCTGCACCTCTCTTGTTTCTTTCTGTATCCCTCTTGCATCTTTCTCCACCCAACTTCCCCCTTTCTGCATCTCTGTTGCTTCTTTATGCACTTCTCTTGCTTTTTTCTTCACCTCTCTTGCTCCTTTCTGCACCCCATCGTGCCTCTTTCTGCACCCTTCTTCCCTCTTAATGCAATTCTCTTGCCTCTTCGTGCACCTCTGTTGCTTCTTTCTGCACTTCTTTTGTTTTTTTCTGCACTTCTCTGGCTTCTTTCTGCACCTCTCTTGCTTCTATCTGCACTACTCGTGCTTCTTTCTGCACCACTCTTTCCCTCTTTCTGCACCCCTCTTGCCTCTTTCTGCACCCCTGTTCCTTCTTTCTGCTCATCGTTTGTTTCTTTCTGCACCTTTCTTGCTTCTCTCTGCACCACTCTCGCCACTTTCTCTACCCCTGTCCCCCCTTTTTGCACCTCTGTCCCTTGTTTCTGCAACCCTTGTGCCTCTTTCTGCACCCGTCTTCCCTCTTACTGCTCCCCTCTTGCCTCTTTCTGCACCTCTGTTCCTTCTTTCTGCACTTCTTTTTTTTCTTTCTGCAACTCTCTTGTTTTATTCTATATCCCTTTTGCCTCTTTCTCCATCCCACTTCCCCCTTTCCACATCTCTGTTGGTTCTTTCTGCACTTCGATTGCCTCTTTCTCCACCCCTCTTCCCTCTTTCTGCATCTCTGTTGCTTCTTTCTGCACCACTTCTGCCTATTGCTGTACCCTTCTTCTCTTTCTGCACCCCTCGTGCCTCTTTCTGCACCCCTCTTCTGTCTTTCTGCACTCCTCTCGCCTCTTTGTGCACCTCTGTTCCTTCTTTCTGCACTTCTTTTGTTTCTTTCTGCACCCCTCTTGCATCTTTCTGCACCTCTGTTCCTTCTTTCTCCACTTCTTTTGTTTTTTTCTGCAGCTCTCTTGCTTCTTTCTGCACGCCCTTGCCTCTTTCTCCACCACCCTTCACATATTCTTCACCCCTGTTGCCTCTTTCTGCACCTCTGTTCCTTCTTTCTGCACTTCTTTTGTTTCTTTCTGCAGCTCTCTTGCTTTTTTCTGCACCCCCTTGCCTCTTTCTCCAACAATCCACCCTCTTTCTGCACCCCTGTTGCCTCTTTCTGCACCTCTGTTCTGTCTTTCTGCACTTCTTTTGTTTCTTTCTGCACATCTCTTGCTTCTTTCTGCACCCCACATGCCTCTTTCTGCACACCTCTTCCCTCTTGTTGCACCCCTCTTGCCTCTTTCTGCACCTCTGTTACTTCTTTCTGCACTCCTCTTGCTTCTTTCTGCACTCATCGTGCCTCTTTCACACCCCTCTTCCCTCTTTGTTCACCCCTCTTGCCTCTTTCTGCACCTCTGTTCCTTCTTTCTGCACTTCTTTTGTTTCTTTCTGCACCTCTCGCTTCTTTCTGCACGCCTTTTGCCTCTTTCTGCACCCCTTGTGCCTCTTTCACACCCCTCTTCCCACAACCCTCTTCCCTCTTTCTGCACCTCTGTTCCATCCTTCTGCACCTCTGTTCCTTTTTGTTGCACTTCTTTTGTTTCTTTCTGCACGTCGCTTGCTTCTTTCTGCACCCCTTGTGCCTCTTTCTGCACCTCTCTGCCCTCTTTCTGCACTCCTATTGCCTCCTTCTGCACCTTTGTTCCTTCTTTCTGTACTTCTTTAGTTTCTTTCTGCACCTCTCTTTGCTTCTTTCTACACCCCTCTTGCTTCTTTCTGCACCCCTTGTGCCTCTTTCATACCCCTCTTCCCTCTATCCGCAACCCACTTTCCTCTTTCTGCACCTCTGTTCTTTCTTTCTGCAATTCTTTTGTTTCTTTCTGCACCTCTCTTGTTTCTTTATGTATCCCGGTTGCCTCTTTCTCCACCCCACTTCCCCCTTTCTGCATCTCTGTTGCTTCTTTATGCACTTCTCTTGCTTCTTTCTGCACCTCTCTTGCTCCTTTCTGCACGCCATAATGCCTCTTTCTGCACCCTTCTTCTCTCTTAATGCAATCCTCTTGCCTCTTCGTGCACCTCTGTTTCTTCTTTCTGCACTTCTTTTGTTTTTTTATGCACTTCTCTTGCTTCTTTCTGCACCTCTCTTGCTTCTATCTGCACTACTCGTGCTTCTTTCTGCACCACTCTTACCTCTTTCTGCACCCCTCTTGCCTCTTTCTGCACCCCTGTCCCTTCTTTCTGCTCATCGTTTGTTTCTTTCTGCACCTTTCTTGCTTCTCTCTGCACCACTCTCGCCACTTTCTCTACCCCTGTTCCCCCTTTTTGCACCTCTGTCCCTTGTTTCTGCAACCCTTGTACCTCTTTCTGCACCTGTCTTCCCTCTTACTGCTCCCCTCTTGCCTCTTTCTGCACCTCTGTTCCTTCTTTCTGCCCTTCTTTTTTTTCATTATGCAACTCTCTTGCTTTGTTCTATATCCCTTTTGCCTCTTTCTCCACCCCACTTCCCCCTTTCCACATCTCTGTTGGTTCTTTCTGCATCTGATTGCCTCTTTCTCCACCCCTCTTCCCTCTTTCTGCATCTCTGTTGCTTCTTTCTGCACCACTTCTGCCTATTTCTGTACCCTTCTTCTCTTTCTGCACCCCTCTTGCATCTTTCTGCACCTCTGTTCCTTCTTTCTCCACTTCTTTTGTTTTTTTCTGCAGCTCTCTTGCTTCTTTCTGCACGCCCTTGCCTCTTTCTCCACCACCCTTCACACATTCTTCGACCCTGTTGTCTCTTTCTGCACCTCTGTTCCTTCTTTCTGCACATCATTTGTTTCATTCTGCACACCTCTTGCTTCTTTCTGCACCCCTCGTGCCTCTTTTTGCACCCCTCTTGCCTCTTTATCCACCTCTGTTGCTTCTTTCTGCACTACTCTTGCTTCTATCTGCACCTCTCTTGCTTTTTTCTGCACCAATCATGCTTCTTCTGCACCACTCTTCCCTCTTTCTGCACCCCTCTTGCCTCTTTCTACACCCTGTTCCTTCTTTATGCTCTTCTTTAGTTTCTTTCTGCACCCTCTCTTGCTTCTTTCTACACCCCTCTTGCTTCTTTCTGCACACCTTGTGCCTCTTTCACACCCCTCTTCCCTCTATCCGCAACCCACTCTCCTCTTTCTGCACCTCTGTTCTTTCTTTCTGCAATTCTTTTGTTTCTTTCTGCACCTCTCTTGTTTCTTTATGTATCCCGGTTGCCACTTTCTCCACCCCACTTCCCCCTTTCTGCATCTCTGTTGCTTCTTTATGCACTTCTCTTGCTTCTTTCTGCACCTCTCTTGCTCCTTTCTGCACGCCATAATGCCTCTTTCTGCAGCCTTCTTCTCTCTTAATGCAATCCTCTTGCCTCTTCGTGCACCTCTGTTTCTTCTTTCTGCACTTCTTTTGTTTTTTTATGCACTTCTCTTGCTTCTTTCTGCACCTCTCTTGCTTCTATCTGCACTACTCGTGCTTCTTTCTGCACCACTCTTCCCTCTTTCTGCACCCCTCTTGCCTCTTTCTGCACCCCTGTCCCTTCTTTCTGCTCATCGTTTGTTTCTTTCTGCACCTTTCTTGCTTCTCTCTGCACCACTCTCACCACTTTCTCTACCCCTGTTCCCCCTTTTTGCACCTCTGTCCCTTGTTTCTGCAACCCTTGTACCTCTTTCTGCACCTGTCTTCCCTCTTACTGCTCCCCTCTTGCCTCTTTCTGCACCTCTGTTCCTTCTTTCTGCCCTTCTTTTTTTCTTTATGCAACTCTCTTGCTTTGTTCTATATCCTTTGCCTCTTTCTCACCCACTTCCCCCTTTCCACATCTCTGTTGGTTCTTTCTGCACTTGATTGCCTCTTTCTCCACCCCTCTTCCCTCTTTCTGCATCTCTGTTGCTTCTTTCTGCACCACTTCTGCCTATTTATGTACCCTTCTTCTCTTTCTGCACCCCTCTTGCATCTTTCTGCACCTCTGTTCCTTCTTTCTCCATTTCTTTTGTTTTTTTCTGCAGCTCTCTTGCTTCTTTCTGCACGCCCTTGCCTCTTTCTCACCACCCTTCACACATTCTTCGACCCTGTTGCCTCTTTCTGCACCTCTGTTCCTTCTTTCTGCACATCATTTGTTTCATTCTGCACACCTCTTGCTTCTTTCTGCACCCTCGTGCCTCTTTTGCACCCCTCTTGCCTCTTTATCCACCTCTGTTGCTTCTTTCTGCACTACTCTTGCTTCTATCTGCCTCTCTTGCTTTTTCTGCACACTCATGCTTCTTCTGCACCACTCTTCCCTCTTTCTGCACCCTCTTGCCTCTTTCTGCACCCCTGTTCCTTCTTTATGCTCTTCTTTAGTTTCTTTCTGCACCTCTCTTGCTTCTTTCTACACCCCTCTTGCTTCTTTCTGCACCCCTTGTGCCTCTTTCACACCCCTCTTCCCTCTATCCGCAACCCACTTTCCTCTTTCTGCACCTCTGTTCTATCTTTCTGCAATTCTTTTGTTTCTTTCTGCACCTCTCTTGTTTCTTTATGTATCCCGGTTGGCTCTTTCTCCACCCCAATTCCCCCTTTCTGCATCTCTGTTGCTTCTTTATGCACTTCTCTTGCTTCTTTCTGCACCTCTCTTGCTCCTTTCTGCACGCCATAATGCCTCTTTCTGCACCCTTCTTCTCTCTTAATGCAATCCTCTTGCCTCTTCGTGCACCTCTGTTTCTTCTTTCTGCACTTCTTTTGTTTTTATGCACTTCTCTTGCTTCTTTCTGCACCTCTCTTGCTTCTATCTGCACTACTCGTGCTTCTTTCTGCACCACTCTTCCCTCTTTCTGCACCCCTCTTGCCTCTTTCTGCACCCCTGTCCCTTCTTTCTGCTCATCGTTTGTTTCTTTCTGCACCTTTCTTGCTTCTCTCTGCACCACTCTCACCGCTTTCTCTACCCCTGTTCCCCTCTTTTGCACCTCTGTCCCTTGTTTCTGCAACCACTTGTACCTCTTTCTGCACCTGTGCTTCCCTCTTACTGCTCCCCTCTTGCCTCTTTCTGCACCTCTGTTCCTTCTTTCTGCCCTCTCTTTTTCTTTATGCAACTCTCTTGCTTTGTTCTATATCCTTTTGCCTCTTTCTCCACCCCACTTCCCCCTTTCCACATCTCTGTTCATTCTTTCTGCACTTCGATTGCCTCTTTCTCCACCCCTCTTCCCTCTTCCTGCATCTCTGT
This sequence comes from Calotriton arnoldi, assembly GCA_963921515.1. Taxonomy (NCBI): domain Eukaryota; kingdom Metazoa; phylum Chordata; class Amphibia; order Caudata; family Salamandridae; genus Calotriton; species Calotriton arnoldi. The sequence goes on from CAWUFW010005029.1 coordinate 1,350,311, forward strand.
TGCTTCTTTCTGCACCACTTCTGCCTATTTCTGTACCCTTCTTCTCTTTCTGCACCCCTCTTGCATCTTTCTGCACCTCTGTTCCTTCTTTCTCCACTTCTTTTGTTTTTTTCTGCAGCTCGCTTGCTTCTTTCTGCACGCCCTTGCCTCTTTCTCCACCACCCTTCACACATTCTTCAACCCTGTTGCCTCTTTCTGCACCTCTGTTCCTTCTTTCTGCACATCATTTGTTTCATTCTGCACACCTCTTGCTTCTTTCTGCACCCCTTGTGCCTCTTTTTACACCCTCTTGCCTCTTTATGCACCCCTGTTCCTTCTTTATGCTCTTCTTTAGTTTCTTTCTGCACCTCTCTTGCTTCTTTCTACACCCCTCTTGCTTCTTTCTGCACCCCTTGTGCCTCTTTCACACCCCTCTTCCCTCTATCCGCAACCCACTTTCCTCTTTCTGCACCTCTGTTCTTTCTTTCTGCAATTCTTTTGTTTCTTTCTGCACCTCTCTTGTTTCTTTATGTATCCCGGTTGCCTCTTTCTCCACCCACTTCCCCCTTTCTGCATCTCTGTTGCTTCTTTATGCACTTCTCTTGCTTCTTTCTGCACCTCTCTTGCTCCTTTCTGCACACCATAATGCCTCTTTCTGCACCCCTTCTTCTCTCTTAATGCAATCCTCTTGCCTCTTCGTGCACCTCTGTTTCTTCTTTCTGCACTTCTTTTGTTTTTTTATGCACTTCTCTTGCTTCTTTCTGCACCTCTCTTGCTTCTATCTGCACTACTCGTGCTTCTTCTCTGCCTCACTCTTCCCTCTTTCTGCACCCCTCTTGCCTCTTTCTGCACCCCTGTCCCTTCTTTCTGTTCATCGTTTGTTTCTTTCTGCACCTTTCTTGCTTCTCTCTGCACCACTCTCGCCACTTTCTCTACCCCTGTGCCCCCTTTTTGCACCTCTGTCCCTTGTTTCTGCAACCCTTGTACCTCTTTCTGCACCTGTCTTCCCTCTTACTGCTCCCCTCTTGCCTCTTTCTGCACCTCTGTTCCTTCTTTCTGCCCTTCTTTTTTTTCTTTATGCAACTCTCTTGCTTTGTTCTATATCCCTTTTGCCTCTTTCTCCACCCCACTTCCCCCTTTCCACATCTCTGATGGTTCTTTCTGCACTTCGATTGCCTCTTTCTCCACCCCTCTTCCCTCTTTCTGCACCTCTGTTCCTTCTTTCTGCACATCATTTGTTTCATTCTGCACACCTCTTGCTTCTTTCTGCACCCCTCGTGCCTCTTTTTGCACCCCTCTTGCCTCTTTATCCACCTCTGTTGCTTCTTTCTGCACTACTCTTGCTTCTATCTGCACCTCTCTTGCTTTTTTCTGCACCACTCATGCTTCTTCTGCACCACTCTTCCCTCTTTCTGCACCCCTCTTGCCTCTTTCTGCACCCCGTTCCTTCTTTATGCTCTTCTTTAGTTTCTTTCTTCACCTCTCTTGCTTCTTTCTACACCCCTCTTGCTTCTTTCTGCACCCCTTGTGCCTCTTTCACACCCCTCTTCCCTCTATCCGCAACCCACTTTCCTCTTTCTGCACCTCTGTTCTTTCTTTCTGCAATTCTTTTGTTTCTTTCTGCACCTCTCTTGTTTCTTTATGTATCCCTTTTGCCTCTTTCTCCACCCCACTTCCCCCTTTCCACATCTCTGTTGGTTCTTTCTGCACTTCGATTGCCTCTTTCTCCACCCCTCTTCCCTCTTTCTGCATCTCTGTTGCTTCTTTCTGCACCACTTCTGCCTATTTCTGTACCCTTCTTCTCTTTCTGCACCCCTCTTGCATCTTTCTGCACCTCTGTTCCTTCTTTCTCCACTTCTTTTATTTTTTTCTGCAGCTCTCTTGCTTCTTTCTGCACGCCCTTGCCTCTTTCTCCACCACCCTTCACACATTCTTCGACCCTGTTGCCTCTTTCTGCACCTCTGTTCCTTCTTTCGGCACATCATTTGTTTCATTCTGCACACCTCTTGCTTCTTTCTGCACCCCTCGTGCCTCTTTTTGCACCCCTCTTGCCTCTTTATCCACCTCTGTTGCTTCTTTCTGCACTACTCTTGCTTCTATCTGCACCTCTCTTGCTTTTTTCTGCACCACTCATGCTTCTTCTGCACCACTCTTCCCTCTTTCTGCACCCCTCTTGCCTCTTTCTGCACCCCTGTTCCTTCTTTATGCTCTTCTTTAGTTTCTTTCTGCACCTCTCTTGCTTCTTTCTACACCCCTCTTGCTTCTTTCTGCACCCCTTGTGCCTCTTTCACACCCCTCTTCCCTCTATCCGCAACCCACTTTCCTCTTTCTGCACCTCTGTTCTTTCTTTCTGCAATTCTTTTGTTTCTTTCTGCACCTCTCTTGTTTCTTTATGTATCCCGGTTGCCTCTTTCTCCACCCCACTTCCCCCTTTCTGCATCTCTGTTGCTTCTTTATGCACTTCTCTTGCTTCTTTCTGCACCTCTCTTGCTCCCTTTCTGCACGCCATAATGCCTCTTTCTGCACCCTTCTCTCTCTCTTAATGCAATCCTCTTGCCTCTTCGTGCACCTCTGTTTCTTCTTTCTGCACTTCTTTTGTTTTTATGCACTTCTCTTTGCTTCTTTCTGCACCTCTCTTGCTTCTATCTGCACTACTCGTGCTTCTTTCTGCACCAGTCTTCCCTCTTTCTGCACCCCTCTTGCCTCTTTCTGCACCCCTTCCCTTTTTTCTGCTCATCGTTTGTTTCTTTCTGCACCTTTCTTGCTTCTCTCTGCACCACTCTCGCCACTTTCTCTACCCCTGTTCCCCCTTTTTGCACCTCTGTCCCTTGTTTCTGCAAGTCTTGTACCTCTTTCTGCACCTGTCTTCCCTCTTACTGCTCCCCTCTTGCCACTTTCTGCACCTCTGTTCCTTCTTTCTGCCCTTCTTTTTTTTCTTTATGCAACTCTCTTGCTTTGTTCTATATCCCTTTTGCCTCTTTCTCCACCCCACTTCCCCCTTTCCACATCTCTGTTGGTTCTTTCTGCACTTCGATTGCCTCTTTCTCCACCCCTCTTCCCTCTTTCTGCATCTCTGTTGCTTCTTTCTGCACCACTTCTGCCTATTTCTGTACCCTTCTTCTCTTTCTGCACCCATCTTGCATCTTTCTGCACCTCTGTTCCTTCTTTCTCCATTTCTTTTGTTTTTTTCTGCAGCTCTCTTGCTTCTTTCTGCACGCCCTTGCCTCTTTCTCCACCACCCTTCACACATTCTTCGACCCTGTTGCCTCTTTCTGCACCTCTGTTCCTTCTTTCTGCACATCATTTGTTTCATTCTGCACACCTCTTGCTTCTTTCTGCACCCCTCGTGCCTCTTTTTGCACCCCTCTTGCCTCTTTATCCACCTCTGTTGCTTCTTTATGCACTACTCTTGCTTCTATCTGCACCTCTCTTGCTTTTTTCTGCACCCCTCTTGCTTCTTTCTGCACCCCTTGTGCCTCTTTCACACCCCTCTTCCCTCTATCCACAACCCACTTTCCTCTTTCTGCACCTCTGTTCTTTCTTTCTGCAATTCTTTAGTTTCTTTCTGCACCTCTCTTGCTTCTTTCTACACCCCTCTTGCTTCTTTCTGCACCCCTTGTGCCTCTTTCACACCCCTCTTCCCTCTATCCGCAACCCACTTTCCTCTTTCTGCACCTCTGTTCTTTCTTTCTGCAATTCTTTTGTTTCTTTCTGCACCTCTCTTGTTTCTTTATGTATCCCGGTTGCCTCTTTCTACACCCCACTTCCCCCTTTCTGCATCTCTGTTGCTTCTTTCTGCACTTCTCTTGCTTCTTTCTGCACCTCTCTTGCTCCTTTCTGCACGCCATAATGCCTCTTTCTGCACCCTTCTTCTCTCTTAATGCAATCCTCTTGCCTCTTCGTGCACCTCTGTTTCTTCTTTCTGCACTTCTTTTGTTTTTTAATGCACTTCTCTTGCTTCTTTCTGCACCTCTCTTGCTTCTATCTGCACTACTTGTGCTTCTTTTTGCACCACTCTTCCCTCTTTATGCACCCCTCTTGCCTCTTTCTGCACCCCTGTCCCTTCTTTCTGCTCATCGTTTGTTTCTTTCTGCACCTTTCTTGCTTCTCTCTGCACCACTCTCGCCACTTTCTCTACCCCTGTTCCCCCTTTTTGCACCTCTGTCCCTTGTTTCTGCAACCCTTGTACCTCTTTCTGCACCTGTCTTCCCTCTTACTGCTCCCCTCTTGCCTCTTTATGCACCTCTGTTCCTTCTTTCTGCCCTTCTTTTTTTTCTTTATGCAACTCTCTTGCTTTGTTCTATATCCCTTTTGCCTCTTTCTCCACCCCACTTCCCCCTTTCCACATCTCTGTTGGTTCTTTCTGCACTTCGATTGCCTCTTTCTCCACCCCTCTTCCCTCTTTCTGCATCTCTGTTGCTTCTTTCTGCACCACTTCTGCCTATTTCTGTACCCTTCTTCTCTTTCTGCACCCCTCTTGCATCTTTCTGCACCTCTGTTCCTTCTTTCTCCACTTCTTTTGTTTTTTTCTGCAGCTCTCTTGCTTCTTTCTGCACGCCCTTGCCTCTTTCTCCACCACCCTTCACACATTCTTCAACCCTGTTGCCTCTTTCTGCACCTCTGTTCCTTCTTTCTGCACATCATTTGTTTCATTCTGCACACCTCTTGCTTCTTTCTGCACCCCTCGTGCCTCTTTTTGCACCCCTCTTGCCTCTTTATCCACCTCTGTTGCTTCTTTCTGCACTACTCTTGCTTCTATCTGTACCTCTCTTGCTTTTTTCTGCACCACTCATGCTTCTTCTGCACCACTCTTCCCTCTTTCTTCACCCCTCTTGCCTCTTTCTGCACCCCTGTTCCTTCTTTATGCTCTTCTTTTGTTTTTTTCTGCACCTCTCTTGCTTCTTTCTGCACCCCTCTCGCCTCTTTCTCCTCCCCTGTTCCCCTTTTCTGCACCTCTGTTGCTTCATTCTGCAGTTCTCTTGCTCCTTTCTGCACCTCTGTTCCTTCTTTCTGCACTTATTTTGTTTCTTTCTGCAACTCTCTTGCTTCTTTCTGTATCCTCTTGCCTCTTTCTACACCCCACTTCCCCCTTTCTGCATCTCTGTTGCTTCTTTATGCACTTCTCTTGCTTCTTTCTGTACCTCTCTTGCTTCTTTCTGCACCCCTCTTCCCTCTTTCTGCACTTCTCTTGCCTCTTTCTGCACCTCCGTTGCTTCTTTCTGCACTTCTTTTGTTTCTTTCTGCACCTCTCTTGCTTCTTTCTGCATCCCTCTTGCCTCTTTCTCCACCCCTCTTCCTCCATTTTTTATCTCTGTTGCTTCTTTCTGCACTTCGCTTGCCTCTTTCTCTGCCCCTCATCCGTCTTTCTGCACCTCTGTTGCTTCTTTCTGAACTTCTGTTATTTCTTTCTGCACATGGCTTGCTTCTTTCTGTACCCCTCGTGCCTCTTTCTGCACCCCTTTTCCCTCTTTTTTCACCTCTCTTGCCTCTTTCTGCACCTTTGTTGCTTCTTTCTGCACTTTTCTTGCCTCTTTCCGCACCTCTGTTACTTCTTTCTGCACTCCTCTTGCTTCTTTCTGCACTCATTGTGCCTCTTTCACACCCCTCTTCCCTCTTTGTGCACCCCTCTTGCCTCTTTCTGCACCTCTGTTCTTTCTTTCTGCACTTCTTTTGTTTCTTTCTGCACCTTTCGCTTCTTTCTGCACCCCTTTTGCCTCTTTCTGCACCCCTTGTGCCTCTTTCACACCCCTCTTCCCACACCCCTCTTGCCTCTTTCTGCACCTCTGTTCCTTCTTTCTGCACTTCTTTTGTTTATTTCTGCACCTCTCGCTTCTTTCTGTACCCCTTTTGCCTATTTCTGTACCCCTCTTACCTCTTTCTGCACCTCTATTCCTTCTTGTTGCACTTCTTTTGTTTCTTTCTGCATATCGCTTGCTTTTTTCTGCACCCCTCGTGACTCTTTCTGCACCCCTCTTCCCTCTTTCTGCACTCCTCTTGCCTCCTTCTGCACCTCTGTTCCTTCTTTCTGCACTTCTTTAGTTTCTTTCTGCACCTCTCTTGCTTCTTTCTGCACCCCTCTTGCTTCTTTCTGCACCCCTTGTGCCTCTTTCACACCCCTCTTCCCTCTATCCACACACCACTTTCCTCTTTCTGCACCTCTGTTCTTTCTGCACTTCTTTTGTTTCTTTCTACACCTCTCTTGTTTCTTTCTGTATTCCTTTTGCCTCTTTCTCCACCCCACTTCCCCCTTTCTGCATCTCTGTTGCTTCTTTATGCACTTCTCTTGCTTCTTTCTGCACCTCTCTTGCTTCTTTCTGCACCCCTTGTGCCTCTTTCTGCACCCTTCTTCACTCTTAATGCAATCCTATTGCCTCTTTGGGCACCTCTGTTGCTTCTTTCTGCACTTCTTTTGTTATTTTCAGCACTTCTCTTGCTTCTTTCTGCACCTCTCTTGCTTCTTTCTGCACTACTCGTGCTTCTTTCTGCACCACTCTTTCCTCTTTCTGCACCCCTCTTGCCTCTTTCTGCACCCATGTTCCTTCTTTCTGCTCATCGTTTGTTTCTTTCTGCACCTTTCTTGCTTCTCTCTAGACCACTCTCACCACTTTCTCTACCCCTGTTCCCCCTTTTTGGATCTCTGTTGCTTCTTTCTGCACTTCACTTGCCTCTTTCTTCACCCCTCATCCCTCGTTCTGCACCTCTGTTGCTTCTTTCTGCAGTTATCTTGCTTCTTTCTACACCCCTGTCCCTTCTTTCTGCAACCCTTGTGCCTCTTTCTGCTCCCGTCTTCCCTCTTACTGCTCCCCTCTTGCCTCTTTCTCCACCCCACTTCCCCCTTTCTGCACCTCTGTTGCTTCTTTATGCACTTCTCTTGCTTCTTTCTGTACCTCTCTTGCTTCTTTCTGCACCCCTTGTGGCTTTTCCTGCACCCCTCTTCCCTCTTTCTGCACTTCTCTTGCCTCTTTCTGCACCTCCGTTGCTTCTTTCTGCACTTCTTTTGTTTCTTTCTGCACCTCTCTTGCTTCTTTCTGCATCCCTCTTTCCTCTTTCTCCACCCCTCTTCTCCCATTTTTCATCTCTGTTGCTTCTTTCTGCACTTTGCTTGCCTCTTTCTCTGCCCCTCATCTGTCTTTCTGCACCTCTGTTGCTTCTTTCTAAACTTCTTTTATTTCTTTTTGTACATGCCTGGCTTCTTTCTGTACCCTTCGTGCCTCTTTCTGCACCCCTTTTCCATCTTTTTGCACCCCTCTTGCCTCCTTCTGCACCTTTGTTGCTTCTTTCTGCACCCCTCTTCCCTCTTGCTGCACCCCTCTTGCCTCTTTCTGCACCCCTGTTCCTTCTTTCTGCTCTTCTTTTGTTTTTTTCTGCACCTCTCTTGCTTCTTTCTGCACCCCCTCACCACTTTTGCCACCCCTGTTCCCCCTTTTTGCATCTCTGTTGCTTCTTTCTGTACTTCTCTTGCCTCTTTCACCACCCCTCGTGCTTCTTTCTGCACCTCTGTTGCTTCTTTTTGCACTTCTCTTGCTTTTATCTGCACCTCTGTCAATTCTTTCTGCAACCCTTGTGCTTCTTTCTGCACCCCTCTTCCCTCTTTCTGCTCCCCTCTTGCCTCTTTCTGCACCTCTTTTCCTTCTTTCTGCACTTCTTTTGTTTCTTTCTGCAACTCTCTTGCTTTTTTCGGTATCCGCTTGCCTCTTTCTTCTCCCCACTTCCCCCTTTCTGCATCTCTGTAGCTTCTTTATGCACTTCTCTTGCTTCTTTCTGCACCTCTCTTGCTTCTTTCTGCACCCCTTGTGCCTCTTTCTGCAACCCTCTTCCCTCTTTCTGCACTCCTCTTGCCTCTTTCTGCACCTCTGTTGCTTCTTTCTGCAGTTTTTTGTTTCTTTCTGCACCTCTCTTGCTTCTTTCTGTACCTCTCTTGCCTCTTTCTCCACCCCTCTTCCCCCTTTTTTCATCTCTGTTGCTTCTTTCTGCACTTCGCTTGCCTCTTTTTCTGCCCCCCATTCGTCTTTCTGCCCATTTGTTGCTTCTTTCTGCACCTCTCTTGCTTCTTTCTGCACCTGTGCCTCTTTCTGCACCCCTCTTCCCTCTTTCTGCACCCCTCTTGCCTCTTTCTGCACCTCTGTTCCTTCTTTCTGAACCTGTTTTGTTTCTTTCTGCACCTCTCTTGCTACTTTCTGCACCCCCTTGCCTCTTTCTCCACCACCCTTCACACATTCTTCACCCCTGTTGCCTCTTTCTGCACCTCTGTTCCTTCTTTCTGTACTTCTTCTGTTTCTTTCTGCAGCTCTCTTGCTTCTTTCTGCACCCCCTTGCCTCTTTCTCCAACAATCCACCCTCTTTCTGCTCCCCTGTTGCCTCTTTCTGCACCTCTGTTCTGTCTTTCTGCACTTCTTCTGTTTCTTTCTGCACATCTCTTGCTTCTTTATGCCCCCCACTTGCCTCTTGCTGCACACCTCTTCCCTCTTTTTGCACCCCTCTTGCCTCTTTCTGCACCTCTGTTACTTCTTTCTGCACTCCTCTTGCTTCTTTCTGCACTCATCGTGCCTCTTTCACACCCCTCTTCCCTCTTTGTGCACCCCTCTTGCCTCTTTCTGCACCTGTTATTTCTTTCTGCACTTCTTTTGTTTCTTTCTGCACCTCTCGCTTCTTTCTGCACCCCTTTTGCCTCTTTCTGCACCCCTTGTGCCTCTTTCACACCCCTCTTCCCAAACCCCTCTTGCCTCTTTCTGCACCTCTGTTCCTTCTTTCTGCACTTCTTTTGTTTCTTTCTGCACCTCTCGCTTCTTTCTGTACCCCTTTTGCCTATTTCTGCACCCCTCTTACCTCTTTCTGCACCTCTATTCCTTCTTGTTGCACTTCTTTTGTTTCTTTCTGCACGTCTCTTGCTTTTTCCTGCACCCCTCGTGCCTCTTTCTGCACTCCTCTTGCTTCCTTCTGCACCTCTGTTCCTTCTTTCTGCACTTCTTTAGTTTCTTTCTGCACCTCTCTTGCTTTTTTCTGCACCCCTCTTGCTTCTTTCTGCACCCCTTGTGCCTCTTTCACACCCCTCTTCCCTCTTTCCACACCCCACTTTACTCTTTCGTCACCTCTGTTCTTTCTGCACTTCTTTTGTTTCTTTCTGCACCTCTCTTGTTTCTTTCTGTATTCCTTTTGCATCTTTCTCCACCCCACTTCCCCCTTTCTGCATCTTTGTTGCTTCTTTATGCACTTCTCTTGCTTCTTTCTGCACCTCTCTTGCTTCTTTCTGTACCCCTTGTGCCTCTTTCTGCACCCTTCTTCCCTCTTAATGCAATCCTCTTGCCTCTTTGTGCACCTCTGTTGCTTCTTTGTGCACTTCTTTTGTTATTTTCAGCACTTCTCTTGCTTCTTTCTGCACCTCTCTTGCTTCTTTCTGCACTACTCGTGCTTCTTTCTGCACCACTCTTCCCTCTTTCAACACCCCTCTTGCCTCTTTCTGCACCCCTGTTCCTTCTTTCTGATCATCGTTTGTTTCTTTCTGCACCTTTCTTGCATCTCTCTGCACCACTCTCACCACTTTCTCTACCCCTGTTCCCCCTTTTTGCATCTCTGTTGCTTCTTTCTGCACTTCACTTGCCTCTTTCTCCACCCCTCATCCCTCTTTCTGCACCTCTGTTGCTTTTTTCTGTAGTTCTCTTGCTTCTTTCTGCACCTCTGTCCCTTCTTTCTGCAACCCTTGTGCCTCTTTCTGCACCCGTCTTCCCTCTTACTGCTCCCGTCTTGCCTCTTTCTGCACCTCTGTTCCTTCTTTCTGCACTTCTTTTGTTTCTTTCTGCAACTCTCTTGCTTCTTTCGGTATTCGCTTGCCTCTTTCTTCACCCCACTTCCCCCTCTGTAGCTTCTTTATGCCCTCTTCCCTCTTTCTGCACCCCTCTTGCCTCTTTCTGCACCTCAGTTCCTTCATTCTGAACTTGTTTTGTTTCTTTCTGCACCTCTCTTGCTTCTTTCTGCACCCCGTTTACCTCTTTCTGAACCCCTATTCTCTCTTTCCGTATCCCTCTTGCCTCTTTCTGCACCTCTGTTCCTTTTTTCTGCACTTCTTTTGTTTCTTTCTGCAGCTCTCTTGCTTCTTTCTGCACCCCCTTGCCTATTTCTCCACCATACTTCACACATTCTTCACCCCTGTTGCCTCTTTCTGCACCTCTGTTCCTTCTTTCTGCACTTCTTCTGTTTCTTTCTGCAGCTCTCTTGCTTCTTTCTGCACCCCTTGCCTCTTTCTCCAATAATCCACCCTCTTTCTGCACCCCTGTTGCATCTTTCTGCACATCTGTTCTGTCTTTCTGCACTTTGTTTGTTTCTTTCTGCACATCTCTTGCTTCTTTCTGCCCCCCACATGCCTCTTTCTGCACACCTCTTCCCTCTTTTTGCACCCCTCTTGCCTCTTTTTGCACCCCTCTTGCCTCTTTCTGCACCCCTGTTACTTCTTTCTGCACTCCTCTTGCTTCTTTCTGCACTCATTGTGCCTCTTTCACACCCCTCTTCCCTCTTTGTGCACCCCTCTTGCCTCTTTCTGCACCTCTGTTCTTTCTTTCTGCACTTCTTTTGTTTCTTTCTGCACCTCTCGCTTCTTTCTGCACCCCTTTTGCCTCTTTCTGCACCCCTTGTGCCTCTTTCACACCCCTCTTCCCACATCCCTCTTGCCTCTTTCTGCAACTCTGTTCCTTCTTTCTGCACTTCTTTTGTTTCTTTCTGCACCTCTCGCTTCTTTCTGTACCCCTTTTGCCTATTTCTGCACCCCTCTTACCTCTTTCTGCACCTCTATTCCTTTTTGTTGCACTTATTTTGTTTCTTTCTGCACGTCTCTTGCTTTTTTCTGCACTCCTCTTGCCTCCTTCTGCACCTCTGTTCCTTCTTTCTGCACTTCTTTAGTTTCTTTCTGCACCTCTCTTGCTTCTAGCTGCACCCCTCTTGCTTCTTTCTGCACCCCTTATGCCTCTTTCACACCCCTCTTCCCTCTATCCACACCCCACTTTCCTCTTTCTGCACCTCTGTTCTTTTCGGCACTTTTTTTGTTTCTTTCTGCACCTCTTTTGTTTCTTTCTGTATTCCTTCTGCCTCTTTCTCCACCCCACTTCCCCCTTTCTGCATCTCTGTTGCTTCTTTATGCACTTCTCTTTCTGCACCTCTCTTGCTTCTTTCTGCACCCCTTGTGCCTCTTTCTGCACCCTTCTTCCCTCTTAATGCAATCCTCTTGCTCCTTTGTGCACCTCTGTTGCTTCTTTCTGCACTTCTTTTGTTATTTTCAGCACAGCTCTAGCTTCTTTCTGCACCTCTCTTGCTTCTGTCTACACTATTCGTGCTTCTTTATGCACCACTCTTCCCTCTTTCTGCACCCCTCTTGCCTCTTTCTGCACCCCTGTTCCTTCTGTCTGCTCATCGTTTGTTTCTTACTGCACCTGTCTTGCTTCTCTCTGCACCACTCTCACCACTTTCTCTACCCCTGTTCCCCCTTTTTGCATCTCTGTTGCTTCTTTCTGCACTTCACTTGCCTCTTTCTCCACCCCTCAACCCTCTTCCTGCACCTCTGTTGCTTCTTTCTGCAGTTCTCTTGCTTCTATCTGCACCTCTGTCCCTTCTTTCTGCAACCCTTGTGCCTCTTTCTGCACCCGTCTTCCCTCTTACTGCTCCTCTCTTGTGTCTTTCTGCACCTCTGTTCCTTCTTTCTGCACTTCTTTTGTTTCTTTCTGCAACTCTCTTGCTTCTTTCTGTATCCTCTTTCCTCTTTCTCCACCCCACTTCCCCCTTTCTGCATCTCTGTTGCTTCTTTATGCACTTCTCTTGCTTCTTTCTGTACCTCTCTTGCATCGTTCTGCACCCCTTGTGGCTCTTTCTGCACCCCTCTTCCCTCTTTCTGCACTTCTCTTGCCTCTTTCTGCACCTCCGTTGCTTCTTTCTGCACTTCTTTTGTTTCTTTCTGCACCTCTCTTGCTTCTTTCTGCATCCCTCTTGCCTCTTTCTCCACCCCTCTTCCCTAATTTTTCATCTCTGTTGCTTCTTTCTGCACTTCGCTTGCCTCTTTCTCTGCTCCTCATCCGTCTTTCTGCACCTCTGTTTCTTCGTTCTGAACTTCTTTTATTTCTTTCTGCACATGTCTGGCTTCTTTCTGTACCCCTTGTGCCTCTTTCTGCACCCCTTTTCCCTCTTTTTGCACCCCTCTTGCCTCCTTCTGTACCTTTGTTGCTTCTTTCTGCACCCCTCTTCCCTCTTTCTGCACCCCTCTTGCCTCTTTCTACACCCCTGTGCCTTCTTTCTGCTCTTCTTTTGTTTTTTTCTGCACCTCTCTTGCTTCTTTCTGCAACCCTCTCACCACTTTTGCCACCCCTGTTCTCCCTTTTGCATCTCTGTTGCTTCTTTCTGTACTTCTCTTGCCTCTTTCTCCACCCCTCATCCTTCTTTCTGCACCTCTGTTGCTTCTTTTTGCACTTCTCTTGCTTCTATCTGCACCTCTGTCAATTCTTTCTGCAACCCTTGTGCCTCTTTCTGCACCCCTCTTCCCTCTTTCTGCTTCCCTATTGCCTCTTTCTGCACCTCTGTTCCTTCTTTCTGCACTTCTTTTGTTTCTTTCTGCAACTCTCTTGCTTCTTTCGGTATCCGCTTGCCTCTTTCTTCACCCCACTTCTCCCTTTCTGCACCTCTGTTGCTTCTTTCTGCACTTTTTTGTTTCTTTCTGCACCTCTCTTGCTTCTTTCTGTACCTCTCTTGCCTCTTTCTCCACCCCTCTTCCCCCTTTTTTCATCTCTGTTGCTTCTTTCTGCACTGCGCTTGCTTCTTTCTATGCCCCTCATTCGTCTTTCTGCCCATTTGTTGCTTCTTTCTGCACTTCTCTTGCTTATTTCTGCACCTCTCTTGCTTCTTTCTGCACCCGTGCCTCTTTCTGCACCCCTCTTCCATCTTTCTGCACCCCTCTTGCCTCTTTCTGCACCTCTGTTCCTTTTTTATGAACTTGTTTTGTTTCTTTCTGCACCTCTCTTGCCTCTTTCTGCACCCTTTTTACCTCTTTCTGAACCCCTCTTCTCTCTTTCCGTATTCCTCTTGCCTCTTTCTGCACCTCTGTTCCTTCTTTCTGCACTTCTTTTGTTTCTTTCTGCAGCACTTTTGCTTCTTTCTGCAGCCCCTTGCCTCTTTCTCCACCCCTCTTTCCTCTTTCTGCACCCCATTTGCCTCATTCTGCAACTCTGTTCCTTCTTTCTGTACTTCTTTTGTTTCTTTCTGCACACCTCTTGCTTCTTTCTGCACCCCTCGTGCCTCTTTCTGCACATCTCTTACCTCTTTCTGCACCTCTGTTGCTTCTTTCTGCACTACTCTAGCTTCTTTCTGCACCTCTCTTGCTTTTTTCTGCACCACTCATGCTTCTTTCTGCACCCCTCTTCCCTCTTTCTGCACCCCTCTTCCCTCTTTCTGCACCCCTCTTGCCTTTTTCTGCACCCCTGTTCCTTCTTTCTGCTCTTCTTTTGTTTCTTTCTGCACCTCTCTTGCTTCTTTCTGCACCCCTCTTGCCTCTTTCTCCACCCCTGTTCCCCTTTTTTGCATCTCTGTTGCTTCTTTCTGTACTTCTCTTGCCTCTTTCTCCACCCCTCATCCCTCTTTCTGCACCTCTGTTGCTTCATTCTGCAGTTATCTTGCTTCTTTCTGCACCTCTGTCCCTTCTTTCTGCAACTCTTGTGCCTCTTTCTGTACCCTTCATCACTCTTTCTGCAGTCCTCTTGCCTTTTTCTGCAGCTCTGTTCCTTCTTTCTGCACTTTTTTTGTTTCTTTCTGCAACTCTCTTGCTTCTTTCTGTATCCTCTTGCCTCTTTCTCCACCCCACTTCCCCCTTTCTGCATCTCTGTTGCTTCTTTATGCACTTCTCCTGCTTCTTTTTGTACCTCTCTTGCTTCTTTCTGCACCCCTCGTGGCTCTTTCTGCACCCCTCTTCCCTCTTTCTGCACTTCTTTTGCACCTTTGTTGCTTCTTTCTGCACTTCTTTTGTTTCTTTCTGCACCTCTCTTGCTTCTTTCTGCATCCCTCTTGCCTCTTTCTCCACCCCTCTTCCCCCATTTTTCATCTCTGTTGCTTCTTTCTGCACTTTGCTTGCCTCTTTCTCCGCCCCATCCGTCTTTCTGCACTTCTGTTGCTTCTTTCTGAACTTCTTTTATTTCTTTCTGCACATGTCTTGCTTCTTTCTGTACCCCTTATGACTCTTTCTGCACCCCTTTTCCCTCTTTTTGCACCCCTCTTGCCTCTTTCTGCACCTCTGTTGCTTCTTTCTGCACCCCTCTTCCCTCTCTCTGCATCCCTCTTGCCTCTTTCTGCACCCCTGTTCCTTCTTTCTGCTCTTCTTTTGTTTTTTTCTGCACCTCTCTTGCTTCTTTTTGCACCCCTCTCGCCACTTTTGCCACCCCTGTTCTCCCTTTTTGCATCTCTGTTGCTTCTTTCTGTACTTCTCTTGCCTCTTTCTCCACCCCTCATCCCTCTTTCTGCACCTCTGTTGCTTCTTTCTGCACTTCTCTTGCTTCTATCTGCACCTCTGTCAATTCTTTCTGCAACCCTTGTGCCTCTTTCTGCACCCCTCTTCCCTCTTACTGCTCCCCTCTTGCCTCTTTCTGCACCTCTGTTCCCTCTTTCTGCACTTCTTTTGTTTCTTTCTGCAACTCTCTTGCTTCTTTCGGTATCAGCTTGCCTCTTTCTTCACCCCACTTCCCCCTTTCTGCATCTCTGTAGCTTCTTTATGCACTTCTTTTGCTTCTTTCTGCACCTCTCTTGCTTCTTTCTGCCCCCTCGTGCCTCTTTCTGCACCCCTCTTCCCTCTTTCTGCACTCCTCTTGCCTCTTTCTGCACTTTGATTGCCTCTTTCTCTGCCCCTCATCCGTCTTTCTGCCCATTTGTTGCTTCTTTCTGTACTTCTCTTGCTTATTTCTGCACCTCTCTTGCTTCTTTCTTCACCCGTGTCTCTTTCTGCACCCCTCTTCCCTCTTTCTGCACCCCTCTTGCCTCTTTCTGTACCTCTGTTCCTTCTTTCTGAACTTGTTTTGTTTCTTTCTGCACCTCTCTTGCTTCTTTCTGCATACCTTTTACCTCTTTCTGAACCCCTCTTCTCTCTTTCCGTATCCCTCTTGCCTCTTTCTGCACCTCTGTTTCTTCTTTCTGCACTTCTTTTGTTTCTTTCTGCAGCTCTTTTGCTTCTTTCTGCAGCCCCTTGCCTCTTTCTCCACCCCTCTTTCCTCTTTCTGCACCCCTTTTGCCTCTTTCTGCAACTCTGTTCCTTCTTTCTGTACTTCTTTTGTTTCTTTCTGCACAACTCTTGCTTCTTTCTTTCACTGACCATGTCATGAGTGATGTAATATGTGACATCATCAGCAGTGCATTGCAGGGGCACGAGTTATAGTTAGCTCAACTATTTATAACGGCCGAATTTCTCTGGTTTTGTACGAGTGAAATGTCCAACTAACTATAACTTCCCTGAAACCTGTGGTTTTTTTAAGTGAATATATATATATATATATGTATATATATATATATTTGTTACCTACTGGCAGTTGGCAGTAAGCTGTTATAGCTAGGACAAAAGTTTCCATAGGGAAAGCATTTTTTTTTTGCCAATAACTTTGGGGCCGCTTGACAAATCTCCACAAAATGTTCACAAAACTTCCCTTTTGGTTCTGCTGCTGTGTTGAAAGATTGAGGGTGATATGTCAAGTGGGGGCTGAGAAAATAGGGGTTAATTTTTTTAGCACAACTACAGCCCGAACTGCTAAACGGATTCACACTGAGTTTGTCAGAAAGCTACATGTTGGCCCAGAAAGTGTGCTTTTTGTGATTTGGTGGGCTAGGTCCTTGGTGCATATGGTAAATATCGTAGGGGGCGCATAGGGCCCCCCTCCTAGTGCTTATCAAAGCCCCAGAGACTGCCACCTTCTCAGAGCATTTTAAATTATGAATGTGGGTGGGCCCACTGGGGCTGTTAGCCCCAGGAACTGCCACCTCCCCGGGGCTAATTCCAATTATGTGGGGGGCCCAGCGGACCACCCCTGCCCTGGGGAGCGCCACCTCCCTGGGTCTCATTAAAATATTATGGGAGACTTGTGGACCCCCACTGCCCTGGGGACCACCACCTCCGTGGGGCTTTGCATGTTTGGGTTGGGGGGCCTCACAGATCCCCCGAGCCCCAGGTACCACCACATTCCCGGGGCCAGACTAAAATGGTAGAGGGACCGCGTTGCTCCCCTTCCTGGGCCAATCTCGGCACCTGGGTCTGGCACCTCCCGGGCATGCCCCTAGTCAAGGAAGGAGGCGGGCAGGTGGCCCCTTCTCCTGAAGCCTTAGATGGCCTGGGAACCGCCACCCCCAGGGCCTGCTCCAGAAATGTTCCGGGGTGCCCCCTCCCGGGACATTGGAGTTTGCTAATGGCTTGGCCATAGCAAACTCTCTGCTTTCAGCAAGCAAGAGCAGAAAATGCTCTTGCTTGCTGAAAGCAGAGCATGTCTGTTTCCCTGCCCGCTGTCAAGCAAGCAGGGAAACAGACATGGCTTTGAGATCCAGAAAGCTGCTTGTTAGCAACTCCCTTGGTCTCAAAGCAATGCCGGCTCCTGCAGAAGGAAGGGAGCCAGCAGGGACTGAGGGGTCCTTGAGGCTTCAAAAAAACCAAATTAGGGAGTGAAGAGGTAGTGTCCCAAGGGACACTGATGGTGGATACGTCCTCCTCGAGTCAGTAGTTAACAAAACATCAAGATCCACCATATGGGTAATGATCTGAATGATGAAGAAGAGGACCGATAGTGAATGGGGAAAGAGTTGTATTCCTACTCCATGATAGGACATACACAAAAGTTGTTTAAATACCCTCACACACCAAAAGGGCCCTTGATGTCATGCTTCATCATTGGGGTCTTCCCATCCCACTGTGGGATGGGGCGTGCTACGACCAGCGACTACGCGGGA
The DNA here is from genome assembly GCA_963921515.1 of Calotriton arnoldi. Lineage (NCBI taxonomy): Eukaryota > Metazoa > Chordata > Amphibia > Caudata > Salamandridae > Calotriton > Calotriton arnoldi. The sequence continues at coordinate 1,367,228 of CAWUFW010005029.1, forward strand.
GCACTAATCTAAAATACTATGTGTGGTGCAGGGGTAGTGAGAAGAAGGGTCAAAAGTGAGGTTTAAAAGGAACTGGCCTCATGGACATAAGACAATTTAATAGGTCATTGAGGCTGAACCTGTTAAAAATTGTGATTTGGAATAGTCATGCATATAATGTGCTGACGTTCCTAAAGAGTCGACATGTTTCAAGCTCAAGGCTTCTTCATCAGGACTAAGAAGATCCCTTCAGCGCTCACTTGTTGTTTAAAAAGTGAAAATAGTTATATACAAAAGTGAAAGAAATTCTTGCAAATATTCATGCAGTATAAAGTACCTGTTTGTACTCCTATATGTAAATCTGTTAGTACTACTATATGTTAATCTGGAAAAAGAAGAAAAATTTTGGAATATTAATTGCGCCACACACGGCGTTGTCTCACGAAGACCTGAAAAGACAACACATGTGTCAAGGTGACTGTTTATAAAAACATAGTGCTATAATGGTGCATGGACCTGTGAAAGAAATTGGGGAAGAAGGGAAAAACATACAGTGACACACTACATATAACATAAAACACACACTCTATTAGTGACTATTATAATCAAAGAGGCGGTGTGTAGAACGATGTATATACACAATACATACAATGTATGAATGGGTGTATTGCCCCATGAGCCTCAGGTACAGATGAGCAGGAAGAAGTCACTAGTTACTGCAAGGGAAAAAAATATTTTTGAAATCAAGAGAGAAACGGTCAGGTAGTACTCGTCCTCTTGCCGAGTAATCAACGAAAAAACTCGGACCATGACGGCTATGCCGTACTTACATGCTGCTAGACAAAATTTTGCCCCATACTGCTCACCCGCGGCTCCGCTGTATGACTAGGGAGTGCGGGGAGCGGCTATTTATACAGAAGTAACGAGAGGAAATAGGATTCACCTGCGATGCTGGCGCGAGAAAACAAACCGGAAGAGAGCTTCCAAGTTTGATTTTCAATGCGCACTAGAGCGCTGACTCCAGTGCACTGCGGAAATGAGTATTCCGTGCGTGTTTTTAAAAACCGAAGTGGAGGACGTATCCACCGTCAGTGTCCCTTGGGACACTACCTCTTCACTCCCTAATTTTGTTTTTTTGAAGCTTTCTGGACAGCGTATAGCTGTGGGAGTCATCCAGTATTTCTGGGATTCAGGCAATATCGTTCAGTGCACCGGTTTTTGCCTTTTTTGAATTATTAATTTCTATATTTAATTTTTTCCACACACACTACTGGTACACACACTCACACGAATATTCACAAACATGGCCGAGACAGCAGGTCTCACGTTCAATGAAGACGAGATCGACAGGATCTTAGCTGCCCTCAACCCCTTTGAAGGGCTAAGCAACTCAGATCCAGGACCTAGCAGCTCTGACTGGGATGAGATGGCTAATCTCAGAAGAACCCAGATAAAAACAGCACTGCACGGTCTATTAATGACTGAGTACTTAAGGGCTAATGCGGTACCACATGGCCTAATTGTCCGCAACGAACCATTCATTTTTCAGCACGACAAGGCATTCAAAAAGGATTGGTCACTCATATCCTGGCACTGCACTAGGGATTGGCTGGTCCTTATAATCAAAACAGCAACCCGTCTGGCACAAGAATTGAAAGTTGACATACAGAAGTTGGAGGTGAAACTCAAGAGCTACCAATCCCATACAGTATTAAAAAAGAGATTGGATGAATTGAACCAACAGATGAGTGAGTACGAGATTACTTTGAAACAAAGCAAATTAAAAAAATTAAAAAAAGACACTGCAGCCTTTAGCCATGAACGTATATACCCCTACATATGTGAGGACTACGTAACAAGGAAATCCAATAGTGAACAAGGCTCTGACAGTGATATATCAGACACTGGCTCTAACGACTCATATTCCAGCCGGGGAGCAACTCGAGAAATCAGAGAGGAGGAACATGGAAACAAAGACCGTTCCAACCTAGAGGGAGATGGAACCACTACCCAAACCAACCAATCTTTGCCCACTATCCATATGGTCCACCACCAATGGGAGGACCATTCCAGCACTGGGCCCCAACACCACAGGAGTATAACTATTATGGACCACCTCCTTTTTTAGGTACACGCCCAGGACCACAAAGAGGAAGGAATCGACGAGGCAATCAAGTCCACTGGAGGAACGAACCAGAAGATGCAGTCAGAGTGTCAACAAGAAGCATGACCGGAATCACAAACCAACCAACAACCAGCAGGTAGGACACTTAGTGGTCAACCTTACATCGCTGGTTCTCACTGAACCACAAAAACAGGCCTTAAGCAAAGGTCTTGGTTTTGTGCCCACTAACAAAATGGACAATTTTAAGCTATGCTTGGAGGTAAAATAATTCTTAAGAAAACTTAAACTACGGGCTTTCTTTGACAAGAAGGATACTACAGAGACTGCAGAGGAACAGATTTCCGATACCGGATTACGACCTAAGTCTACGTTCACCCCTCCGGATCCAACCCTTCCAGTGGAGCTGCTTACTTTTGAGAGAGCTGTTATGGGTGAAATTATGAAATTGTCTAACGAAGACAAAAAAACCTTTCATAATACAACACGAGAGGAAAAGGAGGCTTTACGAACTTTGGCCAATAACAGGGATCTTATTATAAAACCCGCGGATAAAGGCGGAGCCATTGTGTTACAAACCACTCTCAAGTATGATACTGAGTGTAGGCGACTATTGGGTGACTTACGTAATTATGAAGTAATCCAAGACGATCCAACAGAAAGGATTCGGATACGGATAGGAGCAATGGTGGAGGAAGCTGTCTGTCACAGCTGGATATCAAAAAAGAATCAGAATTTTTGATACAAAAATCACCTATAACACCCTATTTTTACACCATTCCTAAAATTCATAAGAACTTGGATAATCCTCCTGGACGTCCTATCGTCTCAGGGATTGGTTCCTTATTAGAACCCCTGTCCAAGTTCTCTGATGCTTTCCTGCGACCCCTAGTCCAGAAAACAGGTACTTACCTGAAAGACACGAAAGCAGTTTTACAACTACTTGCGACTCAGGACTTTGACACAAGTCAACATCTCCTACTAGGTTTAGACGTTGAGAGTCTTTACACTAGTCTTCCTCATGATAAAACCATTGATATCATAGAAGAAGTTCTATATGCAACCACATGGGAATACCACACACCACGTAGTATGGTTATGGAATGCATTTCCTTAGCATTAAAAGAAAATTTCTTTCTCTATGAAGATACACACTACTTACAAAAACATGGGACTAGCATGGGAAGCACCTTCGCTCCTAGTCTTGCAGGTCTTTACGTGCATCATCTAGAGACAACCAAGATACTGCACCAAGACAATCCATTCTGTGAGCACATCATTACCTGGAAGAGGTACATTGATGATATCCTAGTGGTATGGAAAGGTGATACTCACTCAGTTGAGACCTTTATGTTATGGTTAAACCAACAAAATCAGTTCCTGAAATTCACACATACAACATCCAATACTGATTTAGTGTTCCTCGATCTCAACATCTACACAGAGAATGGCAAGCTCAAAACAACTACTCACTTCAAACCAACTGCAAAGAACTGTCTTCTCCTTTATAGCAGTTTCCACCCACGACATTTGCGAGACAATCTCCCTTTTGGACAGTTCCTACGCCTAAGAAGGAACTGTTCGGAAATAACGGACTTCAAAAACCAAGCTACTGAGCTTGAGAGAAAACTATTGGCACATGAATATCCATCGAGAATTATCAAACAGGGTTGGAAAAGAGCCAGGTATAACAATAGAGAGGCATTGTTGGACAACAATCCCCCAAAGGAAAGAGAGACCAGACCAATCTGTGTCACAACATACAATACTCATTCGAATGAAGTATCCAAGATAATCAATAAACACTGGAAAACACTGAACTGTGGAAAACTTTCTTTTCCCAAACCTATGTTTTCGCCTAAAAGAGGCAGAAATCTGAGAGATATTCTTGTGCATACGAGGCCACGTACCACACGGGAAACAAACCCGGCCCCTTTCAATTCCCAACCTATTCAGGGTCACCATCCCTGTGGAAATTGCAGCACTTGTGCCCTTACCACAAAGAGTAAAAAAATCACATTCTCTAACGGGTCTGTGTGGGAACAAAGACGATTTACTAATTGTAACAGTAAGAATGTAATTTACATGATCACTTGCCCGTGCAATTTGGAGTATATCGGGATGACGTCCAGACCAGTTAAAATACGGATTGGTGAACAAAAAGCAATGTGAGGTGTAAGAAGAGTACCACCAAAATGGCAACCCACTACTTGTCAACCAACCACAACGTTGACGACATAAAATGGACAGTGATTGAACAAATCTTCCACGAAAGAGATCTTTTGGAAAAGGAACAACGTTGGGTGTTCCGTTTGGGGACACATGAAAAGGGTTTGAATGATGAAATTCCGTGGGCTCAGTTAATAGGTTGAAAGTAGTCACTACACCTGCCTACTTCCCTTCATCACTATACACAGGGCACAGACTGTATCTCAGTGTTCGGTCCCTGTATATAGAGGTCCAAATAATACATCAGCAATCTCACTACATCTTAATTAGACTTGATTTTGCCTGAGTTTACTTGCGTTCCATCCAGTAGTATTATTTTTCTGGCCTTTCATAACGTCAGATATCGTTTGTGACTTGTGCCGTTTGAAGAGGGCTATTTTTTGCTTCTTAGAAAGCTTTGATGCACTTTAAGTGCTTTCACTTCCCTCACTCGATTATAAAGAAAATATTAGTATCACCAATCTCCATGTTTCACACTTTCTCTCAGATAACCACACGCAGTGTTGGGCATCAACCATGCTGTTTTATAGAATCCTGGTTAGTTACATTCATATCAGTTTTTCTAACATGCACGGCATACTCTTTTTCGCTGTGCACGGGAGTTAGTGCTCTAGTGCGCAATGAGAATTAAACATTAAAAGCTCGCTTCCGGTCTGTGTTTGTTCTCACGTTAGCATCATAGTCCCAATGTGGGATTTGTACAGGTACAATATCTTCTCTCTCTAGGGGAAGAGGATTAAGCTTTTTCTCTCTTCCACTATCACCATCCTGCCCCCCTGGGTAATCAGTGTTATAATCAGTGTCATTATTAGATGGTTCAGCTCATATTCCGGCAATAGCTCTTTTTTGGAGCTTTAATCTGGCAGGGTTTGGAACCGTTTTTGATTTTGTAATTTTCAGTATTCCTAACTGCTGGATAGTGAACTGCAGATTAAGGTTGAGCTCCAGAACTACATCTTCTGTGTAATATATTGTTACCAAAATTCAGAACAACCCTTATCTTCATGTTTTAATTTTTCAATTTTTCTTAGATAACTACACGCAATGTTGGGCAACAATGACGCTGTTCTGTAGAACTCTGGTTAAATTACATACACTTCGGTTTTTAAAAACACGCACGGAATACTCATTTCCGCAGTGCACTGGAGTCAGCGCTCTAGTGCGCATTGAAAATCAAACTTGGAAACTCTCTTCCGGTTTGTTTTTCTCGCGCCAGCATCGCAGGTGAATCCTATTTCCTCTCGTTACTTCTGTATAAATAGCCGCTCCCCGCACTCCCTAGTCATACAGCGGAGCCGCGGGTGAGCAGTATGGGGCAAAATTTTGTCTAGCAACATGTAAGTACGGCATAGCCGTCATGGTCCGAGTTTTTTTCGTTGATTACTCGGCAAGAGGACGAGTACTACCTGACCGTTTCTCTCTTCATTTAAAAAAATATTTTTTTCCCTTGCAGTAACTAGTGACTTCTTCCTGCTCATCTGTACCTGAGGCTCATGGGGCAATACACCCATTCATACATTGTATGTATTGTGTATATACATCGTTCTACACACCGCCTCTTTGATTATAATAGTCACTAATAGAGTGTGTGTTTTATGTTATATGTAGTGTGTCACTGTATGTTTTTCCCTTCTTCCCCAATTTCTTTCACAGGTCCATGCACCATTATAGCACTATGTTTTTATAAACAGTCACCTTGACACATGTGTTGTCTTTTCAGGTCTTCGTGAGACAACGCCGTGTGTGGCGCAATTAATATTCCAAAATTTTTTCTTCTTTTTCCAGATTAACATATAGTAGTACTAACAGATTTACATATAGGAGTACAAACAGGTACTTTATACTGCATGAATATTTGCAAGAATTTCTTTCACTTTTCTATATAACTATTTTAACTTTTTAAACAACAAGTGAGCGCTGAAGGGATCTTCTTAGTCCTGATGAAGAAGCCTTGAGCTTCGAAACATGTCGACTCTTTAGGAACGTCAGCTCATTATATGCATGACTATTCCAAATCACAATTTTTAACAGGTTCAGCCTCAATGACCTATTAAATTGTCTTATGTCCATGAGGCCAGTTCCTTTTTAAACCTCACTTTTGACCCTTCTTCTCACTACCCCTGCACCACACATAGTATTTTAGATTAGTGCTCCCGCGTAGTCGCTGGTCGTAGCACGCCCCATCCCACAGTGGGATGGGAAGACCCCAATGATGAAGCATGACATCAAGGGCCCTTTTGGTGTGTGAGGGGTATTTAAACAACTTTTGTGTATGTCCTATCATGGAGTAGGAATACAACTCTTTCCCCATTCACTATCGGTCCTCTTCTTCATCATTCAGTCCTTGAGGCTTCCCCCGTGGTCCCCAACGGAGAGGCCAGGCCCCAGAGCATGGTGTCCCTGGGCCGAATTTGGCCCAGAGAGGGCGGCCCCTCCTCATTAAAAAAATATATAATAAGGCCGGGATGGGGTCCCTGGGGCAGAAATTGACCTCGGGAGGGGGGCCGCCTCCCTTTTAAAAAAAATTATTGAAAAAAATTGGCAAGCCTTTGGGAATGGGGTCCCTGGGGCCAAAAAACCCAGTAAAAGGGGGCTGCTCATCCCCCCTCCCTCTCAATTATAAAAATAAATGTATAAAGGCTTGGTCCCGGGAGGATGGGGTCCCTGGGACAGAAATCGGCCTTGGATGGGGGCCGTGCCTCCTGTATTTTTTTTTTTTTATAGGGTTAAGCCAAGAGAGATGGGTATCCAAGGCCCAAAATCGTCCAGGGAAGGGGGAGCCACATGGCCTCCCTTCCAAAATAATTGTTTTTTTCTAAAAAAAAGCCAGCACCTCGCCAGACACCCTACCTCCTTTCTCCAGTACTCCTCCTGGCACACTCCTAGTTGAGGGAGGAAGTCCTCTTGGTTGCTGAGGGTCCTTAGGGGCCAACAAGACCTGTTACCTCCAGTAAGCCCCACACAGTGGGATTGCAGAGAGGGGTTTAGAGGCCACGCCCCCTTTCTCCACCACTCTGCAGATGAGCCTCTCAGTGCACTGCTGGTGGTGCCTGGCCCATAACCTCTGTGTTTAAAAAGGAAAAAAGGACTGGTACATCCTCTTTGCTCACTTCCTGTCAACAGCATCTAGAACACCTAATACGTTATAGCCTGATCTGACTACAGCCACATTGGAGTTCCAAGTTATACAATCCAATTCTACACAGACATTATAATCAATTGTGCAACACATTAAATGGCGATATATTGTACATTTATAATGCATTTCCAATTGAATACTACCATCATTAAATCATATAAGGATGATGAGTGCATAACCATTCTTCTTGGATCGTTATATTTGTTACATACAGTACTGCAGCACATAAGTCATTCTTAAAATATCTACAACTGATAAATTGCATATGTCTGTGTATTATCTAATGTAATAACCATTATCAAGTAACAAATAAAATTCCTTGATATATGCTAATGTTGATATAAGTGTCTTGTGCATGCGGCTAAAGTGCTAGTGCCACCATTACAGTCATCCTATTGATATTGCACCAACCACGTAAAGTGCAAATGCCAGTTTCTGGACAATGCCCCACACGGGCCAATAACCACTGAACTTCAGTGCAAATCACAATGTATGACTATTCCGAGGCTTGCATGTCCACTATGAAGTGCAAGTGCCATATGTAAACAACCCAATCTTTTCATACTAATAAAGTGCATTTTCAATTCATTCATCTAAAAGATATTCCTCTCAGTTCTCAAATGTAAATATGAATAATCCAAGGAATGCAGATAAAAAAACTTTTCAATGTCATACATATATATAAAGTGCAGGTGCATCAAACCCCAACTGTCTTAATCTGACATGTGGCAACGAGAAACCTTTCATTTGAGTTTTCATATGCATTCTAATAATGTAGCTGTTCGCTCCCATGTAGAGTGGTGTATCTAGATTGCTGTGACCAAGGTACTACAGATCCCCATTGGATGTTACCTGATATTATCTAAAGTGCAAGTGCTGAGCAGTACTAGACATCAAAAATGTATAGATAAATACCATTTCATATTCAGCTGATATCACACAGTTCTCAGATCAAAGAGGGTCAGATATTATTATTATTATTATTTTTGAATTTGTAAGGCGCACAGCTACCCCAAGAGGTTTCCCGGCGCCAACCGGTAGGAGGAAAGAACTAATCAGGGAATCACAGATTAAACAACCAAGTCTTCAGACTTCTACGGAATTTGCCATACATGGTTTCCTTGCGTAAAGTGAGAGGCATAGAATTCCATAGAGTGGGACCTAGATAAGAAAAAGAACGACCACGCATACGAGAGAGTTTAATTTTGGGGATGGTAAACCTAATTTGCTGGGCGGAACGCAGAGATCGTGAAGGAAGATAGAGTTGTACCAGAGATTGCAAATATGTCGGGGCCACTCCTATTTTAATTTTGAACATATAGCATAAAGCTTTGAACTTGATTCGGTTTTCCATCTTTAGCCAATGCAGGTCGCAAAGGTAGCCAGTGACTGAGGGAATCTTTGGTACATTGCATAGCAGTCTAGCCGCCGCATTCTGCACCACCTGAAGCCTTTGGATCGTCGCTTTGTTGGAACCCAGGTAGAGGACTTTACCATAATCCAGCCTAGATGTGACCAAGGCATGAACCACCGTTTTCTGCGCTGCGAGAGGTATCATCCATAAGATTTTCCTCAGTCACTTTAGAACATTAAAACATGTGGCAGCCACCTTGGTGACTTGTGGTATCATTGAGAGATGGTTGTCAATGATAAAGCCCAAGTTACGGACCTGATGTACTGGCAGGGGCAAAGTACCCATTTCAGAAGGCCAGTGATGTGGTCCCCAAAGGTCGTGTCTTTTCCCTAAGATCGTAACTTCAGTCTTGTCTCCATTAAGTTTGAGCAAGTTATTTTGTATCCAAGACGCAATTTTACTCAAACCTGACTGAAGAGCCGAGGGTTCAAATCCCCTAGATGAAGAGAGGGAGAAGATGATCTGAGTGTCATCGGCATAGGAAAAAACGGACAGCCCAGCTTCCTCGCAACATCTGCCAGCGGACGGACATAGACATTGAACAGTAAAGGCCTCAGGACCGAGCCCTGAGGCACACCATAGGGTGACACATAGGAATTGGAACTGGCCACTGTAGAAAAGAGCTTAAAAGTACGGCCGGTTATAAAAGAGCTAAGCCATTGGAGGGCAAAGCCCTCTATGCCCACGGACTTCAATGCTTTCAGCAAAACAACATGGGACACCGTATCAAACGCAGCGCTGAGGTCCAGCAGATAATAAGGTCCTAATCAAGCTAAGACTGAATGACGTAATTTATAGGCTACATCTACTGATCATAAATGGACATGCAGCTCAGCATCAAGATTTTGGCCCAACGGTCTCTCAGTGTCCAAGCAAATAATCAACCGCGATTTGCACTGGCGTAATTCCATTTCCCTGTTGCCTCTACGTGAATGGGCTCTAATGTATTTTATATTATAATATTGGAAAGATGTTAAATTGCCTTGGTGCACTTCCCAGAAGTGCTACGCCATGGGGTATGCTCAATTCTGATGCTTTATAGCCCGGATATGCTGCAAAATCCTCAGTCTTAGCCTGCTAATAGTGCTGCCAACATAGTGCATACCAAAACCACATTCCAATGCATAGACCACAAACTCTGTTTCACATGTGATCACTTTCCTGATTTACATATCCTGCCCTCAAAGGTCTTGTACTCTGTGCAGTTACTTCCAAATTTACAAGCTTTACAGGTGGCACATCTTCTGAAACCAAAACTTGTACTGGTCAGCCAATCAGGCTCTTGATGGAACATGGATCTAGTTAGCATATCACCCAAAAATGGTGCCTTTCAATATGTGATCTTGGGATGCTGACCTATTACATCTTTCAGATGTTCATTGTGGTTTAAAATGTGCCAATTCCTGTTGATCAGGGAACTGATGGAGCAATATTCCATCTTATAGCCCATGAAAAAACACATCACTTGATCCTGGTCACTCATGACCCCTGTTACGGTTACGTGCCCTGAGTAGCTGACTATACTGTATACTCCATTTTAGAGAGCACGGATGGCCATTATTGCCATGCAGAATGGAATTGCAGTCAGTCTTTTTCCCAAAAATATTGGTTTGAATGGAATCCCCTACCACTTGTAGTTTTTCGTCCAGAAAATCAATTTCCTGCATACTCCAATTTGCAGTCAACTGTATATTGTAGGGATTAGAATTTAAAATGGCAACATACTCACTCAACGACACCTCGTCTCCATCCCACAGGATCTGGATCATGGATCTAGTCAGCATTTCACCCAAAAATGGTGCCTTTCGATATGTGATCTTGGGATGCTGACCTAATACATCTTTCAGATATTCATCGTGCTTTAAAATGTGCCAATTCCTGTTGATCAGGGAACTGATGGAGCTATATTCCATCTTATAGCCCATGAAAAAACATATCACTTGATCCTGGTCACTCATGACCCCTGTTACGGTTGTGGATTTAGACTGGGTACACAGCAACTGTTCCCTATTTTTAGTCTGAACCCTCTGCTTAGCTTCTCTGAGAACTCATGCTTGATATCCCTTTTCAGAAAACTGACCAATCATCAATCTGGCTTCCATTTCAAATAAATCATCAGTTGAGCAGATCCCACGTGTCCGGAGCAGCTGACTATACGGTAAACTCCATTTTAGAGAGCAGGGATGGCCATTATTGCCATGCAGAATGGAATTGCAGGCAGTCTTTTTCCGAAAAATATTGGTTTGAATGGAATCCCCTACCACTTACAGTTTTACATCCATAAAATCAATTTGCTGCGTACTCCAATTTGCAGTCAACTGTATATTGTAGGGATTAGTATTTAAAATGGCAACATACTCACTCAACGACACCTCGTCTCCATCCCACAGGATGAGTGAGTATGTTGCCATTTCAAATGCTAATCAATGAAGTGCACCCACATTGCGATCCTACTGGTGTGGTGTGCATTACACTCCGCCCAAGCAACTTCTTTCTCCCACCAGCCCTTATAGATGTTAAAGTATGTGGGGACAAAGGCTGCCCCCGTTGCCGTTCCTTGCTTCTGGAGATATGTTTTTTTGGTGAACAGAGCGACTTTGTGAGTTAGGCAGAAAGAGAACATTGTGAGAAGCATCGTAGTATGTTGCGCCAGTGCCAGCGACCTTGATCTTAGAAAATAGCGGCAGGCCTCTATGCAGTGATCGTGAGAAATAGAAGTATATATAGGTAGTGATTATACATATTTATTTTACTGATGTTGTTATGTATTGATTTATATTGTCTAGGTTTATTTATATTTATTTGGTAATGTGATGTAAATATTCTATTGTTAAAATATGTGTATATGTTGTTTCGTGTTTATTTGAATGTATAATGCAATTATTTTTATGATGAGTAATTAACACTGGACATATTTTGGTGATATTACTGTTGCCATTATTGCGTGAGGCGATATTTTTGACAATGTATATGTTTGTTTAAAGGGAGCGATATTTTTAATAACTGATATTTTGGTATTTGATATCAGTAAAAAAACGATATTTTATCAGCAATATTTTGATCTTCATAATTGTTTTGTTAGATAAGTATAGAAAGGCTATATTTTTGTTAACGATATTTAATTTCCAATATTTTTGTGTATCTATATTCTGTGCATCAATATTGTATCATTGAACCCTCTAACCCAGTAGCAGTCTGTGTTTTATTCAATATACATTTCTTCACTAAATTTAGCACACACCTTAGAGTTTAATGCAAGGAGGCCTCCACACTAACTTGTGCTGCGCCCATGAAGCTACCCAGGAAAAGGACTCCCTGCATTTTGCTTGATCCTGCCCTCCCATTAATGAATTATTGTTAACATGACTGAGGAAAAAGTAGCTCCTGGGCCCAAACAGTGCTTTATTTGTGCCGAAGGCTTCCGGTGCTCAGAACCAGCACTTATTTCACAGGGCCGTGTCTACTGAATTTTTCATCCATGGGCACAGTAATTTTTCAAAATAAATGTGCCTGTTCTCCTTTGGATGTCTGCCTGGTATATCTCCAGAGGGTGACCCACCCAGGTCCAGAAATGATGACTGCATCATAATAGTGATTTCAGCAGTGCATACCTGCCTTTCACTAAGGAACATCATTTTTTAAAATAATTCCATTGGTAAATTGTGATTGAGGGTGGGCTGATGGCTGAGCTAGTTGGGGGGGCAGGTTGGGAAAGTTCAGGAGAGGCTTTAGGACATTGTGAAGCAAATTGAAATTGCATAACATACTGTTTTATCAGCTCGCACTGAACTGAAACCCGCTGAAGCTGTCCATAATACTGCCTTTACGTGCTCGTGGCCTGGGCCCACCACAAACTACAGTCACTGTCAGAACTAGGTTTGCACATGCTGCTCTATCACTGTATAAAAACTGACAGCACTCTATTTACTGTGCTGTGTGAACCTGGCAGTGGCAGCATTACGGGGATCAACCACGGCAGACTGAGCAGAATTGTACACACCGGCACCCGTCTGTCTGGCCTACACTGATTAGAGTATGATTGTGACCTGCTGTGGCCAGCCATCATCACATCATCCTTCCTGACTGAGCAAGTAAGTGGAGGTGGATGGGCTCTTGCTGATTCTGTGTGCGTGTGTGTGTGTAATTCACAGATTCTGTGCGCATGTGTTTTGCAGTTTTGCAAAGGTTTATTTTGACATGTCAAAATGGCAGTTTAAATAAGCAGACACAGGCTGTGCTGACAGGCCTTAAACATATCCAAAGGGTTACTTAAGCAGGTGTCACAATCAGTGCTGCAGGCCTACTAGTGGCATTTAATTTGCAGACCCTGGGCACAGGTAGTACCACTTTACGAGGGACTTATAAGTAAATTAAATATGCCAGTTGGGGATAAGCCAATATGACCATGTTTTAAAGAGTGAGCACATGCACTTAAGCACTGATTTGCAGTGGTTACGTGCACAGAGTCCTAAGACCGGTAACAACGAGATCAGCAAAAATGGAGTAGGAAGGCAAAACATGTGAGAGAAGACCACCGGACGGCTGACAGGTCTATCAGAGCTTGTCGCTTCATAACTACTCCAGAGATAAACTAAGTTGTATATTTGATGGTAGATGGAGTAAATGGGATAGATGTTTAATCCATCTACCATTTGGGGTAGATGTGTGATGTTTCCAAACCAAGACATATGCATGCTTTATAAAAAATATCAGAAGCCTCTGTCTGAGTCATTTATAGGATGCACTTACTACTTCAAAGGATCACTACAAAAAAGTAGAAACCCACTGAGCTGTCTACAAAAAATACAAATCTGTCACACAAGAATACATACTTGCATGTTGCACAGTGTACTTTGCAACAGGCATGTTAACTCTTAACGCTATTCTTTTAATCTATTTTATTTTTTATTTAACATGAAAAATACAATGAATACACTATAATGTGTTTGGTTCATAATTCAGTATACAATGCAGCATACTTATCAATGTGTAAACAGCTTGCGGGGGTCATACCCTCCACTGGCAGTGTGAGGGCAAGACCTGGTGAGATGTTTATGCTATTTTATGATAAATTAAACCTGTAACTAGATTGTAGACATATGTGTTCAGCGAGTGAATTAACCTTCATAGTTATTTCACCAATATTGTACCTGGGAATTTGCTTACACAGTGATCTCCACAGCAAGTGCCTTATTTCTGAAGTAATTTAAAAAGGCAGACTACTAGTGACAAAAAAAGTACCCAAATACACATTTACCGTAATACGTACATTTCTTTGGATCAGATTTTAAATATATATATATATATATATATATATATATATATATAGATATATATATATATATACATGTGTGTGTGTGTGTTTATATATATATCTATATATATATATATATATATACGTGTGTGTGTTTATATATATATCTATATATATATACATGTGTGTGTTGAACATCAACCCGTGCTCCTCTTATCTCTCCCCCCTGTGACTCCTTCATTGCTGCCAAGTTTCCAAGATCCATGCATGATGTACTGCGCAAGCCCAAGTTTTCTTTGAATTCTCAGATTTGTAGCCCTGTTCTGTAATGGAATAAACAAGACTACAAGTCCCAGAATGCAAAGAAAAAACTTGGCCTGTGGACATGGGAAACTTGGCAGGGCTCCTCCAGCCCATTCATCTACCACAATGTCAGCTCCAATTTATGGGATAATTTAGTAATTTTTTTCCACATCCCGTACTGGTTAAAAGAAATGCCAACAAGTGCCATAATGCAACTTGTTGCAGGTTGAATTGGAGGTGGGTAAGTCACTGAAAGCTTGGGCCAGGCTCTGGCTCAGCTCGAGGTCCTGTACTTTAAAAAATGTGAGCTCAGAGTACCAGCTCTGCAAAAACCTACTGTGTTTGATTTAATAGACCATAATGTTGCTTGATAATGATCTGGGACACATACAGGGTTAACCTGACAACTGACTTGCCTCTTAGTTCGCTAATGCCACTGTCACCAGTGTGGAGGCAGGGGTAGGAATTGTTCTATAGCCATTCTTAAAAACGTTCACTTTTACTGAGTACTTCTCAGTACAGTGCTACAATGTTACGTATTAATGTCAAAGCTTCCACGTGTTAAAAAAAATACTTCTTTGAATTTTGATCAAACTTACTCATATTTTATACAATGTTTGTTGTATGAATTTCATCAGCTCTGAGTTGAATAGGGAGTCAATAAGAGATCACCACAAGGCATGTCTGCATGCAAATATGGAAGGCCTTTGCTGCTTCTGTCCCTGTAGTATCTCTAAAGATTTGAATATGTTTTATTAATAAAAAGACAACGTTTCTCCATTTTCCTCTCATGCTTTCTCTCCTCGTTCTTTTTCAATCCTGTAAATATACTTTGTTTCCCTCTTGTTTTTTTCTAGTACTATGATGGTTCCCCTCCCCTTTTATCATTTTTTCCTCTTGTTAATTTCCTTAAATTAATCTTTCTTTTATCTTTCAAGATCTCCATTTATTTTTCTCCAGTGTTTTACATGTAAATAATAATTTGAGGTTGTCAGTGCAAATAGTCAGAGGTCATGGCAGGATAAACAAGCGGGCAGTTAGGCAATTTATTGAGACACTTTCTGAGTGCCCCGTAAGCAGAGAAAGGAATGCATTCATTGCAGCAGCTCCGCTCAGAGCGCTGCTGTTTCTGCTTGCTAAAGCCGAGGTTTGCCTCTCCTGAGGTGGGCGGGGCTGCTGTGGGCCCGTCCGAGCTGTCCAATAGGCAAGACCTCCGAAGTCTGCCGAAGAGCAGGGATACATGATCCTAAGGCATGGGTACTCACAAACTTTCTCTCGGGGGCCAAATTTACAGTGTGGTTTGTGGCCAAGGGCCGCACCGGTGGGGGCGGGGTCAGTGGGGGAGGGGGGCGGGGCTAGAGCAAAAAAATAACTATGACCATGAGGTTGAACACAGGCCCCTGCAGCGGACGCTTTCGTCCACTGAGCCACCAGACCCGGCATACACACATCTCTCTATCTATCTCTCTCGCTCTGTCTCCCTCTCCCTCTGTCTCCCTCTCCGTCTCCCTCTCCCTCTCTGTCTCCGTCTCCCTCTCTGTCTCCGTCTCCCTCTCTGTCTCCCTCTCTGTCTCTGTCTCCCTCTCTGTCTCTGTCTCCTTCTCTGTCTCTGTCTCCCTCTCTGTCTCTGTCTCCCTCTCTGTCTCTCTCTCTGTCTCCCTCTCTGTCTCCCTCTCTGTCTCCCTCTCTGTCTCCCTCTCTGTCTCCCTCTCCGTCTCCCTCTCCCTCTCCGTCTCCCTCTCCCTCTCCGTCTCCCTCTCTGTCTCCCTCTCCCTCTCTGTCTCTGTCTCCCTCTCTGTCTCTGTCTCCCTCTCTGTCTCTGTCTCCCTCTCTGTCTCTGTCTCCCTCTCTGTCTCCCTCTCCCTCTCTGTCTCCCTCTCCCTCTCTGTCTCCCTCTCCCTCTCTGTCTCCCCTCCCTCTCCGTCTCCCTCCCTCTCCCTCCCTCTCCGTCTCCCCCCCTCTCCCTCTCTGTCTCCCTCTCTGTCTCCCTCTCTGTCTCCCTCTCTGTCTCCCTCTGTCTCCCTCCCTCTCTCTCTCTCTGTCTCTCTCTGTCTCCCTCTCCCTCCCTGTCTCCCTCCCTGTCTCCCTCCCTGTCTCCCTCCCTGTCACCCTCCCTGTCACCCTCCCTGTCACCCTCTCTGTCTCCCTCTGTCTGTCTCCCTCTGTCTGTCTCCCTTGTCTCCCTCTGTCTGTCACCCTCTGTCTGTCACCCTCTGTCTGTCACCCTCTGTCTGTCACCCTCTGTCTCCCCCTCTCTCGGTCTCCCCCTCTCTCGGTCTCCCTCTCTCTCGGTCTCCCTCTCTCTCGGTCTCCCTCTCTCTCGGTCTCCCTCTGTCTCCCTCCCTCTGTCTCCCTCCCTCTGTCTCCCTCCCGCTGTCTCCTTCCCTCTGTCTGTCTCCCTCTCTCTGTCACCCTCTGTCTCCCCCTCTCTGTCTCCCTCCCTCTGTCTGTCTCCCTCTCTGTCACCCTCTGTCTCCCTCTCTCTGTCTCCCTCCCTCTGTCTGTCTCCCTCTGTCACCCTCTGTCTCCCCCTCTCTGTCTCCCTCTCTCTGTCACCCTCTGTCTCCCTCTCTCTGTCACCCTCTGTCTCCCCCTCTCTGCCTCCCTCTCTCTGTCACCCTCTGTCTCCCCCTCTCTGTCTCCCTCCCTCTGTCTGTCTCCCACCCTCTGTCACCCTCTGTCTCCCCCTCTCTGTCTCCCTCCCTCTGTCTCCCTCCCTCTGTCTGTCTCCCTCCCTCCCTCTGTCTGTCTCCCTCCCTCGCTCTGTCTGTCTCCCTCGCTCTGTCACCTCACCCGTGTGTGTGTCAGCCCGGGCTGGGCTGAGACAGCTTCCCGGGCACACACACAGCCGCACCCGAGTACTTCACAGGTCTTTAAAAGACCATTCACTTGTTAATGAGGCTTTGTTGTATTTCACCTCTTCTTAGCGCCCCTGCATCTCCACTCATGGAGATGCAGGGGCGCTAAGAAGAGGTGAAATACAACAAAGCCTCATTAACAAGTGAATCGTTTTTTAAAGAATCGTCCGGCCCCTATAGAGCGCTGCTGCAACCGGCGGTGTTTGCGGACACTTAAAAAAAAAAAAGGAAAAACACAGGTAGGATAGCTGCAAGGTCCGCGGGCCGCCAAGGTAGGCTTGCCGGGCCGCTGGCGGCCCGCGGGCCGTACTATGAGTACCCGTGTCCTAAGGGGATGCCAAATATTTTACAACACCGGTTCTTGTTTATTCGTTCCTGCTTTGCTCCAAGCACAAAGGCTACCATAAAACCGGAAAGGCCTGAGTTTTGTCAAACACTGTAATATTGGCAACAAGACACGATGCACTGGAAAATAGCCATTGTCTAGTGTCCAAAATAATTTGATGTATGGGGGGGTTAGTCGGGCTACTGACAGGGTTTTAAGAGAACTAGCGTCTGTCTTTCTCTCAATCTCATTGAGTAGAAATTTGGGAGCAGAAACAATGTTGGCTGGTCTGATCTCTTTTTAACTAATCTTTTCACAGACAAGCCATTGAAATAAAATTGTTTTCTGCAATTTTGGAAATCATCTTTTTGTTCACTAAGAGGACCCTAGGTTAAACAAATCAGCGGAATATAACACCCAGCATTCAACTGTATTTTTTTATCCTAGGAAGATAAACACCTGCTTCCAAAAATCATGCTGCAATTTCATGTCTTGTGAACTGAAATTTGAAAAACTGATCTTGAATTTACTGTTTCTTTAAAGTAATATAAAATCTAAAAGATTCGAGTTGCGGGCAGGAACAGTCAAGTCAAGTCAATAAAACTTTATTCGGCCACATTCTGGCCATAAAAGTACATTTACACAAGAGGAGACCCATACAAATGGAATATAAAAGCTACTGTACATGTGCAAATATCAAAACGCAGTTAAAAAGCTTGTCAGAAAGATTTAAAACATTTCTTGATTCAGCCCAGTAAAATCTGAGTCATTACTATGGGCAATCCATATAATTCCTTCTGCGTATTGCCCCCAATAGAAAGCTCGCAACCCCATAACATACCAATGGGGAAGAGAGAATTTGCAGATAAATCAGGGCTGGTCTTACTTGTGGAAATTGGCAATTTTTTAAAAGAGGTAAAATGTGTTTAGATCGTAATTCATTATAAAAACCACAGAAAAACATAGGGGCATATTCTCAAGGACTTATCGGCGAGTTATCTGCACTTTAGCGCAGCAAAAGTGGCGAAAGAATTATCGCCCCATTGTCAAGCTGGTGCAAACAGCCCATATCGCCAGTTCTCCAGCGATAGCTGCCGCAAAAAACATCGCCACGGATGAGAGAGACAACTAACGCTAATGATATGCAGAGTAGGCGTTCCCGTGCAAAAACACATGAAAACACCACTTCGCGATATTCTCAACGACCAGCCAGATCTGCGATGCGACCCAAAAACAGGCGAGAAGGCGCATTAGCAGCAGGGATTTAACACCTGCCTTTTACTGGTGTTAAGCAGGACGACTACCTGCAGTATGAAAGGGAGCCCAGCCCAGAGCCACACCTATAGACCAACACATGTCATGGAGACACTGATCGTGCAGCTCGGAGACCCGAGAGGGCCACAACACCCACTGCCACCAACCCCAGCCCCCCCCCTGGACCACCCCCCCGACTACCACTGAGGCTGCCCAGAACAGGACAGCGGACGTTCCCAAAATGCACCAGCCTCAGAGACTCAACGCCAGAGGAAGTCATTGCCCACTACAGGCACAAAAGGACAACCATCCTCCGCATCCTGACCCACATTGCCCACAGGCTGACGGTACCAACACAGCGGACAACCAACATCCCTCAGCAGACAAAGCTGCTGGCTGTGCTGCACCTGTTGGCCCCTGGTACCTCCCAAACAACAACTGCCAGAGTCGGAGGAGTCTCACGGCCAGCCCTATCAAACTTCCTCACCCATGTCATGGATGCATGTCCACAATAGCAAGGGCGGGCCCCTGTATCCGCACCACATGACAGTTTCAATTCGTAGTGTTCCTGCGCAACCAACCCCAACGCCAGACGTTGCCAGACGTCACTGTGCCCCAGACCCAATACTGTAGTAACTGAAATGGGGGTGCGCACGGTCATGAAGTCCAGTAGTCAACAGTAGTGTAAAAACAGTCCTTTATTACAAATACACCAAAAAACAATATGAAAAGCACAGCCAACGCCCAACGGGGAACTTCATCAGGGCAACGTGTGGATTCATGTAACTGCATATGCTGCGGGAACTCTCCAATACCATTCCATACTCCGGAAGTCAGTATCCAGAAACCTGTTGGACAAATGGTGGCAATGGTCAAGCGTCCGTATAGTCACAAACCTAATCTGGTACAGTGTATAGCACTTGGACAAACCGGAATGCTCACAGGAAAGACAAATCCTGCACAAAAAGACCGTAACAGAAGTACGTGTTGTCGTAACCTACGTAGGATAGAAAAGGAAGGTTACGGTCACACTAACTTCTGTTACGGTCTCATGATGCAGGATTACTCATACCTGTAAGCATCACCGTTTGTATCAGCTTGATACCCCTGCACCTTCACTCCCCCCCGAGCCACGAGGGCGCCACCGTGACCGGTGGTGCCTATGCGATCCTGTGCGCCTGCTGCACCCCAGCCCTGGTCCCCAGACCAGTCCGCCAACCAGTGATGAGTGCCCGCCCCTGCGCACCCAGGCCTCAATGCTCACCTGCCCCCACCGGCGTGTCTCCAAGAGGGCCCACCACGTGCCGGTGCAACCTCCTCAGCCGATCGCTGGATTCCGCGCCACAGGCCCCCAGCGCACCCTGCAGCACCGCGCCACGGTGTCATGTCTGTGCAGCCTGCTGCCCTCAGCGTACACTGCGGTCCAGCTGGGATCACAATTCAAATCGAATCTTGATTGGCAGGACGGCGTATCGAGGCCTACGCATCATCGCAGGCTGCACACCTGCTCAGCTCTGGTGTCACTAACTCAGTGCACCGCAAGTCACCGTCCTGTGGCGGTAGGCTTGTGCCGGCCAAAGTGCCACGGATGCCACGAACTCTGTGCACCGCAAGTCACCATCCCGTGGCGGTAGGCCCGTGCCAGCCAAAGTGCCATGGATGCCACCAACTCTGTGCACCTCAAGTCATCGCCACGTGGCGGTAGGCCCGTGCCGGCCAAAGTGCCTCGGATGCCACCAACTCTGTGCACCTCAAGTCATGGGCCCTTTATGATTGAGTCTCGTGGTGCGGACGCCATCATATCACCTCCGGCAGTGGGGAATGTGATGTGGTAGGGCCCTAGGCACTCATGCATAAATAATGACTACACGGACACACTCAGCTAGATAGTGGAAATGGCCTCGGGCACGTGCGCCCGGCCCCTTTTATTGGCAGGGTCACATGAACTGTGACGCCTGTGCTGGATGGGTGTGGTGTGGGTGTGAACCAGCCCTCAGGGAGTGGCTGTGGCATGCTGACAACTAGACCTGTGATCAGCAGATCACTACAGGGAAGACCTGGGACATGTACCGTTGTCGTCCCCCCCTGTAAGCGTAAGCGGAGTGGGCTGGCCTGGCGATGCCAGTCCAGCATAGTGGTGTGAACGATGACCCCGGCACTCTGGGCGTAGTTCCGTTCTGGGCTGGACAAGAAGGTAACTAATGCGTGTGTCTCTGATGTGGTGTCGGCCCCACCCGGTCCGCAATCGGTAATGTTGCACCCTGTGACTCAAGTCCCACAACATGTGCAACATGGATGTAAGGGGGAATCACTGACCCTACATTCATCCATACTTCCATACTTGAATGATCATAGACATGACACATCTGTGTGAATTTGATTGTTTAATGCACATTCAGTGGACTGTTGTAGCTGGAGCAGTACAGGGCCATGCAAACCCCACTTTACATTGTTGGCCCATGGAGGGCCAGCCAGAGTCCTTCAGGGAATGACAAGTACATCGGAAGAGGAAGAGTTCAGTCCGCAGTCTGATAGCTGTGTCATTGGTGACCAAACAGAATATGGCAGTCCATGTCGAGGTCCAAGGGGAGTGTCGCAGAGTGCATCGGGGGACAGTGGAAGGTGATGATGCAGAGGGCAGAACCAAGCAGAAACAGGCCATGTGGCGGAGAAGAATGCTACCGCTTCCTTACTACCAGTAGGGCAGATTCATCCACATCTTCGTCCTCTGATGTGTCATGTGCCTCACATGTGGGTGGTGGTGTTGTCTCTGCAGCACTGTGTGGCACTGACACATCAGGGGCCGGAGGTGGATTGGCTGCCGCACTGTGTGGCACTGACACATCAGGGGCCGGAGGTGGATTGGCTGCTGCACTGTGAGGCACTGACACATCAGGGGGCAGAGATGTGGATGTCGAAGCAGCAGCAGCATTCATCTGCGCCAGGCCTTGTGGCAGCAATGCCATGACGAGGATCTGCAGGGCATGGTAGATCCCAGCTACATCACGCTGGTGTACAACCGTGGCAGCCATTCTTTCCACCTGCATCCGCCCCCTGTTCTCCATGATCCTCCGCATGTGTCCCAACTCCCGGCTGACATCGCTGGAGCCACTCTGACTAGACAGTTGTCCTTGTCTCAGAGTCAGGACTCCAGCGATGTCAGCCATGGATCGTTGGAGAACATGGAGTGGACTGTGGGTGTCTGTTAGGGACTGTAAGTGGTCCCTGATGGGACTTAGACACCCACGTATGGCATCGAGTTTGGCTGCCATGAGGTCGAACCCCACCCGCACCTGATCAGCCATCTTCTCCTGGCACCCTAACACATGGCATTGGAAGGCCATGTGTTGTTCGTGGGGGTCCTGGGAGACAGCCGTGGTGGTGGGTGCTTCCTGCTGTGTGGTCTGTGCAGGGGGTGGGGTTTCCTTGATGCAGCTGGGCTGCCCTGCTCCTGGAGGTGGGGTGCCGAAGCTGTCTATGAGCCGTTGGAGGGTGTCGGTGTCGATGGAGGGGAGGTCCTCTTCATCATCAGTGAAGAGGTGTACCGTCTGCTCGGCAGGAGGTGTTGATTCACCCTCTGCAATGCAAAGGGGAGATGCAGTTTAACATTGTTTTCACATGTATGTTGATGCATTGTACAGGTTTACATACAAACTGCATGACAATGTACATTGTGACTGTTTGGGAGGAGCTGCCTATTTGATGCGGGACAGTGGACATTTCGACAACATCATGGATGTGTGTTTGTACTTGTGCATGGGTTTGTTGTGAGATTAGTGATATGTGGGAAGGGCCCCCTCTGGGCACATAGTCGACTGGGGCCTACTTGCTGTTTCTAGGTGTGCTGCAGTGTGCCAAAGGGATCAGGGACATGATCCAGAGTCATTGTGGGTGTGCACTGTGCTATACTTAATTGTGCATGTGTGCCTTTGTGCCCATCTCCCCCCGTCCCCCCAGTCCCTGGTCGTTACTCACCCTGTTGCTGTTGTGTCAGGTCATGTTGAGCAGTGTCTGGTCCCCCAACTCCTGCCACCGTCTCCGCACTGATGACTGTGGACACCATTTCCTCCATCTCGTCCAGCTCCTCCTGTGGCGCTGGACTCCCACCTCCAGTCTGCATTGATGCCTTCTGGTTGTTGCCAAGTTTCTGCTTGGTTTTGCGCTTCACATCATTCCAGCGCCTCTTGACCTCTTCCATTGTCCTCCTCAGAACTCCGATTGCATTCACCTTGGCCACGATGGACTGCCATATTCCATTTTTTGTCGCCAATGACACATTGGAGGTGACAAACAGTTGTTGATGGTATTTCATCACCTCCGTTATCAGGATCCTGTTTTCCTGCGGACTGAACCGCGTCTTCCTCTTCTTCCTGTCCTTGCCCTTCCCTGACCCCGAGGTCCCGGCCTGGTCCGCCGGGGGGCTTGTGGGGTTCTGCTCGTCCTCTGTTCCTGCTCTGGCTACCTCCATTGTGCTTTGCAGTTGTTTGGTTTTTTTCTGCTTTTGTAGTGATTTTTCCTGCCTGACGTGTGTGAATTGCAGGCCTGGCGCTGCTTATCGCTGATTTTTGTATCGCGGTTGGGCCCATCGCAACTTTTTTCGTGTTCGGGTTTGGATTTTTATCGCCGTCCTGGTAATGTTATCGCGGACATTTGACGCGTTCTTGGGAGACTATCGCATGTTACCGCCGTGTTGAGAATACGACGTTAACACAGAGTTATTTTCCCGAAATAGACGGCGATATGAAAACGTGCGTTAGCCTTTTTTGGCGATGATTATCGCACGTTCTTGAGAATATCCCCCCTAAAGTGCAACAAATCTTGGTCTGAGAAATTATCACATGAACAAGGCTGTAGGGTCCCTGCCTTTGAGAAACCCTTGGGTACTGTAAGGGACCAGTGAATGCAATTAAATCTAAATCTAGATAAAAGAAAACGATTATGCAAATTATTAATAAAAAACCAAAAAGGTTGATCTAAAATCCCAGGGCTTATAATCACATAATGTCTACACGTGTTTTTTCTAAGTTCATTTGTTTCCCTTTCCAGGCTTCTCCTAGTTAAAAATTGGATTTTAATAACTTTCGCCTCCTCAGGGTGCAGCTGTCTGGGTTGATTAAAAAGCTCAGGGCACCCTAGAGCTGAGAGCTGTTGAAAGACGTAGCTTAACCAGGGGATGTCTGTGGCTCTGTCTAACTTCATGCAATGCTCTAAAATAATTTGATTTAGGTTGGGCTTGGGTCTAGACCATATTTTTAGCCACCATATCAAGGGGGCCACTGCAATACTGTCTGTAATGTAACCCTGCCTTAGTTCTTCGTGCACCATAAAGGCGGGGGTACTTGGGGGAGTAGCTAAAAGTTTTCGTAAGTATTTGTTTTCAGACCCTTGTAGTTCATTGCACTCCTTGTAACCCCAAACCACACTGCCATACATTGTCAACGGGACACATTTCTCATTGTAGATCTTCAAAATTGGCAGTAAGGGTTTACTCCCTAATCTTCTGGCAAATTCCAATGTTGCTCCTGTGGCCCTTGCTAGAGTATTTTTCTTGAGTGCACGCTGTGCCACCCAAGTACCATTTTCATCAAATAGCACGCCCAGATATGGGTAGGTTGCTACATTGGACAACACCCCACCTTTACATATGAGTGATTTCTTTTCACGTTTTGAGTTGCCAGACGACATTATATGGGATTTAGTAAAATTGACAGAGAGGTCTAAACCGACCATATAATCAATAAAAGTATTAACAAGACTTTTCAGTGCTATTGGTTTCCTGGCAAGTAAAACTGCATCGTCTGCATATAAAACGGCAGGAATGGGCTTAAAACCTACTCTCGGGGTGTCCATGCTTGCATCGGATAACACGGCCCCTAACTTATTTATTTAGAGTGTGAATAGGACCGGCACAAGGATACATTCCTGCCTCACTCCTCTTTTTACCTTCCATGATTTTGTTAAGGAACCATTTTCATTATATCTGGCAGAGGCAGTTAAATTTAAATAAGACCACTGCAAAAAGGATATCAAGGTTGCGTACATACCTATTTCTAACAGTAGATGCCATAATTTAGATCTATTCACTAACCGTGCGCAATGAACTTCTCTCTGCCAGCGGAGATTGCAGTGATTTGTTAACTACGCATTACATTAAAAACACAGAATTCAATGCAATAATTCCGACTCCACCACGTAGCGGAGTTAGCTACTGCACCCACAACACTTTGATAAAACAACTTTACCTTTACATGCTAAAAAAGAATATAACCAATACACAAAAGTGAACTTCGTAAAATATACCAGGCAATGAGAGAGGTGATGATTTTGGGGTCACCCCTAACCTAGGGGGAGGGCAAGCAGATGCCTTAAACACAAAGAGCATATCATGCTGAACGATTCGGTAGTGGTCCCATCCTCCTAGGACCACCCCAAGCAAAGTTATGGGCAAAAATACAATGCCAACCAAAGGCCCAGCAAAGCATTATGGGGCGATATTCTAGAGTGCAGTGAATATTATAGTATTAGCTCTCAGCTGAGCCCGAGAGCCTGCCCCTTGAGGAATGTTTTGATATTGGATACTATAATATTCACTGCACTCTAGAATATCGTCCCATAATGCTTTGCAGGGCCTTTGGTTGGGATTGTAACACTAAAGTTGTTTTACTGCACACGGGGACATTCGGGGACGCATTTTACATTTTTCTTTAGTTAGCCATGGGGTTAGGGGTGACAGGCAGCTAACAATAACAGTAGTGATAAAGAACATTAAACATGCATTTGCTGTAAAAGCAGTGACGGCTCCTCTGCTAAGGGGGAGGAGCATTGCCCCACTGCTTTAACAGCAGTGCAGAAGAAAGATCAAATGATAATAACGTTCTGTTATTATCATTTTATTTTTCTGTTCCTTGGTGCAGGGATGGGCGGGGCTGGCCAGGGGGTGGAGTGGTGTGCACACTCTAAGTGCGCATGACTGTTTCGCCGGCCGTCTTGGCCCAGCCGAACAGTCATGTACACTTTGCATATTTCCCACCAGGATGTATTACACAGCCTGGTGGGGAACATGCCAAAGCTCCCACTCCATGCCTGAGCACCGAACCATGGCGCTCAGACCAACCACTGCGTTTTGTGATTGTCTTAGGGAAACCAATCACAATTCTGCATTGCAGGGTTGTGATTGGCTTAAGGGAGCCTGGGAGCCCCGGTGCTTCCTACCGTGGAGGAGCGGCAGTAGAGAGGAGGGAACTGGCGACGCGACCAGCAGGTACGTTTTCTTTCTATTTTCTTTTCTACCCCACCCCCACCGCCAGCTGCCCCCATTCCCTACAAGCCGCCACTGTGTAAAAGACAGGATGTGCTGTGGGTTTGGCTGGCAAAATACAGCATTTCTGTATCATCTCTCAACCTTTAAAAATGTCAGTCCTTTATATTTGAATACCGACGGGCGGTATTCTAGTCATTTACTCCAAAGAATTGTTGCAAATTTCAACCAGAATAATACATTTTAAATTATACAAGGTTCCAGTTAACCATGGATCAGATATACCCCGGTTTGGTTTTCAGAGTAAACAACAATTGTAAGTTTCAATCGGAAAAGATTTGGAGGGCAATAGAGACCGGGCAGCCCTGAGCCCCTCGCTGTCAAGGAAAAATCTATAAAATAAAAGGCAAATTTGGGACACAGAATGTTAGAAGCAAATGAAGGTGTTCAAGTTTTGAGGAAGAAATAAAAAGAAAAACCACAAGAAACCAAAAGAAACGCGATAGTGGATGTCTTCTAAAAGGGGACAACTCCATGTTGAAAACCATCTATTCTTGATAACGTTTTCCATTTTAAATTATGAAACTGACATAACCTCCATAGCGCACTTTTCTTCTCTAGAAAAATCCCCTGCAACTGGGCTAAATAGCAAAACTCCTGCACAGGCTATGGACAAAAATAAACATTTGTTAATATAAAAAAACATCAACAAAATACCCACAGACGCTTAAAAGAAAGAACGACCAAAAACACCACTACCTCTCTCAGAGGCGAGACTTATTGGCTTTGCCAATGCTTGTTTTTCCACAAAACAAAATTGTTGTGAATTCATGAATCCATAGCAATTTCCCTGCAAAATGTATACAAAAAATTATTTTTGGCCCTGGCTGGGCCCCTTGGAGATACCAGCACCAGGCCTAGGGGGTCAGGGTATTCCTACCCTGCCCCCTTTTCCTTTTTTCAATGTTTTTCTTTGGGACTCGGATGAGTCTGAGTCCCAAGATGGCTGAAGTGTTGCCAGCCAATCGGATCTCTGCATGAGATCGAGAGGGTTCACGTCCCTAGAGAAATAAATTTGGTTTTCCTTTAATATCCCAAAAACTACTGAACAGATTTACACCAAATTACAAAAAGGTCGCTTTCTGGACCAAGAGCTACTTTTCTGCTACATTTGGTGTAATGCCATTCAGCGGTTTAGGCTGTCTAAAATTGCTATGGAAAATTGCCTGAGGAAAACACATTTTGGGACCCACCACTTTTTCTCGGCCCGCTTGACGAATCACCCTGAAACGACCAGATGTGCTCTGTTGTTTCTGCTGTCTTTTCCTGCTTGGGTCTTCAATGGCCAGCTGCCCAAGGCCCCAGGAGGTGGTCCCTGGTGCTTGCCTCACCTGTCCTGCATTGGCGCTATAAAGCACATCTATTCATTCTGCCATGCAGGACGCACCCGGGCAGAACCCGGGCCGAGGGCGGGCCTGTCCTACATCCATCAGCGCCAGGAGGAGGCAGGGCAGGGCCACCCCCCTTGGTTCACCATCCTGATCTTCTGGATTTGTGGTAAGCCAACCTTGACATTTTCCCTGTTTTTCTACATTGGGAGCCTTCCTTGCCTGGCTGTTGTGGCATGAATTTTGGAGTTGGATCATCAAAGCAGGACGCTTGTGTATCACTGCTTCCCTGACTCATCATTGGGTTGCCTCAAAGCTAATGTACGACAGGTCAAGATGCTGAGACTTGTGTAGTATCTCCGATTGATCAGAAGTGGTGGCAATTTACATTTTTAAAGTTATCTTTGGAATCTGCAGGCCTGCATGCCTGAACGCTTCTGCGGAGCTACAGACCCTATTGGTTGGGGGCCTCTTATGTAAGGCTCCTTGATCTATCATATTTTTCATTTTGTAAGTTGGCTGTTCTCTTTTTCTTTTCTCTTATAATTATTTTGTGGCAGACTAGTCCCATTCAATGTTCTCATGGTAGACTGCTAAGGCCTCATCTCAAATTGCATTGAATTCACTGGGCGGGCGATGCATTGGTTTGTTAAGCAGGTCCAGGGTGGTTCCTTTTTTTTCTCTTTTCTCTTTGTTTGGCCAGTTGTTTTTCTGTGTTTAGCTTCCACAGCACCTTCTTTATGATCTGTTTTATCGAACCTAACCCTAAAATTCAAAGTGATTTGTGTTTTGTGTGTTCTGTGACTTTGTTTGATGTATAATGGGGAAAAGGAAAGCATCAGATAAGTCCCCAAAACAAAAAAGGCCAGGAAACAGGCCAAGCACATGTCATTGAACTGTGCCCTTGACGAAAACAGCGTTTTTTTTTAAGAGGTTGAGGGTTTGATTAAATCTAGTGAGGCAGAGAAAAGTCCTATAAAAACTAGAGGTGCGCATGGCAATATCAAAGCCTATTAGGTTAAGCCAGGCAAGAGAGAGGCAGTGGTAACACCACAAATGTCATTGTTCATTATGACGGCCCACAAGAATTAACCAAAAAGCCCGTTGTTTCAGGGGTCCAGGGTGGCTTTCTGTCACCCTGAAAACTCATTCCTTATACTACTGTAGTGAAGTGTACGAATAGGTTTCAAGTGCTGGGAGACCAGAAGGAAGATGAGTTGCATGTTATTCCTATAGCCAATGTTCCCGCCTACGCACTATAGGTTTGTCCCGACACTCACACCAATACATAGAGGTGATCGTTCGGTCTTAATCTAATTCACTAAAATCAGAAATTATGGAGTTGAAATCTGTTGTCACATCAGTTACACATCTTCTCACAGAGAAAGTGGAGAAGTTAGGGTCACTTTTGGATTCTTTGGCCAAGGGAGGGTTGATTGTTAAAGAGATTTGCCCTGAGATATCAGCACATTTACTCCCTAACAGGTGCCCCCTGGCCCCGACAATTGCCAGAGATAATGCCCTGACAGGGAGTGGTACTCCTTGGAAGAGAACCTTGTCAATTACGGGCCCAAATGCAAGCTCCACTTTCGGTGTTGGTGTTAGACGGAATCCTCACCCTCCTCATATCAGAGCTACAGTACATTCATTTGACAACAGGAACACTGTAGCTAAATGTGCCTACACTCACAATCTACAGGTAACAGATCCAGAGTCTCCTTGGAGAATGTCTGCTCCCTTTCCTCTTCTAGGTAAAAGAGAGCGAGAAGTATTCCTGACTAATGTTCTGAAACTTCGGCCTTCTAACTGGGAAAGTAATGACACTTGATATATAAAACAATACATTGGTTCAGGCATGTTCGTAACTGTAGGTCTGTGATTAGAGAGGGCAAAATTATCAGAACCAGATATGTGAGCAGGTATGGTAGAACTTATTGCATTGGCATGAATTTTGTGAGCAATTATTTGGTGGATGGATTAACTCAAATGGAGCTTCGTAATGGTCCAAACAGTGTTTCCTCCATCCGCTAAAAAGCGAAATCTTTATTCTGATCTGTAATTAAGAGAGTGCTCGCTCTGCCCTTGGTTTTGTCTGCAAACAACTCTGCCCAAAGATCTTGTTCTCCTAGGTTCTGCCTTGCCCCGTCATTTTCCACCAACACCCACAGACCCTGTTCCCTTGGGGCTTCGGATACTGATTGACTACAGTTCCCCAGCCCCCTTGTTGGAAGTGAGAATGGGGGTGGTGGTATCGTAGTTTCTGTGCCCATTCTTCATTTGTCATCGTTCTCTGGGGCTGAGTCAGTTAATTTGGTCACATTGATGTCTTGTACCCTGACTCCAGATAGAGGGGACAATGAGGGTGGTATTTTTCCTGTGCTGGTGTCTAACCATCAGTTGTCATCTATCCCTATGTCCGAGTCAGTTGATCTGGTTAAACTGATGTTGTGGAATGTGGCAGACATCAATTCAAAACCTCTAGATTTGGAATGGGGGTAATTTATCGATAGGCATCACATTATACTGTTTCAAGAAAACTGGGCAACCCACCCTGAGTTTAGGTCTGTTTATAAAACCATTTTTAGCAATGCTATCCCTGTAAATTCTGGACAAGCCTTGGGCGATCTTCTAATATGGGTTAAGTCTCCAATTTTTGTAAGTCTGATGTATTAGATACTGGTTCTAAGGATATTCGGTCTGTGAAACTAACATTTAGGAATACTCCTAGATCGAAATTTAAACACATTTTGGTGATTAATATCTATGTTTGTTCTGTTCCCAACAATGTGGAATCCCAAATACTTCACCACTTTTGTTTGTTGCTTGACTCCATAAACCAGGATTGGCCTGTGATTATAGTCAGAGACTGCAAGACTCACTTTGATCCATTCGAACCACTCAGGTCTTTGCTGCTTCCTTAGGATGAGGAATGGGGAATTCTAGAGCTTTAGGCAAATTCAGTTAAAAAATGGTCAAAGTCAAAGACCTAAGAATATGGTCTAAGAGCAACTAATGGACGCAATATTTTGGACCACCCTGTCACTTCTACTTTCAAAAGGGGAAAAACCTCTAACTATATTTTTGGGGATCTTTGATTGTGGCCCTTTCTAATTGATAGAGATCATAATTCATCCAGACAGTGAACATATTGCTTTAGTTGGGGACCTTTTGGCTGACATTTTGCCTGCTCCTTTGGATTGCAAAACTGAGTTATATATATAGCTCCTTTATCACAGACCAATAATTGCAAAAGCGTAAAGGGGGAGACATAATCAATAACAAACTCTTAGTAAGCGAAATCTATCAAACTTTTGCAGATTTTTCTAAGGCTTTTGACAGCATTAACCTTGATTGGCTGAATTTCATCCCTTATCATTCTGATTTCTTTGCCATTTTAAGATTTTTCTTTTACAACTCATTTTAACCGGAAACTTCGTCCAAATATATCTTGACTTGGTTCTCAAAAGCATGTAGAGTGGCCAAGAAGCGGCTGATTATTTCTGCTAGATAGGGCGATCAAACTGAATTAAAAATTGCTAGGAAAATATATGTCAACCCTAAAAGCAACAAAGTGGGACTGGAAGGAGCCCCAGTGGATTGAGTTCACAGAAGCATTAGCCAGAAGGGACACTCAGACATTTTGGAGAATTATTGCATTCGGTAGTCGCTCAAGTACTATTGTACCTGACACTTTTGTGCCTGCAGATCAGTGTGCTGCTCATTTCTCTTCCCTTTATAAAAAACAGGAAACTTGTGCTTTAACTCCTATGGATAAAGCCCAGCATTCCAAATACTTCTGGGTGGCGTCTTTGCCTAACAATTTACCTTTTCTGTGCGTTTCTAATAAAAAGAACCTGAGACTGCTCTAAGTTTAATGAAGCAGTGTAAAACCCTAGAACCAGACAGCATACCAGGTGATTTGTTCCTTTTGGAGCCTACAATATGGAAATTGTACCTGAATGCTTTCTTTAACTCTGTAGTTGGAGGGACAAGTATCCCGAGTCATGGAGGGGAGCACTTATTGTTCACATTCAAAAGAAAGGAGAAAAAGATAACCCAGGGAATTATAGGCCTATCAGTTTAATCAACATTTCCCAAAAGATTTTTGCTAGGCAACTCCTTGCCCATCTTCAGACCTGGATGGAAGACAACCAGATATTGTCTGATTCTCAGGCTAAAATTCTCGAGAAAATAATTACAGTGGATCAGGTGTTCTGGTTTTCCATTATATGCTGGAAGAATATCTTACTCCAATAAAGATAGTTTTATGCAGCCGTTATGGATTTGAAGGCCACCTTTGGATTAATTCCAAAGGAATGTCTTTGGGAGGTCCTTAGGAAATATGGCACTCCAGAAAATTTCCTGTATATATTTGCAAAATTACACACTGACACTTATGCCCAGGTCAGATGGAATAGTCAAAGGGATTTTACTGAAAAGATTCCTATCAATTGTGGGGTTAGGCAGTACTGTGCCCTTGCCCCCACACTGTTTTGCCTGTTTATAAATGGGTTAGTTGGGTGGCTGAGTGGCAGTCAGCATGATGCTCCCAAAGCCAACCTTTGTTAAAGCATATATCTGCAGTAATCTCGACAAAATATACACTGACTTCAAGTAGGGCTCTCTCCCCTTTCCTCAAGGTGTACAGAGCAGTAGCTTCGGGAGGGGCCTTATATGTGGTGGAACTATGGGGCTATAATAACAACTCCCACTTATCAAGAGCAGAATCTTTTTTTGAGGTCATTACTACATATACCCGATAGCACACCTATGCTCCCTTTAAGATGAAATCATAATTGTGGGAGGGTGGACTATGCTGCTCAATTTAGACCTGGACCAGGTTATGGACAACCCCTGAGTTAATCCCTGATAGAGTGGGTTTCAAGGAGTTATTTAGGCTGGATAAGAACTGCTACACGTCTTGACTCAGGGAGGCTAAAGAACTTTGCCACAGATTACATCTGCCTCGGGTGTGGGAGGATCCTGAAAACTTGCCAAGTTCCTTAGGCACCCGGATTAAGTTAATCTACTGGGAGTATAGGCTTACAGAAATTTGGTGTGAGCTTCACCCAGAGGGCATAATTGATGCATTTTTAGCCCACACGCGTCTATGCAAATATGAAACCTTTATGGATAGGATTGTTCCTCACACTGTTAAAATAGTGTGCTTTCATTTGAGAATTGGTTCACTCCCTTTAAATTCTCTGACTGCCAAATGGATGAAGAAAGATGGTGCTAAAGGGGAATGCCTCTTCTGCCTGGCAGTCAGGGAAACTGTGTCCTGTTTCATATTTTTTTTGTCCAAGGTACACATTACCACAAAATAAGGGGATCATTTCTATCTGTCGACACTTAGGTGTTGGTCAATGCTCTGAGGTCCTGCACATTCTTAGCCACGAGTCAGATCAACCAATTGTCTTTGTGACCTCTAGATTTCTTAATTGGTTGTGTTCATTGAGCCCCAGAAGTCTTAAATTGACTGCTCCACTCTGCCTTCATTTACAGCATACAGGCAATATAACTGTGATGTAATTACTTTTTTAGTATTGTTTTGTCAAGCCATTTTTATTGTGAGACACGTGTTTTTGAATAATTATTTTTTTATGATCTGAATGTACAAGTCACTTTTGCATGTGGTCACAATCATTAATGAGTCAGCATAAGGTTTCCCACTAATTCTAACTGGGAGCATCTGAACCTCTATAAAATTGTTTGCTGGTTTGGCCTAATGTAGAGCTTGCCCAACCATGATGGTCTTCTAGAATTTTAAATGTATGTATTTTCTTCTTTATATAAAGCTGGCTCTATGACTTTTTTATTATTACGTATATTATTCTCTCTTAAAGAAGATACATTATAGGTTACAGGGACGTTATAGTTAGGCTCAGGTTTCTCTCATACAAAACCATTGAAAATAAGAAGTTGTAGTTAGCTGAGCTAACTATAACTCATGACTCCCACAAAGCACTGCTTATGGCCTCACATATTACATCAATCATGACATGGTCAGTGACATCACTGATGACATCTCAAATTACATCACTGATAACAACATTGATGACATCATCCACAGAATCACTGACACACTCACTCACATCCCCATAGAACCTTTCATACACCCACTCCCACACATCCATTCAAAAACCCATTCACCGACCCATACTTGTACTTACACACCCACTGACTGTTCATAGATCTACACACACATCCGCTCACTCACCCATACAGCCACTCATACACCCACTCAGTCACTACTACAGCCACTGACATATCCACTCATACATCCATACAGCCACTCACACACTGAGTTAGTCACCCATAGAGCTACTGAAACACCTAGTCACTCACCCATATAGTCAGTCACACACCACTTACTCATACATATAGATACAAACATACTCACTCACCTACTCATACAGATAATAACACATACTCACTCACCTATACAGTCACTGTCACAAGCACACACTCACCCATACAGCCACACTCACATTCACTCACTCACCCATACAGTCACTCATATACCCCTTCACTCACCTACACTGCCTTTCACATACCCAGTTACTCACCCATATACCACTGACACATCCACTTACTCACCCACAAAGCCATACACACACTCACTCACCCCTCGCACATGCCCTCACTAACCCATACAGCCACTGATTCACCCACTCACTCATCCATACAGACAGTCACACACACCTTCACCCAACCTCACTGACACTCAAACAACCATACAGGTACTCAGACAACCAATCATTCACCAATAAAGTCACTCATGTACTCACTCACACACCCATACAGCCACTTAAACACCATCTGACAGACTGATACAGATATTCACACAACAAGTAACTTACCCACACATTCACTGAGACACCTAATCACTCACATATACAGTCAGTCACACACCCACTGAATCATCCATACAGGCACTCATACACCCACTGATTCACCAATACACCTTGGTATATATATTTAACACTAATAGATGTTTTAAAAACACACACAGTCGCCAGTAGATGTCATCAGTGATGTCATTTTCGATGTCATGAGTGATGTCATCAGTGTTGTCACTGCCATGTCATGAGTGTTGTAATATGCGAGGTCATAAGCAGGACATTGCGGGGTCTCAAGTTATAATTAGCTCAGCTAACTATAACTGCTAAATTTCACTGGGTTTGTGTGATTGAAACCTGAGCCTAACTATAACATTCCTATACCCTTTGGTTTTTTAAATGAATATATATATATTAATTAAGAAACTTAAAATAGATTTCCCCAAATATATAAAAAATAACATTTTTATCCAAATGTAATTTACATAAAGAAAGAAGAACTAAAGACACGTTTAACAAAAAATGTTTTGATTACAATGATAATAAACCTTTGATAATTTGGAGACATTAAAAAATAATTTTAAAATACTTCCCACAATTTTACCAAAAGATTCCAACACCCGCAAAAACAAGTTAAATTCACAGAAGAAATCAAAATAACAACACACATTATTTAGAAAATAATGACACTTCAATTGTATTTTATTACATAAAAACACATGCATAGTATAATTAATCGATATCCATCTTATTAAACCAACTAAATAATTCACAAAATGAACTATCTAATTAACATATTAGCAATTTAAAAGGTCATTATCTTGTTTTTAATAGGTCTATTATATACTCAAATAATTAAACGCTCAGTTTATATTCAAATTACGAAATTAAAAATTAAAAAACAAATTTAATCAAATAGGAATGAAAATTACATTGAAATAAAATAAAAACAAAATCTTTAAATATATAACTAGCTAAAAAACTACACAAAAAGTCTGACAAAGGACGGGCTCAAACCAATAACAGAATAAATTGCGCCAGTCACATTGACTAAGTTCTAGTCGGCCTGAGGTTGTGGCAATATGTTAATGATATGGTAGTCAGGGAAAGACTTGAGAGCAATCACAACCCCTTATGCCACAGTACATCTGCCCTATTCGAAAAGCGGCCACCTAACCCTTCTCCACCTCGCATCACAAAGGACATTGTACTGTTCAATGACAGGCACCGCTTAAAGTGGTGCCACCTTGTGCTACAAAACGACACCCTATCTTACATCCAGCATGACCTATGACCTACAAGTAACCTTAGATAAAGTAGATGGCATTCTTGTAGGGTAGGGGGCGGGGACACAGAGATAGTTACAAACATCCATACACGTTTCTTTGAGCACATAGCCTCATACTTTCTAGTGCCCTCTATATTCACCAAACAGAAAGCTCTAAACCCTAATGTATGGTTCAACAAGAACGTAGGATGCACAGAAAGCAATTGACCCTAGAAAGAAGATTCAAAGAGCAGGGTCTAATAAGTGCCATGAGAAAGGCTTACAATAGATACAGCTTAAAGCAAAAAGAGATTGGGTTGAGGAGAAGTGGGGGGTGCTCGTCAAAACATGCTTGTTAGAAATGGGGGTCTCTAGTTGGCAGGTTGTTACCCTGTCCAAGTAGGGACTCTTCTTCCTAGTCAGGATAAGGGAGTTACACTTCTAAAATAATCCCTGCTCACCCCCTTGGTAGCTTGGCACGAGCAGTCAGGCTTATCTCACAGGCAGTGTGTAAAGCATTTGCATATAACAAGCAGTAATACTGTGAAAACACTACAAAAGAACACCTCATCAGTTTCAGAAAAATAGCCAATATTTATATGTGAAAAACAATACCAAATGATAAGGATCCAACATACAGTTATTTAAAAATATCAATAAGCAAAAATTGACTTTAAAAACAGTTCCTTGAAGTCGATAGCTCTGGCCAGGGCTATCACGGCATCATGAACAAACAAATCCAACAGTTCTGGCCAGCCGCGGCAGAGCAGCTATGGTGTCGGGAAGACCCGCAAAACAGTACCTTTAGAAATGCAGGGTGTTGGGGACCTTGTGATGAGCTTCGAAGAGCCAGCATCAGCAGGCATCGGTTCAGTGCAGGAGTTGTCGGGCCCTTGAAGTTACACGCACTGCAGGTCGAACTCCGTGCGGTTGTAGTCGGGAGCTCCGGCATCGCTGGGCATCGGGGCTGCGGTGTGAAGTGCAGCAGTGCGGCGTGTGGTACCCTCAGGTTGCGGTACAGACAGCGGCATGGTGACTGCATCCAGCTGCGTCAGTTAGACCAGGCTGCAGTGCAAAGTGGGACGGTGCTCGTTGAAGTGCTTGCAGGTCACAGTGCAGGCAGTGTTGTCACTGTAGTCAGCTGTCAAACTGGAGTAGATGGTGCCGATGTAGGTGGGCCAAGGATGTGGTGTAGGACGGGGCGGTGCATTGCGTAGCTTACGAGTGGTGCCCCCAAACCACGGTGCAGGCAGTGGCATCAAGATCAGCTTGGGCATCATCGTCGGTGAGAGTAGGGTTGCAGTGCGAAGTGGGACGGTGCTCTGTGTTCTCCACGAGTGATGTCCACAGGTCACCGTGCAGGCAGCAGCGTTGGTGACGGTGTTGCGGATTCGTCGGGGATACCAGGGTGGCAGGGTGAACAGAGGCAGTGCGGAGTGCGATGCCCACAAGTCACGATGCAAGCAGTATCTCAGTGGTGGCATCGTACAGCATCGTCAGTGATACAAGGGTTGCATTGTAAAGTGCAGCATTGCCCTCTGCGGTGTCTTCAGGTCACGGAGCCAGCAGCGGCGTCGGGGACGGCATCATGTTGCTTTTTTCTCTGTGGCAACCGAAATACCCAGTTCCAGAAGCTGGTACCCAGAGGATCTTGAAGTCTTTGTTGTTCCTGAGACTTCTTGAACAGGGGGCAAGCACTACCTCAAGCCCTTGTAGACACTTAGAAAGAAGTTGCGGAAAGATTAGTCTAGTCCAGTCCTTTCTCTACCCAAGTGAGAAGCAGCTACTGCAGGCCAACCCAGCAAATCACACAGCAAAGTGGTAGTCTCTCCTCACAGCTTCTTCAGCTCTTTTCTTGGCAGATTCCTTTATCCCAAAGAGTTCTAAAATCCTGGGGTCTGAGCTCCAATATTTATATGACATTTCCCTTTGAAGTTCTGTGGTATTGGCACAAATAAAGTTCTCCTGCCACACATAATCCAGTTCTTTTCTGCTCAGTCCAGGTTCAATATAGGAGGTGGATACAGCATTGTCGAAAGCAGAGACAGTCCATTCAGATGCATGTGGTAACTTCTCCCACCACTCCAGATGCAGGACAGACCCATCAGCCAGGCTATGAGTCACCCAGGAAAGACAGCACACACCTCAACCTACTTAGTGTCCCTGTCTAGTGTGACTGCACAAACCGCCTCTCTCAGTCTAAAACCCAGATAGCGAATACACAATCCGACAGAGGCACATGGATGGTTAGACAAGAAGATACCCACCTTCTAAAAGTGGCATTTACAAACACACATTACAAAAATCATCTTTCCAAAAAAATTTATTTTTAAATCCTGAGATCAGGCATACTAAACTCCACTTTTCTATCAGCTTCCACAGGCAAGCTACCTTTGTAAAAGTGTTACAAAGCAGCTCCCATATTAACCTTTCAACATAGAAAACAAAATGCACAGTATTTCACCATCAGGACATGTAACAAACACCAATACATGTCCTACCTTTCCCTCACACTGTACCCTGCCCACAGGGGTACAGTGGGCCTACCTTGGCAGTTCTGGCTGGACTGTTCCCATGAGGCACAGGGTCAAGACTGATTTGCATATAGCTGTGTTTGAACTGGGGTGGCGAAGTGAGCTAAAGAACGATGATGGATTCAACCCAGATCTGTGACTGGGGGTGAGTGTTCCAGTGTCTTTCCAGTTGCCGGGTTTTTGTGATTGCTGCCAGCCGCCGGACGCCAGACCCTGCACCTGCGAGTGAGAGCGAGCGAGGAGCAGCGCAGCGTCTCCCACCTCTTCGCGCCTCGCTCCCGTAAACCAACTCGTCTACCCTCGGGGTGAACCTACCCGCCGGTAGAGGTTATCAAAACTCCCGTGGGTTCCTCGCGATCCCGTAGCTTGCAGTTGCTGTCTGCAGCTGCGTTGGCGTAGGCGTTGGTGTTTGGCAGTGGACGGCACGGAAAGGCGCAGAAAGCCGCAGAGAGGAGGCTGCGAGCCAGTCGAGCAGGAGGCGCCATGGCCCAGGGAGGGGCCACACCATAGCCTCAACCACAATCACAAGGTGATGGGCGCCGAACCAATCCCCCTGAGACAGAGACAGTAATAGAATCTTGACAGTATTTGACAGTACCCTGACTGCCGGTGCCTGTTTGAGTGTCCTGGGACGTGTTTAAAGGAAGAGGGTCACTGAGACTGCTGGAGTCGCTGGAGTCGCTCGAGTAGAGTGGGGGCTTTTTCTTTGGGTGAGTGCAAGCACGGCTGCCCCAGTGAAAGTGGCCCAAGGTGGAAACGCAGAGGCGGCCTGAAATCCGGTTTTAACTCTTGCCGTGTCCTTTACTTGTTCACTACTTGCCTCCCTTAGCCGCACCTGCACCTGCACCTGCGCTTCCTCTGACTGGGCTAATCCGCCACCTTGGAGCCTCTGGAGCAACAGTAGGGGGGGCCTGAGTGGGGTCCGAGCGCTCCATCTGCAGCATCCGCAGCCCCCTGCCCCCTGCCTCTTGCCTCCTGCCTCCTGCATCTTCATTTATACAATAACCTTCGACTACCTTCAACTATCTTTAACATCACAGTTCCTCACAGTTCCTCACAGTTCCTCAGCAAGACCTCATAGCATCAGCCTCCTCATCCACATTTGTTGAATCTCAGCACCTCAGTATTTCTGTACTACAGTTCGTCACCACAGCCCCCACAGACCCTTCTTGGAAGCTAAAGAGAGCCAAGCAAGGCCAACTGAGCTCCGTAGCCCCATACTGACTACAGGACAAACCGACTGATCTACTCGGACATCGGGGCTAGGAGCCATGAGATCGGGCAGAGTAAGAAAAGCCCCATCGAAACCAAAACCGCAATCCTCATCAAGACCACAATCCAAACCAACCAAACGGAAGAGCGAGGGCAGGAGAGGTCCTAGAGACATTAGCCCACTGGATCCTGATCTCGAAAGTCACAAGATAAAATGCGAAAAGTTTGACGACTTACAAAACAGCTCAATGGCAAACATAACTCACAGTCCTCTGAGCAGCTTGCATTCCAACTTTTACAACAGTAAAGTCTTCTTGCCCCTGGAAGGCAGCGATACAGCAGTAGCAAGGGACAATGAAGCTATTATGAAGTCAAGCCTGGAAGAACAGGAACTAATCAGGGTAGAAGAAACATCGACAAGGAGGAACCCGTGTTCATTTCAGCTAAATATATATACAAAGTTCTCCTTCCTGAAAGATCCCGGAACAGCAATATTCTCAAAAAGTGCCACCATAGAAGGGCTGCAATCTCCTCTTTTACCCCTAGCTCTACATAGCCCTGACCAAAAGCCACATCCGCTGGCAGCGAAGGAAACCGTAGCACAAATTCATCTTAAGTGCAGACTTCAAAAGAGTCCTCAATTCAAAATCAAGGGACACCACGCAGCAAGGCAAGGAGTTGAAGAAACAAATACGCCATGTACAAACAAGGCTTACGACTGTGATCAATTGGATCCCCCACTTGCTCACCAGAAGGACAATAACAACGAGTACTCCACCTCGCCACAAAATAATCCATCGGAAAGCTCAAGAATTGCTCAAATTATTACCTCTCACTCTCAACTAATTAGGTCAACATCTGGGGACCCATTGGAACTAGCAACATCAATTCTTGACCAGCAAGGGGGTTCAGGACTTGGTTCAGAACCTCAGAATGTCCAACTCCCCAATTACACTGCTGAGAACACTTTAGGTGAAGGTGCCTGCATTTTACCTCAACAAACGAGGTCCGACACGGGATATGCCCTAAAGCTTCTTCAATGCCTCTTAATAGCACCACTGGAGGACCATAAACCAAGGAAACCGGCACTACAACTAAACAACT
Source organism: Calotriton arnoldi (assembly GCA_963921515.1). Lineage (NCBI taxonomy): Eukaryota > Metazoa > Chordata > Amphibia > Caudata > Salamandridae > Calotriton > Calotriton arnoldi. Next base: position 1,407,710 of record CAWUFW010005029.1, read on the forward strand.
CTCTCTCACAGACCTTATCACCTATCAGCTTGGATGACAAAATGCCTCAGGCAGGCTCACCGGTTCCTGGTAATTCTAACGAAACAACACACTCAGTGCAAGGACAGCCGCCACAAAATGAAGATCAGTCTGCTTTTAACGGCGACATGTCCTTCCTAGCCTCCCAAGAGTGGGAAGAACTAGTCGCCTCTTACAGCCATGGGCAAAAATTGCACAGACAGGAAGAAGCAACATTAGTCACAACAACAAAATTCTAATTTGGGAATCGCTACTAAGTACTATGCAATACTCGACTGCGGCTTTGCAATATCAATCCCATAAAATGGACCTTCAGCTCACAGTTCTACAAACCCTAGCCAACTTCACCTCGGGGATTGATAGAAAGCTAGGCGAGCTGAACGGTCTAATAAAGAGAGGGCAGGAAGCGGCCTCCAAAACACAGCTTGTGCAACAACAATGCTTATGCGCCCCGATTATGGATAAACTACAAACGCTTCCAACAATATTGGCTGACCTGCTGTCCGCTCTGAAAGTAACAACTATATCCCAGAACACAGACAACAACGACATCTCGAGGGAAGCCGCGATAGCAATGAGCCCACAACCAATAGTGCTAACATCATTAAGCAGCGAATCTTTATCAGAGAGAAGCAGTCCCTCGCGAGGCTTTAAAACAGAACCACCAAGAAAAAAAGATTTATCAAAAAGATCTGGACGCAAGCAAAAAAGGAAAGGTAGGAACAAGAAACCCACAGTCCAGGTCCAACATCCAGTCACCAGTTTTCAGACTGGTTTAACCACAACAGAATTACTAAACGATGAAACATTAAATACAGAAGTGCCAACTCCGGAAAAAAGCACCAAGGTCTCGATCGCAAGTACTAAAACAACAAAGCTGCAGCAAAGGACTTCTTGCCCCCCAGTACGACTTAGCAAACAACAAGAGGACAAGAGCAATCAGTCAGGGAACCCACCTGACAGGATATGTCCCCCAAGCACCTCCGTCCTGGAAAAGCATCCGGCAAGCACTAACATAAGGCAAGAGCTGCCAACAACTACATTGGGAAGAAAGGTGTCAACTGAAGGAACACACCTAACAACAATAACGCTAGGCACAGACTTTCGGGACGCTCAAAAAGTGTGTCCACAATCCTCAAGTCAAAACCATAAGCAATACGCCATAATGCATGACACAGTCCGGGTTTCATCTGACCAAATGATATACTCAAACTATAGTTACAACCCTGAAACAACCACAGCAAATTCTCCTTATCAAGGGCTTCATGTTAATATTTCAAACAACAACATAAGCTCACTATATCATAATCGGGACACACCTGCCAATAGAGTAACTAACAGTGAGAGCACACAGCCTCAAGAACAGGCCTCAACCAAGGCAGCAGGGGCAGACACTATAATATTCCATCCTCAATATAAATCCAGAGGTCGTGTGGATATACTGAATAGAGGGAATATTCTACAGCTTTTACATTCCATCATACCCCTAGCAAACATTGAAACCCTTGACTTATTGTCAATAGAATTCATGCCATCCAACACTAGCCAGAGTCCAGAAGCTACAAGAACAAGATGGCGAACCTCAGAGGTTGCAGGCAGAATTCTTCGGGACAGAGACAGATTCCTAAACTGGGGGATAAGCCTGGAATCAATCCCAAAGCCCTTATATCCAACTCCTTTCCTTAAAACAGACATAAACAACCCAAGTCTGATGACCTTTTCAGTCCTGAAAGGAGCAAGGAGCAGAACACCAGGCCTAACGACCGAGGCCAATTTGACAATCGCCCTGCTACCGACTCAAGGTCTTCCTGACTCATTGCCTCCTCCAACATTTAACAATTGGACCGGCACACATCGGCAAATAACATCTGCACGTCCAAATTGACAGCCGACAGACATAGCACAATCCCCACAAACAGAACACGATGGTACCTCTGTATGTGTCTGGAATATTAACGGCCTAGCCTCTAAAATGAACGATCAGGAGTTAACAAACTATTTGAAAACCTTTGACATAATATTGCTTCAAGAGACCTGGGAAGATAAGCCCTTTGACTTGCAAGGCTACACCACCTACTCACTCCCGGCGACCAAGGTATCAGCCTTTGGCCGCCGCTCTGGGGGCTTATTGTTTCTCGCCTCAATAACTGAAATAGGAGAGCTTCTTCCCGTTATAATACATTTAACACCACCAAGCAGTATTCAGGCTGCAAAAGTAACACTCATGCTTAACCAGCTCAAACAGGATATAATTATAATAAATGTTTACGTGCACCCTAAACAAAAATCAAAGGCAGCGAAGGAGCTGTTAACGGAGTTACAGAGAGTAATGGAAGAAGAGTCAACAGATCTCATCATCCTGGCTGGCGACTTTAATATGAACCTCTTAGGGTTTACTCAGGATGAAGATCCAACGCAGGACCTCTCGGGCGCATGGGGAATCCCAACACAAGGCAAAATAGAGACTACCAAACCTTCAAGGACTGCAAAGAACTTACTCAGGGGCCTGGAGCACTTAAATATGAGAGCTTTAAATGGGCGGTTTAAAGATGACAATCCACCAGTAGCCACGTATCACTCGACTACTGTATCGTCACACCTAGACTTCACCTTTATGACTCTGACTCTGTTTAATAAAATCGCTACCTTCAAGATCGGCAATAACGAATTTAGCGAACATCTGCCGCAAGAGTTGAGTCTTCAAACAAGACCTTATCATACACCAGAAATCAGCGACTCTATCGTGGTGGAGGTAACTAGAAATCTTAAAAGAATAAGGTGCAACTCTAACAACATAGACGAAATAACAGCAACTGCTAAAGCTCTATACAGCCAAGGAAGTGTCAACTCTGCCCATCCGCTGGAAAGCTGGGAAAAATGTGTCACATCCCTAGGAGATAAATACTCATATAGCAAAGGCCGGAAACAAGGGAAAGTGGTAGTTACTCCAATCGATGCATTAAGGAGCCCAGTCTCAAAAAAACTAAAGCAAACCATAAATCGAACCCTAAAAGAACAACGTGTATCTCCAAATAATCTGAGTCTGCAAGGCACTCTCCGTGAGCTAAAGACCTCATTAAAACGGAGGAGATGGGTGAACAAAAGAGCAAAGGAAAACGACCTATGGGCAAAACTTATGTACGACGCAAACCAGAAAAACAGCGCCAAATTCTGGCAATCAGTAAACAAACTGCAGCAGCCAAATCATCATGGCATAGACTCCAACATTACTGAAGCTACCTGGGCGGAATAGCTTTCTAAACATTTCAATGATCAAGAACCAGAAACAGTAGCTCCTTCGGCTCCTTCGGGTCACGTTGCCATCAACAACTTAACAAGGGCAGGAACAAATCAGCACCACCCAAGTGATGAGGGCAGTGAACTATTCAACCCGATGCAGCTGGAGACAGCACTCCCATCTAGTCCACACCGTCCATTAAGTGTAGAAGATGAGAAAAAACAATCCCTGGTTGAAGCAATAAGTAAACAAATATCCAGAGGCAGACGGGCAGGAGCACCGGGCCCAAACGGTATACCACCGTTGCTATACAAACAGGATCCTGACTTTTGGAGCAATGCACTAGTCCCAGTTATAGGACACGCTCTAAGAACTACAGCAATCCCAGAGTCATGGAGAGGCTCAATCATCAGCCCTATATACAAGCAAGGAACGAGATCTGATCCAAACAACTATCGCCTGATAGCCCTCATAGATACCGAGGCTAAATACTACGCGGGGATTGTATTAAAAGAGTTGGTTAGCTGGTCCTCCAGAAACTGCATTATACCTACAACTCAAACAGGTTTCCGTCAAGGGCATGGAACCATAACTAACATGATGGCCTTAACTATGCTCATGGATGCAGCGAAGCAAGGTAAATATCCTCTATACCTCTGTTTCATAGACTATTCAGCAGCCTTTGATCATGTCGACCGCGGAAGGCTCTGGCAAAAGCTGAATGAATGGGGGATACCACCACCCCTCCTAGACCAACTTATACAACTGCACACCAGCACTTGGATCAGAATTAAACTTGGCGCTGGGAAGCATCTCTCAAGCAGAATCACCACTACAAAGGGGTTAAAGCAAGGATGCGTTTTGGCCCCTTTGTTATTTAGCCTTTTCCTGGCGGACTTGCCGGCAGAATTAGACAGTTGTTCCTCACATGCCCGTAGCTAGGTGGCATGACATTGACAAACCTGCTTTACGCTGACGACTTAGTGCTGATCAGCAGAACACCAAATGGACTCCAGCACCTTCTAGATGCTACCTACAAATTCTCACAACGTAACGCTTTCAAAATAAACTTCAAAAAATCAAAAGTTACGGGAGTAAACCATCATAAGAAGGCAAATCCTAGCTGGTACTTGGCCGGCAAACGTCTAGACCAAGTAACAAACTATAAATACCTGGGCGTGCTTTTAGATCAAAATAACTCTTTTAAGCCACAGCTGGAATCCCTACGAAGGAAGGGAGTTATGACCTACTTGGCCCTAAAACCCCTGAAGAAACTGCTGCCGGACCTAACGCTTGATCCCTTTCTAAAAGTCCTGCGAGCCAAATTGCAGCCAACAGTCACTTATGGGAGTGAATCCTTGACTGGAAGAGACGCAGCAATACTGGACAGTGTAATAGCAACCTCTTACCGAGCGATATTCCAGCTCCCCAAACACGTTTCACCTGCCCAAATAAGGCTGGAAGTTGGCCTCCAGAACCAGGTAACAGAAAGAAAGGGAGCCTTTGTAAAAAGCTGGCACAAAATCAGAGCTGCTGACACAGGGTCCTTGAATAATCAGCTCTGGCTTGAGATGTCCCGCACTGGAAAACTGCCAGCCAACGTGTACCTTCAGGAATCCTTACAGACTCTAGGTCTGATAGATGCCTGGAACACCTCAATGGGCCATTCAGTTTTTAAAAAACTAGTAACAAAGTCAACAAGACTCATATCAGCCATAGAGGACAAGAAAGCGGTATCCAAACGAGCTCATGGATGGGTTGTGCTCAATAATTATGAAGATCTCAAACCCCAACCCTATCTCAAGGTCGGTACTAAGCTTGTGACCAAGGAAAAATTCCTAAGACTCCGCTTGGGAGTTGGCCCAATCAATCCGTTATTACCACCTTGGGAAGGAAGAGGGGGAGATCAGCCTTGCCGTCTGTGCGCTAGTGACACTGAGACTCTGATTCATATCATATGTATATGCAAGAAGCTAAAGGACATACGGAAAACTCTATTAAAACCATTGTTTAACCAGCACGGAGTAAGGTCCTGTAGGCAGGTGGTGATGCTGTGCTTTAATCCAACTTTAGTACAGCTAAACTGTTGCCTTACAATTTTTTTTGACCTAACAGCATTGAAGCTGATAAATCTACTCCCAACAGTTAAGATCCATCCCCATACAATGGTTTTGGGCACTACATGAGCCTGCTCCGTAATATAACACAATGTCACATCACAAATGCACCTGGTTAACCCAACCAGGGGCAACAGAGTACTGTAATTGCTGCACAGGACCACTTTACTGGCTCAAATAGAAAGTTCTTATCCAATTGACTTTTAAAAGACTAGTAAAACAACGCCAGCGGCGCTACTACCTTCGAGATTATTTTATGTCTTTTTATCTGTAAAACAAATGCATTTTAAACTTTGTAACTTTTGTATTAGTGCTATATTCTTCAATTTTATTGTTAATGTACTGTATGCAATGGTTTTAATTAATCACGCATAATAAAACTTACTTACTATCTCCTTGTGTTTGCTTTGTTCGCCCTAAGTTGGCGGGGTATGCCTAGACGTGGGTCCCTTGCTCACTTTGCCACAGGATTCAAGCTAGCCTGGCTGATGAGGGCTGTTAGCCTGAAACCGGTCCCAGGATGCTTGTTTCTGGTCCAGGGAAGACATGGCTTGGCAGTTCGGGCTGGACTGTTCCCATGAGGCACAGGGTCAAGACTGGTTTGCATATAGCTGTGTCTGAACTGGGGTGGCGAAGTGAGCTAAAGAACGATGATGGATTGAACCCAGATCTGTGACTGGGGGTGATTGTCTGAAAAGTTTCAGCGCTCCGTCCATCATCTCCTTGTGTTTGCTTTGTTCGCCCTATGTTGGCAGGGTATGCCCAGACGTGGGTCCCTTGTTCACTTTGCCACTGGATTCAAGCTAGCCTGGCTGATGAGGGCTGTTAGCCCGAAACCGGTCCCAGGATGCTTGCTTCCGGTCCAGGGAAGACATGACTTGGCAGTTCGGGCTGGACTGTTCCCATGAGGCACAGGGTCAAGACTGATTTGCATATAGCTGTGTCTGAACTGGGGTGGCTTAGTGAGCTAAAGAATGATGATGGATTCAACCCAGATCTGTGACTGGGGCTGAGTGTCTGAAAAGTTTCAGCGCTCCGTCCATCATCTCCTTGTGTTTGCTTAGGTCGCCCTAAGTTGGCAGGGTATTCCCGAACGTGGGTCCCTTGCTCACTTTGCCACTGGATTCAAGCTAGGCTGGCTGATGAGGGCTGTTAGCCCGGAACCAGTCCCAGGATGCTTGTTTCTGGTCCAGGGAAGACATGGCTTGGCAGTTCAGGCTGGACTGTTCCCATGAGGCACAGGGTCAAGACTGATTTGCATATAGCTGTGTCTGAATGGGGTGGCGAATTGAGCTAAAGAACGATGATGGATTCAACCCAGATCTGTGACTGGGGGTGAGTGTCTGAAAAGTTTCAGCGCTCCGTCCATCATCTCCTTGTGTTTACTTTGTTCGCCCTATGTTGGAAGGGTATGCCCAGAAGTGGGTCCCTTGTTCACTTTGCCACTGGATTCAAGCTAGCCTGGCTGATGAGGGCTGTTAGCCCGAAACCTTTCCCAGGATGCTTGCTTCCGGTCCAGGGAAGACATGGCTTGGCAGTTCGGACTGGACTGTTCCCATGAGGCACAGGGTCAAGACTGATTTGCATTTAGCTGTGTCTGAACTGGGGTGTCGAAGTGAGCTAAAGAACGATGATGGATTCAACCCAGATCTGTGACTGGGGGTGAGTGTCTGAAAAGTTTCAGCGCTCCGTCCATCATCTCCTTGTGTTTGCTTTGTTCTCCCTATGTTGGCAGGGTATGCCCAGACGTGGGTCCCTTGCTCACTTTGCCACTGGATTCAAGCTAGCCTGGCTGATGAGGGCTGTTAGCCCGAAACCGGTCCCAGGATGCTTGTTTACGGTCCAGGGAAGACATGGCTTGGCAGTTCGGGCTGGACTGTTCCCATGAGGCACAGGGTCAAGACTGATTTGCATATAGCTGTGTCTGAACTGGGGTGGCTTAGTGAGCTAAAGAATGATGATGGATTCTACCCAGATCTGTGACTGGGGGTGAGTGTTTGAAAAGTTTCAGCGCTCTGTCCATCATCTCCTTGTGTTTGCTTTGTTTGCCCTAAGTTGGCAGGTTATGCCCAGACGTGGGTCGCTTGCTCACTTTGCCACTGTATTCAAGCTAGCCTGGCTGATGAGGGCTGTTAGCCCAAAACCAGTCCCAGGTTGCTTGTTTCCGGTCCAGGGAACACATGGCTTGGCAGTTCGGGCTGGACTGTTCCCATGAGGCACAGGGTCAAGACTGATTTGCATATAGCTGTGTCTGAACTGGGGTGGCGAAGTGAGCTAAAGAACGATGATGGATTCAACCCAGATCTGTGACTGGGGGTGAGTGTCTGAAAAGTTTCAGCGCTCCGTCCATCATCTCCTTGTGTTTGCTTCCTACCTTAGGGGTGTCATATGGGAGAAAATGGAAGGTTAGTGCCTGGCAAGTGGGTACACTTGCCAGGTAAACATGGCAGTAGAAACTGCGCGCAGACTCTGCATGACAGGTCTGAGAACCCTTTGAAAGGCTGCTTGTGTGGGTGGCCGAATCAGTGCTGCAGGCCCACTAGCATCATTTGGTTTACCAGCCCTAGGCACAGACAGTGCACTGTACTAGGAACTTACCAGTAAATCAAATAAGCCAATCAGGGAAATACCAATCCATAAACACAATTTACAGTAGGAGCACTCGCACTTTAATACTGATTATCAGTAGAAAAGTGCGCAGAAACGCTAAACCAGCAAAATCAATATCCAGCGTTCCACCAAAACCAGGAGGTCAGAAGCAAAAAGGCAGGGGGAACACCCCAAAAGATGCCAGGTCTAACAACGCTAAAGCAAAGACTCAAGTAAATTCTGGTCCTTGGACCCAAGGGCAGGTAGCCAAACTACATCTCAACCAACCAAACCTATCTCACTGCCTGTCTGGGCCAAATCCTTTAAAAATCTGTATAATGACAAAATCCAGACTCCTGCACAGGGACTTTCTACTTCAGTTTTGCCTTTAAGGCAGGTGGACCTGTTTGACCTAAGTGACATTACCAACATCAATAAATGCCATAGTGTGTGATAAAGCTCCGGGGCCTGACGGTATACCAGGGGACATATTGAATCATGAAATGGAAAGCTGGACCAAATACATGCATGCACTGTCAAATGCAATAGCAAGGGGGCTCCCATTCCTGGATTTTGGAAAGGAGCTGAGGTGGTGTCTATTTACAAGCTGGGCGATCAAAACTTACCTACCAACTATATACCTATCAGTCTAATTGACTCCATCCAAAAGGTACTCTGCCAGGGTGGTCTTAACTACGATCCAGAATTGGATTGAGGAAAATAACATACTAACACCCCTGAAGGTTGGCTTCAGATAAAAACCAGCACAGTAGATCATGTCTTTCAGTGCCCTCTATTGTGCTGCAAGCTGTCCTAATAAACAGGTGTCATCTTTACGTGGCCTTTGTTGACTTAAAGTTGGTATTTAATCTGGTACTGCGAGAAAAGCCTTGGACCACTCTGCTTGACTTGGGAATGCTTCAGGAGATCTTAGCCCTAATCATCCGTCTTGATGATGACAATTTTGCAAAGATTTGCTGGGGGGAACAGGGATAGCTCTCAGACCAAATCCCTGTGAGCAAGGGTGTGTGCCAGGGATGCGTACTTGCCCCAATATTATTTTCCTACGTTCCCATATTTTACTAGTATCTAAACTACTGGTGGTCTGCAATGCCAATTGAATCATTTTGATGAGTTTTCCACTATAAGTGGCCTGGAGCTAAACATGACGAAGACCAAATACATGGCCATAAATCAGCACAAATATTTTCGGTGGAGAATTCACATGGAGGGAGTCAAACTTGAAAAGGTGGAAACCTCCGATTATCTGGTCATAAAGTTAATGACTAACATGTCTTGTAAGCACCACTTTGACGAAATGGTTATGAAACACAGACAAGTCATAGGCGTCCTAATAAGAGAGCACAGCACATCACATAGCAAGTGATGGAGGGTAAATGGAGAGACACTGCAGTGGTCACACATGGCTTACCAGCTCACGAGAGCAAGACCTGCGCTCTGCTCGTTCTCTTGAAAGGAAGGAACAATGATGTCAAATACAGTAGCACTTTATTAAGCAATTCAAAACCACAGGAAACAGTTCAATTTAAATGTTGCCCATCAACACATGAGCAGGATGAAAAAATAAATGCATCGACAATGTTATAAATCAAATGTTCAAACGAAGCAGAAATGTATATCTATCTATCATTCTATGAGCAGCTGCCCAAGGGGCAACCCTGAATTTAAAGGTGATGAATAGGATAGTGCTTAGAAGGCAAATCTTTTCTTAAGAAAGCAACACCATTCAAGACTACGCAGTTTAAGCTAAGATAAATGCAATGACTTGGATGTGGATGAGCTAAATTAGAGGGGCTGACAAAGCCAAAAGGCAGAATAATCAGATAGGCTGACAAAGCCAAAAGGCTGGCAATCAAAGAAGAGCATTACCACCTCAAAATAGGCTTCTAGGCCCTAGAGAGGAGATCAGTCGACTGGGAACTCGAGTGCTGAGCACTATAGTAGGAGTTCAGGGCCTGGACCTGGGTGAAGACCTTTTATAGGGAAAAAGGCAGAACTTCTACCCACGTCTGACGTGGGTTCTTGACCGCACGCTTACTGTAACTTCGGAAAGTTTTGAGAGAACAGAGAAGTGGTTACTTAACTAAAAATATTGCAAACATTGCTTGTGAAAGACCAAGATGTACCAGCCGAACCTTGCCTACGTGTTGTCTGAGCTATTCTTGCAGCTGTGGAAAATTTCCATGGTTAGCCGGGCTGCCTCGCACTGCTGTACATGAGAGAAACAAGTTTTTAAGATCAATGGGGCCTGGTAGATTTTATTTATTGAAAATGACAAAAGGGATAGTGAGCTTGGGATTATGTGTGTATGTATCTAAAGAGGTGTGAACTGTTATGGAACCTACTAAATGTTTGAGATAAAATGGTCACGTTAACACACTTCTTAAGTTCTGACTGATGGGGCCTATATGTGGGTTTCATCTGCCTGAGCAGAGCAGGATTCTGCATGGGGGATTTTTATATGGTAAAACGGGACCCTGCTTCATCTCCCTCCTCTTGTTCATTCTTTTGAACAAAATTCTTGCACTTAGTGTAGTCCCATTGTTGTCACTTCTACAACTTCTATAAGTGCTAAGTTACTCACATTCCCTGTTCTATCCTTGCTCTCCCTTTGCTAATTCTGCTATTCTCGGGAGGTGCAACTGCGGACATGGTGTGCTGACTGAAGAGCAAATTGTACATTAGGACACAGCCCATGTATTTGGAGACAGGTATGACATTGTAACACATGCTGTTTTCTGTGTCTGTAGGCCGGTGTGTAGCATCCTGCCCTGTCAACTGTCCCTTCTTTATCAATGGCTATTTTATTCACTTTGGTACAATATCTCTGTGTCATTTAAGCAGTATCTCAGGTATAATACTGTGATCACAACACACTTTAAGGAGCGTAGTCATTATAATGGCAGCAATGGGGGTCAATGCTGCTAGCAGCACCCATGATCATTTTTTCTAATTGTTCTGAAAGTCTTGAGGTATTGTTCCAATCGTTGGTACGTGTGGCTAGTGTGACTAGTTGGAAGAATGTCTTATCTTCTGCTGTACTTTTACTTTTTTCAAAAAGTCTGCTGAGGAATAAGGTAGGGCCTCAGAGATGATACCTGTAAACAGAAAAAGTAACTGTTGGTGCCTGTCTTCAAGTAATTTGAGAGGTTACTAGCACTTCTTTTACTTAGGCACTTTCAATATGAAGAAAACAAAGTGATCAAAAAAGGTAAAGATGTCTCGTGGTCACAACTTGTAGACTGAGGGGTTGGGGCATAGATTTTTCCAGACGTCTTTAGTTGATGTATCGTTGGTGTCCGCTTACACACTCTTCCTTTTTCTGTAGCACGTGCAACCCTTCAGGATGAGCTTGGGATACCATTCCCACTTGGTAGTTGCGTGGAACACATGTATTTTCTGTGTGGCTCCTGGCCCCTTGCACAACCCCTCAATCACATGTGAGATGAACGCCGGTCCATTGTCAGAACCCAAAAACTTAGGTACTTTAAAGCGCGGTATGAACTCTTTCAGGAGCCATTTGGCAATAATTTGTGTATTGCCGTTCTTGGATTGGCATACCTCAGTCCAATTGCTTGTCATGCACACAATAACCAACACGTACTTGTAGTTTGAGTAGGGGGAAGCTGATGAAGTCCATTTAATGTGGGGAAATGAAGTGGCCTGGGGCAGCGGAAATACAGCATTAGGAAAACAGGCTGATCTTCCCATCACGTCCTACAAGTGATGAACCATGAAAAAGACGGGCCATGGGATCAAGCCTTATCGTTGGTATACATATTCTTCCATTTGGGCCTAACCGTATTCCTTTTCTTTTTGCATACATCCTCCCTTGTTCCCTTCTTCCTTTTCTCCCACCCAGCCCTTCCAATAATATACTTAGGGTCATAGTACATATCATCATCCTTTATATTTATGTCATGATATAATGTGTAGTAGAAGCAATCTGAACCATTGTGTACTCACAACCAGTTAATGCTATTCCTTTTTGTACATCTGCATCAATAAATTATTTACCAATTGATACATAGTCCTTGGAGGAGGTGTGTGCAGCACATTCTACAATTGAAACTTTGATAGCAACATGTCTAGCAATAGGTGAGCTATCAATGGTGCATGCTGCATTTGTTGGCCAGCTGAGGTAAGGAGGGAACTCCAAATGAAGGAAAGAACCTAAAAATTATATTGCAATCCCTGTACAAGACTTTAAAAAGAAATTCATTATCTCCAGAAGCAAAAGAAGAATTAAAACATTGTACTATAGCTTGTCCCAACAGCAAACACAGATGAAAATCTCTGTTACAGAAACACCTTTAGGAATCAAAACACTCATAGTTGTCAAACTGTGCCCAGGGATGTGGAATCCCTATAGCCCCACGCCCAGGACATATTGTTTGAGGTCAAGGGCAACAAGTTTTCATGCGTTTTTTTTTCGTTTTTTTTTCTTGGGACAAGTAGGCCCAACCCCCTACAGCTCAAACCCTTTGGCTGTTAGTTTGCAGTACCACATTATGGATCATGTAAGGGCACTGTCTGCAGTGAAGGTAATATTTGTGTCCATGATGTAATGCTGTTCAAACTTGTATTTAAGGTTCATTAATTGAAAGCCTCTATTATTAGGGTGAGCGCTCTAAGTAAATGTTGTAAGCTCAGACTGTACTACTGACAGTGGTTAGAGTATAAAAATGTGTACACATGTTTTCAATATTTAGCAATGTGAGGCTATGTATACTGCTCTCAGAATGCTCGGTAAACTACTGGAATATGGTAGGTACCATTTCTTTGCAACATATAAATAAGCAAGCATTGGCAAAGCCAGTAGGTCCGAAATTGTTGGTCAGCCCTTTGGCTCTGTCAATGCGCAACCTATCCTTTTCTTACAACATTTCTGTGGGAGCTGCTGGGCCCTCACCTTTATAACAAACATTAGCAAAAAATAAAAATTGTTTTAGTCTCAAACATCACACATTGCACAGTCGTTACTGGCACAGAATAAAACAACTGTGTGTCGATATGCTCCTTGTGAAAGAACAGAATGAAATCACTCACAGTGAAGCTAGCCAAGAGAGAGAGACAACATTCTATAAAACATAAAAGGTCATTGT